>CM065817.1:72540297-74011865 GCA_033398695.1 Orobanche coerulescens | reverse complement strand
GATAGTCGGATATCGCTAGAACGGCATTTCGAACACGTTATGGTTATTACGAGTTTGTGGTAATGCTGTTTGGGTTAACTAATGCACCTGCGGTATTCATAGAGTTAATGAATCGAATTTTCATCAACTATTTGGATCGGTTCGTGGTTGTCTTCATTGATGACATTTTGATCTATTCTCGTGACCAATAGGAGAACGAATTTCACCTTCATCAGGTCCTTGACGTATTGAGATGAGAGCAACTCTATGGAAAATTTTCTAAATGTGAGTTCTGGATGTCCGAAGTGACGTTTCTCGGACATGTGATTTCATCAGACGGGGTACATCATACGTGTCGACCCTCAGAAGACGGAGGCTATCCAATATTGGCAACCTCTGAAGAATGTTAAGCAAATCCAAAGCTTTCTCGGCTTAGCGGGCTATTATCGATGATTTTTGGAAGGATTTTCTAAAATCGCTCAACCTAAGGCGAACCTTTTGCGGAAGGATAAGAAATACACGTGGTCTGACGCGTGTCAATGGAGTTTTGAGGAGCTCAAGAGTCGTTTAATCTCAGTGCCTGTGCTTTCCTTACCACACGGGACGGAAGGATTCGTGGTTTATAGTGACGCGTCCGGACAATGTCTCGGATGTGTATTAATGCAGAACGAGAAAGTTATTGCCTATGCTTCGCGGAAACTGAGACCTTACGAGGTCAATTATCCGACCCACAACCTGGAGCTGGCAGCCGTGGTATTCACGTTGAAGATTTGGCGTCATTATCTTTATGGCGTCACCTGTCATATTTTCACAGGTCATAAGAGTTTGAAGTATATATTTACTCAGAAGGAGTTACATATGCGACAAAGATGGTGGTTGGAGCTAATCAAAGATTATGATATCAAGATATTATACCACCCGGGCAAGGCGAATGTTGTCGCCGACGCCTTGAGTTGTAAGTCCGTTCAGGAGCAAATGCTTGCTCGTTTAACTGTTCAGATGGAGCTTCAACAGGAATTTCTAAGACCCGGGATTGAGGTCTGGTTACAGCGAGTGTAAGGGCAACTTTGCATGCTAGAGATATCATCGCCACTGGAAGAGGCGATCAGAACGAGTCAGGGTCCAGACCCATTTTTATTGCGCATTTGAGATGATGTGGTTCAGGGGAAAGCCCCTGGATTCGTGGTCCACGAGGATGGACTTTTGCGGTTTAAGAACCGGTTATGCGTACCGGCGGATGATGGGTTGAAAAACTCGATTTTGAGAGAAGCTCATGCTACCACTTATTCCATTCATCCGGGGTCTAGCAAGATGTACAAGGACTTGAAACAAAATTACTGGTGGAGTAATATGAAGCAAGAAGTCGCAGAATTTGTTTCGAGATGTTTAACCTGTCAGCAAGTCAAGATAGAACATCAGCGACCGGCGGTTATGCTGAAACTGCTCCCTATTACAGAATGGAAGTGGGAGGATATTTCAATGGATTTCATCACGAATTTGCCGACAAGTCGGTGGGGCATGAATACAATTTGGGTAATTGTAGACCGTTTAACTAAGTCAGCTCATTTTCTCGAGATTAAGGATACGTGGGGTCCTGAGAGACTTGCCCAGTTATTCATTAAAGAGATCGTGAGATTACGCGGTACCTCTAAGAGTATCATTTCGGATCGTGACGGGCGATTTGTGTCGCATTTTTGGAAATCTGTTCATCGTGCCATGGGGATTCAGCTCAATTTCAGCACGACTTTTCACGCTCAGTCCGACGGACAATCAGAGAGAACTATTCAGACGTTGGAGGACATGTTGAGGGCATGCCTCCTTGATTAGAAAGATGATTGGGAAGCCCAACTACCATTGATCGTGTTCACGTACAATAATAGTTGGCATGCCTCGATTCAGATGGCACCTTACGAGGCCTTATACGGTCGTCGTTGTCGATCTCCCCTATGCTAGGATGACTTATCAGAATTGATCGGCACTGAACCCGATATGCTATTAGCTGCCCGTGAGAAGGTAGCATTGATCCGGAGTCGTTTGTTGACCGCTCAGAGTCAACAGAAATCATATGCAGATAATCGTCGTCGACCATTAGAGTTCGAGACAGATGACCACGTCTTGGTCAAGGTATCCCCGAGTCGAGGTGTTTTCCATTTCGGGAAGCGAGGAAAGTTGAGTCCGAGATTCATTGGACCATTTGAGATTTTGGATCGAGTAGGCGATCTGGCTTATCGGTTAGCTTTACCTCCAGCCCTAAGCTGAATTCATAACGTGTTTCATGTCTCTCAGTTGCAGAAGTATGTTGCTGACCCTAGTCACATACTTCAGTTTGATGAAATCGAGATAGCGGATGATCATACGTATGACGAGCGTCCCGTATGAATCTTAGAGCGGTGAATCAAACAATTGAGGAACAAAATGATTCCTTTGGTTAAGATCCGGTGGTCTAGACATGGAGTCGAAGAGGCTACTTGGGAAATCGAGGATAGTATGCGGGAGAGTTATCCCGATTTGTTTGACCCTTAGTTTCCTGGACGAAACTCTTTTTAAGGGGGGAGTATGTAATACTCGGTTGTAATTTCATTAATTGTCATTCAGTATATTGTCACTCAGTAATTTTCACTCAGTATTAGTCATTCATCAATCATATTCATTCATTGTATTCACCGTTCGGATTAATTTATATCGTGTATCAGTTATTATTCGTCATTTAACCTGGTTGGAGAATCGGGCCGAGAATATCATATTTGTCATCTTTGTAGTGGGCTATGTGTGAGGAGTAGCCCACGCTACGTACTCTCTTTAGCACATGCTAATTGAGTACGGGTAGCCCATGCTACCTCTCAGCATTAGCGCACGCTAGTGTGGTTCAGGCAGATAGTCCAGAAGGCACTGGACTGGATTAGTGAGATTCATAACGCATGCTACAATTGGAGTATAACGTACGTTAATGGTGTTTGTAGCGCACGCTATCGGAATCCATCAGCGTGCGCTAGCGTATTGGAACAGACAGTCCAGTGGGTACTGGACTGAGATGGAATAATTCGTAGCGCACGCTAAGAGTGTGTGTAGCGTACGTAAGGGTTAGTTTGGTAGCGCATGCTAAGCATCGGGTAGCGCGCTCTAAGGCTCAATCAGACCAGAGGACAGTAGGTTCTGGACTCCAGTATTCTGGACATCAACCATCAGGTAGCGCGCGCTAACACACGGTTAACGCACGCTAATAAGAGACAATTAGCGCACGCTATCGATGCAGGCAGTGGGTACTGGACTACCCGGTAAACCCAATAGCGCACGCTAAGCACAGGAGCTAGTGTGCACTAAACTGGGTTTACTATATATTGGACATGGAAAAGAAATCTTGACATTGTCCTGACTGCCGAGGGGTATAAATTTATGTTAATTGAGGAGAGCCCTCTGGAACTAGAACCGGATGCCACTCCTGAAGAGTTGGCTGAATTCCAAAAATAGAAGAAGTCTGATAAGATGGCTCGCTGTTACATTTTGGCTTCACTAACAAATGTGTTGTAGTATCAGCATCAGACGATGGGCTCGGCCGCGGAGATGATGAAAAATCTCACCGAGATGTTTGGTCATCAGAACCGGGCGGCTAGGCAAAATGCAATGAGGGTATTGATAACAACCCAAATGTCTGAAGGGACCCCAGTAAGGGATCATGTTCTGAAAATGATGTCTCATTTGAACGAACTGAGCATACTGGGGCTACTATTGATGCGGAGTCGTAGGTCGATATTATCTTAGGCAGCTTACTAAGAAGCTTTGAGTAGTTCCGTCTTAACTACAATATGAATAGTAGGACATACACTTTGGTGGAACTCCTGACAGATCTTCAATCTGCTGAAGGTCTCTTCAAACAATGTTATCATCAAATTCTTGCGGCAACCGGTGCTACTCCTTTAAAACCTAAATGGGGAAAGAAGAAAAGGAAGGTTGGCCAGAAGCAAGTGGCGACCTTCAAAGCTAAGGGCAAGGCTCCTCAGTCCAAGGCTCCTCAGTCCGAAGCAAACAAAAAGCCGAAGGGGGAATGCTATAAGTGTGGTTTCAAGGGGCATTTCAAGAAAGACTGCTTTAAGAAAGGCATGTCTCATACACTAGTAGTCAAAACGTATTGGGATGCCTATTCTATCACTTCGTGGATAGTAGACTTGGGCTCCACTGATCATGTTTGTTATGATTCGTAGGGGTTCCAAGTAACCAAGGTGCTTAGTGCGGATGAGATTACTATCAATTGGGGCGACTATTCCATGCTGAAGGCTGTTGCAGTGGGAGTCGTGCAGTTGAAAGTTAATGATAGGATTCTAGTCCTAAATAATGTATTATTAGTACCTGATTTTAGAATGAATTCAATTTCGGTTTCTAAATTACGCCATGATGGACATTCAGTTTCTTTTGATGATACTGTAATTATTAAAAGAAATGGTGAATATATTTGCAGAAGTACTTATAATGAAGGACTTTATATCATTAATGTTGCACAAACTCCCTTGCATAATTATAAATCGTTTAATTCTTTGACTAATCCTAATAAAAGAAAAGAACCTTCGAGCATAAATCAAATATATTAGTGGCACTTACGATTGGGTCATATTAACCTTAGAAGGATTCAAAGATTGGTGAGCGATGGCCCATTACATTCACTCCAAGTTGAGTCATTTTTAATTTGTGATTCCTGTCTGGAGGGTAAAATGACTAAAAGGGCTTTTCAAAGCAAAGGAAATCGTGTACAAAATGTATTGGAGTTGGTTCATACCGATGTATGTGGTCCAATGAATATCTAGGCTAGGGGTGGTTTCGAATACTTCATCACATTTATAGATGATTATTCGAGATATGGATATGTCTATTTGATGCGACGTAAGTCTGAATCTTTTGATAAGTTCAAAGAATTCAAGGCTGAAACGGAGAAGCGTCATGGATAGAGTATCAAGTCACTACGATCTGATCGTGGTGGCGAATACCTTAGTGGAGAGTTTTTGGATTTCCTGGCACATGAGGGGATTACTTCCCAGCTCACTTCGCCTGGTACACCAAAAAAAAATGGTGTTGCTGAACGAAGGAATCGTACTTTATTAGATATGATTAGGTCAATGATGAGTTATTCTGATTTGCCTATTTAGTTTTGGGGATATGCCTTGGAAACAGCGGCGTACATTCTAAACTTGGTGCCTTCAAAATCAGTTCCAAAAACACCCACAGAACTATGGAAGGGGCGTAAGCCCAGTCTGGGACATGTTCGGATTTGGGGTTCATCAGCACATGTGCTGAATAAGAAAGCTGATAAGTTGTCATCTCGTATAGAAGTACGAGTGTTTGTAGGATATTCGAAGGGAACGAAAGGTGGCTTATTCTATAGTCCTAAAGATCAGAAGGTCATTGTTAGCACCAATGCCCGGTTCTTAGAGGAGGACTATGTAATAAGTCACAAGACTAGGAGTGAGGTCATTCTACAGGAACTTAGGGACGAGACTTTGCCAATACCAATTGTACAAACACCTCATGTACCAGGTATTGACACTATTGTGCATACACAAACTAAGGACACGCCTCGTCATAGTGGGAGGGTTATTCGTCAACCTGATCGTTTCATTGGTGTGGGAGCATCTTCGTACCACTCCCCATATCGGGATGAAATGGATCTATGGACGTATAGGGAGACAGTTCAAGACAAGGATGTTGAATCCTGGAAAACAGCAATGGAATCCGAAATAGGATCTATGGATTCTAATCAAGTGTGGGAGCTAGTAGAGCTACCCAATGGGGTAAAACCCATTGGAAGTAAGTGGGTCTACAAGCGTAAGAGAGGATCTAAAGGGAAGGTTGAAACCTTCAAGGCAAGGTTTGTCGCGAAAGGTTACACTCAGAAAGAGGGCATTGACTACGATGAGACCTTTTCGCCGGTAGCCATACTTAAATCGATCCAGATTATCTTAGCTATAGCAGCACATTTGGATATGGAGATTTGGCAGATGGATGTCAAGACTACGTTCTTGAATGGGAGTCTTGACAAGGAAATCTATATGCGCCAACCTGAGGGATTCATTGCTGAAGGAGAGGAGCACTTAGTGTGCAAGCTTAAGAGAGTCATTTATGGAATTAAGCAAGCATCAAGGTCTTGGAACATGTGATTTGATGACGTCTTCCAGTCGTATGGCTTTTTATAATGTCCTAGTGAGGTTTGTGTATACAAAAAGTGTGATGGAAACGTGTTGGTGTTTCTTCTACTAAACGTAGATGATATACTTCTAATTGGAAACAATGTGAAGGTATTATCAGACGTAAGGGTATGGCTGTCTGAGCAGTTCGATATAAAGGATTTGGGAGAAGCTAGGCACATCCTTGGTATTGGGATCTTTCAAGATCGCAAGAAAATGATGTTGTGCTTATCTCAGACATCCTATATCGATACGGTGCTAAAGCATTTTAGCATGGTGAATTGCAAGAAAGGTTTCTTACCTTACAGACATGGAATTCAGCTATCTAAGACTATGTGTCCTAAGACATGGAAGGAGATATATAACATGAAACTAGTCCCTTATGCTTCAGCAGTGGGAAGCCTCATGTATGCTATGCTTTGCACTAGGCCTGATATCTGTCATGTTGTAGGCATGGTGGCGAGATATCAGTCGAACCCAGGACCGGGACATTAGATTGCTGTCAAGCATATACTCAAGTACCTGAGAAGGACTAGGGAGCATATGCTTGTATATCAATCGGATACACTTTGTCCTTTGGGTTACACTGACTCAGATTTCAGTTCGGACAAAGAAAAGTCAAAATCAACTTCCGGATATGTTTTCACTTTGGGAGGTGGAGCCATAAGTTGGAGGAATGTGGAGCAGAAATGCATAGCGGACTCTATCATGGAAGCCGAGTATGTAGCAGCCTCAGAGGCAGCTAAAGAGATGGTATGCCTCAAGTACTTCCTAAAGGATTTGGGTGTGATTCCTAATTTGCCTAGGACTATTACACTTTATTGTGATAATACCAGTGCTATTGCAAATTCGAAGGAACCACGGGCCCACAAAGCAAGCAAACATATCGAGCGCAAATATCATCTCATTCGATATTTTGTGAAGAAAGGGAAGATTATTGTCTCCAAGATTGCATCTGAAGACAACCTAGCTGATCCTTTCACGAAATAGTTGCCCTCAAAGTCATTTGAAGGGCATGTGGAAGGAATGGGGTTGAGATGTATGGCAGCATTGCTTTTAGTATAAGTGGGAAATAGATAGACATAGTCTAGATAGTATACTTCAAAAGCATGCTTTGAGTATAAGTGGGAGATTGTTAGGGTTGTATATGACATACTTTATGCTTGTATTACCTAATTTCTCGGTCTTTATCTATGAGAATATTTAATTCATTTCATCATATGATTTGCATATTTATTCACGCTATGGTTATGCAAATGTTGTCTAATTACTTTATATTCTAAATAATATGGTGTGTGTTGACTCAAAATGTATTTTGATGATTATTACATTCAAAACATTTAATTAGATCAATCTCAGATCGATAGTATTTTGAAGGAGCTAAATAAAGCTAGCGCACGCTACTCATCATATAGTAGCGCACGCTATCGGGATATACATATACAGCCCAGACAAGTCAGCTGCAGCCAAGTGAAGTCGCCTGATGGATAGCGCACGCAAGTCATTCAATGTTAGTGCACGCTAAGTAACTACAGTTAGCGCACGCTATACAGTAAATAATAACGCACGCTATCGTATTATTCCATAGGACAGTGAAGTTTGGAAGGAAATCAGAAATGGATGTTGCGCACGCTACATATATCAAATTACGTACGCTAAAGCAAGGATATAGCGCACGTTACTGCTCAGCCCTAGCGCACGCTACCGATATCACGGTCAGTAGTCCAGTAGCTACTGGACTCAATACGTTAAGGTCTTTACGTACGCTACAAAGGGCAACGTACGTTAATGAAAGAAATTAGTAGCGCACGCTAAGGTATAGGCATTAGCGCACGCTAAAAGGAGACAGCATATTACCGTTTGATTTTCTACCGTTGGAAGGCAAGAGTCAATGCAGATCCGGCAAATCTAGAAAAGTTGGATTTAATTAATGCTAGCGCACGCTATGCATACTTGCTAGCGCACGCTATGCATACTTGCTAGCGCACGCTAATCGTAAATCTAGCCGTTGGATAAAGAGTCGTTGGAGAGACAATCGGACATTTTCAAAGTCAAGATTGAAGACTTGTTGACCAGACGTTAACGCACGCTACCGATACATGACTAGCGCACGCTAGCCATGCTATTTTACCGTTGCAACAGTCTTTGTGACCGTTCAGAGATTCCAAGTCAAAAATCGATAGCGCACGCTACAGGTCATTATTAGCGCACGCTAATAATATGTTTTTCAGCATTTGAAGGATGGCTCTCACCTATAAATACCCAAAGGACTTGGGTATCAAACACACAACTTCAAGCATTCAAGCATACAAGCAATCAAAGCATACTTGAGCTCAGTTTTATATCTTTCATTGCATTTCAAGTTGTGAGAAAAGAAAGATACAAGAGTGATTTTCATTGTAATATCTATTATCATTTGTATTCTTTCATTTGATTGTAAGTGTTGCATCACTTACACTTGAGCGCAAAAGAAACGAATCAAGAGTCACTAATCCGGTGTTATTAGGATCTTTGATCCGGCATTGTTAGGATTATACTCCCATATTCGTATAGTGAGGATTATCTAGTTCTTATAGAACACTAGATAAACAAACATTTATATTGAGGGAGAGGTTGAGCTTGGACCGATAGAAGACAAGCGATTGTAACGGTTGTGAACTCGGACAGATAGAAGACGAGTCAAGATTGTGGTTGTTCTTAAGCCAATAGAAAAAGAAAGTCGGAGAGAGGACGTAGGCAAGTTGCCGAACCTCTATAAATTCTTGAGTCTTTAATTTCCGCACTATTTTCTATTCATTCGCAAGAAATTTCGGTATTCCGCATTACCACTATTCAACCCCCCTTCTAGTGGTGAATTTATCTCTTCAGTTGGTATCAGAGCAGGTCTCTTTTTAAAGGTTTAACCACCTAAGAGAAAAAGATCCGCAAATGGCACTTATTGGCCAAATTGAAGGAAATGCTCTCAACCGTCCTCCTTTCTTCGACGGTTCCAATTTCATGACGTGGAAAAAGAAGATGGCGATCTTCGTTCAAGCCTACGATATTGAAATCTGGAAAGTTATTGCTCTTGGTCCTAAACTTGCTAAGAAAGAGGATGGATCGTTGAAAAAGATCGAAGAATTCAACGACGAGGATTGGAGAAACACGCACGTCAACTCACGAGCTACTCAACTTCTCTATTGCGCTCTCAATCCCGAAGAACTCAATAGGATATCGTCCTATGAAAGTGCAAAAGAAATTTGGGAAATTCTCGAAGTCACTCATGAGGGAACCACCCAAGTCAAGGAGACCAAAATCAACATGTTACTCCATGACTACGAATTATTTTCCATGAAAGACGAGGAAACGATTACAAATATGTTGGATCGATTTTCGGCTATAACAAATGGTCTTGCATCTTTTGGAAAGCCTATATCGAGCAGCGACAAAGCTAAGAAAATTCTTCGATCGTTGCCACGAGAATGGGATGCCACGGTCACCGCGATCATGGAGTCCAAAGATCTCAACAAGCTCGAATTTAGTGCCCTCATCGGGTCACTTATCAATTACGAGATCGTTCTCAAGTCTAGAGGCACAAAGCCAAAGCCTCGGGAAAGAGTGGTCGCATTCAATGTTGATAGCGACGTTGAGGAAGATGTTCCCGAAGATGAAGACGACGAGGAACTCGCTCTCTATGCCAAAAACTTTAGAAGGTATAAAAACCTAATTCAAAAGAGGCGAAGTTTTCTTGGTCGGGATGGCAAACCGGAGCAAAAGAAGAGTGGCTATACTCCCATCAAGAAGTTCGACAATAATTGTCGGAAATGTGGTCAAGCCGGTCATTATGCCAAAGAATGCTGAGGATCCTCTTCAAAACCTCAAATGGAAAGATTCAAAAAGAAGGAGGTCCTAATCGCTTCTTGGAGTGATGACGAGGAGGAGATTGAAAGATCTCTAGACGCAAATCTTGCATTCATGGCCCTCGACTCCGAAAGTAATATCGAGGTAAGCTCTAAACTAAATGATGACGAATATGACTCTTTTGATTTTTGTGATTCACAAGAAGTTCATCATGATGATGAGTTATTGAGTGCGTTTGAATCCTTGAATACGGAGTATGACGAGATGGTTAAATTAAACATATCTTTAAAGAGAAAAATAAAATCTCTAGAACTCGAAAATTCTTCTCTTCAAAACAAAGGCAAAACTATCGAGATCGACCATACATCATGCCTTGAAAAAGAAAATGTTTTGAAAATCGAGTTAACAAAAACTCAAAAGGAGCTAAAATATATTTTGAACAAATTTACTCTCGGAAACGAGAAATTCGAAAGGCTCCTATCTATTCAAAAATCGCCCCTGCTCAAACACGGTCTTGGTTTCGATCCTTTTAAATGGGAACAATCCCTTATCAACCTTGACAAAATAAAGAAAACTGAAACCGAGAACTCAAAAGATCCTTTCAAACGAGTTCACAATGTTAATTCTCATTCAAAGTTAAGAACTATCAAAGTTAAGCAAATATGGGTTCCTAAAGGGACAATTGTTCCGAATGCTATAAGCATAGTTAACTTTGGAGGACCCAAACGGGCTTGGGTACCGAAACAACCGAGAAACTCTATCTTTGTAGGTACCGGCACCAAGGAAAAACAAGTGGTACATTGATAGCGGATGCTCAAGGCACATGTGCGGCTCCGAGGACTTATTTGAAGACCTCGAATATCAAGATCAAGGACATGTGACCTTTGGAGATAATCAAAAGGGAAAAATCAAAGGCATCGGCAAAGTCGGTAAGGAACCTTCTCCTTCTATCAACAAAGTATTATTTGTTGAAGGTTTGCATCATAATCTCCTTAGCGTTTCGCAACTTTGTGATGAAGGTTTTAAAATTCTATTCGAGCAAACGCATTGCACGGCATTTAGAAATAATAAAATTGCATTCATTGGTTTGAGATGTGGAAACATCTATATTGTTGATCTTAACGATAAAAGTTCATTCAATGAAAAATGTCTTATTACCTTGGATGACAATGCATATTTATGGCATCGAAAATTGGGGCATACTTCTCTACCTATCATTTCTATTTTATCTAGACACGACCTTGTTCGTGGATTGCCCAAACTCAAGTTTGATAGAAAGCATTTATGTGAATCATGCATAAAAGGGAAACATACTCGAGAATCGTTTAAACCAAAATTCGAGGTTTCCACTAGTCGCGTTCTTGAACTCGTGCATATGGATTTGATTGGACCATCTAGACATGTTAGTTTAAATGGTAAACTTTACACTTTGGTTATTGTTGATGATTTCTCTCGATTTACTTGGGTTAGATTTTTAGCACATAAGGATGATGCATTTTCCGAGTTTTCTAAATGGTGTCGTTTGGTATCAAATGAGAAAAATCTCTCCATAATTTCTATTCGCACCGATCACGGAGGTGAATTTGATTGCACCCCGTTTGAACTTTTATGTGATAAATACGGTATTAATCATAATTTTTCGGCTCCTAGAACGCCTCAACAAAATGGAGTTGTTGAAAGGAAAAACCGATCTTTGGAAGAAATGTCGAGGACAATGCTTAATGAATACTCTCTTCCACGATACTTTTGGGCCGAAGCAATTTTTACGCCATGCTATGTGATTAACCGGGTTCATGTTCGTAGAACTCATCTTAAAACCCCGTATGAATTATGGAAGGGCAAAAAGCCCAATATTGCTTATTTTCATCTTTTTGGTTGCAATGTATTTATTTTAAACAACGGCAAGGATAACTTGGGCAAGTTTGATGCCAAATCCGACTCCGGAATATTTCTTGGTTATTGTACTAATAGCAAAGCATATCGTGTTTATAATATTAGAACGAATAAAGTTGAAGAGTCCATACATGTTAAATTCAATGATATGATCTCACCCCCGAGAAAGGTAGAATATTTTGATGATGCAGGTACTTTTCCGGATCCCTCACCCGAAGTGAAGAAAATTTCGGAAATCGAAACGAACACAATCGTTGATTTACCAAAAGATTGGAGGCACATCAAAGATCATCCGAAGGACCTCGTGATTGGAAACATTGAAGACGGTGTTCAAACCCGAAGGAGAACCACCGAATTTATGGCTCATTGTGTTTTTGTATCCGAAATAGTTCCCAAGAATATATCTGAAGCTCTCGATGATGAAAGTTGGGTAATGGCAATGCAAGAGGAGCTTGTGCAATTCAAGCACAATAATGTATGGAATTTAGTTCCCGCTCCTAAAGATAAAACAATTATCGGAACTAAATGGGTGCATAAAATCAAGAGTGACGAAGACGGCTATCCAATTCGAAATAAATCTCGTTTGGTCGCTCAAGGATATAATCAAGAGGAAGGTCTTGATTACGAAGAAAGTTTTGCTCCCGTGGCTCGACTCGAAGCCATTCGCTTGCTTTGTGCATTTGCCGCCCATAAGAAGATCAAACTATTTCAAATGGGTGTGAAAAGTGCATTCTTGAATGGGTTCATTCAAGAAGAAGTCTACGTCAAGCAACCTCCCGGTTTTGAAGATCATCATTTTCCGGATCATGTCTACAAGCTCAACAAGGCACTCTACGGGTTGAAACAAGCACCCCGAGCATGGTATGATCGTTTAAGTCAATTTTTAATTGCAAATAATTATAAAAGAGGCAAAGTCGATAATACCTTGTTTGTTAAAATATTGAATGATGATATACTTGTTTGCCAAATCTACGTTGATGACATTGTATTTGGAGCTACTAATGAATCCTTGTGCCAAGATTTTTCTAATCTTATGAAAGGAGAGTTCGAAATGAGTATGATGGGAGAATTAACGTTCTTCCTCGGGCTTCAAATCAAGCAATGCGAAGATGGAATTTTTATCCATCAAACGAAGTACTCAAACGACCTCCTCAGGAAATTCAATATGGAAAGTAGCAAGGTGATATCTACGCCAATGTCTTCATCATTAAAGCTTGAGAAAGATGAAAATGGCAAATCTGTAGATCAAAAATTATACCGAGGTATGATCGGATCTCTGTTATATTTGACTGCATCTAGGCCAGATATAATATTTGCTACATGTCTATGTGCTCGATTCCAAGCTAATCCCAAGGAATCACACTTAATTTCTTGTAAACGCATTTTTCGCTACTTGAAAGGAACTATTGGACTAAGTCTATGGTATCCTTCTTGCTTGGATTTTAATTTAATTGCATATAGTGACGCCGATTTCGGCGGATGTAAAATTGACAAGAAGAGTACTAGTGGTACATGTCATTTTGTTGGATCTTGTTTAATATCTTGGGGAAGTAAAAAGCAAACCAACATAGCATTGTCTACAGCTGAGGCCGAATATGTCGCTGCAGGGAGCGCCTGTGCTCAAGTGCTATGGATTAAAAATCAACTCCGCGACTACGGCATACATTTTGAAAATACCCCTATCCTATGTGATAACACTAGTGCAATTAATCTGAGCAAAAATCCTGTGTTGCATAGTAGAACCAAACATATAGATATTAGACATCATTTTTTACGTGATCATGTTCAGAAAAAAGACATCTGTTTAATTTTTGTCGGGACGAAGGACCAACTTGCTGACATTTTTACAAAACCTCTTCCCGAAGAATCATTTAACTCCATTCGTTTACAACTTGGCATGGGACATGTAGACAACTTTTGAAATAAGCTTACTACTCAAAATATCAAAATCCTTGATTCAGATCACTCGCTAGCGCGCGCTAGCTTCATTTTCTTAACGTGCGCTAAAATTTGCTTTCGATACCGTACGCTAAACCTTAATTCCTTGCGTACGCTAAATAAAATTTTTCGAATTCCATTCTAGCTACTGGACAGTCCAGTAAGCTTTTCATTTCTTACCTAACGTATGCTAATTCTATAATCCTAGCGTACGCTAACTAAAAATTCGCTGACTATATATATTTCCGTACGACCCAAAAACACATGCACTTCCTAACGCACGCAATCGACAGAAAATTCTCATCTTGCAAAAAACCCTAGCCGCTAATCGGATTCTTCAAACTTCCTCAGATCTTCAAATTCATCTCCGATTGATGTCGAGCAAGAACCGAACAGCCATGGCAAAACAATACAATAACCTCAAACGTCCTCTTAACGCCCAATTTGATGCGACCCGCTTCATTTCATCCACCGCCTCGAGGGTATTCTTTGACATTCTTCCACAAGAATATATCACAGACTGTTATTTCTTCAATCTCTCGAGTCTGGAACGGGTAAATGTCGATATTTCAAATTTCTTCTCTTCGCTTGGAATTGCCCGTTTTGTCGAATGTAAAAACCCCATTTTCCCTGAACTTGTCCGAGAGTTCTATGCCAATCTCCATATGGCCGAAAGTGAAGGGTCTTCATCCCTTGTTTTAGGTAGTCTTGTCGGAGGAACTCGAGTGAAAGTTTCCTCGGATGTTTTGTCTCAAATTTTTGGTTTATCATCTGAGGGTTTTGTGTGTACTGGAAAAACTATTGCCGATGATAATGAAGTCGGGGAAATCGATGTCAAAGAGTTCCTTAGCTCAAAGGCCGTTATTGACATAACGGACGATTTCTTCGAAAACAATGATTTTGGGATCAATATTCGTCTTCTCCTGGTAGCTCTCACAAAATGCTTAATGCCAAAGGTGAATTCCCAGCACAAATTAGTGGGAGTCGACAAGCAAGTGGTGTATCGAGTTCTCAATGACGATAAAGTGAATTTTGCCGATATCATCATCAGCTGGATGAAGGTGAAGGGCGACCTTTTTCGGTCGAAAAACTACGCATCTCGCTCCCGCAAGGCTGGAATGCCTTATGGCTCAATTCTCACGGCCATATTCAGTTTTCACCAAGTTGATTTGTCGAAAGACAAGGCAGTCCCCGTCTATATCGGTCATGAGATCTCGGACGCTTCGCTTAAGGCTATGCACTATGTCCGGACGTCCAACAGAGGCTGGATCCTATTCCCGTATCTACACGACGACGACCAAGTGGAGAAAGGGTCGCGCATGCCTACTGCAGAGGAGAAAATCACTCGCCAGGGACCTCATACTCTTCGAGAAATGCAAACCGGGGAGTTCGTGAGGAAGCCTACTTCGAAAGGGAAGCGCCCAATGAGAGATGTTGTCACGGAGGAAGAGGAAAGCGACCTTTGTGCTCGGATGCGGAGCATTGAGACCTCTCAGGCTGAGATTCGAGAGGATGTTCGGGCTCTACGTTCGGAAGTCCGGGAAGTGCGCGGGTTGATATCCGATTTCATCCGTTTCACACACCCTTCGTTTCCTTTCCCCTCGTCCTCTTCCAACCCTACTCCTTAGATTTGAGGATTTTTTTTGATGTTTGGTTGTAGAATCTTGTTGTTCGAATAAACTTTATGTCTCATGTCATGAAAAACTATATGTATTGCTTGAATTCCATCTTAATGATATTCGCATTTCACTTCATTTGGCATTTGTTGTTTACAAGTATTGTTGTTTATATAATCTCGCTTTGAATAATGGTATTTTTGTTGATATTTGTTATAACGCAACAATTCAGGGGGAGTTCCTTTTTGTTTATGTCAAAAAGGGGAAGAACACTCCAAAAATCAAAATATACTAATATATCGAACAAGTTTACCTTGATTCGAATCATTTAAAATATTTTTTGCAGGTATTAATTAAATGTTTTGACATCATCAAAAAGGGGGAGATTGTTGACTCAAAATGTATTTTGATGATTATTACATTCAAAATATTTAATTAGATCAATCTCAGATCGATAGTATTTTGAAGGAGCTAAATAAAGCTAGCGCACGCTACTCATCATATAGTAGCGCAAGCTATCGGGATATACATATACAGCCCAGACAAGTCAGCTGCAGCCAAGTGAAGTCGCCTGATGGATAGCGCACGCAAGTCATTCAATGTTAGCGCACGCTATACAGTAAATAATAACGCACGCTATCGTATTATTCCAGAGGACAGTGTAGTTTGGAAGGAAATCAGAAATGGATGTTGCGCACGCTACATATATCAAATTACGTACACTAAAGCAAGGATATAGCGCACGTTACTGCTCAGCCCTAGCGCACGCTACCGATATCACGGTCAGTAGTCCAGTAGCTACTGGACTCAATACGTTAAGGTCTTTACGTACGCTACAAAGGGCAACGTACGTTAATGAAAGAAATTAGTAGCGCACGCTAAGGTATAGGCATTAGCGCACGCTAAAAGGAGACAACATATTACCGTTTTATTTTCTACCGTTGGAAGGCAAGAGTCAATGCAGATCCGGCAAATCTGGAAAAGTTGGATTTAATTAATGCTAGCGCACGCTATGCATACTTGCTAGCGCACGCTAATCGTAAATCTAGCCGTTGGATGAAGAGTCGTTGGAGAGACAATCGGACATTTTCAAAGTCAAGATTGAAGACTTGTTGACCAGACGTTAACGCACGCTACCGATACATGACTAGCGCACGCTAGCCATGCTATTTTACCGTTGCAACAGTCTTTGTGACCGTTCAGAGATTCCAAGTCAAAAATCGATAGCGCACGCTACAGGTCATTATTAGCGCACGCTAATAATATGTTTTTCAGCATTTGAAGGATGGCTCTCACCTATAAATACCCAAAGGACTTGGGTATCAAACACACAACTTCAAGCATTCAAGCATTCAAGCATACAAGTAATCAAAGCATACTTGAGCTCAGTTTTATATCTTTCATTGCATTTCAAGTTGTTAGAAAAGAAAGATACAAGAGTGATTTTCATTGTAATATCTATTATCCTTTGTATTCTTTCATTTGATTGTAAGTGTTGCATCACTTACACTTGAGCATAAAAGAAACGAATCAAGAGTCACTAATCCGGTGTTATTAGGATCTTTGATCCGGCATTGTTAGGATTATACTCCCATATTCGTATAGTGAGGATTATCTAGTTCCTATAGAACACTAGATAAACAAACATTTATATTGAGGGAGAGGTTGAGCTTGGACCGATAGAAGACAAGCGATTGTAACGGTTGTGAACTCGGACCGATAGAAGACGAGTCAAGATTGTGGTTGTTCTTAAGTCAATAGAAAAAGAAAGTCGGAGAGAGGACGTAGGCAAGTTGCCGAACCTCTATAAATTCTTTAGTCTTTAATGTCCGCACTATTTTCTATTCATTCGCAAGAAATTTCGGTATTCCGCATTACCACTATTCAACCCCCCTTCTAGTGGTGAATTTATCTCTTCAGTGTGTCGAGTCACACAGAAGATCCCATTATCTGTTACTTATATAGTAATAATTAGTTCACAACTTATATAACATTAGACCGTTGTGTGAGAGGTAGTAGTATGTATTTGAGATTGGTTGGTCTTGATCATTAGCATATATTAGCGTATTCGGTATACGTTGAACAGGATCGAGGTGAGATAGATTCTTCTGTACTGACTATAAGAAGAATGTAGATCTCGGGCAATTATTATTTCTTAATTCTAGTTATTAATATTTAATTACATATATTTAATATTTATTGCTTTGATTTATCATGGGTGAGAGCCAAAATGATTGACTCAATATGCTCGATATTTTGGGCAATATTATTATTTATATGATAATTAATATTATAGCTAGAAATCGTGTCCCGACCAGTCGGGTTGATCATGTCCCTTGAGGCACTCGGAAGGATTATTATATTAAACCCTGCAGGTGGAATTAATTTTCTGATATAATTATAAAGATCGAGTGGTATACTAATGTATAATATATTAATTAATTAAAAGCTGTCAGTAGCTTAAATTAATTAATGGACATGGGATATCTTAAATACGGGAAATAATTAATTAAAAAAGGAGCCCAATTTCATAATTTGGGATTTTGGTAGGAAGTGCAATATCAACCTTTTAGTGGACTAAGTTGATATTAATAGACTCATTATATTAGGAAGAGTTATAATATGGTAAGATGAGATCTATTGGGAGTCCTTACCTTATCCTCCTTAAGGTCTCTAGAGTAGCCCATAAGGACTGTGGCGTTGGCCGATTTTTTCACTCTTCTTGAACAAGAATTTTTGATTTTTTTTCTAATTTGTGTTTAATTATAGATCTTGACTTGTGTCTTGAATTTCATAATTTAGCTAATACAATATTTTTCTAAATACACAAATATTCAAGAAAAATAGAGAAAAAAATTCGTGAGGTATTTCCTGGAGAAATTCGGCCGATCCCAACTGCAGCGTTATATTCCAATAGAGGGTGTTCCAATATTTGACATTTCATTGAAGCAAAACTTTCAAATGCGAGCAGTATTGTTGTGGACTATTAGGATTTTCCAGTATATTCAATGTTGTTTGGATGGAGTACTGCTGGAAGATTAGCATGCCCACATTGCATGGATGAGACTGAAGCGTTTACTCTTCCTAAGAGTGGTAAACAAACATGGTTTGATTGTTGTCGGAAATTCTTGGAGCCAGATCACATGTTTATGAGGAACCAATGAGCATTTAGAAAGAATATGACATGTGAAGTACCTACACCTGAGAAAAGGTCGGGCACTGAGATATTGAATCAAATAGAGGCATTGGGTCTTGTGAAAGTGACAGAGGACTACAATGACACAAACACAGAGATATCCAAGAATTCTAAGAGCTGGTGGAAGAAAAGAAGCATCTTTTGGGATCTCCCATATTGGAAATAAATTCTGATTCGTCATAATTTGGATGTCATGAACATTGAAGAAAATGTGTGACAATGTGTTCAACACTGTGCTTAATGTACCGGGAAAGACCAAGGATACCACCAAGTCCAGAGCCGAGTTGCAATTGCTCTGTGTCACACCTGTTGGTCCCCAGAATGATGAAGACTGTCCTCACTGTACCAACACGAGTCTTTTCTAGCTCGTTTTGTCCTCACTCGCACGCACCCTAACTACCCCAGGCCAAGCACGCTTAACTTTGGAGTTTCTATGAGATGACTATCAGAAAAGAAGATGCATCTTATTGGTATGAGTAGTCCAAATGAATTCATTTAATCACTTTCTAATGCATATCTCACAGGTCGAATCGCAAGCCACGCCTTGCGTATTTTTAAGCCCATGCAGGCAGGATGCTGGACCGAAGCCCAACAATCCCCCTCCCAGTACCTGCCAGCATCTCAACCCCAGAGTCTGGAAACCTCTGCTAACTAGATTTGATCCTACAAATCAATTCATTTAACCACTTTCTAATGCAGATCTCACAAGTCGAATCGCAAGCCACGCCTCGCGTATTTTTAAGCCCATACAGGCAGGATGTTGGACCGAAGCCCAACAATCCCCCTCCCAGTACCTGCCAGCATCTCAACCCTAGAGTCTGGAAACCTCCACAAACTAGATTTGATCACACAGCCCTCTAGCGGTTGGATTCATTCACACAGTCCTCCAACACTTGACATCAGCATTTGTTCTAGCTACGTTTACTTTTGCTGCGCCAATACTAGATTTGATCACATAGCCCTCCAGCACCTGACAACCTCCACTGTGCCAGCATCTCAGTTCCGACAAGTGGCAACGTCTGTTGTATGCCCGACTCTCAGTTCCAACACTCTGGCAGCCTCCATTGTAGGATACTTCAATGGAATCCGCACTCGTGACCTGCTCTGATACCAATTGCTGGTCCCCAGAATGATGAAGACTCTCCTCACTGTACCAACACTAGTCTTTTCTAGCGTGATTTGTCCTCACTCGCGTGCACCCTAAGAAACTTCACAGGGGGTCACCCATCCCATAACTACCCCAGGCAAAGGACGCTTAACTTTGGAGTTTCTATGAGATGACTACCAGAAAAGAAGATGCATCTTATTGGTATGAGTAGTCCAAATCAATTCATTTAACCACTTTCTAATGAAGATCTCATAGATCGAATTGCAAGCCACGCCTCGCGTATTTTTAAGCCCATGCAGGCAGGATGTTGGACCGAAGCCCAACAAGAAGAAAAATGAGATGACATGAAAGTATGTAAAAGCTTGTTACTCAATTGACAGAGATAAAAAGAGAGTACTATGTGAATGGATATATCGTCTTAAATTTCTTGATGGCTACATGTCCAATATTAACAGATGCGTGGATAGGAAAGAACTAAAGATGAGAGGTATGAAAAGTCATGATTGTCATATGTTCATGCAACGCTTGTTACCTATTGCATTTCGTGAACTTCTTCCTCAAGTTGTTTGGAAGGCAATTACAGAGTTGAGTATCTTCTTTAAAGACTTGACATCTCGGACAATAAAAATAGAGGACATGTGTAGACTTTATAAAATAATTACTTTATGCAAGCTTGAGTGTATCTTTCTGCCTAGCTTCTTTGATTCAATGGAGCATCTTATTATCCGTCTGGCTGATGAAGCCCGCATTTATGATCTAGTACAATATCAGTGGATGTATCCATTTGAGTGGTATATGAAGACATTGAAAGATTTTGTAAAGAAGAAAGCCAAATTTGAAGGATCCATCACCAATGCCTACGTAATGAAAGAGGAATCAACATTTAGCTCATCTACTTTAAAGTTAGGTGACTATAAGATTAGAAATGTGCCTCGAAATGATGAGGGGGGAGCCAATGAAAATGATGATCCAAATATGCTCTCAATTTTCAAAATGGATGGTCATCCTTTTGGCAACATACCTTCACGATATTTTGATGCCAAAGAGTAATATATATATATATAATCCAATTGTGCCGAGATTCCAGAGACATACTTGACGTGAGTAACCTCGTGATATTTTATTTAATGAAGAATATATTCATTCATTAAATATAATAACTCGTGTGTTTTTTGAAGATTCTTTGAAGATCAAATTCGAGCAACTGATCCGAAGATAACGGAAAGTGACTTACAAACAAGAGTTGAAAAGGAGTTTGCAAGTTGTTTCAAAACATATGTAAGTGTGGGGTCTCTTATCAAATTATTTATACACTAATTTCATATGTAGAAAATTACATAACTAACATACTTAATAATTGTCATTGGTCAATGATCCTTCAAGTAAGTAATGCAAGCCAATGCATTAAGGACCTTGTAAAAGGGCCATTGTACGGGGTTCAAATTTATTATGGGTGTTTAGTTAATGGATACAGGTTCCACACGGTTGACCATGGGTCAGATAAAAGTACTATAAATAGTGGTGTCTGCATAAAGGGCGAGGTTTATAATAGTGATGAGCAAGATTTTTACGGGCGATTAATGGAGGAGTGTGTGGTAGAGTATAATGGTGAACCCACTAAAACAATTGTGTTATTCAAGTGTGAGTGGTTTGACTTATCACCTCTAGGGACCTCAGTGAATACAGACTTCAATTTGGTTTCAGTAAACCACATTTGTAAATACAAGAAGTACGAACCCTTTATGTAAGCAAATCAAGCTACTCAAGTGTATTATGCTTCATATTCTAGTATGATCAAGCTAAGACGGATTTGTGGGGAGTGTGCAAAGTCACATCTAGATCTAGAGTTGAAGTAGCTTGTGAACCATCCATATCATCATTACATCAACCGTTTCAAGGGTATGCCTCAGTTATGAGGACTAGACGTAGTCAAGCGACGGTAGATGATGAGATATAAAGATCGCATCCACGAGGTGGACTTGTTGATATCGATGATGTGGATGAGGCATAAGATGATTGATATATAATAACGTCAGATGAGGAAGATAGTAATGATGATGATGATGATGATGATCATATATTATAGTCTTTACAATCATGTGAATCTTATGATTTTCAAGCTAATGAATATTCGGTTTTAGATTGTGATATAAAGTGCACTTGGAAATTTGATTTAGATTGTGGACGGTTTGGTTTCTTCTTCCTCTTCTTTTGATCTTTATTTATACGATATTTTCCTTGATAATTTTATGTCGATTGTTATTTGATGTATTGTCGCAATGTGTGTTGTGTATACTGTCAACTAGCTGGAGTCTATTATTTGTTCAAAATAATGCAGTAGATGATTGTTACTCACTAAATGCAACTATTTTCATTTGCTCTTTATGTTAATGAGCACTAACGGATACCATTGTGCTCAACTCAGTTTCGGATCATTTTGTTGCTCAATAATGAATTGTTGTTACTCACTAAAAGTATTGATTTTTGCTTAACTTGTACTCATTTGCTTTGTCTGTTATCTTTACGAGGATGTGGCTGGTTTAATATGAGGTTTTATGTAGCCATTTAAGCATAGGTTTAGTATGAAGATCTGGTGCAAAAATGCCTTTGTCCAGTTGTTATCATTTTTAGCCTTATTTCCAGTGTAATCTTTCGGTTTATGGTTTCAGCTGCTGAATGTTGATTAGACTAACCATTTAGTCAAAAGTTCATACTGTTTTACTCTATTATGATGTTAACACTGTTTTGGTGGTCTTCGACATCTGTTTTTCTCTAATCTTATTATATCATATATTTTGTGAACAACGTAATCAAGTAAAGCATTTAAATTGCAGACACGCATAGAGAAACTTCGTTGTGGTGCTCATCTTCATTTAAGGTTTAATTTCTATAATTGGTCGAAGCTTAACTATTATGAATTGTTGCACATTTTAATTACAACCATTTTTTTCCTCAGATGTCTTCGATGAGGAGAGATGGTGGCAGGCGCCGCAGTAGCGCGGGCTCCTTACGAGCAGCTCTTGGACACTCTTCACCCGCTACGGACTCCTCACGGCCAGGTCCTATTAGGTCTTTGTCTACTGTACCCGAGACTCCACCGATTGTTCTACTCCGAGACAGGGCAGTCGAGGAGATTAGTGCACACGTTTCTGAAGATGAGGACATGGAGGTGACAGCTTCTGAGGCAGCCTCAAGTGTTGTTTCCTGTCGAAAGATTGCTCTTGAAAGAGATACTGAAACCGGGTTAGTTATTTACTGTTTAATCATTAATTCTTTTTGTTACAGCGAGTGTCCAAATTGTTTAATCAATTGATGATAATACTTAGAGGTCATATAAAATATATTTCTAGGACTAATTTAATGGGGAATTATATTTACGGTCATCAAAATGCTTAAATAGTAAATACATCAATTAATGAATTATTTTTAACTAGTTTGTGTTTGTTTACTGTCATCAAAATGCTTCAAGATGTTGATTATGCTATAACTAAGTATTGTGATGATCTAAATGATTAATTTGGTTTTGGTTATAGAAAGATAGTGATTCATCTCCAGATTTCCAGGGTGGGCGCAACGAGTTTTAAAAGAGTTCCCAATTCGACAGGCTTGAACTGGAAAGATACTCCTGATAGCGTAAAGGCCCAGTACTATACCTTCCTTAAGGTAATTTGTAATCATTATGTAAATTAAATATATTCAATTTTGTTAAGTTAGTTTTATTAACTTGATATGCAATATATGTCATAGAAATTTTGTAGGAGTAATTTCCAAAATATAGTCATTTTCTCACCTTGCATTACTGCCGAAGCGACTGCAAGCGACTGCCCGATCGCCTGCCCGGCGGCTGCCGATCGCCTTGCCGAGACCCTGCCGATCGCCCTGTCGAGCAGCCTGTCGATCGCCTTGTCGAGCCCCTGCCGATCGCCTTGCCGAGACCCTGCCGAGCACCCTTCAATATGGTCGAGCGGCTCCTGTCGATCGCCCTGTCGATCACCCGCCGAGCGCCCTGCCGATCACCCCGCCGAGCGCCATGCCGAGTGCCTCACCGAGCGCCCTGCCGAGTGCCTCTGTCGAGCCCCTGCCGAGCACCCCCGTCGAGCGCACCTGCCGAGCCCTGCCGAGAAACCCTGCCGAAGCACTTGGGGTCGCGGCACATCCCTGCTGAGCCGCGGCCCAGGCATTTTGCTTCACAAGGCCAAAGTGGCCTGTACTCTGGGCCGCGGCCCCTACTCGAGCACCTGGGCAGTTTTTGTGCTGTGTGCCGCGGCACACGGGTCAACCCTGCAAAAGTGTATCTTTTTATTCAGTTTGTCAGACGGGATTTTCACTACTTCATCACCTACACATTTGTGAAGAACAAGAGAGAGAGATAGAGAGAGTAACAAGAGAGGGAAATACAATTTTTTATTTTCCCGGAGATTTATCGGTCGGATCGTCGTGATCGTTTGACAAGAGCTTGGTAGCTATTGGGCAAATCTTTTCACCGGTGGTTTTTGAGTCCGGAAGTACGGGTATTTCGTTAGCTCTTTGTGTAAGCTATTTACGGTTGTTTCCTTTCTCGATCTTGTTGTTGTTGATTCCAAATACTTGAAGAACATTTATTACCAAGTATTTGACGATTGGTGTATACCCCTAGTTTGTATTCGGGACGATTGTATATTTGTGTGTATTGGTGATAGTGGGTTTTAAGCGGCTTCGGTCCCGTGGTTTTTACTCTCGTCTTGAGGGGTTTTCCACACTAAAATTTGTGTCTCGTGTTTATTGTTTTTTTGATATCATTTATATTAATTTTATCGAGTTGTAATTGTTGCTCTACTCGTCGGTAACCATAAAGTTACGATTGAAGAGTGGCAATTTGTCAAACGAGGTTCTGCTTTATTCGTTGTGACGTGACGTTAGTGGGTATTTTTTCCAACAAAGTGGTATCGGAGCCACAGGATTTGTTGTTTCGTGGAGTTTATTATCTCAATCGTAAGATGGAAGCCAACACGAGTAGAATGGTTAATACTGTAATATCGGTAACTTTCCTTTTTTAGCAGTTTCTATTTTTGGTGTATGTCTATTTTTATCGACTTGCTTGTAACCGTTTCGACATTGTGAATCTACTTTATTCTTGGAGTTTTTCCATTTGGACGAGTTTTGGTGATGTTTTCACGTGATTTCATTTTATGATATGTTTTGCCGTATGAACGTTCGATTCTCATAAAATTCGTTCGTTAACATTGTTTCTTGGTTTGTGCAAGTTCATATGATTGAGTTGGTCGTGTGGAGACTTTCGGTTCGTTGATCCGACGTCGTTTTGTGATTTTCGGACACTTGGGCCATTTTTGTAATTTCCTAATAGTTTAGGGAATCTCGTTTTCATTGTCGCATTTCGGACCCTCTGGTGGTCGGAATTATATTTTCTTTCAGCGGTTAGCTCCGTCGTCTTGTATGCTTCGTGTTTACGTTTTTGGATTCTGGCCTTGTCGTGCGTTTTGAGTATTGTACCTTGGCGGCGTCTGCTGGCGATGTGAGCGGCGATCTGGCGATGTGAGCGGCAATCTTGAGCTGGCTGCGTAGGTAGCGCACGCTACTCGTGTTACCTTGCGTGCGCTACCAATGTGCAGTTAGCGTACGCTAACTTCCTATTGTTAGCGTGCGCTAGCGAGTGGTAGCAGTAGCTACTGGACCGGTTTCAGCCCCGTTAGCGCGCGCTATATATGATAGTTAGCGTGCGCTAACTACACATTTTATATATATCAGTGGACAGTTCAGTATGTCAGTTTTTCATTCCTTTTCTCTCGTTTCTTCTTCGGGCGACGCAGAGGGCGAATTCCTTCAACTTCCATCCGAGAATTTTTCGTATTCCACCACTGTAGAGTCGAGCCATCATATCATAATCAGCATAATCACCCTTCATCAACCGAATTCAAGGTATTTCCTTAGGAACCCTAACTTTGACGAATTTGGGGGGGTTTTGGGATTCTAGGGATTAGTTCCGAATTGTTCAATTATGTAATGATATTCCTTACCGATTGTGGTTACTGGGTGATTCCAAATCTATTTTCCTTGATTTTAATCCGTGAATTATCAATACGGGGAGATTTTGCGTAAACCCTCGCCCGTATCGATTGATCGTTCATTGTCGTAGCATGTAATCGGGGTTATGGGAGTATTCCTTTCGGTTATTGATGTCCGTTGGGACTGAGTTATGCTAATTCTTCGTTAGGAACCGTCGTCTTCCACTCGGATCATCCGTAGTCGTTTTTCACTTCCGATTCTTCGAAGATGTCACAAAGGCAAGTACTTTACATTTGTTTACATGTTCTAGTATTTGAATTATAGCTGGTTGTTGTGGATGGATATGTGTATGTTCACCTAGGGACGGTCCGACAGGGCCTCTAGGGATACGTATTGCCGTGTGTGTGCGTATCACGAACTGTGGTTAACCACCCAGGGATGTCCGACGGGGCTCTGCGGGGTACGGTGGCCGTGAGTATCGTACCAAGGTTAACTTTGAATTATGATTGTTGGAGATAACGTGTTTTGTGATTGTACATTGTAAATATTCCGGAATATAAAACGTTTTCTAAAATGATTTTTGGCGCTTATATTCATCTGATTAGAATGTAGTTCAAATGGATTGTACTTGCACTAGCAATTGTCGCTAACCCCTTAAATGGGGGAAATACTTTTTGTATTTCAGGTATCGATCGCGGGGACAAGCGAGCATTCGAGCCATATGAGGATGATAGGCAAGCATGATACTGTCCAGTAGTTGATTATTGGTGTTCTGTCTGTCGCTTGTTTTGGGATTTCTGTATTATAAAATTGGTTTAAGTACTCGAGTACTTCCTGTCTGAATTTGTTAATGTTGTGTTCCCGTTTTTGGAAATGGATTTGATGTCAGATTTTATGTGTCGGGTTGTAGTCTTTTATTTGAATTGTCGTTTTATTGATGATTGTTTGTCGTTGTCGAATGTCTTTGGTACGTTAGCCTGGTGGATTCCACAGTGAGGGGTCCACGGCGCTGTAATATGCCCTGAATGTCTTGGGGGTGTTACAGAATATGGTATCGGAGCTTAGGTTTATGGATACCTAGGCTGTCGGTTATTTGGGTCTAGCCGAGTGTCGTTTTTGAACAGTATCGCTGCCATGCCATCATCTCAGTACGCCGGTGCTCATAACTTTTTCCCTAACTTGACTCGCTTCGCTGTTCTGTTCTATTTCCATCTTAGTATCTTGTTGCGTTTTGCGTTTGAATTGTACTTACCCGTTACTTCTTCAGAATTCCTGCTGGTAGAGGATGCGGTCGCGGACGCAGTAGGCTACGTGGCGCAGCCAGTGGGGCGGCCATGTCTGATCACTCGGGAACTGATTCAGCGATGCCTTCTTTGTCGAATAGTGTTCCCCCTAATTCCGGAGGTCAGCAGGACCAATCTGCTAGTTCCGGTAATGCTAATGAGAATGTTGGGGTGGCTAATATTTTGCAACAAGTAGCGTACCAGATGACGCTACTGACTCAGGCCGTTTTGGTCGGCCAGGCTAATGCTAATCCGGTTCCGCCTACTAGATCCGGAAATTATAAGTTGCTTCAGGACGTGATTCGTATGCGTCCTCTGTAGTTTGATGGTGCTTCCGACGCTTCCGGTTGGGAGAATTGGCTATTTGAGATGGAGAAAGTATTTGAGGCTGCTAATTGCTCTGAGGAGAGGAAAGTACCAATTGCTCAGTACTTCCTCGCCAAGGAGGCAGCAACGTGGTGGCAAGCGGTGAAACCGCGTAATCGGGCAGCCACGTGGGCAGAGTTTCGGGATCTGATGGAAGACGAATTTTTTCCATAGCCAGTGAAAGAGGGGAGGATCCGAGCCTTCTTTGAGGCTAAGCCCCAAGATGTTCCTATTTCCCAAGCTATCAAAGACTACAATCAACAGCTGCATTATGTGAGAAACTAAGTCCGAGATGAGCTTGATAAGATCCGCCACTTTGATATGCGGATGAAACCAAGGGTGCGCCACTACATGTCTGGTCTGGGGTGCACAACTTTGAAAGAGTATCAGAATAAGGCGATGGCTTATGAGATGTCGTTTGCTGCGACAGAGACGGCAGCCGAGGGAAAGAAACAGAAGACCTCCGGTCAGTTTTCGGGAGGCAAGTCTGGTGGGCATCCGAAGGCTCAGTCTGGTTTGCGAGTCTTCGGGAGTCAGTCGCCGTCAGTTGGGCGAGGAAATGGTTTTAGGTCTGCTCCTACCGGTTCCGTTCATGGTCCTACGTGCTTCAACTGTAGTCGTCCGGGCCACATGATGAGTGAGTGTGATAGGCCTCTGATTCAGTGTCTTGCATGTGGTCGGATGGGTCATTGTGCTAAGTTTTGTACGGATGCAGCTCGGGCTCCAGTTACTCAGATATCAGCTCAAGCTATGGGAGAGCCGAGCGTGAATCAGGCACCGACAGTTCCTCAGCCGCGGCGGAGTTTTGGTAGAGGTCAAGGACGTGGGCAGCCTTTTAGCGGGGGAGCTTCTAGTGCGGGGTCTGTTTCGCCCCGTGTGTATGAGATGAGGCGAGCCGGAGATCGCGACACGACGGAGGCTACAGGTACCGTCCACATCTTTGATCATCTTGTTTCTGTATTGTTCGATTCTGGTGCCACGCATTATTTTATATCTATGGATTGTGTGCGTCGTATGCATGTTGATTGCTTGGTTGCGTGTGAACCATTTGTTGTTAAACTTCCTAGTGGGGATAGCATCGTGGGGGATCGTGAGATTAGAGATTTTCAAGTGAGTATCGCGGGGAGGGTTTGGCCTTCTAATCTGATTGCGGTAGATATTAGAGATGAGGATTTGATTCTGGGTGAGGATTGGCTGGACCGTCATGGGGCGATCATGAATTATAGAACGAGAACCGTTTTGATGTTAGCCTCCGATGGTACCGAGCATTCTTTTGTGGGGCATAAGCGAAGTAGCCAGAGACTCCTGATCAGCGCCTTGAGGGCGGTGAGACTTCTTCGAGGAGGTTGCACGGGCTATTGGTGTTACGCTCTGAGATCGGAAGAAGGGAGAGTCGAGCTCTCGTCTATTCCGGTAGTGTGTGAGTATCCTGATGTTTTTCCAGACGAGTTGTCGGGTTTGCCGCCGGACCGAGAAGTTGAGTTTACCATCGATTTAGAGCCGGGTGCAGCACCGATTTCTAAGACGCCATACCGTATGGTGCCTGCCGAGATGCTTGAGTTGAAGAAATAGTTGGAAGAGTTACTAGACATGGGGTATGTTCGACCGAGCACTTCACCTTGGGGCGCACCGGTCCTATTTGTAAAGAAGAAGGATGGGTCACTTCGTTTGTGTATCGACTACCGAGAGTTGAACAAAGTGACCATCAAAAACAAGTATCCGCTCCCGAGGATTGATGACTTGTTTGATCAGTTGCAAGGGGCAACCGTGTTTTCGAAGATTGATTTGAGATCGGGGTATTATCAACTCCGAGTGAAGGATACCGATATTCCGAAGACGGCCTTTCGGACGAGATATGGTCACTACAAGTTTGTGGTTATGCCTTTTGGGCTAACCAACGCCTCAGCCGTGTTCATGCAGCTTATGAACAAAGTCTTTATCGAGTACCTCAATAAATGTGTAGTTGTTTTTATCGACGCTATCCTGATTTACTCGAGGAGCGGGTAGGAGCATGCCCATCACTTTCATATCGTGTTAGATATTTTGAGGACTCAGCATCTTTTTGCGAAGTTCTCAAAGTGTGAGTTTTGGTTACGGGAGGTTATGTTTCTCGGCCACGTGATATCGGCCGAGGGTGTTCGTGTGTACCCACATAAGATAGAGGCCGTGTTGGATTGGGCGCCGCCCAAGAACGTGAAAGAGGTCCGCAGTTTTCTGGGTTTGGCCGGATATTACCGTAGATTCGTCGAGGGGTTCTCTAAGCTCGCTCGACCACTGACTCAGTTGTTACAGAAGTCAGAGAAATTTGTGTGGACCAAGGAGAGGCAGAATAGTTTTGAGGAGTTGAAGAAGCGGCTGACGAGCGCTCCTGTTTTGGCGTTACCGAGTGGTAATGAGGGTTTCTCAGTTTTTAGTGATGCTTCGGGCCAAGGGCTCATATGTGTACTCATGCAGCACGGCAAGACGATCGCCTATGCTTTCCGTCAGTTGAAATCGTACGAGTTGAATTACCCTACGCACGATCTTGAGTTGGCCGCAGTTGTATTTGCGTTGAAGATCTGGCGTCATTACTTGTATGGCTCGTCATGTCAGATTTTCACCGATCACAAGAGCCTGAAGTAAATTTTACGCAGAAAGAGCTTAATATGAGACAGCGGAGATGGTTGGAGTTGATTAAGGATTACGATCTCGAGATCCTTTATCATCCGGGAAAGATTAATGTGGTAGCAGATGCCTTGAGCCGGAAATCGGTATCGCTTTGGGCGCTTGAGATACTTATGGCTCAGCCGGAGCTTCAGCGATAGTTTATGAAGTTGAGCGTTGAGATTATGCTACCAGAGAGTTCCGGGCAGTTGCGTACTCTTGAGATTTCTTCATCTCTGGTCGATGATATTAAATCGGGACAATTGGAGGACCCGATGTTTAGTCATCTTCGAGCGAGTGTAGGGAAGGGGAAAGCCCCGAGATTCGTTATTCATGAGGACGGTGTGTTGAGATTCCGAGGTCGGTTGTGTGTTCCGAACGACTCGGAATTGAGATAGAGTATTATGCGAGAGGCTCATGCATTACCTTACTCAGTCCATCCGGGCTCGAGTAAAATGTATAAGGATTTGAGGAAAAATTTCTGGAGGAACGATATGAAGAATGAGGTAGTTCAGTTTGTGGCTAAGTGTTTGACTTGTCAGCAAGTCAAGATTGAGCATCAGCGGCCAGCTGGGTTGTTGAAACCACTTCCCGTCCCGGAGTGGAAGTGGGAGGATATCTCTATGGATTTTGTCACGGGTTTGCCGAGGACGAAGACTGGTATGAATATGGTGTGGGTGATTGTAGACCGACTGACTAAGTCGGCGCATTTTCTGGGCATCAAGGAAACTTGGGGTCCAGAAAAATTGGCTCGTATTTTTATCGCGCAGATAGTGAGACTTCATGGTACGCCGAAGACCATTATTTCAGACAGAGATGGCCGATTTGTATCGCATTTTTGGCAGACGGTACATAAGGCATTGGGGACACAGTTACGTTTGAGCACTTCTTTCCATCCACAGACCGATGGGCAGTTCGAGCGTACTATTTAGACGTTCGAGGATATATTGCGCGCGTGTGCGTTAGACTGGAGTAGTGATTGGGAGGAACATCTGGCCTTGATTGAGTTTACTTATAATAATAGCTGGCATGCATCGATTAAGATGGCACCGTATGAGGCATTTTATGGCCGCCGTTGCCGATCGCCGATCTGTTGGGATGAGCCGTCCGATTTAGTTGGCACTGAGCCAGACCTCGTGTTAGAGATGAGGGAGAAAGTTGAATTGATTAGAAAAAGAATGTTGGCTGCTCAGAGTCGAAAAAAGTCTTATGCAGATGTTAGGCGTCGTCCTTTGGAGTTTGAGGTGGGAGATCATGTTCTGTTGAGAGTGTATCCGACGAAGGGAGTTTTCCATTTTGGAAAAAAAGGGAAGCTCAGCCCGAGGTATATTGGGCCTTTTGAGATATTGGAGAGAGTCGGTGAGTTGGCATACCGTTTGGCTTTACCTCCATCGCTGAGTCATGTTCATAGCGTATTTCACATTTCCCAGTTGAGGAAGTACGTTTCGGACCCGTCCCACATTATTGATTTTGGAGACGTGGAGATCGAGAAGGATGTTACGTTCGAGGAGAGGCCCGTCAATATTTTGGAGCGTCGAGACAAGCAGTTAAGGCACAAAACCATTCCTTTGGTTAAGGTGCAATGGTCGAGGCACGGAGTATAAGAAGCGACGTGGGAGTTAGAGGAGGATATGCGTTCGAGAGCTTTTTGATTCTTAAGTTTCGGGATGAAACTTTATTTTAGAGGGGGAGAATGTAATATCCGTAACTTTCCATTTTTAGCAGTTTCCATTTTTGGTGTATGTCTATTTTTATCGACTCTCTTGTAACCTTTTCGACATTGTGAATCTACTTTATTCTTGGAGTTTTTGCATTTGGACGAGTTTTGGTGATGTTTTCACGTGATTTCATTTTATGATATGTTTTGCCGTATGAACGTTCAATTCTTGTAAAACTCATTCGTTTTCATTGTTTCTTGATTTGTGCAAGTTCGTATGATTGAGTTGGTCGTGTGGATACTTTCGGCTCGTTGATCCGACTCCGTTTCGTGATTTTCGGACACTTGGGCCATTTTTGTAATTTCCTAATAGTTTAGGGAATCTCGTTTTCATTGTCGCATTTCGGACCCTCTGGTGGTCGGAATTATATTTTCTTTCAGCGCTTAGCTCCGTCGTCTTGTATGCTTCGTGTTTACGTTTCTGGATTCTAGCCTTGTCGTGCGTTTCGAGTATTGTACCTTCGGCAGCAGCGTACTGCTGATGTGAGCAGCAGTACTGAACTGCTGCGTAGGTAGCGCACGCTACTCCTGTTACCTTGCGTGCGCTACCAATGTGCAGTTAGCGTGCGTTAGCGAGTGGTAGCAGTAGCTACTGGACCGGTTTCAGCCCCGTTAGCGCGCGCTATATATGATAGTTAGCGTGCGCTAACTACACATTTTATATATATCAGCGGACAGTTCAATATGTCAGTTTTTCATTCCTTTTCTCTCGTTTCTTCTTTGGGCGACGCAGAGGGTGAATTCCTTCAACTTCCATCCGAGAATTTTTCGTATTCCACCACTGTAGAGTCGAGCCATCATATCATAATCAGCATAATCACCCTTCATCAACCGAATTCAAGGTATTTCCTTAGGAACCCTAACTTTGACGAATTTGGGGGGGTTTTAGGATTCTAGGGATTAGTTCCGAATTGTTCAATTATGTAATGATATTCCTTACCGATTGTGGTTATTGGGTGATTCCAAATCTATTTTCCTTGATTTTAATCCGTGAATTATCAATACGGGGAGATTTTGCGTAAACCCTCGCCCGTATCGATTGATCGTTCATTGTCGTAGCATGTAATCGGGGTTATGGGAGTATTCCTTTCGGTTATTGATGTCCGTTGGGACTGAGTTATGCTAATTCTTCGTTAGGAACCGTCGTCTTCCACTCGGATCATCCGTAGTCGTTTTTCACTTCCGATTCTTCGAAGATGTCACAAAGGCAAGTACTTTACATTTGTTTACATGTTCTAGTATTTGAATTATAGCTGGTTGTTGTGGATGGATATGTGTATGTTCACCTAGGGACGGTCCGACAGGGCCTCTAGGGATACGTATTGCCGTGTGTGTGCGTATCACGAACTGTGGTTAGCCACCCAGGGATGTCCGATGGGGCTCTGCGGGGTACGGTGGCCGTGAGTCTCGTACCAAGGTTAACTTTGAATTATGATTGTTGGAGATAACGTGTTTTGTGATTGCACATTGTAAATATTCCGGAATATAAAACGTTTTCTAAAATGATTTTTGGAGCTTATATTCATCTGATTAGAATGTAGTTTAAATGGATTGTACTTGCACTAGCAATTGTCGCTAACCCCTTAAATGGGGAAATACTTTTTGTATTTCAGGTATCGATCGTGGGGACAAGCGAGCATTCGAGCCGTATGAGGATGATGGGCAAGCATGATACTGTACAGTAGTTGATTATTGGTGTTCTGTCTGTCGGTTATTATTGATGTCTTGTTTTGGGATTTCTGTATTATAAAATTGGTTTAAGTACTCGAATACTTCCTGTCTGAATTTGTTAATGTTGTGTTCCCGTTTTGGGAAATGGATTTGATGTCATATTTTATGTGTCGGGTTGTAGTCTTTTATTTGAATTGTCGTTTTATTGATGATTGTTTGTCGTTGTCGAATGTCTTTGGTACGTTAGTCTGGTGGATTCCACAGTGAGGGGTCCACGGCGCTGTAATATGCCCTGAATGTCTTGGGGGTGTTACAAATACCACTACCGAAGAATTCTTTGTTTGTTGCGACTATGATATGGTCAACCTTGCGAGAGATGATTCGAGTTGGGTGGTCGATAGTGGTGCTACGTGTCATGTTACATCACGTAGAGATTTTTATTCCTCTTATACTCCGGGCGACTTTGGTATAGTCAAGATAGGTAACGATGGGTTATCCAAGATTGTTGGAGTGGGAGATGTGCATTTGAGATTCGACACCGGAATGGAACTTGTTTTACGGAATGTAAAACATGTTACGGACATGAGGCTTAATGTTATGTTCGTTGGTTTACTCGATGATGACGGTTATCATAGCGGTTTTGGCAAGGGGTTGTGGAAACTCACTAGAGGTTCCTTGATTGTCGGGAGAGGACAAAAGGAAGGAAAATTGTACGTGACACTTCCGAGTGTCACGACTAATTTCGTGAACACAATCGACAATAATGACATGGCCGAGCTATGGCATAAGAGGCTCGGTCATATGAGTGAAAAAGGAATGGCACTATTGTCGAAGAAGGAGGCGTTGTCCGGGGTTCACAAGGTACACCTTAAAAGATGCTCTCATTGTCTAGCCGGGAAGCAAAGGAGAGTTACTTTTAAGAGTCATACTCCTTCACGGAAGGAAAATATGCTTGATCTTGTTCATTCCGATGTTTGTGGTCCTATGAAAATGAGAACGCTCGGTGGTTGCCGATATTTTGTCACATTCATCGACGATCACTCTAGGAAGGTGTGGGCATACACCTTGAAGACCAAAGATCAAGTGTTAGACACTTTCAAGCAATTTCATTCCTCGGTGGAAAGAGAGACCGGGAAGAAGCTAAAGTGTATCCGGACAGACAATGGTGGAGAGTACACCGGACCCTTTGATGAATATTGCCGAGAGCAAGGAATCCGACATCAAAAGATGCCCCCGAAGACTCCGCAACTCAAAGGTTTAGCGGAGAGAATGAACCAGGCTTTGGTCGAGAGAGCTCGTTGTTTGCTCTCACATGCCGGATTGCCAAAGTCATTTTGGGGAGAAGCTTTGAACACGGCGGTTCATGTTATTAATTTGACGTCGTGTGTCCTTTGGAATTTGATGTGCCGGATAAGGTGTGGAGCAGTAAAGAGATCTCATACCGCCACTTAAAGGTCTTCGGATGTAAAGCTTTTGTTCACATTCCGAATGATGAGAGATCAAAGCTTGATTCCAAGATGAAGCCGTGTATTTTTATTGGCTACGGGCTTGATGAGTTCAGGTATAGATTATATGACCCGGTGACAAAGAGGCTTGTTCGGTCGAGAGACGTTGTTTTTGTAGAAGATCAAACGATGAAAGATGTTGAGAATGGAGAGTCGGCTCCACAACATGACTATGATCTTATTGATTTGGACCCCGTTCCTCCACAAAATGTTGAGACACCCGTTGGAGATGACGTCCAAAATGATGAACAACAAGATGCCGGTGACAACGATGAGTTGAGACAAGATGAAACCGATGGAGCTCATCCCGAGCTACCCGTGACGAACATGCCATCTTTTGTTCCACATAGGCGGTCGACGAGGGACTGTCATCCCTCCACCCGTTATTCGGCCGATGAGTACGTTTTACTCACCGATGAGGGAGAGCCCGAATATTTTGCAGAGGCCATGGAGGATGAAAAGAAGAAGGAATGGATGGATGCCATGCAAGACAAGATGAGTTCCTTGCATGAGAATAACACTTACGAGTTGGTGAAGTTGTCGAAAGGCAAGAGAGCTTTGAGAAACAAATGGGTGTATCAGGTGAAGTCGGAGGAGCATACCTCGTTGCCCCGATACAAAGCTAGACTCGTAGTGAAAGGATTTAGTCAAAAGAAGGGCATTGATTTTGATGAGATTTTTTCTCCGGTTGTGAAGATAGGATCGATTCGATTGGTCCTTGGTATTGCGGCTAGCCTTGATCTTGAGGTCGAGCAAATGGATGTCAAGACGGCTTTTCTTCACGGAGACCTTGACAAAGAAATTTATATGAAGCAACCGGAAGGATTTGAGGTCGAAGGGAAAGAGGATTATGTGTGTAAACTTCGGAAGAGTTTATACGGGTTGAAACAAGCACCAAGGCAATGGTACAAGAAGTTTGAGTCGGTTATGGGGGAGCAAGGCTACTGGAAAACGACTCTAGACCATTCCGTATTTTTTAAGATATTCAGAGATGATGACTTTATCATCTTATTGCTCTATGTGGACGACATGTTGATCGTTGGCAAGAATGCCAAGAGGATTGCCGACTTGAAGAAAGAATTTAGTAAGTCCTTTGCCATGAAGGACTTGGGGGCGGCTAAACAAATTCTTGGGATAAGAATTACTCGGGATAGAGCAGCCCGGAAATTGCACATGTTGCAAGAGCAATACATCGAGAAGGTGCTTAAACGTTTCAACATGGACAAAGCTAAAGTTGTTAGTTCGCCTCTTACTAACAATTTTAAATTGACGAGCCAAGATTGCCCTAAGACGAAGGAGGAGATTGAGGATATGGATAAAATTCCATATGCCTCGGCGGTCGGGAGTTTAATGTATGCTATGGTTTGTACTAGGCCCGACATTGCTCATGCCGTGTGTCACGGGTCCGAATTGGACTAGAATTTTTTGCCGAAAATTCAACCCCATGCCGCCACTGATTGTCCGCATAACAACCAGTCAGCCTTCGATCCTCACCAAACACTCGTGTTTTCCTCACAGCACTCGTGTTTAGTATGATCAGAGTTACATCCCAAATCCACCTTTAGTGTTTGAAGGAGTATGCAGCGGAATACGATCAAAACACGTAAAGGTACACACACAATTTACGGGGACAATTCCCCAACCTTGAATATTTATTGCACACTCGATATACAAGGAAAAGGCCTCACTGTACAACTCTCCGAGATCCTCATGATGATCTCAACTCTCGGATCCCTCGGATCTCCCTCCCTCGGGATCTCCTCTCTGAGATCTCTCCCTACAAAATTGTACAATGCACCTATTTATAGACCAAGCAAAGGACTACATCGGTTGACAACCCCAACCGCTAGGTTCAGCTCGACACTCCACGTGCCGACGCGTGGCAAAAGACCACCATGCGTCCCTGCCACTTGTCCCGAGCAGTTTTCGCATAACTTGCTCGCCTCTGCCTTGTACTGCCACGTACAAGGTCTTCTGGAACCATCCTGCGACCGTCCGCAACCGCTTGCTAGTAACCGTCCCGCAACTGCCCTGATGGATCCCAGCACTCCACCTGGCACATGCAGTCCACCAAGTAACTGCTCACATGCTGACGTGTGTCATGCACGTCTTATAACTGCTTGGAACCATTCCGCACAACCGCTCCAAGTAACCGTCTGACTTAACTGTCTGGAACCATCTGTGCCACGTCGATGCAACGCTCCGCGAACGTGCACCAACCGTCCAACCTTTCCCGCATAATTCCAATTCCCGCGTGTTCTGAGGCCTGGGTCTCGCGCCAAGTAGACCCTTGCATCTTTGGCCGATAAGAACCGAAAGGACCTGGACTTTGTTCCAACATTCCGAGTCATTCGATAGATTTATGCACAAGTACCCATCCACTTGTACATTCCCCAGTCTTGCCCACAAAGATCCGACAATGCCCGCATATGTCCGCACATGGTCCGTCCCGCACGAACCCTCTCGGCCGTGGGCACACAGCCCAGGCCTTGTCCGCGCCCGAAGTGTTCGCTGATCGGGTCGGTCCGATCCGGGTCGGGTTTCACCTCCGGATCGACCCGTGACCCAATCCCATGGCAAGTCCCATCACCTTGCCAAGTCCTAGGCCGAGCACCTTGGGCCACCCTATGGGCATGGCTCTCAGTAACTACCTCCCCCCTATAATAGGCTTAGACGGATAAAGCCTGGTGAGGGCAGTGACCATTGAAAAGCTGAAGAATCACTTGCTTGCCTCCAGCCTTGAACCAGCCCAAAACTTCAAAGTAACACGAGATTGTCTTGATTCCTTGTCTTAGCTAAGCCTCACACTTGCCAAGAATCCTCCGAATCACTTTTCATTCCCGTGCCTTAGTGTCGTGCCATGCCCAGTCGGCACAGTCCGCCCAGTGACTCGACCACCTGCCGAGCCCAGCGAGTCACCCATGTTAAGGGTGTAACAAACCTCCCCCACTTGAAGAAATCGACGCCCGCGTCGATGGGAGTCTTGTAACGTATCACAGCCCAATACTTGTACTTTTCTCGAACTGCCTTAGTCCGCCTTCCGTTTTGGGATGTTGCATTGATTCACCCTTCCATTGGACCACAATGATCGATCCTCCATCCAATGAACCTCCGAAAACAAGTCAGCTACATCTTCAAAACCATCCCAGCGAACCGTCTTGAAACCCCACATGCCTCAAGAAAGAAGTCAGCTTCAACCACATAGGCCTCCTACACTGTACTCCTATTTCCGTCTAGTTACATAACCCGCTAACTTATACACACTTAGCCAAGATTACATAACTTTGCATCGGACAACCCCCGAATGCTAGGTAATTCACAAGTAAAATTGCTACACACAAAGGAAAATTACAAGCATAGGGTCACAAACGTAAAAATCTGAAGTCTACCTATTACAATAGAAACCAGCCACATAGATTGTTCAGACGGACCAACAATCCTTCTGGAATGAGCAATGGCCTGCAACTCTTTTGCTCATTTTTACTAACTTCAGCAACGCGTCTTTTGGCCAACCTTAACGGACATAAACTGTAAGCACCTCCCATGCTTTGGATGTTCAGTCCGATTGAAGATCGTGGGAGTCCTTCAATCGACTGAAATTTTCATAGGCTAATCGGGACCTTAGCCACACCCAACACCGTTTATCCAGCCAAATCTGACTATGACAAGGATATGCTTCACTCTGAACACATATCCATGCTATTTTTCCTCACAAATCCGAAAAATAACAACAAAGTAGGATCACATAATTTTCAATAAGAACGTATGGAAAGCATTACCCTTACCCAACCACACACCAGCCTAAGTCGTCGAATAACATCTCCTACTCATGCAACAGGTTCAATTATGATCAGTACTTACCCTGATTTTCGACCTCGCACCTTTAGACTAGCCTTTGGGCTGCACCAATGTTCCTCAACCACTTGACACGAACAGATCGCAATCCTCAAGGGTCTTCCCATCGCTCGTAACAGATCAGCCATCAACTCGACCGAACTGTCCATCTAGATGAACTAAGAACCATCCCGAATAATGGTACTCATACGAAGTACCGCTCCTCCCGGAACTAAGTCTGCAACTTAATTGACAAAGGGAACCAATCCCATCGTCTGGTCACTTGCTTCAAAATCAGCCTTCATGCCGCAATTTTGAACCATGGTCGACGATGCTCCTCCAAGCAAGCATCCGTTCCTATTTCGGCATCCAGTCCACACGAACAATGCTCTCTGGAACTATCTTTCTCGAAACGAGCACACCTCGTTCCGCACACAAAGATGTCGACTTTAACCACTTCTGACGTCCATTTTTCCGCAACTCAGCCCACATTTCTTTCTTCGGTCCCCAGCACCAAAGAAGAATCGAACAGAGTCTCAACTTTGGTTTTTCCCACGTAAATATCACCACCAAGCATGATGCCGCCAGTCCTCCAATATAAACTAGCTATGGACATCTTCTTCGCCCGAACATGTGCAGACAATCATTTGGATTCATGCCCGCCAAGAAGCCTTGTCCACCCAATTGACGTTTTGCCATCGTCAATTCTCTAGAATTCAGAAACCCACACACGATACAAAAATGAAGAGGCTTTGTCTTCCACAATTCGACAAATTTCGGCCAGCAACCGTCCTCTTCCAAACCACCTGGTTGTCTTCAGGCAATCATCTTCAGATCCTCGGCTACCAAGAGGATATCCGCGTCCTCGCCTTCTGAAATGATCCTTGCTCAACGAACTTCTGTGTATCCCACACCGAAAATCTGGCGTCCATCCAGGTATCTCGCGTTCCCTTTCCAATCCTTGCATTCACGAACAAGGACTCGCCTTCCGCAAGCGAACTTTGGCCACCAAACACCAAAGTTTTCCGACCAGAACCCACTAACCTGGCTCCGATACCAAATTGTCACGGGTCCGAATTGGACTAGAATTTTTCGCCGAAAATTCAACCCCGTGCCGGTACTGATTGTCCGCACAACAATCAGTCAGCCTTCGATCCTCACCAAACAATCGTGTTTTCCTCACAGCACTCGTGTTTAGTATGATCAGAGTTACAGCCCAAAGCCACCTTTAGTGTTTGAAGGAGTATGCAGCAGAATACGATCAAAACACGTAAAGGCACACAAACAATTTACGGGGACAATTCCCCAACCTTGAATATTTATTGCACACTCAATATACAAGGAAAAGGCCTCACTGTACAACAATCCGAGATCCTCATGATGATCTCAGCTCTCGGATCCCTCGGATCTCCCTCCCTCGGGATCTCCTCTCCGAGATCTCTCCCTACAAAATTGTACAATGCACCTATTTATAGCCCAAGCAAAGGACTACATCGGTTGACAACCCCAACCGCTAGGTTCAACTCGACACTCCACGTGTCGACGCGTGGCAAAAGACCACCATGCGTCCCTGCCACTTGTCCCGAGCAGTTTCCGCATAACTTGCTCGCCTCTGCCTTTCTTGCGCCACGCATACAAGGTCTTCTGAACCGTCTCGCAACTGCCGCAATCGCTAGTAACCGTCCCGCAACTGCCCTGATGGATCCCAGCACTCCACCTGGCACATGCAGTCCACCAAGTAACTGCTCACATGCTGACGTGTGCCCTGCACATCTTATAACTGCTTGGAACCGTTCCGCACAACCGCTCCAAGTAACCGTCTGACTTAACTGTCTGGAACCATCTATGCCACGTCGATGCAACACTCCGCGAACGTGCACCAACCGTCCAACCTTTCCCGCGTAATTCCAATTCCTGCGTGTTCTGAGGCCTGGGTCTCGCGCCTAGTAGACCTTTGCATCTTTGGCCGATAAGAACCGAAAGGACCAGCACTTTGTTCCAACATTCCGAGTCATCCGATAGATTTATGCACAAGTGCCCAGCCACTTGTACATTCCCGAGTCTTGCCCATAAAGATCCGACAATGCCCGCATATGTCTGCACATGGTCCGTCCCGCACGAACCCTCTCGGACGTGGGCACACAGCCCAGGCCTTGTCCGCGCCCGAAGTGTTCGCTGATCGGGTCGGTCCGATCCGGGTCGGGTTTCACCTCCGGATCGACCCGTGACCCAATCCCATGGCAAGTCCCAGCACCTTGTCAAGTCCTTGGCCGAGCACCTTGGGCCACCCTATGGGCATGGCTCTCAGTAACTACCTCCCCCCTATAATAGGCTTAGACGGATAAAGCCTGGTGAGGGCAGTGACCATTGAAAAGGTGAAGAATCACTCGCATGCCTCCATCCTTGAACCAGCCCAAAACTTCAAAATAACACGAGATTGTCTTGATTCCATGTCTTAGCTAAGCCTCACACTTGCCAAGAAGCCTCCGAATCACTTTTCATTCCCGTGCCTTAGTGTCGTGCCACGCCTAGACGGCACAGTCCGCCCAGTGACTCGACCACCTGCCGAGCCCAGCGAGTCACCCATGTTAAGGGTGTAACACCGTGGGAGTGGTGAGCCGGTTTCTATCGAATCCGGGTAAGAAGTATTGGGAATCTGTAAAATGGATATTTAGATATTTGTGGGGTACTTCCAAATTGGGGATTACGTTTGGAAATGAGAAAGCAATGCTTGTTGGATATTCCGATTCGGATATGGCCGGTAATGAAGATAACCGAAAATCCACTTCCGGTTATTTGATGACGTTCACAGGGGGAGCTGTGTCATGGCAATCAAGATTGCAAAAGTGCGTTGCCTTGTCTACAATGGAGGCCGAGTATATTACGGAGGTGGAAGCGAGCAAAGAGCTCCTATGGTTGAAAATATTTTTACGAGAGCTAGGCTTTCGACAACGACGTTACGTGGTTCTTTGTGATAGTCAAAGTGCAATTCATTTGGCTAAGAATGCGACTTTTCACAAGAGAACTAAACATATCGATGTGAGGTACCATTGGATCCGAGATGCATTGGAGGATGGTTTGTTTGAACTTGATAAAGTTCATACCGATGATAATGGTTTCGATATGTTAACCAAGGCGTTGAGTAGAGAGAAGGTGAAAGTGTGTTGTTCGATCGCCGGGATGGCGAACTCTTCCTATATTCCGGAAATGGGGAGATTTGTAGGAGTAATTTCCAAAATATAGTCATTTTCTCACCTTGAACAGCCCTTCCGAGCAGCTGCCGATCGCCCTGCCAAGCAGCCTGCCGATCGCCCTGCCGAGCAGCCTGTCGATCGCCTTGCCGAGCCCCTGTCGATCGCCTTGCCGAGACCCTGCCGAGCACCCTTCAATATGGCCGAGCGGCTCCTGTCGATCGCCCTGTCGATCACCCGCCGAGCGCCCTGCCGATCACCCCGCCGAGCGCCATGTCGAGTGCCTCGCCGAGCGCCCTGCCGAGTACCTCTGCCGAGCCCCTGCCGAGCGGCCCCTGTCGAGCACCCCCGCCGAGCGCACCTGCCGAGCCCTGCCGAGAGACCCTGCCGAAGCACTTGGGGCCGCGGCACATCCCTGTCGAGTCGCGGCCCAGGCATTTTGCTTCACAAGGCCAAAGTGGCCTGTACTCTGGGCCGCGGCCCCTGCTCGAGCACCTGGGCAGTTTTTGTGCTGTGTGCCGCGGCACACTTGGGACGGGCCGCGGCACACGGGTCAACCCTGCAAAAGTGTATCTTTTTATGCAGTTTTTCAGACGAGATTTTCACTACTTCATCACCTACACATTTGTGAAGAACAAGAGAGAGAGATAGAGAGAGAAACAAGAGAGAGAAATATAATTTTTTATTTTCCCAGAGATTTATCGGTCGGATCGTCGTGATCGTTTGACAAGAGCTTGGTAGCTATTGGGCAAATCTTTTCACCGGTGTAGATCGAGTTTTTGAGTCCGGAAGTACGGGTATTTCGTTAGCTCTTTGTGTAAGCTATTTACGGTTGTTTCCTTTCTCGATCTTGTTGTTGTTGATTCCAAATACTTGAAGAACATTTATTACCATGTATTTGACGATTGGTGTATACCCCTAGTTTGTATTAGGGACGATTGTATATTTGTGTGTATTGGTGATAGTGGATTTTAAGCGGCTTCGGTCCCGTAGTTTTTACTCTCGTCTTGAGGGGTTTTCCACGCTAAAATTTGTGTCTCGTGTTTATTGTTTTTCGGATATCATTTGTATTAATTTTATCGAGTTGTAATTGTTGCTCTACTCGTCGGTAACCACAAAGTTACGATTGAAGAGTGGGAATTTGTCAAACGAGGTTCCGCTTTATTCGTTGTGATGTGACGTTAGTCGGTATTTTTCCCAACAAATTTTTCACGTGGCCTGTTGAGTGGGAACAAGAAGTCTATGATCTTTGGAAGTCTCGTGCATGAGTTAGGTTCAGCAATTTCCTAAGTGATGCAAAAAAGAAAATGGATCCTGAACTACCGGAGCAAGGGAGGCCGAAACATATTCCTACTGATTGGTGGCAAGGTTTGTGTGCTTACTGGGATACTCATGAGGTGAGAGATGTATCTAAGAGGGCGAGAGGCAACCGAATGACTAAAGTGGATGGCCTTGGTACCGGGATTAGCAAGCACAATGGAGGCTCTAAGTCTGTTAACTTACGTGCTCGAGAGTTGGTTAGTAATTATCTAATTATTTTTGCTTATATATGTAATTGTGCATCGTAATAATTTCGAAGTTTTTTTTAATAAATAGGCAGCGAAGAACAATCTTCCATTGGAGTAGTGTTTTTATGCCTCTTTTGGGGCTGTCTACATGAAAAAAGATTGAACTTTTACGACACAGAATGATGCGGATATTGATGTAAGTATTATTGGTATTAGTACATTTTTCTTGCAGAAGCTGATCTTGAGTTAAGCTTTTATTGATAATGAGGTGGTAAATGCATTTAGAATGATTTGGGTTGAGGATGCTATGTATATGTACATGACCATAGTTGAGTATTATTAATCATATGATCTCTTTGACGCATGCATGTCAAATGCTTCTAGGTTTTGACCATAGTTTCGAAGATGATTCGCTGGTCAGGGAGTCATGGTTGTTCAGCCTAGTAAGCATTAGTCTTGCCTGCCTTTCTGTTTGGTCCTTTCTTGTTTGATACTGTTTCTTTTCCAGCACTATTTTAAGCTGCATACTAGATCAAAAAGGAAGACATGGTTTGAAAGCCTACTGTTGCTTGTTGTTTCTTTTCCAGCACTATTTGAATCAGGTCCTACTCTTCTGATTGTTTCTTTTCCAGTCAGGTCCTACTAGATCAGGCTTGCTGTTGCTTCCTGTTTCTTTGAAAGCCTACTGCAGCACATTTATATTGTTGGTTTCGAGTAAAAAAATATAGAAAATAAGTTGTTGATTTGAATTGAGTCGTATCACAGAAACCTAATCCAGTAGTTTAATTTCTAGCACAAATAGGATCAGATGCCAAGCCAGCCGGCTCAATTAAACTTTCTTGAGCATCAGAAATTATTACCTGAACATTGCCTTCATCAATGTCCACTTTCGTTCTTTCTATAATGGGAAAACCTAATATAACTGCCATAACTTTTTAACTAAATTTCATTGCTAACCTGAGAGTTCTCATCTATGGCAGTAGCTACCATTCCTCCACCTTTAGATCTATAAGGAAATCCACTAATTTCCAGGACATTGCTTATCCCCTCAGATGGTCGACTCTGGGTTGGGACACCTGAATCAGAACCATAAGATCCAACAGTGAATGAGTTGCGGAAACCAGATTCTTGGTCTGAAAGAGCACTGAAAGACTGGTTTGACATGCTCCCGGAATGATGACATGAATGTTGCCTTCTCTCATTTGGTATTCCATTAGTCATATCAAAGTGTTCACTTGATGTGTGACCAATTTTCTGATGTAGTAGCTCCATAAGCAATCACTTTGAACTGTCATCATATGTTCCAGCTGACATCCACAAACTAAGGTCTTCAGTGTTTCTTTTGGCATCTAATTCTCTCCTTTGCCTTTCATAATGAAGGTGTAGTTGAACTCTTGATTCTATCTAGTCATTAGGTAACTGATCATTATTCTCAGACCAGTGGCCCTCTGTTGCATCCATTCATGAATCATGAAATTGATTGGGATGTAAAGGGTGGTTTACATGCCAGACGAGAATCCTCCACCTTGACCACCAGACTGATTTCGTGTAATCTTCTCCTGCATTTCTAGGCCTTGAGAACGAGCCAATGAATTCACAATATCACGATTTACCCCAACAGGGCCCACAGGCAACGACATTGAGCGCTCATAAAGACCATGTCGGAGTCGCTCCTGTTCAGAAAGGTTACGGTCAAGAAGGTTGAGATGCTCATCGGGAGGTGGAATTTATTGGGAATAGAAGTGAGCCAAATCCAACAGTGATAGCTCTATTAGAGGCAGCAGGATTTCTGTGGAACTGACTACCTTCATCAAGTGACCACCCGGGGTTGATTGGCCTTTCTTCCATTTCCAATCGCTGCCTTAGCCCCAAAGGCAACTGCCTCTCATTGATTTGATCTTTCTGTTGATCCAGGGGGTGAATCTGCTCGTGCCTTCCACGTGACAAGAACTCCATTAAATCATTTTGATGCCCTTGATGAGGCACTTGACCAAATTTTGCTTGGATTAGTTGCTCAAGGGATGGATCAGCATGCCTAGAAGGAAATTGGGAGCGTTGTTGCTGATCATTTAGAATTTGCTGCTTCAACAAAGATTGTTCCAGAGCAGCAGTTGGTCTAAGAGAATCAATACGTGACTATCCACGACCTGACTCACGCATTTGACTCTGCAGCAACTGCTCAAGAAGAGCCTGTCTGGCCTTAGATTGTTGTTGCTCTTTCAATAACATTTGTTGTTGATGAAATTGCTCTTGTTGCTGCAGCTGCTGCTGTTGAAGTTGGAGATGCTTCTGCTGCTGCCGCTGAAGGGCCAATATATGTTCCACATCTTGCCCTATTTGATTAGCAAGCTGTTTGTGGTGCATCAACTTGGAAGCTGGGGCCCTTCTAGCATTGCATCATTCATGTGAGTATTATGTGAATGCATCACGCCATGTGGCTGGAGATGCTGCTGTTGAAGTTTCTGCTGCAATAGCTTCTCTGCTAAATCAAATTGGTTAAATTCTTGGTCCATTCTAGAAGAATGACGACCATTGATGACATCTTGATACAAGTTGGAATTAGAATATGAGCTGCCGCCGTAAGCATCATTCCATGCCTCTGGGGCGTGAGCTGGATTAGCTGACACCAAAAGGGGAAAGCCTACCAGGTCCTGCATTTATAAGTTTCTCCTGCGCACCTACGCTAAATGGAGGTGCCTTTTCACTCCTTGTGTACGTACTTTCAAGCTCAGAACATAACAAACTAAAAGAATTCATCTTATTGTCATTCTGATTTGGCATGCTAGAGTCTGCTATTTCATTAGGAAGATAAGACTGGTTCCCGATTCCCAGAAACGGCCCAAGATGGGACATGTCATACACATGCTTGAATCAGAAGACTTCCAACCTCGCGAGGTACAACCTGGAATCTCACTCTTCCTCAACAATTTTTGATTTCAAAGTCAAATGACTCAAAAGAGGTAGTTTTTTATCTTTATGAATTTTTTCCATTATAACTTCAGGAGCGGCGAATTGGTCAGAACTCTTCCAATTCCATCACGGAAGATAGTCATCGAGGTTTATGATCCTCAAACAAAGCAATGAAGGCCTCGCTGATACTAGTGAAGGAGAAAGCAGTAGAAGTCACAGGTATAGAGAGATAGCTGTATAATCAATATGGGTGCTACTATTTCTCAATATTTTCATCTGCATAGTTGTTCCATCTAAGTTCAGCTATATTCATCACCATTTATTCCCCAATATAGTTGCATAAATTCTTCAATGATCCATATGGCCTCTGTAAAGTGAACGATTAATTCTTTATTGTTATAGTAAATTAAAGGAATTGTTAAAATCTTTCTTCATAGTGCTTGATATTGTTCATTTTAGGCCTGACACCCTCTATCTAGCCTATACCATTCGATTGATGATCCTAGGATAGCAACGAGGTCTACATGCTATCCTCGGGATCATTTTTAGTATGACACCTTGCAGATGACTCGAACCTCCACAATCACTATTGAGGATCCAAACCAAACCAAATCAAACATACCCAGTATATCCCGCTCAGAACAGGGTCTGGGGAGGGTAAGATGTACATAGACCATGCCCCTACTTATTACGGTAGGGAGGCTGTTTCCGTGAAGACCCCCAGCTTAGTGCACAGCAGAATATTGTGTGATAAATACAAAGGAAAACATATGATTCGAAAAAGCTCGAGACCATACCTGAGCTCATGGCTTGATCCACATGGGACTTACCTAAGCGGAATTTGGCTACTTCACTCCCGATGAACGCTGCTCTAACAAAAGAGAGGTTGGCTCTGCGCACAGCTCCCTGTCAAAAATACACCACACGCAAAGACAATAGGATAAAATATACAATAAAAGTAAAAATGCAATGTTCTAGGTCAAAGCTAACCGAGACAACCCAATCCTGAGCCTCTCAACTACATCATCGCTCCCTACAAAAGAATCCACAACTCTGATCTGGCGCCTCCAAGCGCACCTGTCAACAGTCATGGTCTCGGAAAGGTTTAAGGCCTTCAAATCTAATCTCAGTTGCTCCTCCCACGTCCTCCTCGGTCTGCCTCTCCTCCTTTCCCCGACAACCATTAAACTCTCGACCCTCCTCACCGGAGTAGATGCCTGCCTCCTGCGGATGTGGCCAAACCATCTCAATCTCCCTTCCCTAACTTCCGCTGAAATGGGCGCCACTTCCAACGCGTTCCTGAAAACCCCGTTCACAATTCTATCTAACATTGTGCGACCACACGACCAACGTAACATTCTCATTTCAGCCACTTCCAACTTGCTCTCAAGCGACTTCTTCATCGCCCAACATTCGGAGCCATACAACATTGCAGGTCGGATTGCCGCTCTATAGAATTTACCCTTCAACTTTAGAGAAACTTTCTTGTCGCACTGGACCCCTGTCGCTGCTCTCCACATTAGCCACCCCTCCTTGATGCGATGCGTGACATCATATTCACACTCACCTTCCATCTGAATGATCGAACCCAAATACTTGAACTTATCCGTATGGGGTACGATCTGATCCGCAATCATTACCTCAACATCTTCCTCGTTGGCCTCACCACTAAAGTTACACCAGAGATACTCGGTCTTAGACCGGCTCACACGCAAGCCCTGGGATTCTAACTTAGCCCTCCAAAGCTCCAACTCCGAGTTCACCTCCCTCCTCGACTCCGCCACTAACACAATGTCGTCAGCAAAAAGCATGCACCACGGGATGCCATCTTGAATCCCTCGCGAAATGACGTCAAGGATTAGAGCGATGAGAAGAGGACTTAGCGCCGACCCCTGGTGTAGCCCTATCTCAACCGGAAAATACTGGGTGTCACCAACTGGGATCCTAACGCACGTCCTAGCTTGGGAGTACATGTCTTGGATCGCCCTAACGAACGGCAACGACACCCTCCTCTCTACTAGGCTCCTCCAAATAACATCGCGCGAAATGCTATCATAAGCCTTCTCTAGATCTATGAACACCATATGGAGGTCCTTACGCCGCTCTCTAAACTTCTCCATAAGGCGTCTGACGAGATGAATGGCCTCAGTCGTGGACCTCCCCGGCATGAAGCCAAATTGGTTCTCTGAGATCTCCACTTCTCTTCTAACCCTGCATTCCACCACACTTTCCCAAAGTTTCATAGTATGACTGAGGAGTTTAATACCCCTATAGTTACTACAACTCTGAGCATCGCCTTTGTTCTTGAAAAAAGGCATGACAATACTATGCCTCCACTCTGTCGGCATCTTAGAGCCTTTGAGGAGGATGTTGAACAGCACTGCTAGCCACTGAACTCCGACTTCCCCCAGACAAAGCCACACCTCAATAGGGATCTGATCCGGGCCTACAGCCTTAGCTCTACCCATTTTCATTAGGGCACCCTTTACTTCCTCCTTACTGATGCTCTCACAGGAACTAAATGAACGAGCAGGAGATAGACTAACTCCTTGCACCACCGAGTCACTACCTCTAGCCTCATTGAAAAGTTCGAAAAAATACCTATTCCACCGCTCCTTAATAGCCATATCTGTCACTAACACTTGACCCAAATCATCCTTAATAAACTTAACGGGACCCAGGTCGCGCCGCCCTCTTTCCCTAGCTTTCGCTAGTTTAAAAATAGCATTCGCTCCTTCTTTGGTGTTTAGGCGCTTGTACATCTCCTTGTAAGCCTCACATTTAGCCTTAGCCACTGCCTTCTTAGTCTCTCTTTTCGCCACCTTGTACGCTACAATCTTCAAGATTCTCCTCCCCATCACTAACCGACAAAAGCTCCTTAAATAGCGCTTGTTTTGCCTTAACCTTGTTTAGGACCTCCTCATTCTACCACCAAGCCTCCCTAGGTCCACTAGACCTGCCCGAAGAAACCCCTACCACCTTTTCGCCCACTCTCCTAAGAGCATTGGCCATGCTGGTCCACATAAGGTTAGCATCGCCCGCACGCAAAAATCCTCCTTCGCGGGTCAGAGACTCCTTGAATACTATCGTATTCTCACCCTTCAGATCCTTCCAGAGAATCCTAGGTCTAGCTTCTCTAACCCTGCTAACAACACGACCTCTCATGGATAAATCCATAGCCAGCAGTCGGTGTTGAGAAGCACATGCCTCGCTCCGGAACACCTTGCAGTCGACGCACGCCCTAGCATCCCGACTGCGCAAAAGAAGGTAGTCAATTTGTGTGTTGTGCCCCCCACTACAGAAGGTGATGAGGTGCCCAGCTCTCTTCTGAAAAACAGAGTTAGCAATTACCAACTCATGCGCAGTGGCAAACTCCAACAGTGCGGAACCTCCTGCATTCCTAACTCCGAAGCTAAAACCCCCATGCGCACTATGATAACCATCCACCCCCTCACCAATGTGCCCATTGAAATCGCCCCCCAAAATAATAAATTGATCGTCCGGAATACACCCGACCAACTCATCTAAACAGACCCAAAAGGCTTCCTTATCAAGCACACCCAAACCAACATGTGGGGCATATGCACAAACCACATTAACCACCTTCTCCCCAACCACCTCTCTAACGGAGGATCGAGGTGACTAATTAGTGAAGCGGACCTAGAGTTAGCCTCAAATGGGGTAGGATAATCGAATGTGTATCCTTTTCCAGATGTGGACTATTGAAGATAACTAGTTTGTCTGCTTGCTTTCTTTGATATTCACAATTATTATTTTTTGGTACAAAACTTGGTATAGTCTAGAAAATATGTTGGAATCGTTAATAAATTTTATTTTGTCTCCAATCGATCTATGTTCTGAATAGATGATCGTGGTATATTCACTTTCTCTACACCAATTCCAGGTGAGTAAAAATAGTGAATTAAAGTTTGTCACTTAATTATGAATAAGTTAGGATGACTTTCCCACATTGATTAATGAGCTATCATTATTCAAGGTTATAAGGAGTTTTTATTATTCATGTATTAATAATGGCACATGTGAATGGGCTTGAAGCCCACACGCACGCGCCACCGCCCGCCCGCCGCGAGCCGCATGCCGTGGACCGTGGACCTTGGACCTTGATCTTGGACTTGGATCTTGGATCTTGGCAATTGGTCTTTGGGCTTGGTCTTGGGCTAGGCCTTGGCTTGCCTAAAAAATTTTTGGACTAGCTCAACAATGTAGTTGGGCTCATATGTGCACATAAGGATGTCCAGGTACATCCCTCGAGCGATTAAGGAGCTGAATACAGTCCAGGTACATCCTGACTGTTCAAATTCAGCCAGAACATGGCTGTAACTCCCCAGGTGTAATGAGGAGGAGTAAATGGGCGATTGAAATTTGTAACCTCTGCCCTTTTGAATTTCGAAACTCCTTAGATCAATGGAGACAACTCCTGATATCAATGCAGCATGAATGCCTGCATTGATACCAGCCATTAGTGGTTGTGTTTAATCCCTGCAGAGTGAGATGGCCTATAAATAGGCATGCATCTCATTTGCATCTGACACAAAAAAAAAAAAACGAAAAGCTTTCTGCATACTATACTCTGCATTTCATAAGTCAGTTTTGTCCTCACCTTATTCCAGTTCGTCGGAGCTTAGAGGTTTGTGGTGCTACTACCTTCGAGACGCTACCGTTTTATCTTTGGAGGCGATACGTCAGAATCGAGAGCACTATCGGGGCATATTTTGTTTTGCGGATAGAGGACTCCTCGACTCGGCAATAGTTTACGATTTTACTATTTTTTGTTGTAATTTTAATTTTGTTTTTCAGGTTTTGTATTTCTGTTTTACGAGTCTTGTAAGTTCTGTTTTTTCGAGTTGTAATTTCTTCTTGAGGCCGGCCCCCACCTTGATTTCTTACCTTGATCATAGTCTTGTTTTCTTGTTGGAAGACTTTTGACATATGAGATTTTATATCCTTATTATAAGGGAAAAGGAGATTTTGTGGGATACATTATCTTGTGAATGATTTTGAAGACCAAAATAAAAACTCTCTTTCTCTTCTCCTTGTAGACTTACGGCAGCTTCATTCAAGAGAGAGGGAAGAGAAACTTTGTTTTGTGTTTTTCCATCATTCACATTTTCTTAGAGAAAAAATATTGAGAGATATTATACACTTAGAGTGTAATAATAAAAGCTTCATCACTTGATTCTAGCCGTAACCTTAGAGGTTAATCAAGTGTTGTTATTCGATCGCTTTTCGGCGTGGCAAGTAGAGACGCGGTGCTTTCGGCGTTGGATCGTTCAAGGGCTTGGAACGGATCGGATACGTAGAGATCAAGTAAAGCTTGGGGAATAGCTCAAGAGAAGGATTCCATCTAATCAACGGACTACAAGGGTGAGTTTCTATATCTCTTGTGAATTCGTTTTTGATATTCGTATATACGTAGCTCGATCGATCCTCGTAGGGATTCGGATCGAATTAATTTTCGTTTTTACCGCTTCCGCTAGGCCTTCGTTTTAGGCACCGAATCCCAACAGTGGTATCAGAGCGTAGGTCTTGCAATCGTATATACGATATTAGCATTTGGAATGCTTGATTAGATGGTGAATGATTTGGAATCATTTTAGTCATAATCATGGTATATGTTTTTACGTTCGTTGTAGTTATATTTTTCGTAAGTTTATGTCTAAATATAAATCTTTATTTCTTGGAAATATGATTTATATTGAAGATATGAATGTTGGAGAATATAGATATTGGATATCCTATTAAAAACTAGCGAAATGCCATTGGATGGTCGGGAGGGGTCCGGGAGCAAGGGGCCGCGCTGTGATCGGCACTGGCGGGCCAGACTGGGGCCGCGCTCAGCCTGGGCGGCCATGTGGCGCCAAGCAGCCCTGTACTTTATTTTCGCCCAACAAATTTCACGAAGTAATTCCTAACAAAATATTGATGAAATTTGAACCGTAACTTTCAAATCATGAGATCGTGGCTCCATCACACAGTATGTGTTGCTATCAATGAGCAGGCCAATTGGTATACTTGTGCGAGGGAACACAATGTCTGTAGCCAACTCTCTCTCTCTCTCTCTCTCCCTCTCTCTCTCTCATAGGCCAGATTACAAGTGACGCAGTGCTCAGCCTGATGTGGAAGGCTTTATCCTCCAATGTGTGGAATAGCCTCGCGCACTGCATCTGCTCCTCCCACTAAATGACCGTTAGTCACCACGATTTAATTCCTCCACCACCCCTTGTCGGTAGGGGTGGGCGCAGAAGTGATTTCGCCACAAGCGAATAACTCATGTATTATTGGACTGTACCCTGTTGTCCACTGCATAATATCCTTTTATTCTATTATTATATACTATATATTAGGGAAAACTATGTTTATTGTCCTAACGTATGGACCTTTTTACGTCCGTGTCTCAACCTAAGCATAATTGCAAATTGCAATATAACGTATTCAAAATTTTAATGTCCGTGTCCTAATGACCGGAATCCGGCCAATTTGCCTATGTGGCACACCAGAAATTTAACATGGCTTGATTACATCATTTTAATAAAATAAATTGGCCACATCAGCTCCAAATCATCAGTTATCACTTAAAAAAAATTAAAAAATTATAAAATAAAATTGAAAAAGTAAAATTATAAAATACAATTGTAAAATAAAATTATAAAATTAAAAAAATCTTAAAAATTATAAACAAATTAAATGTGGTCAATTAAAATTTTATAATTTTATATTTTTTTAAAATTAAAATTATAAAATAAAACTGTAAACTAAAATTAAAAAAATTAAAAAATTATAACAAATTATAAATATTATAAATGTGGTCAATTTTATTTTATAATTTTTTAATTTTTTAATATTTTAAAAAGTAAAAAATAATTATAAAATTGTAAAAAACTAAAAAAATTAAAAAATTGTAAAATTATAAAATAAAATTGTAAAATCATAGAAAATAAAATTTTAAAATAAAATTAAAGAAATTACTAAAAAATTATAATTTTATAAAAATTTCCACATGTGTGGAATTGATAACTGATGATTTGGAGCTGATGTGGTCAATTTTATTTTATTAAAATGATCTAATCAAGTTATAAAATATGTGTGGTATTATATATTAAAGTATCTTCATTATATACAGTTTTATTTTATAATTTTAATTTTAAAAAATTATAAAGTTATAAAATTTTAATTGACCACATTTAAAATTTTTATAATTTTTAATATTTTTTAATTTATAATGTTATTTTACAATTGTATTTTATAAATTTACTTTTTCATTTTTATTTTATAATTTTTTAAATTTTTTAATTTTTTTTAAGTGATAATCATGATTTGGAATCGATGATTAATTTTATTTTATTAAAATGATGTAATCGCCCACGTCAAATTTTCTTGTGCCACATAAGAATTGCAATTCCTATTATTGTGACACGAACATTAAAATTTTGAATACGTTATATGACAATTTACAATTATGTTTAGGTTATGATACGGACGTAAAAAGATCCATACGTTAGGAAAATAAACGTAATTTTTCCTATATATTATTGGATTGTATATTTTTGTGCACTGCATGATATCTTTTTCGTTTTTCTCTTCTTATTATTATTATTATGTTTGTGTAGTATGCCCCATATATACTTGATGTCTAGTAATAAAGTATGCATCGAAGTATAAAACATATACATACAAATCGAAAATACGTACGCAATGAAGTTATTAAGATTAACATAATTAAATATTGTTACGTAAGAGCGAGATTTTACTCACTACATGTCTTGGCAACTTCAGGTTACTATATTAAAAAAAAAAAAAAAACTTCAGGTTACTATCGTCATAAAAAAATGATTGCAACATTATACCGCATAATTAACCCAATTTTATCAAATGATTATGTGTTATTAATGAATTAAGAACGTAATGAGGTCACTATTTTTTCTTGAAAGGCTAATGAGGTCATTATTTAATTAGGATATTTTTCTCATGTCCAACATAAAACAACCAAGTTGGATATCTTGATTTTTGGTCTCAATTAAGAATAATTGGCCCATTTAAGTTTTCGTAGAGGCCCAATAATATCATCTTTTCTATTCTTTCGATTTTCTTTTACTCTTTTCTTTCCATTTAAGTGTGAAGACTGAATTGATTTATCATAATATCATCAATTCATACTTGTGATATGATTAGAAAAGGTTATAATTTTACAAGTAACGAAAAAGATACATTTGAAAGGAAGCACTCTAATTTTAAATTAAACTTATGTATACAATGAATTCCAGCAAACACATATTTGCATGTATATACATAATTTTTCTCTATTTTATTCCTTAGTAACCGACCTTTGGAAGATCGTGATGTTTTTACACAAATTTGTAAGCCATTAATCTTAAGTAATCTAATAACAAAGAAAAGATCAATAATATGACTTTGAAAGGGTACTAAATCAGGAATAACCAATTATTACAAGAATTATTACATCAAGAAAGTATAGCCATCTAGCATTTTATTTTTAAGGTGGGACTATCTAGAATATCTAAATCTTTAATAAAGCAGTTTTTTTAGGGGTTATAAGAAAATTAAAATCTTGAAATATTATTTGATCCAAAAAAGAAAAAGAAAAAAGAAGGGGACTTCAAAAGCAATTAATATCATTTTTCTTTGTGGGTGAAAAAGGACTGCAATTTGGAGTATGGAAAAAGAGAAAATAATCCTAATCTGTACGAGAAAAGTCTTCGAATTCCCAAACACACACGCTTTTTTTTCATAACTTAGTATCTAAATTTACACCTAATTATATTTGAAGATAATAATTTCATTTTTTTCATTACTCTCACCAAGTTAAATCACGGGACATGCACACACTGACATTCTATTGTCGGATTCTCCCAACCAAATCATCTCAAAATAAACAGAACATAAAATCCTCCTCCCAAAATATTAAAGCAGCCCCGGGAAAGGTTGTAAGGTGAGACGAGGGATAGAACCTGACCTCCACCCAACGCTAGTTTTTACACCCATAAGCTTCTTCTTGTCGAAGCCAGACTTTGTGCGAAGCTTTACCAAATCTCTACGCGTCTTCGGGTACTGTTTCAGGTACAGGAATTCTCTCGATCAATTGATCGGTTTTGTAGCATGTATGTGTGTCTGTGTATTGCCTGTTTCTGCGCTCTGCTTCCGTGAATTTTATGTGTAATTAGGGTATGGCTGTGGTTTGCGAGAACCGGTGCTGATTTGGGCCGTTGACCGGCGTATTTGGTGAGGATCTGATGGATTTTGGCTTGATTTCTGAAATTGTGTTGATTTATATTGATTATGACTTGTTTGGTTGCTGTTTTGCGTTATTGTGTTGTTGTGATTGTTTTGGGGTTTCGTTATAGATAGTTGGTATTAATAGTCCTGACTCGTGTTTCCTGAGTTTGAATGTGATGATTGAGGGAAATTATGCGCGTTGACTGTTTTGATTGGTGAAAATCCGAGAGTTTTAGTGTATTTCTTGTTGTTAGTTTTGTAATTGACGCGATTTGTATAATTGAATTGGATATTTGATTTGTGAAATATTATGTTGGTTAAATAGTTAGATCTAGGTAAAAAAATTATGTTTGCTGCATCTTTGGGTTTTGGAAATTTCTGATTTGCATTTTTTATGGCCAGAATTGTTGCATTTAGGTGTGAACTTCATATATATATATACATATATATTTATATGTTTGTTGTGGAAGGTTCTGGAGAATTTTGTTGGCTTGACTGAAAAGGAATTTGTTAATAAAGGGTCATCTATATCACACGAAAAGGGGTGCTTGTTGTACTGATTTTTATAACTTACGCTTGCTGGAGTTTTGTTTATTTTCATGAAAATTCCTATGATGTGTAGAATTAGGAGTCCCTCTCGTAATTTAAAAGGGAAAGTTTAAAATAATTGAACTAGTATAAGGAACTCAAAGCTATTATTACATCCAATAGGTAGGTGTTCCTGGTTTTGCTGAATTTCTATATGATATGATAGTGGTTGGGTGGAAGTTATTTAGACTTGGTAGGTTACTGTCTTCTTCAACTTGGGGAAGACTGAATTGCTTATTTGAGAGACTTTTATTTAGGTTTTGGATGATCATATTTATGATGTTTGCAGGATTTTTGTAAATTTTATGAGCCGTCCATCTGAAAGTTTGAGCAATAGTTAGTAAAACTTGCATTCATGCATAGAACATGTGCTTATTTTGATGTGTGAGGCTGATGTGTTTTTGCTGCTAAAAGTATAACATAACTACATGTATACAATTATTTTTCTCTTACTGTATTTTTCTTCAGTTGTCTTGGTTGAGTGTTTTGCTTCTTATTATAGGATGATTGTTTTTTTGTTCTTGCAGCCTAGTGTAATAGAATGAGCCGCCCACAAGAACCACACAGGCCTTTCCTCAACTTTGGAAATCCTTTCCGTAAGATGGCACCGAAGGGTTCATCATACCTGTCTCCTAAACTTCTTGGTTTCTTGAATACCTTTGAGGAGACATTGCAGGGTAGGATTAAAAATCTTAGGCCAGTAGGTAGGGATGATGTTCTGCGCTTATCATGGATGAGGTTTGCGATGGACACACTGTGTGAAATTCATACTGATGTGAAAACTCTAATTACGGCTCTTGAACTCCCTGTTTGTGATTGGGAGGACAAATGGATAGGTGTTTATCTAGATGATAGTGTGAAGTTGCTTGATATCTGCATTGCTTTCAGCTCCGAGATTTCTCAGCTGAAACAGGGGCACCTTTTTCTTCAATGTGTCTTGCGTAACTCTGGTTGTGCTCCCACAGAACAGTTTGGACGGGCCCGTTCTTCCCTAGATGGATGGAAGCAACATGTTGCTAAGAAGAACCCAAGATTTGATAACTGCTTCTGTGCCATGGATGTGCTGGCCGAAAAACTGGACCTACCAAAGATCAAGAACTCTGCTAAGGGGAAAATCTTGATGCGAGCAATGTATGGAGTCAAGGTGGTTAGTCTTTTTGTTATGTAGCATATTTGCTGCTGCATTCTCTGGTTCCACAAAGAAGTTGTTGGACCTACAGGTTCCTGAAACATTCTCATGGGCAGCGGCATTTTCTGAGCTCCAGGCTTTTGTAAATACTGAAATTAGAAGCCTATACTCGAGTGGGAGGACCACGATACTGAAGGAGCTAGAAGCTGTTGATACCGACGTGAAGAAGTTATACCCAATTGTGCAAGAAGGGGGGAACGCCGTTGAACCTCAGGTATTGGGAAGCTCGACATCAGATTTAGGAAAATCAGCTGAAAAACTCTCACAAGGGCTTGATCTACTCGCAAAGGACGTAGACAGGTTCTTCCAGATAGTTCTAACCGGACGAGACGCTTTGCTTGGTAACCTTAGGATCGGTCGTAATGCATCCGAAGCGGACGAAGAGTTAACATCAAAGTAGGAGGCCTGATGATTAGCTGAAGGTTAATTGTAAAGTCGCTCCTTTGCACACAAGTGTGTAGTTTAGGAGTACTGTGTTTTCTGCTTGAATATATACTAAATATATGTGAGTTGTGCTGTGTCAATGGCTATGTAATAGATAAATGGTTGAACCTTTGTGTAGTATTAGTTTTAATGAAATATATATGGCTTTTATATCTATCTACAGCAGTGTTTGTGTTGAGTTGTTTTCTCTGAATTTCGATGGCTTTTTAGCAGTAATTATTTCGATTGTTGGGTGTGAAAATGGTTGTTGAATTTATTGACCAAGTTTTTTTGTTTTTTCTTAGTCTTCTAGTCTAGAACTCTGCCTGTGGGTGTCTTCTTGACATTCATTGCCGGTCCCAAGCCCGGATAAAAGAGGAGGGTTGCGGTAGGTTAGTGGCAGCCAGCGTAAAACTCGTCACATTTCATGGACATGAATCAAACTTTGAAAATCATTGGGGCGTTTTCTAAGAAGCGACGCGCTGCATTTCATAGGCGGGGTGCAGTGATAAGTATGCGAGGGTTGCTAGGTCGTCGCACAGAAGCGGCGCGCCACCTTTACATCTGAGGGTGGTGTCAAATGAGCAAAGATGCGCTACACTTCATAGGTCCGGGTGTAGTGGAAAATATGCAAGGGTTGCTAGGTCGTCGCCCGGAAGCGGCGCGCCACCTCGAAGTATGGGTGTGGTGTCAAATGTGCAAGAATCCTTGCAGCGTGGACGGGACAGATAGAGAAGTTAGTTCATGCGGCTAGTAAGGGTAGTAAGGTGTGGTTTGGAACTTGGAACGTTGGCTCTTTGACGGGGAGATCAGCAGAAGTGGGGGAGGTTATGAAAAGGAGAAGGATTCACATAATGTGTCTACAAGAGACTAAGTGGGTTGGCGAGAAGGCAAGAGTGTTAGCTCCTTGGGGTTACAAGCTTTGGTACTCTGGAAAGGATAGAAGTAGAAATGGAGTGGGTATCGTTATTGATAAAGAATTTATTGATGATGTGGTGGAAGTGTCAAGAAAAAATGATAGAATAATGAGTATTAAGCTTGTGATAGGGGATGAGTTTCTAACTATCATAAGTGCTTATGCACCACAAGTAGGATTGGATGCATCGATCAAACAAGAATTTTGGGAAGATTTGGAAGAGGTTGTCGAACGAATTCCTATGGGTGAGAAATTGATCATTGGTGGTGACCTCAATGGGCATGTCGGTGTTAGCAGAGATGGCTTTGAGAGCATTCGTGGTGGCTTTGGTTTTGGGGATAGGAATGAAGCAGGAAATGGTATATTGGATTTCGCATTAGCTCATGACTTGGGTATTATGAACACTTGGTTCGAGAAAAGGGACTCTCATTTGGTGACATATAGAAACGGAGGTAATGCAAGTCAGATTGATTTCTTTTTAGTAAGGAATGTTTGGAGGAAAAGTTTTACTAATTGCAAGGTGATACCCGGTGAGAGTGCTGCAACACAGCATAGGGTTGTGGTGCTTGACTTTCGAGGTAAGAGGCACTTAAGAAAGAGAAGACCACAAGTTGACCCTCGAATTAAGTGGTGGAAGCTCCAAGGGGAGAGTCGACATACTTTTGTGGCTAAGATTGCTGATAGTGGTATTTGGTCTGATTGCACGGAGATGGATATAGATTCGATGTGGAATTTGTTGGAGCATAACATAAAGGAAGTTGCAAAACAAGTCCTAGGAGAATCTAAAGGAAACAGACCATCAAGTAAGGACACATATTGGTGGAATGATGAAGTTAAGCAAGCGATAAAGACCAAACGTGAATGTTATAAGGTACTGGGTAAATGCTCGAGCGATGAGAATTATGAGAAGTACAAGAAAGCTCGAACAGAAGCTAAAAAGGCAGTGCGAAATGCCCGATCAAAGGTCAATCAAGAATTATATGCAAGATTAGATACTAAAGAAGGGGAAAAAGATATCTATAAACTTGCTCGAATGAGAGAGAAGAAGACGCGAGATATTGGAAAAGTTAAATGTGTAAAAGATACTGACCAAAAAGTTTTGGTTCAAGATAAAGAGATAAAAGAGAGATGGAGGTCATACTTTGATACCCTATTCAATGGCCATCAAGATTAAGATATTGGGAATTTAAACATCCCCTCAAGTATGGTTAACCGAGAGTTTAAGAGAAGAATTCAAAAGGGTGAAGTGGCAATTGCATTGAAGAAGATGGGTCAAAGAAAGCAAAAGGACCAGATGGTATACCTATTGAAGTTTGGAGGTGTTTGAGGGAGAGAGGGATCGAATGGGTAACTATGCTTTTCAATAAGATTTGGAGAAGCAATAAAATGCCATCAGCATGGAGGAAAAGTATTCTCGTCCCTTTGTATAAGAACAAAGGTGATGTTCAAGATTGTTCTAATTATCGCGGAATTAATGAGTCATACCATGAAGTTGTGGGAACGAGTGATTGAACAAAGGATCAGGAAATGTGTGAAGATAACAGAAAATTAGTTTGGATTTATGCCTGGAAGATCGACCATGGAAGCAATTTATCTTATCCGGCAGTTGATGGAATATTATCGAGATAAAAAGAAAGATCTGCATATGGTTTTTATTGATTTAGAGAAGGCATATGATAAAGTACCAAGAGATGTACTTTGGTGGGCCTTAGCAAAGAAGGGTGTATCGCGGAAATATATTGACATTATAAAGGACATGTATGAGGGAACTAGTACAAGTGTACGTACTAATGTTGGGAGGACAGAAGAATTCCCTATTACGATTGGGGTGCATCAAGGATCTGCTCTTAGTCCTTTTCTCTTTGCCATAGTCATGGACGAATTGACAAGAGAAATTCAAAATGACGTTCCGTGGTGTATGATGTTCGCAGATGATATTGTGTTGATTGATGAAACGAAGGTTGGAGTGCAACAGAAATTGGAACTTTGGAGGGATACTTTGGAAGCTCGAGGCTTTAGGCTGAGCAGAAGTAAGACTGAATATATGAAGTGTAGGTTTAGCGAAAACAGTGATAGAGAGGCGGGGATGATCACATTTGATGGGAAAGTTGTTCATGGATCCACTTTCTTTCGGTATCTTGGATCTATTATCCAAAATGATGGAGAGCTAGATGGCGATGTGGCTCACAGAATAAAGGCAGGGTGGTTGAAGTGGAAGTGCCACAGAGTTTTATGTGATCCTGACATGCCTCATAGATTAAAGGGTAAATTTTACCGCACGGCAATTAGGCATGCGCTGTTATATGGCACCGAGTGTTGGGCTGTAAAACAGTGTCACGTTCAAAAGATGAATGTGGCAGAGATGCGTATGCTACGATGGATGTGTGGTCATACAAAAAAGGATCGGCTCAGAAATGAGGTGATTAGAGAGAATGTAAGAGTTGCGTCTATAGAAGACAAGATGATGGAGAATCGATTACGATGGTTTGATCATGTGAGAAGAAGACCTGTTGATGCCCCAGTGAGGAGACTAGAAAGTTGGGGAACAAGTAATGTTGTGAAAGGTAGAGGAAGACCCAATAAAACTTGGATAAAGATGATTGAAAATGATATGCGGTTTCTTGGAATTGGAGAAGGTATGGCGATGGAGAGGCAAATGTGGCGGGAAAGAATACGGATGGTGGATGGAATCTGATTCCTTTTTTTTAATCTGTATTTTTATTCCTATTTTCTTTTATTCCATGTTATCTTTTAATTTATTTTTCAGGATTTTTCATTTTTTTTTTCTTTTTTTTAACATTCATTCTCTTTTTTTTTACTTGCTTTTTTCTCTACTTTTTTCCCTTTATGTTATTTATGTAACGATTATTGACGGTTTCAAAGTTTGATTCATGTTAACCGACCCCAAATCATTTTAGAACTAAAACTTAGATGTTGTTGTTGTAGCCTTCTGGTCTAGAGTAATATAAATGATAGAATTAAATATGGAATTTGGGGAACTTGAAGGCAGCAATGGCTGACTAAATATTAGACTTATAAATTACTTCTATTTGTGGTGTGATAAATATTTTATTCTGGTTGATGGGAATTTCTGTAAAAAAATGGTTCGTTTAAAAAGATTGAAACTTTGGCACAAGTTTGATTTCAGTCAAAAAAAAATTGTTCGTGACTTGTCACGTGAGGAAGATTATTTATACTATATAATACTTATCCCCTTAATTTAATGTGGAAGGTGAATTTAATTGTAACTTTTAATTGTAAATATATGACTATTTTAATTGTAATTTTTAATGTAAACAAACTAATTTAAATACAAAAGTTATGATAAACATCACAATGCAGATGAACCTTCTAATACACAAGGTGATTAAAATGAACTTTTAAATGATAGTATAAATTACAAAATGATTAAATTTTAGCTATGAAATCATAGATACAATCGGTGCATCGCACGGGTTGAATAAACCAAAAACAACCCCGGAGCAACATACGGGTTAGTAAAGCCTCATTTCATATAACTAATTACATAGACTAAAATAAAAGAACAAAAACAATAAAAAAACATATAAACTTATCTAAAAGACATTTAAATTCTGCTATCTACTCATTCAACCGTCTGCCCCCAACATTATGTACAAAACACGTGCACCTTCTAATACACAAGATGATTAAAATGAACTTTTAAATGATAGTATAAATTACAAGATGATTAAATTTTAGCTATGAAATCTTAGATACAATCGGTGCATCGCACGGGTTGAATAAACCAAAAACAACCCCGGAGCAACATACGGGTTAGTAAAGTCTCATTTCATATTACTAATTACATAGACTAAAATAAAAGGACAATAACAATAAAAAAACATATAAACTTCTCTATAAAATCGGATATTTGCACCGTTTTGTGCGGAAGCGTAAATAAATTGCGGAAAATAAATCACACAAGGATTTATAGAGGTTCGGCTATTAACGAAGCCTACGTCCTCTCTCGATATATCTTTTTCTATAGGATTAAGATCAAAACCTCCGCGCCTCTCTTCTATCGGTCGAGGGATAACCGTTACAAGCTCGTCTTCTATCGGTCCGAGTAAAACCGTTTTTCCTTTTCTATTGAATAAGGAATCAACCACTCTAGCTTTCTATGGGTACTAGATAAACCTCACTTAAGATAGCGATTGCGATTCTAACAATGCCGGATACTTGATCCTAATAACACCGAATCCAATCGTATCTTTTCTTTTACCTCTCGTGTATAATGTTGAATGTATAAAACACTCAAACTAACAATATAAGCTCAATATTACAACAACAATGTAAGTATATGAATATAAGATCAATGTCTTGATTGCTTGGAGTTGTTGTATGGAATAATACCAACTCCTTGGTATTTATAGCCTTCTTCCTCCTTACTAGCCGTTGCTGCCAGTTGACTAGTTAGCGTATGCTAGCTCTTCCTTCTTAGCGTGCGTTATCGCACATTTTTGCTTTAGCATGCGTAATGTCTTTCATGTAGCGTACGTTAATCATTTTATGTTTCAGTCCAGTGGCTACTGTCCTTGACAGTTAGCGTGCGCTACCACTTCCTTTGTAACGTGCGTTAATCCAATGTATCTGTTGCATGACTTGTCAAAGTATCCGTTTGATATGCTGACTTTGACCTGCTTTTCCCAACATTCTGATTGACTAGAATTCAAACTGATATTTAGCGTGCGCTAAATATCATTCCTTGCGTGCGCTAGTACTGACTTCATTGCATGCGTCATTCTGAGTTTGAATATCTTCACAACGGTAACAAGGCTCGATAGCGTGCGTTAATGAACAAGCGTAGCGTGTGCTATCTCGTCAGATGACTTCCCTTCAGGTAACTTCGAACTTGGCTGATATGCAGATTACTCCCCGTTAGCATGCGCTAACATATATGTTTTAGCATGCGCTAGACATGTATTTTGCTCAGCTTTTTGCGTCTTCGTCTGCTTCGTCGTTTTGCTTCGCCTCAATGTTGTTTAGCAACTTTAATCATCAAAACACAAATTAAATAATGTGTGGAATAAATATTCCAACAATCTCCCCCTTTTTGATGATTACAAAATAACTCCTGAATTGGATAAAATCTGTGAAAAATAAAATATATGTATATATATACGAATCAAAGTTTTCGGCTTTGATCGTTTCGTTAGTTTCTCAAATCCTTTTCTTTTTCTTCTTTTTTGACTTCTTCGTTTTTCATTTTTCAATTTTTCAACTCCTTCGTTTTAACTCCCCCTTTTTGTGTGCTTTCTTTTTCTTTTCGACTTCTTCGATTTTTCTCATTTTTATCAGTTCATCTCCTTCTCCCCCTTTTTGTCTTCATCAAAAAGTATAAAAAAATATAGAGAGCATCAAATGAAATGTAAATATGCATGATACCAATTTATGTATTAATAAACAAAAGTACTCCCCCTGAAAGTATTATCTCCCCTTTTTAAAATATTAATTGTTTAAAAATTAATTTTTGGGGATCCAACCGATAGTTGGTTTTTGTTTCGAGACGTGAACGATATTTAAAACGTTTGTTCCTTTAGGAACCCAAATCTTTTTAATTTTTATCGTCCGTCTTGGGCTTTTGCAATTTGAAATGTGATGCCCGATTTTTAAACATTTTTCGCAATGGGATATATTAAAATTTAAGGATTCGTTTTTAAAACGTGGTTTAAATCCTAACCCCTCTTTATTTAAAGTATATTTTTTAACTGAGAGCATATTTTCAAATTTCTCGTTTCCGAGAGAAAATTTCTTCGTCAAATCTTGAGCTCGGTTTGAACTTTAACAAGATCATTCTTTAAGATATTCTCGTTTTCAACGCATTTTGAATGATCGATCTCGACAAATTTTCCCTTTTCTAGAATTTTGGAATTTTTATTTTCCAAAGTTTTATATTTAGACTTGAGGGATTTAATTTCATTTAAAGCATTTTGATAGTCCGTATGTAATAACTCGAATGCTTCAAAGAGTTCGTCGTAGGAGTTACTTACTTGGCTTTCGACGTCGCTATCGTCGAATGAACTCCGGGCCATGAGCGCGAGATTATTTTGGTCAAGAAAATCTTCATCGGGATCTTCGTCGCTCCATGTTGCGATTAAAACCTCCTTTTGCTTTACACGACAGTTCTTTGCAAAGTGGCCTGGTTTACCACATAATCGACAAGTATTGTCGAATTTCTTAGGTTCGCCTGCTTGAATGTCCTTCTTCCTCCGGTATAATAAGTGTTGGAACTTATTAATATTCTTGGCATAATATGCCGATTCTTCGTCGCTTTCGTCCACCGGGGTTTCTTCTTTTTTTTTCCGACATTTTAGCTTTGAAGGCTATCGACCGCTCCTTCGGTTTCGGTTTGGCATTCCGAGATTTTAGAACAATCTCGTAGTTGATAAGAGAACCAACGAGAGCACTAAAATCGAGAGTATTTAAATCTTTTGATTCCATTATTGCCGTAACCGTACCGTCCCATTCTCGAGGTAGTGATCGGAGAATTTTCTTTACTTTCTCACTACTCGAAAGTGGTTTTCCGAAACATGCTAATCCATTAGTGATGACCGAAAATCGGTCGAGCATAATCGAGATGGATTCGTCGTCCTTCATTTGGAATAATTCATAATCGTGAAGGAGCATGTTTATCTTTGTCTCTTTGACTTGAGACGTACCTTCGTGTGTTACCTCAAGCATTTTCCAGATTTCTTTGGCACTGTCACACGATGATATCCGGTTGTGTTCTTCCGGATTTAAAGCACAGTATAATAATTGCGTGGCTTAGCAATTATAATGGTCGTTTTTCCAATCCGCATCGTCATACTCTTCAAAGGTTTTGAGAGTTCCGTTTGAGTTCGTCGGAATTTTGGGACCAAGGCAAATTACCTTCCATAATTCGATATCGTAAGCTCGGATGAAAATAGACATTTTCTTCTTCCAAGTCATGAAATTCGATCCATCAAAAAATGGTGGTCGGTTGAGAGCAAGGCCTTCGACACCATTTTGGATCTTCTCCTCGGATGTTAAGCCGCGTATTGGAGTATCGCTCTGGTACCAATTGTTGGTATAAAATCGGATATTTGCGCCGTTTTGTGCGGAAGCGTAAATAAATTGCGAAAAATAAATCACACAAGGATTTATAGAGGTTCGGCTATTAACGAAGCATACGTCCTCTCTCGATGTATCTTTTTCTATAGGATTAAGATCAAAACCTCCGCGCCTCTCTTCTATCTGTCGAGGGATAACCGTTACAAGCTCGTCTTCTATCGGTCCGAGTAAAACCGTTTTTCCTTTTCTATTGGATAAGGAATCAACCACTCTAGCTTTCTATGGGTACTAGATAAACCTCACTTAAGATAGCGATTGCGATTCTAACAATGCCGGATACTTGATCCTAATAACACTGAATCCAATCGTATCTTTTCTTTTACCTCTCGTGTATAATGTTGAATGTATAAAACACTCAAACTAACAATATAAGCTCAATATTACAACAACAATGTAAGTATATGAATATAAGATCAATGTCTTGATTGCTTGGAGTTGTTGTATGAAATAATACCAACTCCTTGGTATTTATAGCCTTCTTCCTCCTTACTAGCCGTTGCTGCCAGTTGACTAGCTAGCGTACGCTAGCTCTTCCTTCTTAGCGTGCGCTATCTGATAAGTGTCAGTTTTGTACACTTATCCATGGTTTGTATCGATAAAATTCACCCATAATTGAGCTAGTCTACTCGTTTTTTGCTTTTAATTAATTAGTTTTAATAATTTTATTTTTATCGGATGATGATCGGATTAAATAACTGATTTACTCAAGAAATAATATGTTTATTAAATATTCTCTTTGTTGAATTTTCATATATTCATGTTGTAGGGCTTTCCGAGACGAATTCGGCAGTCTTTCCGGATTCAAAATCAGAGTTATATATCAAAAGTTATCATCCGAAGAAGATCTGGGGCAAAAACGCAAAGTCTGAGAAATTCTGGGCTGAAAACGTAACTTTCAAAGCAACCAGTGAACAAATTTACAGAATGTTACGGCCGTAAGTCACCCTAGTTACGGCCGTAACTCCTGAATGTTACGGCCGTAACTCTTGACAGATTGTTATGATTTGTCTAATTTTTTATACTTTTTGTGTATTATTGAGGGGATGGCTGGCATTGATCCGATCTATTGTAATAATGCTGGAGTTTTGAAGCTATTAGATGACTTTAGGTGTATAAATAGACCCCTTAGATCCTTCATCATTTATCATTCATCTTATAATTTTCCATTTTTTGTAAACTTTTCTTTTTGTGTGAAGAACACACTTGTGTTCTTGAGTGATATTTGTAAGTGTGGTATAGCATATGTTGTTCAGAGAGTTTATTGCTTCTATATCCTTTATCTACTAAGGGAGTTAGGATCAATTTTTTCTCTTGATTCAACTAATAATGACCACCAAAGCTTGTAATATGTATAATAAACCCTTCATGGGCTAAGTTACCTTTAGTTGGGATTATAAACAATGTTAGTCATGTTATTTATGTTTGTATAAAAGATCTATTGTGAATTACTTATTATTGTGTGTGATTTTCATTGTTTTAACAATCTTTATTTATTTGGCCAATAAATGACGATATTTATGGTCTTCATATGTTTCGAAAGAAAATATATTTGATTAGATCAAATGATCTTCACTCTAAGTTGTTCTAGGGGATAGAAATATGCCTCTAGTCCTTAGATGATTCTTTGAGTTATTTTCATAAATCCTAATGCTATGTATTGAAGCCAACCAACATAGAAATATAGTGGATTGATTCAATATGTAAGGGGCATTTTAAAGTTCGAAAGAGAAACCGTCTTTTTAAGGAAAATCGAATATACACAACATAATAAGTAAATTCATCTTATGATCTCCTATACATCTTTTATAACTAATGACGAACTAAGTTTGTAATCCCAACTATTTCATTTTATCGTTAATCAACCTATTATTATTGCTATCTTTTTATTTTCTTATAAGTTTAGAACTAATATTGCATTATCTTTGCAATTATTAAACCAAACTCTTTAATTGTGTGTTTCACTTATCTTAGTATCTATAAAAATAGACTAATAGTGTATAATTCAAATTATAACCAAACTTCCTTGTGGGATCAATAAACCGGACTCAAAAAGTCCACTTTACTACTTGATACGATATCGTGCACTTGCGATAGTTACACTAAGAACGTGTCAAGTTTTTGACGCCGTTGCCGGGGAACTATAAGTTATATTTGAAAAATTACATTATTAACTATTGTTATAAATACAACTTTTTTCTTTGATGTAGATTCTCTTGTCTATGCGAAGGACGTACAATCGCGATTTAGTTTTACTAGATACCGAGATCGAAGCCACATTCAGAAGAAGGCGAAGAGAACAAAAGAAAAACATTATTTCTTCACCATCAATGGCGGACGAACTAAATCCACGTCTCCCCCAAGGAAATGATAACGAAAGAATTCCTCCGGTGGGGGGAATACCTAATGTTCAAAACATTCAACATCAACAATATCCTATTGTGCCGGAAATAGATGAAGACAATATGCTCTTTGGGGAATTTATGAACCCCCCCCCATCTTTGAGCGTTCAATCAAGTGTAATCTATCCACCATTTGGAGTGGACAATTTTCAAATTCGCCCAGATGTCATCAATCTCTTCTCCAAAAACAACTCATTCTATGGAAGAACCGACGAAAATCCATATCTCCATATTAACCGTTTTGTGGAGATATGTGGAAATTTCAAATATCCAAATGTAAATGACGAGGCGATCAAAATGAGACTTTTCATGCACACTTTGAAGGACAGAGCAAGAGAGTGGCTAGATACTTTGCCACCACGAAGCATAACAAATTGGCCCGAATTTGTCCAAAAATTCACCACTAAATACTTTCCACCAATAAAAGTGGCGAAACTCAAATACGAAATCTCTACATTTCGTCAACAAGATTCAGAATCATTCCACGAAGCATGGGAGAGATACAAAGATATGCTACGAAAATGTCCTAACCATGGTTTCAATTTGGGAGCACAAGTCAATTACTTCTATTCTGGAATTTTACCTTCATGCCGAGCCAATGTCGATTCATCATCAAATGGCTCACTGGGCAACAAAACTATGAAAGAGGCTTATAATCTTTTTGAGGTTATAAGTGAACAAAGTGCAAGATGGCCAGACAGAAATATCCAAAAGAAACCAAATGGTGTTTTTGAAGTGGATTCTTATTCACTTATGTTGGCAAAAATTGAAGCTCTATCAAAGAAAGTCGAGGAAATGTCTTTTTCAACTCCTCAATTTGTGAAGACGGTGCAAACTCCACAAGTTTCAGCTTTTTCATGTGAAATTTGTGGAGCAACTCACAACAGCACTATCTGTCCCTTAGTGCAACAGGAGCAGTCACCACCACCACCAGAACAAGTGGCGTATGCTCATAATTTCCAAAGACAAGAATACAATCCTTACGGGCCAACATACAATCCAGGGTACAAAAATCATCCAAATTTTTCTTATGCAAACAACAACAATGTGTTGAATCCAACACATCAAGAAAAGAAGCCCGGATGGGAATAAGCAATCACTAAGCTAGCTGAACAACAACTGAAGTATCAACAACGCAATGATGCTTCAATTAAAAATCTGGAGACACAAGTTGGCCAAATGGCCAAAATACTTTCAGAAAGATCTCATGTCATGTTACCTAGCAATACCGAGGTAAATCCAAGGGAAAATGTCCAAGCTATCACAACAAGAAGTGGAGTGCAGTTGCCCGAAATTTCTATAGAAAATCATCTGGAAAAACAAAAAAATAAACAAAATCAAGAATCAGAAAAAGAATCTGATACAGGACCTTCATCTCAAAAAGGTCCAGTTGCTACAAAATCTTATGTTCCACCTATCCCATTTCCTCAACGGTTGAAGAATCACAAGCTCGATACTCAATTCGGGAAATTCTTGGAAATTTTCAAAAAGCTACACATCAACATTCCTTTTGCCGACGCTCTAGCACAAATGCCAAGCTATGCCAAATTTATGAAGGATATTCTTTCCAACAAACGAAGGCTTGAAGAATACGAAATTATCATGCTAACAGAGGAATGTAGCGCAATACTACAAAAGAAGTTGCCACCCAAGCTAAAAGATTCGGGAACTTTCACAATCCCGTGTACAATTTGTGAAGTGAATTTTGGCAAAGCTCTTTGTGATTTAGGGGCAAGTATCAACTTGATGCCCCTGTCAATTTTCAACAAATTGAATTTGGGAGAAGCAAAAGCAACAACAGTTTCACTATAATTAGCCGATCGGTCAATCAAATATCCACGTGGGATAATAGAAGATGTACTCGCCAAGGTTGATAAATTCATATTTCCAACAGATTTTATCATCCTTGACATGGAAGAAGATCAGGATATTCCCATTATTTTGGGACGACCATTTCTCGCAATCGGACGTGCTCTTATTGACGTATATGAAGGAAAGCTAATTCTCAGAGTGGAAGACGAACATGTCATCTTCGATGTCCTAAAAACTTTGAATCAACCCTCCACAGATGAGTATTGTCTAAGAATAGACGCAATTGAAGCCATGGTGAACAAGTCTTTAGAGAAAATTCTATCTAAAGATCCTCTTGAGACATGTATAGCAAATTCTCTAACCAGCATGGAAGAAGAATATCACTTGGCCGAAACAGTTAACTATCTAGAAGCACTACCACCCTTAAGAAGGCATTCACATTTTGAAGAATTGGGGACAAGCTCCGCTAAACCCCTCCCTTCTTTAGAATAAGCTCCAATACTTGATCTCAAACCTCTACCCACACATTTGAAATACGCTTACTTGGGCGTTTCCTCTACACTTCCGGTCATCATATCTAACATATTGACCGAACTTGAAGAAGGGAAAATACTACGGGTATTGAGGAATCACAAAAGAGCAATTGTATGGACTATTGCGGACATTAGAGGAATAAGCCCCTCTATATGCACTCACAAAATTTTGATGGAAGATGACTGCAAACCTTCAATTGAGCATCAACGACGTTTGAATCCAAATATCAAGGAAATTGTGAAGGCAGAGATTCTTAAATTACTTGACGCAGGAATCATTTATCCAATCTCAGATAGTCCATGGGTGAGCCCTGTACATATGGTGTCCAAAAAGAGTGGAATCACGATCATAGAGAAAGAGCACAATGAACTTATACCTACACGACCAATCACAGGATGGAGAATGTGCATTGATTACAGGAAACTAAACAAGACGACAAGAAAAGATCATTTTCCACTCCCATTTATTGATCAGATGCTTGATAGATTGGCGGGACATTCTTACTACTATTTTCTCGACGGCTATTCAGGGTACAACCAAATCATAATAGCCCCAGAAGACCAAGAGAAAACAACATTCACATGCCCTTATGGAACATTTGCCTATAGAAGAATCCCATTCGGATTGTGCAATGCTCCAGCCACATTTCAAATATGCATGATGTCAATATTCTGAGACATGGTTGAAAAATTCATTGAAGTTTTCATGGACGATTTCTCGGTTTTCGGAGATTCATTTGATAAATGCCTAAATCACTTAGGCATGGTCTTGGAAAGATGTGAAGACACAAATCTAGTTCTCAATTGGGAGAAATGTCACTTCATGGTCCAGGAAGGAATCGTACTTGGCCATAGAATCTCACAACATGGAATTGAAGTCGATAAGGCAAAGATCCAAGTGATTGCAAAACTTCCTCCACCAATTTCGGTGAAAGGAGTAAGGAGTTTTCTCGGACATGCAGGATTCTATCGGAGGTTCATAAAAGATTTCTCAAAAATAGCAAAACCTCTCTGTTCTTTGCTTGAGAAAGATACACCATTCCTTTTCACAAATGAATGCCACGTGGCCTTTGCAACTTTGAAGGATAAGCTTACATCAGCTCCAATCATCATTCTCCAGATTGGACTATTCCATTCATTTTGATGTGCGATGCAAGTGATTATGCCGTGGGGGCCGTGCTGGGCCAGAAGAAGGACAAAATGATGCAAGTGATCCATTATGCTAGCAGAACTATGAATGATGCTCAGCTGAACTACACAACAACTAAAAAAGAGATGCTTGCAGTGGTTTATACCTTTGACAAATTTCGATCCTACTTATTGGGATCAAAGGTCATTGTCTACACTGATCATTCCGCATTGAAATATTTAATGACAAAGCAAGATGCAAAGTCAAGGCTAATCCGATGGGTTCTACTTATGCAAGAATTCGACATAGAAATCAGAGACAGAAAGGGAACAGAAAACCAAGTGGCGGATCATCTCTCTAGACTAGACTAAAACAATGCTCAAGAGAAGGAAATAAATGAAGTATTTCCGGATGAACAATTGTTCCAAATCTCTAATATCCAGGAAAAACAAAATGCACCATGGTATGCTGACATCGTTAATTTCCTTGTTAGTGGAATAATTCACCCAAATTTTTCCCATCATCAAAAGAAAAAATTCTTCTCCGAGTTGAAATACTATTACTGGGAAGATCCTCTATTGTTCAGACGAGGACCTGATCAAATCATCCGGAGATGCACACCGGAAGAAGAAATGGAGAAGATATTAGAAAGATGTCATTCCTCTCACTATGGAGGACATTTTGGGGGTTCAAAAACAGCAGCAAAAATTCTTGAAGCAGGATTCTATTGGCCCACGCTATTCAAAGATGCACATACACTTGTCTCGAAGTGTGACCGGTGCCAAAGACATGGAAACATGTCAAAAAGAAATGAAATGTCAATGAATTTCATCCTTGAAGTTGAAATATTCGACGTTTGGGTAATTGATTTCATGGGACCCTTTCCATCATCGTTCTCTAATGAATACATCCTTGTAGCTGTGGACTACGTATCTAAATGAGTGGAGGCTGTTGTATTACCAACAAACGAAGCTAAGGTCGTGGTAAATTTTCTAAAGAAAAATATATTCACTCGCTTCGGAACTCCGAGAGTTATTATCAGTGATGGCGGATCTCATTTCTGCAATCACGAGGTTAAGGCTCTATTGACCAAATTCGGAGTAAAATACCGTGTCGCTACCTCTTATCACCCACAAACAAGTGGACAAGTCGAGGTTTCCAATCGTGAACTAAAACGTATACTTGAGATGACAGTCGACTCATCTCGGAAAGATTGGTCGAAAAAACTGGATGATGCGCTCTGGGCTTACATAACAGCTTATAAGACACCGATAGGCATATCTCCATTTCGTCTGGTTTTTGGAAAAGCCTGTCACCTGCCAGTAGAACTTGAACATCGAGCCTTTTGGGCTATAAAAAAATTAAACTTTGACGAACAATTGGCTGGAAAGAAAAGGTTGGTGCAGTTAAATGAGTTGGATGAAATCCGACTCGACTCATATGAAAATGCCAAAATCTACAAAGAAAAAACAAAAAGATGGCATGACAGCAGAATTCAAAGAAGAGATTTTAAAGTAGGAGACCAAGTTCTCCTTTTTAATGCACGACTGCGTCTGTTTCCGGGTAAGCTGCGATCACGATGGACGGGCCCTTACACGATCAAAGAGGTGTTTTCTCATGGAGCTGTGGAGATTTATAATACAACCGACAGGAGTTTCAAAGTAAACGGCCAACGGTTAAAGCCATATCTGGGAGGAGAATTCTCGACAGTAAAATCAATCATAATGCTGGAAATACCTAATTAATCTGACGAGAAGTCAAGCTAAGGACGTTAAACAAAGCGCTTATTGGGAGGCAACCCAATCTCTATTATTTCGCAAAATAAGTTTGGGGGTAACACGGAAAGATTCAACAATAAGAACAAGGATCATATCATCCAGGGAGTCTTTCTTTCATTATTCTCACACATATAATAATTATAATTTTCTAAAAAACCATATTAAAAACTTAAAAAAACAAAAATATATATATATATAAATAAATAAATACGGCTGTAAGTTATAAGTCTTACGGCCGTATGTTGTTCCATTATATTTTTCCCGAAAGCACCTTACGGCCGTAACTATTGCATGTTACGGCCGTATCTTAAAACAAGGTCCAAAAAAACGAATGCATCATACGGCCGTAAGTCTGGAAAGATACGGCCATAACTTAAAAACCTGTTAGAAAAACGAAAGCATCATACGGCCGTAACTTGGATATGTTACGGCCGTAACTACTCGTCTGTATTAAAAAAAACGGACTTTGCAACACATTCATAAACCAGACGAGACACCAAGCGGTAGCATAAATTTTTTCCCCTCTCAATCCCTACTTTCTAAAAACTCAAATTCCTCAATACAATTCATTATCTTATCAACATTAACACATAATCATCAGGTTCTCTTTCAATCCTTGTTTCAATTTATATATTTTTGAGTTTCAGTTTTTAGTTTTTCACTTCATATTTGTTTTTCGATTCTTATTTCCGTATGATTCGTTGATTAAATCTTGTTTATTTGTTAGTATTGTTGATATTTGTGTGGTTATTGATTCATTGATTTGTGGTGACTTTATGGATTTGAGTTTGAAATAAAAAAAAAAACTTGTTAAAAAACTATGAACTCAAGGTGTCCGACGAAATGCCACAACGAAAATCTTTGAATTTTTTTATGTTTTTATTGGTTTTTCTTGATGATTATAGTCGTGTGATGAAAAGGAAGTTGATTTTGTTAGATTTCAGGGATGACACCGAAGAAATCGTCTAAAGGAAAAGAAAAGGTCGGTTCGTCATCTCAAGGTCCAGCACCACCGCAAAGAAATCAAAACACAAAGTGCATTAAGGAAAGATTGTTCAATCTTGATGATTTCATTGGCGATTCGGATAGAGACACTATGACTAGCCCTTTCATCCAAAAATTCATAGACAACGGCTGGGAAAAATTCGTTTCCGATCTCCCAAATGGTAACCGACCTTGACCCTAAACTTTTACAATTCTTTCAACAAGTCCATTGGGCAGGTAGGGTCGCCTACTTATCATCAGACTACTGTGAATGGGAAATCGATTAATTTTTCACCGGATGTCATTAACAAGTATTTGGGGGTTAATTGTACTAACGCGGTTGACATTTCTATCTCACCTAATGAAGAGGTGCCGGATGATAGGGTTTTACGCTGGGCGTTAGTAAGCGAGCTGCATGACAATATTGGGATGATCAAACCCCGATACAACCAGGCGGACCTAATTGATGATGCTTGGTACTTATGGATGTGGGCAGCCGGGAGTATTTACCCGACCTCGACTTTGACGACGGTTTCCATTGGCCACCTGCGAGGTTTATTTGCTATCCGCGGAGGGGTAAAAATAGATTTGGATACTCACATTTATACTATGATTTGTCACTATGCCAGCATGGTCCCGACTAGGCAGAAGATGCCATACCCCTGCCGTATCACCGGTATTTGCAGGAGCCAAAGAGTAAAAATTTTGGCGGGAGGTGATATACTAACACATGGGGATCGACTGAACGGCCAGAGTAGTATTTTTCGAAGTACTCGGTTGAGGAGCAAATGGGCACGTTTGGAACCCGAAGAGGATAGTAGCCACGAGGAGGAAGATGAGACCGAGGAGTATGCCGTAGATGACTTGACGCCTTTTGAGGCGAATTTGCTTGAAAGAGTTCAGGGATTAGAAACATCCCAAGCTGAAATTTTGAGAAATTAGAATGAAATAATAGACCGACAATTAGAAACGGAGAAGTTCTTTGAAAAGCTTTTCCATTTTCTAAACATCCCTGACGACACACCTGGAGGATCACAAAGCTAAAATTTCAGGGAGTTTTCTGTTTTCTCACTTGCTTTTATTTTTTAAAACTCGGGACAGTTTTACTTATAAGTTTGGGGGTGTTTTTGTACTTGTGTGTTTATTTTGTGGTTTTTGAACTATGATGTTTATTTTGATTTTGATTGTGGTATGTTTTGATTAGTGTAGTTTGTGGTGTGTTTTTATTATTTGGCATTGATTAGGTTTAGTGAATATATATTTCTAGATATATATATATATATATATATATAGTATTTTGATTTATGAGATTTCTAGATCTGGCCATAATACCAATAAAATAGCTATATACAAGCTTCTAAAATCGTTCTAACCGGTAAAAAAATTTGTATATTTCAAAATTTTTGAGCCTTAATCTCTCTTTCCAAGCCTTGTAATTATTATATAAAATCGAGTCATTCGTTACCTTGAGAAAATAAGAATCAATCGGTTGATGAAAAATAGAACTGAAATTTACTTAATTTGTGGAGTTTTTGATTTTTCATGCTTAAACTAAGAAATGATTTTCTGCAGAAATTCTATTCCCTAAAAAAAAAGGAGTCATTGGTGAAAAGAGCTACACGTTAGCAAATAACGGTGTGAAAGCTATCACCTAAAAAAAATGACGAAAAGGAGAAATGTTGAGCAACAACAGCTGCCTAATTTTGGGGGTCTTAAATTTTGCGAAAAATAAAGGACTAACCATTGTTGGTGCGTAGCTGCCGTCTCAGATAAATTGGTGAAAAGAGCTACACGTTAGCAAATAACGGTGTGAAAGCTATCACCTTTTAAAAAAATGAGATAGAAATTGTGTTAGTGAAAAGAGCTACACGTTAGCAAATAACGGTGTGAAAGCTATCACTAAAAGGGATGTAGTTTATGAGCAGATTTGAATTAATTAGCGGCTGGATTTCAATACACTCAATTTTGTGAAAATCACAATATTTGATGACGCCAATAAAATTCTTCTTCATATTGAGTCGAAAAATAAATGAGTGATCAAGAGAAACTATTAAAGGGAGTCGTGTGTATCACGAGTGGGAAAGAAATAATCAACCTTTTGGGGGGAAAACCTTGAATTTGGAATTACAAAATAAAAACCGTGTTTTAACTTCAAAAATATTGGTAGATTTATTTTGAATCTTGATTCATTTCTATCTACTGTATAAAGCTGGTTGTTGTGTATTAATGGCATTTTTTATCTCCTTTTCTCTTTTTATATTTAAATTTATGTGTGTATTAATTTTTCTTATTTTTATTTTTAGAGCACGAATAATAAAGAGTCTTGCTCGGGACTAGCAAGAATTCAAGTTTGGGGGTGTGATAAGTGTCAGTTTTGTACACTTATTCATGGTTTGTATCGATAAAATTCACCCATAATTGAGCTAGTCTACTCATTTTTTGCTTTTAATTAATTAGTTTTAATAATTTTATTTTTATCGGATGATGATCGGATTAAATAACTGATTTACTCAAAAAATAACATGTTTATTAAATATTCTCTTTGTTGAATTTTCATATATTCATGTTGTAGGGCTTTCCGAGACGAATTCGGCAGTCTTTCCGGATTCAAAATCAGAGTTATATATCAAAAGTTATCATCCGAAGAAGATCTGGGGCAAAAACGCAAAGTCTGAGAAATTCTGGGCTGAAAACGTAACTTTCAAAGCAACCAGTGAACAAATTTACGAAGCCAAGTTACGGCCGTAACTACAGAATGTTACTGCCGTAAGTCACCCTAGTTAAGGCCGTAACTCCTGAATGTTACGGCCGTAACTCTTGACAGATTGTTATGATTTGTCTAATTTTTTTATACTTTTTGTGTATTATTGAGGGGATGGCTGGCATTGATCCGATCTATTGTAATAATGCTGGAGTTTTGGAGCTATTAGATGACTTTAGGTGTATAAATAGACCCCTTAGATCCTTCATCATTCATCATTCATCTTATAATTTTTCATTTTTTGTAAACTTTTCTTTTTGTGTGAAGAACACACTTGTGTTCTTGAGTGATATTTGTAAGTGTGGTATAACATATATTGTTCAGAGAGTTTATTGCTTCTATCTCCTTTATCTACTAAGGGAGTTAGGATCAATTCTTTCTCTTGATTCAACTAATAATGACCACCAAAGCTTGTAATATGTATAATAAACCCTTCATGGGCTAAGTTACCTTTAGTTGGGATTATAAACAAGGTTAGTCATGTTATTTATGTTTGTATAAAAGATCTATTGTGAATTACTTATTATTGTGTGTGATTTTCATTGTTTTAACAATCTTTATTTATTTGGCCAATAAATGACGATATTTATGGTCTTCATATGTTTCGAAAGAAAATATGTTTGATTAGATCAAATGATCTTCACTCTAAGTTGTTCTAGGGGATAGAAATATACCTCTAATCCTTAGATGATTCTTTGAGTTATTTTCATAAATCCTAATGCTATGTATTGAAGCCAATCAACATAGAAATATAGTGGATTGATTCAATATGTAAGGGGCGTTTTATAGTTGAAATGAAACCGTCTTTTTAAGGAAAATCGAATCTACACAACATAATAAGTAAATTCATCTTATGATCTCCTATACATCTTTTATAACTAATGACGAACTAAGTTTGTAATCCCAACTATTTCATTTTATCGTTAATCAATCTATTATTATTGCTATCTTTTTATTTCCTTATAAGTTTAGAACTATTATTGCATTATCTTTGCAATTATTAAACCAAACTCTTTAATTGTGTGTTTCACTTATCTTAGTATCTATAAAAATTGACTAATAGTGTATAATTCAAATTATAACCAAACTTCCTTGTGGGATCGATAAACCGGACTCAAAAAGTCCACTTTACTACTTGATACGATATCGTGCACTTGCGATAGTTACACTAAGAACGTGTCACTATCGCACATTTTTGCTTTAGCGTGCATAATGTCTTTCATGTAGCGTACGTTAATCATTTTATGTTTCAGTCCAGTGGCTACTGTCCTTAACAGTTAGCGTGCGCTACCACTTCCTTTGTAGCGTGCGCTAATCCAATGTATCCGTTGCATGACTTGTCAAAGTATCCGTTTGATATGCTGACTTTGACCTGCTTTTCCCAATATTCTGATTGACTAGAATTCAAACTGATATTTAGCGTGCGCTAAATATCATTCCTTGCGTGCGCTAGTACTGACTTCATTGCATGCGTCATTCTGAGTTTGAATATCTTCACAACGGTAACAAGGCTCGATAGCGTGCCTTAATGAACAAGCGTAGCGTGCGCTATCTCGCCAGATGACTTCCCTTCAGGTAACTTCGAACTTGGCTGATATGCAGATTACTCCCCGTTAGCGTGCGCTAACATATATGTCTTAGTGTGCGCTAGAAATGTATTTTGCTCAGTTTTTTGCGTCTTCGTCTGCTTCGTCGTTTTGCTTCGCCTCGATGTTGTTTTGTTGTTTAGCAACTTTAATCATCAAAACACAAATTAAATAATGTGTGGAATAAATATTCCAATACATTTCATATAACTAATTACATAGACTAAAATAAAAGGACAATAACAATAAAAATAACATATAAACTTCTCTAAAAGGCATTTAAATTCTGCTATCTGCTCATTCAACCGTCTGCCCCAACATTATGTACAAAACACGTGCACCTTCTAATACACAAGGTGATTAAAATGAACTTTTTAATGATAGTATAAATTACAAGATGATTAAATTTTAGCTATGAAATCTTAGATACAATCGGTGCATCGCACGGGTTGAATAAACCAAAAACAACCCCGGAGCAACATACGAGTTAGTAAAGCCTCATTTCATATAACTAATTACATACACTAAAATAAAAAGACAATAACAATAAAAAACATATAAACTTCTCTAAAAGGCATTTAAATTCTGCCATCTACTCATTCAACCGTCTGCCCCAACATTACGTACAAAACACGTAGATATTCAACCAAATACCGTGCATCGCACGGGTTGGATAATGCCTCTTTGATCTCTTACATGATAAGATTCAAGGCTCATTTACTGTTGTATGTTAATTATAATAATAAATCAAGAATTTACATTTGAGTAAATGAATGCGTGATATTTGTTGAAATAATTCTTGGAATGCGTGATATTTGCTGAACAAAATTAATAAGGATCGTGGGAGATGTTATTTTGTGAGAAATCAAGAATAGTAAAATAGTAACCAACTGCCTTGGCGCAGTTGGCCATCTGACCTTCAATTTAGTTGGAGGTCAGGGGTTCAATTTCTAGTGGCAACACTTTGGAATTGAATTTCTCAAGGCCCAATGATCCCTTAATCTTTGATTAAGGGCCAAGCTCTTCTGCACGTGGAACAATTAAATATCGGCGCTTCAAGCAGCGGTGGAGGTCGATCTCGGTGGGAACTGCAGTTGAATTTGGGGTCCAACACGAAAGAATCACTGTGACGACTCTGTGCGCGGTAGTTGAGGATATTTAAGAACCCAGGAGTTAGATACACATCTCGCGATTTAACCTGGTAGCGATCTTGGAGCGAGATCGTTATCCCGGCGACTACTGTTGTAGTTCTAACCCGGTATAAAAAAAAAAAAAAAAGAATAGTAAAATAGTAGAAGGAGATTTAATTAATTAAACAAATAGAAAAAGAAGAAGAAAGGCAATGGTTAAAGATGGATAGAAAACCAACCCCCTCAGAAAAGTCAATTTTCTTCACGGGTAATCTCGAGTCATTCCAGTTCAAAAGTTCACACGCAAACCCCACTCCCTCCCAATCTCCTCCCCTCTCCTCTCTCTCGCTAGAAATTTGACAAAAAGCATACACGTTTTTTTTTTTTTTTTTTAAGTTAACATTCACCACCCTTGTAATACAAAAGCAAACCGCAGAATTAAATGTCGCAGAGCTCACATCTTGCTTGTTTGAATCTCTTGGGAGACGAGTTACAATGATGTTAGGCTTAAAGAAAATGGTGAATCTGGACTTGTTTCCGAATGTGGCTTTGTCTGTTTTATGGCTGTATGGCTTTGATGAGGCCTACTCTAATTCTTACATGCTTCAAAATGGTATCAAGTATTTGAGTCTCACTATTTCTTGAAAACATTGAAAAATAGGTGAACTTAACCTCTAAAATGGAAAACTTTGATTTCCTTTTTCTTGGAAGTTAGGCACACATGCAAGGTAGAGTTGAATATCATCACATATTTGACATAGTCTACTAGTTCTACTTTTGGAAACAGAATTTGTTAATATTTATCTGATATGTTGTCTTTGTAATTTAGCTTGTAGTGTATGTCAGTGTAGTGTAACATGTGCCTATGGAAAGCCCTTTTGGTATGGCATTAGACTTTGATTGAGAAGTTGTAATATTTTGTCCAATTCTGTGAGTTCCATGTTAATGGCTCTAAGAAGGTTGGTACCTTTCCTTTCTGCATTTATCCTCTGCGCCTCAGACAAGGTGAGCCGGCCTGACTTCTGTTTTGCCTTAGCGCTGCTGTAAACTCCGAGACACGTGAAGAGGTGGCCATCAAGAAGATCGGCAATGCATTTGATAATAGAATTGATGCAAAGAGGACGTTACGAGAGAGAAAGCTTCTGCGCCACATGAATCATGACAATGTGAGAACATACATATATATCGTTACTTTGTTGCTTGAACATGACAATTTGAGAACCATTTTGTAAGTCTTTTGTTATATCATACGACCTACTCAGAAAGAGAACTTCAATGATGTCTACATCGTGTATGAACTCATGGACACTGATCTTCATCAGATTATCCAGTCCAATCAAACATTGACTGATGACCACTCTCGAGTTTGGCCTCGATTTCTTATGTTTCATCTTTCTGCATACGGTTTAGGTCATATATAAATGATTTGAAATTGCATTTCGTGTTCTTAAAATACTTGTGTGTGATTGTTGCCTAAAGCTAAGCTAAGCTAAGCTACAATGTGGTGGGATGTGAATGTGATGACTGATTTCCTTTTAACTTTTTTGCACTATTTTCTGTACCAAATATTGCGAGGGCTTAAATATGTTCGTTCTGCAAATGTGTTGCGCCGTGATCTGAAACCAAGTAATTTGCTCCTCAATGCTAAATGTGACCTGAAAATCGGGGATTTTGGGCTTGCAAGGACGACATCTGAGACCGATTTCATGACCGAGTATGTTGTTACTCGCTGGTACCGGGCACCGGAGCTGCTCCTAAATTGCTCGGAATACAAAGCTGCAATCGATATCTGGTCTGTCGGGTGCATACTTGGCGAAATCATGACCAGAAAACCTCTCTTTCCTGGCAAAGACTATGTCCATCAGTTGAGACTCATCACTGAGGTACTTCCTTTACACAAATAATCTCCAAAAAACAAAAAACAAAAAAACAAAATTTCTTGATTTTTCCTCGTGTTTATATGGTATGTCTCCTCTGTGTTTGGATGCTGATTCTTTCTATTGTGTGATGTGTTTGTGAAAGCTCATAGGCTCTCCCGACGACGCCAACCTCGGTTTCCTCAGGAGCGACAACGCCCGGAGATACGTTAGGCAGCTCCCGCAATACGTGAAGCAACAATTCTCCTCAAGATTCCCCAACACTTCAGCTTGAGCTCTGGATTTACTAGAAAAAATGCCCGTTTTCAACCCGAGCAAGCGTATTACTGGTACAGCCCTAGTGCTCGAGTCCTTCGTTCATGTTTTTTCGTTACAAGTTGTTCTATAACTAAGAAACCTCAATGATCATATGCAGTCGATGACGCTCTCTGCCATCCGTACTTGGCGCCTCTCCACGACATCAACGAGGAGCTCGTCTGCCCCCGCCCTTTTATTTTCGACTTTGAGCTGCCCTCGTTCCCTGAGGAAAACATCAAAGAGCTCATCTGAAGGGAGGCCGTAAAATTCAAACCCGACCCGATTCACTGAAGAGTGTCATTGTCGTACGATGTAGAATGCCTCAGATCTTCTAACATATGCAGAAACTTGTATTGAACAACGTAAGTAGTCCCCCAATGGAGGAGATGAGTACTAATAATTGTAGTCGATATATATTTGTCTATTTGACTTTTATCTTTGCAGGTGAGTATATTGTTGTACAAAAGAGCTGAAGTTTTTTAACCTTAATGTTTGCACACGTTTCTTTGGTAAATTTTTGAGTAAATCCCCTCATTTGGTAAATGGTTTTAGTTTAACTGCATCTTTCATTACACAATGATTCTTGTCTGAAGCAGACAAGGAAAATCAGGATTACTAAAAGTAGGTCATTTGATATGAACATGTCTGTAACTCTACATTATCTATAGGTACACTGTCTAGGGAAATCACTATTAACACTCGTTTTTACACATGTTTCTATAAGGTTTTTTCGGATTTTAAGATCCTAAAATGTGTAGAATTGTGTTGTTTGTGCTTAAATTGTTTTTGTTGGATTCGATTACGCTTGGGTATGTTTGTTACTTTTATAGGTATTTTTAAGGCTATTATCAAGCATGAATGAAGTCCCAAGACTCTCAACCCAAGATACATATCAAGCGATGCATGAACGAAAGATCGAGCCGAAAAAGACTGAAAAACAGAGTCAGAACAGAACAACACGGCCTTGGCCGTGTCAAAACAACTCGGCCGTGTCGAATGACCCGACCGTGTCAAACTGACTCGGCCGTGTCGATTGACACGGCCAACAAGTTTTTCCTTTTCTTGAACAGTTCGACAGGGGCCGTGTCATTTGACACAGCCGAGTCACTTTTCGGTGCAAAGTCCCTTGATTGATGTTTTTAACACGTTTTGGACAACAAAAATCAAAGACTTGGGCAGATGTTGAGGTTTTAAAAGGACTTGGACCAAGAATGAGAGGATATTCAGGTTTGGAGAGTTGGAGAGGGTTGAAAAACACAAGATTGAGAGAAAAACTCACCAAGAGGAGATTTTGGCAAAGCACAAGGAAGAACACATCAAAAACACTTCAAGGCTTGAATCGAGACCACTCAAGACATCATCCGAGTTTTATCTTCTTCTTATCTTTTACTCATTGTGTTGTTTTATTTAGCTTGAATATGATGAACATGATGATTATTGATCTTTCTTTTATTACCACGTTCGGCTAAACTTGTTAGATTCCGAGCATGGGAGTACGTTGATTCACTATGGTTTTGAAGGATTGGTGATTATATATATCTATTGTGATTTCTTTTTCAAATACTTAGTTTTGATCCATGTTAGAACACTTGATCAATGTTTTTACATGTTTAACTTAATTGCTCATAATTCGAGAGAAAAGGGCATTAATAGGTTTCGAGTATTTGACATAGTTAATTATGAGATTGGGAAATTGGTGATAAACTATGATGATCTTTAATCTTATAAACATTTGGAGTTAGATAACTTATAATAGACGGAAACGTTGTTATAAGTTGTTTAATTTATGTTTTAATATATCTCGAGAGGGACTTTAAGATATTGTTGTGATTATCATTTGAGAACGCACATAGAACTCTTTGAAATCAATCCCGACTAAACATAGTAATCAACGAAAACCTAGCCTTGGAATCTATCTTTCAAAACTCTTAAAAATTCTCTTTGATTCGGATATTACACTTGTTTAAATTAGATTTATTATTTTTATTTCGTTAACCATTCGTCCACTTAATGATCGTCTAGATAAAATTGGGATCACTATAATCTAGTAATTAATATAATAGGAATAATTAGTCTATGTAGAATACGACCTTACTTGCCACTTTCTACATTTACTCCATACACTTGCGGATAGTTAAAAATATAGCGAACAAGTTTTTGGCGCCGTTGCCGAGGACTAATTTATTTTTATTAGTATTGATATTACGATAAGTGCTTCTAGTCTTACTTTAGCTATTTTCTTATTTTTGTTGCATAACTCATGTGCAAATTTCTCTCCTACACCGGGGGTGCATGAACACGTTCATCTCGAGTGCCTTTAGAAACCTTCATCCCATAAGTAAAAGCATTTGCCCGAAGAACAAGTGCTACCTCAAGGAAACTAAGAAGGGATCTTTTTGAAGATATGGAGAGCAGGAGACAACACGGGGATGAATAACACGAACATAAGAAACGAAAATGCAGTAGCCCAGGACAACGATGGCACATGGATTGAGAATCCAGCAACTAGGGTACAGTCAATTCGGGATGGATTCCGACCAAAGCTTGACCGAAACTTTGGAGGAATTACTCATTTTCCAATCAACGCTCTGAATTTCGAGTTGAAACCCGCTTTAATTTCAATGGTTCAACAGAATAAATTCGGATTATTTTCTGTCAAAGATCCGCATGCTCATCTCACACATTTCATGCAAATATGTGATACTATCAAAATGAATGGGGTCTCGGATGATACAAGACGCCTACGCTTGTTCCCATTCTATTTGAGAGAGAAAGCACGAAACTGACTTGGGACATTAGCTCCGGAAAGTATAAGTACATGGGAGGACCTGAGTGAAAAATTCTTGTTCAAATTTTCCCACCTAACAAGACGATGAAGTTAAAAAGTGAGATTACTCACAATACTACAAAAAAGACCTTCAACATCGCTCGTTTAACATCGGTTTTGTGAAAACCGATGTTAAAAAGACGCGGTGGCATAATTGAAAATTTTAAAACAAATTAACATCGATTTTGCTAAAAACCGGTGTTAAATTAACAATTAACATCGGTTTTTGAAAACCGATGTTAAATTAATCTATTTCACATCGGTTTAGAAAAACCAATGTTAATTTTTAATTTAACATAGATTTTTATTTAAAAGTAAATTTTCGATTTTTCAATATATATATATATATATTAAATTATCTTATATTTATATAAATTTATAAATGTATATGGTATATAAATATAATACATAGCAAAAAATATACAAGAAGTTCATCTTGTGGATTGGTAATATCACACTTCCACAAGCAAGAGGTGGTGAGTTCGAAACCCACCAACAACGAAATTTAATGGTATTTGTTGTAGGTTGGTGGGGGTTGGTGCAGGGGGCTGGTGCGGGTGGTTGGGGCGAGTGGCTGGGTTGTGTAACACCCACAAAATCTCCCGAGGTATTACAGTGCCGTGAATCCCGTGTGGGACCCACAAGGCTAGTTTAGGAAATAGACATTTTAAAGAAATTGCAATAAAACGATAAGTCCATGGTTATATATCATGAGCCAAAAAGATTTAAGTAGAAACATAATTCAAAGTTCAATTATTACATAACGGAGGTTTTAAGGATCAAATTTAATTTATGCAGCGGCAAGAGTTTATTCCAACACCGTTCAAGTCTGACCGGACCCCTCAGGAATGTCCTGCACATAATCAACAAATTTACCTGGCACGATAATTCATGCCAGGTAACCAGGGTCAGAGAATGCATACCAATAACAGTTATTAGCAACGATATACACAATTTTACCAAACACAGTGCCACATAACCAACAGAAAATATTTCACCACACGACCGACGTTGTCTTTCTCTTTTTATCACATAAACCCCAAGGTCGCAACCAAAGGTCACGAAAGTATCCACACGGGAATACCCCGGAACGTAGGTGCCCAATTTGGGTCTTATCCTCTAACACATTTCCATACGGGTACCATACAGGTTTTATCCCCAACTCATCGGTCTATTTATAACACATTCTTAGAGAAAGACAACCGTCGGCATTCATCAACAATGGCACATTCATAAATACGAACATTTCAATAATATTAACATTTCTCGAGCAAAATTTCACTTGCCTTTGATCCGACGGTAGGTGCCTTATGATAACTTGGATCTCCACACCCGATCGAGCTTAACCTAGTCACGTAATATCCGATTAACACATCGTACGGATCATGATGAATAGAACTAGTCTCCCTTCACTTCCCTAACCGGGTTCCTAACGTAGTCTTAATTGCCAACACTAGTATCGTGCTTTTAAGTTCACAAGGAATATGCACCACTATGTCGTTCAATTCTACGGTTAACGCTATATCAATTTGTTCAACAAGATTATCCCAATCATCAGTCGGTTAGCAACAAACGACTATAGCATCATCGAGTCCCATAACTTCTAATTCAATTCTCTATTCCGAGTGTTTCAATAGGTGGATTACCATTTTACGCAATGACTTCGGCGTTTGATTCTCAATGACATTAATACTATCGAATTAATTCCCCTATGTTATAAAAACACCATGAAAGTGACATTTCAATTACCCTTTTATTTTTATATAGTGTGAATGACTATTATGCTCCTGATGTAATTATGTAATTACGATTGTGCCATCTGAAGTTTTCCTATAAATAGGGCTTCAGTTATTAATGAAAAACACACCTGAGAATCATTCTTTCTATTCTCTCTCTAATTTCTCTCTCTACAATATTCGGTTTTATAACACGTTATCAGCACGACTCTAACCTCTTGAGTAATATGATGGAAGTATGCTCTACAGTTGCGTCTTATAGACGATCCTCTGTACCAGAAACCAAATTAATACAAACACAAACACAAGATGATCTCCTACCCCTCTTCATAATTAGGAAACTGGCTTACATTCTTGATCTGAATTTCAACCCACAACTCTTTACTCTCTCTCTCTCTCTGTAATAATGAGTTTATGACAACATCTGACCGCCGCTAAATTTCTCTGAAAAGCAAACAAAGAAAACCACTCAAAAATTTCAGTTAGAGAGACGATTCTTTTTATATGACCCCTCATTCTTTCTTTCTTCCCCATGAGTTCTGTTCTCAGGTTTGGCAGAAAGAAAAAGATATAATCAAAAAAAAAAAAAGGAAGGGAGAAGAAAAACACGGTCGGCTCCATCACTCAAAATTCCTTCTTGTCCAAGTGAACTCATTGATATTCAGATATTCTCAAAGAGAGGAAGCGAAAGTGGCTTCATAGCTACTACCAAGCAAAATCGATTCTTGCAAAATGGGCAGGAACATTGGAGACGTGCCTGAATCGACCAAAATGATTTACATAAGAAAACTGATCTCATCCAGATGAAGCAGAGCAGTACAGATTTATCCACAAAATTGCGGACGAAATATGTGATGCGTGCGTGACTGAGATTGTGAAACGCAGCTTCAGAAAAGAGGGAATGTAAAAGTGGACTCATCGGCTGATCGGGAAGAAGGATTCTCACCGGGTCGCACGCCTATGGCGTCGAACCAGATCTGAGATGAATCTGCCTTGAAGCTCTGATCGGTGTTGGCAGCGCGCATCAGAGGTGTTGATAGTGGAACATTTCGTAACCCGACTCGGGATCGAACACAGACTGTTGACCACGTTGGTCTACATAGAGGTATTCCTCACACGGTTTCCCTACTTCTCTTTATGAGGTATTCATTATTTTTGAGTTATTTAGAGTATATCACACTTGTCAAATTGCCTTCTGATTAAAAAAAAAGAGAGAAAACTGGGGAAGAAGAAGAACAGTAAATAGACAGAAAAGCAGAAAGGAGAGAAAGGTTGAATAAAAAAAAATGAGTCATGCACGGAAACCATTTAGAGACTTCAAGAAATTAATAAACTTAAAAAAATAAAATATTATTCTAATTCATTAAATTATAAATCTGGTTTCTCTTAAATATAAGATACATATGATATCAGAATTAATTTTTCTTGATACCACCGTGACCCATTTTACGAGAGCTTCAATTTGACATTAATATTGATATGGGTATTAATCCTTTTCATATATGTCATTATTAAATTTATTAGAATGTACGAATAACATCCAACTCTGGAAATCGCAAATACTTAACGGTGTTTGATATTTTGACCTATACCTTGACGATGACTATATTTTGAGGAATTGATTGGACGATCTTGCTCTGGTAGAAGCAGTTAATTATTTTGCAGTTTAAATTATGTCACTTATTTATCTCAAAGTGGTGGCTTCAAACCACATATTTATTAAGCTTACTTTCTGTAATTACAATACCACCCATGTGATGAGTCCAATTATCATAAGACGGATGGTTTTACATATGAAATTTATATATTATATATCACCATCGTGGTTGGTTATACCACAAGAATGGTTCATAGATCCTGCTCTAGAAGAAGCAGTTGATAAAAATAAATCCTACTCTGGAGAAGTAGTTGATCGATTATCTAAATCCTGCTCTCGAATAAGCAGTTGATAAAAATAAATCCTACTCTAGAGAAGTAGTTGATCGATTATCCAAATCCTGCTCTCGAATAAGCAGTTGATAAAATAAATTCTACTCTGGAGAAGTAGTTGATCGATTATCTAAATCCTGCTCTCGAATAAGTAGTTGATAAAAATAAATCCTACTCTAGAGAAGTAGTTGATCGATTATCTAAATCCTGCTCTGAAGAAACAGTTGAAAGAAATAAATCCTATGCTGAAGAAGTAGTTGATCAATGATTCAAATCCTGCTCTCGACGAAGAAGCAGTTGATGGAAATAAATATCCGATCTCCATGATTATTAAACACGCACGGAGAAAATTGAGCAAGTGATACCAAAAGCTATCACCGATTAATTAAAGAAAATCCCATATAAATACACCGCATGGTGGGATCATTTGACAAGTGATATGGAAAACTATCACTGGAAAATAATCGCTCAAATAAATCCCATGTTGATTATATCACATGGTGTGATCATTAAAATCATATTGATTGACAATATTTATGGAGAAACATATATCACATATTTGTGAAAATATTGTATTTACATAAAAGTAAAAGATGGTCTTATTATTGCTGAAGAAGCACACAACAGTCGAAGTGAAAATATCGAAACTAGCTGAAAGGCAGTAAACACTCGACAATATGAAATGCGAAAAAGAAAATACATATGAAACCCATAAAAAGAAAAGGGGTGCGTCTCGAGAGTATAAAACTCCGTAACTCTGCCGCCCCATGGCATAAGGGTTTATAATGAAAGATCTAAATGATCTAAACTTCTTTTCCATTTGGCAGCAATAGCCTGTGGCTGATGAGCTTTGACTTCCAAATTCTTAACTAAAATATATGCCTGAAACTTTATAAGTAGATCAGCAACAGTGTCAGCACATATTATTATATCTCGTGATAGCTGAGATATAAACTTGTGATCTACTCCTTGATCCAGAAAGGCAAGCAAATCGCTGAAGAAATTATTAATATTCAACAAACCTATAGGTTTGGTATGGAAGTCCCGCTCAGCCCATGACGTGATGTGGAATATCTCATTGAGTGTGCCATAGCCACCTGGAAGAACAATAAAGGCATCACTATTATTCACCACATACATCAAACTATCATGCACAGACTGTGTTTGAAGCATCAACCCAGTTGAACTCCCTATACTACTGGTTCTAACTGTGGGAAAGTGTAAGGCACTTGTTACTCTTATTCTCCCATTTTGTGCAGCCTCTAAAAGATAACCCAAAAATCTATAATTACTCCCACCATACAATATGTCGATTTTGTCTTTTCCTAATTCTTTTACGAATTGATATGCCATATCTATATGCTGAATATGACCTATCAGTTTGGATCCACCTAAAATACATATAGTTTTAATTGGATGAGATCTATATGAGGATTCTGAGAACTCCATCTTTCTACACTAGAATTTCAAAATACTTTTATGAGAGATACATTTTCTGATTTGTGGATCCCAAATTTAAAGAACAAACTTCTTTCTAAACGACAAATGACTTCACTATTTTCATTGAAAAAGGAGCGGCATATAAGACATTACTTTTGACAAAATTGCAAAAAAAAACGAAAGATATGATATTATATTTTTCAATGAAAATGACGTTACCGATCGGCAGCTGAAAAATTTAAATATTGGAAAACAATATTCATCAACTTGCATTATTTTTTCTATTACCTTATACCAACTTTGATTGAACGGACTTACAAACTGGATCTTTTGAGACTAATTTTTCATGACTATAACATTCCCGTTCATCCTTAAATTGTATCCACAAAGCCATTAGTTCACGATGAACGTATCCACTAGGATGTGTATCAAGAATCTGTTGGATATCATGATCAATAGATTCCTTACTCAATCCATCCTTGATAAATGCTATTTTATCTTCTCGATTTTTGGATACAAACCCCACATATTTGCATCGTGTGTCACATGTCCACCGAGCACATTTATAGCACACACTTAATCTTTTTGCTCTCCGTTTCTTTGCAAAACTACTCTTACCTGTACCTGGCATGTAGTTAAATGAATTTGAAAATTCGTCAGATAATCGAACTTGTGCTTCGATCAACCATCGAATATCTTCTGGGATGCCATTTCTCATTAGCACCCTTAATCTTTCGAGTCGAGCTCAATAAATTCTTTTTATGATATTCACTGGAAGAGATGGGTAATATTTACGAAGATTCGAAAGCATTGAATCCATTATGATATTCTAACCCTCGGTATGGATGATTGTGAATACAATGATAATCTATTTATAGATTGGAATTACGCATATGAGATTTGACTCCGCATCCTGAAGCGTATGAACTACGACTCTATATATTTGAATAATGAACATAATATGACATGTGGGAGCGGCGACTCCATGTTGAAATGATGTGTAATAATGGCACCGAAAAATGATGTGATATACCGACAAAATATCTATACGGTGATACAGACACATCATGTCTTCAAATATATGTTCTTGATTACTATTACTACTAGCCAATATTGGGAATGAATCCTTATAAATTTGGAATATATTAAGGGAGAGTATGGGCCCACTTCCTCTACATGTGAACTACTAGATATTATGGATCCACTAGATAGTCACATGTGTATATGACTCGTAATCAGAAATTTACGAGATGATTTGCTCACGATTTGAGCACATATTCCAAATCAGATAAAGCTAGTAATATATCCCAAATAAACTTGAATAGATCCCAGAAAGGATCAAGATATGCGCATACAAGTGGGATATCAATTGGCATACTATTTGAAGTCCTCCAGCCAATATCGAGAACATAATATACAAACTCCCATGACTGAAGATGAATACTGAAATACTAGCATACGAGTTTGGTGCTCAAGAAATCTCTTAGCATGAGGGGGAGTATTGGTAGTTGGAAATATGTGAAATGCATCACAATATATCCTCACAACTCAAATATGAACTTGAAGTTCAAAGATGCATGACAGATTATTAATCTTTGGTACCAACTACAATTGCTTTGATAAATACATAATAATTCCCCGAATATGAATCAAAGCAAATGATAAAAGGAGGCATATACTTTTGAGAAGTATATATACATAACCATAATGTGTAATCCCAATGGATGATTGATAATGAGATATCTTGGCAAGTTATGTTGCCATGGAGAAATAAATATTGAAAAGTGTCGACACAATATAACGCTATGAATGAAATGAGGATATCAATAAATGGTATGAGGATATCCATGACTGTGAAATATGAATATTGGAAATAAGGATATTAAAATTCATGATTTGTGAAAATGAGGATATTGAAGTCTATCGAAATTGAAATATATGCCCTTATAATAAAATGAAACATATGGGCTTACTGAAAGTGACTCGTAAGGAGATTTTGAACATATTATCAGTACATGCAGTCACTCAAAATAAAGCATTGTGAACGAAAATTATCTGTTGTACTCTTTTCCCTGACTCAGGTTTTATCCCACTGGGTTTTCCCGGCAAGGTTTTTAACGAGGCAGCTTAATCACAACCAGTATGGAATCTCCAAAAGAAATTTGGAATATATTGCAAAGAATATGAGTTCGATATTACAAACTGCACTGAAGATGATACTCATACTAATTCCTGGAGGATCATTGAAATGCCTGGGGCATATTTATATAAAATACGCATTGCACTCTTTTTCCCTTGACTGAGGTTTTGTCCCATTGGGTTTTCCTAACAAGGTTTTTAATGAGGCAACTGGAATGGCGTATTAGTATGAATAATGTACTCTTTTTCCTTCATTAGTATTTCTCCCATTGGTTTTTTCCTAATAAGGTTTTAACGAGGCATATTCATGGCATAATGAGGAACACTACAAAGATCAAGATTATTTCTCAAAGCTTGAAAATAGAAGGAGTTGTTATACTCTTTTTCCTTCGATCAAGTTTTTCCCACTGGGTTTTCTTGACAAGGTTTTAATGAGGCAACACGTGGATACTCCAACAGTGAATGATATATATGACAGATTCACTCAGTTTTTGTCTCACGAGGTTTTACTGAGACGGCACAAGAATATTCATACAAGAACTATCGAGATAAGGGGGAGCAAATTTATGAGATCACTAATTGCTGAAGTTTTATCCCACAGGGATTTCCTAGCAACATTATGATGCAACATGATATGATTGCCACAAGCTCCAGTACAAACAGTTTGAAAGTTTTTCTCCCATTGGGTTTTTCTTCAAACTAGTTCAGCAAATATATTTGTAAATAGTCATTCAAGGGGGAGTGTTATAAAAACACCATGAAAGTGACATTTCAATTACCCTTTTGTTTTTATATAGTGTGAATGACTATTATGCCCCTGATGTAATTATGTAATTACGATTGTGCCATCTGAAGTATTTCTATAAATAGGGCTTCAATTATTAATGAAAAATACACCTGAGAATCATTCTTTCTATTCTCTCTCTAATTTCTCTCTCTACAATATTCGGTTTTATAACACCCTAGTTAATTTTAACTTTGATAATCATGTGGCAAGAGTGGGTTACGACTAGTTTATCAAACGGTGATGGATTCCTATGAAATTCTCCTACAATTGATTCGTCGAGTTTATATAATCCCAATGTAAATTGAGATGGAAGTTCTCGCATGTGATTGTTACAACGAGTAGTATGAAAATGAAATATGCGAACAATGATAATCCCGATTAATACAAGTTCGTCCGTTTAGATTGTCTACGAGATTTAGCAAAATCTACCCAAGTACCCGTAATCTAACAAGTAATAATCAACTACATTGAAGAGATTACTCCTAGGATTGATAGGCTTACCTTAATAGATGAAGAACAATGAGGAGAGATGCCAAATCAACAAGAGCTACGAGGAGAAACGAGGAATGGATCGAATGAATTGGATAATCTTCACCGGAGCTTACGAAATCACCTCCCCTATGTTAATTCAAGTGTAGGAGAGGCCAAGAATCGAGTATAAGGCTGTGGAAAAGCTCCAAGAGTGCTTCACTTCAGTTTTTGGGTCGGGAGAAATGAAGGTCGGAGTGTTATTTTATAACACTCGATCTCGTTAACATACGTTAACGTTCTAGGATTTACGTACATAAAGTATATTACGTACGCTATGTGCGATGGTTAACGTACATAAAGGCCGTCCAGAGGCCACTGACTGAATTGCACCCATATGTTACGTACGTAAGCTTTTATAACGTACGTAATGCACCTAATCGCAGCGTACGCTAAGCTTGGAGAATAGCATACGTTATAAGGGGTTGACTCGTTTGTCTTCTAGCCCGCCAAAAGTAGCTCAATCCGCGTCAAAAGGAAGATTCTGGTCGGGAGACCAACTCAACCATTACGTACGTAACCGAGTTACGTTAACGTACGTAATACTTCAAATTTAGCGTACATTATGCATATACTATAACGTGCGTTAGACATTCAATCCCTTAGCCACATATCACATTTTAACCATCTCGGGGTGACCATCCTTCCCACTCGTCAACAATTATCGAGGAACAAGACGTTGGCCACCCTCATATTCGCACCGACGATTATCCAACAGCGTCAAGGCGTGTCACCTCCGTTTCATCCACTTCGCACAATTGTATAGCATTTAATGAAATAAATAATAAAAAGAACATTACATTATAAGAATTCACACAGTACAAGGTAATTAAGCATGAAATACTGGTGGTATTACATATCACCCCCCTTAAAAATAGTTTCGTCCCGAAACTAAGAAAATAACTCGGGATGACTCTCCTTCATGCTTGACTCGGTCTCCCAAGTCTCTTCTTCCATGCCGTGGTGTGACCACTGAACCTTCACGAGGGGTATGGCTTTGTTTCGCAATATATTTATACGCCGATCCAAGATGGCGATTGGTACCTCTCTAAAGGTAGTGTCGTCGGAGATTTCCACTTCTTCGAAATTGAGTTTGTGACTCGGATCATAGACATACTTCCTTAACTGAGAGACGTGAAAGACGTTATGGACTCCATCCAGATGCGGCGGCAGAGCTAATCGATACGCAAGCTTCCCTACCCGATCCAATATCTCAAACGGGCCTATAAACCTCGGGCTTAACTTGCCCTTTTGGCCGAAAACGCCAGATACCCTGCATAGGTGATACTTTGACCCAAACATGATCCCCGACTGCAAATTCTAATGGTCGCTGTCAGTTTTCGGCATAAGATTTATGCCGGCTCTGTGCTGCTATCATGTGCTTTCGAATGATAGATATATTCTTAATGGATTCCTGGATCAAATCTAACTCGGTAACCGCGGTGTCAGAAGCATCATCCCAGCATAACGGCGACTTGCATCTTTGCCCATACAAGGCCTCAAACGGTGCCATGCCTATGCTTGCATGCCAGCTATTGTTGTACGAAAACTCCACCAATCCCAGATGCCTAGCCCAATCCTTACCCCAATCGAGCACACATGCCCTCAACATATCTTGCAAAGTTTGAATCGTACGTTCGGTTTGTCCATCCGTCTGAGGGTGATAAGCCGTTCTAAAATGTATCTGGTCTCCATAGCTTTATGGACGACTTTCCAAAACGAGACATGTATCGAGTGTCCCTATCCGAAATGATGGATGAGGGAGCGCCGTGCAGCCTCACGATCTCCCTGATGAAAATAGCAGCTAACTGCTTTATCCCGGCTGTTTCTTGAATAGGAATGAAATGTGACAATTTCGTTAATCGATCAACAATGACCCAAATTGTATCCTTTCCTCTTAGTGACAAAGTCCATCGACATGTTCTCCTATTTCCACTCAGGGATGGGTAGGGGTTGCATGATTCCGGCTGGTTTTCGGTGTTCAATCTTCACTTGTTGGCACGTCATACATCGGGCGACGAACCTAGAAACTTCCAATTTCATATTTTTCCACCAAAAACTCTGTCGCAGATCTTTGTACATCTTACTCGCTCTTGGGTGAATAGAATAGGGAGTGGAGTGTGCCTCCCTCAGTATAGTTTGCTTCAGCCCGTCATTCGGCAGAATACAGATCCTATTTTTGAACCTCACCAAGTCACCCTGGATCTTATAGTCGGAAACATCTCCTCCCTCGATTCTTGCACCAATCGCACGTAATTCGGGATCCTTCATCTGGCTAGACATATCTCGTCTATTAAGGACGAATGTATATTGATTGAGCATAATTGTCCTTGTCTACGTTGTATCCATACTTCGGTACTGCTTCTCCTGATGTCTTGCTGCAGTTCGGGCTGAACTGTTATGTTGGATACCATCACTTCTTGTGTAGTTTTCCGACTAAGAGCATCAGCTACCACATTGGCTTTTCCGGGGTGATAGGAGATTTCCACATCGTAGTCCTTGATTAGCTCCAACCAGCACCTCTGTCTCATGTTTAATTCTCTCTGAGTGAAGATATACTTCAAACTCTTATGATCCGTGAAAATCTTGCAAGTAACTCCGTAAAGATAGTGCCTCCAAATCTTGAGGGCATGCACCACTGCGGCTAGCTCCAAGTCGTGCGCCGGGTAATTCACTTCGTACGGCCTCAGTTGTCAGGATGCATACGCAATGACTCTGTCATTCTGCATGAAGACACACCTCAGCCTATGCTTAGATGCATCCGTGTATATAATGAATCCTTTCGTTCCCTGCGGTAGCACTAGCGCTGGAGCAGTAGTCAGCCTACTCTTGAGCTCATCAAAGCTCTTCTGACAGTCTGTAGTCCATACAAATTTGGTGCTCTTTCTCAGTAAGTTTGTTAATGGTCGAGCGATACAGGAAAAAGCCTCGACGAATCTTCGATAGTAACCTGCCAATCCTAGGAAACTCCTTACCTCATTGACATTCTTCAGCGGTTCCCAACTCATTATTGTCTCGATATTTTGTGGATCGACCTTGACGTCTTCTGCCGAGACAACATGTCCTCCGGCATCCATAATTCGCACTTGGAAAGTTTCGCATAGAGTTGGTGTTGCCTCAACAAGCTCAGCACTTGCCTCAAATGTTCCTCGTGTTCCTGTCGGCTTCGAAAATAGATCAGGATGTCGTCAATAAAAACCACCATGCACTTATCGAGGAAATCAATCAAAACTCTGTTCATCAGTTCCATGAAAACGGATGGGGCATTAGTCAACCCGAATGATACCACGATATACTCGTAATGTCCATACCTCGATCGAAATGAAGTCTTGGGTATATCTTCCTCCTGAATCCTCAATTGGTGATATCCGGACCATAGATCAATCTTTGAAAACACAACTTCCCCTTGTAATTGATCTAAGAGGTCATCGATTCTTGGAAGTAGATAACGATTCTTGATAGTAACATTATTGAGTTCCCTATAGTCAATGCACAAGCGTAGAGAGTTGTCTTTATTCTTAACAAAAAGTACCGGCACGCCCCACAGCGAGGTGCTCGGGCGGATCAATCCTTTCTCTAGCAGATCTTTGAGATGTATCTTTAATTCTTTCATCTCAATCGGTGCCATCCTGTAAGGATATTTGGAAATAGGTCTCGTCCCCAGCTCGAGTTCAATGGAGAGGTCAACTTCTCGGTGCGGTGGCATCCCTGGTAGTTCATCGGGAAAGACGTCTGGAAATTCATTCACCACTGGAATGTTTGCGATCGTAAGTTGTGAAGTATCCTCCTGAAGAACATAACACCAATAGTACTTCTTTCGAGAGTTCCAGGAGACTTCCGATGCAAGAAGGCTGAGAGATCCTTTCGTACTGAAGTGTTCTCGTCCTCTGATACATGTGTGGTACCATCATGAGCCGTGATGGAAATAGTCAAGAGGTAGGTATCCATGATCATATGTGTAATGGCATCCAGTCCATACCTAATATGATATCTTCATTCTGATGCGGGAAGACCATAAGATTAGTAGTCCAACTATGATCATTGATGCAGATCTGACAGCCTAGAACCTTTAGATCACCGCCTATTCTACTACCCTCGGGTAGCTTAACAGTAAAGGATTCACAAGGTACACAAGCAAGATTTAAACGTTCAACACATTCCACAGATATAAACGAATGTGTGGCTCTGGTATCAAATAGTACATGCACTGGCTGAGAGTTAAAAAGAAGAGTACCCGAGATGGCTGGCGTGGACTGACCATCCGTAGCCCTCAGCTCAAATATAAGAGACGGCACTGACTCCGAAAAGGATGAAGTACCACCGCCGCGCCCACGGCCTCGTCTGACACCGTGTGGCGGTGGTTGAGTTTGATGGGATGGAGCTCGGTAGTTGGAAACGGCAGGCATCCTGGAGGATTGCACAGAGCCTTGTTGACTCGGTTGGGAAGTTGAGTTTTGAGTGGGATTGGCCCGCCAGCAGTAACGAGACATTTGTCCACTCTTTCCGCAAGTGAAACATTTAGTGGCCGACTTCTGGCACCGATCCTTAGTATGGACATGCCACAATTGAAGCAGTCCCTATGGTAAGGCCGATCAGATGCACCCTTCTGTTGGTACGAAACTGCCGACTTAAAAGAAGATGCAGGCCCCGAATTCATTTTGTTGCTGCTCCCTGACTGAGCCGATGTCTTTTGCTTCTTCGACTTATGTCTGGTGACGGTATTAACAAAAGTACCGGCATATGTTGTGACCACGTATTCATACGCCATCAGATTCATGTAGTGGAATCCGGCGGCATAGCTTTGTACATCTTCCGGCAACCTCCATGCAAGGTGGCATATTCGTTGATCTTCTGATGGAACCATCTGCGAGATGTAACTTAGCTCGGTTCGGTAGGCCCGAATGATCTCTGGTACTGGCGTATTCTGTGGTCCGGTACTGAGAAAGTCTCATGCACGAGCGGTTTGGGCTGATCTGGGACAGTACTTGCTTTGCAGTAGCCGGGCAAATTCGGTCCACCCGACCACTCGGTCCTCTGGCCTGTAAGTCCTCCACCAGTGGGCAGTAGTGTCACGGAGTTGATTAACCCCGAGCGACACCTTTCGGTTCTCTAGACATCCGATCACTTCGAAAGCAGTCTCCATTTCATAAATCCAGTCGTCCACGTGTTTCTCCCCTGTCCCGTCAAACAATGGAGGCCTAGCCTTCAGCATCTCTCCCAACCATCGATCTCTTCCTGCGTTTTCCTCCACATTGATGACAGGTATCCATTCCACCTGGTTGACTTGAGCAATTCCTATGGCGATAGCTTGGGCAAGGTCCTGAATGAAAGCCGGGTCCATGCCTCCCGGGTTGTTATTCTAGCGTTCTGCCTCCTGATCGTTCTGATTAATTGGTGGCGGCTGGTCCCCAGCAGGATGGGTCTCGGTAGTGTTCCTGTCCCCATCGTGGTTTGCGGCGGAACCCTGAGCATCGTTCACCACCATCCTAGCTCCTTGGCGTGGCATTACTGACAGTATTAATCTAAAGCCAGTTCCACACACAGTTCACAATTAAATGTAGTATCCAGACAGAATACACACATATCACTTACTTTGCATTCCCACGAGGAGTTACGGTCGCTTGGGGTGTTGGACTGGAATAACTTTGAAAATTAGGAGAAATTTTATTTAAACCAGGAGCCGTCATACCATTTTCTGTAACACCCCCAAAATCTCCCGAGGTATTACAGTGCCGTGAATCCCGTGTGGGACCCACAAGGCTAGTTTAGGAAATAGACATTTTAAAGAAATTGCAATAAAACGATAAGTCTACGGTTACATATCATGAGCCGAAAAGTTTTAAGAAGAAATATAATTCAAAGTTTGATTATTACATAACGGAGGTTTTAAAGATCAAATTTAATTTATGCAGCGGCAAGAGTTTATTCCAACACCGTTCAAGTCTGACCGGACCCCTCAGGAATGTCCTACACATAATCAACAAATTTACCTGGCACGACAATTCATGCCAGGTAATCAGGGTCAGATAATGCATACCAATAATAGTTATTAGCAACGATATACACAATTTTACTAAACACAGTGCCACATAACCAACAGAAAATATTTCACCACACGATCGACGTTGTCTTTATCTTTTTATCACATAAACCTCAAGGTCGCAACCAAGGGTCACAAAAGTATCCACACGGGAATGCCCTGGAACGTAGGTAACTATTGGGTCTTATCCCCTAACACATTTCCATACGGGTACCACATGTTTTATCCCCAACACATCTGCCCATTTATAACACATTCTTAGGGAAAGACAACCGTCGGCATTCATCAACAATGGCACATTCATAAATACGAACATTTCAATAATATTAACATTTCTCGAGCAAGATTTCACTTGCCTTTGATCCGACGGTAGGTGCCTTATGATAACTGGGATCTCCACGCCCGATCGAGCTTAACCTAGTCACGTAATATCTGATTAACACATCGTACGGATCATGATGAATAGAACTAGTCTCCCTTCCCTTCCCTAACCGGGTTCCTAACGTAGTCTTAATTGCCAACACTAGTATCGTGCTTCTAAGTTCACAAGCAATATGCACCACTATGTCGTTCAATTCTACTGTTAACGTTAGCTATATCGATTTGTTCAACAAGATTATCCCAATCATCATTCGGTTAGCAACAAACGACTATAGCATAATCGAATCCCATAACTTCTAATTCAATTCTCTATTCTGAGTATTTCAATCGGTGGATTACCATTTTACACAATGATTTCGGCGTTTGATTCTCAATGACATTAATACTATCGAATTAATTCCCCTAGTTAATTTTAACATTGATAATCATGTGGCAAGAGTGGGTTACGGCTAATTTATCAAACGATGATGGATTCCTACGAAATTCTCCTACAATTGATTCGTCGAGTTTATATAATCCCAATGTAAATTGAGATGGAAGTTCTCGCATGTGATTGTTACAACGAGTAGTATGAAAATGAAATATACGAACAATGATAATTCCGATTACTACAAGTTCGTACGTTTATATTGACTATGAGATTTAGCAAAATCTACCCAAGTACCCGTAATCTAACAAGTAATAATCAACAACATTGAAGAGATTACTCCTAGGATGGATAGGCTTACCTTAATAGATGAAGAACAATGAGGAGAGATGACAAATCAACAATAGCCACAAGGAGAAACGAGGAATGGATCGAATGACTTGGATAATCTTCACCGGAGCTTACGAAATCACCTCCTCTATGTTAATTCAAGTGTAGGAGAGGACAAGAATCGAGTATAAGGCTGTGGAAAAGCTCCAAGAGTGCTTCTTCAGGTTTTGGGTCGGGAGAAATGAAGGTGGGAGTGTTATTTTATAACACTCGATGTCGTTAACGTACGTTAATGTTCCAGGATTTACGTATGTAAAGTATATTACGTACGCTATGTGCGATGGTTAACGTATGTAAAGGCCATACAGAGGCCACTGACTGAATTGCACCCATATGTTATGTACGTAAGCTTTTATAATGTACGTAATGCTCACGTTAAGCTTGGAGAATAGCGTATGTTATAAGGGGTTGGCTCGTTTGTCTTCTAGCCCGCTGAAAGTAGCTCAATCCGCGTCAAAAGGAAGATTCTGGTCGGGAGACCAACTCAACCATTATGTACGTAATCGAGTTACGTTAACGTATACTTCAAATTTAGCGTACGTTATGCATATACTATAATGTGCGTTAGACATTCAATCCCTTAGCCACATATCACATTTTAACCATCTCAGGGTGACCATCCTTCCCACTCGTCAACAATTATCGGGGAACAAGACGTTGGCCACCATTTTATTCGCACCGACGATTGTCTAACGGCGTCAAGGCGTGTCACCTCCGTTTCATCCACATCGCACAATTGTATAGCATTTAATGAAATAAATAATAAAAAAACATCACATTATAAGAATTCACACAGTACAAGGTAATTAAGCATGAAATACCGGTGGTGTTACTGGTTGGGGCTGGGTTGGGCTAGCTGGGTTAGCCGCGGTCCGATAAAATTTTAAAATCGCGAAATTTAACATCGGTTGTCCCAGAACCGATGTTAAATGTCGCGATGTTAAAATTAACATCGGTTGTTATAACAACCGATGTTAAAATTGAAGTTTAACATCGGTTCCAAAACCGATGTTAAATGTAAAAAAATGATGTTAAATATCTGTTTTGTAGTAGTGTCAATTTCATAAGTTAGACTCCAAACCATTATATGAAGCATGGCAACGTTTCAAAGATTTACTCAGGCGATGTCCTCGACATGGTTTCCTAGAAGACCAACAAATGTATTTCTTCTACAATGGTCTTATGGAAGAAACGAGAAATTTCATTGATGCCTCTGCGGGAGGGGCATTACTAGCAAGAAGCGCTGAAGAAGCTTATGGATTAATAGAAGAAATGGCCATGAACAGTTATCAATGGCCGATGGAAAGAGCGAATATTAGAATGGTGGCTGAGGTATCCGATTCGGACCCTATCAATGCACTAACCGCGCAAATGACAATGTTAACTAATTAGTTGGGGGCCCTAACAAAGGGAGGAGATGTGAAAATAACTCCTCAAGGAAGTGTACTACCATCAGACCCATTGGAGGAAGCCCACTACATTAATAATCGGAATTTTAACAATTTCCGGAACAATGCGCCTTCGGGTTTCTACCATCCCTCCAATAGAAATCATGGAAATTTTAGCTATGCTAATCACAAAAATACTCTACAACCGCCAGCCGGGTTCAAAGTGTCAAATGCTGAAATAATTGAAGAATCGAAGCCTACTTCTAATCTAGAGAATATTTTAGCTACCTTTATGATAGAAACAAAGAGTCGATTCAGTCGAGATGAGGAAAAATTAGACAAAATCGAGGGCCATGTGACTCAATTAGCTACTATCATGGGTCCATGGGAGCTCAAATGAAAAACCTCGAGACTCAAATTGGACAATTGGCTAAGGTTGTCGGGATTCAACATCACTGGGGACAATTTTTGGTAATACCGAAGTAAATCCCAAAGAATCTTGTCAAGCTATCACCTTAAGAAGCGGGACGAAGTATGAAGGGCCAAAGATGCAAACGGACCAACAAAGACAGGCATAGAGGATCAAACCAAACTTGTAGAGAAAGAAGTGAAGCATGACGCATTTAAGGGGGCTGAGAAGCCTAAAATACCTTTTAACTCTACTTCAACTTTTAAAGTTCCTCTCCCTTTTCCTCAACGTTTTAAAAAGAAAAAGTTGGATGCCCAATTTGCAAAAATTTTAGACATCTTCAAGAAAATTAACATCAATATCCCTTTTGCAGATGCTTTGGAACAAATGCCTAATTATGCAAAATTCTTGAAGGATGTGATGTCAAGAAAAAGAAATATGGAAGATCATGAAACGGTTAAATTAACTGAAGAATATTGCGCTATTCTCCAACAAAAACTACTTCAAAAGCTTAAGGATCCTGAAAGCTTTACCGTTTCCTGCACCATTGGAAAAGTTTCATTTGATAAGGCTTTGTGTGATCTTGGTGCTTCAGTTAACCTTATGCCTTTATCTATTAGCAGGAAATTAGGATATGGAGAAGTGAAAGCAACAACGGTAATTTTACAATTGGCGGATCGATCAATAAAATATCCCAGGGGGATTGTTGAGGACGTGCTCGTAAATATCGATAAATTTATATTTCCAATGGATTTTGTCGTTCTCGACATGGAGAAAGATGAAGACTTACCACTTATCCTTGGACGTCCGTTTTTAGCAACGGGAAAGGCTCTGATTGATGTTGAAAAGGGAGAACTTACACTACGTGTTAATGATGAGCATGTTCGATTTTCCATATATAAAGCTATGAAAGTTCATGATGATATTGAATATTGCAATGTTATTGATAGTATAAATTTGTAAGGAAAAAAATGAAGTCTCGCACTCATTATCTTCTGATCTTTTGAAGTTTGCACTTGTGAACTCATGCTTTTCTAGTGAGTCAACCTTGGAGTTTGATGATTCCGACTTGTTTGATTATGTTTGTGAATTAAATTCTCTGCAAGAAGAGCCAAAAATCGATAGATTCGAAGATTTCGAAAGAGAAATGGAACAAGAGAAGCATGCAGTAGTTGCTAAAATCAAACTGCCAGAAGACACGACCGGTGACTCGACCGTGTCAAATGACACGATCCAAAATTTACAGTCCGTTTCATCTCAGTCGGGTGCATCACAACCAAGCCTGGACCTTAAAACCCTTCCAGAACACCTGAAGTATGCATTTCTAGATTGTAATAGTACAAATCCGGTAATTGTATCCTCTTCTCTTACCTCTACTCAGTTAGATAAACTAATTCGTGTTTTGAGAACACATAAGTCTGCTATAGGATGGTCTATCTCGGATTTGAAGGGAATCCGCCCCTCAATATGCATGCATAGGATTTTGCTTGAAGAAAATTATAAACCTAAAGTGCAAAATCAAAGAAGACTTGATCCCATAATGCAAGAGGTAGTTAAAAAAGAAGTACTTAAACTGTTAGATGCTGGTATGATTTACCTAATTTTTGATAGTGAGTGGGTGAGTCCTAAGCAAGTAGTGTCTAAAAAGGGGGGAATGACCGTGACTAAAGATGAGAAAGAGGAATTAATTGCTATGAGGGTAGTTACGGGATGGCGAGTGTGTATAGATTATAGGGCTTTGAATGCGGCTACTCGCAAAGATCATTTTTCTCTCCCCTTCATTGAACAAATGCTTGATAGATTAGCGGGGCATGAATTTTTCTGTTTTCTTGATGGCTATATAATCAAATTTACGTAACGCCAAAAGATCAAGAAAAAATGGCTTTCACATGTCCTTATGGAATTTATGCTTATCGTAGAATGTCATTTGGCTTATGTAATGCCCCAACCGCTTTTTCAGTTTTGCATGATGGCTATCTTCCATGGCTTATTGAAAATATAATGGAAGTATTCATGGATGATTTTCTGTGTTTGGTAATTCATTTTATCATTGCTTGCATAATCTCACTTTAGTTTTACAGCGCTGTGAAGATACTAAGTTTGTGATAAATTGGAAAAAATGCCACTTTATGGTGCAAGAATGGAGTGTCCTAGGCCATAGACTATCAGCTGCAGGATTAGAGGTGGATAGAGCGAAGATTATCACCATTGAGAAACTTCCCCCTCTGAATAATGAAAATGCCATTAAGAGATTTCTTTGTCACACTGGTTTTTATAATAGGTTCATTCGAGATTTTTCAAAAATTACTAAACCTTTGAGTAAATTGTTAGAAAATACTACTTTCATTTTTTCTAATGAGTTTTTGCAGGCATTTGAAACTTTAAAGAAGGCACTAGTGAGTGATCCTATCCTCCTAGTACCATATTGGTCTCAACCTTTTGAGATCATGTGCGATGTAAGTGATTTTGCGATTGGAGTTGTGTTGGGACAATGTCGTGAGAAACTCTTTCGGGCTATTTACTATGCAAGCAAGACATTAGATGGAGCCCAACAAAATTACACAACAATGGAGAAATAGATGCTTGCCGTGGTATTTGCTTTTAATAAGTTCCGATCATACTTAATTGGGACAAAGTTTATAGTACATATGGACCACGCAGGTATCAAGTACCTATTCGATAAAAAAGATTCCAAACCTCACTTGGTTTGATGGATCCTTCTACTGCAAGAGTTTGACGCCGAAGTTCGAGATAGGAAGGGTTGTGATAATGTGGTGGCTGACCAATTATCTTGCCTTGAGTACAAAAAGGAGGAGGAGTCCGAAATTGGAGGGATTAAAAGAAGAGTTTCTGGACGAGTGGCTTTTTAAAGTCGAAGCTAAATTTCCTTAGTATGCTGACATTGTTAATTTTGTCGTTGCAGGCGTACTACATCCGGACTTGACTCATTATCAAAAGAAGAAATTCCTCCATGATATCAAATTTTATATGTGGGATGACCCACTACTTTTCAAGAGATGTGCAGACATGATAGTGCGGAGGTGTGTGCCGCAAGAAGAGTGGGAGGAATTCTTCAACAATGTCATTCTTCACCAACCGGAGGACCCTTCGGAGCAACTCGGACTGCTGTAAAGGTGTTGCAAAACGGATTTTAATGGCCTACGATATACAAAGATTGCTATCTCTTCATTCAACAATGCAATCAATGCCAACGAGTGGGGAATATTTCAAGGCGTCATGAGATACCCATGACCAATGTAATTGAGGTTGAACTTTTTGACGTCTGGGGAATTAACTTCATGGGCCCCTTTTTCTCATAATTTGGGAATAGGTATATCTGCTAGCAGTCGAGTATGTAAGGGTCGAGGCAATTTCTTCTCCAACAAATGACGCTAAAGTGGTGATGAATTTTTCAAAGAAGAACATCTTTAGCCGATTTGGAATCCCAAGGGCCTTAATCAGTGATCGAGGATCACACTTTGTAAACAAAATCATGGATAAGCTTCTTCAAAAGTATGGGGTCCGATTGAAGAAATCCCTGGATTACCATCCACAAGCAAATGGGCAAGCCGAAGCAGCTAATAAAGAAATTGAACTAATTCTGGAAAAAATGGTGAGTACATCCCGAAAGGATTGTTCGTCAAAGCTTAACGACGCTCTTTGGGACTATCACACTATATATAAAACGCCTTTGGGTACATCTCCTTACCAACTCATAATCGGGAAATCATGTCATCTACCTTTAGAGTTGGAGCACAGAGCAATGTGGGCGGCAAAATAATTAAATTTAGATTTTGAGGCTGCTGGAAAAAAGAGATTGTTGGAGCTAAATGAATTGGAGGAATTCCGCGATGAATCTTATGAAAATTCTTGAATCTACAAAGAAAGATAAAAAAGATGGCACGACAAGATGATCTTAAAATATGAATTTGTGCCGGGACAACAAGTGCTTCTTTATAATTCGAGATTAAAACTGTTTCCCGAAAAATTAATATCAAGATGGTCGGGTCCATTTGTGATCAAGAAAGTACTTCCGCCTGGGGTGGTCGAGCTCATGAGTAGAGATGGTGAGCTATTCAAAGTTAACAGACAACGAGTCAAACACTATTATCATCCAAATCAAAATGAGGCCATATCCGTAATGACTTTAACCGAGCCATAGAACTTCCTATTTCAGGCGTCCGTCTGAAGACGTTAAACTTAGCGCTAATTGGGATGCAACCCAATGGTTTTTGTTAGTTTATTTTTGTCATTCATATTTTATTTTTATTATTATTTTTACTTGGTTTGGAACTGACCGGTTCAACTCTAGGTGTCTAATATGCAGAAAAACGACCCCGGAAACCCAAAATAGAGTAATAGGTGTGACTCGGCCGAGTCAAAAGAAACTCGGGCAGAACAATTTCGAAAACTACACAGGTTTGACACGGGCCGTGTCAGGTGGGCAGAACATTTCCGTTATCTAAGCAGGTACGACACGGGCCGTGTCATTTGACACGGGCGAGTCAGGTGGGCAGAAGATTTTTTCTAAAAATACATAGGTATGACACTAGCCGTGTCATTTGACACGGGCCGTGTCGGTCAGGGATATAAAAGGGACACTCAACCGCGTCCCTCACTTTATCTTCTTCCCCAAGATTTTTTTTTCTTCCTCCCAAAACCCTAACCCCCCAAACCTCTTCCTATCTCTATTTTCAAAGAAAATTTTGTAAAATCAAGCAAAGAAACAATAAACCCAACATAATTCCATCACCACTCAACCATCTAAGTGCTCCTAAGGAGGGTTTTTGAAAAAAAATCAAGAATTTTGTTTGTTGGCTATTATCATCATTAGCTCCGAATTTAAGGCATATTTTTCGATTTTGGATGATTAATTCTTGTGTATGAGCATACTAAGATTGTTTGGATTGTGAATTCTTGATTAATCTAGGGTTCATTAGTCAAAACTTTTTGGTATTTTTCGTGAAATTTGATTTTTTTTTTTTGGAAATTTAATTACAAGTTGGGAATTCTTGTGCCTAAAAGGATGTTGTATATGAATGAGTTACTTATTTCAAGAAGAATGGTGTTATCAATTTTACATGGTGGTTATTTTGGATGCTCAATTGAAATTTTGGGGTGAATATGTAATTTGCTATAAGTTTGGGGGAGAAAATATTATTGAGAATCGTTGAGCCATGATAGAATGTTTAAAACTAGTGAAACGAATAATATGAAAAAAAATTGTAGGAATAATGGCTAGAGGACAACGAGGATGAGGTAATGCCCAAATGGGACGAGGGAGACAAACGGTTGAACTCGAGCAGCCGGCGAGAGTACCACTCCAAGGGGTCATTGAAACACCAGAAACATACGGAATTGAGCTCCCGGAGATACGACAAGATTGGTGGGCGATGTTGGGCCAGAAAAAAATGCTTCCCACTCGTGGCCCGACAATGATTGCATAACAACAATGGGGATCAAGGTCGACGTGATGAAATTGCTGGAAAGGGTCATGTGGGACTGGATGATGACGCAACAATGGCCCACTTAGAGATGCCGCACATTGGAGTTTTTGAGTACTCTAACAGTTAGAAGAGATCCGGTTACTCGTGAACCTACCGCAATAACATTCCGACTTAACAACGAAAATGAGAGATTATCTACCAGAGAGTTGGAGAATATTTATGGCACGTGAAATGAAGGAGAATTCCTCATAAATAAATTCAAGTGCGAAACATACTGGAGAGCGATGGTGGAATGCCCTCGGAGTGAAGCACGGCCTTATATCTCGAAGTCGGCCAAAAGATCGTGCATTCGCAATCTAGTGCTCCGATATCTTCATAAAGTGAATGCAAATACCATTTATGGTCGAAAAGAAACAGGGCCGATTACCCAACGGGAATTATATATTCTGACACACATGCTCGATGGGATATATCCAGCAACTGGGGCAATGCTAGCTGAGCATTTTGAGGATGTAGCTACGAAGCCTAAAGGGGAGATTTGGATATGGGGTTTGATTACCCCTATCACACTTCATAATAATATACATTTGGACCAAAGAACCCCCTGCCAGAAAACAAGCTTTTATCTATATCCGTGATGAAAATGATGAATATCCTAGATTATGACTCGCGTAGGATATTCCTTTAAAATGATAATGATCACTTCCTTCCCCCGAATACGCCTCTGACGGCAATTAATAGTATTCGGGACTTGCGAAACTTACAGATGGCCACAGACATGCACAAATCAGCCCGGATCACAGCAGGCTTGGTCTCCCCAGGTCAAAGTCCTCTTGCTCGAAATGATCGACCTCGGCGCACGGTAGATGAGGATAGAGCCGAGAAGGTGGAAGAAGAGGATAGAGCCGAGAAAATAGAAGAAGATAAGGCCTATGAGAGAGGGCCGAATGACGATGAAGAAGAAGAAAGTTATAGGGATTGGCCTGAGATATCCAGACAAGCCGAAGCAAGACATACCCCATCTCGTCCGACACTTAGAGAGGAGTCTGAGGCCTTCCAAGAGGAGACCCGACAGAGACAGGACGAGATGTTGACTCTATTGATACCGATGCACGAATGGCATGTACAACAGGGCCACTTCCCTCCGCCCCATCAGTAGGACCGGTTGTAAGTATTTCTTGACCCTATGTTTTTAAATACTATACCCCTTCGTGCGTATAGTCTTTAATTCAAGTTTGGGGAAGAGATTGGGTCAAGAAATACTTATATTGATTGTTTGTTGTTTTTATTTTCGATATTGGTGTGCTTTTTATTTTTTATTTTTGGTGTGTGTTTTTTATTTATTTATTTTTTAGTATTGTGTACTTTGATGAAACTCGGTAGAATAAAATTTTGTCTTGGACACTTCAGGATTTATGTTGTTATTTGGATATGCAAGTTGCGGATAATTTGACGAGGAAAAATTATAGATAATCAAAAGGGTGTGGAATTAAATAAGTGATTTCATATCTTGGAAATATGAACGAATGTTAAACTTGTGAGCTTTTGAGCCTTCTTGCATCATCAAAATGCAAGTTTTGTTGTTGAGTGTGCCATTCGTGTTGTAACACTCTGGAACTTGCCTTGGTATCTTATTTGAAACTACAAGTGTGTGCAAATTAGTGAAAATAATTTTATATATTTTTTTATCTAGCCCTTCAATATTTTTGGTCAACCCGACAATTGTTAATTCCCTAGTTAGCCCAATTGAGCCTAAAGCCTATTTTTTTAACCACATAATGAGGTTTCCGTTCCTTTATATTCTTTTTCCCTATACTTGAGCTTGTTAGAATTAATTGGTAAAAGGATGAAATAAGATGTGTGTGGGCGAACGGGGAAGATTGTTTAAGTTGAGGATTGGGTTGGTTGGCAATTATATATCAAAATAAGTTTGAAGGCAAATAAAAAAATGATGATGTTGTCCATTATATGGAGTGTCACATTGGGCCCACTTAAATAAATTACCCATATAAATGGACAATAAAAATAATCGGACCAATAACGAATAATATGTAACACCCCAACTAGGCGGATATTACAGTGCCGTGACCCCCGACTGGGACCCACCAGGCGAATGAAAACTGATGAATTAAATAATATAATTGTAGTACCGAACCACATTATATTACCAAATACTCCGATGAGGAGCTTAAGTACAAAACACTAGGACAATACCGAATACTAGTATATTTTATATGAAGATAAAATACACAATACTGAATGAAACGGAGTAACCAAATGAAAATCTACAGCGGAAAATAAATGACAACAATAGGAATGACTGAAAGGATTGGGGCCCCCTACTAGTATCACTGGGACTCCTCGCCACCAACGTTATATTCCTGTGCTTTTGCCTTGCCATGACCTGAAAACAAAATCCCCCAACGGGGTCAGTTACATAGAAAAATAATCCTCAAGAGTTGAATAAACACAATCATATATATGCTGTATAAACCACAAGTTCGATCAAAAATGAATCGGTTAGATTATAACCCAATCTTGTTGAAGACATACGCAATCAAACATGCTGTATGAATCAACTAACAGTACGGCTCAAAGGGTGGCGCCACACTACGTCCGGGATGGAAATGTGTCCGTGCACAAGCCACCAACGAGTATCGATCGAATACACGTGTGGTCTTGTACCTAAGCAGTCTCACGAAGCAATCGACTCGTGTGCACAGTCCAATGTGAGGCCAACAACCAACACACGACTTAAATGTGCCCGACATGAAAATCCTACACATACCAACCGGCACGCCAATATGACCCAGAATGCCACGAGATAACAAAGTGACATCGAAATCAATAATGACTCACCGAGATGAAATGATAGTGAAATGAATGACAGCTCAATGAAATGATTTGAACCGTCGTTCCTTGTGACTGAAGTGATTAATTGACAATGACAAGTCTTGATACGGTTAATACAATATGAATGAATTATGATTATGAATGAACAACAACGAAAGGAATGAATATCCCTTTAACCGAGTAAGAATTAACTTACCTTAATACCGGTGATGATACGATTTCTCTCGAACAACGTCCTAAATGAGATGTCGGTCGCTCGAACAACCTTGAATAACACAATTACCAATAATCCGGTTCAACACACTAATCAAACACGAGTATAACTAACTCAAAACGTCGATACGACTAAACCAAGTTCATTGGAGCATTATATCGAACACGTTGTGGCCAATCTTCGATTGTTTACAACCAAACCTCATTAATACCAATATCAAATCCCCAAGAAGTGTTTCAAACCAACAAAACACCTTCAATACGATCAATAATCCAATATGAATATCCAAGTTCGTGATTTCAACAACAATTAATCGAAAACCCTCAAATCCAATTCAATATTCAAAGTGTTCTTGAATAATCCTTCAATAATCCAATGAATAATCAAACATATCCATAATCATGCGTATACCACTTCATACAACATGATCTTAACATCCAAAACATCATATCTCAATACAAAATCGAAATCCAAGATGTTGAAGAAATTACCTCTTGAAGATCCAAGCACTTTGATCCGAAGAACACGCGTTAGATCGACTATCCGGGCTTCACGATCGAAAGGAGATGAAGAAAACCAAGTACTCAAGTGATAGATGATGGAAAGTCTCTCCCTCAAGCCCTCTCTCTCGGAACAAGGTGGAAGAAATGGGAAAAATGGGTGATTTATCTCAAAAAAACGAAGTTATAGTGCAGACTGCACTGTTTGCCGCGGCACAGGGCCAAAATCTGCCCCAGTGCTCGGCAGCGTGCCGCGGCCCGGACGAGTGTGCCGCGGCCCTGTCGGCATGAGTTGCTGCCCCCGGTACAGACGGGTCGGCCAACAATAGCAACACGAGTGTGCCGCGGCCCGGACGGGTGTGCCGCGGCAGTGACTCGGCAGTGTCCCGCGGCCCTGCCGGCATGAGCCACGGCCCGTGCAGACAGCCGCTCGGCCAAAATCGAAATGTGCCGCGGCGCACACTCCCTTGTGCCGCGGACCACACCCCCTTGGGTCCTAAAATGATGAAAAATGACCCGGGAAGGGAATAATAGCAATAGGAATCAATATTTGGGAAACAATAACACGAAATGGAAGTGCGGAAAGCCCAAAACGGTGGTTCCAAGCAATGATTACAAGGGTTCGTCCAACAAAAACACAATTTGAACAATGAGGAGATTTGAAATGACATGAATTCCAACGTCAACATCGACTAATGAATCAATTACAACAATCAAGATAATACTCTTCTCTCGATCTCCGAGTAAAGTTGAAACAATGAACAATATCGATACACAGCTCGAAGTTATTCCGAACAGTGAACACGGATGAACGATTATTAACAAGTGAAAAATTACATAGTGACAATTACCGAATGAAATTACTGAATGATAATGACTGAATTACAACCGGGTATTACATACACCCCCCCTTAAAAGAGTTTCGTCCCCGAAACTAAGGGTCAAACAACTCGGGATAACTCTCCCGCATACTATCCTCGGTTTCCCAAGTAGCCTCTTCAACTCCGTGTCTAGACCACTGAATTTTAACCACAGGAATCGCCTTATTCCTCAACTGTTTGATTCGCCGCTCTAAGACTCGTATGGGACGCTCTTCATACGAATGATCATCTGCGATCATGATTTCGTCGAACTGAAATATGTGACTCAGGTCGGCAACATACTTCCGTAACTGAGAGACGTGAAAAACATCATGAATTTGGCTCAACGCCGGAGGTAAGACCAATCGATAAGCTAACTCGCCTACTCGATCCAAAATCTCAAATGGTCCAATGAATCTCGGACTCAACTTTCCCCTCTTCCCGAAACGGAAGATAACTCGACTCGGGAATACCTTGACTAAAACATGGTCACCTGTCTTGAACTGTAATGGCCGATGACGATTATCTGCGTATGATTTCTGTCGAATCTGAGCGGTCAAACAACGACTCCTGATCAAAGATACCTCCTCACGGGCGGCTATAAGCATATCGGCTCGGTGCCGATTGATTCTGATAAGTCATCCCAACACAAAGGAGATTGACAACAACGACCGTACAAGGCCTCGTAAGGTTCCATCCTAATCGAAGCATGCCAACGTGAACTCGATCAACGGTAGTTGGGCTTCCCAATCATCTTTCCAATCGAGAACACATGCCCTCAACATGTCCTCCAAAGTCTGAATAGTCCTCTCCGATTGTCCTTTGGACTGAGGATGAAAAGCTATATTGAGATTAAGCTGAGTTCCCATAGCACGATGAACTGATTTCCAAAAATGAGACACGAATCGTCCGCCACGATCAGAAATGATACTTTTAGGAGTGCCGTGCAATCTCACTATCTCTTTGACAAACAACTGGGCAAGTCTCTCGGGACCCCACGTATCCTTAATCTCAAGGAAATGAGCTGATTTAGTTAGGCAATCCACAAATACCCAGATTGTAATCATGTCACGACGACTCGTCGGTAAACTCGTGATGAAGTCCATTGAAATATCTTCCCACTTCTACTCTGGAATGGGAGAGGTTTTAGCATAACCGCCGGTCGCTGATGTTCTATCTTGACTTGCTGACAGGTCAATCATCTCAAAACAAATTCCGCGACTTCTCACTTCATATTACTCTACCAGTAATTTTGTTTCAAGTCTTTGTACAACTTGCTAGACCCCGGATGAACGGAATAAGGGGTAGCATGAGCTTCTCTCAAAATTGAGTTTTTCAACTCGTCATTTTCTGGTACGCACAATCGATTCTTAAAACGCAAAAGTCTATCCTCGTGGACCACAAAGCCGGGGGCTTTCCCCTGAGTCACATCCTCTCGAATGCGTAACAAAAATGGGTCCGAACCCTGATTCTCCCTGATCGCCTCCTCAAGTGGCGATGAAATATCCAATGTACAAAGTTGCCCTTAAACTCGCTGTAACCAGACCTCGATCTCGGGTCTCAGAAATTCCTGTTGAAGTTCCTTCTGAACTGTTAATCGAGCAAGCATCTACTCCTGAACGGACTTACGACTCAAGGCATCGGCAACAACGTTCGCCTTGCCCGGGTGGTAAAGTATCTCGATATCATAATCTTTGATCAGTTCCAATCACCACCTCTTTCGCATATTTAACTCCTTCTGAGTAAATATATATTTTAAACTCTTATGATCGGTGAATATCTGACAGGTAACGCCATAAAGATAATGACACCAAATCTTCAATGCGAACACCACGGCTGATAACTCTAGGTCGTGGGTCAGATAATTAACCTCGTAAGGTATCAATTGCCGTGAATCATAAGCAATAATTTTCCCGTCCTGCATGAGTACACATCCGAGACCCTGTCCGGACGCATCACTATAAACCACAAATTCTTCCGTCCTTTGTGGTAAAGAAAGGACAGGTGCTGAAATTAATCGGCTCTTGACTTCCTCAAAACTCTATTGACACGCGTCAGACCACGTGTATTTCTCATCCCTTCGCAAAAGGTTGGGCATTGATTGAGCGATTTTAGAAAATCCTTCCACAAATTGCCGATAATAACCGGCTACTCCAAGAAAGCTTCGGATTTCCTTAACGTTCTTCGGAGGTTGCCAATATCTGATAGCCTACGTCTTCTGAGGGTCGACACGAACTCCGTCTGATGAAATTACATGCCCGAGAAACGTCACTTCGGACATCCAGAACTCACATTTGGAAAACTTCCCATAGAGTTGCTCTCGTCTCAACACGTCGAGAACCTGATGAAGGTGAAGCTCGTGCTCCTCCCGGTCACGAGAATCAATTAAAATGTCATCAATAAAGACAACCACGAACTGATTCAAAAAGTCAGTGAAGACCCGATTCATTAACTCCATGAATACCGCAGGTGCATTAGTGCATTAATTAACTCCACGAACTCATAATGGCCATAGCGTGTTTGAAACGCCGCCCTCGCTATATCCGACTCTCGAATGAGAAACTGGTGATATCCAGATCATAAGTCGATCTTGAAAAATACTGAAGCTCCCTGAAGTTGATCTAAGAGATCATCAAAATGGGGTAGAGGATACTTATTCTTGATCGTCACCCTATTCAACTCCCAATAATTAATACACACACGAAACGAAACATCCTTCTTCTTGACAAACAACGCTGGTGCTCCCCACGGGGATGCACCCGGTCGGATATAACCCTTCTCGGTCAAATCCTCTAATTGATCCTTCAATTCCTGCATTTCGGTCGGGGCCATCCGGTACGGTGCCTTCGATAATGGAGACGTACTAGGCTCCAACTCTATCGTGAATTCCATATCCCTCGGTGGAGGTAAAATAGGCAGCTCGTCTGGGAGTACATCGTCAAACGATAACAATGATACCACGAATGGTTGAACACCTCGATTTCCTTAGAACGGCCAATCGATGACAATAATACAATGAATGATTGAACATCTCGATTGCCTTAGAACGGCCAATCGATGACAATGATATAAAGAATGATGGAACATCTCGATTGCCTTAGAACGGTCAATCGATGACAATGATATAATGAATGATTGAACAACCCTGGTTGAGTAATTTTACTGCTTTCATCATATTCATGATTCTTCCGGAACAACGGGGATCACCACCCTGAAATACATACTCGACTCCAACGACGGAAATTATAGTGACCGTACGCTTACGTACTTTGAGGATGGTATCATGATGATCCATCCCTTTAATACCCAATATCACATCGTCCTTAGGTAAATCCACCATGATTAGGTCCACCAAACACTCGCGGTCATTAAGCTTAATTCGGTCAGTTCTTAACCCCACGATTTTCGAAAATTCTTCTACCACCAGGTAGACCAATGATATAAGGCCCACAATTAATAAGACTATCCAAGTTAAGTCTATTCAAACATGATTCGAAAATAAATGAATGCGGTGCACCAGTATCAAAAAGGTACACACAAGTTGAAATAAAATTACGAGTATACCTGAGATCATTCGGGCCACCGGATCTTCGGTCCTCTTCATCGCGTGAATTCGGGATTTGCCGGCCCCCGAACCGGATGCTCCCGTCTGATACATATGAGCTCTGCCTTTAATCGCTCCAGTCGTTTTAAACGACGCTGACTGAGTATCTTGATTCTGAACGGCTGACTGATTCGGGGCCTGAAATGCCGTCTGAGTATTCTTGGAGTCTGTTCGGCAAAAACGGGCCTTATGCCTAGCAATTCCGCATTTATGGCACGTGATAGTCTGCCTCGGGCACTTGGTGCTGACATGACCCGGTTGTCCACAATTGAAACAGGTGATAGCTGAGCGGGCCGCTCGAGACTGAGACTCCGTGGGTTTCGGCGCCATAGGAGGTCGCACATAAAAAGTAGAGTTCGCACGAGGTTTCTTGAAGGTAGACTGACCACCTTCGAACTGATTACGCTTCGTTGATTTCCTGCTGACAGATGAAGGTTGTTGCTCAACAATTTCCTTAGCAACAGGCTCACACGGGAGACTTCTTTCGATTAATTCGGCCAGAGTGGCGCAATGATGATTGAGCAATTGCATATGGGTCATCATGACCTGCATAATAGTGAGTGGATTAACCCGAACATCTTCCGATCGAGCTGAGTCCTGGGTACGACTTCTTGGCAGTGAGTGATTATTTCCCGGATTTCGGTCCGCACCGCGGCCTCTCCCCGTGCGTCCCCTGACAACTCTCTCCATACTGAAGTAGGAAGGTCGCATGATAATTATATATCTCGTATGAGTACCGCATTATGATTTACGTCATGAAATGATGAAAATGAGCATATGCGCTCTAATACAGTGATTACATGAATGATTAACTGAGGTGACATGATTATCTGATGATATTCTTGAAATGATTATCTTAAACAAGTTAGCAGGATTAATGATATGATCATCAAGATCAACAACTGAGTAATAAAATGAATTGAGTGATTAATGAATTAATATGATCAACATGATTAAAATGAAAATGATGTTTGAGGATTGTTAACTAGTGAATTATGAATGAATGATTATTGCCAGAAATTATACCATGGCGTTAGAAGTCTTACAGTTCTTTCGGTCTGATGGGCTCGGCATTTGCACAGGTCACACGTGAAGCGAAAGTCCAATGATACTAGTCCGATGACGATAATTTGAAATGAGACATGACTCGGAAGATAGTATTCAAAACTACGCTCTGATACCAACTCTGTAACACCCCAACTAGGCGGATATTACAGTGCCATGGACCCCCGACTGGGACCCACCAGGCGAATGAAAACTGATGAATTAAATAATATAATTGTAGTACCGAACCACATTATATTACCAAATACTCCGATGAGGAGCTTAAGTACAAAACACCAGGACAATACCGAATACTAGTATATTTTATATGAAGATAAAATACACAACACTGAATGAAACGGAGTAACCAAATGAAAATCTGCAGCGGAAAATAAATGACAACAATAGGAATGACTGAAAGGATTGGGGCCCCCTACTAGTATCACTGGGACTCCTCGCCGTCAACGTTATATTCCCGTGCTTTTGCCTTGCCATGACCTGAAAACAAAATCCCCCACGGGAGCCGATTTACACAGAACAACAATCCTCAAGAGTTGAATAAACACAATCATATATATGCTGTATAAACCACAAGTTCGATAAAAAATGAATCGGTTAGATTATAACCCAATCTTTTTGAAAACATACGCAATCAAACATGCTGTATGAATCAACTAACAGTACGGCGCAAAGGGTGGCGCCACACTACGTCCAAGATGGAAATGTGTCCGTGCACAAGCCACCAACGAGTATCGATCGAATACACGTGTGGTCTTGTACCTAATCAGTCTCACGAAGCAATCGACTCGTGTGCACAGTCCAATGTGAGGCCAACAACCAACACACGACTTAAATGTGCCCGACATGAAAATCCTACACATACCAACCGGCACGCCAGTATGACCCGGAATGCCACGAGATAACAAAATGACATCGAAATCAATAATGACTCACCGAGATGAAATGATAGTGAAATGAATGACAACTCAATGAAATGATTGGAACCATCGTTCCTTGTGACTGAAGTGATTAATTGACAATGACAAGTCTTGATACGATTAATACAATATGAATGAATTATGATTATGAATGAATAACAACGAAAGGAATGAATATCCCTTTAACCGAGTAAGAATTAACTTACCTTAACACCGGTGATGATACTATTTCTCTCGAACAACGTCCTAAATGAGATGTCGGTCGCTCGAACAACCTTGAATAACACAATTACCAATAATCCGGTTCAACACACGAATCAAACACGAGTATAACTAACTCAAAACGTCGATACGACTAAACCAAGTTCATTGGGGCATTATATCGAACACGTTGTGGCCAATCTTCGATTGTTTACAACCAAACCTCATTAATACCAATATCAAATCCCCAATAAGTGGTTCAAACCAACAAAACACCTTCAATATGATCAATAATCCAATATGAATATCCAAATTTGTGATTTCAACAACAATTAATCGAAAACCCTCAAATCCAATTCAATATTCAAAGTGTTCTTGAATAATCCTTCAATAATCCAATGAATAATCAAACATATCCATAATCATGCGTATATCACTTCATACAACATGATCTTAACATCCAAAACATCATATCTCAATACAAAATCGAAATCCAAGATGTTGAAGAAATTACCTCTTGAAGATCCAAGCACTTTGATCCGAAGAACACACGTTAGATCGACTATCCGGGCTTCACGATCGAAAGGAGATGAAGAAAACCAAGTACTCAAGTGATAGATGATGGAAAGTCTCTCCCTCAAGCCCTCTCTCTCGGAACAAGGTGGAAGAAATGGGAAAAATGGGTGATTTGTCTCAAAAAAACGAAGTTATAGTGCAGACTGCACTGTGTGCCGCGGCCCGGCCGAAGTGTGCCGCGGCACAGCCCGGACGAGTGTGCCGCGGCCCTGTCGGCATGAGCTGCGGCCCCCGGTACAGACGGCTCGGCCAACAATAGCAACACGAGTGTGCCGCGGCCGGGCAGGTGTGCTGCAGTGATGACTTCAGCAGTGTGCCGCGGCCCTGCCGGCATGAGCCACGGCCCCCGGTACAGGCTGCTCGGCCAAAACTGTAAAATGTGTGTGCCGCGGCGCCCACTACCTTGTGTCGCGGCCCACACGCCCTTGGGTCCTAAAATGATGAAAAATGACCCGGGAAGGGAATAAAAGCAATAGGAATCAATATTTGGGAAACAATAACACGAAATGGAAGTGCGGAAAGCCCAAAACGGTGGTTCCAAGCAATGATTACAAGGGTTTGTCCAACAAAAACACAATTTGAACAATGAGGAGATTTGAAATGACATGAATTCCAACGTCAACATCGACTAATGAATCAATTACAACAATCAAGATAATACTCTTCTCTCGATCTCCGAGTAAGGTTGAAACAATGAACAATATCGATGCACAGCTCGAAGTTATTCCGAACAGTGAACACGGATGAACGATTATTAACAAGTGAAAAATTACATAGTGACAATTACCGAATGAAATTACTGAATGATAATGACTGAATTACAACCGGGTATTACATAATAAGCTTGTGATTTTCACTTTTAAAAGCGCTTGTTGCGGTTATTATATAGATTAAGGCATTGAACGAAGCAAATTCCAAAAATTTTTGAGCTTCTAAGTGCTTAGTGGAGCGAAGTGATTATTGTGATTTTGTTCTAATTTGCTCAAGCCAAGTCGCTTTAGCCATATTTATCCTACCCCGACCAAAGAGCCTACATTACAACCAATAAAGTCCTTTTTGATTCACAAATTTGCATGCACAAAAATAGTAGTAGAGAGGTAGACGATTGGCAAACTTATGGGGATTCTTATTTCATTGAATGAGTTTTGAGCATATACATATCACTTTATACACTTTGAGAGTGAGCGAATATACTTGACCAGTGAGGTTTATATTTTTCAAGTATTGGCTATGATGTTAAGAAAGCACCCGAGAGATTTGAATACTTTAAAGAACTCGACTTATTTATTACTCGAGGCGTATTGATGTTCAAAATGATCTTTTGAGGTGTGTTGAGGGATGAGTTCCCTTAATAGGGGTTATCTTAAAGTGCATTGCTCTGGACGATCAACATTTAAGTTGGGGGGGTTTTGTTAACACACATTTTTACACATATTTCTATAAGGGTTTTCCGGATTTTAAGATCCTAAAATGTGTAGAATTGTGTTGTTTGTGCTTAAATTGTGTTTTTTGGACTTGATGAAGCTTGTGCATGTTTGGTTACTTTTATAGATATTTTTAAGGCTATTATCAAGCATGAATAAACTCCCAACCCCCGATATATATCAAGCGATGCATGAACGAAAGATCGAGCCGAAAAAGACTGAAAAATGGAGTCAGAACAGAACAATACGGCCTTGGTCACGTCAAAACAACTCGGTCGTCTCGATCGATTTGTTATAGGTTGTTTAATCTACATTTTAATACATCTCGAGAGGGACTTTAAGATATTGTTGTGATTATCATTTGGGAACGCACATAGAACTCTTTAAAATCAATCCCGGCTAAACTTAGTAATCAATAGAAATCTAGCCTTGGAATCTATCTTTCAAAACTCTTAAAATTCTATTTGATTAGGATATTACACTTGTTTGAATTAGTTTTATTATTTTTATTTCGTTGACCATTCATCCACTTAATGATTGTGTAGATAAAATTGGGATCACTATAATCTAGTAATCATTACAATAAGAATAATTAGTCTCTATGGAATACGAGCTTGCTCGCCACTTTCTACATTTACTCCGTACACTTGCAGATAGTTAAAAATATAGCGAACAATCGCACATCCATTCCCCCTTCTCATTCCCCCCTGCTCCGACAGGAGTTGACACGGCAGTGGTACCACACTGTCGGTGACCCCGTTGACATCCGTGCATGTCCATGAGTACTTCTTGGCCTTGGCCGCCAGCCCGATGGTCAAATTGGACATGCAGATGTCGGTGAAAGGATCCCCGGCTATTCCCTCGAGGTGGGCCGCCATGGTGGCGTTGTCCGCCACGACGTCTCGGTAGTTGATGTTCTTGATCTCCGGTAGGGCGTTGGGGTCGTAGTGGTTGTCGGCATGGGAGCCGCAGTTTCCGGTCATTCAGAAAACCCACTTCATTCTGTGTAAATGTTAGGATTCGATGCCTAAAACCAAGGCACAACGGAAGCAAAAATGAATAATACCGAACCCCTAAAGAGGACCGATCATGCAACGTATATACGAATATAAAAGCACAAGAGTTAAGATATAAAAATATACCCTTGAAGTCCTTTGATTGAATGTTGAGGTTGATCCCGGTGACCGAAAATTCGATTTGATAAGTCCTTGATGATCCAAACATCGAAAGTACCATGTCTCTACTAGCCACGCACCGGGAGATGATCGAAACAACAACTACTATTTATCCTCCAAGGATACGGATAGAAAAGAGTAATAGAAAATGATTCTCTCAAGTTTGCGATCACTATAAGTGATATATATTTTGTTCTTGATTTTTCTTTCTCTCTCTCTAAGTGTGTAAGAACATGAACAAAATGAACTCTCCCTCTTCTCTATGATGATGGCCAATTTACTTAGTAGCGGTGGAGGCGAAGGAACTTTGTTTTATAAAAAGTCCACATATAACTCCAAAGTCCCCACCTCATGGTGTATAATGATAAGATCTCATCGTATCATACCATTTGCTCCTCTCCATATGGAAACAACTCATCCCAAACCAACAAGGAGACAAAAGGCACATCAAGGAAGAGGCACATGAGGGGGCGGCCTACACCATGATTGAGAAGGATTTGGTTCGTTTTGGTCCATGAAATGGACTGTCATGGATCCAGTCCGACTGATACATCTTGGTTCGTCTCAAATAAAATTAATACAATTGATTAATCTAATTAATTTTTTTGACTCATCAAGGTCAATATTATTATAAAAATGAGAAACAGAAAAGAGTTACAAAGAGAGGGCCATCGGATACCACAATCAGGCAACCGGGCTAGACAACAAAATAAAATCTCAAGCTAATCCCACAGGCGGGTAGTCAAGAGAAATAGAGAGAAAAACACAAATGCAAAAGCAATCTATGAAAACAGAATAAAAGGACCTAAACCCCCATACCAGATGTATGGGGTTGCAGCCGCAGGCCACGTTAAAACCCTATCGTAGAAAAACCCAATGGGAAAAACCCATGATAGGGAAAAAGAGTACCCGAGTGTTATGTTGCGAGAAAACTAATGTCGGCTAAAATACATAGGAGACATATCCCTTAACAGAAGATCTCGGAGAGGCTCTGGCGCTTCGCTAGACCACTCGTAAGAAACCAATCTTTTAGAAAGCCAGTCTGCCACAACATTCCCTTCTCTATAGATATGAGAGACCCTGAAGTGCATGCCGTCAATAATACGCCAAATCCGCCTTAAATGACTGCGGTAGATCTAGGGAACAGCCGAACTACGATCCGAGAGAATGCTCACAACATAAGTAGAGTCAGACTCCAGCCACAAATAATTTCAACCATGATAAAAAGCAATCTCGATAGCATGAATAGCCGCGACCAACTCAGCTTGGATGGCAAAACAGCAACCAATTGCCACAGAGAGAGTGCCAAAAACCCGACCCAGACGATTCCGATAAAAAAGGCCAATAACACCCAAGCCTGGGCAGCCTTTAGCCATCCCATCAGTGTTAACTTTCATCCAACCAATTGGGGGGGATACCATTTCACATAAATAGGGTAAAGCGGAGGTCTCGCGTGGCCAGCCACACCCAGAGCCCGAAGACGAACCAGATCAGAAATAGAGTTATCCATGGTGCCCATGTCATAGTTATTACATTCTCTAAGAAGAGACAAAACTATAGAACGAAGAGACATGATAGAAAATTTAGCATCATTATATAAAAACTCACAGCGAATATGCCAGATAGCCCAGACGGCAGTAATAATAGTGAATCTCCAGAGAGTAGAGATCTGCTGACTAAATCTGATATCCATAGCTCGAATGATGAAGTGTCCGAACCCAGCATTCAATTCTAAAGAGTTTAAGAAGCCCCGCTCAATATGGTCCCACAATTGCCGGATAACAACACACTCGGTGAAAATGTGGTCAATCGATTCACGGGCAGAGAGACAGAAAAGGCAAACCGAAGGACCAATGAAACCCCTTAAACGAAGAAGATCAAAAACAGGCAGCCTGTTGTGAATAGCCTTCCAGACCGTGAGAGAACGCATTTAACGGGATTAACTGCCAAATCCATTTTCCCCAGCTCACCTTAGGAAAATTGTGGCGAAGGTGCCAATAAGCGATTTGAGATGTAACATTGCCATGCACCGATTTAGCCCAAACCCGCTCGTCTTTTCCTTCAAAGTCATAGGGGGAATAGACGACATCTAAAGCAACATCACGACACCTTTCCATGAAATCGAGGGTAAGATGCCAGGTCCCGTCATAGTAGAAATCACTGATGGTGTCAGAGAAGGTACTTCTGAGATGCTGAGGAATACCCAACCGATCAACAATGATATAACCCAGCCAGTTGTCCCACCAAAAATTAATATTCTGACCATTACCAATAACCCAACTGGAAGTGTTAAGAAGACAGGGAATATGATTACGAACCCCCCTGAATATAGAGGAAGAAACAATCTTGCGAGTATCCAAATTACTTCTGAGAAACCTCTGACGAAGGAATTGTCCACAAAAGGAATCCTCATGCAGAATAACCCAGGCCAAACGGAACAAAAAGGATTCATTCATCGTACGAAGATGCCTCACCCCAAGCCCTCCCTCATCTAAAGGGGAACAAACTCTGCTCCAGGCCACAGTACATGCGTTCTTGTGACTAATGTCCCCCGACCAAATAAAATTTCTAGCCGCCGAATCTAATTTGTTTATCAATTTGATCGGCCAACTATATATCATCATTGAGTGAATGGAGGAGCTCATGATAACAGAGTTAACTAAGCAAATACGACCAGCCATTGAGAGAGAGGATCCTTTCCATGCAGAAAATTTACTAATAATTTTGTCAACGACCGGGGCAATATGGATGAGACGGGGTATGCCGCAGAATAACGGAACCCCGAGGTAATTGAAAGGGAGTGATCCCTCGCGCATGCCAAGGGTGCTCAGAATGACCCGTTTGGTGTGGATAGGAACATGAGAACCGAAATAAATCTTAGATTTATTACGGTTCATAGCCTGGCCCGAGATAGCTGAGTAATCATCAAGAATCTTCGATATGGCATTGGCATTATCCGTAGAGGCATGACCAAACACGATAACATCATCCACATAAAAAAGGTGACAAGGATAGACAATCTTACGGCCCGCAAAAATAGGCTTGAAGAGAGTAGTCCGAACGACATTGGAGAGCATCAGACCGAGCATCTCCTCAGCAATACAAAATAAAACAGGGGACATGGGATCACCTTTCCGAACCCCTTGACTGCACGCAAAGTAACCCGTAGGAGCACCATTTTATAAGAATATAAATCTTCGCTGAGTGAAGAATGGTGGAAACCCAAGCAACAAACTGGTCGTGAAAACCAAAACTGTGAAGAACATCCAATAAGAACTCCCAGGAGAGAGTGTCAAAAGCTTTACGAATATCAATTTTAATAGCCATGTTGCCGCCGAACGCGCAGCGATTCAAACAATTAATGCATTCCGAAGCAATAGATATACAATCGTGGATGCGCCGACCCGAAATAAAGCCAAACTGATGGGGGCTGATGATCTCATGAATAAAACTAGAAAGTCCGGCCGTGAGGATTTTAGTAATAATCTTGAAGATAAAGTTACTTAAGACAATAGGCCGGAATTGCTCAATAGAGATGGCCCCTTTGACTTTAAGAATGAGAGCTACTAAGCTATAGTTAAGACCCGTCGGAAGATCACCCTCAATGAAAAATTGCCGAATAGCCGCCACAATATCGGTACCAATGACCTCCCAAGAGAACTGATAAAATAATCCAAGAAAGCCGCTGTGCCTGTGGGCACTGTGGGGCTCCATATCGAAAACTGTAGAACGAATTTCCTCGGAATGGGGAATAGCAGTAAGGATGGAGTTATGCTAATGAGAAACCTTAGGAAGAGAGAAACCAGTGGGCCAGTTAGTAGCAATCGGGTGGCCTTCGAAAAGGTGCTGATAAAAATTCACAATGTGGTTCGAGATGGTAGATGGATCACGACAAAGATCACCGTCAATAAGGAGAGAGGAGAGCTGAAGACGATTATCCCTCATCTTAACTGTCCTATGGAAAAAGGTAGTATTCCGATCACCATCCTTAAGCCAATTAGTCCTACTCCTTTGTTGGAAGAAAGGACTCTCTTTATTAAGGATGTCGTTCAAGGCCGCAGTTGTTTCGACCTCCTGACAGAAGAGCTCGTCGGTATACCCATCCGCATCAATGAGAGACTGAATGTCACCAAGTTGATCCAAAAGCTGACTTTTTTTAGTGAAAATATCACCAAAAGACGAAAAATTCCAATGCTTGAGGGTACGACGCAGTCTTTTAAGATTGTACAAAACCAAGTCCCAAGGAGACCAGTTCCCACAATTAAGATTCCAAGAGTTTCGAATAACATCAATAAATGAATTATCAGTAGTCCACATACGTTGAAAACGGAAAGGTCTGGGAAAAGAAGTATTACCCAAAGTGGAGGTGAGCCAGATCAAGTGGTGATCAGAGCAGGTCCTAGGGAAAACATGATATTTTGTGGAAACCCAGTGATCGATAAAATCGGGGGTGGCCAAAAATCGATCAATGCGGGTCTCAACATGATAATCATCCTGAACCCTGCCTCTCCAGGTAAACCGATGACCAGTAAAAGGGATGCCGACAAGCAAGGCCTCGTCAATAAATTGACTGAACTCCCGACAAGAAGTAGTAGCGTTGGGAACATAAAGACTGCGACGCTCATGTACCCCAATGACGGCATTAAAATCTCCGAAGACTAAAAGGTTAGGGTGAAGGAAGCTCAGGATATCCTCCCAAAGATTCCTGCGACCAATATAGTTACGAGCACCATGAACAACAGACGCCCGAAAGTCCCATCCATTAAAATAGATGTCCATGATGATAACCTGATCAGAGACATGTATGACTTGGCAATTAGATATGTTGAGGGAGCCGAGCACCCAAATGTCAGGGTCCAGGTTCCCTCGCTGATTCTCGGCAAGAAGAGAAAGACCACCCGAACGCTAGAGAGAAAGATCGAAACGAGCAAAAGAAGTGAAGGGTTCGATGATACAAAGAATATCCGGCTTACAAACCGTGATATAGTGACGAAGCTGGTCCCTAGCAACCCGCTTCCTTATCCCCCTGATATTCCAGGAAAGGATATTCATTTAGAAACGGCATTTATCCGTGCTTCAGGCGGATTATTTTGCTGATCCTCTTCCTCAGAAGAATTTAGCCAAGGTTTAGAAGCGGCCAAATTAAGATTTTTCGCTGCCGTGGAGTTGGCAGGGAGTAATTGCACCATCTTTGGGAATTTAACATCCCTTTTAGCTTGTTTTAGCGGAGCTTGTGGTTTTTCTGAGGGAATGATAGGAGAAATAACAATAGATTTTCCTGCCTTAGCAGCAATGGTATGGCTCTTATCTTTGTCATGGTCAGCAGACACAATAGGGGGCCCAACCATGTCAGTCGATTGCTCATGACGAGAGGATGAAGAAGGGTTCGGCAAGATCGTGCCCTTGGAAGACACTGACGTGTTGTTATTATCAGGCTGGAAGACGTTAGTGGTAAGGGATAACATGTTATTGTTGGCATGTTCAGCGGAGAACTCAGAAGTGGGGACAATGGTATCATTTTGCTCTATTGATATCGGAAAACCATCAAGGCGAGCTGATGGTGATCATTATTGGAATCACCTTCTGTTGGTTCAACATCAAGCACATTGAAGCGATTATTGTTGTTTGAATTATTGACCCTAACAGTAGGGGTAGGGGATGGTTTCCGAACATATTTGGATTGACGATTCTGGCGGTCGCTAGGAACCGTAGAGTTGGAGTTCGGAACCAATTTTTTGCTTCTACAGGTTTTGTTGGAGTGACCAACGATTGAGCAATGAGTGCAAAACTCTGGAAATTTTTCGTAGCCAATAGAAGGGAAAACACAATGACCCGAACATTCAACCATGACATTGTTGTGAACATGGTCTTTCAAGTCAATTTCAATTAGGACCCGAACAAAATGACCCACTTCCCCATTCAGAGAATGTTCATCAATTTCCAGAGGGTTGCCAAGAGTCTTAGCAATTGTAAAAATAAGTTGAGGGTGCCAGTATTCAATCGACAACTCATAAATTCGGATCCAAACTTGTGCTTTAGAAGTAGCAATTTTATAAGGTTTGAAATCCGGAACCCAAGTGGATAAAAGAAAATATCCGGAGACCAAGTTCCATGAAGTTTTGCTAAAAACACGATTTTTATCTTCCGAATTATTAAATTGAACGTTAAAGTATCATTTTCCCAGAGGTATTAATTTCCAGGACGTGGAGATAGACCAAGCATTTTGCAATTCAGCCTTCAGTTGATCAAGAGAGTAAGGCTTAGAGTTTTTCGGTTGCAACAACCGACCATTTAAGGAATTTTGAAGGTATTTAACCCTTTCAGAGTAAATTTTTTCATCTAAGGAAATAGATATGAAATCCCCTTTGCGCACCGGATCACAGTAGTTACGATAAATATCATCTGAGAAATGAATATCTTTCCTCGAGTTAGAAAGATTACCTGTTAGAGCTTCCTTGAAAGATGAAGGAGAGGGACCCGTAGTTTTTCCCAAACTTGGGTCGTCTTGTTTGAGGGAACCGAGCTGGGGGGCCGAATTATGGAACGGCGCCGAAGCCGGGAATGATGGAGAGACCGAAGGCGTCTTCGAATAGGAAATGTTGGAAAGAGATGACATCATATGTTGGAAGCAGGACATGAGGACTTCCGTAGAAATCATTGTCGGAATCGAAGATGGATGAACAAAGTCCGGTGGCTGCCCATTCACCGGCGGCGACCGGTCGTCATCGGCCATGACTGCCGGAACCAAACTGCTGGAGAGCGGCTCCCAAGAACCCTAAGGAAGACCCCGTCGGAAAATCTCACCGGAATCTGAGGTGGCCGGAAAATCTCGCCGGAATCTGAGGTGGCCGGAACCTAGTCGAAATTGTAAGCAACGGAAGCGGCTCAACAAGAGGAATCCAATGAAAGTGGTCTGCTACCGAGAGGAGGCCGGAGCACGCCGGAAAAAGAGAAAACGCGGTCGCGGTCAACGGTTGACCAAGAATCGTCGCCGGTCGGAGACCGCGATTCAGCCGACGGGACCAGAGGGGAAATGACCGGAATTACAACAGGAGTCTATTTCGGTTGGTGCCCAAGAGTTTGCGCCACGGATGTGGCCGGAAAAGGCAAACGAAGTTCAGCGAAAATGGAGTTTTCAGTCAGAATTTGCAACCTAGATTTGCACAGGTAAACGTTGTCGGAATTGAGTGAAATTTGGAGGGGACGTTCGTCTCGGAGAGACGAACAATTGGCCATCAGCTGATGATGGAGGGCCTTCCTCACGCGCCTACATGCACCGCCGGGCCGGGAGCTATTTTGTGTGTAAAAATCGCCCCTAGAGTGTGTGTGACCTTGTGTGATTAATCTAATTAATTAATTATATTAAGATATTATTTCTCTAAGAAATAATAATTTATGAATTAAATTAATTACCCAGTAATTTATTTAATTCACCAGACCGATTTAATTTATCCAATAAATTAAATAAGACATCCAATGTCTAAGATTCACAATAAGAGATACACTTCATATTATTCCGTCGTCTCCCTAATGCGCGACTCGGTAAGTCCGTCTCAGTAAGCAATGGGAGGAACCAAAGAGTTATAGCACCACCTAGCCAGTCCCGCGGCCTATATTGTAACCTTACTGATAACGAATGATAGGAGGGATCATTCAAGAACCATTCTATCATGAATACCAGTAAACGAATAAACCCTTCTTTCAAATGTCCCGATCAAGTTATAGGGTCACGATCAGTAAAACTCTATCTGTACTTGATGCTATGTTTGAGTTAATTCAAATTGAGATCACCGAGCTTTCGTGTATCCAATACAACTAGCTTCAATGCTTTGGCCAAAGACTTATGATCTCATATGCCAATAACCACATAGAAATATACTTGTTCACTTATAAGAGAAAGAATCCTATCTTGGTATTTTAGTAGAACCTGCTACTTGTCCACCAAGACGCACGTCAAGGTTGACCCCCACCTCTCGGTTTTTTGGGTTGAACTACTCTAGTGAAAATCTTAACGTCATAAGCACATCCCTACTAAATCCTCAATTCGAAGGGTCATGAATACCTATCACAACCTTTTGATTCCGTCATTGACTGTCCTGGAGTGAAATTCGTGTGACGAATCGAGGGTGAGTCGGTCCAAGTATACTAATCCTATTATCTTACCTACAACATGTGCTCCCAGTAACCATTAGTGATGACAGGCACTTTCCAAGTCAAAGAACACGTCATACAACTGTTCACATAAACTTAACGCCCAGTCATGTTTCATCAACTTTGCGAACGATTAAGTATTTGAGTCAAACTTTACCAGTGCATATTCCCTATAAGGAGTGGAAAGTTTTCTCTCAAATACACGGTCTAGTTTATATATATTTTTATAAGTCAGGAATGCCAGTGACTTTCAATAAATAAAGAAACACACAATTGCATTCTGATAATAGTTTACATAATAGCAAGTACAATGTACACTCTCATACATCCTCTGAGTGGCATTCGAGGGCATATTCCTAACAATATCCCACTTGCACTCAATGCCACATACTATGGTATCTAAAACCCATGTTATCCAGATGACCTCTAAGCTTATCTGAGAAAGTGGATGAGTCAGTGGATCAGCGACATTGTCTTATGAGTTTACTCTATGCAGCATAATGTATCATTTGCGAACAAATTCTCTCACGAGATGATACTTTCTCTCAATGTGTTTTGTACTATTTTGAAACCTCGGCTCCTTGGCCTGTGCTACAGCTCTGTCATTATCACATAAAATCGGAACAGGGAGATCAACACATGGTGTCACTTGAAGTTCACCTAGAAACTTCCTAATCCAAAACCCTTCCTTAGAGGCCTCCGAGGCCACTTGATACTCAGCCTGACAGGTGGAATCAGCAGTCTTGATTTATTTGGCGCTTCGCCAAGATACTGCTCCTCCATTAAGAGTAAAAATGTAGGCAGAAGTAGACATAGAGTCATCTTTATGTCCTTGGAAGTCTGAATCAATGAAGCCCGCCACATTCAGTTCTCCACCACCGTACATAAGAATCAGATCTCTAGTCCTTCTTAAGTACTTGAGAATGTTCTTTACGGCGGTCCAATGTTCCTTTCCTGGGTTTGCCTGAAACCTACTTACAACGCTCACAACGTGTGCAATGTCAGGTCTCATACACAACATATATAAGTCTACCCACGGCCGACGCATATGGTATATTACTCATTTCCTTTTGTTGTTCCTCACTTTGAGGACACATCTTTGAGGTGAGTTTTATTCCATGTCGCATCGAAAGGAACCCTATTTTAGAATCATCCATTTTAAATCACTTTAAGATCTTATCTATATGAGGGCTTAGGAAAGACCTATCATTCTCTTCGCTCTATCCGGGTAGAGTCGAATCCCAAGAATATAGGTGCCTTCTCCCAAGTCTTTCATGGAGAACCTACTCGAATCGTTTCCTATTAGTAGAATATCATCTACTATAGTAATAAGAATGCGATCTTGCTCCCAGAAACCCTCTTGTATACCCAAGGTTCCTCTTTATTTTGCACGAAGTCAAACTCTTTGACAGCTTCTTCAAAATGAAGGTTCCAACTACGCGAAGCCTGCTTCAGTGTATAAATAGAATGCTGAAGCTTGCACACTTATGAATATAGACATCGGATATAAAGATTTTAGGCTGCTCCATATAGATCTCCTCCTCGAGAAAATCTATTAAGGAAAATCATCTTTACGTCCATCTGCCATATCTCATAATCGTTCTAGGCAGCTATAGCAAGCATCATTCAAATAGACTTGATCATAGCTACGGGCGAGAACGTATTGTGGTAATCGATCCCTTCTTTTTGCGTATAACCCTTTGCCACAAGACTGGCCTTATAGGTGTCAACCTTGCCATCCCCATCACTCTTTATCTTATAGATCCACTTGTTCCCAATGGGCACTATGTCCTGGGGGCGGTCTACTAGAGTCCACACCTGATTGACATGCATCGAGTCTATCTCAGCTTCCATAGCTTTTCGCCATTTAGCGTGTTGGAATATTTTATTCTAAATATTCATTAATCGATTTTTGATGATTAGTTGTTAAACAAGGAAAACAACAAAGAAGCAAAACAAAACAACAAAGACAATCAAGCTGGGCAAAAGTCACCTGATCAGACGAGAAGACAAAAACCTACCTGATCAGACGAGTGCAAAGTTACCTGAAGACAAAGTCACCTGATCAAGCTTAACGTACGTAACGTAGAACAGATAACGTACGTAATGTGAAAGCTACCTGATGTCACCAATGTTACCTGATGGAATTAACGTACGTTATATGCATAACATAACACACGCTATCGAAGCTACATAACGTACGTAACACAGAGGAGTTAACGTACGTAATGAAGTGTTTCTGAATTCAAACAAGATGAATGTTAGAGATGACGTCATGGCATAGGTCAGCATGCAATGGATAATTTAACTGAAGATAACGTATGTAATGGGGAGAAGCTTAACGTACGTAATGGAAGAAACGAAAGCTACTTGACTAATCTGCATTGGGCTTAATGTACGTAATATGTTGATGTTAACGTACGTAATGCATATAATGTACATAAGAAATGGATAATAACGTACGTTTAGAAGGCAGCGGGAGCTAACGGCTAGTTGAGGTTTTGGAGCCTATAAATACCACTTCATGACACAACAACTTCAAGCAATCGATACATTGATCAGGTAGTGATATACATTCTACTGTTGTAATTGAGCTTATATTGTCAAGAGTTTGAGTGTGATACACGAAAACTCATACACGAGAGGTAAAAGAAACACTACACCATATATGGTCTTTGCCAACACTGAAAACTCATGTTGGCATGTAAAATTTAGCCTTAGATGACTTATTTTTTATGTAAGCCATCATATTAATTTGATGTTCCCGTTGATGTCAGCTAATGTCACCTTAATTATAATTGAGTTAGCAATGGAAACACTTCTATGGATGTTGCCGTAAATTACAAAAAAAAAGGGTTAAAAATTTGGGGGGAAAGTGAGATTTACTTGTAAGAAAACGGGGGAAGTAAAATTTACTTGTGAAATATTTCGCTCTCCCAAGATATTTCACTCTCTTCATCTCCCATCTCTGTCTTCGTTGTCTAACAAAATATTTCTCTCACAAAATAATTCACTCTTCATCTCTCATTGCTGTCTTCACGAATGAGGCGATGCATCGATCCCTAACAAGCGAGGTAAGCGATCTCTTCTTCTATGTCTTTCCACTTTAAAAATTAGGGTTTGTAGTTGGGTTCTCTCAAACAGGTTCAGAGATTTACACATTATGGTTCGTCGCTGTGTTCAAAACAGGTTCGTAGCTTTACAAATTAGTAGCAGTGTTCGGAGCTGGGATCGTTAGCAGTGTTCGGAGCTGGGTTCATAGCATTTTCAAATGCATTCATAGTTGGGTTTGGAGCATTCTCAAACGAGTCAATTAGTTGGGTTCAGAGCTCTACAAATTAGGGTTCATAGTTCGGTCAATTAGCTATCATCTAAAGGTAATTTCCATCTCAATTGGTTGAATATAAACCCTAAAATTGCTGCAGATTTGTATGTACATGTATGTTTAAGTTTTGATATAGATCACTACATGTTTTTTTTTATATTGAAATGAAATTTGTACTATCATGGAGTATACATAAGTTTATTTTGTTTGATTTTTATTAGTAAAATTTAACTTGCTTATGTATGAGTGTAATTTATGCCATTGATATTAGGAGCTAAAGTGTATAAATATGGGTTGTTTTTTCAGATCTTAGTATTGTAATACCCACGATTTTCGTTCCGGTTATTTTGGATTTTTTTTCGGATATTTCCCGGTTGTCGAGTGCCAGTATTATTTTCTCGACAACTGATTTTGGCATTTATGACCGTAGGTGATGATTGGTTATCCGTCATTTTCATTTCGAATCAGTGATGTTGTTCCCGAGTGTTTTGTCGTGTTCGTTCCGTGCGATTTCGGAAAATTGAGTCGTCGAATCATGGTGGTCGGGCACTGGCCGGATGGGTGCAGGCACCGACCGGGCGGGTGCGGTAGGAACCGGCGTAGCGCACAGTATGGCCGAAAGGTAGCGCACGCTACGGCCGGTTGGCTGCGCGCGGTAGTCGGCCCAGGCAATAGGGGCAGAAAGGTTCTGGACTCGGAGGATCGGCAGGTAGCGCACGCTACGGCCGGTAGGTAGCGCACGCTACGGCCAGAAGGCTGCGCACGCTACCTGGCCGAACCAGGAAGTCTCTGGATTGTGGCCCGGGCCGACAGCGCACGTGTTCAGCGCATGATGGCGGGCCCCGGACGAACATTCTCGACCATGACCGCCCGCTAGCGGACGCTAGCGCGGCAGTCTAGCGCACGCTAGGCTGCACCAGTATAAATATGACCGAGCAGTCCTGTTTGCACTCATTTTTCATTTTCTCCCTTTCTCTTCCGCGGCTGGATCCTTGGAGATCATGAAGGCATGTTGTTATGCAATTAATACACGAAGTTTGGGAGCTCATATCATCGATTAATCACTCCATAACATCCTTCAATCCAGTGAATCAAGGTTAGTTTTCCTAAAATCATAGTTTTGGGAAAAATTGGGGATTTTGTTGATTTCGTCCGTTTGATTCGTTATAACTTAGAATAGTGATAGATTGATGATTATTAAGTTGTGTTATATCGAATCCATTGTTTTTTCACGGTTGGATTGCCGAGGATTCATCGTTTTATTGAGTTTCTAATCGACACCTTGAAAGAGTTCGATAAAATGTCACAAAGGGGATTCGGGCGTTCTACGATTATTCTTCCTCGTTCAATCGTCAATTTATTCATGGTATGATGTTGGGGTCAGGTTACTTACGAAGAACTCGAGCCGGAACCCTTCCGTTCGCCGTTTTCCGATCGGTGGTGTTACCGTCGTTTCCGCCGGAGAGTTGTGGGCATTCGAGGTTTTTCCGGTTTAGCCACGTTCGTCGGAGTGTCCGGTATCAACTATTGAGGCAAGTATCTTGCCCATACATTACGTGTTTTGTGAATATGATGGTTGATAATTGACGATACGTGCTAAACGAATTGTTTACAACCATTTTTCTAAAGAATCGGTATATTTACAATTATGGTTTTCTTAAAGGACGAATCTTGTGTTCGAGACTTAATGTGCTTATTTGACTATGTGTGTTAGTGTTGAGTATAGGAACTCCCTACCTTCGGATGATCTCATTAGGTGTGAATATGTCGTCGGTAATTTGTAGTTAAATCCTTTTGTTATAAATTGTGCGTGGATTAATGTGGTTATCGGTGAATATATGAGTTGTGTGATATTGGTTGTGTCGTTCGTTGTTGTTGAGATAAGTGTGTTTCTTTGTGGACAGTATTAATTTTGGGTCGTGCGTATGTGTTGGATAATATGGCCATTTTAGCAAAATACCTCGACTATATATATTGTGATTGACTCTTGAGGATTGCGGTTTTGGAAATGAGAATTGATGAGAGTTGTAAGTTTTTCTCGGGTACTCTCACTCGGGGATTGACTCGACGGGGTCACACGGGGACCTGGTGGCTTAGCGGCTGGACCGGGTCGCGAGGGTTACTTCGAGTGGGCATTCTCACCTGGGGATTGCTCGACGGGGCACACAGGGACTTGGTGGCTTGAGGGCCGGACCGAGTCGCGAGACTTGCGAGAATGTTTGTACTGATGAATAATTGTGATATGTCCGGAGTATCACAATGCTTGGTGCTCGGAGTCGAGAGACATTATATATCGAGTCTTGATGTTTGGCTAAAATGGCATAAACATAATGTGTTATGTGTAATGTATTTTTGGAAGTGAATTGAAGTGAATGAACGGGTCGTGGACCCTCTGTTGGTGATCGAAATGGTTGGGTCGTGGACCCTGTGTTTTGTGACTGGAATGAATTGGGTTGTGAACCCCGTGTTTTGTTAATCGGTTTTGCATTTTTGGAAAATGAACTTTGGGGCGGTGACCCTAAGAGGCTTGTGAAGAATTAAGAACTTTACTATCGCAAATGTTTTCGAATACTCTCGAGATTTGAAAATGTTTTCAAAGTGCTTTCTTGTTTTGGTTTCTACTTTCAAGACTTGAACTATTTTAATTATCAAATATCTCGGGAAGTCTTTTGTTGTATTCTCGGAATGTGTTTTGTATGGCTCGTATTTGCACTTTATACTTGTACTAGCAAAACAGTGGAGTTTTGCTAACCCCCGAGTATTCGGGGGGTGGATGTCTGTTTTTGCATCCAGGTACATGCAGGTTTGGGAGCAAAACACAGGATCGGCGCGAAGGATGATGGAAGGCAAATGATACTAATCACATGAAGGCCAGTTTTTGGTGCAGTTAGTCGGAGTACGTGTATGGTCTTTTCCACTGTCGTACTTTTAATTTGTGAGTGTATTTTACCCTTGCATGGGTATGAGTCGAGATAGAAATGTGTATTTTTGACTTGTATGTTAGTGACGAAAGACCAAGTTGGTTTACGGATTTGGTATTTTATCATGTCGGTATGTAATTTATTGTGTGGTTTCGATGTCTAGCCTGGTGGATCCTCACGGAGAGGGTCTGCGGCGTGTAATATTCCCGGTTTGATTTCGGGGGTGTTACATTTATGGTATCAGAGCTTAGGTTGCGGAAACCTAGGCTGTCGGGTATTGTCGTGTCTTGTCCTGTCAGATTGTGTTTGTCTAAGTCATGTCGCGACGCGTCGTTTGTGATGTCGGCCGTGATTAGTATCGAGGTGCAGCCATCATCTTCGTGCGACCTGTGGATGTAAGTCTCCCTACTATATTGTGCCTAGTGATATACAAGCTTGTATGATTTTGTGTTATGATGTGGAGTTTAAAGGTGATTTGTGATTATGTGGCCTATGTTGTTTGGTCCTTGTATGATGCTAGGATAAAAGTGGTACCAACGTATATGTATATATACACACATCCTGATATAAGTCGTTTTTACAAGAGTAATGGACTTGGTGTGTTTACGCAAAGAAAAATTCATCAATGTGATATTTCAAACTTTACATATTTTGGGGAGACACGTATATTTTGTTTTAAAACATCCTTCAAAGGGAGGAAAAAGTTTGATTTTCGTATGATGACCTCAAGGTCGAATTTTTTTGAGAATTCAAACTACCGATATTTTATTTTCATCTTGTATTATAAGTTTTCAAAACACCATTTTTAAACTCAAGTGAGGTCTAGAAAATGTAATCAAGACGTGACTTTCGTTTTCAACTTATCGGTTTTACGGTTGTTAGTCGAGAAATACGTGATGATGTTCTTGTTGTTCGGGCAGTGTTGCCAGTTTTAAATTAAAACTATGATGTGAATGCTGAGTCGTTCGATTTGTGTACATTGAGATAGCTCTCTTTAATAAGAGGTGAGATTTCGGTTTTTGAATAACAATTGTCTTTTGATTGTTGCTCATGAAGTGTTAAATCGATGGCTTTGAGATTCGAACGTGTTGTTGTTTATTTGTGACCATTGATTATAGTAAAGTCGTGTATATGTTCGCAATCACGTTGCTGAATTAGAGCTGTTAGCGCACGCTAAGTACAAGGCTAACGCGCGCTAATGTGGCATGAGTAGCGCACGCTAATGTTGTTGTAACGCGCGCTAATCAGCCTGGGCAGAGGATGTGGAACCGCATTTTTAGCCGTTAGGTCTAACTTTCTGCAGTCAGTCATCTGTGATTATATTCTATGTACGTTGTCTAGTGATGACAATCGTTTTATGTAGACGTGTGTTGTGACCTTTCATTCGCGCTAAGTGATAATTGATTTTGTTTGGTGAGTTGATAAATTATGTCTGCTGTGTGTGTGTGTTCGAAATGTTTTCCTGAAACTTTCATAAGTTTGTGCAAGTTGCGGAAATCAAATTTTGAAACTAATTTGATGTTGCGATTAAGCCGGCGGCTTCGTATGAACTTTGGAAATTGTTTGAAATTTGCGAGCCGGCCTAGGATTCTCAAATAAAACCTCGACGGTATTGAAAGAGTTGTTTTAAAGTACCTTGAACATTTTGTAAAATGTTACCGTCGTTGATTCTTGTGTAGTGTTGGGAGAATTTTCGGAAATGACTTTTAACGTACTATTGTATTTTCGAATAATTCGAGTACATGATTTTCAAAAATCTTTCACACAAATTTTTTTTAAAAAACCAATACGATTTCTTTTTCAAAAATATATAGTGAAAGATGAAAAATCTCACTCGATGTAAAGTTCAAACTCGGATTTGGAAATGTTAGAGTATGTAAGAATGGTTTGATGATCTTTCATGGTTAACTTGTTGGTTGTTAACGGTGATGATGATGCGTAGAGGCATGATGATTTTGATAACGCATGTTACAAGGAATTATTATTTTGGCAAATGATTTCAAATGAGATGGTTAGAGTATGTTGTTTACAAGTTTTGATGAAACAACCCGAGGTACCAAAAGTACTTTTAAAGTTTATTTTGAATAGCATACAAACCCAAGGATACCTCATGGATTTTCTTTCCGAGTTGTTATTGGTTACCTTATGTGATATGTCATGCTAAGTTGGTACTTTAGCATATTGTTTTCGCGAAGTGGTGCAATCGTATTGAGTGAGAATCCGCTTAGTATGCCGAGGGACAGCGGACGCGACCGTGATCGCGGTACAGTTGGTTATGGAGATTAGATGCGGGACCAAGAGGATATGGCCGGGAAGGTTGATATTCAAGCACTTCGTTTCATTGTTTAGGTTTTGGGTACGAAACCTCTTTTAAAGGTGATATGATGTAATACCCACATTTTTTTTCTTTCTTCTCGTTTCCGTTTCGTTCGATTGTATTGAGGCGATTGTGTTCGTTAATGCTTCTGACCTTGTATTGTTTCTCACCTTTGTCATTCGAGCAAGTTCTGATATTGTTCCAAATTGATGTGTATATCGTTGTGATCTTTCCAAGTTCAGATCGATTTCTTGTGAACCGTGTTCGAAGTTAACACCTCTTGATTCCTACGAGTTTATTGATGTCTTGATTTGAGGTGTGAACGTCATAGTTGATCGTTGTTGTTCGATCATTGATATTTGTTCGTCGTTGTACAATAATTATTGTTTGATCTCGAAATCGTGATTATTGAACATCTGGGCCATTTTGCGATATCCATAAGTGTTGGAAAATTTTCTTCGTATTTGATCTTCCAAATCTGTGAGTTACTGGAATTTCATACCTTTCAGCGTTGGAATCGTGACGTGATTTTTGTATTGCTCGGTTTTATCAACCGCAACGATTCATGCTCGTTGCTTTTCGTAAGCATTCTTGCGTATTGAATCGGATCGTAGTGGCTTTATACTGCATGGAGTTATGGTGTGTTGTCGAGAGTTGCCTTGCTTTTGTTTTAAGTTTCGGGACGAAACTTATTTTTAGGGGGGTAGAATGTAATACCCACGATTTTCGTTCCGGTTATTTTGGATTTTTTTCGGATATTTCCCGGTTGTCGAGTGCCAGTATTATTTTCTCGACAACTGATTTTGGCATTTAAGACCGTAGGTGATGATTGGTTATCCGTCGTTTTCATTTTGAATCGATGATGTTGTTCCCGAGTGTTTTGTCGTGTTTGTTCCGTGTGATTTCAGAAAATCGAGTCGTCGAATCATGGTGGTCGGGCACTGGCCGGACGGTTGTGGGCACTGGCCGGACGGTTGCGGGCACTGGCCGGACGGGTGCAGGCACCGGACGGGTGCAGGCACCGGCCGGGCGGGTGCGGCAGGAACCGGCGTAGCGCACGCTATGGCCGGAAGGTAGCGCATGCTACTGCCGGGAGGCAGCGCACGCTACGGCCGGTTGGCTGCGCGCGCTAGTCGGCCCAGGCAGTAGGGGCAGAAAGGTTCTGGACTCGGAGGATCGGCAGGTAGCGCACACTACTGTCGGACACTGCACACGCTACGGCCGGCAGGTAGCGCACGCTACGGCCGGAAGGCTGCGCACGCTACCTGGCCGAACTAGGAAGTCTCTGGATTGTGGCCCGGGCCGACAGCGCACGTGTTCAGCGCATGATGGCGGGCCCCGGCCGAACATTCTCGACCATGATCGCCCGCTAGCGCACGCTAGCGCGGCAGTCTAGTGCACGTTAGGCTGCACCAGTATAAATATGACCGAGCAGTCCTGTTTGCACTCATTTTTCATTTTCTCCCTTTCTGTTCCGCGGCTGGATCCTTGGAGATCATGAAGGCATGTTGTTATACAATTAATCCACGAAGTTTGGGAGCTCATATCATCGATTAATCACTCCATAACATCCTTCAATCCAGTGAATCAAGGTTAGTTTTCCTAAAATCATAGTTTTGGGAAAAATTGGGGATTTTGTTGATTTCGTCCGTTTGATTCGTTATAACTTAGAATAGTGATGGATTAATGATTATTAAGTTGTGTTATATCGAATCCCTTGTTTTTCCGCGGTTGGATTGCCGAGGATTCGTCGTTTTATTGAGTTTCTAATCGACACCTTGAAAGTGTTCGATAAAATGTCACAAAGGGGATTCGGGCGTTCTACGATTATTCTTCCTCGTTCAATCGTCAATTTATTCATGGTATGATGTTGGGGTGATGTTCCTTGCGAAGAACTCGAGCCGGAACCCTTCCGTTCGCCGTTTTCCGATCGGTGGTGTTACCGTCGTTTCCGCCGGAGAGTTGTGGGCATTCGAGGTTTTTCCGGTTAAGCCACGTTCGTCGGAGTGTCCGGTATCAACTATTGAGGCAAGTATCTTGCCCATACATTACGTGTTTTGTGAATATGATGGTTGAAAATTAACGATACGTGCTAAACGAATTGTTTACAACCATTTTTCTAAAGAATCGGTATATTTACAATTATGGTTTTCTTAAAGGACGAATCTTGTGTTCGAGACTTAATGTGCTTATTTGACTATGTGTGTTAGTGTTGAGTAAAGGAACTCCCTACCTTCGGATGATCACATTAGGTGTGAATATGTCGTCGGTAATTTGTAGTTAAATCCTTTTGTTATAAATTGTGCGTGGATTCATGTGGTTATCGGTGGATATATGAGTTGTTTGATATTAGTTGTGTCGTTCGTTGTTGTTGAGATTGTAATACCCGAGATTTCTGATATGTATTTGGAACTTGTGATATTGTAATGATTGTACTTTTGTCTGAGTACTATTCTCCGTATTTCATAATCCGATGTTGTTGAGCGTATGATTTCATGAATGTGATTTAAAAATTGTAATTCTGCGCATGTAGCGCACGCTATCGGCTATGTGTAGCGTACGCTAACATGGATCCATAGCGCATGCTACAAAGGAACATTAACGCACGCTATACGTGGTCAATTTGATTGAGACGTGTGGTAGGTGAGATCAGGCCGAGAATCTTGGTCGGATTGTGTCGGGATGAACCTGGACGACTTTCGGGAAAAGCCAAGTCAACGCCTTAGCGCACGCTACAGGCATGTGAATAGCGCACGCTAAGTGCTAAGTACAGTGAAGTCAGTAAGACGTTAGCGCACGCTACGAGCAGGGACTAGCGCGCGCTAATAATCATTTCCTATAAATAGGACAACATCCTTTTCGTATTTTCAGTCCTTTCTTCTCCCTCATCCGAATTCTTATACTTAGAGTATAACTTCCTACATCCTAAACACTTCATATCAGCATCCTAGCTCGTGTGAAGGTTGTAGATCATTGAGAATTGGTGTTCGAGCCTTCGACGTTGGATTGCTTCGATTTCCTCCGTGTTCTTCACTACTTTGAGGTAGGTGATTCTTCACCAATATTAGTAGTGTTCTAAAGGACGTTTGATCATGTTTTGATAGTTTATTAGATTCGTTTATAATTGATCATCTCATGTTAAAAGGATACTTTTGATGTATCGGCACTTAGTCTTCGTATAATCCTTCGAACCTTTTTAGTATTTGGACTCCTAGCATTTTCAAACCGATTTATGATCAGTATATGGAGATTTACAAGTTCTTATGCGTTTATATAGAAGGATCGTACGTTTTGAGACTTATAGCGGATTGAACTCAGGATATTCCTTGAAGATCTAAGATGAACTATGGTGTTGTGATAATTATACGTATCTTTGTATCTCATAGTCATTTAGTACGTATAGAACTTTCACAAACCTTATTAGCATGATATGCCCGGGGATGACTTGTTTTATCACCATAGAATTCATGAGTTCATAACCATTCAATCCAGTTTTCTGTTAGTAGTAATCTGCCATGCACGGTTAGCGCACGCTAACATATGTAAGTTAACGTGCGCTATCGGGGATAAGTTAACGCACGCTACATTTAGTACGTAACGTACGTTATGATATCAGCCGAGTCAGTCGACTAATAATAAAGAACTGTCAGTCTATGGCTAGCGTACGCTAGGCTTAGACGATAGCGTATGCTAACAGGCAGGCTTAGCGCACGCTACGTAGAGTACGTAGCGTACGCTAAGTGGTTGAGGCAGACTGCATATTTTGAGCTTTTGGGCCGTAGATCGAATTGTTAGGCCATCGTTCGACTTGAAATGATTTGTATATCATTTCTTTTGTTAAGGTTCGAGCTTGCTACGTTGATCGAAGGAGGCGGCCTTCGAGTGTGTTGAGATCATTGAAGTGTTTCGTTCCTGCCATCTTCGAGGCAAGTGTCGTAATATGTTAATATTGGTATTTTGAGCATGCGTGTGATTATTCATGTTGTTGAACATGAGATTTATTTCGTTGAATTGTCATGATATTCGTTATCTAGTGTTTGTATGTTCATGTTGATGAACATAATAATTTGGCATATGTGTATGCATGAGTTGTGTTTGTGTACGTTGTACGATCTATGCTGAGGGCGCTGGATCGGATGTCCACCTCGTGTTGGTCCGACGGGATCATCTTGGGATCTAGGCTGAGGGCGCTGGATCATTGGACGGGTTATTTCCACCTCGTGTTGGTCCGACGGGATCATCTTGGGATCTATGCTGAGGGCGCTGGATCATTGGAATACCCTTGCTGTGTTAATGGAATCATGTGGATTCGCATTGTCGGATTCCGGTAGCGGAAGTCCGTGTGGTGTATCATGTTATGTATTGTTGATGCATATTTGATTTGTTTAAATGATACTTGTACTAGCATCGTTTTGCTAACCCCTTTGGGGGTGGACATTTGTTTTGATGTTCAGGTAGTCGAGGAGCAGGGAAACAGCCACAGTACCGACGTGACGACGAAGGGGTTCAGTGATGTTTGTTGTTGTTGGTGATTTGTTTTCTTGGTTGGATTTCAGTACTCGAGTACGCGTGTCTTATTAATATCATTTCGATATGGTTGTATTAATTACTCGTTGAACCAGTTGTACGGTTTTGTAAACTTGAATTTCCATGATGTTGATGTCTTATATTTACATTTCTTTCAAAATCAGCCTTGTAAATCCTTACTTAAAGGGTTTACGGCGCTGTAATTATTCCGAATATCTCGGGGTGTTACAGAATATGGTATCGGAGCTAAGATTTATGGATATCTTGGCAGTCGGGTTTTAAGTTGGGTCTGTTTACGTTATTGATTTACGAGTCGTTCGTAACATCACTGTTCAGCCAAAAGTCGTCATGTGGACCGTGGTTGTAAGTCTCCTAATCTCTTATACTACCGTTTTACTTAATTAATGTTTTGTGAGTATTGACGGGCTTTATTTCGAAAACCTTGTCCTGGATATTGAGGAATTGTGTTTACAGTATGTTGAGAGGAGGACGTGGACGCGGACGCGGTCGTGGACGCGGACGGGGTAACGTGAGACAGGAGGATTCCGCAACTACCCCAGAATTATCAGCTAGTCGAACCGATTCTCACTCTGGAGGGCAGCAAGGATCAGCGAATGACGACGCAAATCCTAACATGCTGGGAGTGCTTCAGCAGGTGGTGGCGCAGATAAACCAGTTTGCCCAGGTAGTCGACCGCATGCAGACGGCGATGGGACAGCAGCACCACGAGGATAACCGGGGAGACAGATGGCTTGCTGAGGTGGTCAAATTGCACCCGCCAAAATTTGACGGATCTGCTGAGGTGCTTACTTGGGAACATTGGCTTAAGGAGTTAGAGAATATATATGCGGGTCTTAACTGTCCCGAGGACCGGAAGGTTCCTATTGCCCAGTATTTTATGACTGGGGAGGCCTTTGATTGGTGGGAAGCTATTCGACCCGAGAACCATAATGCGGATTGGATGGAATTCAAACTAATGATGGAAGCACAGTATTGTCCTTGTCCAGTTATAGAGGCAAAGATCCAAGAGTTTTTCTCACCACAGAGTTCGGAAGCATCTGTGACAGATGTAATCAAAACTTTTAATCATCAGTTGACTTGTGTGCGACACTTGGTCAGAACGGAGGCAGAAAAGATTTTTCATTTCGATATGCGGACGAAGCCGGAGATTCAGCAGTACATGTCCGGGTTCGAGTGTACTACGTTGCGACAGTATCAAGACAAAGCGCTGGCCTACGACATGAAAGAGGCGGCGGTGGAAAAATCAGTAGAGGCAAAGAAGCAGAAGGTGACCGGCAACTTTTCAGAAAACAAGAGTGGTGGGCCCCGCAAGGGCCAGTCTTCCTTTTATTCGGCTAGGAAACCTCCACAACCTTCTAGAGGCGGAAAGAAGTTCCGAACTACATCAGCGGTTTCGGACGCATCAAAGAAATGCTACAATTGTGGTCGAGCAGGGCATATTCGACGTGATTGCCCCGCATCTTCTGTGACTTGTTACGATTGTGGACAAGAAGGGCACCGTGCGGCCTTCTGTGGAGCTGCTACTAGATCTTTTGGTACTCGCACTCCAGCGCCAGTTCCGAAGGAGATAAGTGTGAACCAGACACAACAGAGTGGATTTCCGCAGCAGAACGTTGGGAAGAGAGAGACATCCAGTGCTGGGTCCGTTCCTCCGCGCCTGTACGAGATGAGGAAATCTGACGATCAGAACACTGCTGTTGCATCAGGTACGATTCAGATCCTTTTGCAACCAGTTAGTGTTTTATTCGATTCCGGAGCTACACATTCCTTCGTATCATTGAACTGTGTAAATCGTTTAAAAATCTCGTGCTTATTTGATTGTGAACCATATGTTGTGGGTTTGCCTAGTGGAGAGAGAATTGTGGGAACCCTAGAGGCTAGAGATTTCCCAGTATCTATAGGAGGGAGAGATTGGCCATCGAATCTTATTGTAGTTGACATCTACGGTGACGATTTAATTCTCGGAGACGATTGGCTCAACCGTTATGGAGCTATTCTGAATTACCGAGAGAGTGTCATTTCTATCATTGCTGATGACGGATCTGAACACTTATTCCGAGGATGGAGACCAGGAAGCTCGGGAAAATTGATCAAAGCAATGAAAGCCGTGAAATTACTGAAGCAGGGATGTCACGGACTTTGGTGCTATGCCATGAGGAAAGAGGAAGGAGTAGAGCTCTCGTTTATTTCAGTTGTGAATGAGTTCTCAGATGTATTTCCTGACGAACTGCCTGGGTTACCTCCGCAGAGAGGAGTGGAATTCACTATCGAATTAGAGCCTGGAGCAGCTCCTATTTCCAGAGCACCATACCGCATGGCGCCAACCGAGATGTATGAACTCAAGAAGCAACTGGAGGAACTGTTACAGAAGGGCTATATTCAACCTAGCGTTTCTCCTTGGGGAGCGCCCGTTCTCTTTGTCCGGAAGAAAGACGGATCCCTCCGACTGTGTATTGATTACAGGGAGCTCAACAAGATGACGATCAAGAATAAGTACCCTATACCTCGGATCGAAGACTTGTTTGATCAACTACAAGGGGCAAGGGTATTCTCGAAGATTGACTTACGATCAGGATACCATCAGTTAAGAATTAAGGAATCGGATATACCGAAATCTGCTTTCAGATCCCGGTACGGGCATTATGAATTTGTAGTGATGCCATTTGGACTTACCAATGCTCCTACGGTATTCATGCAATTGATGAATCGGGTATTCTTGGAATACTTGGATAAATTTGTGGTCGTCTTCATTGATGACATCTTGATATATTCAAAGGACGCAGAGGAGCATGCCGAACATTTGCGTGTAGTTTTGAGCACCTTGAGGAAGGAACAGCTGTATGCAAAGCTTTCAAAATGCGAGTTCTGGCTCAGGGAGGTAACTTTCCTCGGGCATGTGATATCAGCTGACGGAGTTCAGGTGAACCCGAAGAAAGTCTAAGCAATCTTGGAATGGGAGGCTCCTAATAACGTGAAGGAAGTCCGGAGTTTCTTAGGGCTTGTTGGATATTATCGCCGCTTTGTAGAGGGATTTTCCAAAATTGCTCGTCCGCTCACTCATCTGTTACAGAAAACTCAAAGGTTCACGTGGGATGAGAAATGCCAGGCTGGTTTTGATGAACTTAAGAAGAGACTAACGACAACACCTATATTAGCATTACCAGATGGAACTGATGGGTTCATGGTGTCTGACGCTTCAAATCGAGTGCAGGATGTGTATTGATGCAAAAAGATAAGGTGATTGCCTATGCTTCTCGGCAGCTGAAACCATACGAGGTCAATTACCCGACTCATGATCTGGAGTTAGCAGCTGTAGTCTTTGCATTGAAAATTTGGAGACATTATTTGTACGGCACTCATTGTCAGATCTTTACCGATCATAAGAGCCTCAAGTACATTTTCAGTCAGAAAGAATTAAACATGAGGCAGAGAAGGTGGCTGGAATTGATCAAGGATTACGACTTGGAGATTCTCTATCATCCGGGAAAAGCAAACGTAGTAGCCGATGCCTTGAGCCGTAAACCTGTTTCTCTTCGAGTGTTGGAAGCACTTACATCCCGAACCAGTATTCAACGGGAACTGATCCGCGAGGGGATTGAAGTATGGGCACCAGGAATCCAAGGGCAACTTTATGTGATGGAACTGACTTCATCACTAGTAGAGGAGATCAAGTCTAAGCAGTTGGAAGATTCTCTGATCCTTCGATTATGTGATGAAGTAAAGAAAGGAAAAGCCCCAGGATTCGTGATACAAGATGATGGAGTTCTGAGATTTCAGAGTCGACTTTGCGTTCCCGATGATGATGATTTGAGACGGACTATTCTGAAGGAAGCTCACAGCGCGCCCTATTCTATTCACCCGGGCAGCAGTAAGATGTATAAGGATTTAAAACAAAATTTCTGGTGGGGAAATATGAAGAAGGACGTAGCAGAGTACGTTTCGAAGTGCTTGACTTGTCAGCAAGTTAAGATCGAACATCAGCGACCTGCCGGAATGTTAAGGCCGCTTCCGATCTCTGAATGGAAGTGGGAGGACATCTCGATGGATTTCAGCACCAGTATGCCAAGGACTAGAATGGGAATGAACATGATTTGGGTTATAGTTGATCGACTAACCAAGTCGGCTCATTTCCTAGGAATTAAAGATACATGGGGACCCGAGAGATTGGCGCGAGTATTTATTGCGGAGATAGTCAGATTGCATGGGACGCCGAAGACCATTATTTCGGATCGAGATGGTCGCTTCGTGTCGCACTTCTGGAAAGCAGTTCACAGGGCTTTGGGGATTGAGCTCAACTTTAGCACGGCTTATCATCCCCAAACGGACGGTCAGTCCGAAAGGACTATACAAACGGTAGAAGACATGCTTAGAGCTTGTGCATTAAATTGGTCAACTGATTGGGAAGTTCACTTGCCCTTGATCGAGTTCACCTATAATAATAGTTGGCATGCTTCTATTAAGATGGCACCATTTGAAGCTTTGTACGGGAGAAGATGCCGATCACCCTTGTGCTGGAATGATTCTTCGGATTTGATCGGGACGGAACCGGAATTGTTAATTCAGACTCAAGAGAAGATAGCTTTGATTCGAGAAAGACTGTTGACTGCCCAGAGTCGACAAAAGTCTTACGCAGACGTACGTCGTCGTCCTCTAGAGTTCTACGCTGGGGACCTTGTACTATTGAAGGTGTCTCCTACTCGAGGGATTTTCCGTTTTGGAAAAAAGGGTAAGCTAAGTCCGAGATATATCGGGCCATTCGAGATCCTCGAGAGATTTGGAGATTTAGCATACAGGTTGGCCTTACCGCCATCGCTGAGTCACGTTCAAAATGTGTTTCACGTATCCCAACTGCGGAAGTATGTACCGGACCCCAGTCATGTCATTGATTTCGATGAGATCGAGATAGCTAATGATGGCACCTTCGAAGAGAGACCAATCAAGATACTTGAGAGTCGGATCAAACAGTTGAGGAATAAACCAATACACTTGGTTAAAGTATAATGGTCACGACACGGAGTCGAAGAGGCCACTTGGGAAATAGAGGACAGTATGAAGACTAGATATCCGGAGTTGTTTTCATCTTAAGTTTCGGGACGAAACTTCTTTTTAGGGAGGAAGGATGTAATACCCGAGATTTCTGATATGTATTTGGAACTTCTGATATTGTAATGATTGTACTTTTGTCTGAGTACTATTCTCCATATTTCATAATCCGATGTTGTTGAGCGTATCATTTCATGAATATGATTTAAAAATTGTAATTCTGCGCATGTAGCGCACGCTATCGGCTATGTGTAGCGTACGCTAACATGGATCCATAGCGCACGCTACAAAGGAACATTAACGCACGCTATACGTGGTCAATTTGATTGAGACGTGTGGTAGGTGAGATCAGGCCGAGAATCTTGGTCGGATTGTGTCGGGATGAACTTGGACGGCTTTCGGGAAAAGCCAAGTCAACGCCTTAGCACACGCTACAGGCATGTGAATAGCGCACGCTAAGTGCTAAGTACAGTGAAGTCAGTAAGACGTTAGCGCATGCTATGAGCAGGGACTAGCGCGCGCTAATAATCATTTCCTATAAATAGGACAACATCTTTTTCGTATTTTCAGTCCTTTCTTCTCCCTCATCCGAATTCTTATACTTAGAGTATAACTTCCTACATCCTAAACACTTCATATCAGCATCCTAGCTCGTGTGAAGGTTGTAGATCATTGAGAATTGGTGTTCGAGCCTTCGACGTTGGATTGCTTCGATTTCCTCCGTGTTCTTCACTACTTTGAGGTAGGTGATTCTTCACCAATATTAGTAGTGTTCTAAAGGACGTTTGATCATGTTTTGATAGTTTATTAGATTCGTTTATAATCGATCATCTCATGTTGAAAGGATACTTTTGACGTATCGACACTTAGTCTTCATATAACCCTTCGAACCTTTTTAGTATTTGGACTCCTAGCATTTTCAAACCGATTTGTGATCAGTATATAGAGATTTACAAGTTCTTATGCGTTTATATAGAAGGATCGTACGTTTTGAGACTTATAGCGGATTGAACTCAGGATATTCCTTGAAGATCTAAGATGAACTATGGTGTTGTGATGATTATACGTATCTTTGTATCTCATAATCATTTAGTACGTATAGAACTTTCACAAACCTTATTAGCATGATATGCTCGGGGATGACTTGTTTTATCACCATAGAATTCATGAGTTCATCACCATTCAATCCAGTTTTCTGTTAGTAGTAATCTTCCATGCACGGTTAGCGCACACTAACATATGTAAGTTAACGTGCGCTATCGGGGATAAGTTAACGCACGCTACGTTTAGTACGTAACGTACGTTATGATATCAGCCGAGTCAGTCGACTAATCAGAGAGAACTGTCAGTCTATGGCTAGCGTACGCTAGGATTAGACGATAGCGTATGCTAACAGGCAGGCTTAGCGCACGCTACGTAGAGTACGTAGCGTACGCTAAGTGGTTCAGGCAGACTGCATATTTTGAGCTTTTGGGCCGTAGACCGAATTGTTAGGCCATCGTTCGACTTGAAATGATTTGTATATCATTTCTTTTGTTAAGGTTCGAGCTTGCTACGTTGATCGAAGGAGGCGGCCTTCGAGTGTGTTGAGATCATTGAAGTGTTTCGTTCCTGCCATCTTCGAGGCAAGTATCGTAATATGTTAATATTGGTATTTTGAGCATGCGTGTGATTATTCATGTTGTTGAACATGAGATTTATTTCGTTGAATTGTCATGATATTCGTTATCTAGTGTTTGTATGTTCATGTTGATGAACATAATGATTTGGCATATGTGTATGCATGAGTTGTGTTTGTGTACGTTGTACGATCTATGCTGAGGGCGCTGGATCGGATGTCCACCTCGTGTTGGTCCGACGGGATCATCTTGGGATCTAGGCTGAGGGCGCTGGATCATTGGACGGGTTATTTCCACCTCGTGTTGGTCCGACGGGATCATCTTGGGATCTATGCTGAGGGCGCTGGGTCATTGGAATACCCTTGCTGTTTTAATGGAATCATGTGGATTCGCGTTGTCGGATTCCGATAGCGGAAGTCCGTGTGGTGTATCATGTTATGTATTGTTGATGCATATTTGATTTGTTTAAATGATACTTGTACTAGCATCGTTTTGCTAACCCCTTCGGGGGTGGACATTTGTTTTGATGTTCAGGTAGTCGAGGAGCAGGGAAACAGCCACAGTACCAACGTGACGACGAAGGGGTTCAGTGATGTTTGTTGTTGTTGGTGATTTGTTTTCTTGGTTTGATTTAAGTACTCGAGTACGCGTGTCTTATTAATATCATTTCGATATGGTTGTATTAATTACTCGTTGAACCAGTTGTACGGTTTTGTAAACTTGAATTTCCGTGATGTTGATGTCTTATATTTACATTTCTTTCAAAATCAGCCTTGTAAATCCTTACTTAAAGGGTTTACGGCGCTGTAATTATTCCGAATATCTCGGGGTGTTACAGAGATAAGTGTGTTTCTTTGTGGACAGTATTAATTTAGGGTCGTGAGTATGTGTTGGATAATATGGCCATTTTAGCAAAATACCTCGACTATATATATTGTGATTGACTCTTGAGGATTGCGGTTTTGGAAATGAGAATTGATGAGAGTTGTAAGTTTTTCTCGGGTACTCTCACTCGGGGATTGACTCGACGGGGTCACACGGGGACCTGGTGGCTTAGCGGCTGGACTGGGTCGCGAGGGTTACTTCGAGTGGGCATTCTCACCTGGGGATTGCTCGACGGGGCACACAGGGACTTGGTGGCTTGAGGGCCGGACCGGGTCGCGAAAATTGCCAGAATGTTTGTACTGATGAATAATTGTGATATGTCCGGAGTATCACAATGCTTGGTGCTCGGGGTCGAGAGACATTATATATGGAGTCTTGGTGTTTGTCTAAAATGGCATAAACATAATGTGTTATGTGTAATGTATTTTTGGAAGTGAATTGAAGTGAATGAACGGGTCGTGGACCCTGTGTTGGTGATCGAAATGGTTGGGTCGTGGACCCTGTGTTTTGTGACTGGAATGAATTGGGTTGTGAACCCCGTGTTTTGTTAATCGTTTTTGCATTTTTGGAAAATGAACTTTGGGGCGGTGACCCTAAGAGGCTTGTGAAGAATTAAGAACTTTACTATTGCAAATGTTTTCGAAAACTCCCGAGATTTGAAAATGTTTTCAAAGTGCTTTCTTGTTTTGGTTTCTACTTTCAAGACTTGAACTATTTTAATTATCAAATATCTCGGGAAGTCTTTTGTTGTATTCTCGAAATGTGTTTTGTATGGCTCGTATTTGCACTTTATACTTGTACTAGCAAAACAGTGGAGTTTTGCTAACCCCTGAGTATTCGGGGGGTGGATGTCTATTTTTGCATCCAGGTACATGCAGGTTTGGGAGCAAAACACAGGATCGGCGCGAAGGATGATGGAAGGCAAATGATACTAATCACATGAAGGCCAGTTTTTGGTGCAGTTAGTCGGAGTACGTGTATGGTCTTTTCCGCTGTCGTACTTTTTATTTGTGAGTGTATTTTACCCTTGCATGGGTATGAGTCGAGATAGAAATGTGTATTTTTGACTTGTATGTTAGTGACGAAAGACCAAGTTGGTTTACGGATTTGGTATTTTATCATGTCGGTATGTAATTTATTGTGTGGTTTCGATGTCTAGCCTGGTGGATCCTCACGGAGAGGGTGTGCAGCGTGTAATATTCCCGGTTTGATTTCGGGGGTGTTACAAGTATAACAATAGACATATAGTCCTTGATCTTCCAGATCTTCCTCTACCTTTAGGTGGAAGTTTCTTCTTTCCTTCCCCCTTAGCCATTGATTTATCATCAGTAGTGGCTAAGTCCCTTGCCGTGCTGGCATTCAAGGCTTCAGCAAGACTCTTCAATGCTTTGTAAGCTTCATCAACTCTTGTTGGTCTCTCTGAACTTGAGTTATAAGTCCATCAATTGGATCCATCAGATTATTCAGGACTTTGTGTTGCTCATCCACAGCTCTGAGATCTTCAGAAGCAACTCCAGCAGCATCTCTAGCTTTCTGGTTTTCTGAATCTCTGACATGAGTCAGATCCTGCTGATTGGTCACTAGCTGTCTAGTTTTTTCAAGCTTTTCCTTCATGAAAAGGTCCATCTTTTCTTCACTGGTGCATTCAACATTGACTTGTCTTTTTTCTTGAGAGCTTGATGCATTTCTGAGTAAAGCATTACTCTGCTCTTTTGCTCTGATTCCTGAATTGCAATGTCCTCTGGATTAGGCTCTTCTGGAAGTATCTGTTGCCTCTTTAGAGTTGACATACATGATGCTCTATGTTGCTATTACTATCTATGCTCTTATAGATTGCATCTCTTCTGGCTTGCTGAGAAGATGTGAGATTCTCCCGAGAAGAAGAGCTGGAAGCAGTTGTGCTTGACTCTCTTAGATCTCCATCTTTGTAAGAGCTTTGAGTACTTGTAGAAACAAAGTACTCATATCCTTTTGGAATTTGTCCTTTTAGAAGTTGGACTTCAGAAGCTTTAGTTTTAGCTTCAGCAATAGCAGGTGCTTCAGATGATGTTGGAATATCTTTTCCTTTAGTCACAGCGAATTGCAGCTGTTTTTGGCAGTGTTTTTCTTCTTCTTTAGACAACACTTCTTGTTCAGAAGTGTGAATAGTTGCTTCAGCAAGTACATTGCTGGTCTTCAAATTTGATAAGTCACCCACATACACAGCTTCTGGAAGAGCTGGTTCATTGTCCCGCTCTGGGAAGGTTGGAGATACAACAGCATGAGTACCTTGAGCCATTTCTTCTTGTTCTTCATGGCCCAATTTTTTGCATCTTTTCCTTATCTCTAGTTGTACCTTGTTGCTGAAATCCTTCTCCATCATCTCAACAAATGTGTATCTCTCAGCATGGAAAATAGTATAGATGTAGTGTTCCATCTTCTGAGCGGTATCCCTTCTTGGTGCATTTCTGGGCAGGCTGTAGTGCTCTTTCTGGCTCTGCCCACAATAAGCTTATATGTTATCTTTCTCCAGTTTCGAATTCCAAATGTTTATAATATACGTGAATAATATTTTATGATTAACAATGATTATTAAAGTTGTGAAGTAGTAAAAAATATCACTAGCTACAGAAATTATGATTGCTAAACATTCTTGAATTGTGTTGTTCTTACTCTGTAAAATGGCCAGAGAAAAAGTTGAATTTGAAAATTTTCTGTGCAAATTTTCTTGGGGGGAAGCAAAGAGAGCATGTGCTTGTTCTTAACTAGTAGAATTGAAATATATATGAGATGAATGGTATGAATTATTATACCAGTATGGATTATATACATGTTAGAACCTATTGCTGCAGCACAGAGATATACTCAAGTGCTAGTCTCCTTTACTATCAATACTCATACTTAATCATGTGATGTTATATGTGTGACATCTGGCTATTGTAAATATACAGCTACTTGGAGTCTGTTTAGTTCTTAGATATTATATGTGATGGTACTAGTTAGTCCCTAGAATTATAGGATTGTTGGCAATGCACACAGTTCTGGTTGACTAGGTTCTTGCATGTTGAACCGTTTGTTTTCTAATTGTAACATGAATTCCACCTGTTTTGGGCCAGTGTTCATAAATCAGGTTCAGGATCATGCTCTGCTTACCTTGCCAATTCTGGTTCCAACTTTGATGCAAATGTGACCTTCAATGGCAAATCGTACTACTTGACGGCATGGTCTGTGAGCATCTTACCTGACTGCAAGAATGTCGTCTTTAACACTGCAAAGGTATGCATCAAATTATTATGTCATACTCTGAGCGACCATGCTTAAGTGTTCTTTTTTTTGCCATGTATCGAGATGTGATTTTTTTCCTCCAGTTGTTATTAGTGGTCTAGTAGACTGGTTGCAACCTGATATTCATGAAAGAGTCTTTCAAGTCTTTTGTTTGATCAAATTTGATCATTGAACTCCAAATTTTCTATCTCTTTCTTTCTCTTTCTCTTTCTCTGTAAATATGTGTATTATAGGTCCATCTCCGTGGGTCATGTCAATCATCTATGAGCCAGTATTGGTCTATAATGCTTGTGCCAATATCATTGGCAGGTCCATCATTGACAATGTAGACTACATTGAACCTATGATGATTAGTTTTGGCAATAATGTAAAAGCATTATGGGTATCATGTGAGTTCAATCATACAGTTGCCATACTCGAGTATATAACAATATATTCCCTTTCTAACAATAGCGGTCAACTGGTCGTTATGCACTTTATACATGAACAATTAGTGTTGTATATCCAAAAAAGTTGTTATAAATGACTAAATGTGTAATTTATTCTATAGAGAAAGTATGATGTCCGTTACAATGTCAATAATGAAAGCTCTTTTAGGGAGAACACCATTTTATGGTTGTTTCAAATATTCAATATAACAGTGTTGTTATTTGGAAATCGATAGTAGCTTACAGCATTGCATATGTTAATGTGTTTTTCATATTATTATTCATGAGTTATTGTTTGAGTACTCCATATAAGTTGAGTATCAAAACATTCAATTTGGCTGGCAAAAATATCCTTCGACTGTGATTTCCTTGAGAAAGAAATACAGATACTTTAATTTCTCTAGTTCATACTTGTGGAAAGGGCAGGGTTTACTTTGTTTACTTGGAGTCTTGAATAAAATTTAATCAACACAGTATATGATTCTTTAGTAAGCAAAGCTTATAATGACTTCTGATCTATGGAGTTCCATTATGCAGAGAGGGTCGATATGTGTAGCTAGTGACCGTAAGTTTCTTTTTCTGTTAAACCTACATTAGTTTCAATGTCGATAGATTCCAGTAATACGTCGTGTCTATTGTTTTGTTCTCCGATGTGCATATCATTTATTTTCTGATGCTTACGGTCTATAGTTTTCAGGAATGGGGAACATTTATATTGCCTTGGTTTCTGGTTTGACATTCACAAAAAATATTGCTAATCTAAGGTCTTTAGAATGTATCCTTTTCTTTTGAGGTCTGTTCTTGTATTTGTCGTCCCCCTCCCCTAAAATCCTAACACATGCACAGTCCCACACCCCTTTTTCTTTTCTAACAGGTCATTAGCACGGGAAGAAGTTCTTTTCCTTGGTGTAATTTAAGTTCTAATTGGCTATAAAATGTCCTATAAAAATCGAATGTTTTTGTGATTTTTTGAATTTTTATCTTGTCAACTGTGATATGTTAAGCGAAATGCTTCCAGTGGTTATCAAATTATTTTATTTCACATATATTTGTTTAAAATGTTAGCTGTAATGTTATGCTCCCCAACTGGAAAATTTAGTGTTCATAGCGATTTATGATCGATCAACAACTTATTTCTTACTTGTAAGTGTAGTAAACTATGATTTTGTTGCATGTTGAAGAGATTGGATACGTTTTTCCTACTGATGTCCAGGAGCAGGCTCTGCCTATCCTCTTTTCTGGCCATGATTGTATACTGCATTCTCAGGTCACTATTTTGTCTGAGTTGTTTTTTTCTTAATAATTTGGACACAGTTTTACTACTAAAATATGGTTGAATTCATGAGTTTCGATAATAGCAGGATTTATGTTATCAAATTCGATGATAAATTTGTTGTTTGCTATATTAATTTAATTAATTAGTTAATTGCCGAATTCAGCAATTTTTTAGGAACAACAGTGAGGGAACAACTTGCGCACGATATGGATGAAAAAGTTGACAAAGGTTCGAGAGAATGCCAAGCTGATGATGACTAAAATTGCATGGAAGAATCCAGAACTCAAGCTTGATATCGATGAGCTATATGTTGAGCCATCAACTTATATTTCAAGTGACAATGTTCCTACTTGATGTTTGTCAAGAGGGACTGCCTAGTGCATGTTTTATATAATCTTTTGAACTAATTGAGTACCTAATTATGATGACAGTTAGGAGATGATGTTGTACTTTAATATTTTGGACAGATTTGACTAGTTGATTTATGTCCAAGTTTTGCTATGGTTAACTTTGATTATGTACTGATTTGGTATTTTTTGAAGTTAAAAATATGTACTGCTTTCCTTTTGGCATTTTTTGCTTATGAAAACATTTTTAGGATATAATTGTGACATTAGAAATTTAGGTAACATGAAGATGTGTAGCTAAAATTGGAAAGGTGTTTATTAGCAATAACCAAAAAAAATTGTTGCTAATAAAGAAAGTGTTTAGTTAAACAAATATTGCAATAACAAAAAAAAGTGTTGCTAAAACATGAAGAGCGTTTAATAAAAAATGTTGCAATAACAAAAAAGATGTTGGTAAAATAAGAAAAGTGTTAAATAAAAATATGTTGCAATAACAAAAATATGTGTTGCCAAATATTTAAAGTGTTTAATAAAATAATATTGCATTAGATCTCAAAAGATGTTGCCAAAACAATTAAGTGTTACATGAACCAGTGTTGCAGAAGGAAAAAATGGTGTTGCAATAGGGTTTATGGTAACATTCCATTTGGTGTTGCCATAGACCAAAAAGTATTGCCATAGATGCCTAATGCAACATATATACAGATGTGGCCATAAACTAAGAAAAGTGTTGGCTTACATCCCTAAAGCTACGGAACTATATCGAACATCACTAAAATTGGCAAAAGTGTAGCCTTAAACCAATTTTGGGCTTATCACAACATTTTTTACGCTTTTTTACACTTTTTTAAGTGTTGGCAAAGACCATATATGGTGTAGTGAAATGATACGATTGGATTCGGTGTTATTAGGATCAAGGATCCGACATTATTAGAATCGCAATATATATCCACGTGAGGTTCATCTAGTACCCATAGAAAGCTAGATTAGTTGATTCCTTGTCCAATTGAAAAGGAAAACAATTTAACTTGGACCGACAAAATGACAAGTGATTGAACGGTCTACTTGGACCGATAGAAGACGAGTTTATAACGGTTATCCTTCGACTGATAGAAGAGAGGTGTAGAGGTTTATCTTTAGCCTATAGAAAAAGATCCGGAAAGAGGAAGTAGGCACGTTTGGCCGAACCTCTATAAATCTTGTGTCGATTTATTTTCCGCACCTTTATTTAAATCGCTTCCGCAACACAAAAGAGTTTTATAACTCTATCTCCAAATGGTGATACCGACCAATCCTGCTCCAACAATTGGTATCGGAGCGGTACCTCCTAGAAGTGGCTTAACATCCAAGGAGAGAAGATCCAATGGCATTTCAATTTGCCCCGGTAGAAAGTCTTGCCTTGAATCGACCACCATTCTTCGATGGATCAAATTATATGACTTGGAAGAAAAATATGTCGATCTTCATTCGTGCCTATGATATACAAATATGGAAGATCATTTGTCTTGGTCCGAAAGTTCCAATCAAAACCGACGGATCTCTTAAGAGCTTCGAAGAATACAATGACGAGGATTGGAAGAACGATCATCAATAACATTATTAAAAAGATCATTTGTCTTGGTTCGAAGGAGGATTTACAAGGCTAATTTAAAAGAAATGACATTATTAAAACATATGTACTCGAGTACTAAATGAATCAAGAAGACAAATCACAATAACAATAAACATGAACCACATCACTGAGCCGTTTCATCGTCCTATCGGTACTGTGGTTGCTTCCCCGCTCATCGGCTACCTGAACATCAAAACAATGTCCACCCCCGAAGGGGTTAGCAAAATAATGCTAGTACAAGTATCATAATACATAAATCATCAGTACATCATAAAACATGCAAACGGACTTCCGTCATCGGAATCCAACGATATGAATCCTCACGATTCCATCAACACAATACAGGGTAATCCAGCGATCCAGCGCCGTTGGTATAGATCCCCATGATGATCCCGTCGGACCAACGCATGGTGGAAAACCCGTCCAGCGATCCAGCGCCCTCAGCATAGATCCCCATGATGATCCCGTCGGACCAACGCATGGTGGACATTCGATCCAGCGCCCTCAGCATAGATCCTCATGATCCCCTCGGATCATTTATACCATAAACCAATCAATTATGCATACATATATGCATTTCAATATGTTCATCAATACAAACAATTAACAACGAATACCATGAGAAATTAAAGAAATACATCTCACATTCGACCACATGAACAAAACCATAAGCATGATCAAAGTTCCAATATAAATCAAACTCAACATATGATACTTGCCTCGAAAATGGCAAGAATGAAATACTCCAACAAATGACACGCGTCCGTATGCCACCGCCCCTCAATCGTCCCCTATGCAAGGCTCGGACCTACGAAATAATAAAGAATTCCTCTCAAGTCGTACGAACGTCTAACAATCCGATTTATGGCCGCAAGCTCTAAAAATGAATTCTGCCTGAACTACTTAGAGCGCGCTACGTATTATACGTAACGTGCGCTAAGCCTGTCCGTTAACGTACGCAAATGACCAAGTTTAGCGTGCGCTAGTGGTATCTTGTGATCCTCTCGAGCATGGCGCCCTTTGCACGATGACATAACGTACGTTACGTACCCAACGTAGCGTATGTTACTCATTCCCGATAGCGCACGTTAATATATACATCTTAGCGTGCGCTAACCGTGCATGGCAGTCACTACTGGGTAAAAACATGAGCTAAAGGTGATGAAAACTCATGAAATCCTCAGTGTTAATACATGCCAACTCCGTGCATATCATGCTCATACGGTTTATGAAAGATCTTTATGGATTAAATGACTACCAGACACAAGGATACGTATCATCATTACTACACCATAATTCATCTTGATCTTCAAGAAAATATTCTAAGTTCAATTCATTCCAAGTCCCAAAACATATGATTCCTTACGTAAAACATAAGAACTAGGTAATCTCCATATACTGGTCATAATCGGTTTAGAAGATACATGAATATGCTTAGGAGTCCATATACTAAAAAGGTTCACTGGATTATACGATGAATAAGCGCCGAAACGTCAAAAATATCCTTCTAACACATGAGGTTAGACTACTAACGAATTTAACTGACTAGATAATCATGATCAAAACGTCCTTCATACTAGTACTTAGTATTGGTGAAGAATCACCTACCTCAAAATAGTGAAGAACAAGGAGGAATTCGAAGCAATCCAACGTCGAAGGCTTGAACACCAATCCCCAATGATCTACAATCTTCAACACGAGCTAAGATGCTGATATTAAGTGTTTAGGATGAAGAGAGTAATTCTCTAAGTATAAGGATTCGGATGAGGGAAGTGAAAAGACTGAAAATACGAAAAGGGATGATGTCCTATTTATAGAAAATGGTTATTAGCGCGCGCTAGTCCATATTCATAGCGTGCGCTAACGGCTATTTGAAACTTACTGATTTCACTGTACTCAGCCTTTAGCGTGCTCTACCCTCATGTGGGTAGCGTGCGCTAACGCGTTGACTTGGCTTTTTCCCGAAAGCCGTCCAGGTTCATCCCGACACACTCCGACCAAGATCCCCGGCCTGATCTCACCTACCAACACGTCTCAATCATATTGACCACGCATTGCGTGCGCTAAGGTTCCTTCGTAGCGTGCGCTATGGATCCAAGTTAGCGTACGCTACACTTAGATGATAGCGTGCGCTACATGCGCATAATCACAATTTTTAAATCACATTCATGAAATCATATGCTCAACAATACCGGATTATGAAATACGGAGAATAATACTCAGATCAAAGTGCAACAATTACAATATCACAAGTTCCAAATACATATCAGAAATCTCGGGTATTACATCCTTCCTCCCTAAAAAGAAGTTTCGTCCCCGAAACTTAAGATGAAAACAACTCTGGATATCTAGCCTTCATACTGTCCTCTGTTTCCCAAGTGGCCTCTTCAGCTCCATGTCGTGACCATTGTAATTTAACCAAGTGTATTGGTTTAATCCTCAATTGTTTGATCCGACTCTCAAGTATCTTGATTGGTCTCTCTTCGAAGGTGCCGTCATTAGCTATCTCGATCTCATCGAAATCAATGACGTGACTGGGGTCCGGTACATACTTCCGCAATTGGGATACATGAAACACACTGTGAACGTGACTCAGCGATGGCCGTAAGGCCAACCTGTATGCTAAATCCCCAACTCTCTCGAGGACCTCAAATGGCCCGATATATCTCGGACTTAGCTTACCTTTCCTCCCAAAATGGAAAATCCCTCGTGTAGGAGACACCTTCAATAGTACATGGTCTCCAACGTCGAACTCTAGAGGGCGACGACGTACGTCTGCATAAGACTTATGTCGACTCTGGGCAGTCAACAGTCTCTCTCTAATCAAAGCTATCTTCTCTAGAGTCTGAACTATCAATTCCGGTTCCGTCCCGATCAATTCCGAAGAATCATCCCAGCACAGGGGTGATCGGCATCTTCTCCCGTACAAAGCTTCAAATGGTGCCATCTTAATAGAAGCATGCCAACTATTATTGTAGGTGAATTCAATCAACGGCAAATGAACTTCCCAATCAGTCGACCAATCTAAGGCACAAGCTCTAAGCATGTCTTCTACTGTTTGTATAGTCCTTTCGGACTGACCATCCGTTTGGGGATGATAAGCCGTGCTAAAGTTGAGCTCAGTCCCCAAAGCCCTGTGAACTGCCTTCCAGAAGTGCGACACGAAGCGACCATCTCGATCTGAAATAATGGTCTTCGGCGTCCCATGCAATCTGACTACCTCTGCAATAAATACTCGCGCCAATCTCTCGGGTCCCCAAGTATCTTTAATTCCTAGGAAATGATCCGACTTGGTTAGTCGATCAACTATAACCCAAATCATGTTCATTCCCGTTTTGGTCCTTGGCATATTGGTGATGAAATCCATCGAGATATCCTCCCACTTCCACTCAGGGATCGGAAGCGGCTTTAACATTCCGGCAGGTCGCTGATGTTCAATCTTAACCTGCTGACAAGTCAAACACTTCGAAACGTACTCTGCTACGTCCTTCTTCATATTCCCCCACCAGAAGTTTTGTTTTAGATCGTTATACATCTTACTGCTGCCCGGGTGAATAGAATAAGGTGCACTATGAGCTGCCTTCAGAATTGTCCGTCTCAAGTCATCATCGTCGGGAACACAAAGTTGACTCTGAAATCTCAGAACTCCATCATCTTGTATCACGAATCCTGGGGCCTTTCCTTTCTTTACTTCGTCACATAACCTAAGGATCAGAGAATCGTTTAACTGCTTAGATTTGATCTCCTCGACTAGTGATGAAGTCAGTTCCATCACATATAGTTGCCCTTGGATTCCTGGTGCTCATACTTCAATCCCTTCGCGGATCAGTTCTCGTTGAATGCTGGTTTGGGATGTAAGTGCTTCCAACACTCGAAGAGAAACAGGTTTACGGCTCAAAGCATCGGCTACTACGTTTGCTTTACCCGGATGGTAGAGAATCTCCAAATCGTAATCCTTGATCAATTCGAGCCACCTTCTCTGCCTCATATTTAATTCCTCCTGACTGAAAATATACTTGAGGCTTTCTGATCGGTGAAGATCTGACAACGAGTGCCGTATAAATAATGTCGCCAAATTTTCAAAGCAAAGACCACAGCTGCTAGCTCCAAATCATGAGTCGGGTAATTAACTTCATACGGTTTCAACTGTCGAGAGGCATAGGCAATCACTTTATCCTTTTGCATCAATACAAATCCCAGACCCTGATTTGAAGCATCGCTGTATACCATGAATCCATCAGTTCCATCTGGTAACGCTAATATAGGTGCTGTCGTCAGTCTCCTCTTAAGTTCATCAAAGCCCGCCTGGCATTTCTCATTCCACACGAATTTTTGGGTTCTATGCAACAGCTGAGTAAGTGGACGAGCGATTTTCGAAAATCCCTCTACAAAACGGCGATAATATCCAGCAAGTCCTAAGAAACTCCGGACTTCCTTCACGTTATTAGGAGATTCCCATTCCAAGATTGCTTCGACTTTCTTCGGGTCCACCTGAACTCCGTCAGCTGATATCACATGCCCAAGGAAAGTTACTTCCCTAAGCCAGAACTCGCATTTGGAAAGCTTTGCATACAGCTGTTCCTTCCTCAAGGTGCTCAAAACCACACGCAAATGTTCGGCATGCTCCTCTGTGTCCTTCGAATATATCAAGATGTCATCAATGAAGACGACCACAAATTTATCCAAGTATTCTAAGAATACCCGATTCATCAATTGCATGAATACCGCAGGAGCATTTGTAAGTCCAAATGGCATCACTACAAATTCATAATGCCCGTACCGGGACCTGAAAGCAGACTTTGGTATATCCGATTCCTTAATTCTCAACTGATGGTATCCTGATCGCAAGTCAATCTTCGAGAATACCCTTGCCCCTTGCAGTTGATCAAACAAGTCGTCGATCCGAGGTATAGGATACTTATTCTTGATTGTCACTTTGTTGATCTCCCTGTAATCAATACACAGTCGGAGGGATCCGTCTTTCTTCCGGACAAAGAGAACAGGCGCTCCCCAAGGAGAAACGCTAGGTTGAATATAACCCTTCTGTAATAATTCCTCTAGTTGCTTCTTTAACTCATACATCTCGGTTGGCGCCATGTGGTATGGTGCTCTGGAAATAGGAGCGGCTCCAGGCTCTAATTCGATAGTGAATTCCACCTCTCTCTGCGGAGGTAACCCAGGTAGTTCGTCAGGAAATACATCGGAGAATTCATTCACAACTGGAATAGATGAGAGCTTTACTCCTTCCTCTTTCCTCATGGCATAACACCAAAGTCCATGACATCCCTGCTTCAGTAATTTCACGGCTTTCATTGCTTTGATCAATTTTCCCGAACTTCCCGGTCTCCATCCTTGGAATAAGTGTTCAGATCCGTCATCAGCAATGATAGAAATGACTCTCTTTCGGTAATTCAGAATAGCTCCATAACGGTTGAGCCAATCGTCTCCGAGAATTAAATCGTCACCGTAGATGTCAACTACAATAAGGTTCGATGGCCAATCTCTCTCTCCTATAGACACTGGAAAATCTCTAGCTTCTAGGGTTCCCACAATTTTCTCTCCGCTCGGTAAACCCACAACATAAGGTTCACAATCATACAAGCACGAGATTTTCAAACGATTAACACAGTTCAAAGATATAAAAGAATGCGTAGCTCCTGAATCGAATAAGACACTAACTGGTTGCAAAAGGATCTGAATCGTACCTGATGCAACAGCTGTGTTCAGATCGTCTGACTTCTTCATTTCGTAAATACGTGGAGGGACGGACCCAACGCTAGATGCTTCTCTTTTCCCGACATTCTGCTGCTGGAAACCGCTTTGCTGCGTCTGGTTTACACTAGTGTCCTTCGGAACCGGTACAGGAGTGCGAGTGCCAAAAGATAGAGTCGCATTCCCACAAAATGTTGCGCGATGCCCTTCCTGTCCACACTCGAAACAGGTCACAGCAGGCGCGAAACAGTCACGTCGAACATGTCCCGCCTTGCCACAGTTATAACATTTCTTCCCTGCGTCTGAAACGGTTGGTGCTGCCCGGAACTTCTTTCCTCCTCGAGAAGGATGCGGAGGCCTCCTGGATGAATGAAAAGAGGACTGGCCCCTGCGAGGCCCACTACTCTTATTCTCCGTGAAGTTTCCAGCCACTTTCTGCTTCTTTGCTTCCGTTGATTTCTCTACTGCCGCCTCTTTCATATCATAGGCCAGCGCCTTGTCCTGATACTGTCGCAAAGTGGTACATTCAAATCCGGACATATATTGCTGAATTTACGGCTTAATTCGCATGTCAAAATGGAAAATTCTCTCCGCCTCGGTCCTGACCAAGTGGCGCACATAAGTCAGCTGGTGATTAAAGGTCTTAATCACGTCTGTCACTGATGCCTCTGAATTTTGTGGTGAGAAAACCTCCCGGACTCGGGCCTCTCTAACTGGGCGAGGACAATACTGCGCTTCCATCATTAATTTGAACTCCATCCAGTCGACATTATGCTCCTCAGGTCGAATGGCCTCCCACCAGTCGAAAGCCTCCCCCGTTAGAAGATACTGGGCGACCGGAACCTTCCTGTCATTGGGACAGTTAATCCCCGCAAAAATCTTCTCTAACTCCTTCAGCCAATGATCCCAAGCGTCTCGTGAGCCGTCAAATTTCGGAGGATGCAATTTGATCACCTCGGTAAGCCATTTATCTCCCGATTATCCACGTTATCTGCTTTGTCCCATCGCCGTCTGCATGCGATCCACAACTTGAAAAGCTGGTTTATCGAGCAACCACCTGTTGAAGCACTCCGGCACGTTAGGATCTGCATTATTATTTGCGATCCTGTTGTCCCCGGAATGGGAATCCGTTCGGCTAGCGGTTATTTCTAGGGTAGACACGAATCTTCTTGTCTCGCATTTCCACGTCGCGTCGCATCCACGACCTCCCTCAACATCGTAAACACGGATACTCAATATCCAGGGCAATCTTTCTAAAATTAAGTCCATCAATGTTCACAAAACATGAATTAAATAAAGCGGTAGTATTTGAGATTAGGAAACTTACAACCACGGTCCACACGGCGATCTTTGGCTCGGCGGTGATGTTACAAACGACCAATAATCAAATAACGTAAACAGACCCAACTAACCCGACTGCCAAGACATCCATGAATCTTAGCTCCGATACCATATTCTGTAACACCCCGAGATATTCGAAATAATTACAGCGCCGTAAACCCTTTAAGGAGGATTTACAAGGCTAATTTAAAAGAAATGTAATTATAATCCAATCGTACAACTGAAGATCGAAATACAGACTTGGTTCAATTGATCCAATGAGTTAATTTATGCAACCATATCGAAAATGACATTATTAAAACATACGTACTCGAGTACTAAATGAACCAAGAAGACAAATCACAATAACAATAAACATGAACCACATCACTGAGCCGTTTCATTGTCCTGTCGGTACTGTGGTTGCTTCCCCACTCCTCGGCTACCTGAACATCAAAACAATGTCCACCCCCGAAGGGGTTAGGAAAACAATGCTAGTACACGTATCATAATACATAAATCATCAGTACATCATAAAACATGCAAATGGACTTCCGTCATCGGAATCCAACGATGTGAATCCTCACGATTCTATCAACACAATACAGGGTAATCCAGCGATCCAGCGCCCTTGGTATAGATCCCCATGATGATCCCGTCGGACCAAAGCATGGTGGAAAACCCGTCCAGCGATCCAGCGCCCTCACAATAGATCCCCATGATGATCCCGTCGGACCAACGCATGGTGGACATTCGATCCAGCGCCCTCAGCATAGATCCTCATGATCCCCTCGGGTCATTTATACCATAAACCAATCAATTATGCATACATATATGCATTTCAATATGTTCATCAATACGAACAATTAACAATGAATACCACGAGAAATTAAAGAAATACATCTCACATTCGACCACATGAACAAAACCATAAGCATGATCAAAGTTCCAATATAAATCAAACTCAACATATGATACTTGCCTCGAAAATGGCAAGAATGAAATACTCCAACAAATGACACGCGTCCGTATGCCACCGCCCCTCGATCGTCCCCTATGCAAGGCTCGGACCTAAGAAATAATAAAGAATTCCTCTCAAGTCGTACGAACGTCTAACAATCCGATTTATGGCCGCAAGCTCTAAAAATGAATTCTGCCTGAACTACTTAGCGCGCGCTACGTATTATACGTAACGTGCGCTAAGCCTGTCCGTTAACGTACGCAAATGACCAAGTTTAGCGTGCGCTAGCTGTATCTTGTGATCCTCTCACGAGCGGCCTGCCTGATGACATAATGTACGTTACGTACCCAACGTAGCGTACGTTACTCATTACCGATAGCGCACGTTAATATATACATCTTAGCATGCGATAACCGTGCATGGCAGTCACTACTGGGTAAAAACTTGAGCTAAAGATGATGAAAACTCATGAAATCCTCAGTGTTAATACATGCCAACTCCGTGCATATCATGCTCATACGGTTTATGAAAGATCTTTATGGATTAAATGACTACGAGACACAAGGATACGTATCATCATTACTACACCATAATTCATCCTGATCTTCAAGAAAATATTCTAAGTTCAATTCATTCCAAGTCCCAAAACATATGATTCCTTACGTAAAACATAAGAACTAGGTAATCTCCATATACTGGTCATAATCGGTTTAGAAGATACATGAATATGCTTAGGAGTCCATATACTAAAAGGGTTCACTGGATTATACGATGAATAAGCGCCGAAACGTCAAAAATATCCTTCTAACATATGAGGTTCGACTACTAACGAATTTAACTGACTAGATAATCATGATCAAAACGTCCTTCATACTAGTACTTAGTATTCGTGAAGAATCACCTACCTCAAAATAGTGAAGAACAAGGAGGAATTCGAAGCAATCCAACGTCGAAGGCTTGAACACCAATCTACAATCTTCAAAACGAGCTAGGATGCTGATATTAAGTGTTTAGGATGAAGAGAGTAATTCTCTAAGTATAAGGATTCGGATGAGGGAAGTGAAAAGACTTGAAATACGAAAAGGGATGCTGTCCTATTTATAGAAAATGGTTATTAGCGCGCGCTAGTCCATATTCATAGCGTGCGCTAACGGCTATTTGAAACTTGCGATTTCTTGTACTCGGCCTTTAGCGTGCGCTACCCTCATGTGGGTAGCGTGCGCTAACGCGTTGACTTGGCTTTTTCGAAAGCCGTCGAGTTCATCGACGAATCCGACCAAGATCCCCGGCCTGATCTCACCTACCAACACGTCTCAATCATATTGACCACGCATTGCGTGCGCTAAGGTTCCTTCGTAGCGTGCGCTATGGATCCAAGTTAGCGTACGCTACACTTAGATGATAGCGTGCGCTACATGCGCAGAATCACAATTTTTAAATCACATTCATGAAATCATACGCTCAACAATACCGGATTATGAAATACGGAGAATAATACTCAGATCAAAGTGCAACAATTACAATATCACAAGTTCCAAATACATATCAGAAATCTCGGGTATTACATCTATCCTCTTTTCTGGCCATGATTGTATACTACATTCTCAGGTCACTATTTTGTCTGAGTTGTTTTTTTCTTAATAATTTGGACACAGTTTTACTACTAAAATATGGTTGAATTCATGAGTTTCGATAATAGCAGGATTTATGTTATCAAATTCGATGATAAATTTGTTGTTTGCCATATTAATTTAATTAATTAGTTAATTGCCGAATTCAGCAATTTTTTAGGAACAACAGTGAGGGAACAACTTGCGCACGATATTGATGAAAAAGTTGACAAAGGTTCGAGAGAATGCCAAAGATGATGACTAAAATTGCAGGGAAGAATCCAGAACTCAAGCTCGATATTGATGAGCTATATGTTGAGCCATCAACTTATGTTTCAAGTGATAATGTTCCTACTTGATGTTTGTAAAGAGGGACTACCTAGTGCATGTTTTATATAATCTTTTGAACTAATTGAGTACCTAATTATGATGACAGTTAGGAGATGATGTTGTACTTTAATATTTTGGACAGATTTGACTAGTTGATTTATGTCCAACTTTTGCTATGGTTAACTTTGATTATGTATTGATTTGGTATTTTTTGAAGTTAAAAATATGTACTGCTTTCCTTTTGGCATTTTTTGCTTATGAAAACATTTTTAGGATATAATTGTGACATTAGAAATTTAGGTAACATGAAGATGTGTAGCTAAAATTGGAAAGGTGTTTATTAGCAATAACCAAAAAAAATTGTTGCTAATAAAGAAAGTGTTTAGTTAAACAAATATTGCAATAACAAAAAAAAGTGTTGCTAAAACATGAAGAGCGTTTAATAAAAAATGTTGCAATAACAAAAAAGATGTTGGTAAAATAAGAAAAGTGTTAAATAAAAATATGTTGCAATAACAAAAATATGTGTTGCCAAATATTTAAAGTGTTTAATAAAATAATATTACATTAGATCTCAAAAGATGTTGCCAAAACAATTAAGTGTTACATGAACCAGTGTTGCAGAAGGAAAAAATGGTGTTGCAATAGGGTTTATGGTAACATTCCACTTGGTGTTGCCATAGACCAAAAAGTATTGCCATAGATGCCTAATGCAACATATATACAGATGTGGCCATAAACTGAGAAAAGTGTTGGCTTACATCCCTAAGCCTACGGAACTATATCCAACATCACTAAAATTGGCAAAAGTGTAGCCTTAAACCAATTTTCGGCTTATCACAACATTTTTTACGCTTTTTTACACTTTTTTAAGTATTGGCAAAGACCATATATGGTGTAGTGAAATGATAAGATTGGATTCGGTGTTATTAGGATCAAGGATCCGACATTATTAGAATCGCAATCTATATCCACGTGAGGTTCATCTAGTACCCATAGAAAGCTAGATTAGTTGATTCCTTGTCCAATAGAAAAGGAAAACGGTTTAACTTGGACTGACAAAAGGACAAGTGATTGAATGGTCTACTCGGACCGATAGAAGACGAGTTTGTAACGGTTATCCTTCGACTGATAGAAGAGAGGTGTAGAGGTTTATCTTTAGCCTATAGAAAAAGATTCGGAAAGAGGATGTAGATCTGAATACGCTCGACTTTAGCGCCCTCGTTGGCTCGATAATAAATTATGAGTTAGTTCTAAAATCACGGAACACCAAGCTGAAGCCAAAGGAAAGAACGATAGTTTTAAAAGCGAAGATGTCAAGAAAAGAAGAAATTCTGATCGATGATAGTGATGAAGAATCAGCATATTATGCCAAGAATATTAATAAGTTTCAAAACTTATTAAACCGAATAAAGAAAGATATTAAAATGGGCGAATCTAAGAAATTCGACAACAACTGTCGAATCTGTGGTAAACCAGGCCACTTTGCGAAGAATTACTGAGCAAATCAAAAGAAGGAAGTTCTAATTGCCACGTGGAGTGATGAAGACGAGGACGAAGATTTCAATAATCAAAATAACCTCGTACTTATGGCAAGAAGTTCATTCGACGAAAGCTACGTCGAAATCCAGATTAGTACGTCATCTCAAGATGAATTATTTGAAGCATTCGAGTTATTGCATACCGATTTTTAAAATGCTTTATCAGAAATAAAATCCATCCAATCTAAAAAAAAATTATTGGAAATTGAAATTTCCAAAATCCTTGAAAAAGGGAAAACTATCGAGACCGATCATTCTCAATGTCTTGAAAATGAAAATATTTTAAAGAATGATCTTTTAAAAGTCCAAGACGAACTTAAAATTTTGACAAAGAAATTTTCATGCGGTAATGATAAATTTGAACAAATGTTATCGGTTCAAAAATATACTTTGAATAAACAGGGGTTAGGATTCAAACCGCATATTAAAAATGAATCCTTAAATTTCGAAATTCCCCGATGTGACAAATGTCTAAAAATTGGGCACCATATTTCAAATTGTAAAAGCCAACGACAGACGATTAAAATTAAAAAAGTTTGGATTCCAAAAGGACCCACTATTCCGAACATCGTATATGTTAATGAAAAACGACCGACTTTCGGTTGGATCCCCAAAAATTAATTTTCATCAATTAGTTTTTTACTCAGGGGGAGTATTATTTTTTTAGAAAGGGGGAGATTTTTGTCAGGGGGAGATTACCCATTTTTGCATACATTTTATAATCAATCGTTATTTGCATTTTATTTACACTTTTTGCTGATAACAAAAAGGGGGAGAGAATAGTTGAATGACATAAAAAGAAGCGGCATGGAAGAATGACGAGAAAAAAAATAAAAGTGAAAAGGGGGAGAGAAAAATAAAAAATTTCATACGAATCCGAAAGGAGGAGAAAAGTCGAAGAAAGTAGAAAAAGAAAACGAAGAAGTTGAAAAATGAAAAGAAGACGTCGAAAAGGAGAAAAAAAATAAGATGGGAGAAACTAACGAAACGATCAAAACTGAAAACTTTATTCGTGCAAATATATATATATATATATATATATACTTTATTTTGCAAGTTTTACCCAATTCAAGGTGTTGTTTTGTAATCATCAAAAAGGGGGAGATTGTTGGAATATTTTATTCCAAATATTCATTAATCGAGTTTCGATGATTAGTTGTTAAACAAGGAAAACAACAAAGAAGCAAAACAAAACAACAAAGACAATCAAGCTGGGCAAAAGTACCCTGTTCAGACGACAAGACAAAAACCTACCTGATCAGACGTGTGCAAAGTTACCTGAAGACAAAGTCACCTGATCAAGCTTAACGTACGTAACGTAGAATAGATAACGTACGTAATGTGAAAGCTACCTGATGTCACCAAAGTTACCTGATGGAGTTAACGTACGCTATATGCATAGCATAACGCACGCTATCGAAGGTACATAACGTACGTAACACGGAGGAATTAACGTACGTAATGAAGTGTTTCTGAATTCAAACAAGATGAACGCTGGAGATGACGTCATGGCATAGGTCAGCATGCAACGGATAATTTGACTGATGATAATATATGTAATGGGGAGAAGCCTAACGTACGTAATGGAAGAAAGGAAAGCTACTGGACTAATCTACATTGTGCTTAACGTACGTAACATGTTGATGATAACGTACATAATGCATATAACGTACGTAAGGAATGGATAATAACGTACGTAAAGAAGGCAGCAGGAGCTAACAGCTAGTTGAGGCTTTGGAGCCTATAAATACCATTTCTAATGGTATTCATGACACAACAACTTCAAGCAATCGATATATTGATTATATAGTGATATACATTCTATTATTATTGTAATTGGGCTTATATTGTCAAGAGTTTGAGTGTGATACACGAAAACTCATACACGAGAGGTAAAAGAAAGGATACGATTGGATTCGGTGTTATTAGGATCAAGGATCCAGCATTATTAGAATCGCAATCTATATCCACATGAGGTTCATCTAGTACCCATAGAAAGCTATATTGGTTGATTCCTTGTCCAATAGAAAAGGAAAACGGTTTAACTTGGACCGACAAAAAGACAAGTGATCGAATGGTTTACTCGGACTGATAGAAGATGAGTTTGTAACGGTTATCCCTAAATCGATAGAAGAGAGGTGCAGAGGTTTATCTTTAGCCTATAGAAAAAGATCCGGAGAGAGGATGTAGGCACGTTTGGCCCAACCTCTATAAATCTTGTGTCAATTTATTTTCTGCACCTTTATTTGAATCGCTTCCGCAACGCGAAAGAGTTTTGTAACTCTATCTCCAAACGGCGATACCAACCAATACTGCTCCAACATCGTGGAGTCTGCATCTACCATCGCTTGGTCATAGGTCGCGGGGTCGGTCTCTTGGCTATCAACTGGAACCTCATGGAGACCCAGTTCCTCCAAGTGCATAAAGCCATACCTCTCAGGTAATTGAGACACCCTACTAGACCTACGAGGTGGTTGTACTTGTGTTTCAGAAGGTTAAGTTCCAACTTCTTGTACAGGTGTCTTCTGAAGAGTTTCATTGTATTCTTCCAAAGAGATACTTCTACCTGCTCCACCTCCCCGAATGAACTCATCTGCTAGGAAGTGTACTTGCAAAGCAACGATGCTCTTTATCTTCAGGCATGTAGGATAGATAACCCATCGTACAATACGGGAATCCAATGAAAGGTTCCTTCACGATCCTTGCTTCCAACTTCTCCACCTTAGTCTTCTTGACATAGGTGGGACATCCCTAAATCCTAATATGATTAAGACTTAGTTTCCTACCTTCCCACATCTCATGTGGAGTCTTAAGAACAGACTTAGAAGGACATCTGCTCAAGATATAAGCAGCAGTCAGGAGCGAATTACCCCACAGATAAATATGTAAGTCAGTATACCTAAACATGGAACGAACCATGTCCAACAAGGTTCGATTTCTTCTTTTCGACACACTATTGAACTGAGGAGTACATGGAGGTGTAAGTTGTGACATTATTCCATGCTCCTTTAGGAACTCGTCAAACTCTGATGAATTATTTGAAGCATTCGAGTTATTGCATACCGATTTTCAAAATGCTTTATCAGAAATAAAATCCATCCAATCTAAAAAGAAATTATTGGAAATTGAAATTTCCAAAATCCTTGAAAAAGGGAAAACTGTCGAGACCGATCATTCTCAATGTCTTGAAAATGAAAATATTTTAAAGAATGATCTTTTAAAAGTCTAAGACGAACTTAAACTTTTGACAAAGAAATTTTCATGCGGTAATGATAAATTTGAAAAAATGTTATCGGTTCAAAAATATACTTTGAATAAACAGGGGTTAGGATTCAAACTGCATATTAAAAACGAATCCTTAAATTTCAAAATGCCCCGATGTGACAAATGTATAAAAATTGGGCACCATATTTCAAATTGTAAAAGCCTACGACAGACGATTAAAATTAAAAAAGTTTGGATTCCAAAAGGACCCACTATTCCGAACATCGTATATGTTAATGAAAAACGACCGACTTTCGGTTGGATTCCCAAAAATTAATTTTCATCAATTAGTTTTTACTCAGGGGGAGTATTATTTTTTTAGAAAGGGGGAGATTTTTGTCAGGGGGAGATTACACATTTTTGCATACATTTTATTATCAATCGTTATTTGCATTTTATTTACACTTTTTGCTAATAACAAAAAGGGGGAGAGAATAGTTGAATGACATAAAAAGAAGCGTCATGGAAGGATGACGAGAAAAAAAAATAAAAGTAAAAAGGGGGAGAGAAAAATAAAAAATTTCATACGAATCCGAAAGGAGGAGAAAAGTCGAAGAAAGTAGAAAAAGAAAACGAAGAAGTTGAAAAATGAAAAGAAGACGTCGAAAAGGAGAAAAAAAATTAGATGGGAGAAACTAACGAAACGATCAAAGCCGAAAACTTTATTCGTACAAATATATATATATATATATATACTTTATTTTGCAGGTTTTACCCAATTCAAGGTGTTGTTTTGTAATGATTAAAAAGGGGGAGATTGTTGGAATATTTTATTCCAAATATTCATTAATCGAGTTTCGATGATTAGTTGTTAAACAAGGAAAACAACAAAGAAGCAAAACAAAACAACAAAGACAATCAAGCTGGGCAAAAGTTGTAACACCCCCAAGTTATCCAGGGAATATTACAGCGCCGTAAGCCCCACCGTGGGACCCACAAGGCTAAACATACGCGGAACTATAAATTTTGACCGAGAAGGTCTAAATACAACGGGATGAAGAACAATACAAAGGGTATTCAATACATAACCAATGTAACCAAAGACATCACAACACGAATCAATACCTCGGCAAACACAGGCCGGAACATCAAGGAAAATGGAAAACAATACTCGAGTATTCAATGACCATTCCAGTACAACCATACTTAATAGAAAACTCAAAACATAACCGGAGGAAAAACACAGTATCACACTTGCCCACCATCTTCATGCCAACCCGATACCTGCCTGTCCGCTCTCCTGGAACCTGAAATACATAAAAAGTATTTCCCCCATAAAGGGGTTAGCCGTCGAATAGCTAGTGCAAGTATATCAAGTATGAAACACAATACTTCTCGACAATAAAGTAACTGTAACCGTTAATTCATCAATTCAAGACTAGTATTCCGGAATAACTAAATCTCATAGCATCACATCAATATATATATGAATACCGTGGAACCGCACCAGAGGCTACGGAACCCTCAGGGGACCTGTCGGCCCGCCCCAGAGTGGTTCGTTCATATCATCCGTGGAATCGCACCAAAAGGCTACAAAACCCTCAGGGGACCCGTCGGCCCGCCCCAGAGTGGATATAAGTAATCATGCCATTAATATTTCTTACTTTCAAAGTCGAGAACGCACATTCATAAATATATACTTGCCTTGGAGACATCGAGAAATCGAACAGAAAAAGGGTATGAGTTCGGTAGGTCCAAGAACGCACTTCGGGCACCTAAACGATTCGCAAGGAATATGATAATCAATCATCCATATTCAAACTACACGAAGAAACTCCCAAAACCCATCTACGATACACGAAAATACACGGATAAACAACTAGAGGTTGGAAAATCGTCCAAACTCTCACAAGTCCGAAAACGGCACAATCCAATCCGTAAAATCATAGTAAAAGCATGCATACGGTATAGATACATCATAATCTCAAGGTCCTCAAGCTTCAAAACGGATAAATCGGACGAATCTACAAAAGACCCCAAAATTCCCAAAAATAGGGTTCTAAGGATTTTTACCTTGATTCGGACGATACGATGGATTAGATGTTGTGAAATCCTTGTTCTACAACCAAATATGTTGTTGTTAGAAGTAAGATCGCTTCCAATCGCCCAAGATCATCTCTCCCGAGCGATTCCCGTCGAAAAGGAGTGAAGAAGATGAGAAATGACGAAATGGAAGTCAACTGTCATATATATATCTGCCCAGTCTAGCGCACGCTACGCCTCCTTCATTAGCGTGCGCTAGCGAAGTCACCGGGTAGTCCAGTGGCTTCTGCCGGCCCCGTTAGCATGCGCTAATCGTCTAACTCTAGCGTGCGCTAGCCCAAAATGTGGCATCCAGTACTGGAGTCCAGAACCTACTGTCTCTGCCCTGCTCAAAACTTAGCGTGCGCTACCGCTATGGCTTAGCGTGCGTTATGCAACAGCTTTAGCGTGCGCTAGTCGAAGCCTAGCGTACGCTACCTGATACTCCAGAAAACCTGGCAACCTCACTGCCTCTGTCGACCAGCCCGGTAGCGTGCGCTACGGACGGATGTTAGCATGCGCTACTAACCACGAATAGCGCGCGCTAACAAACTCCTAGCGTGCGTTAATCCGCCAGTCCAGTGAGCAGTCCGAGTTACTGGTTCTGACCTGACTGATCCCCTTAGCGCGCGCTATGGCTCAAAGCTAGCGTGCGCTAATCAAGCAAAATTAGCATGCGTTAGCCTAGGCCTAGCGTGCGCTATTTCTCTGGCCCAGAACACTTCCGCAAGGTCTAAACAACACGATCAAGACCCAAACAAGATACGAAACTCAATAACAATATCAACAACATCTCCAAGCGTTTACAGAGCGACAACATAAGAGAAACGACAAGGTCAAACAGTCAATAAAAAGTACGGGTATTACATTCTCCCCCTCTAAAAACAAGTTTCGTCCCAAAACTTAAGAAATAAATAGTTCGGGGTATTCCACCCGCATCTTCTCTTCCGTCTCCCAAGTCGCCTCCTCGACTCTATTTCTCGACCATTGCACTTTAACCAGTGGAATGGTCTTATGCCGAAGTTGTTTCTCGCGACACTCAAGGATCTTCACGGGTTTCTCCGGAAAGGTAATATCCTCGGCTACGTCAATCTCACTGTAGTCGATAATGTGGCTCGGATCCGGTACATACTTTCTCAACTGAGACACATGAAAAACACTATAGACGTGACTCAAAGCTGGAGGCAACGCCAAGCGATAAGCTAAATCTCCAACTCTGTCCAAAATCTCGAAAGGTCCGACATACCTCAGACTAAGTTTTCCCTTTTTCCCGAAGCGGAAAACTCCTCTAGTCGGCGACACCTTGAGCAAGACATGATCCCCCACTTCAAACTCTAAGGGTCGACGACGAGTGTCAGCAATCGGTCCGGATAATATAAATCTTTTCTTTAGTCTCCATCAACATATCCGGTTCCGTTCCAATTAGCTCAGAAGCCTCATCCCAACACAATGGCGACCTACACCGCCTACCATAAAGTGCCTCGAAGGGTGCCATTTTGATTGATGCATGCCAACTATTATTGTAAGCAAACTCGATCAACGGAAAGTGAAGCTCCCAATCATTACTCCAGTCTAAGGCACAAGCCCGCAACATATCTTCCAACGTTTGAATCGTCCTTTCTGTTTGACCGTCCGACTGAGGATGAAAGGAAGTGCTCAATCTCAACTCAGTACCCAAAGCCTGATGAACGGCCTGCCAAAAATGCGATACGAAACGACCGTCTCGATTAGAAACAATGGTCTTGGGGGCATCGTGTAACCTCACGATGTCAGCAATAAAGGTTCGAGCCAGTCTATCCGGTCCCCAAGTATCCTTAATACCCAAGAAGTGTGCAGACTTGGTCAACCGATCGACAATTACCCAAATCATATTCATTCCGGCCTGAGTTCTCGGCATGCCAGTGATGAAATCCATAGAAATGTCTTCCCACTTCCACTCGGGAATGGGAAGCGGTTTAAACAACCTCGCTGGTCGTTGATGTTCGATCTTGACTTGTTGACACGTCAAGCACCGTAATACAAACTCCGTAACATACTTCTTCATGTTATTCAACCAAAAATTGCGCTTCAAATATTTGTACATCTTACTCGTCCCGGGGTGGATTGAGTAAGGCGTAGCATGAGTTTCTCGGAGAATTCTCTGCCTCAACTCTAAATCGTTCGGAACACAAAGCCTGCCCTGAAATCTCAGAATACTATCCTCGTGAACCATAAAGCGAGGAGCTTTTCCTTTAATTACATCTTCCTTCAGTTGAGAAATCATCGGGTCACTCCACTGCTTCCCTTTGATATCATCCACCAAGGACGAAGTAATTTCGAGAGTACACAACTGTCCCTGTACTCGTTGAAGCCAAACTTCTATCCCTTGCTCAATTAAATCCTGACGAATTTTCATCTGAGATGTAAGAACCTCGAGCATTTGAAGAGATGCCGATTTGCGGCTCAAAGCATCCGCAACGACATTGGCTTTTCCGATGTGGTAAAGAATTTCCAAATCATAATCCTTTATCAACTCTAACCAACGTATCTGTCTCATATTCAGCTCCTTCTGACTGAAAATATACTTCAGGCTCTTGTGTTCAGTATAAATCCGACACGGTGAACCATACAAATAATGCCGCCAAATCTTGAGTGCGAAGACGATTGCGACTAACTCTAAATCGTGAGTAGGATAATTCATCTCATAAGGCTTTAATTGTCGTGACTCAAAAGCTATCGTCTTATCATGCTGCATCAGTACACAGCCCAGGCCTTGATCCGAAGCGTCACTATAAACTGCAAAGCCCTCACTACCATGTGGTAAAGTTAAAATCGGCGCTGAAGTCAATCGTCTCTTCAGTTCATCGAAGCTATGTTGTCTCTCATCCGTCCAAACAAACTTTTCGGTCTTCTGGAGTAGTTTCGTAAGCGGCCGAGCGAGTTTCGAGAACCCCTCGACAAAACGACGGTAATACCCAGCAAGGCCCAAAAAGCTACGAACTTCCTTAACATTTTTAGGCGGTGCCCAATCGATCTTGCCTCAATCTTCTGGGTCTACGAACCCCTTCGGCCGAAATCACATGGCCGAGAAACATAACTTCTTCCAACCAAAATTCACATTTCGAGAATTTCGCATAGAGGTGCTCGGTTCTCAAAATGTCTAATATCAAACGCAAGTGTCGGGCATGTTCCTCCTTATCTCGAGAATAGATGAAGATGTCATCAATAAAGACGACTACACACCTGTCGAGGTACTCGATGAATATCTTATTCATTAACTGCATGAATACTGCCGGTGCATTAGTCAACCCAAAAGGCATAACTACAAATTCATAATGCCCATATCTCGTCCGGAATGCCGTCTTCGGAACATCGGAATCCCTCACCCTGAGTTGATAATACCCCGATCTTAAATCAATCTTCGAGAAAACTGCAGCCCCTTGCAATTGATCAAATAAATCGTCTATATGAGGCAAAGGATACTTGTTCTTGATGGTTACTTTGTTCAGCTCACGGTAGTCGATGCACAAACGTAGTGAACCATCCTTCTTCCTCACGAAAAGAACAGGTGCGCCCCAATGCGAAGCGCTCGGTCTGATGTACCCTTTTTCCAGAAGTTCTCCCAACTAATTCTTCAATTCTTACATCTCGGAAGGTGCCATACGGTAAGGTGCTTTAGAAATCGGAGCCGCATCTGGCTCTAAGTCCACGGTAAATTCTATCTCTCGATATGGCGGTAATCCCGGGAGGTCATCCGGAAAAACATCGGGGTACTCATTAACAACCGGAAGCGTTGAGAAATCAACTTCGTTTCCTTCCGTTTTCAAGGCGTAACACCAATAGCCCGTACAACCTTTATTCAAAAGTTTTACGGCCTTCATGGCACTGATAAGTAACTTGGATAGTCCCGACTTACGCCCCAAAAATGAGTACTCAGATCCGTTTTTAGTCATCATGGTGATAACCTTGGTACGGTAATTCATAATCGCTTGATGACTATCAAGCCATTCCTCACCGAGGATCACATCCTCGCCTTCCATATCAACTACAATCAGATTCGATAACCATTCCATACCGGATATAATCACCGGAAAATCTCTAATCTCCCGGTTCCCCATAATTCTATCCCCGCTTGGCAGTTTCACGATGAAGGGATCGCAAGCAGTCATACAAGTTATATTCAAACGGCGTACACATTCTAAGGAAATAAAAGAATGTGTAGCACCCAAATCAAAAAGTACACGGACTGGATGAGATAAAATATGAATGGTACCTGAAGCCACTGTCGCGTCGGGTTCGTCTATTCGGCGCATCTCATAAACCCGTGGTTGTACCGAACCGACGCTAGAGTTTCCCCCTCCAGCATTCTGACACCGTCCCCGGCCCCTGCCGAAATTCTGCTGAGGTTGACCAAAAGATTGTCGCTGGTTTATACCTTGATCAAGTGGTGCTGGGGCAGAAGCCCGAGTGTCCAAAGTCTGATTCGGCTCGGAACAATAAGCCGCTCTATGTCCCATCTGTCTGCACGTGTGACACTTCAATGGTGGAAAGTTGCATTCCGAATTAACGTGGCCTGGACGGCCACAATTATAGCAAGTCACCGTGCGATTAGTGGTACCCGGAGTAGGACGGTAACCCCTCTTTCCTTTATTAGAACGTGACGACTGTCCGGGAGAACGGTTAGTCGTTTGTGACCTCTGAAAGTTGCCACTCTTAGAGCCAGAAAAATTCCCTGTGACCTTCTGCTTCTTCGATTCTTCAACGGTATCATTGTCGGGGCTCAACATATCATGGGCTAAAGCTCTGTCCTGATATTCCTTCAGTGTGGTGCAAGCAAATCCGGCCATATACCGCCGTAGGTCCATATTCATTCGCATATCAAAGTAATGGATCTTATCACGCTCATTACGCACTTGATCCTTCACATGGATCAATTGTTGGTTGTATTCCACGATCGCCTGCGAAACGGGAATATCCTGTGGTTTAGCCTCGAAAAAGGCTCGGATTCGGCCTTCTCGTACCGGCCAAGGACAAAACTCGGCCTCCAAAAGCTCTTTAAACTCATCCCACGTGGCAACACGATCCTGTGGCTTGATGACTTTCCACCACGTAGCGGCCTCCTTAGTAAGGAAGTACTGAGCAATTGGTACTTTCCTCACTTCGGGGCAATCGACCACTTCGAAAATCTTTTCCAATTCTGCTAGCCAATCTTCCCATCCTAACGGGTCTGTGAAACGGTAACAATAGAGTCACTAAGATGGATTTCCGCCAAAAAAATAAAATTACCGGAAATCCAAATTGCGGATATTACATACTACCCTCCTTAAAAGAAGTTTCGTCCCGAAACTTAAAACAAGTAGGGAGAAGCAATATCCCACTAGAAAAACTCAACGAGATACACAAGAAGGCAAATGTACCCAACAATAGCATGATTCGAACAAGAAGAAAATTTGAAATGGAATGAACTCCAATATCAACATCGATTAATGAAGTAATTATAACGATCAAGATCATATTCTCATCTCGATTCTCAAGCAAGGTTGAAACAATGAACGATATCAATACACGACTCAACATTAGTCTGAACGGTGAACACGAATGAATTAACATGAATGATGAATGATTATTAATGAGTGAAAATCCACTGAGTGACAATTACTGAATGAAAAATGAATGAATTTACAAGCGGGTATTACATACTCCCCCCCTTAAAAATAGTTTCGTCCTCGAAACTAAGGGTGAAACAAATCGGAATAACTCTTCTGCATACTATCCTCGATTTCCCAAGTAGCCTCTTCGACTTCGTGACTCGACTATTGAATTTAACCAAGGGATCGTCTTGTTCCTCAACTGTTTGATTCGCTGTACTAAGATTCGTACGGGATGCTCCTCATACGTATGATCATCTTATCTCGATTTCATCAAACTGAAGTATGTGGCTAGGGTCGGAAATATACTTCCGCAACTGAGATACGTGAAACACATAATGAATTCGGCTCAATGCCGGAGGTATGGCTAATCGATAAGCTAGCTCACCTAATCGATCCAAAATCTCAAACGGTCCAATGAATCTCGGACTCAACTTTCCCCTCTTCCCAAAACGGAAGACACCACGACTCGGGGATACCTTGACCAAAACATGGTCACCTATCTCGAACTCTAATGGTCGACGACGATGATCTGCATATGATTTATGTCGACTCTGAGCGGTCAACAAATGACTCCTGATCAAAGATACCTTCTCACAGGCGGCTATAAGCATATCGGGCTTGGTGCCGATTGATTCTGATAAGTCATCCCAACACAAAGGAGATCGACAACAACGACCGTAGAAGGCCTCGTAAGGTGCCATCTTAATCGAAGCATGCCAACTATTATTATACGTGAGCTCAATCAACGATAGTTGGGCTTCCCAATCATCTTTCCAATCGAGAACACATGCCCTCAACATGTCCTCCAAAGTCTGAATAGTCCTCTCCGATTTTCCGTCGGACTGGGGATGAAAAGCTGTACTGAGATTAAGCTGAGTTCCCATAGCACGATGAACTGATTTCCAAAAATGAGACACGAATCGTCCGTCACGATCGGAAATGATACTTTTAGGAGTACCGTGCAATCTCACTATCTCTTTGATAAACAACTGGGCAAGTCTCTCGGGACCCCACATATCCTTAATCTCAAGGAAATGAGCTGATTTAGCTAGATGATCCACAATTACCCAGATTGTATTCATGCCACGATGACTCATCGGCAAACTCGTGATGAAGTCCATTGAAATATCTTCCCACTTCCATTCTGGAATAGGGAGAGGTTTCAGCATACCCGCCGGTCGCTGATGTTCTATCTTGACTTGCTGACAGGTCAAACATCTCGAAACAAATTCCGCGACTTCCCGCTTCATATTACTCCACCAGTAATTTTGTTTCAAGTCTTTATACATCTAGCTAGACCCCGAAACAGACTAAGTTTGAAAAAGGTTACGAGGTTTCCTACCCTCCATCAAACTCATAGAAAATTGATACCCGAGCTGGTGTGCTATGCTTCCGATCTATCAGGGTAGCACATTTGGTAGAGGTTGAAAAATTCTTGAGTGCATTAGATGCCTTCGGTTGGTGATAAATTTCGCCCCTAGAAACCTGACAGGTTGCCGGGTGAGATTCAATAGTCATACCGATAGACGTTGATGGTCAACAACTTAGATAGTCTGGATTGCCAAGAAACCTGATAGGTTGAGGGCATGAAGACTAGGGGTAAAAGAAGATCAAATCATGCGTTAGACGGGTTGGTGTTAGACACCACTTTACAGAAATTAATTGGCAAGAAACCTGATAGGTTGCATCTGTTAAAATTTGTAAAGAACTTTATCACCACTAAGAAGTATATCTAACCATGACTTCCGGATTATAACATGGGAGTGTATAGTTCTGATAAAATTAGTGGGAGCCGAGGCAAGAATTATACAAGCCCTTAAATTCTATACTCGGTCATAATTAAACAAGTCACTAGTTTAATCTTGTCTAAATCTTTGCAGTAAACAAAACTGAATCTCTCTAAAATGGCTAAAAACCCACTTGCTATTCTACTTGAAAAGAATCTCCTAACTGGCCCCAATTTTGTTGACTGGTTGCGGAATCTAATGATTGTACTCAGTATGGAGCCTTTGGGATACGTCTTGGAGGCGGACATTCCACCGACTCCCATCCGAACTAGGGGTAATCAGGAAGATATTGACGTCCATGAAAAATGGGTCAAGGATGACGTGCTAGTCCGTGGCTTTATGATGGGCTCAATGACTAATGAGCTGCAGAGAGCGCACGAGAAAATGACTTCTGCTAGGCAGATTCTCGCACACTTGACCGAACTTTATGGAGAGCACAGTAGGACTGCTAGATATGAGATATTAAAGCAGTTGTTCAGTGCTAGGATGAAGGAAGGGGAGAAAGTGGGAGACCACGTCCTCAAGATGATCTCTATGATTGAGAGGCTCGAGGTGCTAAACTTTAATATGGATTTATCCCTTCAAATTGATCTCATCCTTCAATCTCTCCCTGACTCTTTCACGCAGTTTGTAATGAATTTCAACTGTAATGAAATTACATGCACATTAGCTGGGCTAATGAATAAACTGGTGATGACGCAGTCTAACATGAAGACTAAATCGAGAGAGGCTGCTCTTGCGATTTCTTCTGGGCCTCGGAGGTCCAAGAACAAGAATAAAAAGACCTACGAGCAGTACAAACCCAAGAAAGGGGTATAGAAAGGAAAGGGCAAGGCCCGAAAGGTTCAAAAGGTATGCGGTCCAAAACCTACGGACAAATGCCTTGAATGTGGTGAGCTGGGCCACTGGCGAAGGACTTGCCCCAAGATAAATGACACATCAGGTACAGAACTTTTTCTTTTTTAAACTAATTGTTCCGCTACTGTATATTCTGCTTCATGGATTCTGGATTCAGGTGCCATTTCTCACATTTGTACTATGAATCAGGATCTGGAATGAAGTAGAAAACTTGAAGCTGGGGAAATAATGATCACTGTCGGATGCGGACAAAGTGTCGAGTCAACCGATATTGGATCGATCCTACTGGGTTTATAATTCGGTTTTATTTTGACATTAGATGAAGTACTTGTTTTGCCCAAGGGTCATAAAAACATTGTATCCATTCTAGTCTTGGACCGGAAAGGATTTTGTTTCTTCATTGGAAATGGTGGTTGTAAAATTTATTTTCGAAATAAATTGGTTGGCACAGCTACATTGTTGAATGGTTTATATCATCTGAACATGTAAAATAAAACAGCAGTGAACATTATAACTAGGAAACGTGGTAGGCAAGATACTAATCAAGCTCTTAAATGGCACCTTAGACTTGGTCATGTTGGTCAAAACAAGGTTCAGAAAATGGAGAAAGATGGACTTTTAAGTCCATTGGGTGTAGAACCCTATCCAACTTGTGAATCTTGCCTTAGAGGCAAAATGACTAAGTCCCCCTTCACAGGGACTTTTGAAAGGGCTGCCGATAAACTTGGATTGGTACATACCGATGTTTGTGGTGCTTTAGAAGTAGCCCGATACGGATATCAATATTTCATAACGTTCACAGATGATCATACTAGGTATGGGATTGTGTACTTAATGAAACATAATTCTGAAGCCTTTACTAAATTCAAAGAATTTAAGGCCCTAGTTTAAAAACAAACTGGATGTCATATCAAAGCACTTCGGTCGGACCGAGGTGGCGAATATATGAGCACAGAGTTTGATGAGTTCCTTAAGGAACATGGAATAGTTTCACAATTCAGGCCGCCAGGAACCCCATAGATAAATGGTGTTTCAGAAAGGAGAAATCGGACTTTGTTGGACATGGTTCGCTCCATGTTAAATTACACTGATTTACCAATTTACCTGTGGGGGTATGCCTTACTAACCGCTGCCTATATCCTAAATAGATGTCCTTCCAAATCCGTTCATATCACTCTCATATCACTCTGCATGAGATGTGGAAAGGTAAGGAACCAAGCCTTAATCACATAAGAATTTGGGGATGTCCAGCCTATGTCAAGAAGGCTAAGGGGGACAAACTGGAAGTGAGGTCCATCAAAGGACGTTTCATTGGATACCCAGAGGACTCGATGGGTTATCTATTCTACATGCCAGAGGACCATAGGGTCGTTGTGGCATTACAAGCGCACTTCCTTGAAGATGAATTCATTCAGGAAGGTGGCTCGGATAGAAATATCTCTTTGGAAGAGCGTAATGAAAGTCCTAAGGAGACATCTGATCAGGGATCAAGAACCGAACCTATTATAACACAACCTCCACTTCGAAGGTCTGATAGGGTATCTCACTTACCTGAGAGGTATGGCTATACACATGTCGAGGAACTGGGTCTCCACGACATACCTGATAGCAGTGAAAATGACTCTGTCACCTATGACCAAGCGATAGTGGATGTAGACTCCGATAAATGGCAAGAAGCAATGGAAGCTGAGATAGACTCGATGCATACCAATCAGGTCTAGACTCTAGTAGATCTTCCAACTGGCATGAAGACTATTGGAAATAAATGGATCTATAAGAGAAAGACTGATGGGGATGGCAAGGTTGATGCCTATAAGGCCAGGCTTGTGGCAAAGGGTTATACCCAAAGGGAAGGAATCGATTATCATGATACCTTCTCGCCCGTAGCTATGATAAAGTCGATTCACATGATGCTTGCCATTGCTGCCTATTATGATTATGAAATATGGCAAATGGACGTCAAAATGGCTTTTCTAAATGGATACCTCGAGGAGGAAATCTACATGGAACAACCTAAGGGTTTGGGGTCCAAAGATAATATTCATAAGGTGTGTAAGCTGCAACGAGCCATTTATGGGATGAAGCAAGCTTCTCGGAGTTGGAACCTTCGATTTGGCGAAGCAGTCAAGGACTTTGACTTCGTACGAAATGAGGAGGAACCACGTGTTTACAAAAAGGTCAGTGGGATCAATATTGCGTTCTTAGTACTATATGTAGATGATATTCTACTTATAGGAAATAACGTAGCAAAGCTCAGTACTGTGAAAGCTTGTCTTTCTAAAACGTTCTCCATGAAAGACTTGGGAGAAGCTTTCTATATTCTAGGAATCCATTTTTATAGAGACAGACCGCGAAGAATGATAGGACTTTCCCAAGCCCTCTATATAGATAAAATCCTGAGAAGATTCAAGATGGATGAATCTAAAAGAGGGTTCCTTCCTGTTGTGTCAAGATTTATCCACCTCGACAGGCGATCGACTACAAGGCCGAGCGACCGAGTCCACAACCAATCAAACTATGGCAGACTCGCCTAACCAAAGATACCAGACCACCTTCGTGTATCTAGCGATCGACTTCAAAGGCGATCGCTCCTTGGCACCTAGCGATCGACTCTGACGCCCGACTTAAGACGATCATCCTTTGCCACAGATAGAGACCATCGTCCATCGAAGTCCACGAAGACTGGATCTCAAAGCAGCGCCCATGTGTAGATCCCCAACAGGCGCCACGTTTCATGGATCGTTGACCACAGCCTGTCAGCACCTTCTCACCTACCGACAAGCCCGCCGAAAGGTACAAGGTGGGACCGCCCGTGACAGCAACTCAGACGCGTGCAGACTTCTCATTGGACCGCACAGCTGACTGCCAGTAACTCCTGCAGACTATAAGGAGACAAGCCCATGTGCTAAAAGACAATCGCCCGCTTATTATAATACAGCAAAGGCGATCGCTCAGCATGTCCAAGTGCTATAAATAGAGAACTTCCATCTACAGGAATGGGGTTCACGAATTCTTCATTCGGTTCACGCATTCTCCATTAAGTTCAGAGAATACACTCAAATACTTACATACTTTCGAGCTCTTGGTTTCATCTTCGGAATCTACCTCAGGATTGGTTTCATCTTTGGAATCTACCTCAGGATTTCTCTCTCAGTACCTCTCATCCATAAGACAGTCGGCAGAGGTAAGGAGTCTCCACAGCACAAATCCGAAGAATCTCACAAGCCCAGGAGCTCAAGTATACAGCAGATACACACCGTGAGAGACTGTCGATTTCTCACGGTCGTCGCAGCTCATCAACGTTGTTACAAGAACTCACAGAGCATCATATCTGGTTCTTCCGGCAATCTACACGCCCACAAGATAAGATAACAAGGGCCTTTACACTCATTGTAATTGAACTCCTACATTAATACTTGTATCCCCGAATATTTGTATTAATAATATCTCGCGAGAGCATTCAAGCCCGGGACTAACAACCCCAGCAAATCTTGTGTTATTTACTTTTCCCACGAAAATGTTCTCGCATTTGTTTGCTATCCATCCATTCCAGCAATATCTATCTCCGGATAATATTTTGGGTAGCGACACTTCCCATGCGACATGGAATTCATCTCACCACAAAAATATGTCTTCAAAGTGAGGAAGACAAGAGAGAGATGAGTAAGGTACCTTATGCCTCGGCAGTGGGTAGGCTCATGTACGCTATGTTGTGTATGAGACCAGACTTTGCCTATGTTGTGAGTATGGTAAGTCGATTTCAAGCAAACCCAGGAAGGGAACATTCGAATGCCATAAATAATATTCTTAAGTATTTAAGAAGAACTAGAGATTTGGTTCTTACTTACGGTGGTGGAGAACTGAAGGTGACTGGATTCACCGATTCTGATTTTCAGGGAGATAGTGACGACTCTAAGTCGACATCTGGGTATTTATTTACTCTCAATGGAGGAGCAGTATCTTGGAGAAGCTCCAAGCAAACCACTACTGCAGATTCCAACTGCCAAGCACAGTATCAAGCTACCTCATAGGCTAGCAAAGAAGTATTTTGGATGCAGAAGTTTATACAAGAACTTCAAGTGGTGCCTAACGTGGAGTTGCCTATATCACTATTCTATGATAATGATGGAGCTGTCGCTCAAGCCAAGGAGCCGAGGGCTCACCACAACACCAAGCATATAGAGAGAAAATACCACATTGTTCGAGAGATGGTGGAAAAATGATATGTTTCATTGCAAAGAGTAGACTCAGAAGACAATGTCTCTGACCCGCTGACTAAGCTATTATCTCAGGCCGTCTTACAAAGACATCTGAAGAACATGGGTATTGGATATCATGATGTGTGGCATTGAGTGCAAGTGGGGGATTGTTAGGAATATGCCCTCGAATGCCACTCAGGGGATGAGAGAGTAGGGGCATTGTACTTATAATTATGGAATAAATAATAAAAAGGCAATTCGATTCATTCACTGTTTATTGTATTTCAATTGCATTCTTGACTTGGTAAACATTGAAGTGAAGTCCATGTAAATAAATTGAACATTCCATTCTCGTTACGGGATAAGAGAAAATGCACTGGAAGTTTTTAAAGTTTATTTACATAAATCATTCGCAAGTCAACAAACTTAAATGGGCATTAAGTTTTAATAAGACTTGTATAACTGATGCTAGGACGTGTGCACGTCTTGATAGCATATTTATAAGTATATTGGTGGGACCAGTATACTCGAACACGACTCATACTCGATTCAGTCACACGGTATTCACTCTCGGAGAGTCGATGACGAATCAAAAGGTTGTGATAGTATACGTGGACCTTTGACTTGAGGGTTCAATAGAAGATGTGCCTGTGACGTTTAGTTTGTCATTAGAGTAGTTAGACTCATTTGCTTAACTGCTGAGTCGACCTCGAAGTGCGGACTATACGGGCAGGTAGCAGTCTTTACTGTACGCCAAGAAATGATTTTATCTTCTGTTAGTGAGCAGGCGTATGTCCTATACGGTTAATGGCAAATAAGATCATGAGTCTTTGGCCAAAGCATTCTGATATAGTCGTATTAGATACACTATTAATCAGTCGGTCTTGATTTGGATTAACACATGTATAGAGTCTAGTCAACAGTAAGGTTTGACTTTACCGTGACCCGAAGACTTGACCGAGACATCTAATAAAGGGTCTATACGTATATGGTATTCATGGCATAATGGTTCTGGAATTATCCCTTCATTCGTTCTCAGTCGGAGTTTACAGTGCAGCCCGCTAGGCTAGCTAAGTGATGCCCGCACTCATTGGTTCCTCCCAATGCCAGCTGAGACAGACCTACAGAGTCGCGCATCAGGAGCGTTGACTGATAAATGTGAATTTATTATCTCTCTATTAATATTAGATATTGGATATCTAATTTTGATTTATTGGATAAATCAAATAGCGGTCTTATGAATTAAAATTAAGTTACCAGGTAATTAATTTAATTCATAAATAATATTTCTTAGAGAAATATATTTGTATTTGATATAATTAATTAATTGGATTAATTAATTTATATAAATACATTGGTGATTAAACGTAGTTTATTTAACGGAATCGTTTGACGAACGTCCAGTACACGAGCCGAGTGACTCGGCTCGTTTCTAGGAAACTTCCTTGGGCCGCCCCACCCTCTCCCCACCTCACATGGAATTTTCCATGCATGTGTATGTGATGGTTGTGTTTTTATTATTTTGTGTTCACATTTTATCTCATTATTTACATATTAATTTTATGTTTTGAGATATATATAATACACACAATATAACAACAACAAACACACACACACACACACACACACACACACACTAACCTGCTGATCATACTGCCGAGAGGAAAGAGGAGGGAGAGAGAAATTTTCCTTCTTCATTTTATTCATCTTTGAGGTGAAGAGAAGTAAGAAAAATTAAGAGAGAAAAATTCCTATAGTAATTCCTAGCTTGCTGCGTGTTGAGCCTGGACGTTAATTTAGTACAGGCCACGACCCGGTGTAAGTGTGTCTCGGCCCTCGGTATAGCAACTTCCAGCTTGCTGCGTGTTGAGCCTGCGACGCGGCCCAGCTTTGTGTGACGCGTCCCTCTATAGGAAAATGTCGTTTTTGGCCCGTTTTTCTTTGTTCAAGCTCCAGGACTCCAATTTCCTACAAAACATGTAAACATAATTGCATTAGGGGCTCATTTACGCATAATTAGATCAAAATAGAGACAAAATAATGACAATAAAACGTACAAAAATAGCACGTAACAAATACCCCCAAACTCAAACCTTTGCTTGTCCTCAAGCAAAAATCAACTCCACACAAACTACAAGTATCGTGGACAATCGTGCAAATCCATAGCACTCAACTTATTAATACTAACCTGACCATCTCAAAGAATAATACGAATATCATACTAGTGAGTCACGTTACGGACAATGATTTATCAAAGTAACCCTTTTTCGTGCTAATCTCAACCCACGAAAGTAGTCAAGGCTCGAAGATCAACAAACGTGAAATGAGCCGACCGACAATATGAATGGTGATATTATAATAAGCTAACTCGCCTAGTCCCACAGCCTTGTGACATAAACATACGAAATGTAGCACAACTAATATGATTTCCATAATGACATTCCCCGGCCAGCAATCCTTTCTTATTTAATAACTATTATTATTATTTTAGGAACAACGAGTTAACCACTAGGTTTCGACTCCCGGAATGTTTCATCGTAAGAGTCCTATGGTGGATTTCCATTCTCATGTATTGGGGAACCGTTTGACGTAAAAGACACTCATGGGGCTCATGAATACTCCTAGTTACTAAGTCTCCCTCCACAGCGGAGCAAAAAACTCAAGAGTTTTTTTTTTGCCATGTCCGACTCAAAGTTGTTGTTTTATGCGAATGTAAACAACGGGTCACGTGAATACATCTGGTTGCCTGGCTTCCTATCATAGGAGATGCAATTTTTCTGAACAATTATTCAACCTCTTACATATGTCTATTCAAGGTTGTCGTTTGACGCGAATGAAACTACGGGTTACATGAATACATCTGGTCACTTGACTTCCCATCCTAGAACATGCAAGGTTGTTCATTTTTTGGGAATTAAAACTGTCTGAACCAATGCATACTCGTAGGTACTTAGTTCAATGCTTACAAGGCCAATGTCACTAGACGACTAGCTACGTGAATAGTGCAACCAAACAAATAACAAAAACTTGTTACGTATTTTTCGTGAATGCAAGTGCACGTTGTCGTATACAAGTAATAAAGTAGTGAGTAGAGTATCGTTCCCTCGAGGACTAATATGCTAATAACCAATTTATTGGTTATTCCTAGTTTTATTTGAACGATCGATAAATTTGGGTTTAAATAATTATTAAATAATTTAGAAAGTGCGATAATTAAAATAAACAAGAAATCAGTTATCCGATAAAAGGAGTTTCAAATAAAAGTAGTATCTAGGATCAAGAATTCACCTTGATTAATCCAAATTAATCTTGATTTATTTAAGTTAGGTAATTTCCCAATTAATTGAAAGCGAAGATTATCTGATTTAATCTAATTCCCCTTCCGAGGTCATTAGAATTTTCCAACACAAACAATTCACTCTATTTCTAGGGGAGTTATTTCGTCATTAGCCAAAAAGATTTATAATCTTCAAAAATACTAAGCTTCATAATTCTTATGAGTATATTCCTATCTCATAAGATAAAATGATTTTCTCCTAATTATCACTACTCACTTTCCTCTTCCTGTTCATGTTAAGTAGCTAGAACAATTCAATCATCGGCCACACAATTGAAAGCATTAAGAACAACCGGGGAAAACTCAATGAAAAAGAAAAAAATATCAATAATGTAAAATCAAGAGTTAATTCATCATAATCTCGGCTTCATCTTAATCCTAGAATTAGGGAGTCTATCCAGGCATGCTAGAAAGCAACATAAAAATACGAGAATTAAACATAAGGTTCAGGAACTTCAAACACAGTTGAAGAAATCGTACCCTTTTGTGCTCTTGCCTTCGTTCTCTTCCTCTGCTCTATTCTATGTCGCTAGGTATTCCACTCTCCTCTGATGATCCTTGTTTTTGTCCTTGTCTCATCCTTTATAACCCTCTTATGCCTCCAAATCGTGTCCAGAAAATTAGGCTTTGTCTGACTCCAAAACGACCATAGTCACAGAATCGTATTAGGTTTTTCGCCACTGTGGGCCGCGTCCTGGAGTAAGTGTGCTGCGGCCCTTGTCACACAGCTGCCCAGTATGGGCGTTAATTCAGTATGGGTCGTGGCCCGGTGTAAGTGTGCCGCGACCCTCGGTACAGCAACTTCCAGCTTGCTGCGTGCTGAGCCTGCGATGCGGCCCAGCTTCGTATGATGCGTCCCTCTACAGAAAAATGTCGTTTTTGGCCCGTTTTTCTTCGTTCTATCTCCAGGACTCCAATTTCCTACAAAACATGTAAACATAATGCATTAGGGGCTCATTTACGCAGAATTAGATCAAAATAGAGACAAAAAATGATAATAAAGCGAACAAAAATAGCACGTAACAGTTTGGCAGGCGACTTATTCGATGAATAGAGGCCTAATTCTAAGAACATTCAAGTTCTCCTTTATTAATTCCTTAGAAGAGAGTGAAATTTCGAACAATAAGCATTCAAGCAATATTCAGTATTTTGAAATAATTCTAAGAATCTAACATAGGCAATATTAATATCTTGTTCGTGAAACAACGTTGCATCACGCCATTATTGAAAAGAAAACACCAACACAGTCGTCTTGAGGCAACTATACCAAATGTAAACAAGAAAGTAAACATAATACTAGGATTCAGTCACAAAGGGGGCGCCTCTATAGATTGTAGCTCGTATGACTCATTTCGACGATTGGTGATTGTGAACTTGACATAGGGGGACTTGTCTATATCATATTCCTCTATATAGTGAGTTTTCCTTTCTTTGAACTCTCTATATTTCTTGTAGTGAAATGTGAATTCCTTGCTCGCATGGTAGTTATTATACCATGTCCAGCATCTCCACAATGATAGCACAGTTCATTGCCAACTCGAGCCTTAGAGGCGATATGATGGGTAGGTGATTTTTGGTTCCCTTGGCTAGCAGAGCCGTGAGCACCAAGTCTTTGCATTACATTAGAAGAAACCTCATGTCCTTGACCACGATGCCTGTAACGTCCAGTCGCCTGTTCATTGGGGTAGTTTCCATCCTTCATTTTGCCATAATTGGCCTCGGGAATTTTCTTAGTCCCTACCGGCCTGACATTATTGCTCACTAACACTTCGTTATGCCTATCAGCCACTTGCAGTAGGTTGATTATCTTACTGAAGGTAGTGATGCATTTATTATCATAATCCAGCCTATACTGGTTCACTAGTATAAAGACGGAAGTAGGGAAGGTGAAAAGATTTTTCTGGATCATGTCATCTTCTGTGATGTTCTTTTCATAGAAATTCAGGCGTTGCCTTGAGAGAGAGAGAGAGAATATCTTTTTTGAAATCTTTGATCCGTTTAGAATCAAGCAAGCGGATTTCGTTCTACACGATCAACTCTGGGAGCAAAGTGTTGTGAATGTTCCCAAATCGGCCCTTAAGGGCATCCCACAGTTCTTTTAGGGGATTTCAACTGCTAATATTCACATCTTAGGCTGGGGTCGATATGTCACCTAAGGAACATTAATGCACTAGCTTTTTTCAGACAGTGCTTCGCCTGTAGTATCAAAGATTGTAGCACTATAGTCCTAAGCGATAAATATGGTCTCTACGTTAGAGACCCATCTATGGTACTCAAGCCCTTCTGAGTCTAAGATATCAAATTTGAGATGAGTTGGATCATATATCTTGATACAAGAAAAAATGGAAAATGAGTTTTCACAGTTTACCATGAGTGCTTTTCATGATAAAATTTTCAATAATGGCAGCGTATTATTTTTCGGAACCAAGATATGGTCAAAATTACTTTTGATGCTATTTGAGAATTACACATGAAATTGCTTTATCATGGTTTAATTTATGATATGTAGTATAAAATATATAATTAAAGTCTACTACTCATGAAGCCTAATTACATGCGATATCTATATATGTAACACCCCAACTAGGCGAATATTACAGTGCCGTGGACCCCCGACTGGGACCCATTAGGCGAATGAAAATTAAAGAATTAAGTAATATAATTGTAGTACCGAACCACATTATATCATTAATTACTCCGATGAGGAGTTTCAAGTACAACACACCCAGAAAAATACAGAATACAAGTATATTTTATATGAAGATAAAATATACAACACCGAATGAAAATGAACATCCAAACGGAAATCTGCAGCGGAAATAAAATGAAGAAAACATCAATGACTGAAAGGACTGGGGGCCCCTACTAGAATCACTGGGACTCCTCTCCGTCAACGTTCTCTTCCCGTGCCTTAGCCTTGCCATGACCTGAAAACAACATCCCCCAACGGGGTCAGTTACACAGAACAATAATCCCCAAGAGTTGAATAAACACAATCATGATATATCTTAATTATGAAATTAAGCTGAAGAGGGGCATCGTAGTACGCCCGTAATGGTATGTGCATGTGCACAAGGCGAGTGTCCGAACACACCCGTCCTTGTACCTAATTAGTCTCACGGAGGTACATTACCGTGTGTACAGTCCATTGTGTCGGTGAACCCGAACACATGACTATCACGTGCCCGACTAAAAATTCCACACATCCCCACCCGGCCATGCAATATGAACCTAGAAGGTCATATGAACAAGAATGACCATGATGAATATTAATGAATAATAATCCGACAAGGTCAAGAATGACTCACCGAGATGAAATAATAGTGAAATGAAAGATAGCTCATTGAAATGATTGGAACCGTCGTTCCTCCTGAATGAAATGATTATTTGACAAATACAAGTCTCAATACGATTAATACACTATGAATGAATTATGATTATGATATATGAATGGACAACCACGAAAGGAATGAGTATCCTTTTAACCGAGTAAGAACTAACTTACACAACACCGGTGAAGAATGTCCTTCCTCGAACAACGTCCTAAAATGAGATGTCGGTCGCTCGAACAACCTTGAATATCACAATTACCATTAATCCGTTCAATATATGTATCAAGCATGAATTACGACTAACTCAAAGGTCGATACAACAATATTCAAACTCATTGAAGCATTCAAACAACCACTTAGCGAACATCAACCCTTGATTACAACCAAAACCCAAATAAATCGAAACCAACTCCAAATGAGTAGCTCAACCCATCAAACACCTTCAATGATATCAATATTCCAATAGGAAACCACAACTCGAAGTTACGACAACTATAATCGGAAACCCCAAAAAATAACATCAAGGGTTCTTGATTAATTATCCAAATGTTCATCAACTCCGAAAAACATGACAATAAATCCATAGGAATACATTTATCCAAGGTAGATAATCCATATCTAATATGTTCCAACAACAATCCAAGCTTACACGAAGAAATCGGAAGGAAAAAACCCAAAATCCGAAATTCTAGATCCAAGAAATAATTACCTTGATTTGATGTGATGGGGATGATGAAACGATGATTAATCCGAATGATAAGCTTGATGATGATGATAGGTGAGTGCAGATCGAAAAGATCTCTCCGAATCGCCCAAAATCCCCCGGAAACGCCCAAAAACGAATGAGAAACGAGAAATGATGAAACTTGGGTTGACTGTCCAATTTATACTATTCCCAGATTAGCGCACGCTACGACCTGTTATTTAGCGTGCGCTAACGGGTTAACCGGACAGTCCAATGAACTCTGACTGCCTCGTTAGCGTACGCTACGAACTTGATAGCGTGCGCTAACGCCCTCCCGATAGCGTGCGTTAACTCCAAATTAGGGTTGTAAACGAACCGAGCTGTTCGCGAACAAAGCTCGGCTCGGTTCGTTAAGAACTCGAGTTCGAAAATCTGTGCGTTAAGAAAACGAGCTCGAGCCGAGCTTGGGCATGTGCGGCTCGAGCTCGGCTCGAGATCGACTCGAGCTCGGTTCGGCTCGGTTCGGCTCGTTAAGCTCGATTAATAAATATATTTTTAAATTATTTTTTATAATATTTATATATTATATTATAGATTAATAATTTTTTAAATAATTTTCATATATTAAAATATTAATTTATATATATATATATTTGAAAATATATAATTTTTAATGATTATTTTAAAATATTTATTTTAAATAATTCAAATATATTATTTAAATAATTTAAAAATATATAATTATTCGCGAACAGCTCGAGCTCGGCTCGAGCTCGACTCGGCTCGAGTTGTTCGCGAACAGCTCGTGTGCGGCTCGATTTACTAACGAGCTCGAGCTCGAACACTATTTTTGTTCGGTAAGAAAGCTCGGCTCGGCTCGGCTCGGCTCGTCAGAAAAAAATTTAAAACTCGGCTCAGTTCGATCAAAGCTCGGCTCGGCTCGGTTCGTTTGCAGCCCTACTCCAAATGTTAGCGTGCGCTAGCTAAATACCTGATGTCCAGTGACTGAAGTCTAGAACCTCCTGTCCTCTGACCTGCTCGCGATAGCACGCGCTACGTCTAATAATCAGTGTGCGCTACTGCCCCATTAGCGTACGCTAAAATCCACTCATAGCGTGCGCTAGGAATTATTCCAAAATCAGTCCAGTACCCAATGGACTCTGCCTGATCGGCCTTAGAGCGCGCTACACTGACTGCATAGCGGGCGCTATCCACACTTACTAGCGTGCGCTACTTACCATTCGTAGCGTGCACTACTCCAACTCGACTGCAGTCCAGTGCCTTCTGGACTGCAGGCCTGAACCACATTAGCGTGCGCTAATACGGAGAGGTAGCGTGCGCTACCCGTACTCAATTAGCGCGCGCTAAAGAGGGTACGTAGCGTGCGCTACTCCTCACACACAGCCAACTATGAAAGATGACAATGATGATAACCACGGTTCGATCCTCCAACCAGGTAGGAAGATGAATAATAACTGATGTACGATACAAATACTCTGATCGGTGAATACAATGAATGAATATGAACGATGAATGATCATTAATGAGTGAATAATTACTGAGTGATAATTACTGAATGATAATTACTTAATGATAATGACTGAATTACAACCGGGTATTACATACACCCCCCTTAAAAGAGTTTCGTCCCCGAAACTAAGGGTCAAACAACTCGGGATAACTCTCCCGCATACTATCCATGGTTTTCCAAGTAGCCTCTTCGACTCAGTTTCTAGACCACTGAATTTTAACCAAAGGAATCGTCTTGTTCCTCAACTGTTTGATTTGCCGCTCTAAGACTCGTATGGGATGCTCCTCATACGAATGATCGTCCGCGATCTCGATCTCGCCGAACTGAAGTATGTGACTCGGGTAGGCAACATACTTCCGCAACTAAGAGACGTGAAACACATTATGTATCCGGCTCAACGCCGGAGGTAAGGCCAATCGATAAGCTAGCTCGCCACTCGATCCAAAATCTCAAACGGTCCAATGAATCTCGGACTCAACTTTCCCTTCTTCCCAAAATGGAAGATACCTCAACTCGGGGATACCTTGACCAAAACATGGTTACCCGCCTCGAACTCTAATGGCCGACGACGGTTATCTGCGTATGATTTTTGTCGACTCTGAGCGGTCAACAAACGACTCCTGATCAAAGCTAACCTTCTCACGGGCGGCTATAAGCATATCGGACTTGGTGTCGATTGATTCTGATAAGTCATCCCAACACAAAGGAGATCGACAACGACGACCGTACAAGGCCTTGTAAGGTGCCATCTTGATCGAAGCATGCCAACTATTATTGTACGTGAACTCAATCAACGGCAGTTAGGCTTCCCAATCATCTTTCCAATCGAGGACACATGCTCTCAACATGTCCTCCAATGTCTGAATAGTCCTCTCTGATTTTCCGTCGGACTGAGGATGAAAAGCTGTGCTGAGATTAAGCTGAGTTCCCATAGCACGATGAACTGATTTCCAAAAATGTGACACGAATCGCCCATCACGATCAGAAATGATACTCTTAGGAGTACCATGCAATCTCACTATCTCTTTGATGAACAACTGGGCAAGTCTCTCGGGACCCCACGTATCCTTAATCTCAAGGAAATGGGCTGACTTAGTTAGACGATCCACAATTACCCAAATTGTATTCATGCCACTATGACTCGTCGGCAAACTCGTGATAAAGTCCATTGAAATATCCTCCCACTTACACTCTAGAATAGGGAGAGGTTTCAGCATACCCTCCGGTCGCTGATGTTCTATCTTGACTTGCTGACAGGTTAAACATCTCGAAACAAATTCCGCGACTTCCCGCTTCATATTACTCCATTAGTAATTTTGTTTCAAGTCTTTGTACATCTTGCTAGACCCCGGATGAATGGAAAAAGGGGTAGCATGAGCTTCTTTCAAAATTGAGTTTTTCAACTCGTCATTCGCCGGTATGCATAACCGATTCTTAAATCGCAAAAGTCCATCCTCGTGGACCACAAATCCAGGGGCTTTCCCCTGAGTCATATCATCTCGAATGCACAATAAAAATGGGTCCGAACCCTGATTTACTCTAATCGTCTCCTCCAGTGGCGATGAAATCTCTAACGTACAAAGTTGCCCTTGTACTCGCTGTAACCAGACCTCGATCTCGGGTCTCAGAAATTCCTGCTGAAGTTCCTTCTGAACTGTTAATCGAGCAAGCATCTGCTCCTGAATGGACTTACGACTCAAGGCATCGGCGATAACGTTCGCCTTGCCCGGGTGGTAAAGTATCTCAATATCATAATCTTTGATTAGTTCCAACCACTGCCTCTGTCGCATATTTAACTCCTTCTGAGTAATATATATTTCAAACTCTTATGATCGGTGAATATCTGACAGGTAACGCCATAAAGATAACGGCGCCAAATCTTTAATGCGAACACCATGGCTGCTAGCTCCAGGTCGTGGGTCGGAGAATTAACCTCGTAAGGTCTCAATTGCCGTGAAGCATAAGCAGTAACTTTCCCGTTCTGCATTAGTACACATCCGAGACCCTGTCCGGACGCATCACTATAAACCACAAATCCTTCTGTCCCTTGTGGTAAAGAAAGGACAGGTGCTGAAATTAACAGGCTCTTGAGTTCCTCAAAACTCTGTTGACACGCGTCGAACCACGTGTATTTCTTATCCTTCCGTAAAAGGTTCGTCATGGGTTGAGCAATTTTAGAAAATTCTTCCACAAATCGCCGATAATAACCAGCTAATCCGAGGAAACTTCGGATTTCCTTAACATTCTTCGGAGGTTGCTAATCTCGGATAGCCTCCGTCTTCTGAGGGTTGACACGAACTCCGTCTGATGAAATTACATGTCCGATAAATTTCACTTCGGACATCCAGAACTCACATTTGGAAAACTTTCCATAAAGTTGCTCTCATCTCAACACGTCGAGCACCTAATGAAGGTGAAACTCGTGCTCCTCCCGGTCACGAGAATAAATTAAAATGTCATCAATGAAGACAACCACGAACTGATCTAAATAGTCAATGAAAACCCGATTCAATAACTCCATGAATACTGCAGGTGCATTAGTTAACCCAAACGGCATTACCACAAACTCATAATGACCATAGCATGTTCGGAACGCCGTCCTTGCGATATCTGACTCTCGAATTCGTAACTGATGATATCCAGATCTTAAGTTGATCTTGGAAAATACTGAAGCTCCCTGAAGTTGATCCAAAAGATCATCGATACGGGGTAGAGGATATTTATTCTTGTTCGTCACCTGGTTCAATTCCCGTTAATCAATACACAAGCGAAACGAACCATCCATCTTCTTGACAAATAACATTGGTGCTCCCCACGGGGACGCACTCGGTCGAATATAACCCTTCTCGGTCAAATCCTCTAATTGATTCTTCAACTCCTGCATTTCGGTCGGGGCCATCCGGTACGGTGCCTTCGATATTGGGGACGTACCAGGCTCCAACTCAATCGTGAATTCCACATCTCACTGTGGAGGCAAACCAGGTAACTCGTCTGGAAATACATCGGCATATTCTCTCACTAAAGGAATATCCGTCAACATTACTGATGGTTTCTCGGTCTTGGTCATATAGCACCAATAACCGACACACCCCTGATTGAGTAATTTTACTGCTTTCATCAAGTTGATGACTCTCCCGGAACAGCTGGGATTACCTCCCTGAAATAGACATTCGTCCCCATCGCCTAAAATGATAGTGACCATTTGCTTATGGACACTAATGATGGCATCATGACGATCCATCCAATCAATACCCAAGATGACGTCGTCTCTTGGTAAATCTACCACGATTAGGTCTGCTAACCAATTACGGCCATGAAGCTGAATCGGACAATCCTTAATCTCACGATTCCCGATAATTCTTCTACCATCAGGTAGACCAATGACATAAGGCTCACAACTCGTAGCACTACCGAGACGTAGTCTACTCAAACATGACTCGGATATGAATGGATGTGATGCACCAGTATCAAAAAGGGTACACACAGGTTGAGATAGAATATCGAGTGTACCTGAGATCATGCGGGCCTCTAGATCGTCGGTCTTCTTCATCTCATAAATTCGGGGCTTGCCGGCCCCCGAACCGGACGCTCCCGTCTGATAACTCTTGGCTCCGCCTTTATTTGCTCCTGTCGTATTGAACAACGTGGACTGAGTGGCCTGATTCTAAACCACTGACTGTCTCGGGGCCTGAGATGACGCCGAAGTAGGTTTAGAGTCTCTTCGGAAAAAACGGGCTTTATGCCCAGCAATCCCACAATTATGGCACGTGACAGTCTGCCTCGGACACTTGATGCTGAAATGACCCTGTTCTTCACAGTTGAAATAGGTGATGGCCGAACTGGACACTCGGGACTGTGATTCCGTGGGTCTAGGCGCCATAGGAGGTCACTCAGAAAAAGTAGGGCCCGCACGAGGCTTCTTGAAGGTTGCCTGACTGCCTTCAGACTGATTACGATTCTTTGACTTCTTGCTAGCAGAGGAAGGTTGTTGCTTAGCAATCTCCTTAGCAGTAAGCTCATAAGTAAGAGCTTTCTCGATGAATTAGGCCAGAGTGGTACAATTGTGATTAAGCAACTGCATCCGCATACGAGGTTTCAACCTCTTGCTGAAATACTTGATCTTGTCTGCCTCGGAGTGAATAATAGACGAGGCGAAAAGAAGAAGCTCCTGAAATTTCTCGGCGATGGTGAGAACATCATCGTCCATTGAGAGGTCGGGAGTGAGTAATTCTGATAACTTGGCCTCTCTAAGTGGGGCCAGATAATACCTCTCCATCATGAGAGTTTTGAATTGATACCAAGTACAAGATCCGTCGGTGGGCTTCAACGATAACCACCATGAATGAGCGCTCTTACCCAGATAGTAAGCCGCGACTGAAACTTTGTGCCCTTCGGGACACTCCACCATGGCAAACAACTTCTCGAAATACTCGAGCCAGTGAACAATATCCGTCGTCTCAGAGGAGCCCTCAAAAGTAGGTGGTCTTTGGCGGGAGATGTCGCCAATAATACTTCTCACACACCTCTCTTCACTCTGAGGTGGCGGCGGAGGTGCCTGCTGATTCTGAGTAGCTGGGTTCTGCATCGTATCCATGAGGCGTGCCATCTGAGTCATCTGGGCCATCATGCCCTGCATAAACGCGAGTGGATCAACCCGAACACCTTCTGAATGAGATGTGTCCCGGGTACGACTCCCTGATAGTGAATGATAATTTCCAGGAGAATGAGTGGTGGCATCGCTGCTCCATGAATTAGCATTATTCCTCGCGTTCGCACGTGTATTCAGACGAGTTCTCAGGATTCGGCCTGCATCGCGGCCTCTTTCCCAGCGTCCTCTGACAGCTCTTTCCATACTGAAGTGGGAAAGTCACAAGATGATTATATATCTCGCATGAATATCCCATTATGATTACGTTATGAAATGATGAAAATGAGCATACGCGCTCAAACACAATGATTACATGAGTGATCAACTGAAGTGACGTGATTATCTGATGAAATTCTTGAAATCATTATCTTGAATAAATTAACAAGATTAATGATATGATCCTCAAGATCAACAACTGAACAATGAAATGAACTGAGTGATTAATGAGTTAACATGATCTACATGATCAAAAATGAAAATGATGATTGAGGATTGTTGACTATTGAATGATGAATGAGTGATTCTTATTGCCAGAAATTATGCCATGGTGTCATAAATCTTACTGTTCTTTGGTCTGAGGGGCTTGGCTCTTGCACGGGTCACACGTGATGCGAAAGTCCAATGATACTAGTCTGATGAATGATGATTTCAATGAGACATGACTCGGAAGGTAGTATTCAAAACCACGCTCCGATACCAACTCTGTAACACCCCAACTAGGCGAATATTACAGTGTTGTGGACCCCCGACTGGGACCCACTAGGCGAATGGAAATTAATGAATTAAGTAATATAATTGTAGTACCAAACCACATTATATCATTAATTACTCCGATGAGGAGTTTCAAGTACAACACACCCAAGAGAATACAGAATACAAGTATATTTTATATGAAGATAAAATATACAACACCGAATGAAAAATGAACATCCAAACGGAAATCTGCAGCGGAAATAAAATGAAGAAAACATGAATGACTGAAAGGACTGGCCCCCCTACTAGTATCACTGGGAATCCTCGCCGTCAACGCTCTCTTCCTGTGCCTTAGTCTTGCCATGACCTGAAAACAACATCCCCCAACAGGGTCAGTTACACAGAACAACAATCCTCAAGAGTTGAATAAACACAATCATGATATATCTTAATTATAAAATTAAGGTGAAGAGGGGCATTGTAGTACGCCCGTAATGGTATGTGCATGTGCACAAGAAGAGTGTCCGGACACACCCGTCCTTGTACCTAATTGGTCTCACGGAGGTACATTACCGTGTGTACAGTCCATTGTGTCGGTGAACCCGAACACATGGCTATCACGTGCCCGACTAAAAATTCCACACATCCCCACCCGGCCACGTAATATGAACCCAGAAGGTCATATGAACAAGAATTACCATGATGAATATTAATGAATAATAATTCGACAAGGTCAAGAATGACTAACCGAGATGAAATAATAGTGAAATGAAAGATAGCTCGTTGAAATGATTGGAACCGTCGTTCCTCGTGAATGAAATGATTATTTGACAAATACAAGTCTCAATACGATCAATACACTATGAATGAATTATGATTATGATTTATGAATGAACAACCACAAAAGGAATGAGTATCCTTTTAACCGAGTAAGAATTAACTTACACAACATCGGTGAAGAATGTCCTTCCTCGAACAACGTCCTAAAATGAGATGTCGGTCACTCGAACAACCTTGAATATCACAATTACCAATAATCCGTTCAATATACGTATCAAGCATGAATTAAGACTAACTCAAAGGTCGATACAACAATATCCAAACTCATTGAGGCATTCAAACAACAACTTAGAAAACATCAACCCTTGATTACAACCAAAACCCAAATATTTCGAAACCAACTCCAAATGAGTAGTTCAACCCATCAAACACCTTCAATGATATCAATATTCCAATAGGAAACCACAACTCGAAGTTACGACAACTATAATCGGAAACCCCCAAAAATAACCAAAGTCAACATCAAGGGTTCTTGATTAATTCTCCAAATGTTCATCAAATCCGAAAAACATGACAATAAATCCGTAGGAGTACATCTATCCAAGGTAGATAATCCATATCTAACATGTTCCAACAACAATCCAAGCTTACATGAAGAAATCGGAAGGAAAAAACCCAAAATCCGAAATTCTAGATCCAAGAAATAATTACCTTGATTTGATGTGATGGGGATGATGAAACGATGATTAATCTGAATGATAAGCTTGATGATGATGATAGGTGAGTGCAGATCAAAAATATCTCTCCGAATTGCCCGAAATCGCCCGGAAACTCCCAAAAACGAATGAGAAACGAGAAATGACGAAACTTGAGCTGACTGTCCAATTTATACTATTCCCAGATTAGCGCACGCTATGACCTGTTATTTAGCGTGTGCTAACGGGTTAACCGGACAGTCCAGTGAACTCTGACTGCCTCGTTAGCATACACTATGAACTTGATAGCGTGCGCTAATGCCCTCCTGATAGCGTGTGTTAACTCCAAATATTAGCGTGCGCTAGCTAAATACCTAATGTCCATTGACTGGAGTCCAGAACCTCCTGTCCTCTGACCTGCTCGCGATAGCGCATGCTACGTCCAATAATCAGCGTGCGCTACTGCCCCATTAGCGTACGCTAAAATCCACTCATAGTGTGCGCTAGGAATTATTCTAAAATCAGTCCAGTACCCACTGGACTCTGCCTGATCAGCCTTAGCGCGTGCTACACTGACTGCATAGCGGGCGCTATCCAAACTTACTAGCGTGCACTACTTACTATTCGTAGCATGCGCTACTCCAACTCGACTGCAGTCCAGTGCCTTCTGGACTGCAGGCCTGAACCACATTAGCGTGCGCTAATACGGAGAGGTAGCGTGCGCTACCCGTACTCAATTAGCGCGCGCTAAAGAGAGTACGTTGCGTGCGCTACTCCTCACACACAGAAAGTTGGCTAGAGAGCTTCATGACGTCAAGTCGGAAACCCTGCACAGAAAGTTGGCTAGAGAGCTTCATGACGTTAAGTCGGCCCCTGTTAGTGTTTCTAAAGAGGCGGAGAAGGAAAGGAGGTCCCGTAGTATTTTGGAAGATCTTTGCGATGAGTTTGCATTTGGAATAAGGGATCACGAAAAGGAACTGCATGCAATTAGGAATTTTGTCCAACCTTGTCAAGTGAACAAGATGACAACGGTACACATGTGATACAAGGTGGCGCTTCTATGTAGAAATCGAGATATTTCATTATGTCTAGTATTTAGAACTTTGGTCACTTGGTACTCTTGAATTAGACTTGGTAATTTGGTCTTAAATTAGACACTAGTTATGGTGTTGTGTGTCGAATTGTTAGTATAAGACTTGTTGGATAGTAGTTGGAGTTGGTATTTTGCGACTGTTTGTTGGGATGTTGGTATTTAGTACCGACTGTTTGTTGACATGTTGGTATTTGGTACTGAATGGCAGGGTGTGAATTTTGGGCGGTATTTTATTTGTATGAAATGATGTACGTATGAAATGGTTATTATTAAATTTTTATTTAAAATGTTGCATCTATCTTTCAGTTATTGTTGCATTTATCTTCGGTAGTGTTGCATATTTTTAAATTAGTGTTGCATATAATAACCATGTTACTATTGGATATAACAATGGAAGTGTTGCATTATGTCTAGTTCCGCTGACGTGGCAAAAGAGCCCACTACTGATGTGGGACCCATTGCTGACATGGCGAAAGGGCCCATTGATGACGTTGATGAAAGTGGGACCCAATGCTGACGTGGATGAAAGTGGGACCTACTACTGACGTGGATGAAGTCGGACCCACTGCTAACGTGGCCAAAGGGCCCACTGCTGACGTGTCGTCGGTTGTGGGCATCATTTTTCTGAACTGTATTCTCCTCTAAGCCAACACTGTTTTCTGTTGCATATATTTTGTTTTGTGTTGCACTATGTAGATAATGCAATACTTTCCCTCTGTTTCATTAGAAAGGAAAAGTGTTGGATTAGAGGTCAAATGCCACGCGATCAGATGCAACACCCACAAAGTGTTGAATATATCAATTTCTGGCCTAAGGCAACAGAAAATGGGGCATAATGCAACAATAGGAAGTATTGCATATGAGCACTTATGGCATAATGGCAATACTTAGCGAATAACGTATGTAAGGTTTGCTGCTTACTAAGTTATTATCACATTAATTCCTTATAACGCGACTCCCCTTTAGACTCGTCGAGCAATTTCTCGGGGAACAAGACGTTGGCCACCATCATATTCGCACCGATAATTGCCCAATGATATCAAGGTATGTCACCGACATGTCATCAATTATCACACGACAAGCTTCATTCGTGATAATATGGTCCAAACATAACATATAAAAATTCATTTATCGCGATGGAGTACATTTATTCAATCATATAATAGAAAAATAAATGAGGTACTCAACGTGAAACAGCATGTAATATTGGTGGTATTACATATCTTCCTCATACTTTTCATATTTCCTTGAACATAAATATGCTTGTCACTATATTTGTTATCATGTTTATGTGTGTTGTGTCGAGATTTATACGTCTCAACAGGCGATCGCCTCAGAGACCGGGCGACCGAACCATAGTCGAATAGAACAAGACAGACTTGCCGATCAAAGGTTCCAGATCGAGTCCCAGTGCCGAGCGATCGACATCTAAGGTGATCGTCTCTTAGCACCTGGCGATCGACTCTGGTGCCCGACCGAGGACGACCGTCTCGAACCACCCAGAGCCAACGATCGTCTAGTCGGCAAAGGCCGAAGCTCAGGACAGAGACTCACGTGCAGATCCTGAAAAGGCGCCACAGAACATGGATCGTTGACCACAGCCTGTCAGCATCTTTTCACCTACCGACAGACCCGCCGAAAGGTGCAAGTGGGACCGCCCGGGACAGCGACTCAGGACGCGTGCAGGCTCCTCATTAGACCGCACAGCTGGCTGACAGCAGCAGCCGCGGACTTCAAGACAGACAGCCCATGTGCTTAAAGACGATCGCCCCTTATTATATTACAAGGAAGGCGATCGCCCGTCAAAATAGGGAATCTGAGCTCCTATAAATAGAAGGCATCCTACACTTGGAAATCTCTCGGCTTTTCAAGGAGTACACAGGCTCAGCTTATAACTTGGCTTTCTCTCTTGGCAAAAGCTATACAGTTTGGACATCTGTTCATCTCACACTCTCAGAACATCTTAATCCTAAGACGGTCGGCAGAAACGAGAACAAGAACACGGAGCTTCTCTCAAGAGCAAGATAATTAGGCTCTTTTACACTCATTATAATTGCATTCTTACATTAATATTTGTACTCAAACATATTCTTATTAATAACATCTCGCGAGAGCATTCAAGCCCGGGCCTAACAAACTCGGCAAATCTTGTGTTATTCACACCCCCACGGACGTGCTCTCGCAATTTGCTGTTGCTCGACCATTCCAGCAATATTCATCTTCGGATAATATTTCGGGCAACAACAATTGGTGCTAGAAGAAGGGCATCTAAACCTTCATTTTTATTCCTACCGTCTCGAAGAACACTCACTGTTCTCCGGGGCATATACTTGAAGAGACACTCACTCACTGCTCTTCAAAGAAAGCTTTCAGAATCATGATTTCTGCTTCCACATCGAAGAAATCCGCTGGCCGATCCGCCGGACGCCTCATTCCGTCTCAATCCAAGCCCCGGCCTATGGCGGAGGGTAGTCGCGGCGACCCGAGACTCTCGATCCCGCCCCCGAGGGATGGCCCAAGCCTCTCTCTCGATCAGTTCCAAACCGCGGAACAGATCGAAGAGGACCTGGTCATCCTACGGGAGCGACGGAGAGCATTCGACGCGCCCGCTATAACCCCCTCGGCCATCCGCCGCATGACCAAATGGAAGTTCAAGGGGTTAATGACCGAGCGATCGCCAGGAGGCCCCGATTCGCAAGAAAAGGCGCTCGCAAGGCGGGACACCTCCGTCTTCAGCCGCCTAGGAAGCAACCCATCATGACGACTGGGGCAGTCTGGCCCCATCCACGAGACGACGGAGCCCGAATCCGTCACCAGGAGTTCAGATTACCCAACTCCCAGAAGGCCGACCAGCCATCTGGCTCATCCTCGCCGAGAAACCAAGGTCGGCGACCGCGGAGTCAGGAGATCGGTACACGATCACCTCGGCTCCTGCTCCGGAAGCCTAACCACGAGCGACCAAACTACAGCGATGGGCGCGATGCAACGTCAGCTCGACGACATGAAGACGCTCCTAAAAACTGGGGCAGGCGCCAATAGCAAGATCGCCGGGTCGAGCGAGCCACTCGCGGTCCACATCGAGCTCGCCCCCGTGCAGCGTAGGATCGCTCCTCCGCAAACACCTCTGTACGAGGGAAGGTCGGACCCCGAGACTCACCTGAGCAAATTCCGGATCTACATGACCGGGTGTGGGGCATCAGACGCGACCAGATGCCGAATGTTCCCGCTGACGCTGGGCGACCTGGCCCATAGGTGGTACGTCTCGTTGCCACCGAGATCCATCAGCTCCTTTGAACAGCTGGTGAACAACTTCACAGCATACTTCGCAGCCAAGGTCGCTCGGCCAGAAGGTCCCCATCGCATGATGCAGATCAGGCAAGGGGAGGAAGAGTCCGACGTAGACTACATCGACCGGGTAGATGAGATTATCCTCAACGGCGAGCCCGTAAGCGACGAGATAGCCCTATACTCGGTCCTAGGGGGATTCGATGGTCTTTCGCCTATGTTCAAGCATCTTACGAAGGACCTCCCCCCAACCTACGCGATCTTCCGCGCCAAGGCCGCAAACTTCTTGGCCAGGCAAAGGTTACTTTTGAACCTATGAGTAATGCGATCGGCGACCGAACGACGATCATCAGTCTTCCGACCCGATCGCCAGAATTAAGCAACATTACCAAAACCGGAGTACTCGTTCGCCATCTACAGTTCACCATCTAACATGATGGACTAAGGCACGAGATCGCCTCCCCCGCACAACGTACACCATCGAAGGTCGGCATCTACATGACGATCCGAGGTAGAAGAGTGCAGCCATGGTCCTGGTAGTCGATGGAACCGACTGCTTCGGCCATGCAAGGTTCCTTTGGGCTGAGATCGCTCGCCCTTCATTTAAATACGAGGCAGGCGTAGCCGAAGGACTCTCCAAATAAATCAGTGGACACGCTCGCCCGCCCTCAAAGGTTCATCATCTAACTTGATGAGCCCGGACAATGCGACGCATCCCTACCCCCATCTCAACGTATACCGTCGAGGATTGCCATCTAACATGACGATCCGAGGTAGAAAAGAGCTAACAAGCCGCATATGTGGAATCGATTAATCCGATGACGCCCCTCGCAAGGACTCCTCCAGACCAAGACCGCACGCCCTTCGTTTAAATACGAGGCGAGGCGCAGCCTAACGGAGGACCCTCACAATAAAATGAGTCACGAGACAGACAATGTCGCTCGCGCACAAGACACGGTCATGGAGGTCGGTCTATCGAACTCCGAGACTGTGCACGATTCCTCAATAACGAAACAATCAGCTTTCCACGAGGGATCGGTAAATTTGATAACTACAGTACAAGACCGAAGATAGCTCGCCAATCGATCAGATCGCCCAAGTCCGAGACCAAAGTCCGCTCAACGGGTCGCCCGTCCTTGTCCTCAACGATCGCCAGCAAGAACCACCTCACCACATGTCTTCAACATCGGAGCAAGCTGGGGGCAATTATTGTGTCGAGATTTATACGTCTCAACAGGCGATCGCCTCAGAGACCGGGCGACCGAACCATAGTCGAATAGACCAAGACAGACTTACCGATCAAAGGTACCATATCGAGTCCCAGTGCCGAGCGATCGACATCTAAGGCGATCGTCTCTTGGCACCTGGAGATCGACTCTAGTGCCCGACCAAGGACGACCGTCTCGAACCACGCAGAGCCAACGATCGTTTAGTCGGCAAAGTCCGAAGCTCAAGACAGAGACCCACGTGCAGATCCGGAAAAGGCGCCGCAGAACACGGATCGTTGACCACAGCCTGTTAGCATGTTTTCACCTACCGACAGACCCACCGAAAGGTGCAAGTGGGACTACCCGGGACAGCGACTTAGGACGCGTGCAGGCTCCTCATTGGACCGCACAGCTGGCTGCCAGCAGCAGCTGCGGACTTCAAGGCAGACAGCCCATGTGCTTAAAGACGATCGCCCCTTATTATATTACAAGGAAGGCGATCGCCCGTCAGAACAGGGAATCTCAGCTCCTATAAATAGAAGGCATCCTGCACTTGGAAATCTCTCGGCTTTTCAACGAGTACACAGGCTCAGCTTATAACTTGGCTTTCTCTCTTGGCAAAAGCTATACACTTCGGATATCTGTTCATCTCACACTCTCAGAACCTCTTAATCCTAAGACGGTCGGCAGAAACGAGAACAAGAACATGGAGCTTCGCTCAAGAGCAAGATAATTAGGATCTTTTACACTTATTGTAATTGCATTCTTACATTAATATTTGTACTCAAACGTATTCTTATTAATAACATCTCGCGAGAGCATTCAAGCCCGGGCCTAACAAACCCGGCAAATCTTGTGTTATTCACACCCCCACGGACGTGCTCTCGCAATTTGCTGTTGCTCGACCGTTCCAGCAATATTCATCTCCGGATAATATTTCGGGCAACAACAATGTGGTTGTATTAATTGGTGACTATGTGGCTCGATAATTTGTGTTTGTTTGAAATAGATGGTATAAATGTATTGTTTAATATATATGTGTTAGTTTCAATCCATAATTGTGAACTTGTGATTATTTCTTGAATCGACGATTCATGTTTATTGTGAAACTGAGTAAATGAAATTATGTTGATTTTATGGAATTGATGAATGGTATCATTGGACAATTGAAGTGGTTGGACTGATCATTACTGTACTATTCCTTGGCGAAGAATATGTATCGAATAATTTGGCCATTTCTAGCAAGTGCCTTGATTATATATATTTTGATTAACGATTGAGACATGTGGTTTTGTAAAACGTAAGTGTGAGTGTTGTTGTTCTTCCACCTGGGGATGGTTCGACAGGACCTCTGGGGGCCGATGCTAAGGGGCACGGCCGCGGAAGTGGCATTCTAATGAAGAATATCTAATTAACATATTGTAAATAAAATACTATTATAATAAATTATATGTTAAAATAAACTCGTATATATCAAAATACCATAACACACACACACACACACACACACACACACATATATATATATATATTGTTAAAATAATAATATCCATTGTGTGCCTAAGTCTGTTAGTTTACGGGCTTTCCTAGTTAGGGTTTGGCTAAGCTTGTTGGTATGTATTTCTCCCTATTTAAATGGATGTCATCAATGGAATAAGAAACAACTTTTGCCCTACTTTCTGTCTCAGTTATTTTCCCTTCAACACGTTATCAGCACGTAGTTCCCAACTTCCTAGAATTAGGGAGTCTAGCTAGACATGCTATAAAGCAACATAAAAATACGAGAATTAAACATAAGGTTCAGGAACTTCAAACACAATTGAAGAAATCGTCCCCTTCCGTGCTCTTTCCTTCGTTCTCTTCCTCTGCTTTGTTCTCTGCCGCTAGGTATCCACTCTCCTCTGATGATCCTTGTTTTTATCCTTGTCTCAGCTTTTATAACCCTCTTATGCCTCCAAATCGCGTCCAGAAAAAGGCTTTGTCTGACTCCAAAACGGCCAAAGTCACAGAATCGTATTAGATTTTTCGCCACTGTAGGCCGCAACCTGGAGTAAGTGTGTTGCGGCCCTAGTCACACAACTGCCCAGTCTGGGCGTTAATTCAGTACGGGCCACGACCCGGTGTAAGTGTGTCTCGGCCCTCGGTACAGCAACTTCCAGCTTCCTGCGTGTTGAGCCTGCGACGCGGCCCAGCTTTGTGTGACGCGTCCCTCTATAGAAAAATGTCGTTTTTGGCCCGTTTTTCTTCGTTCAAGCTCCAGGACTCCAATTTCCTACAAAACATGTAAACATATTGCATTAGGGGCTCATTTATGCAGAATTAGATCAAAATAGAGACAAAATAATGACAATAAAACGTACAAAAATAGCACGTAACAAACACCCCCAAACTCAAACCTTTGCTTGTCCTCAAGCAAAAATCAACTCCAGACAAACTACAAGTATCATGGACTATCGTGCAAATCCATAGCACTCAACTTATTAATACCAACCTGACAATCTCAAAGAATAATACGAATATTGTACTAGTGAGTCACGTTACGGACAATGATTTCTCAAAGTAACCCTTTTTCGTGCTAATCTTAGCCCATGAAAGTAGTCAAGGCTCGAAGATCAACAAACGTGAAATGAGCCGACCGACAATATGAATGGTGATATTATAATAAGTTAACTCGCCTAGTCCCACAGCCTTGTGACATAAACATACAAAATGCAGCACAACTAATATGATTTCCATAATGACATTCCCCGGACAGCAATCCCTTCTTATTTAATAACTATTATTATTATTTTAGGAACAACGAGTTAACCACTAGGTTTCGACTCCCGGAATGTTTCATCGGAAGAGTCCTAGGGTGGATTTCCATTCTCATGTATTGGGGAACCGTTTGACGTAAAAGACACTCATGGGGCTCAGGAATACTCCTAGTTACTAAGTCTCCCTCCACAGTGGAGAAAAAAACTCAAGAGTTTTTTTTTTGGCACGTCTGACTCAAAGTTGTTTTACGCGAATGTAAACAACGGGTCACGTGAATACATCCGGTTACTTGGCTTCCTATCATAGGAGATGCAATTTTTCTAAACAATTATTCAACCTCTTACACATGTCTATTCAAGGTTGTCGTTTGACGCGAATGTAAACTACGGGTTACGTGAATACATCCGGTCACTTGACTTCCCATCCTAGAACATGCAAGGTTGTTCATTTTTATGGGAATTAAAACTGTCCGAACCAATGCATACTCATAGGTACTTAGTTCAATGCTTACAAGGCCAATGTCACTAGACGACTAGCTACGTGAAAAGTGCAACCAAACAAATAACAAAAACTTGTTACGTATATTTCGTGAACGCAAGTGCACGTTGTCGTATACAAGTAATAAAGTAGTGAGTAGAGTATCGTTCCCTTGAGGACTAATGTGCTGATAACCAATTTATTGGTTATTCCTAGTTTTATTTGAACGACCAAGAAATTTGGGTTTGAACAATTATTAAATAATTTAGAAAGTGCGATAATTAAAATAAACAAGAAATCAGTTATCCGATAAAAGGAGTTTCAAATAAAAGAAGTATCTAGAATCAAGAATTCACCTTGATTAATCCAAATTAATCTTGATTTATTTAAGTTAGGTAATTTCCCAATTAATTGAAAGCAAAGATTATCTGATTTAATCTAATTTCCCTTCCGAGGTCATTAGAATTTTCCAACACGAACAATTCACTCTATTCCTAGGTGAGTTATTTCGTCATTAGCCAAAAAGATTTATAATCTTCAAAAATACTAAGCTTCATAATTCTTATGAGTATATTCCTATCTCATAAGATAAAATGGTTTTCTCCCAATTATCACTACTCACTTTCCTCTTCCGATTCATGTTAAGCAGCTAGAACAATTCAATCATCGGCCACACAATTGAAAGCATTAAGAACAACCGGGGAAAACTCAATGAAAATGGAAAAATATCAATAATGTAAAATCAAGAGTTAATTCATCATAATCTCGGCTTCATCTTAATCCTAGAATTAGGGAGTCTAGCCAGACATGCTAGAAAGCAACATAAAAATACGAGAATTAAACATAAGGTCCAGGAACTTCAAACACAGTTGAAGAAATCGTACCCTTCTGTGCTCTTGCCTTCGTTCTCTTCCTATGCTCTATTCTATGCCGCTAGGTATTCCACTCTCCTCTGATGATCCTTGTTTTTGTCCTTGTCTCAGCTTTTATAACCCTCTTATGCCTCCAAATCGTGTCCAAAAAAATAGGCTTTGTCTGACTCCAAAACGGCCAAAGTCACAGAATCGTATTAGGTTTTTCGCCACTGTGGGCCGCGGCCTGGAGTAAGTGTGCCGCGGCCCTTGTCACACAGCTGCCCAGTATGGGCGTTAATTCAGTACGGGTCGTGGCTCGGTGTAAGTGTGTCGCGACCCTCGGTACAGCAACTTCCAGCTTGCTGCGTGTTAAGCCTGCGATGCGGACCACCTTCGTGTGACGCGTCCCTCTACAGAAAAATGTCGTTTTTGGCCCGTTTTTCTTCGTTCAATCTCCACGACTCCAATTTCCTACAAAACATGTAAACATAATGCATTAGGGGCTCATTTACGCAGAATTAGATCAAAATAGAGACAAAATAATGACAATAAAGCGTACAAAAATAGCACGTAACAGTTTGGCAGGCGGCTTATTCGATGAATAGAAACCTAATTCTAAGAACATTCAAGTTCTCCTTTATTAATTCCTTAGAAGAGAGTGAAATTTCGAACCATAAGCATTCAAGCAATATTCAGTATTTTGAAATAATGCTAAGAATCTAACGTAGGCAATATTAATATCTTGTTCGTGAAACAACGTTGCATCACGCCATTATTGAAAAGAAAACACCAACACAGTCGTCTTGAGGCAACTATACCAAAAGTAAACAAGAAAGTAAACATAATGCTAGGATTCAGTCACAAAGGGGGCGCCTCTATAGAATGTAGCTCGTATGACTCATTTCGACGATTGGTGATTGTGAACTTGACATAGGGGGACTTGTCTAGATCATATTCCTCTATATAGTGAGCTTTCCTTTCTTTGAACTCTCTATATTTCTTGTAGTGAAATGCAAATTCCTTGCTCGCATGGTAATTCTTATACCATGTCCAGCATCTCCACAATGACAGCACAGTTCATTGCCAACTCGAGACTTAGAGGCAATATGATGAGTAGGTGATTTTTTGGTTCCCTTGGCTAGCAGAGCCGTGAGCACCAAGTCTTTGCATTACATTAGAAGAAACCCCATGTCCTTGACCACGACGCCTGTAACGTCTAGTCGCCTGTTCATTGGGGTAGTTTCCATCCTTCATTTTGCCATAATTGGCCTCGGGAATTTTCTTTGTCCCTACCGGCCTGACATTATTGCTCACTAACACTTCGTTATGCCTATCAGCCACTTGCAGTAGGTTGATTATCTTACTGAAGGTAGTAATGCGTTTATTATCATAATCCAGTCTATACTGGTTCACTAGTATAAAGACGGAAGTAGGGAAGGTGAAAAGATTTTTCTGGATCATGTCATCTTTTGTGATGTTCTTTTCATAGAAATTCAGGTGTTGCCTTGAGAGAGAGAGCATATCTTTGTTGAAATCTTTGATCCGTTTAGAATCAAGCAAGCGGATTTCGTTCCACACGATCAACTCTGGGAGCAAAGTGTTGTGAATGTTCCCAAATCGGCCCTTAAGGGCATCCCACACTTCTTTTAGGGGATTTCAACTGCTAATATTCACATCTTAGGCTGGGGTCGATATGTCACCTAAGGAACATTAATGCACTAGCTTTTGTCAGACAGTGCTTCGCCTGTAGTATCAAAGATTGTAGCACTATAGTCCTAAGCGATAAATATGGTCTCGACGTTAGAGACCCATCTATGGTACTCAAGCCCTTCTGAGTCTAAGATATCAAATTTGAGATGAGTTGGATCATCTATCTTGATACAAGAAAAAATGGAAAATGAGTTTTCACAGTTTACCATGAGTGCTTTTCATGATAAAATTTTCAATAATGGCAGCGTATTATTTTTCGGAACCAAGATATGGTCAAAATTACTTTTGATGCTATTTGAGAATTACACATGAAATTGCTTTATCATGGTTTAATTTATGATATGTAGTAGAAAATATATAATTAAAGTCTACTACTCATGAAGCCTAATTACATGCGATATCTATATATGCATGCAAAATATATGTATATTTATAGATATAGATACATAATTCTTGGAATATATCTATACACATATTATGCAGTCAAGTAGATTTTTTATGTCGCAATATAATTACTAGTTCACGTGAATTATTTTTAATTCAATTTGCTTTAAGCAATTTACTTTGATTTAATTAAAGTTATTAATGCAGCATGTGCTAATTGGTTAATATGTATAAATATAACAAAAATGAGAGGTTAGATTCATATTGTCGAATAAAAGTAACAGTATTAATTAATCTAATAATATTTTTATTAGGAAAAAAACAAAGGAAAAGGCAAATGTCTTCCTTCCCCTCAATTTCGTCACTGAAATCGGCTTGGCAAAAAGGTGTGCGAGTCATCACTGAAAGCGGCTTGGGAAAGGACATATCACGTCACGGGCTCAAGTAGGATTTGGATCTATGCGGCTGCGGTGTGAGGAAGATGGTGGGGATCGGCAGCAATTGTTAAAGGAGACGAAGACAGGGGCACGCAACGCGCGGCGAGGGAGGAGATCGAGGGTTCGATCTGGTGCGGTTGTCGAAGGGTAGGGATGATGCTGTCGGACTGAACTTCGCGGGGCTAGAGAAGATGACTGGCTTGGAGTTATGTGCGGCTGGAGATGATGGCGGCGGTGGATGATGGCTTGGAGTTATGTACGATTTGGATCGGGCGAAGACTAACTGTCTTCTTTTTTTTATTTTTTTTTTCAGAAAATTCGGACGAATTATTTTTCCTGCTCAATTTTTTGAGATTACGTGCTGATAATGTGTTGAAGGAAAAATAACTGGGACAATAAAATAGGACAAAAGGTGTTGTATTCTCATTAAAGACATCCCTTTAAATAGAGAGATTACATACAAGCAGGTCTAATTTTATCCTAATTAGGAAAACCCGTAAATAACAGATTTAGGCACACATTGACTATTATTACTTTAACGTAATATTCAATTTCTAACACGGAACAAAAAAAAATGGAAAAAAAAAATGTTCAAATAGATTTTTTAAGCTCTCAAAATGATACTTAAAAAGCAATAATTAAAAGCCAACTGTGAAAAGCAAAAAATAATAATAATCCATGTAGGGATTGCTAGTTTAAGTGGCGGTCTTTAAAGGACAAACATCCCCACTTGAAGTGGCGTTCGCTACCATATATGGAACATTGAGTTGAGCTATACCATAAAATGAAAAAGAATTTATATATAATACTATAAATTGAAGGGAGCTTGTATATATATGTGATGACAACTGGGGTGCTGCAAATATATTAAAGTAGGGAGAAGAGTAATGGATTGGAGTGCGTAAAGAGATTGGGAAATGATGGATGATGATATAATACCGACCCGTGTGAGACCCCATATTTTTACCCTTAAATAACTTCTAATTCTCGACCCGTTTTAAGAATTCTTTTGTCATTTTGTTGAATTTGTAATTGTTGTCAGTCTTCATTCTTGACTTATCGTTCAACTTTCGGAATTTTGAATATCGACACGTATCGATTATACGACGTCCTCCGTGTTATCTTGAGATTAATGATTGATTGACACTATTCTCGTTGCAAAACTCGTGATCTCATATGTATTACTTTTCTTAACGTGTATTTTGCTCTATAATTATGACTGGTGATGAGAACCCGACCTATCATTAAGGGTCATCTTAATAATGTCAGGTTCAATCGTACTCGTTAAAATACTTTAAAGTTGATTATGAGACCTAAACAATTCACTTCAACCAATGACATTTTTGTTGTTTCTCGACATTTCGATGAACGTTCTAGACTCGCCAATCAAATTGTGACTGCATTGTTTAATCTGCCTCAAGGTTCACAATTCTTGTTTCGAGTATTATATTATTGGACCATTCATAAAAGGGGTCGAAAATTAGAAGTTATTTAGGGATAAAATCAAACTATGAACTGCCAGGGACAGGATGGTCGATGAAGCTGTCTTTGGGATATGGTCATATCTTGTACCCAGCCTGAGGAGTCGTCCCCTATAGCGTGTAATATTCAAACTTGTTTTCTATGTTGATTTTCAGTCTCGATAATCTTCCTTAATTATTTTCCACTGATTTCATTTTGAATTGAGCTTGAAATTTTGTTATCCATCAGTATGATAGACTTGTAACATTTCTTCCCATTGTATCTAAAGTTTCAGGATGAAACTTCTTTCTAGGGGAAAAGGATGTGAGATCCCAGATTTTTATCCCTAAATAACTTTTAATTTTTGACCCATTTTATGAAATATTTTATCGTTTTGTTGAACTTGTAACTATTTTAAAAAGATTCGGAGTCCATGAACAGAAGGATAAAAGTATCGTGTTTTTAACAAACCATAACAAAAATACCCATTATGAGATGGAGGTAAATAATACCGGATGAAATACGCATGTAATATTTGGGTATATGAGATACGCATATCTTATCGGGGTATCCAATACAAACTTTTACTCCCTCCGTCCCGCGCAAAGGTTTACATTTCTATCAAAAAGTAGTCCCTTTAGTAAGTTTACATATATCACTTTTTACAATCAAATCAAACAATCACTTTTTACTTTTTAATCTCCACCACTCATTCATCATCAATACTTTTTACTTTTTAATCTTCACCACACATTTAATCATCATTACTTATACCAATCATTACCTAAAATACACCAAATATACACCCTCTGTCAACCTTTGGCTGGGACAGAGGGAGTATTAGATATATGCATTGGTAGTCGGGTATTCACATAGTACGCATGTTTTATTTGGATATTTTTTGGTGATACGCATTTGGGATTGACGTATTCAGTAAAAGTTATACATACACATATATGCTTAAATTATCTGTCTTATTGGTAATTTTTTTATATGCTCTCTTGTAATATTATAATATAGATATCTCTGTATATTGTCGTATATTTGTAGACTGAAAATAAAAAGGGGTTCCGGGCTGTATTATGAACAAGTAAACTTATTTTCAAGTACTTTATTCTTTGGTTTGCACCACTATATATAGGCATTATAATACTCCCTCCACTCCTAATTTGTTTACCTCTTAATGGTTCCAGAGGCAATCTCTGAATCGTTAAGAGTTAATTCTTGTTTGGTCGAAAAAGTGTCTGCCTCTTAATGGTTTCAAAACCCTCTGAATGGTTTTGTATCTGGATCCTCCCTTAACCATTAAGAGTCCTAATTTCATTTTGAATAATTAAAGACAACCGTATTTCTTTTTGCACTATATCAAAAGAGCCTCTTAATTATTCTGACCACTTAATCATTCTCCACCGAATCATTCAGCAACTGCCAAACAGCCCCTAATTGCCTCGTAATATGGCATAAATTGTAACTTACAAATCAATAATAGCACAATCAATATATATGTTTTGTAACTCCATATAATGAATATGGGCCATGTGGTTTATACACCACTATGGTCACTAGGGTGCCACGTCCTATTGAATGGTCAAGTCATGTCAGCATTTTCAGATTTTGTATGATTTAATATTGGAAACAACACATGTACACCAGGGGTGTACAAGGGGGCGTGCCTTTTAAACTTGATTGACAGGCATGTGTATTTGGCCAGTTGTAGGTCCTTTTTGTTATCCTAAGGCACCATCAACCTACTTTTATACACCAACACTCGCCAGTCTATCAACCTTTTTGTTCTCTCTCTTATATGAACGTGGCCACAAGTGGCCTTTTCTCTCAGACCAAAAGCATAAGATTTTTAGCGGTTCCTGCGGTATGTAGTGGTGGTTCCTTGGTTAATAAATCTGATTTTTATTTATTATATATGATTATTTTTTTTATTACAGGAAATTGCTTTGTTTCGACAAAAGATGTCATTTTTTATGAAAACAACTCAAATCCAGGTGTTAATGACGCTCAATTTTTTATGGACCTGAAGAAGCTCAATTTTCCACATGGACATCATTATTTTTTACCGATCAGGTACAATAAATTTTAAATAATAAGTATTTATATTATTTTAATAGAATTAATATTCGTCACATCACCATAAATAAAAATAAATTCAATTGTAGGTTTTTGGGTCTTGTGAAGATATGATGAATCGGGTGAAAAATACGGCATACTCTCTTGGTTATGTCATCGTCACACAAAAATCAAAGAAATGCAAAAATAGCTTCATGAATAAATTGTTTCTTATGTGTGACCATAGTGGTAAACCTGACGGATCCGGATCAAGTAAAAATACTAGTACTAAAAAGACAGATTGTCCATGTCAATTGGTAGGAAATTATTCATTGGAACATCATTATTGGACGATAAGAGTGGTATGCGATCAGCATAACCACCCCTTACAGTGCATCTAGAGGATCATGCATATGCAAAGCGGTTATCTGATGATGAATTTCGTTTGGTAGAAGATTTAACGTGGAAGAGTGTGCACATACGTGAAGTTTTATCAACGCTAAAGGATCAAGATGAGACTAACTTGTCAATACTCCCGATAATATATGAGGCACAAAAAAGAACTCGCAAGGACGAGAAATCCGGTAAAACTCCAATGCATGTTCTTATGTCCCTTTTGCATATTAATCGTTTTGTTTATCAGACTTATACACACCCAATTACAAACGAGTTGCAAGATTTATTTTTTGTTCATCCTACATCTTTTGAGATATGGCGCGCATTCCTACACGTATTGATTATAGATGCCACGTACAAGACGAACATATATAACATGCCTTTTGTTTAAATTGTTGGTGTAACTTCAACCAACAAGACATTTTGCATAGCTTTTGTTTTTATAAGTGAAGAAAAGATTGACAACTATAAATGGGCCTTGGAACAGCTAAAGTGGACGCTAAATGAGTGCATGCACCCACGGGTTATATCAGGAGCACCTTGCCGCATGGACGGCCCCCATTTTGCATCCGGGCGTGCCATTTATTGCACCTGCTCGGCCACCCACACCACCCTCCTCACCGGATGATGCCGGCACCAGCTCGTGAGAGGACTGGAGGGGAGTACCTGACCTTCTTATTCTATTGCATATTATATTTTGTCCATTGTGGTCAATGTACGTCCTAATTTTGGGGGGTGGGGGGGTTTACTTTCTGTCGTTACATTTATTGCTGTACTTATTGCGTTGCACTTTTTGTTATTTTTTTAGTTATCTTTTTGTCGATAGCCTTGCTTGTATTGATTTTACTCTATTCGTGAATTTTTCGTGCTTCTATTTGTGTAATACTGATGTTACGACACTGTTTTTCTCTCTGAAGAAACGGTCGAGTTTTAGTCGGGTTGTAGTCAGTGATTTCTGTTTCTGCTAAGTCGTCATTTAGGTCCGAAATTTTTTCTCGTGATTGTAGAGGTCTTGGCGGATAAGAGAGGATACATACTTGTTTTAAAATCACCGTCGATACGTTTGGTTATATTTTTCGGATAGCTAGTCGTCCAGTTACATAAGTCGTGTTGGCGCTTAGATTGAGTTTAGAGTCGGCCAGTTTTTCCCAAAAGTCGAGTTATTTTTGTTCTATGATGAGAAGTCTAGTAACCGGGGGTATTCACGTGACCCGTTGTTTACTCTCGCGTAAAACGACGACCCTGATTAGACTAGTGATTTAGAAATTTCGCATGTGCCAATGATAGGGAGCCTAGTAACCGGGGGTACTCGCGTGACCCGTTGTTTACTCTCGCGTAAAACAGCAACCTTGATTCGGACATGCGGGAATTAGCTATTCGAGTTGGTTCTCCGCTGTGGAGGGGAACTTAGTAACTAGAAGCATCCATGTGCCCCATGAGTGTCTTTTACGTCAAACGGTTTCCCAATACATGAGAATGGAAGTTCCACCCTAGGATTATCCCGATGAAACATCCCGAGATCCGAACCTAGTGGTCAACTCGAATCAATTTCTTGAGCATATATATATATATAAGGGAATACTGTCCGAGGGTTAATTTTTATGAAACTCGTGAAAATTTTGCCATTAGAATGTGGAACGGGGCGAACTAGCTTGTTTATTTTAACCTTTTATATTGACGGTCGATTAGATTCACGTTTGTTAATCTTAGAGCTGGATTTTCTTCATGAACGAGTGATTAGGACTAAACTTGGTTACTTTGTGGAATCAGTGTTCTGAGTTTAGCTTGCTATTACGATACTCGTATTATTCAGAGAGAATTTCAGGATAGTATTGATTAGGTTAAGCACTATGAGTTGCATGATTATTCACGACATTCTTTTGTTGAAATTAATTCTTTTTGCTTGAGGACAAGCAAAGGCTTAAGTTTGGGGGTATTTGTTAGGCGTATTTTTATACGCTTATTTATCATTATTTAGTATTATTTTGGCGAGTAAAATTGCATAAATGAGCTTTTAATGTCTTATTCTCGCATGTTTGACAGAAGATTGGAGTCTGGAAGCTAAAACGAGGCGAAACGGGCGAAAACGGCGAATTTTGGCTGTGGTCCGCGGCACAAGGCAAGTGAGCCGCGGCACAGGAAGGCAACCAGCGGGCACCAGAGTAGACTGTACTCTGTGCCGCGGCACAGTCCAGGTGAGCCGCGGCCCAGACGTAACACCCAGCGCCCAGGTTTTAAATTATATGCCATGTGCCGTGGCACATATTAAGTGAGCCGCGGCACACTTAGCGGTTTTGGTGTGCTCCGCGCGGATTTGGGCCGTTTTGAAGCCAGTTCTCGACCTACTCACATGGACGCGATTTGGAGACTGTGAGAGCTATAAATAAGGGTTTAAGACCCTAATTAATGAGGGGGAAATCTGAGAATCTTGGAATCTTGGAGGCTTAGGAAAAGAAGGAACACAGAAGATTATCGCAGACGAGAGAAGCAGAAGAGATCAAAGGCAGAGGGCGGAAGCCAGAAGAACGGAGGAATCCGAGCTCTTCATCTGCGTTTGATTTTCATGCTTTTATCTATTAATTCTGTATTTTCACTATTTAGCATGTCAGGCTAAGAACCTAATCTAGGATTTTGATGAAACCTACATTTTGACGGATTTGCTTGAGATTATCTATTTAATTCCCTTTTTGTTGAGTTTTCCCAATCGTGTTTAATGCTTTCAATTATCTGGCCAATAGTTGTATTGTTTTAATCATTCAATTCGAATCGGGAGAGGAGAGTTGGTGAGGAACTATTGGTGAGGACCGTTTTATCTTGTGAGATAGGAATATACTCATAGGAACTACGTGGCCTTTTGGAGATTTTATGCTTTTTGCCTATTGACGAATTAATTCACCTAGGGATAGAGTGCGTTATTCGCCTTTAGAAAAATCTATTGACCTCGGGAGAGGCGGTAGAGTATATTAGCAATCTTAGCCTTCAATAAATTGGGAAAATCATTAACTTCAGATAATCGAGAGTAAATTCGGATAAACCGATGTGGATTCAGAATCCTAGACTTATTCATCATTTGATTCTCTTTCTTCAAGCGATCATTTTTACTGTCTAGTCTTTTATTAATTCTTTTAGTAATTAATTGGAAAACCAAAGTTCGATTGTTCAAATAAAACTAGAATACATAAAAATCGGTAGTTAGTGATTCAGTTCTCGTGGGAACGATACTAACTCATCACTTTATTACTTGTATATGATAACGTACACTTGCGTTCAAGAAAAATCGCAACACGCACCGTGCGGCTATTAGTCAATTTACCCAACTACATCTCCCTAACTCATTCGAGAGTTGGTGCTAATGCGACGCAATCACGCTGAGGCGTTTTAGTGGTACAACAAAATTGAAGATGAAAACCGATTTGTATTAATACAAGAAACGATTACAATAAGCAACAACGATTACATGTATACATGGATAGGAGGGTCTCAACAAACTTGCTAATTCATACTACAACTCTTCAGTACACTCTTCTCCCCTATAATACGCTTAGAAAAATAAAAGCTAATGACAAGACTAGATATTGAAAAGCTGAACAAGCACTAACTAGCTATTACAACAATACAAGGAAAATAAAGTAAAGCCCTACACTATAGATGATAACTTAAAGTGTGATGAGGCTCGGCATCCCACAAAGCTGCAACTGGGACCATGAATAACCCGTGATCAGGTAATACCGCATGGGGTCGCGGGCACCTCGTAACAGCACTCCCCCCTCTGAGTTGGTGATGTCCCCGACGCCATAGATGTGAGATAAGCATCCAGTAGTGGTTGAAAAGCTTTAAGTGTTGTCGCCATCTCCCAAGTGTTTTCCTCCATCCTATAGCCCTGCCACTTCACCAAATATTCTTTTTGTAGCTTCTTTCTCGGCCCTGCATCATGATGGTCGATAATAGCTTCAGCCACCCTCTTCCCCAAGTTGCGTAGTTTCAGTTGTGGATGGTTGGGCAGGTTGCGTGTGGTGTCATCTTTGTCTGCCTGATATGGATTGAGTTGGCTAACATGAAAGACATTATGAATGCGCCACCATTGGGTTTACTCTAGCTTGTAGGCTACCTTTCCGACTCTTTTGAGGATGGTTAGTGGCCCAATATATTTTTGCATTAGCCGTGAGTCTCTCCTCTGTGTTGCCTTGGAGGAACTCTGGTTCGGAACCTTCACCATGACCTTGTTGTTAGGAGTATGCCCTCGAATGCCACTCAGAGGATGTTCAGTGAGGGCATTGTACTTGTAATTATGTAAATCATTAAATATAAGGCAATATATGTTTCTTTATTTACTTGCAGTTACTGGCATTCCTAACTTGTAAATATACATATAGAAACTCGTCCGTGTATTTGAGAGCAAAACGTTCCACTCCTTATTTGATAAGGGGGTCGGCACTGGAAAGGTTTATAGCTCAAATACTTAATCGTTCGCAAGTCGATGAAACTTGACTGGGCGTTAAGTTTATGTGAAGGCTTGTATGACGTTTTCTTTGACATGGAGAGCGCCTGTCGAACACTAATGGTTAGTGGGAGCACACGTTATAGGTATGCTAATTGGATAAGTATACTCGAACCGACTCACTCTCGATTCGTCACACGGATTTCACTCCGGGACAGTCAATGACGGAATCGAAAGGTTGTGATAGGTATTCGTGAACCTTCGACTTCAGGATTTAGTAGGGATGTGCTTGTGACGTCAATATTTTCATTAGAGTAGTTCGACCCTATAAATCGGGAGGTGGGGGTCAACCTCGACGTGCATCTTAATGGGCAAGTAGCAAGTCCTACTGAATACCAAGATAGAATTCTTTCTCCCGTTAGTGAGCGGGTTATATGTCCTATGCGGTTATTGGCAGATAAGATCATATGTATTTGGCCAAAGCATTGGAGCTAGTTGTATTGGATACACGAGAGCTAAATGATCTCGATTTGCATTAACGCATGCATAGCGTCAAGTACAGATAGGGTTTGACTGACCGTGACCCTATAACTTGATCGGGACATTTGAAAGAAGGGTTTATACGTATACTGGTATTCACGACAGAATGGTTCGTGAATGATCCCAATCATTCGTTCTCAGTTGGGGTACAGTGTAGGCCGCCAGGCTCGCTAGGTGGTGCTACTACTCTTTGGTTCCTCCCATTGCTGATTGAGACGAACCTACCGAGTCGCGCAATAGGATTGACCACGGAATGAATCGAGCTTAATCTCTCATTATGAATATTAGATATTGGATATCTAATTTGGGACATTGGATGTCTAAATTGATTTATTGGATAAATTAATTTATGGCCTAATTAATTAAATAAATTACCGGGTGATTAACTTAATTCATAAATATAATTATTTCTTGGAGAAATTAATTATGTTATTATGTATTTAATATGATTAATTAATTGGTTTATTAATCGATATAAATACATCGGAACGAAATTGGAGTTTATCTGTTTGGACTCTCGGGAGTCCGAAACGAACCGAACTCGTCGGATTCCTTCTAGAGGCCAGCCCCACTTTTGATCTCTTACCTTTAGTCTTTGTCTTGCTTTGGTGGGTGAAGACTAATCACCTAAGAGATATGATATCTCTTATAATAAGGATAAAGGGATTGCGTGGGATTTGGAAGTAGAATGAATGAAGACATCTCTCAACCTCTCCTAAGTCAATCCAGTCATGAGTTTTAGTTTTGAGAGAGAGAAAATAGTTTTCTCAATTATCTTCATCTTGTTCTTCATCTTGTTCTTGAGTTTTCTTGGAGAAAATTCAAGATACATTGAGAGATATATATTATACACTTAGAGTGCACTAATAAAAGGCTTTATCACTTGATTCTAGCCGTAACCTTAAAGGTTAATCGGGTGTTGTCATTCTGGTAGTTTTTCTGGCGCGTGGCAAGTAGAGACGCAGTGCTTTTGGGGTTGGATCGTTCAAGTGCTTGGAGTGCTTCGGATCGCAGAGAATTCTAGTATAGTATGGGGAATAGCTCAAGATAAGGATACCATTAAATCAACGGACTACAAGGGTATGTTTTCTCATAACTCTTGTGTTTCGTTTATATATTCGTATATACGCAGCTCGATCGATCCTCGTAGGGATTCAGATCGAATTAATTTTCATTTTACCACTTCCGATGGGCCTTCGTTTTAGGCACCGAATTCCAACAGTGCTATCGGAGAGTAGATCTTGCGATCGTATATACGATATTGGCATTTGAAATGCTCGATTAGATGGTGAATGATTTGGAATAATTTTAGTTATAATCGTGGTATATGTTTTTTCGTTCATTATAGTTGTATTTTTCGTAAGTTTATGTCTAAATATAAATCTTCTATTTCTTGGAAATATGATTTATATTGATGATATAAATGTTGGAAATATAGATATTGGATATCCGGTCGAAAAACTAGCCCCGAATTGCCATTGGACGGCCCAGGAGTGGTCCGGAAGCAGGGGGCCGCGGCCCAGGGCTCGGGGGCCGCGGACCGGGGCTGTTGTAGCCCGCTTGGGAAGGGACTGGACTGGGGGCCGCGGCCCAGGCTCAGGGGGCCACGGCCCAGGGCTGCTGGGCAGCCCTGCTTGCTGCCTGGTTCGTTCCGGGCGCGGTCGAGCCCCTTTTCAGACCCGTTTCGGGCTTGTTTTCTTCGTGTATTCCTAAAAATGATTTCTCTCATTTTAAATTAGATTTAATATGATTAAAATGATTTATGGTATTTCATTATATAATGGAAAATTGATTAATTGGAATACATGTGATTGACTGAATTATTTTGAACGTTTTCATATTACAGATTGTGTGAATCGATTAGATCGGTTCATATTGTTGATTGGATAAATGTATCTCTACGCTTTCCATTTATTTAGTATTTATTGGATGAATGCTTTTGGATGGGGATGTGGTTCGTGAACCTAGTTTTTGAATCGTTCGTTTTATTCGATTGGGTTGTAAAGGCTGTTTTGAGCCTATTTATTTTACTAGAAATATTTGTATCTAGGATGCAATTTTCAATGTAAAATTTATATGTAATGACGAAGACCGGATAAAGACCCGTTTCGAGAAGATGAAGATTCAAGACGAAGACTTGTAATTAGATTACGGAGTTTTTGTTTTCTAGGAACGGTCCATTAACCACATGTTGGTAGCAACTAGGTTGTGAATGGTTGTTTCATATTGTATGAATGCCACAAACGCGCTTAAATGATTAATGTGCAAAGTGTAACGTTAATTGCGAAAATTCTCCCACGATAAATTATTAAGTTTATAAGGTTTCAAGGTTTTCCTTCCCTCCATTGAGTTTTCGTGAAATTGAAATCCAAACCAGATGTGCTATGCTTCTGAGTTATCGGGGTAGTCGTTCGAGGAGGACGGATAAATTACCGGGAGCGCATTGGATGCCTTCGGTTGGAGCAAATTTTATCCCTAGAAACCTGATAGGTTGCCGGATAAGATTCAATTGTGAAACTGATTTGCGTCGATGGTATAAACTTAACTTGTTCACGAACCATAGAAACCGTATAGGTTGAGGGGAGTTAACAAGGGGAAAAAGAAGATCGAATCATCCATTAGAAGGGTTGGTGTTGGACACCACTTTATGAAAATTAATATACTAGAAACCTGTTCGGTTGCCCTCTATTAAGATTTATAAAGAACTCGATCACCACATGGGAGTGTGTTGTTCCGATAAAAATAGTGGGAGCTAGGTAACAAGAATAGAAAAGACCTTAATTCTATACTCAAAACATAATTAAACGAGTCACTAATTAATCTGTTATACTTAATGCAGACATAACTCTCAATATGACAATGAATCCACTCGCAATTCTACTCGAGAAAAACACCTTGATTGGACCTAACTTTGTGGACTAGATCCACAATCTGATGATTGTCCTCAGTATAAAGGCACTGGGATACGTCTTGGAGACGGACATTCCGGCGCCTCCTGTGCGGACCAGAGCAAATTAGGAAGGGATCGAAAACCACAAAAAGTGGCATAAGGATGGCATAAAAGTCCGTTCTTACATGATGGCTTCTATGTCTAATGAACTTCAGAGAGCTCATGAGAAAATGACTTCTGCTAGGCAGATTCTATCTCACTTAACCGAACTTTATGGTGAGCACAACAGAACTGCTAGATATGAGATATCCAAGCAACTATTCGGTGCAAGTATGAAGGAAGGTGAGAAGGTTGGGGAACACGTCCTCAAAATGATGTCCATGATCGAGAGATTGGAGGCTCTTGATTTTAAAATGGATACTTCTCTCCAAACTGACCTTATCCTTCAGTCTCTCCCTGATTCCTTCTCACAGTTTGTTATGAACCTCAACTACAATGAGATTGCATGTAACTTAGGTGGGCTAATGAACAAACTGGTGACCGCTCAGTCTCAGATGAAGACTCCGTGGATGAAGGAGTCTGCCCTTTTGATTTCTTCTGGACTTCGGAAGTCTAAGAATAAGAAGAAAAAGACCAAGAAGCAGACTGGACCACAAGTTAAGGACCTTAAAGGTAAGGGAAAGGCCCCGACAGTTCCGAAGAACAAGAAGAAGAAGGATGCCTGTCTCAAGTTCGGTGAGCTGGGCCACTGGGCTAGAGATTGTCCGATTCTTCATGGCACTTCAGGTACAAAACTTTTAGTTTTGGAAACAAATTGTTCTGCAACTGTATTTTCTACTTCCTGGATACTGGATTTTGGTGCTAGTTCTCATATTTGTACCATGAATCAAGATTTGGAACAAAGTAGGAAGCTTGGAGCTGGAGAAGTTATGATCACAGTCGGAAGTGGGCATAGTGTCGAGGCGACCGACATAGGATCGCTTCTTTTAGGCTTAGAATCCGGCTTTGTTTTGACTTTAGAAGATGTACTTGTTTTGCCAAGGGGCACAAAAACATTGTATCCATTCCGGCCATGGACCGAAAAGGCTTTTCATTTTTCATTGGTGATGGTTCCTGCAAAATTTATTTCAGAAATAAACTAGTGGGTACTGCTACATTGTTAAATGGATTGTATCATCCAAATCTCAGCAAGAAAGTAGTTGTGAATACTATGACTAGAAAACGTGGTAGGGTTGAAACCAAACAAGTTTTGAAATGGCATCTTAGACTTGGTCATGTTGGTCAGACCAAGGTTTACAATATGGAAAAAGATGGACTTATGGGTCCATTGGGATCAGATCCCTTTCCTACTTGTGAATCTTGCCTTAAAGGCAAAATGACTAAGTCCCCCTTCAGAGGGACTTTTGAAAGAGCCGCTTATAAACTGGGATTAATCCATACTGACGTATGTGGTGCTTTAGAAGCATCACATGATAGATATCAATATTTCATTACGTTTACGGATGATCATACTAGGTATGGTTATGTATATTTAATGAAACATAAATCCGAGGCATTTTGAAAATTCCAGGAATTCAAGGCCCTACTCGAGAAACAAACTGGTAATCATATCAAAGCACTTCGGTCGAACCGAGGTGGCGAGTATATGAGTACGAAGTTTGACGAGTTCCTTAAGGAACATGGAATAGTTTCACAACTAACACCTCCAGGTACTCCTCAGTTAAATGGTGTGTCAGAAAGAAGGAACCGGACCTTGTTGAACATGGTCCGTTTCATGATGGGCTATACTGATTTACCAATTTATTTGTGGGGGTAAGAACTCCTTACTGCCGCTTACATCTTGAACAGATGTCCTTCCAAATCCGTTCCTAAAACTCCACATGAGATGTGGGAGGGCAGGAAACCAAGTCTTAATCATATTAGGATTTGGGGATGTCCCGCCTATGTCAAGACGACTAAGGTGGAGAAGTTGGAAGTTAGGTCCGCGAAGGGACGTTTCATTGGATTCCCGTATGGGACGATGGGATATCTATTATCATGCCTGAAGTTGAAAGATCGTTGTTGCTTTATATGAAGACTTCCTGGAAGATGAGTTCATTCAGGAAGGCGGAGCAGGTAGAAGTATTTCTTTAGAAGAATACAATGAAACTCCTCGGGAGACACCTGTGCAAGAAACTGGAACCGAACCTTCTGAAACACAAGTATAACCACCTCATAGGTCTAGTAGGGTGTCTTATTTACCTGAGAGGTATGGGCTTGGGCACTTGGAGGAGCTGGATCTCCATGAGGTTCCAAGTGATGGCCAATAGACCGACCCAACGACCTATGACCAAGCGATGGTGGATGTAGACTCCATGAAATGGCGTGAATCTATGGAAGCTGAGATAGACTCGATGCATATCAATGAGGTCTGGACTCTAGTAGACCGCCCCAAGGGCATAGTGCCTATTGGGAATAAGTGGATCTACAAGAGAAAGACTAATGGTGATGGCAAGGTTGACGCCTATAAGGCCAGGCTTGTGGCAAAGGGTTATACCCAGAAAAAAGGGATTGATTACCACGATACCTTCTCACCCGTAGCCATGATCAAGTCTATTCGCATGATGCTTGCTATAGCTGCCTACTACGATTATGAGATATCGCAAATGGACGTAAAGACGGCTTTCCTTAATGGATTCCCCGAGGAGGAAATCTATATGGAGCAGCCTAAAGGCTTTATGTCCGAAGTCGATATTCAGAAAGTGTGCAAGCTTCAACGTTCCATTTATAGACTGAAGCAAGCGTCCCATAGTTGGAACCTTCATTTTGACGAGGCGGTCAAAGAGTTTGACTTCGTGCAAAATGAAGAGGAACTTTGTGTATACAAGAGGGTTAGTGCGAGGAAGATCACATTCTTAGTACTACATGTAGATGACATTCTACTAATAGGAAATGATGTGGGAATGCTCAGTTCTGTGAAAGCTTGGCTTTCGAGTAATTTCTCCATGAAAGACTTGGGAGAAGCAACTTATATTCTTGGTATTCGGCTCTACCGGGATAGAGCGAAGAGAACAATAGGTCATTCCCAAGCCCTCTATATAGATAAGATCTTAAATCGATTTAAGATGGATGATTCTAAAAGAGGGTTCCTACCGATGCAACATGGAATAACACTCTTCTTGAAGATGTGTCCTCAAAGTGAGGAACAACGAAAGGAAATGAGTAATATACCATATGCTTCGGTCGTGGGTAGCCTTATGTATGCTATGTTGTGTACAAGACCTGACATCGCGCATGCTGTAAGCGTGGTGAGTAGGTTTCAGGAAAACCCAGGTAGGGAACATTGGATAGCTGTAAAGAACGTTCTCAAGTACTTAAGAAGGACTAGAGATATGGTTCTGATGTATGGCGGTGGAGAATTGGATGTGGTGGGATTCACTGATTCGGACTTCCAAGGACTGAAGGACGACTCAATATCTACTTATGGCTATATATTTACTCTTAATGGAGGAGCAGTATCTTGGCGTAGCACCAAGCAAAGTGCGACTGCTGATTCCACCTAAGTATCAAGCAGCCTCGGAGGCTTCCAAGGAAGGGTTCTGGATTAAGAAGTTTCTGGGAGAACTTCAAGTGATACTATGTGCTGAGCTGCCTGTTCCGCTGTACTGCAACAACGACGGAGCTGTAGCGCAGGCCAAGGAGCCGAGGTTTCACAACAGCACCAAACATATTGAGAGGAAGTATCATATCATAAGAGAATTTGTTCCCAAGGGATACATTGTGCTGCACAGAGTAGACTCGGCCGACAACGTCGCTGATCCACTGACCATGCCACTTTCTCAGACTAACTTGGAGCGTCTTCTGGAGAACATGGGTATTAGATACCATAGTGTGTGGCATTGAGTGCAAGTGGGAGATTGTTAGGAGTATGCCCTCGAATGCCACTCAGAGGATGTTGAGTGAGGGCATTGTACTTGTAATTATGTAAATCATTAAATATAAGGCAATGGATGTTTCTTTATTTATTGGCAGTTACTGGCATTCCTAACTCGTAAATATACATATAGAAACTAGTCCGTGTATTTGAGAGCAAAATGTTTCACTCCTTATATGATAAGGGGGTTGGCACTGGAAATGTTTATAGCTCAAATACTTAATCGTTCGCAAGTCGATGAAACTTGACTGGGCGTTAAGTTTATGTGTATATGTTCTTTGACATGGAGAGTGTCTGCCGAACACTAATGGTTAGTGGGAGCACACGTTATAGGTATGCTAATTGGATTAGTATACTCGAACCGACTCACCCTCGATTCGTAACACGGATTTCACTCCGGGACAGTCAATGACGGAATCGAAAGGTTGTGATAGGTATTCGTGAACCTTCGACTTGAGGATTTAGTAGGGACGTGCTTGTGATGTTAAGATTTTCATTAGAGTAGTTCGACCCTATAAACCGGGAGGTGGGGGTCAACCTCGACGTGCATCTTAACGGGCAAGTATCAGGTCCTACTGAATACCAAGATAGAATTTTTTCTCCCGTTAGTGAGCGGGTTATATGTCCTATGTGGTTATTGGCAGATGAGATCATAAGTCTTTGGCCAAAGCATTGGAGCTAGTTGTATTGGATACACGAGAGCTCAATGATCTCGATTTACATTAATGCATGCATAGCATCAAGTGCAGACAGGGTTTGACTGACCGTGACCCTATAACTTGATCGGGACATTTGAAAGAAGGGTTTATACGTATACTGGTATTCACGACAGAATGGTTCTTGAATGATCCCAATCATTCGTTCTCAGTTGGGGTACAGTGTAGGCCGCCAGGCTGGCTAGGTGGTGCTACTACTCTTTGGTTCCTCCCATTACTTACTGAGACGAACCTACCGAGTCGTGCAATAGGATTGACGACGGAATGAATCGAGCTTAATCTCTCATTATGAATATTAGATATTGGATATCTAATTTGGGACATTGGATGTCTAAATTGATTTATTGGATGAATTAATTTATGGCCTAATTAATTAAATAAATTACCAGGTGATTAATTTAATTCATGAATATAATTATTTCTTGGAGAAATTAATTATGTTATTATGAATTTAATATGATTAATTAATCGATATAAATACATCGGAACAGAATCAGAGTTTATCTGTTTGGACTCTCGGGAGTCCGAAACGAACCGAACTCATTGGATTCCTTCTAGAGGCCGGCCCCACTTTTGATCTCTTACCTTTAGTCTTTGTCTTGCTTTGGTGGGTGAAGACTAATCACCTAAGAGATATGATATCTCTTATAATAAGGATAAAGGGATTGTGTGGGATTTAGAAGTAGAATAAATGAAGACATCTCTCAACCTCTCCTAAGTCATTCCAGCCGTGAGTTTTAGTTTTGAGAGAGAGAAAATAGTTTTCTCAATTATCTTCATCTTGTTCTTCATCTTGATCTTGAGTTTTCTTGGAGAAAATTCAAGATATATTGAGAGATATATATTATACACTTAGAGTGCAATAATAAAAGGCTTCATCACTTGATTCTAGCCGTAACCTTAAAGGTTAATCGGGTGTTGTCATTCCGATCATTTTTCCGGCGCGTGGGAAGTAGATGCGCGGTGATTTCGGCGTTGGATCGTTCAAGTGCTTGGAGTGCTTCGGATCGTAGAGAATTCAAGTATAGCTTGGGGAATAGCTCAAGAGAAGGATACCATTTAAGCAACGGACTACAAGGGTATGTTTTCTCATAACTCTTGTGTTTCGTTTATATATTCGTATATACGTAGCTCGATCGATCCTCGTAGGGATTCAGATCGAATTAATTTTTATTTTACCGTTTCTGCTGGGACTTCATTTTAGGCACCGAATCCCAACACTTGTCACCCAAACAGTATTCAACAAAGCGGCGTTTAAGATCAGCATATTTTTTCATCCGCTTTTGAGCCTTCTCCAGGTAGCCACTGGCCAAATCAAGGTTTTGTTCCCATTCAAGGGAAAATGTTTGCGCCGAAGTAGACCTGGCGTTTTGTGGAATAGTATCAATATTGTGCGGGAGGAGTGATTGCTGCCCATTACAAATTTCAAAAGCACTCTTATTGGTGGTAGAGCATTTTTGAGCATTGAAACACAGTTGAGAAACATCAAAAAGCTTCACCCAGTCCTTATGATTAGTGTTCACAAAATGTCGAAGATATTCCTCCAACATCGAGTTAAATCTTTCAGTTTGGCCATCAAATTGTGGGTGGAAGCTTGAGCTCATGTTCAACTTGGAGCCGAGTAGTTTGAAGAGCTCGGTCCAAAAGTTACTAGTGAATCGGGGGTCTCGGTCACTAACAATGTCCCTTGACAGTCCCCAATACTTAACAATATGCTTGAAAGAGAGCTGAGCTGTCTCTTCCGCCGAAACTATCTTGGGTGATTTCCTCACAACAAGTTTTTGGCGCCGTTGCCGGGGACTGATTTTTCGCTAATATCATTACCAAGCGACTCTAATTTTAATTTGAAGTTTTTTTTCTCTTTAGTCTCTATATTTTTTTTTCATTATGTTTTCCTTTGATTATCGTGACCCTTGGCATTTCATAAATTTCGATGATCTTAATAATTTGCCTAATAGGGTCAATAAATTTCTCCCCAAAACAAAAGACCATGCTTGAACAATGTGTAGACGCTCTCAAAAATCTTGATAGTACCCCTCTTGAGCGAGAATGTGCAAGTCATGGTCTTGAGATTCACTATGGTTATTTTCCAGCTCTCATATTTAGTAGTGAAGTTGAGGGGGAGGTTGAGAAGAAAGACATGCTGAGTTTTAGGGTCGATCCCCCAGCACCTGATAATTACATAAAGTGTGATGAGCTTGTAGAAGAAGTTACCATTGATGATGTTTCCAAAGAAATTTCAATAAATTGTCATCAAACTTCGACTAATAAGGTGAACACTTTTGTGCCTAAAATTTTATTAACGGTGCCACGCATAATTTTTCCTAAATCCATAATGGGAGAGATTGACCCCATTACTTTTGATTTTGTTGAGGCTGATTCTTTGAGTTCTAATGAGGTTGTTCGTGATATGTCTTTATTATCTACCCATTCGAACTCTGCTTATTTTTACATACCTTATCATTATTATATTCTTCCATTATTTTTTGGTTGTCCGCATAATTATTCTTACTCATTATTTTTGGCAACCTGGTATGAACCAAAGCCTCCCTTGTGGAATAAGAGGCTTATAGATTGCAAGAAGGGGGTATTTGGAAATCTCCCTAGAAAGAAGCCACGTTAAATTTTTTTTCCACGTCGTGCTCAAGACGTAAAATAGAGCGCTTGATGAGAGGCAACCCATCATTTTTACTTGCTTTCTAGTTAGTTGTTTTTATTTGATTTTTCGTTAATATTTTTTTTCTTTGTTTTGTTATTTCGTTTGGATTCGTGTATTCTTGTGGCCCTTATTTCTCTAATATTTTTTATATATAACCCCAATGAGTTATTATCCTTCATATTCTAGTCTTTCTTGACTTAATGTCTACAGTTATTTCATGACTAGAGACTAAGTTTGGGGGTCCCTGGTGATGTTGGGCATTATTTGAAGTATGAATTGACGGACGATTCCACTCAGACATGTGCTGGCGTTCAAGAAGACATTTGAAATAAGATTCACTTTTCCTTATCTCTTTTATTTTCACATGTATTGATTGTTGATGATTTTATGTGTAGTGGAATAAATCGAAGCATGTGATATTTTCTTAATTTTTCTTCATTATAAATTGCGATTTCATCATTGCTTTATTTTTCTTACATGCTGTTGATGGTTTTTGCAAACGTGAATTTTTCGTGCTTCCGTGTGTAAAACTGATGTTACGATACTGATTTCTCTTTGAAGAAACGGTTGACTTTTGGTCGAGTTGCAGTCAGCGATATCTGTCTCTGTTGAGTATTCAATTAGGTCCGAAATTTTATCGTTTTTGTAGAAATCTTAGCAGATAAGAAAGGAGACATACGTGTTTTTAAATCGCCGCCTATACGTTTGGTTATACTTTTCGGTTAGCTAGTCGTCCAGTAACATGAGTCGTGTTGGCACTTAATTTGAGTTTAGAGTCGGACAGTTTTTTTCCTAGAAAAAGTCGAGATATTATTTGTTCTACGATGGGAAGTCTAGTAACCGGGGGTATTCACGTGACCCGTTGTTTACTCTCGCATAAAACGACAACCCTGATTAGACTAGTAGTTTAGAGATTTCGCATGTGCCGATGATGGGGAGCCTAACCGGGGGTATTCGCGTGACCCGTTGTTTACTCTCGCGTAAAACAGCGACCTTGAATCGGACGTGCGGGAATTGCTATTCGAGTTTTTTCTCCGCTGTAGAGAGGGACTTAGTAACTAGAAGCATCCATGTGCCCCATGAGTGTCTTTTATGTCAAACGGTTCCCCAATATATGAGAATGGAAATCCACCCTAGGATTATCCCGATGAAACATCCCGAGATCCGAACCTAGTGGTTAAATCGAATCTATATTATTGATCATACATAAGGGAATACTATCCGAGGATTAATTTTGACGATGAAACTCTTAAATTTTTTTGCCACTAGACTGTGGGACTGGGCGAATTGGCTTGTTTAATCTAACCCTTCATATTGACGGTCGGTTAAATTCACGCTTGTTAATCTTTGAGCTTGATTTTCTTCATGAACGATTGGTTAGGACTGAAAATGACTACTTTTTGGAATCAGTGTCCGTGAATGTGACTCACTAATACGATACTCGTGTTATTCTTTGAGATTTTCAGGGTAGTATTGATTAAGTTTAGCACTATGGCTTTGCACGATCGTTCATGATTCTGTTTATTTGAAAATTGATTTTTGCTTGAGGACAAGCAAAGGCTCAAGTTTGGGGGTATTTGTTAGGCGTATTTTTATGCGCTTATTTATCATTATTTTATATCCATTTTGAGCCTAAATCTGCATAAATGAGCTTTTAATGCACTATTCATATATATTTTGTAGGAAATTGGAGTCCGGAAGCTCGAACGACGAAAAACGGGTGAAAACGGCAATTTTTGGCCTGGGGCCGCGGCACGAACCAAGTGATCCGCGGCACACGAAGAGGACTAGCAAGTGCCGAGCGGATCGCACTCGAGCCGCAAAGACAAGGATGCCGAGCCGCGGCCCAAGAGGGAAAATGCGGCGCTGTGCATCTCGGCTGAGTAGAGGGGCCGCGGCACAGATTAAGTGAGCCGCGGCCCACGGGGTGGTTTTTGATGTTTTGGCCGCGGTTCTAGGCCGTTTTTGGAGCCTGTTCCCAACCTAATTCCCGGACACGTTTTGGAGGCTGATGATAGTTATAAATAGGGGTTTAAGGGCTGAAGGAGGATGATCAAATCGGAGGAAGACATCGCGGGATCGAAGAACACAAGGAGGAGATTTGTGGGCGACGACAAGACCACGGATCCCTTACGGTTTTTCTTAATTTTTCCGCATCTTAGTTTCTAGATTTGTTTGAGTAGGATTGTGATTGTAGCCGATTACATGACGGTTTGATTTATTTATTTTTATTTCAATTTACTCGTTATTCGTATTGAGTTGGATTTTTCTCATTGTTCTGAATACTTTTTAATTGTCTGGCCAACAGTTGAATTGTTTTGAATGTCTTTATGGATTCGGGAGATGAAATTTAGGCATAGTTCTTGTGAGAATAATCATGATTTTCATGAGATAGGGATATACTCATGGGAATTGTGAAGCCTATTTATTGTGGGAATTCTTGAACTGTTTTAGCTATTAATTATCTAATTCGAATAGGGATATATCGAGTTAATAATTCTTAGTATTTTCTATCGACCTTGGGAAAGGCTTTAGAATAATTTAGGAATTCCTGGCTTACAATCAATTGAATAAAAGTGAATTGAATTGAATAAAAATCATTCCTAATTGTTTGAGGTGAAAATCATAATCCTACACCGTTATTATTATTATTTTTATTATTACTACTATTATTTATTTCTCTGCAATTAGTTTAGAAATAAATTCTATATAATTGTTCTTCAAATAAAATTACGAGTTGACTATATTTTGGTACTTAGTGAAATCAGTCATCGAGGGAACGATATCTTACTTATCACTTTATTACTTGTTGACACCGTGCATTTGCGGCATAGTGTGAGGGATTTCCTCACAACACCGGTGTGCTTCAAATCTCGCAAGGACCTTCTTGCATTATACTCAACATTCTCTGGGAAGAATTGTTGCCTGATGGCTTCTCTCAGTTATTCCCAGGTATGAATTCTTACTAGTTGAGCCTAAATGTCCACATATTTGGTGCGCCACCACAATTTGGCATTATCAATCAGATACATTGTGGCGGTTGACACCTTTCTCACCTCGTCCAAAACATTGGCGGCATGGAAGTATTGTTCCATGTCGAATAAGAAGTTCTCAACTTCCTTAGCATCTCGGGTTCAATATAGGAACTTGGTTCGGGGATCCGAATTCACGTAATAGGTTCTTGAGCAACATGGGGTGTGTTGTTCATATCTCTTTGAAGCAATCCAATCTGGATACTCATTGCTTCCATCTCGCGTCTCATTTCAGCCGTATTGTTGGCTCCCATTATTTCTGCAAGGGTTCGACAGACTTCTCTGCATTCGCCCAACTGGGATCGGAGGTCTTCATTCTCCGCCTCGAGGGTCTCGACCTTCTCCTCCAAGGTCTCGACAACATATTTCAATCTAGAGCACTCTTGCTCTAGATTATCGAACTGAGCTTTAGAGGCCTCGGCCTCTCTCTTCTTTCCGTCATACTTTTTCTTGCCCTGCCTTCTAGGGACTTCCGTCTCGTACCCGATTCCACCTGTCACGGGGCGCGTACAGTTTGTATAGAAGGTACGCGCACCGTGCGGCTAGTAGTCAATTTACCCGACTACGTCCACCTAACTCATTCGAGAGTCGGTGCTAATGCGACGCAATCACGCCGAGGCATTTTAGTGGCACAACAAAATTGAAGATGAAAATCGATTTATATTAATAGAAGAAACGATTACAATAGACAACAACAATTACAAGCTTACACGGATAGGAGGGTCTCAGCAAACTTGCTAATTCTTACTACAACTCTTCAGTACACTCTTCCCCCCTATAATAGGCCTAGAAAAATAAAAGCTAATGTCAAGACTAGATATTGAAAAGCTGAACAAGCACTAACAAGCTATTACAACATTACAAGGAAAATAAAGTAAAGCCCTATACTATAGATGATAACTTGAAGTGTGATGAGGCTCGGCATCCCACAAAGCTGCAAGTGGGCCCATGAATGGCCCGTGATCAGGTAATACTGCATGGGATCACGGCCACCTCGTGACATGTGGGGTGTGTACGCCGGTGTTACGAGTCATGCGAGTGGTACGACTTTCTGGCGGGTCTCTGGCAGACGAGTCATGATTCGACTGATCTCGCATTTGGTTGAATATTTTTATCACTTAACTTTCATCGTGTTCCGGCAGAAGAGATGCGAGGGACCCGAGGGGTTGGCCCGGTTATGCAGGCAAAGTGGTTCGCAGTGAGGAGTATTCTTGGAGATGTTTTTTTCAGATCCTGATGGATAGTTCATACCCCGAGTTGTGCACCCTGAGTTTCAGGGATGAAACTTTTTTAAGGGGGGGAGTATGTAATATCCGGGGATATTTTTTTTATGTTACTGTTATGTTGTACGAATTCATTCGGAATTGTACAAGTGTTGTTGTACTTGATAGGTACAATGTATATTGTGTTGGAATATTTCGGAATAGAAATATTTATACTTGTCGTCAGTATTGTAGTCGCCATTTTGTTGTTGCTGGGTGAGTTTGGATTTTCGGCTAAGTATATTAGCCATAACGTACGCTATATGTATAGCATTACGTATGCTACGGGCGGATTGTTACGTACATTAAACCTTGTTGGTTACGTACGTAATGTTGTTACCCAAAATATTATCCGTAGATGATATTGCTGGAATAGTCGAGTAACAAATAAATGCGAGAACACTTCCGTGGGAAAGTAAGTAACACAAGATTTGCCGGGGTTGTTAGTCCCGGGATTGAATGCTCTCGTGAGATTTTATTAATATGAATACTTTGGAGTATAAATATTAATGTTAGAATCTATTACAATGAGTGTAAAGACTTCTAGTTATCTTAGCTGTAGAGCGTGAAGATTGTCGGAAGAACCAGATATGAAGCTCTGTGAGTTCTTGCTTTTTGGTGTTCTGTATAGATAAATGAATATCACTGTGTATGTGTAAGTATTCGTTAGGTAAGTATACTGTCCTCTCTATACGTTTTTCACTGTGTCCTGGCCACTGTTGGAGGCCCATTATTTATAGTAGAAAAGGTTGTTAGGTCTTCCCTGGCGATCGCGGGCGACTGCCATATTCTATATTAGAATAATGTGGGCGATCATCCCATCACGTGGGACTGTTTCCTTAAAGTCCGAGGATGCAGCTGGCAGCCAGATATGCGTGCCAATGAGGACTGCACACGCGTCCTGAGTAGCTGTCAGGGGAGGACCCACTTTGTACCTTTCGGCGGGCCTGTCGGTAGGTGTGAGGTTGGTGACAGGCTGGGGTCAAAGGCCTTATCTCGCGGCGCCTTTTGTGGATCTGCACGTGGGTCTTCGGTCTTCGAAGACTTTGACGGGTGTTGGATTCATACGTGGCATGGGGCAATCGTCTATGGTCGGTCATCATAGGCGATCGCCAGATACCAATAGACGATCGCCTTGGTTGCTGACTGCTAGGAGTTTGCCCATCATCTGTCTTCTATGGTTGGCTCTTGGCTATTACGCCGATCGCCATCGAGGCATATAAATCGCCGCACAACAATTGCCCCCCAGCTCGCTCCGATGTTGAAAACATGGGGTGAGGTGGTACTGGTGGTGATCGCCTATGTTAGACGATTGGCTCGTCTATTTATGACAAGGACGATCGTCGCCTGGACGATCTGATTTCGAATCTGGACGATCTCCTTATTCGCTGTAAATAGCGAGAAATGGAGGCGGGCTCTTGAAATGTCGCAGGGACACGCGTCGCGCTATCGTTGGGGGAGTCCGACGGTTTTGTCAGACTTGTCATTTGGCATGCCCTCGAAACGATGCGTACGTGGGTTTCGAGGGCTGCATTTAATGTGTCCCCCCCGACGGTTGCACTCCAGTCCCTGGGATTCCGCCTATTTGCACAGAGACCCCTGCTCCTGCCTATAAAAGGGGCTAGGGCCACTTCAATCCAGCTCTTTATGTGCCCTTGCTTTTTAGACGAGACTCTGACGAATTTCCTTGAAGATTCTTGTGCCGACCGTCATTCTTTCTAGGTGAGAACAAAAATTTTCTCTCCCCCTTTACTCTTAAGAACATGTCTGGAGGAAGATCTAAAACATATGAGGCTGGTAGCTCTTCCGCCGCCGCGGCTTCGCCTGCCCTGGAAGAAACCTCCGCGGTTCTCAACATGGAGATGGCCGTTGAGGCCATCCGTATGGGAATAACACCTGCGGAGGTTGAAGAGCTCTTCAATGAGGCCGACGTGGCGAGATCAGTGGCGGTGGCGGGGCAGAGGGGCTCGCCGGTGGATGAGGATGAAGAGGTAAGGCTGTACTAGGAGCAGAACAGCGTGTTCGGCCCCGCCTATTTAGATTTTGATAAGCTTATGGAGGGGATTGCCGGACCATGTCCCGATTTTGACTTCAAAGCATATTCTGCCGCCCACCCCTATGAGCCCGTGAAGCGGACGTCATTCCGGGCCGCGGACCATTCCTTATGGACCCTTGGACAGATCCGGAGTTCGGTGACCAGGAAAGACTTGATTCGCTGGAGGGAGAAATTCCACCTTCCTTCTGATGTTTCATTGCACGTGCCCTCGGAGAACGAACGTGCCGACCAGTCTCCTGAGGGTATGGTCGCTGTTAATGAAATGATCCTGGAGGCCGGATTGCGGTTTCCCTTGCCGTTCATCGTGTCGTATTTGCTGATCGCCTGGAATGTGGCGCCGCTCCAGTTGACGTCGAACGCCTAGCTGCAGATTATCAGCACCTTGACATTGTTTGGCGGTCATCGGTTGTTTCGTCTGCCTTCTGCGCTGGAAATGAACTATCTTTTCAAGCTGACCGCGCAGAAGGGATCGGTCGGCGGATACCATATCCAGGGTCGCATGGGTAGGGTGGTCCTTGGGGTGCCAAACAAGGTTCGGGGAGACCTGGGAAAGTGGTGCTGGGTCGGCGGAGCATGGAGGTCGGCATCGAGCGATAAGCCGTAGGAAGATTGGATATCCCCACCAGTTTTCGGGAGAGGAATCCGAGTAAGGGTTTTAACTCTCCTTTTATTTGGATACACCTTGAACTGATCTAATTTGGTTTCCTTTTTGCAGGCTCCCTTGTTCCAGCGATCGGCGACCTCCCCTTTGATTTCTTGATCGTCTGGGAGCGAATTCGCGGTCTGCCGGACTCCTACATCGACGTTCGCTCACCCAGCCACGAACTTCATCGGTTGGGAGCTCTATTGTTTCGCTACCCTCGCCACCTGAAGGTTCCAGGTATGAATTTTTACTTCCTCTTTCCTATATGACGATCGTCTGATTGAAGTAGATGTCTAACTTGTCTGAATTTCTTCTTTAATAGAGATCCATTTTCCCCGCTACGCCGAGCCACCAAGAGATATCTCAATGTCGAATCCTAGTCTTTTGGGTAGTCTTCACCAGGGCAAGAAGACGGGTCGTGCCCCGGCAACGACGTCCCTTCCGGTCCCTGTGGTGAGACCTACTACGGTGTCGGTCATCGATCCGGAAGTTCGGGAGGAAGAACAGCTCCAGCGCAACCGCAAGAGGCAGAGGCCGAAAGAGTCCCTGCCGACTGCTGAGGCGGAGGTATCCATTTTGGAGCCGCCGGTTGATGCGCTACCTATCTCTGCTGTTCCGATGGGGGAGGGGTCTAGGCCATCAGCTACCTTCCTGAAGATTGCGGCGATCGCTGAGGTTGAAACTCCTCGGGGCAAGCCCTTTTTTGGCCACGACCCCGAGTTGGTTGCCAGGTAAGATTGGTTTGATATTTCTGAGTTAGGTTATTTGTGTAGGGCGTATACTAACTCCTTTGTTTTTTTTTGTTTGTGTTGCAGGGTCCGTCTTGCTGATCCGGACATCTCACCGATGGTGATGGATTTCTTGGCGAGCAAGTCTCCGCGCCAGTCCCTCGAGGTTCCTTCTTATGTCTCCCGAGACATTAAATCTCTTCCTAAGGCCTGTATGGCCGACCTCGATGCGATTGCTCGTCAGAGGTCTGGAGATGCCATGCAGGCGACGCTTGCCCTGACTCTCCAGGCGCCGACGATGGCCGCCCAAGCCGCTAAGGATTACGAGGGGCGACCCTCTAATGCTCGCCTTCATCAAGATCTCGAGATCGCTTGGAGCCAGAATGCCGAGTTCGCTAACCGGATCATGGCCATGGAGAAGGAACATATTGAGACGACCAAACGGGCCAAACAAGACCTCGACCGGGTGAAGCAAGAGCTCGGCCGGTCCAAGGAAGTGGCCGATCAGTTCTGCTACCAGATGAAGGATGCTCGTCGGTTGCACGCGGCCTCGCAGGAGGAAGCGGCTGGGCTGAGGGCGACAGTGGACCGGATCAACGGCGAGCTGGAGAAGGCGAAGGGAGAACTGGTCGCCAAGGTAGCCGAGCTTCGGATGCTGACAAGACGACTGCGGGTTTGAAGGATCAATTAAAGGCGATCAAGACCGATCCCTACCTTAATGTGGGGTAAGTCGGCGAATTCGCCTACTATGTGGCTTACGCCGATGCTATCCGTGCCGCCAAGAAGGTAGGGATCGAGGTCGGCCCTATGATGGAGACCTTCAAAGCCTATGTACTTGAGCATCCTTTGCATCTGGACTTCTCCCTGCCGATCCTCAATCTCACCGACTTAGGGATTGATCTAAGTTGGTATCCGTTTCTGGATAAACTTATTTATCCTGAAGCCGGTGAGGAAGCGCGGGCCGATCCGCCTGCTGGAGGCGAAGGCCAGTCGGGGGTGGCCTGAGTGACGCTGGAGTTTGTTTTGTTTTCCTCCATTTTGTAATTTCCAGTTTTCTCTTGTATTGCCTTCGGGCTTGTATGTACGATCGTTTTGAATGGAATAAAATACTTCTTCGCAATTGATTCTTTATCTGTATGATCGTCTCTTCTGAATGTTTGCATATGAATTTGTACAAGTGTTTACACAATTACACCTGATGCCTTGTTTGTACGATCGACTGTCTGAATGTTCCGCATCGCTTCGACTTTACGTGTTGGTACACTTGAAAATTCTTACTTGTAAACTTCTTGAACAAAACTGCTCGTCATGTGTGGTTCCTTCCTCCCGATCGCGTTTTAGGAATAGCTCCACTTTGCCCCTTGTTTTTGTTTGCTTAGTGCAAGTAAGGGAACGAAAATAGTATGTTTGGTGAGCTATCCTTCGTATCTGATTCTTTGAGGGAGGACGACTGTGTGCACGGTCGCTGAGTTGGATGGACCGACCTCCGTAACCGTGTCTTTATGTGCGAGGGACATTCCATCCGTAGGTATGTCCCGCGACTCACTTTATTGTTAGGGTCCCCCATTAGGCTGCGCCCGCCTTGTATTTAAACGAAAGGCGAGTGGTCTTGGTCTGGAGGGGTCCTCGAACGGGGCGTCATCGGTTTATTCGACTCCACGTCTGCGGCTTGTTAGTACTCTTCTACCTTGGGTTGGCATGTTAGATGGCGACCCTCGACGGTATACGTTGTGATGGGGTAGGGACGTGTCGTCTTGTCCGGGTACATCATGTTAGATGATGTACTTTTGAGCGCACGCGAGCGTGTCCACGGATTCAATTGGAGGGTCCTTCGGCTACGCTCGCCTCGTATTTAAACGAAGGGCGAACGATCGTAGCCCAAAGGAACCTTGCATGGACGAAGCTGTCGGTTCCATCGACCTCCAGGACCATGGCTGCACGTTTCTACCTCGGATCGCCATGTTTGATGACGACCCTCGACGGTATACGTTGTGCTTGGAGGGGCGATCGCTTGCATGGGTTTGTCAGGTTCAGACGATGACCCCTTGTTGGGTAACTGAAACTGAATATATAGTTCTCACTGGTAGTATTTCTTCAAATGTACGGCGTTACAGGGATACTGGTCCGGAGTGCCATCAGGATGTTCAAGTTCGTAGGCTCCCCTAGTCAGCCACTTAGATATCCTGAAGGGGCCTTCCCAATTCCGGCCAAAGACTCCTGTGTGAGTCTGGACCTTTTTGAGGACTAGGTTGCCCACTTGGAACCGTCTTTCCTTGACCTTCGAATTGAAGAACTTCTCGGATCTCCTTTTGTGGATTGTGTTCTTCATTTCCGAGGTCAGTCGCCGTTCTTAGAGCATGTCCAAGTCTATCCACCGAGCCACATCATTGTCCGTCGTCATCTATTGTTCAGTTCGGTGGCTGAGGACGGCGATCTACAAAGGGATCACCGCTTCTGTTCCGAAGGCGAGGGCGAATGGGGTTTCGCCAGTTGAGTTTCGGGTTGTCGTTCGGTAGGACCACAAAACATCTGGGAGCTCGCTCGCCCATCGTCCTTGTTTGGATTCAAGTCTTGCTTTGATCGTATGTTTGAGGATCTTGTTTACAGCCTCTACCTGCCCGTTTGCTGAGGTTGGTAAGGGGCCGAGAACAACCTTTTGATTCCCCACTTCTCGCAGAATTGCATGACTTCCAAGCCGTCGAACTGCTTTCCGTTGTCGGAGATGATAGCCTGGGGCAGACCGAATCGGCATATGATGCTCTTCCAAATGAACTTGATTACTTGTTCTTGGCCGATCTTGTTGAGTGGCTCGGCCTCAGCCTGTTTCGTGAAATAGTCGACCCCCACGATGGCAAACTTACAGCCCACTGGCGCCATTGGCAAGGGACTTATAAGGTCGATGCCCCATTGGGCGAATGGCCACGGGCTGTACATTGAAGTGAGCTGCTTGGGGGAGAGTTTGATGTTTGGGCCCATCACTTGACACCTATGACATGATCTGGCATAGGCAATCACATCTTTCTGAAGCGAAGGCCAGAAAAAACCTTGCCTGGTTGTTTTGTGGATGAGAGCTCGCCCACCAGCATGGTTTCCATAGATCCCGTCATGGATCTAGCTAAAACGAGCCGGCCTTCCTCCAGCGTAATGCACTTGAGGAGGGGAAGGCTGAAAGCTCGCCTGTAAAGCCGGTCATCCAGTAGGGTGTATCTGCTTGCACGGAGTTGGAGTTGGCGAGCTTTGATACGGTCGTCGGGGACCGTCCCGTCCTTCAAGTATTTAATGAAAGGAGTCATCCAGTTATCCTCGGTGACGGCGACCATGGTAATCAGGTTTCTGTCGATCGCCGGCTTTGCTGATTTTGTGATTTGGATGTTAGAGAAATCAGCCGCCCCATCCGATGACGCTAGTTTGGATAGGGCATCGGCCTGGGAGTTGTGCTCTCTCGGGACTTGTTCGATTAGCACTTCCTAAAATTTCATGCACATTTCGGCGACCAATTCTTGGTATTTGACCATCTATTCGCCGCGCGCCTCATATTCCCCCTTGACTTGGTTCACGACCAGGAGGGAGTCCATGAAAATGTGGAGACGGCGAACACCTAGGGCGAGGGCTAAATCGAGCCCGCCTACCAAGGCTTCGTACTCGGCTTCATTATTGGTCGCATGGAACCCGAAGCTAACGGCATTCATGAAACTTTGTCCATCGGGGCTTATGAGGACAATCCCTGCCCCTGCTCGCGAGTTGGTTGCCGAGCCATCCACGTACATCTTCCAAGCTGGGCGGCTGATCTGGGTCGGACTGTGAGGGAATGTTAATTCCACCACGAAGTCCGCCAGAGCCTGGCCTTGATCGCCGTGCGAGGAGCGTACGTGATACCGTATTGGGCGATCTCCAGTGAGCACTTGAGGAGTCGCCCGTTAGTGTATGGCTGGTGCAGGACTTGCTTTAAGGGGAGAGTCGTCAAAACCTCCACTTGATGTTCGAAGAAGTAGGCCCTTAGCTTGCGAACACTCATGACTAGAGCGTAGGCGATCTTCTCTAGAGGCGTGTATCGCATTTCCGCGCCATGGAGCGCTTGGCTAATGAAGTAGATCGGAAAGTGGACTTGCCCCTCTGCTCGCACTAAAACAGCACTCAGCGCGACCTCCGAGGCCGCCAGGTAAAGGAATAGCTTTTCGCCGGGGATCGGCTTCGCCAAGATCTGGGGGTTAGATAGATACTCCTTAATTTTAGCGAACACTATTTGACTCTCCTTTGTCCATGCGAACTTCTTGTTCTTTATAGTCGCGAAGAAAGGCTTGCTTTTATCCCCGAGCCGAGATATGAAACGGTTGAGCGCAGCTAGACGACCTGTGAGCCGTTGCACCTGCTTGACATTCCGTGGCTCCTGCATGTCGAGGATCACCTGGATCTTGGTAGGGTTCGCCTCGATCCCCATTTGGCTCACGATGTGCCCCAGGAATTTCCTGGAGCTTACGCCGAAGTTGCATTTCTTGGGTTTTAGCTTCATATTGAACTTCTCGAGGATTGCGGACGTCTCGGCAAGGTCATTGAGGTGATCTTCCTTTTTAAGGCTCTTGACTACGATGTCGTCAATGTAGACCTCCATGGTCTTGCCGATCTGATTGGCGAACATCCCATTGACTAGTCGCTGGTAGGTCGCCCCTGCGTTTTTCAGACCGAACGGCATTCGGACCCAAAAGTATATGTCTTTTTCCGTGTGGAACGATGTGTGTTTTATGTCTTTCTCCGCCATGGGGATCTGATGGTACCCGGCGAAGGCATCCATGAATGACATCATTTCACAACCTGCTGTACTATCGACCAAGTGATCAATATGAGGTATCAGAAAGTGGTCTTTTGGGCATGCCGCGTTGAGGTCGGTGAAGTCGATGCATAACCTCCAGGAGTTGTTCGGCTTTTTGACGAGCACCGCGTTGGCTACCCATTGTGGCTCGTCTGTAGCTACTCCGATTTGTTTGTTGTCGAGTAGCTTTTTGACTTCTATGTCGAGCGCTGCGTACTTCTCTGGACCAAATTTCCTACGTTTCTGGTGAACAGGCTTTCTCGCCGGGTCCATCTTTAGATAGTGGCAAGCGTGTTCAGGACTTAGGCGACCATGTCTTGATGCGACCAAGCAAAGACTCCAATGTTCTTACGTAGTAAACTGATAAGATCTTCTTTTAACTCAAGAGCAACGCTTGCGCCGATCTGTCGAGCCGGATCTATCGTTATACTTTCTAACTCTTCAATGGGGACGGTCGCTTCTCGTTTGGAATGATTTCTGGACTCGATCCTTGGATCGATATCGAGGCTTGGCTCGAAACCGATCCTTGGCTCGATGTCGTCCGTTAATCGGTGTGAGATGGCGCCCTCTGAGTCGGGGTGGTACGACGTGCTTAGCTCGTCGATCTCCATCGTTTGATGGTCGATCGTCTCGATGTTACAAATAGCACGGGAAGTATTGAAAGAAGTTACGACACAGGAGTAATTCAAACATTTCTTAGCCATTAGTTGGTCTCCTTTTACAGTACCGACCGTCCCATCGACAGTGGGGAATTTGATACAGTAAAAGAAAGAAGAGGCGACCGCCTCCAAGGTTTCTAGAAATGGGCGACCTAGGAACCCATTATAGATGGTGGGCCTATCTATGATTACAAAGTTCAGGTTCCTAGTAATCCTAACCTTGGGATCGAAATGACATATTAGCTCGACAGAGAGCTTGATCCTCCCGTAGGCTTGGACTTTGCTGTCGCCGAATCCTTGGAGCACGGTGTCAAATGTCTTGATAAACTTGGTCAGGTTGCCGAGTTGGTCAAGAGCAGATTTGAATATGATATTGCAAAAGCTCCCATTGTCAACCAGCACGCGATCGACCATTTTCCCAAGGATACATGCAGAGATCACCAATGCATCCTCTTTGGGGCTCTACACTCCCTCCCTATCCTTGTTGGAGAAAGTGATGAGCACGTCTTTGGAGATGGTCGGCTCTGGGGGTACCACGACATGGACCTCGGCGAACGCCCTTAATTCGGCCTTCCTCTTTCTGTTCGACAGAGTGGAAACCGAGGAAAGGCCCCCGAGGTTTCCACCTCCCGCCTGAAGCATATTGATCCGGCCGCCAGGGTTGATCGGGGGGATCGATTCATCAGAGTACTCTGGCTCATTCTGCTCGATCCTTGCGACCATATTGGGAGGGATTCCATCGTTTTGACGGCGTTTGCGCCCTCCGGTCCTCTCTGCTCGAGGTTCTGGCTTGGTAACCAAGTTATCCAATTTGCCTTCCTAAAACAGTCGCCAGAGCTGTCGGAGGAGGTCGCGGCACTGGCTGGTGTTGTGGCCGGGACTATTGTGGTAGGCAAAAAACTTGTTGCGGTCTAGATGACCGTTATCCCTTATCAGCTTTGGTTTGTTGAGCCACTCGCGCCCCTTTATGGTGTTAAAGATGTGGGCCGGAGATAGATTGAGGTTGCGGAGGAGGTGAACCTCCACATCCTCAAAGGCTTTGAATTCACCAGGCGGCTTTGCGACCGCCTTTCTGGGCTTGGCGACCGCCTTCTTCTGGATGTGGGATGGTGCCTTCCCTTCTCCGGCAGATCCCTCGCCTAAGAGGAGGGTGAGCATCCTCTGCCTGGCCAGGAAATCAGCGGCCCTGACGTGGAAGATCGCGTAGGTCGGGGGGATGTCCTTTGTAAGGTGCCTGAACATGGGCGAGTGGCTGTAGAATCCCCCTAGGACCGAGTAAAGAGCGAGCTCGTCGCTAATGGGCTCTCCGGTGAGTACTATTTCATCAACCTGGTTGATATAATCTTTATCGGGCTCATTCTTCCCCTGCCTGATTTTCATCATGCGGTGGGGGCCTTCTGGCCGAGCAACTTTGACGGCGAAGTACGACGTCAAGTCGTTCGCCAGCTTCTCAAAACAATTGATCGAGCGAGGTGGTAGTGAGATGTACCACCTGTGGGCGAGGTCGCCCATTGTTAATGGGAACATTCGGCATTTCGTCTCGTCCGATGCTCCACATCCAGTCATGTAAATCTGGAACTTGCTCAAATGGGTCTCAGGATCCGATCTCCCCTCATATAGAGGTGTTTGAGGGGGAGCGATTTTCGGTTGAACTGGGGCGAGATCGATATTGACCGTGAGTGTCTCACTCGGTCCAGCGATCGATCTCTTGGCGCCTGCCCTGGTTTCTAGGAGCGCCTTCATTTCGTCAAGCTGGCGCTGCATGGCGGCCATCGCCATAGCCTGACTGCTCGCTGACTGGCTCCCGGAGCATTAGCCAAGGCGATCATGTACTGATCCCCTGGCCTCATGGTAGATGATGAGTTCTCCGCCACCGAGCTCATTTCTTGGGCGAGTGGGGGCCCGTTGGCCGGCTTGTCTTCTGGGAGTTGGATATGCCGAACTCCTGGTGATGGATTCGGACTCCGTTGTCTCCCGGCTGGGGCCTGAATGCCCGGGTCGCCACGAGGGATCACTCTCTAAGCGACTGAAGACGGAGTCGTCCCTCCTGACGAGCGCCTATCCCTACGGCTCGGGGCTTTCTGACGATTTCTCGACATATTGCCCTTTGAGCATCCGCTTGCCTGCATGGCGGATGGCTGATGGAGTAATGGTGGGCGAGTCGCATGCCCTTCGTCGCTCCATGAGGATGGCCATAGCCTCCTCGATCTGTTCCGCTGTTTGGAACTAATCGAGTGAGAGGCTGGGACCGTCCCTCGGGGGCGGGAGTGAGAGCCTAGCGTCGCCGCGGTCGCCTTCCGCCGTAGGCTGGGATTCGGTCTGGGCCAGAATGAGATGTCCGGCAGATCGCAGGGTGGCTCTTTTGGAGGTCGTGGCAGACGTCATGTTTCTGAAAGCTTTCTTTGTAGAGCAGTTAGTGTCTCTTCCAGTATATGCCCCGGAGAACAGTGAGTGTTCTTCGAGACGGTAGGAATAAAAATGAAGGTTAAGATAAGCCCTTCTTCTAGCGCCAATTGTTGTTACCCAAAATATTATCCGGAGATGATATTGCTGGAATAGTCGAGTAACAAACAAATGCGAGAACACTTCCGGGGTTGTTAGTCCCGGGCTTGAATGCTCTCGGAGATGTTATTAATATGAATACTTTGGAGTACAAATATTAATGTTAGAATCTATTACAATGAGTGTAAAGACTTCTATTTATCTTAGCTGTAGAGCATGAAGATTGCCGGAAGAACCAGATATGAAGCTCTGTGGAGTTCTTGCTTTTTGGTGTTCTATATAGATGAATGAATATCACTGTGTATGTATAAGTATTCGTCAGGTAAGTTTACCGTCCTCTCTGTACGTTTTTCACTGTGTCCTGGCCACTGTTGGAGGCCCATTATTTATAGTAGAAAAGGTTGTTAGGTCTTCCCCGGCGATCGCGGGCGATCGCCGTATTCTATATTAGAATAATATGGTCGATCGTACCATCACGTGGGACTGTTTCCTTAAAGTCCGAGGATGCTGCTGGCAGCCAAATATGTGGGCCAATGAGGAGTGCGCACGCGTCCCGAGTCACTGTCAGGGGAGGACCCACTTTGTACCTTTCAGCGGGCCTGTCGGTAGGTGTGAGGTTGGTAACAGGCTGGGGTCAAATGCCTTATCTCGTGGCGCCTTTTGTGGATCTGCACGTGGGTCTTCGATCTTCGAAGACTTTGATGGGTGTTGGATTCATACGTGGCATGGGGCGATCGTCTATGGTCGGTCATCATAGGCGATCGCCAGATACCAATAGACGATCGCCTTGGGTGCCGACTGCTAGGAGTTTGCCCAGCATCTGTCTTCTATGGTTAGCTCTTGGCCATTACGCCGATCGCCATCGAGGCATATAAATCGCCGCACAACACTTAACACAGGGCATCTATCCGGATCAAATCTTTCGGCGTGTGGGGCCGGACGAGGCTGTATTCGTGGGGTTCGATTGGGACAGGCAGATCAACGCACATTACATACGCTATACCTTGAGGTTAATGTATGTAATGCTGAGCTTGGTTACATACGTATTTTTGTTAACATACATAACGAGTGTCCCGTTTTGAGGAAGTAGCCTCTAGAGGAGTATTACGTACGTAACACCCTTGTGGTAGCATATGTAATGGATCTCACATAAGTAATGCTTTGTGTATAGCGTACGTAATATGATGGTCAGGTTATATATCTTGGTTTCGTATTTCATTTCTTCACGAACCAAAATCGGGTTCCTCTCTCTATAATTATCCCTCTGGACTTGTTCTTGATATTGAGACTCTTCCAATGTGATTTTGATCATCCTAGCTTAGATTGAGACTTGAGGTTGGAAGCTTTTCTTACTCCTTTTGCGGTTAGAGAGTTCATCTTGTTCTTCTTGGGTAAGTTTTCTTAATCTCTTGTTCTTCAAGTGATTTTCGAGTTTGTTGTTGATGTGGTTGTTGTTTACTTCGTGTATTGATTGATGGATGGAGGATAGCATGATTCTAGATGAGTTTTTTTAATTTATGACTAAGAACATGATGATTATGTCTCTAGGAGGGCTTGTTCTTGATATTTTAAAATACTTGGGGGTTATAATCATGTTTAAGAAGAGTTATGTTAAGATTGTTAGATGATTAACATAGATTTGAGATGATTATTGTTGTTGGTTGTGTTCTTGGAGGATTATAACCATTTTAGTATAGAATTATGATGAATTATGTGATAATTGTCATAATCTTGAAATGGTTGATTTAATCTTGTTGATTAATCTGAATTCATGATGAATTGGTGGAGGATTATCGATTGGACATCATGTTTGTTGTGTCGATGATGTTCTTGAGGTGTTAGTGTTTATATTGGTGAGGTTATCATTTTGGTGTGATTAGTATAATATTGTTCTTAAGTGATTCTTGTTGAATTGTTTTCACAAGTGCAAGAACATTTGATCATATTGATAATTGAGGTGTTGGAGGATGTTGGAATTCATAGTTGAGAACTATGATATTCGTTTGTGGGGTCTAACCGATTTGGGATTGAATCGGGATTGCTTTTGGTGTTGCTTTCCATTGATTTTGTGTTATTGAATGAATCGTACTTCATTCAAGGTTGTTCGACTGCTTGTGATCGTCGGAGGACGCCGTTCGTCGTTTCGTTGGAGGACGTTGATCGTGGAAGGACTTTCTCGCCTTCAGTTTGAGGTAAGTTTTATACTTGTACTAGTCAATGAGCTTAATGTTATCATGTATATGTATGAATGTGTGTATCATTTCGAGACTTGGTCTTTTTATTATTTTGTTGATATCAGGGGGTTGTTTGACCCGATACCCTTCGGAAAATTATGCCAAATGTTACTGTTGTCCGGCAAAAGCCGTTCAAGGCATTGAGATACTCGTTGTTGATGTTACTGTTGATAGCCGGTTCGCGGTATCGATGTCTCGATTGTTGTCGTTGGTATTTATGTCGATTTAAGACATTATTGTGATCATTGTTATTGATATTGGTGCTTTGATATTGATGTTGTATTGGCTTATTGAAGGCATTGACGTATTTGATTATCATCTCTGTTTCTAGTGGTCGATTAAAGGAACTGGGACATCTGTTCTAATTGTATCGCCGTTATCGATCGACCGTTCAAAGGTAATCGATGTATTGAATTGGGACTGTCGAGGACATTTCCCATCCGTTGAGTTGTTATCGATTGACCGTTCTAATCGATGTATTGAATTGGGCCGGTCGAGGACATTTTCCATCTGTTGAGTCATTATCGATTAATCGTTCTAAGGTAATCGATGTATTGAATTGGACTGTCGAGGACATTTCCCATCCGTTGAGTCGTTATCAATTGACCGTTCTAAGGTAATCGATGTATCGAATTGGGACTGCCGAGGGCATTTCCCATATGTTGAGTCGTTGTTATTGTTGGGATTCGGTGCCATCAAGGAAGGCCCAGCGGAAGCGGTAAAACGAAAATTAATTCGATCCGAATCCCTACGAGGATCGATCAAGCTATGTATATATCAATATAAAAATAAACAAAGGAAGATTCGAAATCATACCTTTGTAGTCCGTTGAATATATGGTGTTCTTATCTTGAGCGATTCCCCAAGCTTTCGGTTAACTTCCCCTCGAATCCGATTCGTCAAGCTATTGAAATCCCGAGCACCGAAACACCGTGCCTCTACTTGCCACGCGCCAGAAAAACAACCGGAATGACAACCACCCTATTAACCTCCAAGGTTACGGCTAGAATAGGATGATGAAGCTATATTGTTTGATGAATATACTCCAAGTATATTATCCAAAACTCTCTGTATTTCTCTCACAAAGTGAAGTGAATGAAAAATGAAGAAGACAAGGAAACTATTTTCTTTTCTCTCTCTTTCTCTCTTGCAATGAGTGAGATCTCCCCCGGAAGAGTGGTCTTCTTTTCCCTTATATTCCACTTCAACCACCGAGACCAAATCACCTTTTATAATATAAAATGAGATATTGTTCCCTCAAGTCTTGGTCTTCCACCTCACATGGAGAAGACAAAAACCAAGACCCACATGAGGGTAGGTGGGGCGGCCATCTAGAAGGAAACGGATGAGTTCGGTTCGTTTTGGACTCCCGTGAGTCCAAACAGATAAACTCCAATTTTGTTCCGATGTATTTGTATCAATTAAATAATCCAATTAATTAATCATATCAAATACAAAATAATATAATTAATTTTTCCAAGAAATAATTATATTAATGAATTAAATTAATCACCCAGTAATATATTTAATTCATTATGCCGTAAATTAATTTATCCAATAAATCAATTTAGACATCGAATATCCCAATAAAATAAATATCCAATATCTAATATTCATATTAAGAGAATAAGCTCGATACATTCCGTCGTTAATCCTATTGCGCGACTCGGTAGGTCCGCCTCAGTTAGAAATGGGAGGAACCAAAGAGTAGTAGCACCACCTAGCCAGCCCAGCGGCCTACACTGTACCCCAACTGAGAACGGATGATATGGGATCATTCAAAAACCATTCTGTCGTGAATACCAGTATACGTATAAACCCTTCTTTCAAATGTCCCGATCAAGTTATAGCGTCACGGTAAGTCAAACCCTATATGTACTTGACGCTATGCATGAGTTAATGCAAATCAAGATCATCAAGCTCTCGTGTATCCAATACAACTAGCTCCAATGCTTTGGCCAAATACGTATGATCTCATATGCCAATAACTGCATAGGACATATAACCCGTTCACTAACAGGAGAAAGAATTCTATCTTGGTATTCAGTAAGACCTGCTACATGCCCGTAAAGACGCAGGTCGAGGTTGAACCCCGACTTCTGGCTTACAGGGTCGAACTACTCTAATGAAAATATTGACGTTACAAGCACATCCCTACTAAATCCTGAAGTCGAAGGTTCACGAATACCTATCACAACCTTTCGATTCCGTCATTGACTGTCCCGGAGTGAAATCCGTGTGACGAATCGAGAGTGAGTCGGTTCGAGTATACTTATCCAATTAGCATACCTATAACGTGTGCTCCCACTAACCATTAGTGTTCGACAGGCGCTCTCCATGTCAAAGAACACGTCATACAAGCCTTCACATAAACTTAACGCCCAGTCAAGTTTCATCGACTTGCGAACGATTAAGTATTTTAGCTATAAACCTTTCCAGTGCCGATCCCCTTATCCAATAAGGAGTGGAATGTTTTGCTCTCAAATACACGGACTAGTTTATATATATATATATATATTTACGAGTCAGGAACGCTAGTAACTACCAGTAAATAAAGAAACATCCATTGCCTTATATTAATGTTATACATAATAACAAGTACAATGCCCTCACTCAACATCCTCTGAGTGGCATTCGAGGGCATACTCCTAACAATCTCCCACTTTCACTCAATGCCACACACTATGGTATCTAATACCCATGTTCTCCAGATGACGCTCCAAGCTAGTCTGAGAAGGTGGCTTTGTCAGTGGATCAGCGACGTTGTCGGTCGAGTCTACTCTGTGCAGCACAATTTATCCCTTGGGAACAAATTCTCTTACGAGATGATACTTCCTCTCAATATATTTGGTGCTGTTATGAAACCTTGGCTCCTTGGCCTGCGCTACATCTCCGTCGTTGTCGCAGTACAGCGGAACAGGAAGCTCAGCACATGGTATCACTTGAAGTTCTCCCAAAAACTTCTTAATCCAGAACCCTTCCTTGGAAGCCTCTGAGGCTGCTTGAGACCCAGCCTGACAGGTGGAATCAGTAGTCGCGCTTTGCTTGGCGCTACGCCATGATACTGCTCCTCCATTAAAAGTAAATATGTAGCTAGAATTAGACATCGAGTCGTCCTTCAGTCCTTGGAAGTCCGAATCAGTGAATCACACCACATCCAATTCTCCACTGCTATACATAAGAACCATGTCTCTAGTCCTTCTTAAGTACTTGAGAACGTTCTTTACGGCAGTCCAATTTTACCTACCTGGGTTTGCCTGAAACCTACTCACCACGCTTACAGCATGCGCAATGTCAGGTCTCATACACAACATAGCATACATAAGGCTACCCACGGCCGAAGCATATGGTATATTACTCATCTCCCTTCGTTGTTCCTCACTTTGAGGACACATCTTCGAGGTGAGTTTTATTTCATGTTACATCGGAAGGAACCTTTTTTAGAATCATCCATCTTAAATCGCTTTAAGATCTTATCTATATAGAGGGCTTGGGAAAGACGTATTGTTCTCTTCACTCTATCCAGTAGAGCTGAATACCAAGAATATAGGTTGCTTCTCCCAAGTCTTTCATTGAAAAATTACTCGAAAGCCATTTTCCATATCTCATAATCGTGGTAGGCAGCTATAGCAAGCATCGTGCAAATAGACTTGATCATGGCTACAGGTGAGAAGGTATCATGGTGATCGATCCCTTCCTTCTGGGTATAACCCTTTGCCACAAGCCTGGCCTTATAGGCGTCAACCTTGCCATCCCCATCAGTTTTTTGTCTTGTAGATCCACTTATTCCCAATAGGCACTATGCCCTCGGGGCAGTCTACTAGAGTCCAGACTGGATTGGCTTGCATCGAGACTATCTCAGCTTTAATAGCTCATGCCATTTTGCAGAATCTACATCCACCATCGCTTGGTCATAGGTCGTTGGGTCGGTCTCTTGGCTATCACTTGGAACCTCATGGAGACCCAGCTCCTCCAAGTGCACAAGCCCATACCTCTCAGGTAAATAAGACACCCTACTAGACCTACGAGGTGGTTGTACTTGTGTTTCAGAAGGTTTGGTTCCAATTTCTTGCACAGGTGTCTCCCGAGGAGTTTCATTGTATTCTTCTAAAGAAATACTTCCACCTGCTCCGCCTTCCTGAATAAACTCATCTTCCAGGAAGTGTGCTTGTAAAGCAACAACGATCCTTCAATCTTCGGGCATGTAGAATAGATACCCCATCGTCCCAGACGGGAATCCAATGAAACATCCCTTCGCAGGCCTAGCTTCCAACTTTTCCACCTTAGTCTTCTTGACATAGGCGGGACATCCCCAAATCCTAATATTATTAAGACTTGGTTTCCTTCCCTCCCACATCTCATGTGGAGTTTTAGGAACGGATTTGGAAGGACATCTGTTTAAGATGTAAGTGGCAGTGAGGAGTGCATACCCCCACAGGTAAATCGATAAGTCAGTATAGCCCAGCATGGAACGAACCATGTTAAACAAGGTCCGGTTCCTTTTTTCTGACACACCATTTAATTAAGGAGTACCTGGAGGTGTTAGTTGTGATACTATTCCATGTTCCTTAAGTCAAACTTTGTACTCATATACTCGCCACCTCAGTCCGACCGAAGTGATTTGATATGATTACCAGTTTGTTTTTCGACTAGGGCCTTGAATTCCTGGAATTTCTCAAAGGCCTCGGATTTATGTTTCATTAAGTATACATAACCATACCTAGTATGATCGTCTGTAAACGTAATGAAATATTGATATCCGTCACGTGCTGCTTCCAAAGCACCACATATGTTGGTTTGGATTAATCCCAGTTTATCAGCGGCTCTTTCAAAAGTCCCTGTGAAGGGGGACTTAGTCATTTTCCCTTTAAGGCAAGATTCACAAGTAGGAAAGGGATCCGATCCCACTGGACCCATAAGTCCATCTTTTTCCATTTTGAAAACCTTGGTCATGGACCAAGTCTAAGATGCCATTTCAAAACTTGATTGGTTTCATCCCTACCACGTTTTCTAGTCATAGTATTCACAACTACTTTGTTGCCGAGGTTTAGATGATACAATCCATTTAACAATGTAGCAGTACCCACTAGTTTATTTCTGAAATAAATTTTGCAGGAACCATCACCAATGAAAAATGAAAAGCATTTTCGGTCCATGACCGGAATGGATACAATGTTTTTATGCCCCTTGGGCAAAACAAGTACATCTTCTAAAGTCAAAACAAAGATGGATTCTAAACCCAAAAGAAGTGATCCTATGTTGGTTGCTCGACACTATGCCCGCTTCCGACTGTGATCATAACTTCTCTAGCTCCAAGCTTCCTACTTTGTTCCAGATCCTGATTCACGGTTACAAATATGAGAACTAGCACCAGAATCCAATATCTAGGAAGTAGAAAATACAGTAGCAGAACAATTTGTTTCCAAAACTAAAAGTTCTGTACCTGAAGTGCCATGAAGAATAGGACACTCTCTAGACCAGTGGCCCAGCTCACCGCACTTGAGACAAGCCTCTTTCTTCTTGCCCTTGAAGTCCTTGACATGTGGTCCTGTCTGCTTCTTTGTCTTTTTCTTCTTGTTCTTAGACCTACGAGGTCTAGAAGAAATCACAAGAGCAGACTCCATCCGCGGAGTCTTCATCTAAGATTGAGCGGTCACAAGTTTGTTCATTAGTCCAGCTAAATTACATGCAATCTCATTGCACTTAAATTTCATAACAAACTGTGAGAAAGAATTAGGAAGAGACTATAGGATAAGGTCGGTTTGAAGAGAAGCATCCATTTAAAATCAAGAGCCTCCAATCTCCCTATCATGGATATCATTTTGAGGACGTGTTCCCCAACCTTCTCACCTTCCTTCATCCTTGCACCGAACAGTTGTTTGGATATCTCATATCTAGCATTTCTGCTGTGCTCACTATAAAGTTCGGTTAAGTGAGATAGAATCTGCCTAGCAGAAGTCATTTTCTCATGAGCTCTCTGAAGCTCAGTTGACATAGAAGCCACCATGTAAGCACGGACTTTTATGTCATTCTTAACCCACTTTTCGTGGTTTTCGATATCTTCCTGATTGGCTCTGGTCCGCACAGGAGGCGCTGGAATGTCCATCTCCAAGACGTATCCCAGTGCCTCTATACTGAGGACAATCATCAGATTGCGGAGCCAATCCACAAAGTTAGATCCGTTCTAGGTGTTCTTTTCGAGTATAATTGCGAGTGGATTCATTGTCATATTGAGAGTTATATCTGCATTAAGTACGACAGATTAATTAGTGACTCGTTTAATTATGATCTGAGTATAGAATTAAGGTCTTTTCTATTCTTGTTACCCAGCTCCCACTATTTTTATCGGAATAACACACACTCATGTGAAATCTGGAAGTATCATCGCTCTACTTCATAGTGGTGATCGAGTTTTTTATAAATCTTAATAGAGGGCAACCGAACAGGTTTTTAGTCTATTAATTTTCATAAAGTGGTGTCCACACCAACCCATCTAATGGATGATACGATCTTCTTTTTCCCCTTATTCACTCCCCTCAACTTATACGGTTTCTATGGTTTGTGAACAAATTAAGTTTATACCATCGCCGCAAATCAGTTTCACAATTGAATCTTATCCGGCAACCTATCAAGTTTCTAGGGATAAAATATGCTCCAACTGAAGGCTTCTAATGCGCTCCCGGTAATTTATCCATCCTCCCCGAACGACTACCCTGATAACTCGGAAGCATAGCACATCCGGCTTGGATTTCAATTTCCCAAAAGCTCGATGGAGGGAAGAAAAACCTTGAAACCTTATAAACTTAATAATTTGTTGTGGGAGAATTATCGCGATTAATGTTACACTTTGCACATTAATTTATTTAAGCGCGTTTGTAGCATTCATACAATATGAATAACCATTCACAACCTAGTTGCTACCAACATGTAGTTCATGGACCGTTCCTAGAAACAAAAACTCCGTAATCTAATTACAAGTCTTCGTCGTGAATCTTCGTCTTCTCGAAACGAATCTTACTCCGGTCTTCGTCATTACATATAAATTTTACATTGAAAAATTACATCCTAGATACAAATGTTTCTAGTAAAATAAATAGGCTCAAAACGGCCTTTACAACCCAATCGAATAAAACGAACGATTCAAAACTAAGTCCATGAACCACATCCTCATTCAAAAGCATTCATCCAATAAATATTAAATAAATGGATTACATGTAGATTACATGGATCTAATCAATATATATAATCAACAATAAATAGAATTGATCCAATCTATTTAACAATAATCGAAAATTTAATTTTCGTCTGTAGTAAACCCTTAAAATATTTTCTTTGAATTTTCGCTCATCGAAAATTCCAAATTAATGATTTATCACTGGGAAATTCAATAATAAAAAATATAATGAAAAACGAGACCTAGTGCCCGACAGCCTGGAAACTACCAAGCAGCACCAGGCACCCTGCTCAGCAGCCTACAAGAAGTGCTTGGCTCCAGACAGCAAGTGCCCGGCCATTGTCAGGAAGCGCTCGGCTCCATACAGCAAGTGCCCGGCCACTGTCCGGACGCACTCGGCTCCATACAGAAAGTGTTCGGCCACTGTCAGGATGCGCTCGGCTCCATACAAAAAGTGCCCGGCCACTGTCAGGAAGCGCTCGGCTCCATACAGCAAGTTCCAGGCCACTGTCAGGAAGCGCTCGGCTCCAGACAGCAAGTGCCCGGCCACTGTCAGGAAGTGCTCGGCTCCAGACAGCAAGTGCCCGGCCGCTGTCAGGAAGCTATATGATATATCATCCAACGATTGCTTACAGCTCGTTTTCGGGCAGATTTCTAAAATCCTGTTATTCCTGATTAATATATTATTAATATAAATCATATTTCTAAGAAAAACCTGATTTATACCATAACATAAAATCACGGAAAAATGATACTACGACGAACAATAAAATATCTACGATTATCAAAGTGATTCTAAATCACAAACAAGCATTCCAAATGCTAAATATCGTATATACGATCGCAAGACCTCGCTCCGATACCACTTTTGGGATTCGGCAGCATCAAGGAAGGCCTAGCGGAAGCGGTAAAATGAAAATTATTTCGATCTGAATCCCTACGAGGATCGACCAAGCTACGTATATATGAATATAAAAATAAACAAAGGAAGATTTGAAATCATACCCTTGTAGTCCGTTGAATATATGGTGTTCTTCTCTTGAGTGATTCCCCAAGGTTTCGATTAACTTCCCTGCGAATCCGATTCGTCAAGCTTTTGAAATCCCGAGCACCGAAACACCATGCCTCTACTTGCCACGCACCGGAAAACAACTGGAATGACAACCACCCTATTAACCTCCAAGGTAACGGCTAGAATAAGATGATGAAGCTTTATTATTTGATGAATATACTCCAAGTATATTATTAAAAACTCTCTGTATTTCTCTCACAAAGTGAAGTGAAGGAAAAATGAAGAAGACAAGAAAACTATTTTCTTTTCTCTCTCTCTCTCTTGCAATGCGTGAGATCTCCCCCGGAAGAGTGGTCTTCTTTTCCCTTATATTCCACTTCAACCACCAAGACCAAATCACCTTTTATAATATAAAATAAGATATTGTCCCCTCAAGTCTTGGTCTTCCACCCCACATGGAGAAGAAAAAAACCAAGACCCACATGAGGGTAGGTGGGGTGGCCATCTAGAAGGAAACGGATGAGTTCGGTTTGTTTCGGACTCCCATGAGTCCAAACAGATAAACTCCAATTCTGTTCCGATGTATTTGTATCAATTAATTAATCCAATTAATTAATCATATCAAATACAAAATAATATAATTAATTTCTCCAAGAAATAATTATATCTATGAATTAAATTAATCACCCAGTAATATATTTAATTCATTAGGCCGTAAATTAATTTATCCAATAAATCAATTTAGACATCCAATGTCCCAATAAAATAGATCCAATATCTAATATTCATAATGAGAGAATAAGCTCGGTACATTCCGTCGTTAATTCTATTGCGCGACTCGGTAGGTCCGTCTCAGTTAGCAATGGGAGGAACCAAAGAGTAGTAGCACCACCTAGCCAGCCTGGCGGCCTACACTGTACCCCAACTGAGAACGAATGATATGGGATCATTCAAAAACCATTCTATCGTGAATACCATTATATGTATAAACCCTTCTTTTAAATGTCCCAATCAAGTTATAGGGTCACGGTAAGTCAAACCCTATCTGTACTTGGCGCTATGCATGAGTTAATGCAAATCAAGATCATCGAGCTCTTGTGTATCCAATACAACTAGCTCCAATGCTTTGGCCAAAGACTTATGATCTCATCTGCCAATAACCGCATAGGACATATAACCCGTTCACTAACAGGAGAAAGAATTCTATCTTGGTATTTAGTAGGACCTGCTACTTGCCCGTAAAGACGCACGTCGAGGTTGACCCCCACCTTCCGGCTTACAAGGCCGAACTACTCTAATGAAAATCTTGAAGTCACAAGCACATCCCTACTAAATCCTCAAGTTGAAGGTTCACGAATAACTATCATAACCTTTAGATTCCGTCATTGACTGGCCTAGAGTGAAATTCGTGTGAGGAATCGAGAGTGAGTCGGTTCGAGTATACTAATCCAATTAGCATACCTATAACGTGTGCTCCCATTAACCACTAGTGATAGACAGGCACTCTCCATGTCAAAGAACACGCCATACAAGTCTGCACATAAACTTAACGCCCAGTCAAGTTTCATCGACTTGCGAACGATTAAGTATTTGAGCTATAAACCTTTCCAGTGCCGATCCCCTTATCCAATAAGGAGTGGAATGTTTTGCTCTCAAATACACGGACTAGTTTCTATATATATATATATATATATATATATATATACGAGTCAGGAATGCGACCAGTAAATAAAGAAACATCCATTGCCTTATATTAATTTTATACATAATAGCAATTACAATGCCCTCATTCAACATCCTCTGAGTGGCATTCGAGGGCATACTCCTAACAGTTATCGATTGGCCGTTCTAAAGGTAATCGATGTATTGAATTGGGACTGTCAAGGATAGTTCCCATCTGTTGAGTCATTGTGATCGATTGGCCATTCCAAGGCAGTCGAGGTATTTGAATTGGGACTGCCGAGGATGGTGCCCATCCATGAGACATTGTTGTCGTGTTGACCGACTCAATGCAGCACACTATTATTCTTGTGAATTCGGTAATCTCAGGATCGTTTCCATTTGTGATTAATTGTGTTTTGGAGGCTAGTCTCGGCTAGTGCTCGAGGGGTAAGCTTGGGGCTTGAACCTTCGCGGTTGGTTTCCCAACACCTACAGTTCAGTAGGTCACGGTCATGTTGATGATCTCATTATAGGTAAGTTCGGGGATTGAACCTTCACGGTTGGTTTCTCAACACCTACAGTTCAATAGGTCACGGTTACTGGGTGATCTCATTATGGGTAAGTTTGTGCTTCAACATTCGCGATTGTTTCCCAGCACCTGCAATTCAGCCGGTCACGGTCATTGGATGATCTCATTGTGATACGGTTTCGTGCCATGGCTTCATCCATCATGTGATACAGCTTCGGGCTGTCTTGGCTTCGGGCTATTGTGATGAATTGCAGCTTCGGCTGAGTGACTTTTAGGCCATTGTGATGTATTGGTATTTCCGTTGGAGCCTTCGAGCATTGTGATTCGTATTTATTTCAGCTCTGGCTTGGTTTACCTTCGGGTAGTTCATTGTTGTGTTCTATATTAATGATTCATCGTTGGGCATTTGTGAGGATCTCGTATTACCATTGTTGTACTATTTATTCTGCTATTGGATGCATATCATGTCGTCCATGTATTTGATATTCATTATCTGAATGACTGACCCCGTGGGGGTGAACATGTTTTCATGTTTTAGGTGTTTGCAAGGAGAGAGTTGAGACACAGAGGCATGACGATGGTGACGAGGCATGAGAGCGATACTAATCCGAGATGTTTCGGTGTTCATGTCGGTCAGACAGTTTGGAGTACTCGAGTTTCGTCAGTTGTTGTCATTGTTGTATTATCCGAGCGAGGCTCGTGGATGTTGTTGTATTTTTATTTTGGTCATGCAGGCCCATTCTTGTCATTGAAATTCCATATCGTAACACTATGCCGGTTATCATAATAGGGATTGGGATTTCCCTTTTGGTCAATTTGTTGTGTTTTAGTTGTGTTCGTCTGGTGGATCTCCTGGAGTGGGGTCCACGGCAATGTAATAACCAAATGGGATTTGGAGGCATTACATTGAGGTGTCATTCTTTTCTGTATTCAAGTTTATTATTATCGTTGAATTGTGGACTATGTTGGTTTTTGAATTGTTTAATGACCTTGTCGGTTTGTTTTGTAATTAATTTGACCTCGGTCGGTCAATCATTGAGCAATCTTTTGGAGTTTAGCCTGATAGATTCATGTGAGAAGGGTATGGCATGTGACATTCCTAGTCGAATTCTGGGGGTGTTATAGCTATGGTATCGGAGCTTAGGTTTGCGAAAAACTTAGGTCGTTGGGTCAAGTCCATGTCATGTGTAAGTCGCGCGCATCTGGGTTGTGATTAGTATCGTGGTTCCGACATCATCTTCAGGCGATCCGTGATGGTAAGTCTCCCGATTGTAAGCCTTTTCATATGTATGTTGTGATTATGTTACGCTAACTGGTTTAACTTTGATCGAGGGGCAGGAACTTGTTTGTGGCATTATCGTTTTGAATATAAAATGCGTATATGGTCCGCGTGATAATGGTTATGTAGTGTATTTTGGAAAATCGGGTATATTAATTCTTATATCCCATAATGAATTTTATCCGCTGCAGGAATGTTTTAAAGTGGTGTTTTGAAATTTTCAAACATTGTGACAACCTACGATTTAATATCGTCATATCAAATGGTGACGTATTTCGGTGAAATTTTTTTCGATCAAACAATTGGTAGAAGAAGAAAGATTTTTAAACTTTTGATATTTGAACCTCAAATTAAATCTTTGAAATATTTCAAATTAGTCACCATACTTTTAAAAATTTTAAAAAACAAATTATTTTATGCATTGTTCAAAAGAAAAAAAAAACATGAACTCTTTTATTCATAATTCAAAAATGGTTTTATAGTCGACATGTGAAATAAAACTTCTTCTTCTAATAAAAGAATAGTATTTTACAAGTTTTGGGCGAGACGTGACTCGCCCTCTTAGTCTCAAATGATTGTTTTTCGTAAAGTGCAGACATAATATTATCGCCCTCGCCAGAAGACTAAAATTTGATTTCAAAATTTTTGCACTATGGGAGCTCTACTTTATTCTGCGGCTCGTATAGTGTCATTTTCGGGTATGATAAGAATGCTCAGACTCGTATATAGTACGCATACTTTCCAAATTCTTTTTTTTTTCATTTTAGTATCGCCTACTTTGTGCATTCATTCGGGGGTGCTTACTGAATCATGTGCGGACGATTGTGGTGTTACTAAGGGGTTATTTTCTTAGTTTATTCTGCTACTCTTTGTTTAAAGTTCCAAGGACGAAACTTTTTTTAAGGGGGGTAGAATGTAATATCCTGAATTTTAAAATAATATTTTATCATTGACTTTGTTGGAAGATTGATGATGTGATTTTTTCGGTAATAGGTGTGATATTGGGTAGACGAGAGTAAGGTGTCGGGTAGTATTTTCTAATATCGTCGAATAATTATTAGTTAGAATGTGACGGTGGCGAACGTTGTATTTTCCGATAAATTATTCAACAAAAATTAGAGAAAATTAGCCGGACTATATACGAGCTTGTTAATTTACTTGGATGTATTTGAGATGAATTTGTGCTCCTGGATCATTTAAAATAAGAGATGAGCACCGAGAGTGTAAATAATAATAAAATTGGACATTTTCTTGCAAGTATCGCGGACAAGTATAAACTTTTAAAAATCACCACGAATTTTTGGAATGTTCAAAAATTCTCCAAGTTAACAATATTATAAATAATTGAGCTAGATTTTATACGGTTCAAACGGAGAGCCAATCGAAGTCCGAAGTAATAAGTTATGATCGAATTATTAGAGACTGTCGGATGCCGAGCGCCGACGGAAGACCGCGCGCGCGAATCGTGCATCAATGCTGGGCAGGCCCAACAGCGTGCTGGGTAGGTCAGCAGGCGGGCGCCAAAAGTGGCCGGCAGACTTTTTCTCCACGCGGTTTTTGACTGACTAGCGGAATTTGAAACCATAATGAGCGCGACCATATCTTCATTATTGTCTTATCCAGTTTGTCATTCTCCATAGAGTATGTTCACCTCTTCAGCAAATTATATTTATATTCTAGTCCTGAGATTCGTAAGTCTTCTAAAATGCTCAAACACCCAGTGAGTCTCAGCAGCCTAATACAGGAGACGTCCGGTAGTTTGACAAAATTCCCCAGAGTCTGTTAATTCCAGGCTGGGTTGCCATATTTGAATTCGATTATCCCACAATTGGTAAGTTATTTTACAAATACATCTCGAGTATTTTGTAAATAAAGTACATATGAGTATAAATATTATTTGGAACGTTCGCATTGAGTCAGAATACTTGGATAATATGAACCATTTTCTAGTGAGTCGGCCATTCTATTTTTCAGTATTTTCTAGCAACATTTCTTTTGAAGTTGATCGAGTTGCCTACTTTGAATACGTATATCTTTTAACATGCAAGTTATTTTTCGATGAAATTTTATGTATTTTGTAACTGAGTGACATACCTAAATAAATCATCTTTTGTTTTGATATTTCCAGCCCTTGAAATTACTGTATTTATCGAACTATAATAGAGATAAGTTTTCCTAAAATCTTAATTTTGGGAAATTTGGGGATTTCGATTGATTTCGTCCGTTTATAACTCAGATTAGTGATGGATAATCGAAGATTAAGTTGTATTCTGTCAATTTCATCATTTTTTCGTGGTTTTATCATTACCTATTCGTCATCTAATTGAGTTCTCAATTGACGCCTTCAAGGTGTCTGGGAAAATGCCGCAGAGGGAAACTCAGTCGTTTTATGAGGCTTTTTCCTCGTGTGATGGATTGTTTTATTGATGATAGGATATAAGGGTCGAACTCCCTGCGAAGAGCTAGTGTTTAACCCTTATGATCGTCGTTTCTGATCGTCGTTTTCATAGGAGTTCCGGAGATTTTCTGATCGGCTGTATTCTTCGGAGTATTCACGATAGATTACCAAGGCAAGTACCTTGGTATACGAATTATATCTACGTAAAATCATTGTTGTCGAAGTGTATGTATTATTTTATACGGATATATATATTAAATATATATATATATATAGTGAACGTATATATATGTATATATGTATATAGATATATATACATATGTTGGTGAACGTTTAATGATTGACGCTAATATTAGATTGATGTACTTAACTTGGATTAAAGTATAAACTATATTATAGAGATAATATAGTCAGGTATATGTATTTAGTTGAACTACGATACAAGGATATCTGTGTGGTGTTGGTTCTTTATGCCTGAAGACATATTGTGCTGAGTTTTGATTGATAACATGCGTGGTGTTGTTTGTCTGTGTAGTTAATGATTGACAGATAATTTGTATGAATTTGTGTACTAATTCGATAATTGTTGCAATGATTGACCGTGTGCTTGATGTTTGAAACACTGTGAATATTTGTTGTGAGAAACGTCGTATACGAGAGCTTCTGAGGGCGGGGCGTGAACGCCGGCCTGGTGTACGTTGCAATGAGCGGCTCCATATGTTTGGTGAGCACTGGTGTTACCTAATGCGTGAGCAAGGGGCGACTCTTGCGGGAGTGAGCACCGGCGCGGTGACATGTTCAAGGGGCGGCCAACATAGTGGAGTGAATGCCGGTGCATCAGGTGTGCAAGGGAGGCGCGTGGTAGGCTTATTGGTTACGGATATTCGAGTGACAGCTAAGACCCCGATACCAAAAAAATTTCGTACTTCAAAAGTTCTTTTAAACTCATTTTAAATGTTGGTCTCGATAAAGGCTGAGATTTGTGCTTCTGAAAGTTTGCTTCAACTTCTTTAAATGTTGGTATCAGGATTAATTAACCAAGGATATATGACGAGATTTCCGAGGGTTAATTAATCAAGGGTCTTGAGCAGGATTTGTCGAAATGAGAGATTGTGACATTGATTGTGCTGTGAAGTGTTCTGTGGAATGTTGAGATGATTGTTCTTGTGATGATGTTCGGTACCTTGGGTCGAGGATCCCATGAGATTTTGAGATGATTGTTCTTGTGATAGTATTCTGCAAATTGGGTCGAGGACCCCGAATAACATTGAAATGGTTTTCCTGTAAAATTGTTTTCAACATACTGGGTCAAGGACCCGAGAAATTTTGAAGTTATTTTCTAAAAGTATTTCCATTCGATTTTTCAAAACCCCAAAATGGCCCGAGTCGAAAATAACATTTTCAAATCATCTTATCGAAATGTTTTTCCAAAATATTTCTTTTAAAAAATGGGTTTTCGAACTAGTTCTTTTGACTCATTGGGGCCCATCTAAAGTTTTCCTTGATGCTATGTTCCATAAAAAAAATATGTCTGTGTGAATGCTCTTCTGTGCTGGCTGTGTGAATGTGTGATTCGTGTTAAGACTTCACGGTTGTTTAGTTTTGTGTTGGTATTTTTCGTATATCTTGCATGTTATGTACTTGCACTAGCAAAATTTCAGTTTGCTAACCCCCGAGTTTTTAGGGGGTGGGTGCCTGTTATGCGCTCAAGTTTTGTAGCTCACAGGATTGGCTTGGAAGGAGATGGAGGACAATGATGCTAATCACACAAATGTTAGAGTCACCAGTGTAGTTTTCATTTATTAAATTGAGTTGTCATTCTTTTCTGTATTCAAGTTTATTATTGTCGTTGAATTGTGGACTATTTGGTTTTTGAATTGTTTAATGACCTTGTCGGTCTGTTTTGTAATTAATTTGACCTCGGTCGGTCAATCATTGAGCAATCTTTTGGAGTTTAGCCTGGTAGATTCTTGTGAGAAGGGTCTATGGCATGTGACATTCCCATTCGAATTATGGGGGTGTTACAATAGCGTACGCTAATTGGGTAACGTACGTAATGTGCTGAGGCTAACATACGTAAGGCTCAGGACAGTATATATATATGGGACAGCACCCAGTCCACTCCACTTTGTTTTCATTCATTTCTCCTTCGTTTCCTTCGAGTCCATAGGACCCCTTTCCTCTTAAACACCTTTATATCATCTCTACTTGATCATTGAAGATTGGAAGCACCTTGGATTGATACTCAAGCTACCGGTGTTGGATTTTCATCAAGTCTTCATCATTGTCTTCTACATTAATGTATGCTGACAATTTCCAAACTCAAATCCTTGTTCTTAAGGAAAAATATGAACATGCTTCTGAGATCATTGGATTAGTGAGTAACCCTTTAAGTTGAACACCATGTTGTTAGAAGTTAAGATGAACTTATTTGAGACCTTCTTTGAATAAGAAGATTATTAACCAAGCATTTTCGAGTTGAACCTATGATATAGTTTCTGAGATTTGTTACACATTTTGGATGTTGATTCTGAGTCACTTGTTTACCAAGGTATTGTTAATATCGTCACTTAGAATGGGAATATTCAAGGAGATGAATTCTTTGGATTTTCACCAAAATAATCCATGTGTAGTGTAAAGTATTCTTCAAGCACAATTCATGACTCGTAGTGATTTTCTAGAGATGATGATATTCATGTTGATGTTTTAGAAATGATCAAGATGTAATATCCGCATTTTTTCTTTCTCTTAATGTTCTAATTTTGGTGTATTTTCATTTTAGGCAACTCGCTTGTAACCGTATTGACATTTTAAGGTTATTTAATATTGGACTTTTTGTTGTTCGAGCTTGTTTTGGACTCGTTTTACCCGATTCGGTGTTTCATGTTGTTTTCGGTGCTATTTCGGGTATTCTCATAAATCGTCGTTCGGAACTGCCGTTTTGGGGTTACCAAGGATCCATCTCATGTTATTATGCATGTTGTGAACTTTTGTTTGGTGTTTCGACCATGTATCATACATTTCGGATGTTTTGGGCCGTTTTGTAAATATCCCGAACTTTTGGGAAAATTATGTTTGTTGTTGTTTTTCTGAACCTTTGAGTAGTCGAGAATATGTTTTCCTTCAACACTTAAGTTCGTCGTTTCGAGTCCTTTACGTTCGTACCATCGTGAGTCATTCACCGTTGCATTTCGATTTGGTTGCGGTTCCTTCCTTGTCAGTGGTTGGCCTGTACTCCCCAGGAAGAAGCATTACGTACGTAATGCATGTTGCCATTACGTACGTAATGGTTGTGTGTAAAATAGTACAAGGGATTCTGTGATTTTCGTTACGTACGTAAGCATGGGGTAACTTACGTACGTAATACAACTTACGTACGTTAGCATGTGGTGGCTAACGTACGTAACGAGGCCTGGGTTTATAAACCCAGGAGTTGACCGATTTCGGTCATTTTCCATCTTTCTCTTCTCCTCCGACTTGTGGGCGATTTTCTTGGTGTTTTCCGACGATTTGAAGCTTATCAACTCCGAGCCATCATCTTCTTCGAGTTTTTGAAGTATTTTATCAACATCTAATCGTGTTCTTCGTCTTTAATTCGAGGTAAACTCCTAAAACCTTCTTTTAGGTAAATTTGGGGGTTTTCATGTTTTCGTCCGATTCGTTCCGTATAATAGATTAATTCATAATGAATATGATTAATCTTGTTGGTATTGTTGGTTCTCCTACGGATTCATGGTATATTTCATGATATTTTTGTGATCGAGAGGGTTTGGTTGTGGTCCGCCCTCGTTGTTGTTTTTATACGAATATACATGAATCGTAGGCGGGTTTTCGGGTATACTCAAATTCCGTATTCGTTAGAATTGGTGGTGATTGTGTTCTTCGAATTGCTAGGTTTGTAATTGTCGGTCCCTAGCATTCGTCGACGTCTTTCCTTCCATTTGTTGCGTCGTCTATTATTCAAGGCAAGTATTTTTGGAAACCATTATGCTTAACATGAAATGGTAATGTATATTGTGTGTGCTTTACTCACCCTGGGAGGGTCCGACGGGGCCTCGGGGGAATCTATGACATCACTCTGGATTCACGAGTTTGTTTCGCTAGCCAGCTCGGGAGGGTCCTTAGAGGCCTCGGGTGGGATTCATGGTATCGTCCTTGTCCTAGGCGATGCCTGTGCGTGATTTGTTTAATAATGTGGCCACCCCGGGAGGGTCCTTAGAGGCCTCGAGTGGGATTCATGGTGGCGTCCTGGTCCTAGGCAAATTGATTAATTGACTGTTTGTTTCCGGAAAAGACATTTCTGGTTTTGGTTTTTGAATGATATGGTGCATGTACTATGAAATGTGTAAGCGATTGGTTTGCCTTGATTACTTGTACTAGCATAACTGCTAACCCCTCTGGGGACCTGTTGTGGGGAAATTCTTGTTTATGGATTTCAGGTTATGATCATCGGGTCGAGCGAGCGCTGGAACAGTACGAAGATGTTGGCCAGGGTCGTTGATATATGCATTTGAGTCTTTTTATTTCGTTATTTTATTCGATATGATTGTCATCCACCTTTGCAACTTATAGACTGTACTCGCGAGTACTTAGGCTTTTCTCTTCGGAGTAAGATTTGTATTCATCAAGTCATTTATGTTTGACATTGTTGATTATTCCACCGGTTGTAACGGGCGTGTGATTTGATTTTCAATTGGATAATGTGTATTTTACTGTGGTAAATTGTGTCTAGCCTGGTGGGTCCCATGTAGGGGTCCACGACACTGTAATATACCCTGAATATCTCGGGGGTGTTACAGAAAATGGTATCGGAGCGCTAGGTTTATGGATACCTAGGCTTGTCGGTTATTTGGGTCTAGTTGTGTTTTGTTTTGCATATTGTCACACCGCTGCCAGCATCTCGGTACTTCCAGTGCTAGTAAGGTTTCTTATTCGGTCCTTTGTTTTCTTGCATTGTATTTCCGCTTCTTGAATCGTAGTTGCTTTTTCCTCCCTTACTTATCATCAATACACTTCTGTTATCTCTTAACACTAGTATGGATGCCGGAGGAAACCGTGGTTGTGGTCGTGGTCATGGATGCGGCCGAGGACGTGGGGCAGCCGGTGGGGCGGCCACATCGCATTCTTTGGGAGCCGGCAGTACCGGAGACCGCCACAGTCATGCTTCTTCTCAGGAGCGCGCCGACCTTTGTATTGCGGCCGTTATGCAGCAAATGGTAAACCAAATGGCGGCTATAGCTCAGGTGGTTCAGAACCCGGATCAGGCCCATGCTAATCGGGGCGGAGCAGACTGTTGGCTCCAAGATGTCGTCAAGATGCATCCTCCTCAGTTTTCGGGAGCATCAGATCCGATCGGCTAGAAAGGGTGGATCAAGGAGATATCTAAAGTCTTTGTTGCCATCAACTGTCCCGATGACCGTAAAGTCCCTATTGCCCAGTACTTTCTCACTGGAGACGCTACAGATTGGTGGGAGGCCGTTGGGCCCAAAGATCATGTTGCTTCATGGGCCGAATTTCAGGAATTGATGGAAACTAAATAGTGCCCGTGGCCGGTTAGATAGGCTCGAGTCCATGCCTTCTATGATGCTCAACCTCGGGATATTCCCGTATCCCAAGCTATTGCCGATTTTAACAAGGAGTTGGGTTATGTGAAGACCCAAGTTGTCGAGGTGAGCGACAAAATTTTTCATTTCTCCAGACGTATGAAACTGTCGATTCGGGACTACATGTCTGGACTTGTCTGCACTACCCTGAAGGATTATCATAGTCGAGCTCTTGCCTATGATATGTCGGTGACGGCCAGCGCGGCGGTTCGGGAGAGTAAGAAACAGAAATCCACCGGAAATTTCTCGGGTCACAAGGGTGGAGGTCAGCAGAAGTCTCAGTCTGCGAATATTCCTGGTGGTAATTCGCCTCGTTTCTCTGGGGGCTATTGAGGTACTGCCAGTGCCTCCATTCGGGATGTCAAATGCTTTAACTGTGGAGAGCCGGGCCATTGGAGTCGGGAGCTTCCTCGTCCGCCTATGATTTGTCATACTTGTGGTCAGTCGGACCATAAGGCTTCTTGGTGCTCAGACTTCTTTTCCGACACCTATGGAGCCGAGTGTGAATCAGGGCTCATTTGCTCCGCAGCCTCCTCCGGGCGCCGGTCGAGGTAGAGGTTGAGGTCAGCCCGCTAGGGGAGGAGTTTCCAGTGTCGTCTCTGCCCAGCCGTGTATCTATGAGATGAGGAGGGCCGATGATCCAGCAGCTACTGTGGCGACAGGTACCGTTCATATCCATTCCCATCCTGTCAGTGTGCTTTTTGATTCGGGTGCTACGCATTCATTCGTTTCTTTGGAGTGTGTGCGCCGTTTGAGTCTTGATTGCTTATCACCCTGCGAGCCTTTCATCATTAAACTTCCTAGCGGTGATAGAATCGTCGGTGATCGAGAGGTCCGGGACTGTCCTGTGTTTATTTGTGAGAGGGCTTGGCTCTCTAATCTTATTGTTGTAGGTATTGAGGGTAAGGATTTGATTCTCGGGGATGATTGGCTCGAGCGGCATGGTGCAATCATGAACTACCGCACGAGGATCATTACCATGCTAGCCGAGGACGGCAGTGAACACTCCTTCACGGGGCGAAAGAGAAACCAGAAGTTTGTTATTAACGCCTTGAAGGCGATGAGACTCCTGCGAAAAGGGTGTACTAGTTATTGGTGCTACGCCTTGAAGGCGGAGGATGGTGGAGTCGAGCTTTCGTCGATTCCAGTCGTTAGTGAGTTTCCTGATGTATTTCCTGACGAGTTACCAGGATTGCCACCGGATCGTGAGGTTGAGTTTGCTATAGAGTTAGAGCCGGGTGCGGCTCTGATTTCGAAGGCGCCGTATCGCATGGCACCTTCAGAGATGGCCGAGCTGAAGAAGCAGTTGAGTGAGGTTCTTGAGTCGGGTTATATTGGACCGAGCGCTTCACCTTGGGGGGCACCGGTTTTGTTTGTTCGGAAGAAGGATGGTTCACTGCGTTTGTGTATCGACTATCGCGAACTAAACAAGGTGACCATTAAGAACAAGTATCATTTGCCGAGAATTGACGACTTGTTCGATCAGTTGCAGGGAGCCGCGGTATTCTCGAAGATTGATTTGAGATCGGGGTACTATCAGCTCCGGGTGAGGGAGTCCAATATGCCGAAAACAGCTTTTCGGACGAGATACGGACATTATGAGTTCGTAGTTATGCCTTTCGGGTTAACTAATGCACCGGCGGTGTTCATGAAGCTCATGAACAAAGTCTTTATTGAGTATTTGGATAAGTGTGTCGTTTCTTCATTGACGATATTCTTATCTATTCGAGGAATGAGGAAGAGCATGCCTATTATTTGCGGCCGGATCCTACATCACCGGAACCTGGGTCGCCGGCAACCACCATGGCCAAGCCTTGTCCAACTCCAACTCCGCCCATCCAGCTCCACTGTCCTCCTGGGCACATCGCCGAAAGGACGTTAATCCTCAACCGACAACCTTCAACATAAATAAACCTAATGGCCGACGTGGAAATCCAATCAACTCCCAAGCTCACATCCTAGTCAAGCTTGGATCATCGAAACCCAGATCCAACATCACTATTCCATCCGCCCACTGGTAACCTTACGCGTCGCAGCCGCAGTGCCGCTGCTAAAGTGGGGTCTTGCCGCCGGAGACCCAGCTCGAGAAGTATAATCTCGAACAGCTCAGAAAACCCGTCGGGGATGTCTCCTACAGGATCTTGCATCCCCTTCTACTACCGTCCTCCCAGCCCTTCGCTGGAAGCATCGCCAAAAACTGCACTCATCGTCGTCGCCTAATGCTGCCGAGGTGAGATATGGCGGTCAAGGGGCTTGAGGTAGAATAAGGAGTGTTCCCCTCTCTTCATATCTGATGTTATTAAAGAAAAAAATGTATCGATCTCGGATTATTTATTCAGTGGGGAAATGAAAGGGGTTAGGTGGGGAAATGAAAGAAAAAAATTATGGGAGAAAAAGAGAGGGATCAAAAGAAATAATGGATGACTAATTATTTACGATTTATATTCTACTTGACCCAAACGGACCTCAAAGTATATTATCTGATAATAAAAAAATGTATCGATCTCGAATTATTTATTCAGTGCTTTGGTTCGATTATCATATTAATTCTTACTGCATTCACTAACATCACTAATTCACCAACATTCTAATATAATGTCTCAAGAGTCCGCTCGATTATATAATTATTCATCTAATAAAAATAAATAAAATATTAATTCCGCCGAAATTCTAAATTAAAATTCCGTGATATTATAGTTTTCCCAGGAGAAAGCATGAAAAGATCACAAAATACAAGGAGAGCGACCTGGTTGGGATTGATAGAATGAGAAGATAATATAACCTGCAGTCGATAAATTGGGGAAGCCTAAGGAAGCCTGTATTTAACAAGGAACAGTATAAAATAGTCGGCGTCAATAGAGCAGAGAGAGGTGATTGCGACAGATCTCGAGTCATCATAAAGTAAGAAAATAACGTGTCCCCTAGGGGTGGTTGTGAAAGATAAATATGTGTTTTTGTAAATAGAACGAACCCTGGCAGCACATTATTTTATTAACTGTAAATGCAGTTACACAATACCACCAGACATTTTCATAGGCACCAATCGCCGAAATCGAAGGATTTACATGATCGGTATTACTACTATTACTGATAAAATAATTAATAATAATAATGTGAAAAGAAGGAGGCTAAATAAAGGTAATCGAGAGCCGACCACCTCTCTTCCAGAAGAAGCCCGAGGAATCGGATGCAGCGAAAGATCAGAATCGGATGTGCATTAACGAGAAAGAGAAACTGGTGGAATTCCTGACCGAGGTTACAAACCGCAACACAACTCCTAAAAACTACACTATTATCATACAAATTATTGGAAATACAGGCTAGCTCATAGCAAGAGCACTGTCAATAGCGCACGAAGTAGTTTAGCGCAGTGCATAATTGACTAAAAAAAGTTAGACCACAATATTTGTTTTTATCGACATGAAAAAATTGGTGCATCAATAGAAAGCTATGCAAAAATATATGGGGAAAAACCAAACCCTCTTATATTAAATATTCAATAAAGATGCCGATCGTGCATGCTCTCAAGATTCTGATCATATTTTTAGAACATTCAAGTTTCATTTTCGTAAATAGTGCAAATACATCAAAGAAGAAACAAACACAAAGGCAGAAAGAGATAGAAGATAAAACGCACAACCACATCAACGATTGGAGGTACGTGACGTTCCTAGACCTATCGGACCATTCCTTCTTAGGAGTCGTAAGCGTCTTTCGAAGAGCCCGTTTGGTCGCAACAAGAAAGAATAAATTCTCAATCTGAAATAAAATAAGCTAAATTATGATGAGATAAACGCAGAGACACCCATAAAACCTGCATTTGATTTCACAAAAGAGCCCCCGCAGACATAAAAAAACTCACTTCGTTAATGAACTAAACTAAATCCCAAAGCCTCGCATAGCAAACTAAATGACCGAAAAGTATCAGAACCAAATATGTGTAAATGCACCATGCTAGATTTCGTCAATAACAACATACACACAACACAAAACACATACACATACGGACATAGGAAAAAACGCACACACATACACATCAAAACTAGTATACTCGAAACACGAAACAAGAAAAATCATGATCATATCATACCTGGGGAAGCACGAAAAGCATTGTCTGAGCAGAGAAAAATCGACAGTACAAATCAAAGACAAACAATAACGTACAGGACCTGGACAGAATCCCACCTGCACCACTAACTATCATACAAACAAACTGATGAAAGAACGAACCTGAAACATACAAAAACAAGAAGAACAAAATGTTCATTGCAAAAACGGCCTACCAGTAACATACACAGTCCAGAATTGTAGGTAGATAAGAACTAAAACCTGAAAACTAAAACACTGAAATTTAGGTTAGTACGAAATTAAAATATACACGAATACATACACATATATAAATAAGTAAACACGTACATCCACATGAACACTTGAAGGTACGTGACGTTGTTAAACCTATCAGACCAGTACATCTTAAGGAGTCGTAACCATCCTCTAAAGAGTCCTTTCGGTCGCAAGGTTGCCAGTCTATATACCTCCAATCACAAGAGAAAATACAACCCTAATTTCAAATAAATTAATGTTATTACTCAAGACACAATCTCAGAGACACCCAAAAAAAAACCTGCATTGCTTTTCACAAAACAGTCCGCGCAGACCAAAAAAAACTTCCCTTACGAAATACGAAAGAATCCTCCATAAACAAAAAATAATATTTTGTTGAGAAGTACAGAGCAACCATATCCCATAATCTAGACTACGCAATTACCTGAATGGGAAGTACACAGCGCCAAAGAAAATCCAGGATCAAATCCAAACCGAAGAAGAAAACAAACCATTGTTTCAACAGAGGCAAAGAAATGAAGCCAGCAGCAAGAAAAACAAATTTCGAAAGAAGATTTGCAGATTAGCCCAAAATAGCGGATCCAAACCCAAAAACAAGATCGAGGAAATCATTATGTGTAAATGAACCATGCTAGTGTCCCCCTCATCAATATCCACAATACAGAATTATAGGTAAACAAGAATTAAAACATGAAAACCGGACCGCTGAAATTTAGGTAAGTGTGAAACCAAAATATACACGAATACATACACATATATAAATAAATAAACACGCACAACCACAGGAACAATTAGAGGTACGTGAAGTTGTTATACCTATCAGACCAGTACTTCTAAGGAGTTGTAATCGTCCCCCAAAGAGTCTTTTCGGTTGCAAGGTTGCCAGTCTATATACCTCCAATCACAAGGAAAAATACAGCCCCAATCTGAAATAGAATAACGTTATTGCTCACGACATAATCTCATAGACACACATCCACATGAATAATTAACGGTACATGACATTGTTATACCTATCAGACCAAAGCTTCTAAGGAGTCGTAATCGTCCTCCAAATAGTCCTTTAGGTCGCAAGGTTGCTAGTCTATATACCTCCAATCACAAGAAAAAATACAGACCCAATCTCAAATCAGAAAATGTTGTTACTCATGACATAATCTCATAGACACCCAAAAAAAAAGAACCTGCATTGCATTTCACAAAACATTCGGTGCAGACCCAAAAAAACTTCCATTACAAAGTACGAAAGGACCCTCCATAGACAGAAAACAATATTTTTTTGAGAAGTAGAGAGCAACCATATCCCATAACTTGGCCTACGCAATTACGTGAATGAGAAGTACGCAGCGCCTAGGAAAAACCAGGATCAAATCCAAACTGAAGAAAAAAAGAAACCATTAACTAGAAAGAATCAAAATACAGCTGCCCAAGAAAATCATTATGTATAAATGAACCATGCTAGTGTCTCTCTCCTTAGAACACATAGACAACACACATACACACATACACACATAGCCACACATATACACAAACACACAGCAGCATAGATACGACACAGTAAACACCAGAGGCAAAGAAAATCCAGGATCAAATCAGAAGAGGCAAAGCAAAAAACAAAAATAGGCCAACAAAATCGTCGGACGAAACTAAATGTACCAGAAAATCTTGGAACCAATTACCTGATTGAGAAGTACGTATAGCCAAAGAGAATCCAAGAACAAATTAGGTACAAAAATATGGGAAAAAAAATATTAGGCAGCACACAGAAAATAAGACTTGGACAGCAATTGAAGATAACAAATCCAAACCCGAAAATGAAATCGGAAATCATTATGTGTAAATAAACTATGCAAGCTTTTCCCTCTTCAAAACATACACACAAGACACAGAACACACAAACGCACACATCCACACATATAAGAAATATTACCGGCAACAAGGTAGCTACCAAGAACGAAAAAAAATAAAACAAACCCTAGATCGATCAACGACACATAATAAGCAACAAACATAATGAGAAACCACAAACCGATCTATGAAACACCAACCAACAGCAGGAGAGAAGAGGTAGTTGTCCTGGTTAGAGGTCTGATCTCCGAAATAAAAAAACAGGCCAAAAAGAAAACCCTGATTTGAAATAAACAAACCTTTGTGAAGGCTGAAGCGAGCGAACTAGAAATAAGAAATAAAGAATGCAGGGAAGACAACGCAAAGAAGATGAATAAAGAAGCTGATGTCAAGCGAAATGTCGAGGCAGAGAGGTTACGCAGCAAGAAGGTGAAGAAGACAGGAGAAGGAGTAGGCGGGCGACGAAAGATGTAGCCTTCTTATATATATATATATATCGGATGGATTCTCATTGAGCCACCATTTATTTTTCTAGGCAGGACAATATGGTTTTTTAAATTTAATTTAAAGTAAAGGTGAAATAAGTTATCTCTATTACTCCTCAAATTTTATAAAAAGACATATAATTCATATTTTTACTAATATAATTTCTTATGTGATTGTGCAATAATGGAATCATTTTTATATTTTTCCTAAATCAAATAATTTCGAAAATTCGACTTATTATAAAATTATAAACCTGTGAACTAAAAATATATTTCTATGCCAATATAATTTATTGGCAAATCTCTTTATTAGTGAATTTATTATTTAAGTTTATGTTTTTCTACTGATATGGACAAAATGGGGGGGGGGGGGGGGTTAATTTGTTAATAATATTCTAGCTGGCATTGATATTGACATGAGTTTATATCTTAGGGATTTTTCATCTGTTTGCCATGTTATTAAGGTTAATTCATTGATTTTCTTTAATGTGCATATTTCTCAACTTTGTTACATTTATTTATTGATTTTCAAATTCTTTCTTAATAGTGCTTATTTCCCTTAAATGGATGGATTATTAGTTTCATTAATTATAAAATTTAAATACTTGATTTAATAGTACTTGTTTCCTTAATTACAATTTTTAATCTTAATGAATTGGATGATATATGGCATGCATTTTTTTTCTTAATTATATACTTGCACCAAATGACATGAGTAAATTTGAATTTTCTGATAGGTATAATTAATATATATGGAAAGATATATTAAATATTTAAAATGATTGGTTCTTTGGTTGTGAATTTTCAATAATGTAATTACAATAAAATTAGAAATAAAGTCAACCTACTACAATTCTAGTAAATTAAAAAGTGGACTGAAATATAAATAAGTAGAGGCGAGTAAAATTCTTTTCGAAGACAATTTTGCTCTCGTATAAGAACAGAGGGCTCAAGCAAGATGTCCCCAAGATACAACTACTACATTTATGAGTTATGTGCTCTCCAAAATTCAGAACTCCGGCGAATATTTAAGTGTTGGAAACTGTGAACAAAAAATAAGAAGGAATATATGCTGCAATATGATGATGTATGATCGTATTTTCTTGTATGAAATGAAATCATAAGACCCAATTTATAGGGTCCAAAACCACTCTATCAGGTGAGGAATTACTGCAGATTAAAATACCTTTAATTCTCTATAACTTTTCAGCTGAAAGGTTACCTCAATAGTCTCATTTAATTTGGACGTTACAATATGGAGTGTGAAGAGTCATGTTCCAGAAGTTGGATCGGCTCAGTGTTACATGCAGCTGGGTTAGATCATGTCTAGGTCACCAAGAGGTTCATCCACCGGGTTAGTCACCCAAAGAGTCTGTGCAACTTGGTTGGTCAACTCAAGCTCAAGGAGTCAAGTTACTCACCAAGAGTTTAGGCAAATTTCTGTTACTCAGCTTAGTAGTTTAGGCAGCTGGGTTAACAAACCTGGCTGATTTCGTGGGACTTGGATGCAAACTTAATTTAGTCTCAGCCCAAACCACAAGGCCCAAGTTGCCCAAGTCCAGCCCAAAGTCCAATTTCCAAGAACCATGGTCCAAAGCCCATGCCCCGATCCCGAGCCCATGCTGAGCCGGTGTAATATCCGCAATTTCGGATTTCTGGTAATTTTCATTTTTCGGCGGAGGTCCATTTCGAAAACTCGCTTTTGACCGTTTCGTCATTCGGAGAATATTTAATTCTGCACTTTTTGTCATCCGAGTTCGCTTTGCGCTTTGTTGAGTTCCGTGCTTTTAGCGACTTTTCCGCGCTTGAGTTCGGTTCTTGCGAATCTCGCTCAAACTGTCGCTTGGGGTTTTTCGTAAGTTCATTTAACGTTGTTATACGTGTTGTGAGCTTCGGTTTGATTATTCGTCGTATGGTGATTTTCGGGCATTTGGGCCATTTTCGTAATTTCCCAAAGTTTGGGGTAATTACCTTCCGTTGTCGAATTTCGAGCCTTCAGTGGTCGGAATCGTGTGTTCTACTAGCTCTTAGATTCGTCTTTGTGAGTACTTCGTAACCGTATCTTCGGTTCGTATTCGTGTTCGTGTTTCGGTGTCGCTTTTGTTGAGTTCAGGATTACTAAACGACTTTTCTAAGTATGAGTTCGGCTTTGTAAAATCACCATAAATTCTTGGAAACTCCAAAATTCTGAATCTTTGCAATATTATAAAGCATCAAGTTAGCTTTCCAATGGTTCAAACGGTGAGTCAATCGGAGTCCGAACGAAGGAGTTATGGTCGAAATAGCTAAGATCGCACGATGTGCCTTTTGGTGTTGGAATGGATCAGACTGCAGCCGCGGCACACTTCAGCTGCCCGGCACTAAGCCGCTGCCGGGCAGTTTTTTTGGCCATGGGCCGCGGCACACTTGTCCTCGTGCCACGGCACACAAGCAGCATCACCTATTTAATGGCTCGGACGAGTTATCCGCCATTTCTCATTTTTTCCTTCGTTCCTTCGCGATTCTTCAAAGATAAATGGATGGATTTGAGTAAGAGAATCATAGAACAACACGTTTTGGAAGTTTGATTCATGGATTAACATCATATTCCACCCGGATCGAAGGTAAGAACACCTAAACTCTTGGTTTTGGGAATTTTTGAGGTTTCTTGATGTTTTGGCCGATTTGATTCGCTTTTAGTTTAGATTATTGTTAGAACATGGTTGTATACTCAAATCATTCATTACCCCTGAAGTTTTGTGAAACGAATTTGAGTATAAAATTGAATAATAGATGGAATTGGACTATGCCCTCAAGGTGTCCGATAAAATGCTTCAATGAGTAGACCTTGGGAAGGTCCATACGTTTCTGAGAATTGTGATTGAATTGACATCGTTGTGACTTAGGAGCGAATTCTTGTGAAGAACTCGAGTCGGAACCCTTCCGTTCGTTGCATTCCTTGGGGTTCGAGCTTCCCGGTCGAACCGTGTTCTTCGGAGCGTTCGGTAGCGGTTATTAAGGCAAGTATCTTACTATACGACTTGTATCTTGCGACTAGTAATTACGTATGAGATGTATAATGACTTTGCTTGCCTTCGTAAATATGTTCCGTTTGAGTTGGTTGTGTTTTCCGCAATTTGAAGGCTTTGTGATAATAGTGTTATATCAGAATACGTGTTAGGCGTTGTGCCATTTGTGCAGGAATGCGACGTACATATGGGATGGTTGTACACTTGGTTGTACAATGTATTGTATACCAGATGTGTGTTATGTTGGTTAAATGTCGTTGATTTATGATAGTTGTTGCGAGTGTCGAGGTTGTGTTATTTGCGTGCAATGTACGATTTTGTGGTGATCAAGGTGATTGATTAATTGTGCTCGTTGTTGTATGTAATGTGAATGTGAATATGTGTGTGACCGCTAAGTTCACTCGTGTTGGTTCGACGGGACCTACGAGGATTCTTGGCAGTGGACTACGGGATCAGAACTTAGTGAGGTACTGAGGTCCAATCGTGCTGGTCTGACGAGGCCTACGATAACGCATGGCAGTGGACCATGAGTTTCGGACACAGTGCATCCAACCGGGTGAGCTCGACGGGGCTTACGGTGACACGTGGCAGTGGACTACGATGTCAGGACTGTGTGTGTGATTGTTGTGATTGATATAGTCCGTGCGGGTTGTTATGCCTACGGAGACACGTGACAGTGGATCACGGTGTCGGAATCGGTTATGCTTGATTAATAGTCCGTGTGGGTTGTTGAACCTACGGAGACACGTGACAGTGGATCACGGTGTCGGAATTGATTATGTCTGTTTAATTGTGCGTGATGTAGTTCGTGCGGGTTGTTGAACCTACGGAGACACGTGACAGTGGATCACGGTGTCATGAGCATGATACTTTTCAAATCAAAGTTTTTACAGGAAAAGTTTTAAGAAAGAATGTTGGGCCGAGCCCCACGAGATTTATGGAAATGTTTCCAGATTGTAAATCGTTGAATTATGAAACAAGTTTTGGGTTAAGGCCCTTAAGTTTTTCGAAAGGTTTTGTGAATCGGGACTTGAGGTCTTATGGTTTTGAAATTTTAAAATTCTAAATGATAATCTTATTTTCGAATGCTTCATAGCTTATCTTCTCTTGTGAAAACCTCCGGGAATAATTGATACTTGATTATTATATTTGATCACGATTATTAATTGCTTGTTACATTTCATATGATTTGATACTTGCACTAGTAAAACAAAGGAGTTTACTAACCCCCAGTAATCGGGGTGGATGTCTGCTTAAGGCCCGTGTACATGCAGATTCGGGGAGCAACACAGGATTGGCACAATAGATGACGAGCTGCGATACTAATCATGAGTCGAGAGTTATTTTGATTTTTGTTGTGTTGTCGAGCTGATTTCACTTTCCGTCAGATTGTATTTCACCCCGTGTGGGTAATGTTATTTAAGTCGCTTTATCGATTGGGTTGTGTGACCTCATCTGGCCTCGTGTATTCACGTGTAAGTTACCATATCGGTCTGTATCATTTTATTGTTTGACCCTGGTCGGGTAAGCATTTGGTTGTTTATGGATGTTTAGCCTGGTAGATCCTTGTGGAAAGGGTCTACGGCGTGTAATATTCCCATACGGTTTTGGGGATGTTACAATTATGGTATCGGAGCTTAGGTTTGCGGAAACCTAGGCTGTCGGGTCGTTTCAAGTCATGTTTTGTCGAGTAATGTGTTGTCTTGTCGTTCGAGTCGTCAGGTGACAAGTTGAGTTGTGCGTGGTCACAACGTGTCGGTTATGTCGTCGGACGAGATTAGTATCGTGGGCGACTGTCACCTCCGTGCGACCTGTGGATGTAAGTCTCCTCCTTTATGCGTAATACCTGTGTATCTCGATTTTATCTTAGTGAGTTGATTGCGGTGCATGATTTTCTTTACACAACATTGTGTGATGTAGTCGTGTTTAATACTTGTGGCACATGGTATGAGTATAGATGAGCGCATTGTTGTTTTACTTTTGAACCACCGCGTGGGGTGGTATGGTGTGAAGGTTGTAAACCTTGATGGGTTCTGTGAAGGTACCAACGGTAGAGCTTGTGAGAAACTCCGATGAATGATTTTGCTGTGTGTTTAAACTTGATACCACGAGATGCATTTGATTGAATTGGCGATCCTGGTTGCCATTTGAGTATGTGGTTTTAAATTCGACTGTTTTTGGAATGTTGTAATTTTTGTCCGCTATGGGTAAGTTTGTGAATGTTTCCTGAAGGACTTTACAGTTTGAGAATTTTGTAGAAATCGATTTTTGGAAAATATTTTGGTGGTGCGGTCAAACCATGGTTTATATGGATTTTTAAAATTTGTTAAATTTTGACAAATGGGCCGTATTTTCAAATGACACAATCGACGGTATTTGAAAAATGTGTTTTAAAATACTTGACATTGTAAAATATTACCGTCATTTTGCTTATGAACTAAAGGATTTTGGAAAATTTCTGCTTTGCAAAACAACTTTGGCTTCCGTAATTTAGAACGTTATGTGTTTACGTATTGAGGTTAAACCGCAAAGTGAGTTGCTATATTATTATTCTCGCCGTAAAACTGGGTTGTATGCCCAAGTGGCGGGATACGTTGTTAGGTATCGCTCCCCACTTCAATGACCGAGGTATTAAACAAAGTACTTTCAAAATTTCACCCCAAAGAAAATCTTTCGAACTCGCGATTTTTTTATTATCATTCGAACAAATACCTCGATAAACTTGTTTTTTTAAAATATTACGGTGTTGGACCACAATGGTATGCTTAATGTTTTAACCGTATGCCGAGGTATAGGTCGCTCATCTTTGTCAATGTGAACGTGTGAATATTGCATTGTCGCCGATTTTGGGCTTATGTCGATTATGTGAGGTTTGTTTTATCTTGTTATTCTGATTGGATGTCCGTTCAGTATGCTAAGGGGTCGAGGTCGAGGCCGTGGTCGTGGTCGTGGTCGTAATTGGGAGCAGGAGAGGGCGACTCCCTCCTTGCCGAGTACCAATCAGCTCAGTACAGATCAGGGATATTCGACTAGCGTTAATGTTGACGTTGGCGCCGCCACCATCCTTCGTCAGGTGGTAGATTAGTTAGTGCAGATGAATCAGGCCGTACGTCGGGATGAGAACCCAATTAGGGATAACGAAACTAGTAAGTGGTTACGAGATGTGATGAAGATGCAGCCGCCCCATTTTGTGGGTTCGTCTGACTTGTTAGGTTGGGAAAACTGGCTCTTCCAGTTGGACAAAATATTTGATGCTGTAGCTTGTCCGGATGATAGGAGGGTACCCATTGCTCAGTACCTACTCGACAAAGAAGTCAGACCGGTGGCACGCCGTAGTGCTCGCACCGCATACACCTACATGGGCTGAGTTTAAGACCGCCATGGAGGCGCAGTATTGCCTGCCTGCTCGTGAATGCAATCGTTGAATTTTTCTCGCTACGCCTGTGATGTGTCAATATCTCAGCGATAGTCGATTATAATCGATACTGGCTTATGTTCGTGATCAAGTGAGAAGTGAAGCGACAAGGTCCGATACTTCAATATGCGCATGAAACCCCATATCCGTGAGAGTATGGCTCCGCTCATGTGTACCACCTCGAAGGAATATCAGACCGAGCTTTAGCCATTGAGATGGCCGTTTCGTGACGGAATCTGTTCAGAGAGTAAGAGACAAGACCTCGAGGAATTTTTCAAGAGGCCGAGGAGTGAGATCCGTGAGCCCGTTGCTTTGCGCTTCTTCCGGGAGCACTCCTCGTTCGGTTGACCGGGCCTAAGAACCTTACCCCAGAGGCGAGTAAGACGATCAGTGTGAAGACCTGCTTTAACTGCAGTCGTGTAGGCCATGCGAGACAGAATTGTCGTTCGCCACCGGTTAATTGTTTTAAGTGCGGCCAACTGGGGCACCAAACGGTGCATTGTGAGTCCGTTGCCAGGAGGTTTGGGAATCGGGTTTTCGTTCCTACTCGGGGAGGGCCCGGTGGTGTCCAGTGATGTAGTTGTGTATCGTACTTTGTGCTGTAATTCGTGTAGAGATTGATATTTGTTGCGTGAACTTTCTGGTTTTGTTTCTATTCTATCATGATATTTTATTTTAAGTTTCGGGACGAAACTTAATTTTAATAGGATAGAATATAATATCCGGTATTCTCGTTTTCCTATATCTTGAATTGTTTGTGTTTTGACGTTAGACATTTTCTTGTTGATGAGAATCGGAATGATTTCTATCGTAATACTCTATTTGTTTCTGTCGCATAACCGTTTTAGTCGGGTGCGACTTGTTGTCGCGTACGTTTCTTTGATTAAATGTGTGCATATGATATGGTATGTGATACGTCGTTAATTGATTGTTATTGTTTTGAATCATTGTCGGTGGCTTTGTTATGGTCGTCGTGGGGCGTGTTTCCACGCTGTATATTCTTTCACATTGCTTGTAACGTTTCGCTAATGGGCAAAAGTTATGCGTTCTTGTGTATCTCGTTGAGGTTTTCTGTTGGGATATTGCTTCTCCCTACTTATTTTAAGTTTCGGGACGAAACTTCTTTTAAGGAGGGTAGAATGTAATATCCGCAATTTCGGATTTCTGGTAATTTTCATTTTTCGGCGGAGGTCCATTTCGAAAACTCGCTTTTGACCGTTTCGTCATTCGGAGAATATTTAATTCTGCACTTTTTGTCATCCGAGTTCGTTTCGGTGCTGCTTTGTTGAGTTCCGTGCTTTTTAGCGACTTTTCCGCGCTTGAGTTCGGTTCTTGCGAATCTCGCTCAAACCGCTGCTTGGGGTTTTTCGTAAGTTCATTTAACGTTGTTATACGTGTTTTGATCTTCGGTTTGATTATTCGTCGTATGGTGATTTTCGGCATTTGGGCCATTTTCGTAATTTCCCAAAGTTTGGGGTAATTACCTTCCGTTGTCGAATTTCGAGCCTTCGTGGTCGGAATCGTGTGTTCTACTAGCTCTTAGATTCTTCTTTGTGAGTACTTCGTAACCGTATCTTCGGTTCGTATTCGTGTTCGGGTTTCGTGTCGCTTTGTTGAGTTCAGGATTACTAAACGACTTTTCTAAGTATGAGTTCGGCTTTGTAAAAATCACCATAAATTCTTGGAAACTCCCAAAATTCTGAATCTTTGCAATATTATAAAGCATCAAGTTAGCTTTCCAATGGTTCAAACGGTGAGTCAATCGGAGTCCGGACGAAGGAGTTATGGTCGAAATAGCTAAGATCGCACGATGTGCCTTTTGGTGTTGGAATGGATCAGACTGTGCCGCGGCACACTTCAGCTGTTCCGCGGCACTAAGCCAGTGCTGGGCAGTTTTTTTTGGCCATGGGCCGCGGCACACTTGTCCTGTGCCGCGGCACACAGTGCAGATCAGCCTATTTAATGGCCTGGACTAAGTTATCCGGCCATTTCTCATTTTTTCCTTCGCGATTCTTCAGCATAAATGGATGGATTTGAGTAAGAGAATCATAGAACAACACGTTTTGGAAGTTTGATTCATGGATTAACATCATATTCCACCCGGATCGAAGGTAAGAACACCTAAACTCTTGGTTTTGGGAATTTTTGAGGTTTCTTGATGTTTTGGCCGATTTGATTCGTTTTAGTTTAGATTATTGTTAGAACATGGTTGTATACTCGAAATCATTCATTACCCCTGAAGTTTTGTGAAACGAATTTGAGTATTACCTTGAATAATCGATTGAATTGGACTATGCCCTCAAGGTGTCCGATAAAATGCTTCAATGAGTAGAACTTGGGAAGTTCCATACGCTGTAGAATTGTGATTGAATTGACATCGTTGTGACTTAGGAGTGAATTCTTGTGAAGAACTCGAGTCGGAACCCTTCCGCTCGCCTTCCTTGGGGTTCGAGCTTCCTGGTCGAACCGTGTTCTTCTGAGCGTTCGGTAGCGGTTATTAAGGCAAGTATCTTACTATACGACTTGTATCTTGCGACAAGTAATTACGTATGAGATGAATAATTACTTTGCTTGCCTTCTAAAATATGTAACGATTGAGATCGTTGTGTTTTCCGCAATTTGAAGGCTTTGTGATAATAGTGTTATATCAGTATACGTGTTAGGCGTTGTGCCATTTGTGCAGGAATGCGACGTACATATGGGATGGTTGTACACTTGGTTGTACAATGTATTGTATACCAGATGTGTGTTATGTTGGTTAAATGTCGTTGAGTTATGATAGTTGTTGCGAGTGTCGAGGTTGTGTTATTTGCGTGCAATGTACGATTTTGTGGTGATCAAGGTGATTGATTAATTGTGCTCGTTGTTGTATGTAATGTGAATGTGAATATGTGTGTGACCGCTAAGTTCACTCGTGTTGGTTCGACGGGACCTACGAGGATTCGTGGCAGTGGACTACGGGATCAGAACTTAGTGAGGTACTGAGGTCCAATCGTGCTGGTCTGACGAGGCCTACGATAACGCATGGCAGTGGACCATGAGTTTCGGACACAGTGCATCCAACCGGGTGAGCTCGACGGGGCTTACGGTGACACGTGGCAGTGGACTACGATGTCAGGACTGTGTGTGTGATTGTTGTGATTGATATAGTCCGTGCGGGTTGTTATGCCTACGGAGACACGTGACAGTGGATCACGGTGTCGGAATTGGTTATGCTTGATTAATAGTCCGTGTGGGTTGTTGAACCTACGGAGACACGTGACAGTGGATCACGGTGTCGGAATTGATTATGTCTGTTTAATTGTGCGTGATGTAGTCCGTGCGGGTTGTTGAACCTACGGAGACACGTGACAGTGGATCACGGTGTCATGAGCATGATACTTTTCAAATCAAAGTTTTTACAGGAAAAGTTTTAAGAAAGAATGTTGGGCCGAGCCCCACGAGATTTATGGAAATGTTTCCGGTATTGTAAACTGTTGAATTATGAAACAAGTTTTGGGTTAAGGCCCTTAAGTTTTTCGAAAGGTTTTGTGAATCAGGACTTGAGGTCTTATGGTTTTGAAATTTTAAAAATTCCCGAAATGATAATCTTATTTTCGAATGCTTCATAGCTTATCTTCTCTTGTGAAAACCTCCCGGGAATAATTGATACTTGATTATTATATTTGATCACGATTATTAATTGCTTGTTACATTTCGTATGATTTGATACTTGCACTAGTAAAACAGTGGAGTTTTACTAACCCCATGCAATCGGGGTGGATGTCTGCTTTGCCTGTGTACATGCATTCAGGGGAGCAACACAGGATTGGCACAAGAGGATGACGAGCTGCGATACTAATCATGAGTCGAGAGTTATTTTGATTTTTGTTGTGTTGTCAGAGTTGATTTCAGTCTTCCGCTGTATTGTATTTCGACCCCTGTGTGGGTAATGTTATTTAAGTCAGTTTTATCGATTGGGTTGTGTGACCTCATCGGTCTGTGTATTCACGTGTAAGTGACCATATCGGTCTGTATCATTTTATTGTTTGACCCTGGTCGGGTAAGCATTTGGTTGTTTATGGATGTTTAGCCTGGTAGATCCTTGTGGAAAGGGTCTACGGCGTGTAATATTCCCATACGGTTTTGGGGATGTTACATCCGGCAGGCAGCGGCGGCGGGCATGTGTGGGCTTCTGCAGTACTGACACACTAGTGTATACTACTATATTGTTGAATGTACCTTCCTACTAATAAGTTAATCAAGGAGGCTTTAATTTTTCAATGTGGGATGAACTTTAGTTTCCCACTTACACTCTTCAACCATACATATTAAATGGCTAATTTTAATCATTTATTTTTCACTCACCGGAAATCAGTTTTGAGAAAAATAAAGTCTTATGTTTATCTCCTCGAAATATAGATTCACGATTTAATATTTAGTTCTAAATAATCAAATATTTTATTATCATTAAATTGGTTGAAATTGAGTCAAAAGTCATTTTTCTTAAAATAATTTCCAACAATCTCCCACATGAGTTGAAATAAATGCATGTATGAATGCATACTCACATACTGAGTTTTTGTGAAACACTGTTCCATGTGAAAAGGTTGTTTATAGTTTTGAATCTTTCTCAGTACAATATCGTCAGATATACCGGCGACTTAGTGGACACAATGCATTTACTAATCCCCATTGGTGCATACTGAGTCAACGGTACTTCCACAAGAATGTATCAACACCTTTCATTATGATGGTTGTGTCCATTTTCGCCATGGATAACATCTTGGTTTCTTAAGTATTTATTCGAGGCGGAGATTGAAGCGTACCTAAAGTAAAACTCATGTCCTTGCCACTCCTATGGAAACATGTGGGTTTGTAGTTTACACCGATGTGCTATAAATGATTTGGGTGTTATATTGATCTAACAAGGGAAGGTAATAGCCTATGCCTCCACACAATTAAAAGAGTATGAAAAGAACTATCCAACACATGATCTAGAACTTGTTCTTGTTGTCTTTGCACTAAAGACATTACCTATATGGTGAAAGGTGCAAAATTTATACAGATCATAAAAGTTTAAAATATTTATTCACACAGAAAGAGTTGAATATGCGACAACAGAGATGGACAGAATTGGTGAAAGACTATGATTGTGTGATCAACTATCATACTCGTAAAGTAAATGTGATTGCAAATGATCTAAGTAGAAAGCCTATGTCTTCCTTTCTTATCACACAGAAGCCATTATTATTATACATACAAAAATTCGAATTAGAAATTGTGCCCAAAAGGAAGATGTTCGTTATGAGCACTTATATTGAAACATGCACTTCAAGATATAATAAAAAAAAAACCAAAAGGTTGATCAGTATATAGGAAGATTGAGGGGAAAAGTTGATGCAGGAAAATTACCAAACTTCTCAGTCTCTGATGATAAAACTTTACGATATAAAGGGAGACTGTGCATGTCAGCCGACGTATAGAGGGACATTTGGAAGGAAGCACATTCAATTCCTTATTCAATACATCAAGGTAGCACAAAAATGTATAAAGACTTGTAGCAACATTGTTGGTGGCCTAACATGAAGAAAGATATTGCAAAATTCGTGGGAGAATGTCTAACTTACCAGCAGATCAAAAATGAAGATCAAAGACCAGCATGATTCAAGCCTCTACTAATTCCAGAATGGAATGGGAACACATTACAATGGACTTTGTGCTTAGGCTACCAAGGACTCAAAGTGGGTATAATTCAATATGGGTGATTGTTGATAGATTGAACAAGTCTGCTCATTTCCTTTCGGTGAAATGCACATATAATATGGATCAATATGCTCAGGAATATATTAAAGAGATAGCCCGACTACATGAGGTGCCAGTATCAATAGTATCTAACAGGGACCCTAAATTCACGTCTGTATTTTGGAAGAGTTTACATTATGCAATAGGTACGAAGCTTGCATCCAGCACAACATTTCATCCACAAAATGATGGATAGTCAGAAAGGGTTATCCAAATACTTGAAGATATGTTGAGAGCATGCATACTGGATTTCAAAAGCAGTTGGGACACAAAGCTTTCATTGGTAGAGTTCACATAAAATAACAATTACCAATCTACAATTGGGATGGCACCTTATGAAGCACTGTATGGGAGAAAATATAGATCTCCCATACACTGGGATGAAGTTGGAGAAAGAAGTCTATTGCGTCCAGAGACAACACAACAGACTGCTATGATAGTAGAAAAGATAAGAGAATGAATGACGATTGCACAAAGTATACAGAAGAGTTATACGGATATCCGAAGAAGAGATTTGGAATTTGTAGTTGGGGATCATGTGTTCTTGAGGATATCTCCAATGAGAAGAATTATGAGATTTGGGAAGAAAGGAAAACTTAGCCCGAGATATGTTGGCCCGTTTGAAATTATAGGAGAGTTGGTAATAGAGATTATAAAGTAGCCTTACCTCCTTCATTATCAAGTGTGCACAATGTCTTCCATGTGACCATGTTAAAGAAGGACATTTCAACCCCTAACATGTGTTAGTTATGAGCCGTTTGAATTATCCCCTGATTAGTCTTATGAAGAGAAGCCGGAGCAGATTCTTGATAATAAAGTAAAGAAACTATTTTGTGGAGGAACCATTATATAGAAGAAGTTACATGGGAAGAGAGAAGGAAATGCAAAGAAAGTGTCCAGAACTGTTCGGTATATCAAATTTTGAGGATGAAATCTTATAAGGAGGGGAGGATTATTGTAACACCCTCAATATACTCGGGAATATTACAGCGCCGCAGACCCTCTCCTTGAGGACATCCCCGGCTAGATACCAAAACAAGACATCGCATCTGTGCCAATATGGCTAAATACGAATCCAGTAGACCAATTTGGTCTTTCGTCAATTACATATAACTTAAACTTCATATACATCTCTATTTCAAAACTCATACCCGCACAGGGGTCAAAATACAACAACTTTCCCATAAGACGGGAGAACATTACAGCGGTAAGAATAATACAATTCGACCAACGAATCCCAATACTGGCCCTCATGTAATTAATATCATCCTTCGTAACGATCCCGTTGTTTGCTCCCCAAAACCTACACGTAACTGAATGCAATAACAGGCATCCACCCCCCGATTACTCTGGGGTTAGCAAACTGGAATTTTGCTAGTGCAGGTATTGTAATAACCGGAATTTCCACTACTATTGTTTAAGATTATTTTATCCGAGTTATGTTGTACAGCGTGGAATCTGTATAGTATGGGTAAAATAATTGAAGGACCAAGACATCTGTATTGGTATAATTGTCGTACTTGGTCGACAATTGGATGTAAGAAGTATATGTATTCAGTATGCCGTATGTTCGTATTCTGTATGTTGAGATGATTGGACAAGAATATCTGAAAATGGCTAAGTGTAACATTATTAGCGCACGCTAATAATCATGAGTAGCGCACGCTATCGTGCAGGTTTAGCGCACGCTACGGATATAAGATAACGCACGCTAATGCAACAGTCGGAAGGAATCTGTGGACCGTGCCACTTTCGGCGCACGTTCGTAAGTCAACGGATGTTGTAATGTAGTGTTAGCGCACGCTAATGCATGTTGATTAGCGCACGCTAACCGTATATCGGACAAAAAGGAATCTTATCCTCACAAGCACTTTCGCGTGTGGACCACTTGAGCATACAGACATAAACGAGTCAACCGATATTAGCGCACGCTAAATGCAAGGACTTGCGTACGCTAGATAGTGTAAGTTACATACGCTAATGCATGGGCATTACGTACGTAAGCTCATGTACGGCCGCATGAGTCTACATGGATCGCGATAGCGCACGCTAACAAAGGTCAGTTAGCGCACGCTAAGGCCGTAGCGCACGCTAAACATAAGGTTTAGCGTACGCTAGTAATGTATTCTATATAAGGGACAAACGGGTATTATAAAGCATTTCGTCCATTCTTTCACCTTCAGTCAGATAGAGAGAGCTTTGGGAGGTTCTTGAGGTTCCCAAACACGGTGAGGTGGTGATCTTTAACAAGATTAAAGATGGAAATCATGGATTAAAGCTTTGTTCTTGAAATCATTGGTGGTTCTTGGAAATGGATTCAACCTTGGAAATCAATCCATTCCTTCATAAAGGTAATCACTCTTCATCTTCGATTTTTTGGATTGAATGTTGATGTTCTTGAGTTGATGATTATTACATAAACAAGTTGACAAGCATGATTATGAGATGGATTACCGGAGTATGATGATATTAATATGATTCTTGTGATTTGGATTGTGTCATTCGTTTTCTTGAGATAAGTGGATTAATCCTTCTCCTCGCCTGGATGTTGATGTTATTGTAGATGATTACTCTGTAATGGAAGATTAAGGAAGTGTGGTTACGTTCTTGACGTTTCGTGTATTAATATTAAGGAAGATGATATATGGATATAGAACTTGGATTATAAGTTGGATGATTGTTTATATGTTAAAGGATATTGGATTTAGTTGTTTTTATAGCTTTGAACATGATTCAGAATCACTTAGTGTTCTTGAAATCGCCATAAGTTGATCGGTATCTAAAAAACATGCATCTCAGACAAAGATTAGCGCACGCTACGCCATCGCCTAGCGCGCGCTAGCGGGAGCAACTTAGCGCATGCTACGTGAGGTGATTAACGGCGCTAAGAAGGCGTAGTGCGATTTTCGTGTTGTGGTTGTAAATTCGTGCTGGTTTGAGTAGGATTGATTTGACTAGTGTTTACTCGAGATATTGTCGAGCCATTGGGTTTGTGAATTGGTTTTATCGATTGTTAATTGTTGTCGAACTTGTTGTCTATCGACATCGTAATATGAGAATATTGATCGCTGATTACAACCGTGTTGCGCCGAGCTCGAGAATGTTCGTTGATTGCTTTGGTCGGGACCGAGGAACTTGTAGATGACGGCAATGGATTTGCAATGATTCCTCGTCATTGTATCGGTATCGAAGTAAGTTATTACTTACTCAGTTTATAGTATTTAATGAATGGTTTCCGTTTCATTCGTTTATAATTCGTATAGCAATGTTTATAATCGTAATCACAGGAGACTTGGGATTATAAATCATATTCGAGTTTTGGGAATCTAAATCATAATGTATATGATTTACTCTTGTTATTGGTATACTTGTATATCGAGGATATATCGTGATAAAAACGGAGATATGAATTATCTGCAATCCGTGATACTTTGGACCGTCGAGTATTGAGGATAATGGTTCATGATGGTTTAGACATTGAGATCGTTCTCGAAGGACTCGGGGCAAGTACTCTAATGATTTTTATCATTTGAGTCGATCATGTTGTGATACATTCGTGTATCGTTGTTGTCATGCATTTGTGCATTGTTGTTGTCATGTATTGTGTACTGTTATTTTGTGCAGTTGTGCATTGTTGTCATTTGTCCACCAGGGTTGGTCCGAAGGGATCATCTTGGGATCTATGCTAGCGCGCGCTGGATCATCGGACAGGTTTTTCCACCACGGTTGGTCTGACGGGGTCATCGTGGGATCTAGGCAGTGAACGCTGGATCATCGGATTACCTACGTGTTGTTATTGTGCATGTGTATATTATGGGCTTGCCATAAGTATACATTGTCTTTATTGTTGTGATCATATTGATGTTGTCATATGAGTATGCATTTGTAGGTCTTGTGTTAGGACCATGTCCGTATGTTGTGTTAATCTGATCTCGGATTAGACTGGCGTGATGGTAATGGTATTTCGGATCTCGAGGTATGTTCTGTATTTCCTTGGTACTTGTCTTTGATGTACAATCGATTATCATATTGGAATTGTCGACGTTATCCGATGGATTGAATTGGCCAGAGTTGGTATAATTTCCGTATCGCGAGTTATGATCATGTTTTGAGAACCTTGGGTATTGTTGAGATTCCATACATATATTTCGGTATTATCTTAATGTGTTGTTAAGGATACGAATCGTGGATTTTTGTAAAGTTACGATGGTAAGATTACATTGGTCGTATTCTTACTTGGTATTTTCCATTGATATGTAATTATTGACGTGATGTGATGGTTATCATTGTTGGATATTATGGCTGACCCCATCGTGGGCTTTCTTTTTAGGTTCTTGGATTATCAAGCTTGTAGCGGTCGTGAAAAGATGAGCTTCCCAGAGGATACTGGCTAGGACATGTAATTGTGTTTTGATTTTTTTGATCACTTGTTGTATTCCGCTGCTAGAGTATTTCAATTGTTTATCTTTATCCGGTGCGTGAGTATTTTTGAATGGCCTATTGGTATCTGGTAACTTAGGTCACTTTGGCAATTGTTTTCTAAATCTATCTCCGCTAGACGTGTAAGTTTATAGCTTAACGTATGTTTTAAACTGTTGAGTTCGGGCATTTCAGGCCTTATCCTTTTCAAATGAGATTTTACGACGGTTTTGATAAATGAGTTTTATAAATCTTCGAATGTTTTTAATAGATAATACCGTCGTTAGCCTCTTGGGCGTTTGTAAATGTTTGCGAAAATTTCCTTCAGCCTTGTGGGTTCCATCTCGGGGCCCACGGCGCTGTAATATTCCTGGATGGCTCTAGGGGTGTTACAGAATATGGTATCGGAGCTTAGGTTGTGAAAACCTAGGCATTTGGGTCGAGTTGGGTCGTGTTTTTGTCGTGTCATTCGAGTTGTCGGTTGATAAGTGTTTGAGCTCTGAGTTTTGTTGTTCACTCGGGCTTGTGTGTTATGTGATTTACCAGTGTGGTACTGGGATTGTTGTAACTTTTCCAAATGATGTCAACGTTTTTATTCGGATAGAGCCGTGTTGTGTTCTCGAGTTGAACTAAGTTTGCAAAATGTGTGTTTTGAAAATATCTGTGTCGAGTATTTTCTTGAGTCGAGACATGTGCCAGTATCACGGGGAATCGTCGGCTTCACGATCTGTAAGTATTTGGATTTTTGAATTGCATTGAGATTTATTGCCATTCTAAGTTGATATGTTTTGAGATTCAGAAAGATATTATGCGGTACAGTATAAGCTTACAGAGTTGGGACAGGATTAATGATCTTGAGAAATTATGATTTTGGAAATCAATATGTCAATTAAGTTTTGGAACGGAGTTTTGCATTTGGGAGAAATATTGTGGATTGTTCAGGAGAACATGTAGTCATGTTAGTTCATCTTGAGATATATGAACTGTTTTTGAGCATTTGAAAATGATACTTTTCAAAATGAATGTTTTACAGGTGTTTTACCGTAAATGATTTTTGGGCCGAGACCCAATAGATTTTTGAAATTGTTTTATAACTCAGGACTTGGGGTCCGAAAAAGAGTTTCCTACTTTTTAAACTTCTTGTAATGCAGAACAAGATACGGGCTGAGAGCCTAATATTTCAAAAGACTTTTCTATTTTCTTAAAAAACTCCCGAGACTTGTAAAATACTTTATCAATCATTTACCTATTTCGTTTCTGCCTGTCGCAGTTTTGATTTACTTGTTCAAATGAAACTTCTTGGGAAGTCTTTCGCTGTGTTGATTTGTTTCAAGGCATTGTCATAGCATAATTAAGGTGATCCAGGATGAAAAATGGTTGACGTTGCGAGTCATATGTGGAAAAAAGGAGTTTTTGTCGGAGTCTATACATTGAGATTTTGGATTCTATCGTGTAGTTTTCTGATGGAATATCAGTGGGATTTGTGACGAGCCGGATTGGTATATAGGAGTACGGATGTGGTCAATCATTTGCATAGTTTTCATTTTAAAACTTCGAAATCGTGTGGATTCGAAGGAAACTGTTATCAAATACTTGGCACCAGCGAGCCAGTTTATTTTTCGAGAATTGATTTGGTGGTCTTACCAAAATTTATGTTTTGAGTTTTGAAATTTTTGAAAGAACTTTCAAAAATTTATCTCCTTGACAAGATTATATGATTTCAAACTGGTTTTGAAAATGTGATTGATGTACATACGCATTTAATGCATAATGCATATCGTGGTGAAGTTCTGAATGAGATTCACGAACTGGATAAGACATCAGTATGGTACGAGGAAAAGAGATTTGAACTTTAGTATGGCAGTTTGGTTATTCAGGGATGATCGGTTGATCTATCGGATGAGAGAGTTATGCTGCGTGTTGTAGATTCATGCACAGGATGTAATTTTGGAACTGTGGATTTTGTGAAACCGGGACATGTGTGCTATGTGATTCCATTGGTACGGTATTAGCGCGATTTTATCATAGTGAATTTTGAATGATTTCTTTGTAAGTGTAGAATTGGGGAGGGTGACCCCATGCTGGTGGTTTTTGATATTGAGTGGTTGTTCCCACTCCATGTATGATTGGATATGTTCGTCGGTTTATGATTGGTTGTTCGTATGCCGAGGAGTATGTTCGACAGTCAGGTGTGTTTATTGAGATCCACTGTATGTGATTGGTTTGTCGTTTTGAGAATGCTATTCGTTCGTATATCTGTTTTCGTGGTTCTGTGTTGACCGTGTTGGAGTTTATCATGGTGATGCTATTCTCGATTGCGTTTCGACCTTTGGATTGGTCATATTAGAGTTCATCATGTCAATGATATTCTCGATTAATTTATGGGTTGATCATTGCTGGTGATCATCTGAGCGTTCAGATTTGTGTTGATATTTCGGGATTCGTTGCCATTGTGTTGGGCAGTTGTTTCACAGATGTATCGTGTATTATTGATTTGTATCAGGATTTGGACTTGATTGTGTAATCAAGCAGACAGTATTTGAAACGGATAGATTATTTCTTCCGAAGATGTTATATTTTTGTTGAGATTCATGGAATTGTGATCGTAAGCGTGTTGAAGCTTTACAGTGAAGTCACTTGCTAGTATCTCAGGAGAGCGTCGACTTGGCGCATATGTAAGTATGCTATTTTGATTATTCGGTAATAATGATGATTGATCGTTGTCGTGATGGTTTCGGGATATTTTGGTTGAACGATTTGTTTGTTTTTATGACGGATTGCAAGTTTCGAGGACGAAACTTATTTTAAGTGGTGTAGTATGTAATATCCTAATTTCCACTATCGTTGTTTAAGATTATTTTATCCGAGTTATGTTGTACAACGTGGAATGCATGCAGTATGGGTAAAATAATTGAAGGACCAAGACATCTGTATTGGTATAATTGTCGTACTTGGTCGACAATTGGATGTAAGAAGTATATGTATTCAGTATGCCGTATGTTCGTATTCTGTATGTTGAGACGATTGGACAAGAATATCTGAAAATGGCTAAGTGTAACATTATTAGCGCACGCTAATAATCATGAGTAGCGCACGCTATCGTGCAGGTTTAGCGCACGCTACGGATATAAGATAACGTACGCTAATGCAGTCAGGTCGGAAGGAATCTGCGTGTGGACCAGGCCACTTTCGGCACACGTTCTAGTAAGTCAACGGATGTTGTAATGTAGTGTTAGCGCACGCTAATGCATGTTGATTAGCGCACGCTAACTGTATATCGGACAAAAAGGAATCTTATCCTCGTCAGCACTTTCAGCGTGTGGACCAGTCTTCGGAGCATACAGACAAACGAGTCAACTGATATTAGCGCACGCTAAATGCAAGGACTTGCGTATGCTAGATAGTGTAAGTTACGTACGCTAATGCATGGGCATTACGTACGTAAGCTCATGTACGAAGCCAGACAGTAGTCTATGGACTGCGATAGCGCACGCTAACAAAGGTCAGTTAGCGCACGCTAAGGCCGTAGTGCACGCTAAACATAAGGTTTAGCGCACGCTAGTAATGTATTCTATATAAGGGACAAACGGGTATTATGAAGCATTTCGTCCATTCTTTCACCTTCAGTCAATAGAGAGAGCTTTGGGAGGTTCTTGAGGTTCCCAAACACGGTGAGGTGGTGATCTTTAACAAGATTAAGATGGAAATCATGGATTAAAGCTTTGTTCTTGAAATCATTGGTGGTTCTTGGAAATGGATTCAACCTTGGAAATCAATCCATTCCTTCATAAAGGTAATCACTCTTCATCTTTGGATTTCGTTTTGGATTGAATGTTGATGTTCTTGAGTTTATGATTATTACATAAATAAGTTGACAAGCATGATTATGAGATGGATTACCAGAGTATGATGATATTAATATGATTCTTGTGATTTGGATTGTGTCGTTCGTTTTCTTGAGATAAGTGGATTAATCCTTCTCCTCAGTTTCGGATGTTGATGTTATTGTAGATGATTACTCTTTGTAATGGAAGATTAAGGAAGTGTGGTTACGTTCTTGACGTTTCGTGTATTAATATTAAGGAAGATGATATATGGATATAGAACTTGGATTATAAGTTGGATGATTGTTTATATGTTAAAGGATATCGGATTTCGTTGTTTTGATAGCTTTGAACATGATTCAGAATCACTTAGTGTTCTTGAAATCGCCATAAGTTGATCGGTATCTGAAAAACATGCATCCAGACAAAGATTAACGCACGCTACCTTTATCGCCTAGCGCGCTTAACGGGAGCAACTTAGCGCACGCTACGTTAGGTGATTAACGTGCGCTAAGAAGGCGTAAAGTGCGATTTTCGTGTTGTGGTTGTAAATTCGTCTGGTTTGAGTAGGATTGATTCGACTAGTGTTTAATCGAGATATTGTCGAGCCATTGGGTTTGTGAATTGGTTTTATCGATTGTTAATTGTTGTCGAACTTGTTGTCTATCGACATCGTAATAGGTTGAGAATATTGATCGCTGATTACAACCGTGTTGCGGTCGAGCTCGAGAATGTTCGTTGATTGCTTTGGTCGGGACCGAGGAACTTGTAGATGACGGCAATGGATTTGCAACTTTCCTCGTCATTGTATCAGATCGAAGTAAGTTATTACTTACTCAGTTTATAGTATTTAATGAATGGTTTCCGTTTCATTCGTTTATAATTCGTATAGCAATGTTTATAATCGTAATCACAGGAGACTTGGGATTATAAATAATATTCGAGTTTTGGGAATCTAAATCATAATGTATATGATTTACTCTTGTTATTGGTATACTTGTATATCGAGGATATATCGTGATAAAAATGGAGATATGAATTATCTGGAATCCGTGATACTTTGGACCGTCGAGTATTGAGGATAATGGTTCGTGATGGTTTAGACATTGAGATCGTTCTCGAAGGACTCGGAGCAAGTACTCTAATCATTTTTATCATTTGAGTCGATCATGTTGTGATACATTCGTGTATCGTTGTTGTCATGCATTTCTGCATTGTTGTTGTCATGTATTGTGTACTGCTGTTTTGTGCAGTTGTGCATTGTTGTCATTTGTCCACCAGGGTTGGTCCGACGGGATCATCTTGGGATCTATGCTAGCGCGCGCTGGATCATCGGACAGGTTTTTCCACCACGGTTGGTCTGACGGGGTCATCGTGGGATCTAGGCAGTGAACGCTGGATCATCGGATTACCTACGTGTTGTTATTGTGCAAGTGTATATTATGGGCTTGCCATAAGTATACATTGTCGTTATTGTTGTGATCATATTGATGTTGTCATATGAGTATGCATTTGTAGGTCTTGTGTTAGGACCATGTCCGTATGTTGTGTTAATCTGATCTCGGATTAGACTGACATGATGGTAATGGTATTTCGGATCTCGAGGTATGTTCTGTATTTCCTTGGTACTTGTCCTTGATGGACAATCGATTATCATATTGGAATTGTCGACGTTATCTGATGGATTGAATTGGCCAGAGTTGGTATAATTTCCGTATCGCGAGTTATGATCATGTTTTGAGAACCTTGGGTATTGTTGAGATTCCATACAGATATTTCGGTATTATCTTAATGTGTTGTTAAGGATACGAATCGTGGATTTTCGCAAAGTTACGACGGTAAGATTACATTGGTCGTATTCTTACTTGGTATTTTCCATTGATATGTAATTATTGACGTGATGTGATGGTTATCATTGTTGGATATTATGGCTGACCCCATCGTGGGCTTTCTTTTTAGGTTCTTGGATTATCAAGCTTGTAGCGGTCGTGAAAAGATGAGCTTCCCGGAGGATACTGGCTAGGACATGTAATTGTGTTTTGATTTTTTTGATCAGTTGTTGTATTCCGCTGCTAGAGTATTTCAATTGTTTATCTTTATCCGGTGCGTGAGTATTTTTGAATGGCCTATTGGTATCTGGTAACTTAGGTCACTTTGGCAATCGTTTTCTAAATCTATCCGCTTGCACGTGTGTTTATAGCTTAACGTATGTTTTAAACTGTTGAGTTTGGGCATTTCAGGCCTTATCCTTTCAAATGAGATTTTACGACGGTTTTGATAAATGAGTTTTATAAATCTTCGAATGTTTTTAATAGATAATACCGTGGTTAGCCTCTTGGGCGTTTGTAAATATTTGCGAAAATTTCCTTCAGCCTTGTGGGTTCCATCTCGGGGCCCACGGCACTGTAATATTCCTGGATGGCTCTGGGGGTGTTACAAGTATAAAGTGCAATTACGAGCCGTACACATCATATTCCAAGAATATAATAATCTTGAATAACCAACGGAATAATACAACGAAAGACTTCCCGGTAATTTTCATTAGAGCAAAAATAATCCAAAACCATAAAAAACGGTAGTAGAGCAAGTTAATGATTTGTAAAGCATTTTATAGATCTCGGGGGTTTTAGAGAAAAACATTTAGGAATAAAGAATCCTTATCTTTTCAAAAATCCCTTAGGGTCACATGTAATCAATGGTAAATAAATGTAATCGTACATACTCATGACAATATTCACGCACATAATTTAGAGACTCGGAATCCGCAGCGTGCATGTAACATGCACTTATAGTTATCATGGCATCGTGCTAGCAAGCAACGAATCTCTCATTCATCGAGATATTAAATCTCATATCATTCTCATATTACAAACCTTAATTTTAGTATTCTGGAATAACTAAATCTCACATCATACCTCATGATTAACCGTGGATTTGCACTATAAGATACGATCCCTCAGGGGACTTGAAGTCCCATCCCAGAGTGGTTAACCCAAAAAATTTCAATGGATCCCACTATAAGCAACGACCCCTCGGAGGACTCGAAGTCCCATTCCAGAGTGACCATATAATTAGACCAACACGATGTTCAATGGATCGCACTAAAAGAAACGACCCCTCAAAGGACTCGAAGTCCCATCCTGGAGTGAACACGTGGTTATACATATAAGATTGTCCAATGGATCACACTATAAGTAACGACCCCTCAGAGGACTCGAAGTCCCATCCCCGAGTGAACATCTTATCAAATACATATACCATACCTCATGATTAACCGTGGATCCGCACTATAAGCTACGATCCCTCAGAGGACTCGAAGTCCCATCTCGGAGTGGTTAAACCAAAAATGTTCAATGGTTCGCACTATAAGCAACGAGCCCTCAGCGGACTCGAAGTCCCATCCCAGAGTGAATATATATAATCACACACCACGAGGAGGTATATACTTCTCGAACAACACCAAATAGCACCACCTTCTTAGAAAGGGATCAACAAGGCAATACAACACGACATTAAGAAATCACCAAACAAATACACATTCCAACATACACTATGCCATATATGGGCTTCAGTCACACCTAAAAAAGTGTGTTCACAGCCCAAAAAGTGTTGGTAAAAGAAAAAAAACAGGGCTACGGCTACACTTTGACCAAATTTGAGGGTGTTACAAAAATGGCCGCTACCATAGGGGTCTACGCTAACACTTTTATAGTTTCTCGTAACACTGCGGAAAGGTGTAGCTGTAGACCCCTATGCCAACACTTTTTGGTTCTGTTCCTACACCTTGAGAGGTGTTATTGTAGACCTATGCCAACACCGTTATCTATGTGGTGACACCATTAAAAGTATAGCCGTAGACCTATGGCTACACCTGTTAAGTACTACTGTAACATAAAATTGTGAAACACTTCGATATTGTTGTCAACACCCTTTATCGTTATGGCTACACTTGTTTCTTAAACAATTTAATATCTTTGGCTACACTATGTTATTCTTTCGCCAACACGTAAAGAGTATATTTTTGGGGTCAATGGCTACATTTTCGCAGGTCTTTTAGCAACACTCTAAATGCTAAAAATCAACATATGGTATTTAAAAATAGAGTTACCCATTAAAAATAAATTCAAACATCCCAATACATAAAAGGTTATCAAACAACCGTCCAAATAGATAAACCATCCGAAATAACTACATAAATCCAAAATGAATATAAGGATGCTAAGGATCCTATCGCAATGATTCGAATCACCCGTTACAAAAAAATAGTGATACTCATCACAGTTTGCATCCATGCTAATCTCAACAACACATTCAAAACCTGCAGTAGAAAAAAATTGCCGCTTAGGGTCGGTTTATCAAATAGAATCTAAAACACATAAAAATGCACGTGTATGATATTGGCAAAATAAGCGTTGAGCCCCATGGTGCAGCAGAAATAGTACCCAACGGTCGAGAGTTATCAGGCGCTGGTATACCTCCAGTGGGTGCCTGCAATATCAAAAAAAAAATTGAGCTTAAAAATAATATATAAATTAATCAATTTAATTGAAAATAATAATATTACACAGTATACACGTCTACAAATGATTATTGTTAATGTGTTTTACGTACCATGGCCTAAGGATATTATTTGTAATTTTGAGTGTTTTTTTTGTAATTAGGTCGAGCCTCAAGGCCCAAGGATACTCTTCGTAGTTAACCCATTTATAATATTTTCGGATCTTAAAAAAAAATTGAGCATAAAAATAATATATAAATTAATCAATTTAACCGAAAATAATAGTATTACACAATATATACGTCTACAAATGATTATTGTTAATGTGTTTTACGTACCATGGGATGTGATGGTAGAAATGGTGCTAGGTGTTTTTTCACCCCAATGGGCCCCATATCGGGTTCACCACCACCGTGAGGAATACAGAATGTTTTGGGGAGAGTGAGATGGCAAACATCAGCACCAATTGTAACACCCCCAAATCCTATTGGGTTATTACAGTGCCGTGGACCCCACGCCAGGAGATCCACCAGGCGAACATGACTAAAAAATACATTAATTAACACAACAAGGGAAAATCATAGTCCCTACCATGATATCCGACACAATATTCCGATAAGGAATTTTTAACGACAAAAGTGGCCTACATGGCCAAAATGAAAAACAACAACCTCCACGAACATCTGTTCGGGTAATACAACATGACAACAACTGACGATGCCGGAGTACACTCCAACTGACTGACCAACAATGAACAACTCGGACTAGTATCGCTCGAATGCCTCGTTGCCAACGTCATGCCTCTGTGTCTCAACTCTCTCCTCGCAAGCACCTAAAACATGAAAACATGTTCCCACTGACGGGCCATCCAGATAATGAACATCAAATACATGTATAACATGATATGCATCCAAAGGCAGAATGAAACGGTACAATGATGATAATAATACGAGATGCTCACAAACCAAGGTAAGAATCGAGCATTCGTGAAATACTATGCCCACGGCATACTATTAATACCGCTCGAGGTTAGAACATAAATGCCCAACGGCGAATTATAATCACGAGAATACCACAATGAATTAAACGACATGAACCAAACCAGAATCAATTAATTATGAATCACAATGCCCGAAGGCTCCGATAAAATTACTGTAACCATAATAAAGGCTTGAAAGCCGCTCAAATGGAAATTAACAAATATCACAAACACTGAAGTCAAACAAATTTAAGTCAGAATAATGAGGGCGAAGCCACGCGACGGCCGTATCACAATGAGGGCCGGCCACGGCATCCACCAGTATCACAATTAGGGCGAAGCCACGGCATCGGCCGTATCACAATTAGGGCGAAGCCACGGCATCCACCGTATCACAATTAGGGCCACGGCATCCACCAGATCACAATTAGGGCGGGCCACGCATCCACCGTATCACAATTAATGATAGTGTCCGCCTTGAGTCGGCCAACACGATGATAGTAACACCGTATAGACACCGTCCTTGATAGTCCCAAATTAACACCTCGATTGCCTTAGAACGCCAACCGACAACAATGATGCAAATGATGATTTAATACCTCGATTGCCTAAAACGGTCAATCGACAACAATGATACCATAGATGATTGAACACTTCGATTTGCCTGAGAACGGCCAATCGATGACAATGATACGATGAATGAGTGAATACCTCGATTGCCTTAGAAAGGTCAATCGATAACAATGATATGAAGGATGCCTCGGCACCTTTAATCGGTTACCGACGACGAAGATGAGAAATGAGTAAGCCAATGCCTTAAATCGGCCTGTACAGTTTTAATGACAATCCGAACAGGAATAACAATGATCTCAACGATATCTTGAATTGACATCTATATTAACAACAACCGATACATCGATACCGCGAACCGGCTATCGACAATGACATTAATAATGAGTATCACAATGCCTTGGATCGGCCGTTAACGAACAACAATAACATTTGGCAAAATTGCTGAAGGTATCGTATCGAACGATCTCTTGATATCAATGAATTCATGAAGAGACTAAGTCTCGGAATGATACAACACATTCATACACATACATGATGACATTAGCTCATTGACCAGTACAAGTATAAAACTTGCCTCAATACCGAAGGCGAGAAGGTACTTCCACGATCAACGTCCTTAGTGAAATTACCGCCGCCGAACAACCTTAAACAACACAAAAACCAACAATTCTCTTAATACATGAATCAAACATGATCACAACCAACTCAAAAATCGATTCAACAATACCCGAAACTCATCGGGGCATTTAAACAACGCGTTGTAAACAATCTCCAATTGTTTACAACCAAAACTCATTTACATCCGAAACCAACTCCAAATGAATGATTCAAAACCACAAAAACTCATGAATACTATCAATAATCCAATAGGAATACTTAGAACGATATTTCAACAACATTTAGTCGAAAACCCCCAAAATTCCAAAGTCAACCCGTAAGGGTTCTTGAACAATTCCTCAATTATTCACAAATCCCGAAAATTACACCAATGAATCCGTATAAATACATGTATCCAAGATAGATAATCCATATCTAACATATTCCAACATAATATCGATTTAACACGAAGAGATCGGAAGCAAAACACCCAAGATCCGAAATTCTAGATCCAAGAATCATTACCTTGATTTGGAGTGATGAAACTGATTTAGATGATGATTAATCCAACTTAGGAGCTTGAAGATGATGCTAGATGATTGCAGCTCGAAAAGACCTTTCCGAATCGCCCGAGCTCGTCCGAAATGATTGAGAAATGAAGAAATGACGAAGGTTGGACCGAGCTGTCCTATTTATATTGTCCCAGCTTAGCGCACGCTATGACTTGATATTTAGCGTGCGCTAACGGTTTCTGGGCGATCCGGTGAGGTCTGAAATGCCTCGTTAGCGTGCGCTACGACTTGGTAGCGTGCGCTAACACCTTACCGATAGCGTGCGCTATTCCATATTGTTAGCGTGCGCTAACTGATGTCTGATACCCAACGACTGAAATCCAGAACCCACTGTCCTCTGTCTTGCACGCGTTAGCGTGCGCTACTAAAGTGACTTAGCGTGCGTTGCCAACACAATTAGCGTACGCTACTTACCACTCGTAGCGTGCGCTACGAATTTCCCAAATCAGCCCAGTACCTTCTGGACTGACTGCCTCACTTGCGCTAGCGTGCGCTAATACTGAATCATTGCGTGCGTTACATGCACCTTATTAGCGCGCGCTAACTACAATGTGTAGCGTGCGCTACCTCCAAACTGCAAATAAAAACATGATGATGATGACGACAACAATTTCGGCTCGATCTCAAACAGTGATGATCCCAAAATACGCCGAATGGTGAACATAGTTGACTGAATATGAATGATGAATGATTATTACTGAGTGAAAAAAAAAATTCTGAGTGACAGTTACTGAATGATAATAAATGAATTCACAACCGGGTATTACATACTCCCCCCCTTAAAAAGAGTTTCGTCCTCGAAACTGAGGGTAAACAACTCGGGATATGAACTATCCATCACGATCTGAAAACAATAACGCCCAAATAGTCCTCGGGACCAAATCAACCGCAAGCCCAAGTCCCCAAGACTTGATGTCTCGAAACACAGTGAACGATCTCTCAAATTATCACGAAATCTCGAGCACAACGCCGGAGGTATGAACTCCCAACAAATGATCCAAATCTCAAGATTCTCAAATATAATCATAATAAGATAGATCAACAATAAATGATCCACAAATACGATACATTATTACCGATAGATTAACACAAATATCCAAAAACAAGGTTACATCTCAAATGTACCCAACATCGATATCCTTCCATATCCTCGATTTCCTCTATCTCAACGATTTAAGGTATATCCGACGATGAACTCGCCGCTAACTAAGACCTCAGAAGGTCACGAGAATGAAAGTGACAAAAATGAATGATGAATGATAAATGACTACAAATCCGACACGGATTTAGAATGACTCACCAAGGTGAATTACTAATGTCATGAGTGATAGTTCTGAAGTGATTGGAACAGCATTTCCTCGTGATTTTAATTATTAATCGATATTTATGAGTCACAATATGATTTATATATATGATGAATGAATTATATGAATGAATGAACGACCGAAATGAATGATTATACTATTAACGCACAAGAATTAACTTGTTCAAACCGGTGATGAATGTCCTTACCTCGGCCCTCGAGGCCCGATAGGGTCCCTTGGATGATGCACGGGCTGGAGTAACGAAATCTCTCGAGGCCCTCGAGCTCTCTTGAGATTTACCGGCGCTAGAACCCTGCAGATTTCCGCCGGTGTCCTTGCCTCCCACACAGAAAACAAACAATAGCCGGCACCGTGCACCGGGTACTAACGTGACTCGCCGAATCACGATTAAAGCAAACAACGGTAACTCGTCACCGAGAGGAAGATGTTGTTCCAGCACGAAGACGACTAGAAAACGACCCCTTGGATGGCGGAGCCCGATGTCCCTCCGAACGAGCCGGCATTCTAGTCCTCTTACTCAAGAAATCAAGAATGCTTCGAGTAAGCTCCTTGATCAAAAGCTCTGCTCCAAGAGCCTTCCCGATGAACTCACTAAGTGAATTACAATTGTGGTTGAACAACTGCATCCTCACCGCGGATTTAGCCTCTTGCTAAAATACTTAATTTTATCCGCCTCAAGACGGATAATTGACGAAGCAAACCGAAGTAGTCCTGAAACTTCTCGGCGATGACAATAACACCCTCGTCCCCATCGGGTTCGGGTTCAAAACATCCGACAACTTAGCTTCACGAAGTGGAGCCGGATAATACCTCTCTAACATGAGAGTCTTGAACTCGCTCCAAATACAATCACGATCGATGGGTTTCACGAAAGCCACCACGAATAAGCGCCCTTACTCAAGTAATAAGCCGCCATCGCCACTTTACTCTCCTCCGACACCGAACCATGTCGAAGAGTTTATCAAAATGCTCGAGCCAATGAACAATATCACTTGGTTCGACGAACCCTCAAAAGTAGGCGGCATCCGACGAGAGATATCGCCAACAATCTGATTCACTCCTCCATCTGTCCATGAAATGGCACTGTATCCTGTTGCGGTGGACCACAACCCATCGAGGTCCGCATGGTCTCCACTATCCGCGTCATCCGAGTCATCAGGCCATCATGCCTGCATAAATATGAATGGATCAACCCGAACACCTTCCGAGTGAGATGCCTCTCGGTACGACTCCTGACAAAGAATGATTATCTGGCGATGAATGAGTAGCCTCATTGTTTGATGAATTAATGATATCCCTCGCGTTCGTGTGGGCATGCACACGAGATCCCGGGTTCCGGCCCGCACTGCGGCCTCTTCCCCTGCGTCCTCTGACAGCTCTATCCATACTGAAGTAGGAAAGTCACATGATTATAGATTCCGCATGAATATCGTATTATGATTACGTTACAGAGTGACAACAATGAGCATACACGCTCTAACACAATGAATGCGTTAATGATTTAATGAAATGATCGTCGACATTACGTCAGAGTATGATAAGACCGTATGAAACATCAAATGAGGTAACATGATTGCCTGATGAAATTCCTGAAATGATTACCTTGAACAAGTTAACAAGGTTGAAAATTAGATCCTCAAGATCAACAACTGAACCGTGAGATGGGCTGAATGATTAATGAATTAACTGAACAATGAGATTGACTGAATGAGGAATGAATTAACTGAGCAATGAGATTGACTGAGTGACGAGTGAATTAGCTAAGCGATGAGATTAATTGAGTGATGAATGAATTAGCTGAACGATGAGGTTAATTGAGTGATGAACGAAGCAACTGAGTAATTGATATTAACTGAATAATGAATGAATTAACTGAGTGATGAATGAGTTAACTGAGTGATGACTTAACTGGGTAATGATATTGATTGAGTGATGAATGAATTATCTGAGTGATGAATTGACTGAGTAATGATATTGACTGAGTAATGAATGAATTATCTGAGTGATGAATTGACTGAGTAATGATATTGACTGAGTAATGAATGAATTATCTGAGTGATGAATTGACTGAGTAATGATATTGACTGAGTAATGAATGAATTAACATAATCGACAAGATCAGCATGACGATTGAGGATTATTAACCGATGAATGAGTTGATCCTTAATGCTTACACAAGCCACACGTGTCCCAAAACAATTAGTCATGAATCAATCATAACACTAATATCACATATAGGTTTCAACAAGGCACGAACAATTAATGACATGATGAATGTATGAACATAAAGAGAATCGAGTCCTTACACAGGTCATACGAAGCTTCGAGGTCTCGCGATACTAGTCTTCACTGACGACGACTCGATGAATGAATGACTCGTGCAGTCGTACTAATATTACGACTCACAAAACCTGACTGACTAGATTGTCATAACCTGACAATCCCACTACTACCGCGTCGGTAGGACCACATAACTCACATCTCAGGGTATTTCACAACCCAAAGCTCTGATACCATTTCTGTAACACCCCCAAATCCTATTGGGTTATTACAGTGCCGTGGACCCCACGCCAGGAGATCCACCAGGAGAACATGACTAAAAATACATTAATTAACACAACAAGGGAAAATCATAGTCCCTACCATGATATCCGACACAATATTCCGATAAGGAATTTTTAACGACAAAAGTGGCCTACATGGCCAAAATGAAAAACAACAACCTCCACGAACATGTGTTGGGTTAATAAAACATGAAAACAACTGACTATGCCGGAGTACAATCAAACTGACTGACCAACATTTAACAACTCGGACTATTATCGCTCGAATGCCTCGTTGCCAACGTCATGCCTCGTGTCTCAACTCTCTCCTCGCAAGCACCTAAAACATGAAAACATGTTCCGCCCCCACGGGGTCAGTCATCCAGATAATGAACATCAAATACATGTATAACATGATATGCATCCAAAGGCAGAATGAAACGGTACAATGATGATAATAATACGAGATGCTCACAAACCAAGGTAAGAATCGAGCATTCGTGAAATACTATGCCCACGGCATACTATTAATACTGCTCGACAGGTTAGAACATAAATGCCCAACGGCGAATTATAATCACAGAATACCACAATGAATTAAACGACATGAACCAAACCAGAATCAATTAATTATGAATCACAATGCCCGAAGGCTCCGATAAAATTACCAGAACCATAATAAAGGCTTGAAAGCCGTTCAATGGAAATTAACAAATATCACAAACACTGAAGTCAAAACAAATTCGAAGTCAGAATAATGAGGGCGAAGCCACGGCACGAAGCCGTATCACAATGAGGGCGAAGCCACGGCATCCACCGTATCACAATTAGGGCCGAAGCCACGGCATCCGGCCGTATCACAATTAGGGCGAAGCCACGGCATCCACCAGTATCACAATTAGGGCGAAGCCACGGCATCCACCCGTATCACAATTAGGGGCCACGCATCGGTACCGTATCACAATTAATGATAGTGTGCTGCCTTGAGTCGGCCAACACGATGATAGTAACACACGGATAGACACCGTCCTTGATAGTCCCAAATTAACACCTCGATTGCCTTAGAACGGCCAACCGACAACAATGATGCAGCGGATGATTTAATACCTCGATTGCCTAAAACGGTCAATCGACAACAATGATACCATAGATGATTGAACACTTCGATTTGCCTGAGAACGGCCAATCGATGACAATGATACGATGAATGAGTGAATACCTCGATTGCCTTAGAAAGGTCAATCGATAACAATGATATGAAGGATGCCTCGGCACCTTTAATCGGTTACCGACGACGAAGATGAGAAATGAGTAAGCCAATGCCTTAAATCGGCCTGTACAGTTTTAATGACAATCCGAACAGGAATAACAATGATCTCAACGATATCTTGAATTGACATCTATATTAACAACAACCGATACATCGATACCGCGAACCGGCTATCGACAATGACATTAATAATGAGTATCACAATGCCTTGGATCGGCCGTTAACGAACAACAATAACATTTGGCAAAATTGCTGAAGGTATCGTATCGAACGATCTCTTGATATCAATGAATTCATGAAGAGACTAAGTCTCGGAATGATACAACACATTCATACACATACATGATGACATTAGCTCATTGACCAGTACAAGTATAAAACTTGCCTCAATACCGAAGGCGAGAAGGTACTTCCACGATCAACGTCCTTAGTGAAATTACCGGTCGCTCGAACAACCTTAAACAACACAAAAACCAACAATTCTCTTAATACATGAATCAAACATGATCACAACCAACTCAAAAATCGATTCAACAATACCCGAAACTCATTGGGGCATTTAAACAAACGCGTTGTAAACAATCTCCAATTGTTTACAACCAAAACTCATTTACATCCGAAACCAACTCCAAATGAATGATTCAAAACCACAAAAACTCATGAATACTATCAATAATCCAATAGGAATACTTAGAACGATATTTCAACAACATTTAGTCGAAAACCCCATTAATTCCAAAGTAAACCCGTAAGTGGTTCTTGAACAATTCCTCAATTATTCACAAATCCCGAAAATTACACCAATGAATCCGTAGAAATACATGTATCCAAGATAGATAATCCATATCTAACATATTCCAACATAATATCGATTTAACACGAAGAGATCGGAAGCAAAACACCCAAGATCCGAAATTCTAGATCCAAGAATCATTACCTTGATTTGGAGTGATGAAACTGATTTAGATGATGATTAATCCAACTTAGGAGCTTGAAGATGATGCTAGATGATTGCAGCTCGAAAAGACCTTTCCGAATCGCCCGAGCTCGTCCGAAATGATTGAGAAATGAAGAAATGACGAAGGTTGGACCGAGCTGTCCTATTTATATTGTCCCAGCTTAGCGCACGCTATGACTTGATATTTAGCGTGCGCTAACGGTTTACTGGGCAGTCCAGTGAGGTCTGAAATGCCTCGTTAGCGTGCGCTACGACTTGGTAGCGTGCGCTAACACCTTACCGATAGCGTGCGCTATTCCATATTGTTAGCGTGCGCTAACTGATGTCTGATACCCAACGACTGAAATCCAGAACCCACTGTCCTCTGTCTTGCACGCGTTAGCGTGCGCTACTAAAGTGACTTAGCGTGCGTTTCCAACACAATTAGCGTACGCTACTTACCACTCGTAGCGTGCGCTACGAATTTCCCAAATCAGCCCAGTACCTTCTGGACTGACTGCCTCACTTGCGCTAGCGTGCGCTAATACTGAATCATTGCGTGCGTTACATGCACCTTATTAGTGCGCGCTAACTACAATGTGTAGCGTGCGCTACCTCCAAACTGCAAATAAAAACATGATGATGATGACGACAACAATTTCGGCTCGATCTCAAACAGTGATGATCCCAAAATACGCCGAATGGTGAACATAGTTGACTGAATATGAATGATGAATGATTATTACTGAGTGAAAAAAAAAAAAAAATTCTGAGTGACAGTTACTGAATGATAATAAATGAATTCACAACCGGGTATTACACCAATAAAGCCAGGGCTTGTTAGACCAACCTGTAGGCACAAATAGTTGGTTATCATTAAAATAAAATCTGTCATTTGGAAACAAGATAATAGCCAACTTAATGCAACATCGGATAAATAGGCTAATACATAGTTACTTCGTGTGACTAACAGTAATCTTAAAACTGAGAAGTATATGATAAAGTAAGTAATCAAACGAATATAACGTTATGGTCGGACCATGAAATCCAGTCGGTGCGATCATGAGCGTACCAGGAACGGGCCATGACATGGTCGGACCATGAAATCTATAGTCCATGAGACGTTTAACAACATCTCCAGGCTCGCTTCCAGCCGTATTCTACAGCAATTTACACTCACAGTAAGAAAATACTTATTCTCGGAAAGATTTAAAGTAAAAAGGTGCATGAATGACATTTAAGTCATACCACACCCTAAAACCTCTCAAATACATAAAGAACTCATGGTCCACAGTCCCATTGACACCACGGAAAAGAACAGGATAATGCTTCTGTTGATCGAAAGCAAAACATGTTAAAAAGAATTGAGGAAAAAAATCAGAACTTAAAAAAAAAATTGAGGAAGTAGAGAGAGGAAAAATGGACCTCCAAACGCTTAGCCATGTAATTTGCATTCAAGATGGCTATCTTTGATGCATCAGTTAGTCCCTTTGAACCCATCATGGAAATGTACGTGTATGATATTGGCAAAATAAGCACTGAGCCTCATGGTGCAGCAGAAATAGTACCCAGCGGTCGAGAGTTATCAGATCATAAGCCGGGTAAAGATTTTTCTCCGAGTCAGGTTGTAACTGTGCGAGAGGTTAGCTTGCCTCCTGTCGCCTCACCAAGTGAACCGCAAAGACGATAGAGAATTGCAACAAGAATTTTTTGTGGAGATTAAGATGGCAAACATCAGCACCGATAAAGCCAGGGCTCGTTAGACCAACCTGTAGGCACAAATAATTGGTTATCATTAAAAAATCTGTCATTCGGGAACAAGATAATAGCCAAATTAATGCAACATCGGATAAACAGGCTAATACATAGTTACTTCGTGTGGATAACAGTAATCTTAAAACTGAGAAGTATCGGATAAAGTAAGTAATCAAACGAATATAACGCTATGGTACATATTACACTAAATTTCATTTTTTACAAACAGTGTTGAAGTTGAAAAATTTTCGCCCTTTTCCATTCTTAGCCAGCATGTTTATTGTTATAGTTCATTCCCCAATATGATTCACTGTACTGAAGTGGTTCAACTACCCACGTTATAGATAATTCTCAACAATCAGCACGGAACAACTGGTATATGGTTCATATTCATATGCATCTATTGAGGAAAAGGAAATAAACCAGAAATGACCATGTGGCCATGCATCTGACAATTATTGGCCACATGGTTATATAAACATGTGAATGTTACTATTAACTTAAACTTTACTTTGAGCAGAGTGCACACCAATGACACCATTAGTTGCATCACAAAACAAGAACTTTGGCGTAAGCGCACCCCGGTAAAATGGCGCGATAGTTGGTGCTGGAGTTAACTAACATTCACAGAAATACAGGAGACATTACCAGAGTTATGGTAGCCAACATTTTCGTGAGAACATGAATTGATGGTCCTGCTGTGTCTTTGAACGGGTCTCCCACACTGCAAAAAAAAAGACGAAGATCCGCAAATATTAGAAATGGGTTAACTACGAAGAGTATCCTTGGGCCTTGAGGATCGACCTAATTACAAAAAAAACACTCAAAATTACAAATAATATCCAATATTTTGTTTTGTCTTGCATTTAACACCTCTATAAGCAAAAAAGATTTTAAAAAACACTTTGCATTTGAAAAGATACTACTGTCAGCCCCTCAATTTCAACACTGAATCAACAATTATGATAACATATACACACTTGCGTATCACCAGTAATTGCTGCTCTGTGACAATCACTCCATTTGCCTCCAAGAGCACCTGTTTCGATGTATTTCTTAGCATTATCCCAGGCACCTCCGGCAGTGTTGAGGATAAGAGCCATGAGGATGCCGGAAACTGTGGCGGACATCAACATGGAAGCTACAACTTTGGCCCCAAAGCAGAGAATGACCTGTATAGTAGCCTAGCACCCGGAATATAAAACCTAACAAAAAAAAAAGGTTGTATTCATTGAACAACCAGACCAGCCAATCATGGAAAACCAGTTAGAAAATGCTTATTCACAAGAATTATATTTTAAAAGGAAGTAGGGATAGAATGCGTGCAAGCAAATTTTCTGTTATTTAACATTTGATTCCACCTTTAGAATTTAGAGCTGATGGTACATCTTCAGACGAAAAAAATCTGACCAACACATCATGCAAGATAATAAATGGAACTAAGCACCGATTTTTGAATAATATTTTCTCTAAATAAGTTTTTTTATATAAATTTTAAAGTAAATTAAGTTTTTATTATTAAATTTGCTGGGTATTTTTTTTAATAAAAATGTTTGCAAAACAGTTTAGTTTAGTTTGCAGATGCAACGATAGATACACAATGACCATAATCAGGTTTCTCCTTATAATCCTGAAACACATGAGCAAATATTATGCACCTTGGTGATGGAAGATCCAAGACATGCCATTAAACCTTAAAACACATGCTTACGATACTGACCATGATTCCTGGCCTCTCAATGAACTGTCTTCTTACTTCATTAACAACCTCCTGAGCACTTCGACCGACAGTAGAACACGCCCATGCACTAAATAAATATATATAAGCATAGATCCCAATAGACCACCAACAAACACTTCAGGGATGGCACAGTCAACCTATAAACGAGGTTCGATAAAAAATAGAACTTGCAACCAAATTAACCAAGGCAATAATTTATTGAGAGCTAACTAAATATACAGCTCCCAAGAAGCAAAAGGTAAAAAGAAATAGAGATTAATATTGAAAGTTTAACGCATACTTGGCTACTTGCCTGATTGAAGGGTACATTTGCAAAAGAAGCTACTTCATCCATGTAAGCACTAAACAGAAGAAAAGATGCCAATGCAGCAGATCCAATTGCAAATCCTTTGGTTGTAGCTTTTGTAGTATTCCCAACTGCATCAAGGACATCAGTAATCTCACGCACACTTTCAGGCTGCAAATTGGTATGTCTCACGTGTAAGTCTTTAATATAAAAGATATTTACACAAAATAACACAAGCTTACAAGGTAACATCGAGCAAGTTAAACATCTCAGATTATCCAAATTACTCTGTGACTCATTTCAACAATTCCACTCGCATTATCGCCTATTGGACCAAACATATCCATCGTGATTACATAAGCTGCTTTGTCTTGAGCATTCCCATAGTGGCAACAAATGTCCCAAACAAACCACCGGTTGGGATTCCGGACTCATCAACAAGTCTGAAGTGTGGCCCGGCCAAGATCTGAAATAATAGATATGCGATAACAATAACAGAAGAGTCATGATTCCAGGACTCCAAACTAATTCCGGAATTATATTGGTTCCATGTCCAGTGGAGCTAGAAAGTGTCAATGCACGAACCGGCTCATGCTTGTAATAGTGTAATACTTTGTGATCCAGACAAAGATATAAGCCGTCATAATCCCAACCAAACCACATAGGGCAAAGTTCAACCAAGCAGAAGGTGCTTGTTCAAGATATCTGACATCCGGCGTGTGGACGCAAATTTAATGGCAGCCATAACCACGGTGAGAAAAAGATGCACCAACATCGGGTTTTCCAGTCTAGAGACGAAAATTGATAATTCAAGAGAAGTAGAATTTCTTACCAAACCAAATGTAATAATGTACCAAAATTACTGTCACGGAATATCCTTTCTGAATAATTGCCATTGGATCCTCAAAAGCACCAATCTTTCCCGAGTCACGGGTATTCCGAATAGAAAAGATTCCCAGTGATGATATTATCAGGTCAAATGAGTGGACAACAAGAGGAAACAAAATGAAACCTGATGGATCTGGATGTAGATGATAATGTAAGAGTTAATATTTTAAGCAACTAAAGAGCAAACATCAAGTAAAATATTTCCCACCATCATCACTCAGACACATCATCAAAGATAGCAAGCAAATATGGAAAGCAAATATTATGGAAAGCTATAGGTGATATAATGGCCAACAATCCAGGATTTATCATCTCCCTTAAAGACGCAGATGCAACGACAGATACACAACGACCATAATCAGGTTTCTCCTTATAATCCTGAAACACATGAGCAAATATTATGCACCTTGGTGATGGAAGATCGAAGACATGCCACTAAACCTTAAAACACATGATTGCGATACTGACCATGATTCCTGGCCTCTCAATGAACTGTCTTCTTACTTCATTAACAACCTCATGAGCACTTCGACTGACAGCAGCACAGACCCATGCACTAAATAAGCATAGATCTCAATAGACCACCAATAAACACTTCGGGGATGCCAATGTCAACCTATAAACGAGGTTCGAGAGAAATAAAACATACATACCAAAATAACCAAGGAAATAATTTATTGAGAGCTAACTAAATAAATATATAGCTCCGAAGAAGCAAAAGGTACAAAGAAATAGAGATTAATATTCCAAGTTTAACATTGTCCGCAATGTTAACACCTTATTCACTTATTTATGATATCTTACAACTCACTTTAGCACTGTGTTTACACCCTGGTGAAGATAATGATTCAGTATGGCCTTATACCATGAAATCCATTGTCCACCTGAAAATATCTACTCAAAAGCACTTAGATTCAATACATCAGGATAAACTGCAATCCGAAATTGGCCTGAACCATAAACCCGAAACCTCAAGGCTAACCAAAAAATTCCACCAAACTCAGTGACGATAAGAACCCATCAAAAAAAAAAAACATGAACTCACCAGCCTGAATCAAGTCGGAGCTAATTCTGTTCTTGTCCGCCTTACAACCATATCTCAAAACTCAACATTCCAAACCTGAACCGGAAATATTCCGCGCCCTGTAGCCACTAACCCGCCATCGGTCCTGATAACAAATCCAGTCACCACCATTACTCACCAAGGCCTGATCTCAATTCGCTTTGAATTTAATTCCGACCTAGAAACTACCTGATGCCACCGCTCTTGGCTTTGCCTCGTCAATATGGTCGGTCTGGAAGGAGAGGAATGTCATTCGGGAGTCTTCAACCTTGTCACTAAATTTATGTACGGAAGGAATATTTGATTTTGGGGGAAAGAAAAGGGAGGGGGGAAGAAGAGAGATGGAGCAGAGAATAAACCGGCGGGGCTGAATTTGCAATATCTGATGAAGAAGATACAATGAAGCCACGTTTTTGAAGCACGCCTGTGAAGCAAGCCTGTTGAGAATAATAAAAACGAGAACACGCTTTCACCTCAGAATGTAATTTGGCAACACGTTTTGGACCATCACACTTTTAGAGTAGGTTATATATATATATATATATATATATGAAAAAAAAATTATATATATATATAACTTATATATATAAGATATATGATACGAAATGTATTTGCCGGTTGGCTGGTCAATGGTTGAGCTGTGAGAGAGTTGAGAGAAAGAGTTGAGAGTTGAGAGTGAATAATTGAAATTTGACCCGCTTAATTGAAATATTTGGACAAAGATTGAGCCTGCCTATTTAATTGATTAATATTCGGACAATCATTGAGCTCACCTATTTTTTATTGATTTTTAAAGACCAACGGCTACACATTTTTTAAAGACCAATGGCTACACCGACTTCAACGTTATCGTAGAGACTGAATAACGTCTACCGTAACAATGATTTATAGCAATGCTAACACCGGAAAAAAGTGTAGGCCTTGATTACTTTCAAGGTATATATGGTTACACTTTTGCTTGTAATATTGAAAAATGCATTGTTAAAGCCCATATATGGCGTAGTGTATACCACCCTTAATGAGGAAAAGGAGCCTTTATAACCACATAACAAAAGATGATATATTTCAAATTCTCAACCACGATACAACGTATCCGTAAAACTCATATTTTCACGAAGTACTCAAGAATTTTGAATGAAAGTCGTTAATGAAATTATATCAATCCTTTGAAAGTTCATTATAAGTACTCAAATAGCACACATGGTTGATTACCATTTATCATATCTACGAAACACAAAATGTAGGGACAAGATACTTACCTCGAAATCGGCTGGCAAATACTCCACGAACATGGCTCGGTCGAAGTGCCTCGGACCATATAACTCCTGTAAAAAACAAAGAAAACACGATCACAATGAAGAGCAAGACTAATAGCAATGGAAATCGCCTCAAACCAACGAAGTAAAACATATATGAACATTTAATCGAACATTAAATGTTCGATTAAATGTTCATATAAGTTTTAAATGTTCACGGTTCCTCAAGAGCCCTAGAATCGTCAACCGAGATGAACAAGTCGGAAATATGGATATACAATCCACAGAACATGATCAAAAACAACATTTAACACTAATCGATTCATCAAAATCGGATTAGAAATGAGATCAAGAACAAAATCTATAAAAATGGTTAACTCAAGAAAAATCAAGGGATTACCTCGATCCACGAAGAATAATAGATTAAATAATGTTATAATAACCTAGGATGCTCCAAAACACCTTTGAATGGAACAAAATTGGCCAAGATCACCAACCGTAGTTGCCCCCGACTCACAGCCGCGGAGAGAAGAGGAAAAGAGAAATAAATGAGGAAACTCGAATGCTGTCCGATTTATATACCAGATAGGTTAGCATGCGCTAATACATAAAAGTAGTGCGCGCTAACGAAACATGCATTCTGCAAAACATACAGTTAGCGTGCACTAACTAAAAGCATTAGCGTGCTCTAATGAGACCTCCAGTCCAAGTCCAGTAGCTTCTGGAGTGCCCCCGAACTACCAATTAGCCTGTGCTACACTCCCCGTAGCGTGGGCTAACTGCTGCACCTTAGCACGTGCTATAGAGTTGCATAGTGTGCGCTACCGAACTCCCAGTCAAATGCAGTAGCTTCTGCATCTCGCGTTATCATGCACTATCCATAAGGTAGCGTGCGCTAACTCTGTACAGTAGCGCACGCCACATCGCCTAGTAGCGTGTGCTACACCTATATCGAACCAAACTCATCACAACAACGATACTCCCCACCGGGATGATAAATACGCGACGATCTGGAAGAAAATGAAGCAATAATCAAGCCCAATATACAATCACATAAATACAGGCACCATATATCCACTTGAATCGGTAAGTAATTCAAGATGTCCGGATGCCAAAATCCTAGGTATTACAATTTTAATGCCTGGTTATCTCCTTCTAAGCAAATAACCATTTTATATCTAAATGCATTTACATTATTTGCTTTAGGGAACCATGGCATATGAGTAGACATTTCATGAGCATGAATAATTTCTATTTATGTGCTTAATTACGTTTTGTGTCTATGATACATGCAACCTGTGATTTATAGCCCATAATGTGATAAAATAAACCTTTATAAATGTCTCATTGGAGTGAGAATCTCAGTTTCTCGGTTAATGGAGATCGATGTGCTAAATGACTACAAAGTGGTTTGATTTGTTCATTGCATTTTTGCATTACTTTTATATTTAATGATTCACTTTATCTCATTATTAATTAACTGTGTTGAAGCGTGTTAAACATCTTAAAATTACTCTAAGCACATGTGGCAAATCTAGAAGTACTAATAGAGTCACTCACATGTCTATTGTATGTTAACCGTTATAACCCAGAAGCTTAGCGGTGTGTGAGTAAATTTAGATAGATGAATCAAGTAGATAACATTCGTTTAACCCAATAAAACATGTCGAGTGTTTAATTCTTATGAACATTATAAATGATTCAATTCGCAGTTTCATACGGCGTCATCTGTTAAGTAATTAGATATGTCACTTCTATATTCATCCCAGTTGCGGTCGGACACAATTGAATTTATCTTTTATTTTATCATCATCATCTTATCTTATTGATAAATGAGCCCTTATATTCTTATCTATAGACATGAAGGTTTCTAAAGTTTGACAATAAACTCCCTTATTAAAATTTTCAGCATTTTCGGCATAAGTAATTGGTTTTAAACAATATAAATACACCACAAAATTATACAAAATCCTTGGATAAGACATCCATAATCTAAATATGGTCAATAGATACTAGGAAACGGTTCAAACCAATCAAGAACCGGTCTATAACTACTTGAACCGATCCAGTCTTTCAGGCATGATTTCTAGAAGCTATTTGAGGTATCTTTGGTATTTCATCCTCAAAATCGCCTCTCTAACTTGGATAAATGAGTAAACTCGACCCAAAACCATCATTAACACTCTTAACTTTACCTAGAATCATCTCCCTTAGAAAATCACCAAATATTCAAGGAAGAATCATCAAAATACCAACAACCCAATTCCTTTGACAACCAAGGTGCACCTTTTACTGCTTTACTCTTGTTCTTGCTATGTTCCTTGGTTATTTTGAAGTTATAAGAGGTGTTGTAGGCACTATATATTTCATAATGATGTTAATAACTCATCCATGGATTAAACTTGTATTTATCATGGATTCATAGAGCTTAAATCATCACTAGATAGCAAATAACTCAAATCTGCCATCTTTCAAAAACATCTATGGATCGTGTATATTTCGGGTAGTTCAGGGGCTGGGGTTCCCAAATATTTGTTATTAAGTATGTTTGGATGTTTTATCAAAATTTATGCAAAGCCAACTTAAACCAAGTGGTTATAAGCAAAACAAATTCCGGTTATTTCAAGGTCTTGATAAATTCTCTTGAACAATTGTGTTGTTGTAGAATATGTTATATAAATGATTATATATGTTCATAATTTTTTAAAATAAGTTTTATTTTATGAGGATCTGATAAGAGTATAAAGTTTAAATGTAGTGTATATCACTATATATGCATAATTAACGCATTATGGTAATTAGTTGTGGAGGGATAAGTCATGGATGATCTAAATTATATTCCAACATTTTGTGGCATTTACGAAGGGAATAATATGTGCAACATGGTTCATTAATTGAGGACTTTTAGCACATCTATCTAGCAAGAGAAGCTGATATTTTCACTCTAATATGCAGCTGGACCTGAGTAAGAAGATGATTTTCCTTGTTGTATCGTAAGGATCATATATTGTTTGATATTTTCATATGTGACTGTTATTGAATGATTATGCATGACATGTATATGTGAAAGAATGCTTAAAAGGGAAGTATGATACTTTATTGATGGCAATTTGGCATAGGATACTGGGGACTGGTGAACCCAACACATGGTGGCAAATACTCGCGGCTAAAACTCGGTCAAGGAAACCCACGGTAAATAAAAAAGGTTGAATACGACTAATACCATTGGTTGAACAACCAGTATGGGTACCCCTGTATACATGTTTTATTGTCCAATGATATGAACAAGTTCCAAAAAACATGGTCTATCTCTGTCAGTCGAGTATCACACTTCAAGGGTACCCGACCTAAGGATTTTATAAGAACATGACTATATCATATTAAGTGTAATATCCGGGGATAATTTTTTTTTTTCGTGTTACTGTTGAGTTGTACGTATTCAGTTGGAATTGTACAAGTGTTGTTGTTTTGGACTGATACAATGTATATTGTGTTGGGATATTTCCGGAGCGAAATAATTTTACTTGTCGTCGGATTGGTTTCGTCGTTTGGGTGTTGCTTGGTGCGTTTGGAATTTTGGCTGAGTTTATAGCCATAGCGTACGCTACGGATGTAGCATTACGTATGCTAGCGTGTTGCCATTATGTACGTTACGCCTGTAAGGTTACGTACGTAATGCGTGGTAGGTGGTAGGAATCTTCCTCGTAGTCAACTTTCGGACGGTGGGTCCCGAGCATCTTTCGATCGGATCTCACTATTGCAGTCAATGGACCCTTACGTACGTTAAGTGGTGAACTCTATGTACATAAGTTCAGGTAGCTTGTTAACGTACGTAATAGCTTCTAGTTTACGTACGTTAAGGTCTTCGTGTTTTTGGACAGTTAGTTCTGGATTTACATTACGTATGTTAATGTCTTGACATAGCGTACATAATGTCAATTACGTACGTTAACCATGGTGTATAGCGTACGTAGCGAGCTTGTCAGTCTATTTATGTTGGTTTCGTATTTCATTTCCTCACGAACCAAAAATCATTTTCTCTCCCTAGAACCGTCCCTCTGGACTTGTTCTTGATATTTAGCCTCTTCCAACTTGATTTGGAGCTTCACAACTTTGAATGGAGCTTAGGAACTTGAAGATTAGAGTGAGTTCTTGATGGTTTGAGGTTGTTCTTCATTTTTTTGAGGTATGTTTGGTTAATCTTGTGTTTAACTCGAGATTATGTTGTTGTTGTTATGTAGTTCGTGATATGATGATTTGTTGGGGGATAATATGTTTCTTCATTGTTTTGATAGACTTTTGATGAAGAACATGTTGGTATAGCTTGAGTTTGATTGTGTTCTTGATGTTTTAGAAGGTTTCGAGGTTATCATCATGTCTACGAAGGATTATGTTAAGATTGTTATATGACTAACATAGTCTTGATATGACTATTGTAGTTGGTGGTGTTCTTGAGGATTATAACCATTTTTGTATGGAATTATGATGAATTATGTAATGATTATCATAATCTTGAAATGGTTGATTTAACCTTGTTGATTAATCCGAATTCTTGATGAATTGGTGATGGATTATTGTTTAGACATCATGTTTGTTGAGATGATGATGTTCTTGGGGTCTTGATGATGTTATTGGTGATATTACCATTTTGGAGATGTTTGTTTTGATGTTGTTCCTAAGTGATTCTTGTTGAATTATTTTCACAAGTGTTAAGAACATTCGATCATGTCGATTTTAAGGTGTTGGAGGATGTTGGAATTCATAGTTGAGAACTATGATATTCGTTGGTAGAGTTTAACCGATTTGGTGTTGAACCGGGTTTGTCCTTGGTGTTGTTTCCCGTTGATTTTGTGTTATTGAATGAATCATTTTTCATTCAAAGTTGCTTGAGTGTTTGTGATCATCGGAAGGTGCCGTTCATCATTTCGTGCCAGGACGTTGATCGTGGAAGGACTTTCTCGCCTTCGGTTTGAGGCACGTTTTATACTTGTACTGGTCAATGAGATTAATGTTATCATGTATGTGTATGAATGTGTTGTATCATTTCGAGACTTGGTCTCTCTATGATTTTGTTGATATTAGGGGATTGTTTGTTACGATACCCTTCGGCAAATTTATGCCAAATGTTGTAGTTGTCCGATAAAAAGCCGTTCAGGGCTTTGAGATACTCTTTGTTGATGTTGTTATCGATAGCCGGTTCGCGGTATCGATGTATCCATTGTTGTTTTTGATATTGATATCGGTTTGATACATTGTTGCGATCATTGTTATTGTTATTCGTTAACGGCCTGCTTAAGGTTGTGGTCGATAGCCGGTCCACGGTATTGATGTATCGATTATTATTGTTGGCGTTGATGTCAATCTAAGGCATCGTTGGGATTGTTGTTATCAAATTGGTATTGTTGCTATTGTATTGGCCGATTGAAGGCATTTGACGTATCCGATTATTATCTCTGTTTTCGGTGGTCGGTTTAAGACACCAGGACATCTATTCTAATTGAGTCATTGTTATTGCTTGACCGTTCTAAGGCAATCGACATATTCAATTGGGATTATCAAAGATAATTCCCATATGTTGTGTCATCATTATCGATTGACCGTTCTAAGGCAATCGACGTATTGAATTAGGATTATCGAAGATAATTCCCATCCGATGTATCATCGTTTATGGATTGACGGTTCTAAGGTAATCGAGGTATTGAATTGGGATTATCAAAGATAATTCGCATCCGTTGTGTCATCGTTATCGATTGATCACTCTAAGGTAATCGATGTATTGAATTGGGATTAGCAAAGCCGATTCCCATCCATTGTGTTGTGTTGTCTATTGACCATTCTAAGGCAATCGATTTATTGAATTCGAACTATCGGAGACGTTTCCCATCCGTTATATCATTGTTATCGATCGGACGTTCTAAGGTAATCGATGTATTGAATTGCTACTGTCAAGGATAGTTTCCATCCGTTGAGTTGTTGTGATCGATTGGCCATTCCAAGGCAGTCGAGGTAATTGAATTGGGACCGCCGAGGATGGTGCCCATCCGTGAGTTATTGTTGTCGTGTTGGCCGACTCAAGGCAGCACGCTACTATTCTTGTGAATTCAGTAATCTTGGGATCGTTGCCGTTTGTGATTAATTATGTTTGGAGGCTAGTCGATGGGTAATTTTGGGGCTTGAACCTTCGCGGTTGGTTTCCCAACACCTATAGTTCAGTAGGTCACAGTCATGTTGATAATCTCATTATGGGTAAGCTTGGGGCTTGAACCTTCGCGGTTGGTTTCACAACACCTACAGTTCAGTAGGTCATGGTCATGTTGATGATCTCATTATGGGTAAGCTTGGGGCTTGAACCTTCGCGGTTGTTTTCCCAACACCTACAGTTTAGTAGGTCACGGTCACTGGGTGATCTCATTATGGGTAAGTCTGGGGATTGAACCTTCGCAGTTGGTTTCCTAGCACCTGCAATTCAGCAGGTCACGGTCATTGGATAATCTCATGTGATACAGCTTCGGCTGTTCGGCTTTCAGGCCATTGTGATGATTGGCAGCTTTGGCTGAGTAGTTTTCAGACCATTGTGATATTATGGCAGCTTCGGCTGAGGGCTTTCAGGCCATTGTGATATATTGGTATTTCCGTTGGAGCCTTTGGGCATTGTGATTCGTATTTATTTCAATTCTGGTTTGGTTTACCTTCGGGTAATTTCACTGTGTTTTTCTATGTTAATGATTCGTCGTTGGGCACTTGTGTTCTAACCTGTTGAGCAGGTACCGATCGTATGCCGTGGGCATAGTATTTCACGAATGCTCGATTCTTACTATGGTTTGTGAGCATCTCGTACTACCATTGTTGTACTATTTATTCTGCCTTTGGATGCATATCATGTTGTACATGTATTTTGATATTCATTATCTGGATGACTGTCCTCGTGGGGGCGGAACATGTTTACATGTTTTAGGTGCTTGCGAGGAGAGAGTTGAGACATAGGGGCATGACGATGGCGACGAGGCATTCGAGTGATACTAGTCCGAGATATTTTGGCGTTCATGTCAGTAAGACAGTTGGAGTACTCCAGTTTTGTTCAGTCTTCATCATTTTGTATTATCCAAGCAAGGCTCGTGGATGTGTTGTACTTTTATTTTGGCCATGTAGGCCACTTTTGTCGTTGAAATTCCATGTTGGAAGTCATTGTAGGGATTGTGATCCCTTTTTTCTTGTCAGTTTATTGTATTTTAGTCATGTTCGCCTGGTGGATCTCCTGGCGTGGGGTCCACGACACTGTAATAACCCAATGGGATTTGGAGGTATTACAGAAGATGGTATCATAGAATTGGGTTGTGAGATACCCTGATATGTGAGTTATGTGGCTCTACCGACGCGGTAGTAGTGGGGCTATCAGGTTATGACAATCTGGACAGTCGGGTTTTGTGAGTCGTGATAGTTGGACGACTGTATGAGTCATTCCTTCATCGAGTCGTCGTCAGTGAAGACTATTATCGCAAGTCCTCGAAGCTTCGTATGACCTGTGTAAGGGCTAGATTCTCTTCTATGTTCATACATTCATTATGCCATTGATTATACATGTTTTGTTGAAATATGTATGTAACATTTGTGTTACGATTCATTCATGATTATTTGTTTTGGAACGTGTGGGCTCAGTATTGGCTATAATTAGCATGTTTGAGGTGATTATTTATCTGTTGAGTATGTATAATCGTATTTGGCTATTGACTTAGCATTCTGATTTGGCTGTTGAGGTGTATTTGAGCCTTGTTCATGATCGAGCATTATTCTTTCAGTATGGAAAGAGGAACCCGAGGACGTGGCAGAGGGGGTAAAGGCTGCAGAGCAGGCCGAAACCCAGAACCTCATATTTATGCGCGTGCGGATGCCGAGATGGATCAGAATTTGGCCGCAGATGTGACTTATGCGACCGGTTCTCCTTCGGGACGTCATACTCGAGGAGTCGATTAGATTGTCATCGACCCTTTATTGATTATGAAGGGCATGATGACCCAGATGATTCAAATGACACAGATAATGGAAACTATGCAGACCACGATGGTTCGTGGTACACAGCAGCAGGGACTCCAGGTGCCGTCTTATGGACAGGCCGGGAGAGTGTGTCAGATTATCGGCGACATCTCTCGTCAGAGGCCGCCTATTTTTGAGGGTTCGTCGGAACCAGCTGACATTGTCCATTGGCTGGAACATTTTGATAAACTCTTCGACATGGTTTAGTGTTCGAAAGGGAGTAAAGTGGCAGTAGCGGCTTACTATTTGAGTAAAGGCGCTTATTCTTGGTGGCTTTCTGTGAAGCCCACCGATCGTGATTGTGTTTGGAGTGAGTTCAACACTCTCATGTTTGAGAGGTATTATCTGGCTCCACTTCGTGAAGCCAAGATGTCAGAGGTTTTGAACCCCAAATCCGTCGAGGACGAGGGTGTTATTGTTATTGCTGAGAAGTTTCAAGTACTTCTTCAGTTTGCTTCTTCTGTTATCCGTACTGAGGCGGATAAGATTAAGTATTTTAGCAAGAGGCTAAACCCGCAGTTGAGGATGCAATTGTTCAACCATAATTGTAACTCACTTGGCGAATTCATTGAGAAGGCTCTTGGAGCAGAGCTTTTGATCAAGGAGCTTGCTCAGAAGAACCCTTCAGTTTCCTCTGGTGAGAGAACTAGGATGCCGATTCGTTCAGAGTGACATCAGGCTCCGATGTCCCAGAGGTCATCTTCTAGTCGTCTTTGTGCTGGGAAAGCATCTTCTTCTTAGGCGACGAGTTCGACCGTTGTTTGCTTTAACTGTGATACAATAGTACATCGCAGTAATCAGTGCTCGATGCAGTCTATTACTTGTTTTCTGTGTGGGAGGCAGGGACACCTTCAGAAATACTGCAGGAGTTCTAGTGCCAGTAGATCTCAAGGGAGCTCATGGGCCTTGAGAGATTTTGTTACTCCAGTCTATACTTCATCTAAGGGGTCCTATCAAGCTTCGAGAGCCAGAGGTATGGACAGCCGAGGAGGAGCAGCGAGTTCAGGTCTGGGTTTTCCTCGAGTCGGTGAGATCGAGGAGATCGATGATCTGGAGGATGCGGATTTCGGGTACATTTGAGATGTAACCTTGATTTGTATTTTCATTATTTTTCGGATTGATGTTTTACTCAGTCTGTATTGTAGTATTGTGGTTGTGAACCATTTATTATTGATCTATCATGTAATGATAGCTTTTGAAAATATTGAGAATTGAGGTCGTGTGATGTGTGTTTTTTTCCTTTTGGTGTTGTACCCGAGATTTTGTGATAATCTGGGTAATTGTTCATTGTGATTCGAGACCTCAAGTCGTGTGAGGACTTGGACATGCGATTGATACGGCCCCGAGGACTACGTCTGTGTTGTTATTATTTTTGCATGGCGTGAGTTAGTGTTTGCATGGGCGTCTGATGCCGATGAGAACGGGGGAGTGTACACCGATGATTGTAGACATGTACAATGGGAGGCACCCGCGAGGTGTGTACGCCGGTGTTACGAGTCATGCGATTGGTACGTCTTTCTGGCTGGTCTCTAGCAGAAGAGTCATGATTCGACTAATCTCGCACTTGGCTGAGTGTTTGTATCACTTAATTTTTCGCCGTGTTCCGGCAGAGGAGATGCAGGGACCCGAGGGATTGGCCCATTTAGTCAGATGGAGTTGCTCATATTGAGGGGTATTCCTGGAGATGTTGTTTTCAGATCCTGATGGATAGTTCGTACCCCGTGTTTTTGCACCCTGAGTTTCGGGGACGAAACTATTTTTAAGGGGGGAGTATGTAATATCCGGGGATAATTTTTTTTTCGTGTTACTGTTGAGTTGTATGTATTCAGTTGGAATTGTACAAGTGTGTTGTTTTGCACTGATACAATGTATATTGTGTTGTGATATTTCGGGAGCGAAATAATTTTACTTGTCGTCGGATTGGTTTCGTCGTTTGGGTGTTGCTTGGTGCGTTTGGAATTTTGGCTGAGTTTATAGCCATAGCGTACGCTACGGGTGTAGCATTACGTATGCTAGCGTGTTGCCATTACGTACGTTACGCCTGTAAGGTTACGTACGTAATGCGTGGTAGGTGGTAGGAACCTTCCTCGCAGTCAAATTTCGGACGGTTGGTCCCGAGCATCTTTCGGTTGGATCTCACTGTTGCAGTCAACGGACCCTTACGTGCGTTAAGTGGTGAACTCTATGTACGTAAGTCAGGTAGCTTGTTAACGTACGTAATAGCTTCTAGTTTACGTACGTTAAGGTCTTTGTGTTTTTGGACAGTTTGTTCTGGATTTACATTACGTACGTTAATATCTTGACATAGCGTACGTAATGTCAATTATGTACGTTAACCATGGTGTATAGCGTACGTAGCGAGCTTGTTAGTCTATTTATGTTGGTTTCGTATTTCATTTCCTCACGAACCAAAAATCATTTTCTCTCCCTAGAACCGTCCCTCTGGACTTGTTCTTGATATTTAGCCTCTTCCAACTTGATTTGGAGATTCACAACTTGGATTGGAGCTTAGGAACCTGAAGATTGGAGTGAGTTCTTGATGGTTTGAAGTTGTTCTTCATTTTTGGAGGTATGTTTGGTTAATCTTGTGTTTAACTCAAGATTATGTTGTTGTTGTTATGTAGTTCGTGATATGATGATTTGTTGGGGGATAGTATGGTTCTTCATAGTTTTGATAGACTTTTGATGAAGAACATGTTGGTATAGCTTGAGTTTGATTGTGTTCTTGATGTTTTAGAAGGTTTGGAGGTTATAATCATGTCTAGGAAGGATTGTGTTAAGATTGTTATTTGATTAACATAGTCTTGATATGATTATTGTAGTTGGTGGTGTTCTTGAGGATTATAACCATTTTATTAAGGAATTATGATGAATTATGTAATGATTATCATAATCTTGAAATAGTTGATTTAACCTTGTTGATTAATCCAAATTCTTGATGAATTGGTGATGGATTATTGTTTAGACATCATGTTTGTTGAGATGATGATGTTCTTGGGGTTTTGATGATGTTATTGGTGATATTACCATTTTGGAGATGATTGTTTTGATGTTGTTCTTAAGTGATTCTTGTTGAATTATTTTCACAAGTGTTAAGAACATTCGATCATGTCGATTTTAAGGTGTTGGAGGATGTTGGAATTCATAGTTGAGAACTATGATATTCATTGGTAGAGTTTAATCGATTCGGGGTTGAACCGGGTTTGTCCTTGGTGTTGTTTCCCATTGATTTTGTGTTATTGAATGAATCATTTTTCATTCAAGGTTGCTCGAGTGTTTGTGATCATCGGAAGGCACCGTTCGTCGTTTCGTTCCGGGACGTTGGTCTCTATGATTTTTTTGATATTAGGGGATTGTTTGATACGATACCCTTCGGCAAATTTATGCCAAATGTTGTTGTTGTCCGATAAAAAGCTGTTCAGGGCTATGAGATATTCGTTGTTGATGTTGTTATCGATAGCCGGTTCGCGGTATCGACGTATCCATTGTTGTTTTTTATATTGATATCGGTTTGAGACGTGCTTGCGATCATTGTTATTGTTATTCGTTAACGGCCTGCTTAAGGCGTCGAGACTCTTGATGTCATGGTTGTGGTCGATAGCCGCTCCACGGTATCGATGTATCGATTATTATTGTTGACGTTGATGTCAGTCTAAGGCATCATTGGGATTGTTGTTATCAAATTGGTATTGTTGCTATAATATTGGCCGATTGAAGGCATTTGACGTATGCTATTATTATCTCTATTTTCAGTGGTCGGTTTAAGACACTGGGACATCTATTCTAATTGAGTCATTGTTATCGCTTGACCGTTCTAAGACAATCGACATATTGAATTGGAATTATCGAAGATAGTTCCTATCCGTTGTGTCATCGTTATCGATTGACCGTTCTAAGGCAATCGACGTATTGAATTAGGACTATCAAAGATAATTCCCATCCGATGTGTCATCGTTTATCGATTGACCGTTCTAAGGTAATCGAGGTATTGAATTGGGATTATCAAAGATAATTCCCATCCATTGTGTCATCGTTATCGATTGAAAGCTATAAGGTAATCGACGTATTGAAATTGGGATTAGCGAAGCCGATTCCCATCCGTTGTGTCGTGTTGTCGATTGACCATTCTAAGGCAATCAATTTATTGAATTGGAACTATCGGAGACGTTTCCCATCCATTGTATCATTGTTATCGATCGGCCGTTCTAAGGTAATCGATGTATTGAATTGCTACTGTCAAGGATAGTTTCCATCCGTTGAGTTGTTGTGATCGATTGGCCATTCCAAGGCAGTCGAGGTAATTGAATTGGGACCGCCGAGGATGGTGCCCATCCGTGAGTTATTGTTGTCATGTTGGCCGACTCAAGGCAGCACGCTATTATTCTTGTGAATTCAGTAATCTTGGGATCATTGCCGTTTGTGATTAATTATGTTTGGAGGCGAGTCGCGGCTAGTGCTCGATGGGTAAGTTTGGGGCTTGAACCTTCGCGGTTGGTTTCCCAACACCTACAGTTCAGTAGGTCACGGTCATGTTGATAATCTCATTATGGGTAAGCTTGGGGCTTGAACCTTCGCGGTTGGTTTCACAACACCTACAGTTCCGTAGGTCATGGTCATGTTGATGATCTCATTATGGGTAAGCTTGGGGCTTGAACCTTCGCGGTTGGTTTCCCAACACCTACAGTTCAGTAGGTCACGGTCACTGGGTGATCTCATTATGGGTAAGTCTGGGGCTTGAACCTTCGTGGTTGGTTTCCCAGCACCTGCAATTCAGCAGGTCACAGTCATTGGACGATCTCATGTGATACAACTTCGGGCTGTTCGGCTTTCAGGCCATTGTGATGATTGGCAGCTTCGGCTGAGTGGTTTTCAGACCATTGTGATATTGTGGCAGCTTCGGCCGAGGCTTTCAGGCCATTGTGATGTATTAGTATTTCCATTGGAGCTTTGGGCATTGTGATTCGTATTTATTTTAGTTCTGGTTTGGTTTACCTTCGGGTAATTTCACTGTGGTGTTCTATGTTGATGATTCATCGTTGGGCACTTGTGTTCTAACCTGTTGAGCAGGTACCGATCGTATTCCATGGGCATAGTATTTAAGGAATGCTCGATTCTTACTTTGGTTTGTGAGCATCTCATACTACCATTGTTGTACAGTTTATTCTGCCTTTGGATGCATATCATGTTGTACATGTATTTTGATATTCATTATCTGGATGACTGACCCCGTCGGGGCGGAACATGTTTACATGTTTTAGGTGCTTGCGAGGAGAGAGTTGAGACATAAGGGCATGACGATGGCAATATTCGAGCGATACTAGTCCGAGATATTTTGGCGTTCATGTCAGTAAGACAGTTAGAGTACTCCAGTTTTGTTCAGTCGTCGTCATTTTATATTATCCGAGCAAGGCTCGTGGATGTGTTGTACTTTTATTTTGGCCATGTAGGCCACTTTTGTCGTTGAAATCCCATGTTGGATGTCATTGTAGGGATTTTGATCCCCTTTTTTTGTTCAGTTTATTGTATTTTAGTCATGTTCGCCTAGTGGATCTCCTGGCGTGGGGTCCACGGCACTGTAATAACCCAATGAGATTTGGAGATGTTACATCAAGTACTTAGTCGTTGATGAATGTGATATGTGATACTTTTCTACTACATAAGTTTCATCTTACTGAGCCACTAGCTCACTTGGTTCTTATGATACAGGTGATGATGCACATGTTTAGGGGTTGACCATACCTCTTCAGTGCGGCCAGTCGGAGACTTTTCCATATGCCATGTTCTGCAGCTATTTCACCCCTCTGCTGGAAGAGTGTTTTGTCTTAAATAAAACCGCTCTGTTATGGTTTTGTTTATGTTTTAAATTTAAGATTTGGTACTGTTTTGAACAAATTATACCAGTTTGCGTGATTTCTCGAGTTCTTGATTTTAGAAATTTAAAATCATGGGTTTTCAAAATTAAAAGAGTGATACTTCCTAACTTAGTACCATGGACCCCTTTGCGGTTTAGCTGTTAGGCTAGGGGTGTTACATTTCTGGTATAGGATCAAGGTTTAAATCTTTCCCTACAGACATAAGATGGCATATGGACATTCTTGACTCACGGAAATGGTCAACTTTTATCTATTGAGTATTATGTTTAGTAAATTACAATTACTAGTTGTCATTATCATAATTGTATGTTCATTCTCGGCTTATAAACGGGTGATATAAGGCAATCCAGAGGAAGTTATGCCACCCAAAAGGAAGACAAGAGGTGATCCGGATCCAAACCACAACCTTCTTGAGAATTTGGCTGAGCTGATGCAACAACAGACAAGGATGTATGGTGAACAAATGCAACAACTGCTGAATATGCAACAAAGAAGCCAAGAACAAAACCGACAACCTCGACAAGAAATTATAGTGGATCAGCATTGTACGAGAAATTTAGGAAAATGGAACCTCCTGATTTTAATAGTGGGTCTGATCCTATGGTTGCAGAGGAATGGGACAAACCTTGATGTTATCTTTGATTACATGCACATTTATGATGCTGAAGTGCGGTCTTTCAACTCAAGAAAGATGCCAAAACTTGGTGGGAAGGAGCCAAACTTGCAGTCAACATGGAAGAGCTGACGTGGGAGAGATTTAATGTAATATTCTATGATAAATACTTCACCAGGGATGCACGATCATTCAAGGTCAAAGAGTTTTTGGAGATAAAGCAAGGTGATATATCTATTTTTGAATTTGTCCGGAAATTTAAAGAAGGCTGCATGTATGTCCCCTATATTGCTAACCATAATACTGAGAAGATAAATCATTTCCTAAAAGACCTCGGACCTGAAATTGGAAGAGATGCGAGATTGTCTACATTAACTGAGTTTAGAGAAATAGTTGATAAAGCGCTACTCGCAGAATATGATGAAAAAGAGATATAAAAGTTCTTACCAGCAGAAGTGGCAAGCATTTGCTTCAAAAAATTCAGCACATTGGAGGAAACCGGAGCAAAAACTGAGAAAAGTAAATCAAAAGCATCATATAGCGATACATGATCCAAATACAACTGAGAAGCCTAAAGTGTACTAAATGTGGGATAAATCATTTTTGAGAGTGTTTTGTCGGGTCCAACAATTGTTACAGGTGGAAGAAGCAAAGAAATATGGGGAGAAATTACCCAAACCCAGAGAATAAAGTTCAACGAAGGGTGTTTGGGATGACACGTGAATAAGCTGATGCAGATGCTTCTACAGTCTCAAGTACCATTCTGATCTCAGGAATTCCTACATTTACATTGATAGACCCAGGATCCACACATTCATTTGCATTATATGCATTAATGAGAAAACTTAAGCCCTAAACCAGAACTATTGAAAGTTGGTTATAATATGACTTCTGACCAAATGTTGAGGGCTTGTACAGTTCGAATTGATGGTAGGGTACTCTACCCGACCTTGTTATCCAACCAATATCAAATTTTGATGTCATCCGTAGTATGGACTGGCTAGCTAAATATTATGCAAATGTTGATTGTAATTAGAAGATTGTGGCCTTTCAACCAGTAAATGGAGGATGGTTTATTTTTAGAGGTAATTCGCATTCATGCTCTTTGCCAATTATAACTGCACTGAATGCATGGAAGATGTTAAACAAGGGATGTACTGGCTATTTGGCTAATATTTTGGATACTTCCCTTGAAATGGAATTGAAGCCTATAGACATATATGTGGTTAGAGAATTTCCTGATGTGTTCCCACATGATCTACCAAGGTTTCCGCCATATTGGTAAATTGAGTTTGAAATTGATGTTATTCCAGGGACTAGCCCTACTTCCAAAGCCCCACACAGAATGGCGCCAACAGAATGAAGAATTAAAAGTCTAGCTACAAGAATTACTTGAGAAGGGATTCATCCATCCCAGTTATTCACTGTGGGGAGCGCCTGTCGCATTTTCAAAAATGAAAGATGGCACATTCCGATTATGCATTGACTAAAAAGAGCTGAACAAAGTGACAATCAAGAACAAATGTCCTCTTCCAAGGATAGATGATTTATTTGATCAGTTTCAAGAAGCATCAATATTTTCAAAGATTTATTTACGTTAAAGATGTCATTAACTGAAGGTTAAAGAATAAAATATCCAAAAGACAACATTTAGAACGCGATATGGTCACTAAGAATTTTTAATGATACTTTTTGGTTTGCAAATGCTCCGGTAGCATTTATAGATCTAATGAACCGGGTATTCAAATAGTTCCTTGATAAATTTTTGGTGGTGTTTATTGATGTTATTCTTATTTATTCACATGATAGAGATAAGCATAAGTAACATCACAGAATTGTGCTTCAAATTCTTAAAGAAAAACAGTTGTATGCTAAATGCAAGAAATGTGAATTCTAGATAGAACAAGTGGTATTTTTAGGGCATGTGGTATCCAAGGATGGCATTTCAGTTGATGAAAACAAGGTGGAGGCGGTGAGTAACTGGCCAACACCAATGAGTGAGGTTCGAAGTTTCTTAGGACTAGCCAGTTACTACCGATGGTTTGTACAAGAATTCACAAAGATTGCAACCCTATTGACACTATTAACAAGGAATAATGTGAATTTTGTTTGGACTGATGCTTGTCAGGAGAGTTTCCATGAATTGAACCGTAGATTAACCACAGCTCCTGTCTATGGCACTCCTATGGGAATAAGTGGGTTTGTAGTTTACATTGCTGCTTCTAAAATGATTTGGGTGCTATATTGAGGCAACACAGGAAGGTAATAGCCGATGCCTCCAGGAAATTAAAAGACTATGAAAAGAATTATCCAACACTTGATCTAGAACTTGCTATTGTTGTCTTTGTACTAGTGATTATGAGACATTACCTATACAGGAAAAGTGTGAAATCTATACAGATCACAAACGTTTAAAATACTTCTTCACACAGAAAGAGTTGGATATGTGATATCAGAGATGGTTAAAATTGGTGAAAGTCTATGATTGTGTGATCCTGGTATGGCAAATGTGGTTGCAGATGCACTAAGTAGAAAGTCTATGTCTTCATTTTTTATCACGCAGAAGCCACTATTATTAGACTTGCAAAAACTAGAATTTGAAATTGTGTTGTTGAGATTCGGTACCTAAACTGAAGGCGCAGCGTGTAACAACGCCAGATCCATCCGGGAATATTACATCTTTGTGGGCCCCGAAATGGAAACCACAAGGCTAAAAGACATTTTTACAAACATTTCAAATACGCCTAAGTGGCAATGACGGTAATATCTTTTAAAATATTCAAAGACTTTATAAAATCCATTTATCAATACCGTCGCAAAATCTCATTTGAAAGTACAAGGCCAAAATGCCAAAACTTAACAGTTTCAAAAGTATACGTTAAGACACCGCTTGAGCGTATCGACAAAATAGTTTAGAAAGAGATTTTCCAGAATGAACCCAAATTCGCAAAATACTAGCAACCCATTTTAAAACACACTCGCAGCGGATATAACCAATAACTAAAAATAATTATGCAGTGGAAAAATGATGACTAGTTAAAGTACTCAATTCATAAGCACATGCCATAGCTAGTATCTTCAAGGTAACTCATCTCTTCACGACCGCTACAAGCTCGATCTCCGAGTGCCTAAAAATAAAGCCTACGATGGGGTCAGCCATAATATCCAACAATGATAACAATCACATCACGTCAAGAATTACATACCAATGAAAATGCTAAGAAATACTACCAATGAAATCTTACCGTCAAAACCTCACCCATTCGTGAGAAGCCTCATCAAGCTAACCCTCACCATATTGCACATCTCGCATTCTCGATTAGACAATGAACTCAAACACAACATCTATACTGTGTTGTAATATTTATTCCACATATTAATAAATAGTGTTTTGATGATTAAGTTGCTAAACAAAACAAAACAACATCGAGGCGAAGCAAAACAATGAAGTAGACGAAGACGCAAAAAGCTGGACAAAATACAAAGCTAGCGCACACTAGACATATAAGTTAGCACACGCTAACGGGTCCCGGATGCAGATCAGACGAGTTCGAAGTAACCTGAAGTGAAGTTACCTGATGAGGATAGCGCACGCAACACCATGTTTACTAACGCATGCTATCGAGCCAATATTACCGTTGTGAAGAGATTCAAATGCAGAATGACGTATGCAATGAAGTAAGCTTAATGCACGCAAAAGATGATATTTAGCGCGCGCTAAATATAAGTTTAAATCAAGTCAACCAACCCATTGGGGAGAATCTGCTACAAGTCAAAAAGTATTAACGGATATATGACGCATGCAATGATGCAAGATTAGCGCACGCTACAGAAGGAGTATTAGCGCACGCTGACAGTCAGAGACAGTAGCCACTGGACTGAAACTGGAAGACGTTAACGTACGTACCATGCAGAGCATAACGTACACTAAGGCAAATATATGCTATAGCGCATGCTAAGGAAGTCAGCCTAGCACACGCTAATAAACAAGTGGCAGTAACGACTAGTTTGTGGAAGAAGGCTATAAATACCAAATGAGTTGGTATCATTCCACACAACAACATTGAGCAATTCATAGACATTTTAGATATCATTGTAAACATTATAGTTGTTGCTCTTGAGCTTAAATTAGATTGATTGAATATTATACATAAAATCATACACGAGTGAGAAAAAGAAAAGATACGATTGGATTCGGTAGGATCAAGGATCCGGCATTGTTAGAATCATAATCGCTATCTTAGTGAGGTTTATAGAGTGGTTGATTCCTTATCTAATAGAAAAGGAAAAACAGTTTTACTCGGACCGATCGAAGACGAGTTTGTAACGGTAATCTCTCGACCGATAGAAGAGAGGTGCATAGGTTTTGATCTTGAACCTATAGAAAAAGATACATCGAGAGAGGGCGTAGGCACATTCAGCCGAACCTCTATAAATCCGCGTGTCATTTATTTTCCGTAATTTAATTTATGTGTCCGCACATACCGAGGAGAAAAGATCCAATGGCTCTCCAATTTGCTCCAGTCGAAGGTCTTGCACTAAACCAACCTCCATTCTTTGATGGATCGAACTTCATGACTTGGAAGAAAAATATGTCAATATTCATTCGAGCTTATGACATCGAGCTTTGGAAGGTGATTTGTCTTGGTCCAAAAATTATGACGAATTCTAACGGTACGCTTAAAACTTTCGAAGAATATGATGATTCCGATTGGAAAAATGACCACTACAATTGTAAGGAAACTAAACTTCTTTATTGTGCTTTAAATCCAGAAGAACACAACCGGATATCATCGTGTGATAGTGCCAAAGAAATTTGGAAAATGCTTGAGGTAACACACGAAGGTATGTCTCAAGTCAAGGAGACGAAGATAAACATGCTCCTTCACGAGTATGAATTATTTCAAATGAAGGACGACGAATCCATTAGTATAATGCTCGACCAATTTTCGGTCATCACAAATGGATTAGCATGTTTCGGAAAACCACTTTCGAGTAGTGACAAAGTAAAGAAAATTCTCCGATCACCACCTCGAGAATGGGATGGTACGGTGACGACAATAATGGAGTCTAAAGATTTAAATAATCTTGATTTTAGTGCTCTCGTTGGTTCTCTTATCAACTACGAGATTGTTCTAAAATCTCGGAATGCCAAATCGAAATCGAAGGAGAGGTCGCCATGAAGGCTAAAATGTCGAGAAAGAAAGAAGAAATACCGGTGGACGAAAGCGACGAAGAATCGGCATATTATGCTAACAATATTAATAAGTTCCAACACTTATTAAATCGGAGGAAGAAGGATATTCAAGCGGGCGAATCTAGGAAATTCAACAACACCTGTCGATTATGTGGTAAACCAGGCCACTTTGCTAAGAATTGTCGGGCAAAACAAAAAGAAGTTTTAATTGCAACATGGAACGATGAAGATCCTGATGAAGATCTCATGAATCAAAATAATCTCGCATTCATGGCCCGGAGTTCATTCGACGATAGCGACGTCGAAAGCCAAGTAAGTAATTCTTACGACGAACTTTTTGAAGCATTCGAGTAATTACATACCAATTATCAAAATGCTTTAAAAGAAATTAAATCCCTTCAAACTAAAAATAAATCATTGGAAATTAAAAATTCCAACATTCTTGAAAAGGGAAAATTTGTCGATATCGATCATTCAAAATGCCTTGAAAACGAGAATATTTTAAAGAATGATCTTGTTAAAATTCAAACCGAGCTAAAAAATTTAACATAGAAATTTTCTCTCGGAAACGAGAAATTTGAAAATATGCTCTCGGTTCAAAAGTACACGTTGAATAAAGAGGGGTTAGGATTCAAACCACGTTTTAAAAACGAATCCCTAAATTTCAAAATACCCCGGTGTGAAAAATGTTTGAAAATTGGGCACCATATTTCAAACTGTAAGAGCCCAAGACGGACGATCAAAGTGAAGAAAATTTGGGTTCCTAAAGGAACAATTATTTCAAACATCGTCTACGTCTCGAAAGAAAAACCGACTTTCAGTTGGATCCCCAAAAATTAATTTTTGATATTTTACAAAGGGGGAGATAATATTTTCAGGGGGAAATTTCCGATTATAGCATATTTTCTATATTCATGCATATTTTTATATATTCAAATTGGTACCCTTTATATTTTTTTACACTTTTTGCCGAATACAAAAAGGGGGAGAAGAAGTTGAATCGGATAAAAGCGTCATGAAAGATATGACGAGAAAAATAAAAAGTAAAAAGGAGGAGAAATAATAAAAACCGGAGAAGTCGAAAAGAAGAAGAAAGCATACAAAAAGGGGGAGAAACGAAGGAGTTGAAAATTAAGAAAAACGAAGAAGTCGAAAATGGGTGAAACTAACGAAACGATCAAAGTCAAAAACTTTGAAACGTACATATATATATATATATAATTTATTTTGCAGGTTTTATCCAATTCAAGAGTTGTTTTGTAATCATCAAAAAGGGGGAGAATGTTGGAATATTTATTCCACATATTAATAAATAGTGTTTTGATAATTAAGTTGCTAAACAAAACAAAACAACATCGAGGCGAAGCAAAACAACGAAGCAGACGAAGACGCAAAAAGATGGACAAAATACAAAGCTAGCGCACGCTAGACATATAAGTTAGCACACGCTAATGGGTCCCGGCTGCAGATCAGACGAGTTCAAAGTAACCTGAAGTGAAGTTACCTGATGAGGATAGCGCACGCTACACCACGTTTACTAACGCACTCTATCGAGCCAATATTACCGTTGTGAAGAGATTCAAGCGCAGAATGACGTATGTAGTGAAGTAAGCTTAACGCACGCAAGAGATGATATTTAGCGCACGCTAAATATCAGTTTGAATCAAGTCAATCAACCCATTGGGGAGAATTTGCTACAAGTCAAAAAGTATTAAAGGATATATGACGCATGCAATGATGCAAGATTAGCGCACACTATAGAAAGAGTATTAGCGCATGCTAACAGTCAGAGACAATAGCCACTGGACAGAAACTGGAAGATGTTAACGTATGTACCATGCAGAGCATAACGTACGCTAAGGCAAATATACGCGATAGCGCACGCTAAGGAAGTCATCGAAGCGCACGCTAATAAACAACTGGCAGTAACGGCTAGTTTGCGGAAGAAGGCTATAAATACCAAATGAGTTGGTATCATTCCACACAACAACATTGAGCAATTCATAGACATTTGAGATATCATTGTAAACAGTATAGTTGTTGTTCTTGAGCTTAAATTAGAGTGATTGAGTGTTATACACAAAATCATACACGAGTGAGAAAAAGAAAAGATATGATTGGATTCGGTGTTATTAGGATCAAGGATCCGGCAATGTTAGAATCACAATTGTTATCTTAGTTAGGTTTATCTAGTACCAACAGAAAGCTAGAGTGGTTGATTTCTTATCCAATAGAAAAGGGAAAACGGTTTTACTCGGACCGATCGAAGACGAGCTTGTAATGGTAATCCCTCGACCGATATAAGAGAGGTGTAGAGGTTTTGATCTTGAACCTATATAAAAAGATACATCGAGAGAGAACGTAGGCATGTTTGGCCGAACCTCTATAAATCCGCGTGTCATTTATTTTCCGCAATTTAATATACACTTTCGCACAAACAGCGCAAATACCGATATACCTCCAACATACTGTACCTCAAACAATACCCAAGATTCTCAAAACATCATCATATCTCACCAATACGTAGATATACCAACTGTGACCAATCTCATCCATCAGATAACATCATCAAATCTCAACACGATAATCGATTGTCCATCAAAAGACAAGTACCAAGGAGGAAATACGAAACATACCTCAAGATACGCAATGCCACGACTCAGTCTATCTTGAGATCAGATCGATACAACATACGGACATGGTCCTAACACAAGACCTACAAATGCATACTCATATGGCAACATCAATATGCCCACAACAATAACAACATATACTCATGGAAATCCGATGATCCAACGCACACAGCATAAATCCCAAGATGATCCTATTAGATCAACACGAGGTGAATAACCAACAATACACACACGCACAACAACATATGTGTAATCCGATGATCCAGCGTTCACTGCATATATCCCAAGATGATCCTGTCGGACCAACACGAGGTGGAAAAACCCGTCCAATGATCCAGCACACGCTAGCATAGATCCCAAGATGATCCCGTGAGATCAACACGAGGTGGACATACGACAACAATGCACAAATGCATGATAACAACAATACACAAATGCATGACAACAACAATATACGAATGTATCACAACATGATCGACACAAAATGACAAGATGAATACAGTACTTGCTCGAGTCCTTCGAGAGCAATATCGATGTCAAAATCATCACCAATGATTATCCTCAATATTCGGCGATCCAAAATACCGTAGATTGTAGATAACTCATATCCTCGTCTTTACCAAAATATATCCATGATACTCAAGCATACCAATAACAAATGTAAATCATATACATTATGATTTAATTCCCAAAATCAGAAAACAGCGTACAATCCCAAATCTCCAGAGTTCATAATTATAATCATTGCTATACGAATTATAAACGAATGAAACTGAAACCTATTATAAACTGAGCAAGTAATAACTTGCCTCGATACAGATACGACGATAGTGAAGCCGTTACCAATTTCCTTGCCTTTGTCTACAAGCTCCTCGGCCCTGACCAAAGCAATTCACGGACATCCCAATCTCTATTGCAATATAACGATTAAAATCAACGATCACTTATTACAACCTAATGCAATAATCAATTAACAACATGTTCGATAGTAATCAACAACCGGCATAATCAACCAATTAAACTCAACGGTTCAACGTTATCTCGATCATATATAAACACAAACCATTCAACTCAAACAATTATGAATACAAGTCGCGATTCGATAATCAATCAGTTTCTAACAAGTGTCTCAACATTCTAGAGTCCAACTTCAACCTTAAATATGAATTAACAAGGTTCCTTCTTGTTCATACTCGTAAATTCGTAGAAAAGCAGTTACCGGTTATTTTCATCGATCCGAACTATCCACATAGCTCAACACCATGAATAATCATAATCCAAGATTAACTATAACCTCTCCGGATTAATCTTCATATCAGGATTCATTACCCATCAAGGACATATGAAATCGACCACTACAATCCACACAATATTGGTTCTAATCATCGAATCCATGTTAATACTCAAAACCATTTATACCGTATCACATATTCTTATCTGATATGATATATATCAAGAACACCGAGAACACCATGATTCCAGAGTCATGTTCATAACAAAACAACATAATCCAAGATATATATATATATATATACATACACACATATCATCATATCAGCATCTTCCTCAACTCAAGCTCCATGAAACTTCAAGAATCATCACAACACTTCCATAAACTATCATCACACGAATTAATCATCAACAACAATATCATAACCTGAAAATAAAGAGAGGATTAACCAACATACCTCAAGAAGATGAATAACACAATCAAAAATCTCAAGAATCAATAATATCTTCATATCTGAAGCTCTAATCCATGCCATCAAGCTCATAATCAAGTTAGAAGAGCCAAAAATCCATCTTGGAGGGTTAAAGTGAGAAAAACAAAGTGAACATCTCTAAAAATGCCAAAGTGACGGGTCTCACATATTTATATAAACTCATACCTTACGTGCGCTACATGAACTCCCTAGCGTATGTAAACATCCTTATGTACGTTATCCATCTTTGATTATGTACGTAATAACAATCCAGAAGCCACTGACTCAATTCGTTCGATGGTTACATACGTAACACCAATGCCATAGCGTACATAATATGGTCGTTGACTTGCTACAGTGTGATACTCATTTAACGTACATAACGGGATACCCATAACGTACGGAAAGCTATACGTTAACTCGCCTGTCCACATCTGTGCCGAAAGTTGCCGACCACGGGACCCACCCATCGATCATAGCCTGGTCCTGCCTGATACGACCTTATGTACAATAACTCTCCTTCTTAACGTACGTAAGCCTTGTGCATTAGCATACGCTAAATCCTTACTTTAGCGTACGTTAATCAGGATATACTCAGCAAATTCCAATTGTTCTTGTCCGTCGTCCCGATATACCAGATACCTATACACGACATACTGAATACATGTACTCATTCCAATAATATTATCATACAACACATTTGACACACAATATCTTCAAATGCAATTGTCGACCAATACGACAATTATACTAATACAGATGTCTCAGTCCTTCAATTATTTTATCCATATTGTATAGATTCCACACTGTACAATATAACTCGGATAAAATAACATTAAACAACCATAGTAGAAATTCAGGATATTACACAGCGGAAGAAAAAAACAATAATTAAACTGAAATCCTTAAGAAGACCAATCATGCATCGTATATACAAATATAAATAGACAATAGAAAAGTAATACAAAACATACCGTTGTAGTCCTTTGATTAAACGTTGGTGAAGAGTTTGTCACAAACCAGATTTTGCAAGCCTTCTTGAAAAATCCCGAGCACGGAAAATACCGTGCCTCTACTAGCCACGCGCCGGAAGGTGACTGGAAAAATTTATTGAAATTATTTATAACACTTTATGTATATAAAGATAATTTTTCTCTCAATTTTTCTTATCAAATTTTCTCTGAGAAATTGATGAAGAAAATGAACAAACCTCACTAAAAAAACTTTGATGGCAGCCGTGAGTATAAACATGTGGTTTGAGGATAATGATAAAATTATCAACTTATAAAAGCTCATGCCACCTAAAATCATATTAGATAAGATTTAATCTTATCATGAAAATTGTCCTTAAATGTATGAAACTTCAAGTAACATGTCTTTAAGAAGACAAAAAACACCAGCCTAATAATTAAAGGAAGGGGCGGCTAGGAGGATAATTGAGGAGGAGTTGGTTCGTTTCGGTCCGTGAAATATACAGTTGTGTGTCTAGTCCGATAGATACACCTTGGTATGTCTTAAATAAAATTAACACAATTAAGTAATCTAATTAATTAATTATATTGAAATATTATTTCTCCAAGGAAAAAATTTATTTATGAATTAAATAAATTACCCAGTAATTTATTTAATTCACTGGACCGATTTAATTTATCCAATAAATCAAATTAGATATCTAATGTCCAAAGTTCATTAAGAGAGAATGATCTCAAATTTATCCGCTGTCTCCCTACTGCGCGACTCGGTAGGTCTATCTTAGTAAGCAATGGGAGGAACCAAAGAGTTAAAGCACCACATAGCCAGTCTCGCAGCCTACACTATAACCTTAATGAGAACGAATGATAGGGATCCGTCATTGACTATTCCAAAGTGAAATCCATGAGACGAATTGAGGGTGAGTCAGTTCGAGTATACTAATGCCATTGTCATACCTACAATGTGTGCTCTGTAATACCCGTAATTTCGATTTTTGGTAATTTTCTTTTTTCGGCGGAAGTCCGTTTTGTCGACTCGCTTGTGACCGTTTCGTCATTCTGAGAATATTTAATTCTGCGCTTTTCGGCGGAAGTCCGGAAGCTGTTTTTCCGCACTTGAGTTCGATTCTTGCGAATCTCGCCCGAAACTGTTGTTTCGAGTTTCTTGTAACTTCATTTAATGTTATTATTCATGTTGCAAGGTTTGGTTTGGTGTTTCGATCACGTATCGTGTATTTCGGATGTTTTGGGCCATTTTCGTAATTTCTCAAAGTTTGGGGTAATTACTTCCGTTGTCGGATTTCGAGCCTCCGGGTGGTCGGAATCGTGTGTTCTATTAGCTCTTAGATTCATATTTGTGAGTACGTCGTAACCGTACCTTCGATTTATACTCAGGTTCGGGTTTCGGGGTCGTCCGGGCCGTCGGAGTGGCCACGGCCGAGTCACGGCCGGAGCAGGGCCTGACCTGGCCGAGTTACGGCCGTAACGGCCGAGAGTTACGGTTGTATGGCACCTGGAAGCTTCCGGACGAATGCCAGTTACGGCCGTAATGCGTGATCGGGTACGGCCGTACGAGCGCTGGGCATCTTCCAGACGAAGGCCAGTTACGGCCGTTATGTGTGCCAGTTACGGCCGTAAGTGTCCGGCAGGTGCTGGGCAGATTTTTTGACGAATGTCGGTTACGGCCGTAAGGCCTGCCGAGTACGGTCGTAAGGGCCGAGTTACGGCCGTAAGGCACTGCCGGTTACGGCCGTAACCCTGCCGGCTATATATAGCCTCGGCTCGGCCAAACTTCGTTTTTTCTCACATTTCCTCATTTTCTTGCGGCTATCGGACGGGTGCGACGGGAAATCGAGTTCTTGGTCGATTCTACTCAATTCCAAGGCGTTTTGGAAGATTCTTGTTAATTATATCATCATCCAATCCGTGTTCTTCGTCGAATCAAGGTATATTTCTTGATTTTCCTTCAAGTTGACTTTTTGGAGAAATTGTTCTTGATTTCGATTCTAGTCCAATTTTGATACATCGGTTGGTGTAGTATGATGTTATTAATCGTGTTCTATGGGATGTATATCCATATATCTAGTTTGTTTAACTCGATTGATGATTCGAGTGTTCTTGGGAATTATTGAACATTTAGTGTTCGATTAAATGCCCCAATGAGTTCCTTTCGATAGTTTGTTGGGATTTACGTTGTTTTCGGCCTTGATTCTCGTCGTAATCATGTTTTATTGTTCCTTACGGAGGATTATAGGTGCTCGAGGATTCCAATGTTGAATCTCGTTGGTGATTGATGATTCGTGTGGTGTTTTCCCGTAGTAATTTCGGTGTTATCGTGTTCTGGATGGTGTTCGGGCGTTCGGGGCTGTTCGACCGCTTTCCATCCGTCGTCTTGTTACGAACGTTGTTCCTAGGCAAGTACCTTGTCCATATAATTCTTGTTTTGTGGATATGATAATTGGTGATCGTCTAAATATGTTTGTTTGGTCATTTGAAAATTATTTTCAAAAGATTCGGCTACCCTTGTTAAAGGCTCTCGTTCAGAACGCTTATGTTTTGTAATTGTGTGGGTCGTATGTGACTACGTGGATCCTTTGGATATGTTTGGATTTTATGTGGTTCTTAATAATGCGTGTGTACGTATATGGCTTCATTTCAGTGTATTGCGTTTTGGACATGAGGTGATGTTAGTTGTTACTCCATTGAAAGGAGGTTGCGATGCTTAATGTTGTTTGGCTTAATAATCGATTATTGTTGTGTGCTTGTTATAAGTTATGTGCCTCCGGGTAGGATTGTTGAATCTTCGGGATCCGTACTTGCTAGTATGGGTCGGGCGAGACCGTAGGGTTATCCAATCGGGTATGTCTTGCGGGGACTCCGAGGTTCGTGGCTTGTTAGCCCGATGCCGAGATAACTAGTGGGGTTATCATCGGGTATGTCTTGCGGGGACTCCGAGGTTCGTGGCTTGTTATCCCGATGCCGAGATAACTTATGGTTGTGATTTGGTTGTGATGTACGTGTCATGGGTTATCCAATTGGGTATGTCTTGTGGGGACTCCGAGGTTCGTGGCTTGTTAGCCCGATGTCGGGATAACTAGTGGGGTTATCATGGGGTATGTCTTGCGGGGACTCCGAGGTTCGTGGCTTGTTAGCCCGATGCTGGGATAACTTATGGTTGTGATGTTGTGTTGTCATTTGTGTGTGATTTGTTTCGCTAGCCAGCTCGGGAGGGTCCTTCGAGGCCTCGAGTGGGATTCGTGGCTTCGTCCCGGTCCTAGGCGATGCTTATGTGTGATTATGCCGTGTTGATTTTATGTCCGTCGAGGACACGCGACTTGGGTTTTGGCCCTGTAAATTGTTGGTGGTTTCCTATTTGCGAAAACAAAACCTTTGGGTTGTGATCCTGTTGATTTTGGAAAGAGAAGGATTCAATAATCCTAAGTTGTTTTCTATTAAAACTCCCGAGAGTATTTTAAACCATTTTACAAACCGTTCTCGTTATTTGTGATCTTTCGGATTTGGAAAGTTTTACCCAAACTCTTGCCTCGGGAAGTATTCGTTTCGTTGTATTTGAATCTTTAAGGATTCCTGGTTATTGTTATTCTTGGAACTTGAATTATATGGCTCGTATTTGCACCTTTTATTTGCACTAGAAAAACAGTGGAGTTTTGCTAACCTCCGAGTATTCCGGGGGTGGATGTCTGTATTGCATTCAGGTTTTGGAGCAGAGCACAGGGTCGGCATAAAGGATGATGAAAGATGAATGATACTAATCACAGGAGGATCCGTATGATGTCATTGGTTTAGCTGTATTTTATTTCCGCTGCAGTTTTCTTTCCCCGTTGTACGGGAGTGTGTTGTATTCGACCCCTGCGTGGGCAAGTATTGTAATCGAGTTGTATGTTTTTATTGAAAGACCAAATCGGTCTACTGAGTCATTTTAGCCTTAAAGGCATTGTTGGGATGTTCTATGTTGTTACCAGCCTGGTAGATCCTTGAAGAAGGTTCTACGGCGTGTAATATCCCTGAGTGGATTGGGGGTGTTACATAAATGGTATCGGAGATTAGGTTGTGGAAACCTAGGCTGTCGGGTCAGTTGTGTCTATTGCGTTTTGTATCGTCGGATTTTGTCTGACTAAGTCGTGTCGCGACGCATCGTCTGAGTTTGTTGGTTGTGATTAGTATCGTGGGGCGATCATCATCTTCGTGCGACCTGTGGATGTAAGTCTCCCTTATTTGTATTGTGCCTCATGTGACACGAGCTATTTGTTTTATTTTGTATTAAGTGAGGGAATCTTTATGTATATTCTCGGTTTCGTGATGCGGTTATGCGACTCATGTTTCATTTATATGAGGAGTATTGTCATTATTTACGTCCTTTTGACTGCGATATTTGACTGTCGTTTCCGGTAAAGGACAGGTGTTGTCTTGATTTTGAGCGAGTTGTTGCGTGTATTATGATTGTATGTAAGTGAATATTGTTACATGTGAGTTTTTAGGCTATCTAGCCTAATAGATTTTTCGAAAACCTTGAGTATCTTAGAAAATAAAATTCCAGACGTACTTTTAAATGGATTGTATTTTCAAGGCACCTACTAGCGCAACTATCTGCTTCAAAAATCTTCTACCTCGTGGACCAAAATGTTTTGAGATATTTTCATTGTTTTAGAAACACTTTTACTTAGACCCGAGGGTCGAATATTTTGAAAGTTTTCACTAAAAGAAAAGTGTCCTCATTTTTGTTTAAACACAAGATGATTTTCAAAGTCTCGACAATGATGTTTGTTCAACTTTTTGTAAAATGATGCTCAAGATCAATTGGTGTTTCCAAACTATTTTCAAAAGGTGGTTTTCGTTTTTAAAACCCATCATTTCCTGCTTGTGATCGGAGAAGGTGTGTATGATATTGGTATTGTTATTAGGGTGTTAGCCCTCCGAATTGTGAATGAATTGGTGGTGTGAACGTTGAGTCGTTCGCCACGCATATGTTTTGTTAGCCCTCTGTGGGAGGTGTGATGACGATCTTTAATGTTGTCATTTCGTGGTGGCTTGCGTGTTATCGCACCTATGTGAGCTGTTAAAGCTTAGGTTTGTACGTTTGTGTACATGTGTGATTGTTTCATGATGTTTATAATTATGTGCTGGTTATTGTTCGGGCCATTAAAGTCGCCGAACGATACCGTCGTTGCTATAGTGTTTGTGTGTATATTACTCTACGATGGTAATCATTGTATATAATATGTGTTATGATTCTTTGTTGTGCTGAGTTGGCATCTCCGCTATGTTGTTTTGCGACGTTATGCCCCATTGTATCTAGCATTTTTATTTTCTGTATGCCGAGCCGAGGAGTTTCAACCGCGATGTGCCGGGGCATGCACGTGTAATTTGTCCTTCTCGTCAGTAACGCGTTTCAAGTGCGGACTCGAGGGACACCGTATTCAGTTTTGCGGATTGGCTACTGAGACTTTCGGAGTTCGCGCTTCAGCACAGTTATCAGAATCGGCTTTGAGAGACCTTTGAAGGATGTTTCTGTCGGTTGCTTGTTGTATTGTCACCTTGATTTTGTTGTTGTGAGTTTCGGGGACGATACTTCTTTTAGAAGAGGTCGAATGTAATGCCCGTATCATTTTTGACTTCCGCATTTTTCCTCTCTCTCTCTCGAGTCTATCGACTCGCTCGTGTTCGTTGATACTTTCTGAACTTGTTCTGTATTTCAGTTTCGTCGTTCGAACGAGCTGTGATCTTGTTTTGGGTCGATCTGGTTATCGCTGTGACTTTTCTGAGTCCGGTTTGATTTTTGTGAACCTTGTTCGGAAGTAACATCTTTTAGTTCTACTAGTTCTTTTATTCGAAGTGGATCTGATTTTGAACTTCTGTATTTTCGACTCTGACGACTCGTTTATGTTCGTTGATATTTTCTGAGCTTGTCGTGCCCCTTGCTTTTGTTGATCGAACGAGTGTGGTATTGTTTCGGAATAACTCGTTTATCGTTGTGACTTCTCAATTGCTATTCCTTTTCCTATGTATCTTATGTGAATGCACATCCTGTTGTTTTCACCGGATCGTATATTGTCTCGAGTCAAGATGTGAACCTTGGAGTTGTTGTTTGAACCTTATTGTTCTTCGTGATTCGAACATGATTGTTCGATTTTTATTGTCTCGATCGTTGTGGTTCGATCATTGATTGTTCAGTTTTTGTTGAAACCGTTTCGTGATTGTTGAGCGTTCAGACTCCTTCCTAATTTCCTTAAGTTCGGGAAATTAGTATTATTTTCGATCTTCCAACCCTTGGGTGGTGGAATTCTGTATTTGTTCAGCGATTGGCTCGCGTGTTGATTGATGTATCGTTAGGTTGGTCAATCGTGTTGATTTTCGTTCTTTGTGTTCTGTGATTGTTCGGATAATCGACTCGATTGTATTGTCTGTTTGATGACGCTTGTCACTTGTTGATTTTATTATGTCTATATCGGTGGCGTTGTGTCAGTCGCCGTGGAGCGTATTTTCACGTCGTATGTCTCTTTGCGTTTCTTGCAGCGTTTCGCCGTCGGGTGCGAGTTTTCGGTTTTTGTGTATCTCGTCGAGTTTTCTTGGCAGGGGATATTGCTTCTCCCTACTTATTTTTAAGTTTCGGGACGAAACTTCTTTTAAGGAGGGTAGAATGTAATACCCGTAATTTCGATCTCCGGTAATTTTCTTTTTTCACCGGAAGTCCGTTTTGTCGACTCGCTTGTGACCGTTTCGTCATTCTGAGAATATTTAATTCTGCGCTTTTCGACGTCCGAGTTCGTTTCGGTGTTGTTTTGTTGAGTTCCGTGATTTTTAGCGGTTTTCCGCACTTGAGTTCGATTCTTGCGAATCTCGTCCGAAACTGTTGTTTCGAGTTTCTCGTAAGTTCATTTAATGTTATTATTCATGTTGTGAGTTTTGGTTTGGTGTTTCGATCACGTATCGTGTATTTCGGACATTTTGGGCCATTTTCGTAATTTCCCAAAGTTCGGGGTAATTACTTCCATTGTCGGATTTCGAGCCTCCGGGTGGTCGGAATCGTGTGTTCTCTTAGCTCTTAGATTCATCTTTCCGAGTACGTCGTAACCGTACCTTCAATTTATACTCAGGTTCGGGTTTCGGGGTCGTCCGGGCCGTCGGAGTGGCCACGGCCGAGTCACGGCCGGAGCAGGGCCTGGCCTGGCCGAGTTATGGCTGTAAGGGCCGAGAGTTACGGCCGTATGGCGCCTGGCAGCTTCCGGATGAATGCCAGTTACGGCCGTAAAGCGTGATCGGGTACGGCCGTACGAGCGCTGGGCATCTTCCAAACGAAGGCCGGTTACGGTTGTAATGTGTGCCAGTTACGACCGTAAGTGTCCGGCAGGTGCTGGGCAGATATTTTGACGAATGCCGGTTACGGCCGTAAGGCCTGCCGAGTACGGCCGTAAGGGCCGAGTTACGGCCGTAAGGCACTGCCGGTTACGGCCGTAACCCTGCCGGCTATATATAGCCTGGGCTCGGCCAGACTTCGTTTTTTCTCACTTTTCCTCGTTTTCTTGCGGCTATCGGATGGGTGCGACGGGAAATCGAGTTCTTGGTCGATTCTAATCAATTCCAAGGCGTTTTGGAAGATTCTTGTTGTTTATATCATCATCCAACCCGTGTTCTTCGTCGAATCAAGGTATATTTCTTGATTTTCCTTCAAGTTGACTTTTTGGAGAAATTGTTCTTGATTTCGATTCTAGTCCGATTTTGATACATCGGTTGGTGTAGTATGATGTTATTAATCGTGTTCTATGGGTTGTATATCCATATATCGAGTTTGTTTAACTCGATTGACGATTCGAGTGTTCTTGGGAATTATTGAACATTTAGTGTTCGATTAAATGCCCCAATGAGTTCCTTTCGATAGTTTGTTGGGATTTACGTTGTTTTAGGCCTTGATTCTCTTCGTAATCATGTTTTATTGTTCCTTACATAGGATTATAGGTTCTTGAGGATTCCAATGTTGAATCTCGTTGGTGATTGATGATTCGTGTGGTGTTTTCCCGTAGTAATTTCGGTGTTATCGCGTTCTTGATGGTGTTCGGGCGTTCGGGGCTGTTCGACCATTTTCCATCCGTCGTCATGTTACGAACGTTGTTCCTAGGCAAGTACCTTGTCCATATAATTCTTGTTTTGTGGATATGATAATTGGTGATCGTCTAAATGTGTTTCTTTGGTCATTTGAAAATTATTTTCAAAAGATTCGGCTAGCCTTGTTAAAGGCTCTCTTTCAGAACGCGTATGTTTTGTAATTGTGTGGGTCGTAAGTGACTACGTGGATCCTTTGGATATGTTTGGATTTTATGTGGTGCTTAATAATGCGTGTGTACGTATATGGCTTCATTTTAGTGTATTGCGTTTTGGACATGAGGTGATGTTAGTTGTTACTCCATTTAAAGGAGGTTGTGATGCTTAATGTTGTTTGGCTTAATAATTGATTATTGTTGTGTGCTTGTTATAAGTGATGTGCCTCCGGGTAGGATTGTTGAATCTCCGGGATCCGTACTTGCTAGTATGGGTCTGGCGAGACCGTAGGGTTATCCAATCGGGTATGTCTTGCGGGGACTCCGAGGTTCGTGGCTTGTTAGCCCGATGCCGAGATAACTAGTGGGGTTATCATCGGGTATGTCTTGCGGGGACTCCGAGGTTCGTGGCTTGTTAGCCCGATGCCGGGATAACTTATGGTTGTGATTTGGTTGTGATGTGCGTGTCATGGGTTATCCAATTGGGTATGTCTTGCGGGGACTCCGAGGTTCGTGGCTTGTTAGGCCGATGCCGGGATAACTAGTGGGGTTATCATCGGGTATGTCTTGTGGGGACTCCGAGGTTCGTGGCTTGTTAGCCCGATGCCGGGATAACTTATGGTTGTGATGTTGTGTTGTCATTTGTGTGTGATTTGTTTCGCTAGCCAGCTCGGGAGGGTCCTTCGAGGCCTCGAGTGGGATTCGTGGCTTCGTCCCGGTCCTAGGCGATGCTTGTGTGTGATTATGCCGTGTTGATTTTATGTCCGTTGAGGACACGTGACTTGGGTTTTGGCCCTGTAAATTGTTGGTGGTTTCCTATTTGCGAAAACAAAACCTTGGGGTTGTGATCCTGTTGATTTTGGAAAGAGAAGGATTCAATAATCCTAAGTTGTTTTCTATTAAAACTCCCGAGAGTATTTTAAATCATTTTACAAACCGTTCTCGTTATTTGTGATCTATCGGATTTGGAAAGTTTTACCCAAACTCTTGCCTCGGGAAGTATTCGTTTCGTTGTATTTGAATCTTTAAGGATTCCTGGTTATTGTTATTCTTGGAACTTGAATAATATGGCTCGTATTTGCACCATGTATTTGCACTAGAAAAATAGTGGAGTTTTGCTAACCTCCGAGTATTCCGGGGGTGGATGTCTGTATTGCATTCAGGTTTTGGAGCATAGCACAGGGTCGGCATGAATGATGATGAAAGATGAATGATACTAATCACAGGAGGATCCGTATGATGTCATTGGTTTAGCTGTATTTTATTTCCGCTGCAGTTTTCTTTCCCCGTTGTACGGGAGTGTGTTGTATTCGACCCCTGCGTGGGCAAGTATTGTAATCGAGTTGTATGTTTTTATTGAAAGACTAAATCGGTCTACTGAGTCATTTTAGCCTTAAAGGCATTGTTGGGATGTTCTATGTTGTTACCAGCCTGGTAGATCTTTGAAGAAGGTTCTACGGCGTGTAATATCCCTGAGCGGATTGAGGGTGTTCCATAAATGGTTTCGGAGATTAGGTTGTGGAAACCTAGGCTGTTGGGTCAGTGGTGTATGTTGCGTTTTGTATCGTTGGATTTTGTTTGACTAAGTCGTGTCGCGACGCGTCGTCTGAGTTTGTTGGTTGTGATTAGTATCGTGGGGCGATCATCATCTTTGTGCGACCTGTGGATGTAAGTCTCCCTTATTTGTATTGTGCCTCATGTGACACGAGCTATTTGTTTTATTTTGTATTAAGTGAGGGAATCTTTATGTAGATTCTCGGTTTTGTGATGCGGTTATGCGACTCATGTTTCATTTATATGAGGAGTGTTGTCATTATTTACATCCTTTTGACTGTGATATTTGACTGTCGTTTCCGGTAAAGGACAGGTGTTGTCTTGATTTTGAGCGATTTGTTGCGTGTATTATGATTGTATGTAAGTGAATATTGTTACATGTGAGTTTTTAGGCTATCTAGCCTAATAGATTTTTCGAAAACCTTGAGTATCTTAGAAAATAAAATTCGAGACGTACTTTTAAATGGATTGTATTTTCAAGGCACCTACTAGCGCAACTATCTGCTTCAAAATTCTTCTACCTCGAGGACCAAAATGTTTTGAGATATTTTCATTGTTTTAGAAACACTTTTACTTAGACCCGAGGGTCAAATATTTTGAAAGTTTTCACTAAAAGAAAAGTGTCCTCATTTTTGTTTAAACACAAGATGATTTCCAAAGTCTCGACAATGATGTTTGTTCAACTTTTTGTAAAATGATGCTCAAGATCAACTGGTGTTTCCAAACTATTTTCAAAAGGTGGTTTTCGTTTTTAAAACCCATCATTTCCTGCTTGTGATCGGAGAAGGTGTGTATGATGTTGGTATTGTTGTTAGGGTGTTAGCCCTCCGAATTGTGAATGAATTGGTGGTGTGAACGTTGAGTCATTCGCCACGTATATGTTTTGTTAGCACTCTGTGGGAGGTGTGATGACGATCTTTAATGTTGTCATTTCGTGGTGGCTTGCGTGTTATCGCACCTGTGTGAGCTGTTAAAGCTTGGGTTTGTACGTTTGTGTACATGTGTGATTATTTCATGATGTTTGTAATTATGTTTTGGTTATTGTTCGGGCCATTAAAGTCGCCGAACGATACCGTCGTTGCTATAGTGTTTGTGTGTATATTACTTTACGATGGTAATCATTGTATATAATATGTGTTATGATTCTTTGTTGTGCTGAGTTGGCATCTCCGCTATGTTGTTTTGCGACGTTATGCCCCATTGTATCTAGCATTTTTATTTTCGGTATGCCGAGCCGAGGCATTTCAACCGCGATGTGCCGGGGCATGCACGTGTAATTTGTCCTTCTCGTCAGTAACGCGTTTCAAGTGCGGACTCGAGGGACACCGTATTTAGTTTTGCGGATTGGCTACTGAGACTTTCGGAGTTCGCGCTTCAGCACAGTTATCAGAATCGACTTTGAGAGACCTTTGAAGGATGTTTCTGTCGGTTGCTTGTTGTATTGTCACCTTGATTTCGTTGTTGTGAGTTTCGGGGAAGATACTTCTTTTATAAGAGGTCGGATGTAATGCCCGTATCATTTTTGACTTCCGCATTTTTTTTCTCTCTCTCTCTCTCGAGTCTATCGACTCGCTCGTGTTCGTTGATACTTTCTGAACTTGTTCTGTATTTCGGTTTCGTTGTTCGAATGAGCTGTGATCTTGTTTTGGGTCGATCTGGTTATCGCTGTGACTTTTCCGAGTCTGGTTCGATTCTTGTGAACCTTGTTCGGAAGTAACATCTTTTGGTTCTACTAGTTCTTTTATTCGAAGTGGATCTGATTTTGAACTTCTGTATTTTCGACTCTGACGACTCGTTTATGTTCGTTGATATTTTCTGAGCTTGTCGTGCCCCTTGCTTGTTGTAACGCCCCCAAAATGAACCGGGACGCCACAGTGCCGTAGATCCCATGAGGGACCCACAAGGCAAGTTTCTAAAATATTTTATTAAAAGTGGTAATATACGGAAGTAATTAAGAAAGTATTCGTGCATCCCAAGGTACAATGCAAATAGTGTCCGTACATACGGTTATTACACAACGTGGAATGTTCAAATTTATTTAAGAAATTAACAGGCCTTCTTCCAACACAGCTCACGCCTGGCCGTAACCTTCGGGGTTGTCCTGCACAAATTCAACAAATTTACCTGGCACGACATGTCGTGCCAGTAACCTAGGTCAGAAACAATCCCAACCAAACTCAAAGTAAAATCTAATAATTTCCAGGAATAAAGTTATCACCGACTGTTCCATGTTATTACTTTTTATCAGCACATAAACTCCCAAGGTCGCAACCAAGGGTCACGGAAGTATCTACACAGGAATACTCCGGACGTGGGTACCATTCAGGTTTTATCCCGCAACACGGTCCAACAAGAAAACTCCCAAGGCCGCGGCCAAGGGTCACGGTAGTATCTACTCGGGAATACTCCGGACAATGATAATCGTAATAGCACCATTCCACAATAGTAACATTTACTATGTCTAAAATTATAAGACGTAAAGTCTGAGCAAGATTCACTTGCCTCAAATCCGACGCGAGTTATTTCCGGACAAGGAACGGCTTGAACGATCGCACTTGGAAATACGACCTATTACATGTTTGTCGATTAACATCTCGTGATATTAATAATGATCAACGACGTTCCTCCCCCTCCCGTATGTTAAAACCCTATCCTAGTTGTTTATGATGTCGGAATCGAATTTCTCCATTTTTTTTATCCATAATGCGTGCCATTAAGTTCTTAGGTTCGGCAACATTCTCTATAAGTTATCCGTCCGCTAAACAATAGTGTTTTAACACAACATTCCTAGTTAATTATAACCGACAATCACCAATATTTCATCGTTGTCTTAATATGAAAGTCTAGAACGATCAATCCATCATTTTAACATGTTTCGGTATCTATTTAGCTAGAAATTGTTGGTAACTTCATCAAGGATTCATTGACGGTTTTGTTCAACATGATAGTATGGTTATATATGAAATCCTTCAAGATGATTCCGAGAAGTTGGTGATTAGCAATATGATTATGAGTTCTACCATTATTCATTCCAATTTCAAGCTTTGATGGATATCGATTAACAATTGTGATAGCTATATACCGGTTCGATTATTACGGAGGGTTCTAAGCTACCCAAGGCATCCGAGGTTTACTAAAACTTGCTAAACGATACTGAAATGAGTTCAAGATTGAATAAACTTACCTTAATTGACAAAAGATGATGAAGAACGACGGTGGACGAAGGAGAACGAGAAGATAACACCTTCAAGACCCTCCCCGAAGCTTGATTAACGCACTCTAATAGGATAGCACTTGAATTGGGAGGCTAGAATTGGTTCAACGATGGTGGAGAGTAGTGTACCAGGAAGAAGGATGATGTTTGGGACGGGAGAAATGAAGGCAAGGTGTTCTTTTATAAACTTAAGTTGCCCTTACGTACGTTATGCCTCATGCATTACGTACGTAAGAGGCTTTACGTACGTTACGGTGAAATACTTAACGTACGTAAGGAACTTACTGGAACGATTCACCCACATCGCGTTAAATGCGTAGCTAAAACGGGTTTACGTCGTAACACCTCGTTGACTTACTGTCGCAATCACGCCGAAAGTTGGTCGGCACGCGTACTACCGGACGAAGATTCTGTCCAAGACCGAAGACCGTTGTTACGTGCGTAAGGGCCAACATATAACGTACGTGATGGCTCGGACATAGCGTACGTAATGGGTCGGAGTATAACGTACGTAGCGACAGTTTTGTTTGTCAAATTATCATCTCATTAATTTATTATGACACGACTCCCTCTCCATGTCGCCCGGAAATCTCTCGGGGAACAAGACGTTGGCCACCGTCATATTCGCACCGATAATTACCTAACGACATCGAGGTATGTCACTGAAAGTTCGTCAATCATCATGCCATCACAATACACGAATAATAGATACGATGCCGTACAACCATATTATACAAAATATGTTTTATTGCAATGGAGTACATTTATTCATCAAACAGGAAAAATAGACGTGAGCGCCCAAAGTAAAAAAAAAAAAAGCATGTAATACTGGTGGTATTACACTTGTGTTGATCGAACTAGTGTGGTATTGTTTCGGAATAACTCGTTTATCATTGTGACTTTTCAATTGCTATTCTTTTTCCTATGGATCTTATGTGAATGCACATCCTGTTGTTTTCACCGGATCGTATATTGTCTCGAGTCGAGATGTGAACCTTGGAGTTGTTGTTTAAACCTCATTGTTCTTCGTGATTCGAACATGATTGTTCGATTTTTGTTGTCTCGATCATTGTGGTTCGATCATTGATTGTTCAGTTTTTGTTGACCCTATTTCGTGATTGTTGAGCGTTCAGACTCCTTCCTAATTTCCTTAAGTTTGGGAAATTAGTATCATTTTCGATCTTCCAACCCTTGGGCGGTGAAATTCTGTATTTGTTTAGCGATTGGCTCGCGTGTTGATTGATGTATCGTTAGGTTGGTCAATTGTGTTGATTTTCGTTCTTTGTGTTCTGTGATTGTTCGGATAATCGACTCGATTGTATTGTCTGTTTGATGATGCTTGTCACTTGTTGATTTTATTATGTCTCTACCGGTGACGTTATGTTAGTCGCCATGGAGCGTATTTTCACGTCGTATGTCTCTTTGTGTTTCTTGCAGCGTTTCGCCGTCGGGTGCGAGTTTTCGGTTTTTGTGTATCTCGTCGAGTTTTCCTGGAAGGGGATATTGCTTCTCCCTACTTATTTTTAAGTTTCGGGACGAAACTTCTTTTAAAGAGGATAGAATGTAATACCCGTAATTTCGATTTCCGGTAATTTTCTTTTTTCGGCGGAAGTCCGATTTGTCGACTCGCTTGTGACCGTTTCGTCATTCTGAGAATATTTAATTCTGTGCTTTTCTACGTCCGAGTTCGTTTCGGTGTCGTTTTGTTGAGTTCCGTGCTTTTTAGCGGTTTTTCAGCACTTGAGTTCAATTCTTGCGAATTTCGTCCGAAACTGTTATTTCGAGTTTCTCGTAAGTTCATTTAATGTTATTCTTCATTTTGCGAGTTTTGGTTTGGTGTTTCGATCACGTATCGTGTATTTCAAACGTTTTGAGCCATTTTCATAATTTCCTAAAGTTCGGGGTAATTACTTCCGTTGTCGGATTTCGAGCCTCCGGCTGGTCGGAATCGTGTGTTCTCTTAGCTCTTAGATTCATCTTTCCGAGTACGTCGTAACCGTACCTTCGATTTATACTCAGGTTCGGGTTTCGGGGTCGTCCGGGCCGTCGGAGTGGCCACGGCCGAGTCACGGCCGGAGCAGGGCCAGGCCTAGCCGAGTTACGGCCGTAAGGGCCGAGAGTTACGGCCGTATGGCGCCTGGCATCTTCCGGACAAATGCCAGTTACGGCCGTAACGCGTGATCGGGTACGGCCGTCTGGCCAGGCATCTTCAGGCGAAGGCGATTCTGGCGTAATGTGTGCGATTCGACCGTAAGTGTCCTGGCAGTCTTTGGCGGATATTTTGACGAATGCCGGTTACGGCCGTAAGGCCTGCCGAGTACGGCCGTAAGGGCCGAGTTACGGCCGTAAGGCACTGCCGGTTACGGCCGTAACCCTGCCGGCTATATATAGCCTGGGCTCGGACAGACTTCGTTTTTTCTCACTTTTCCTCGTTTTCTTGCGGCTATCGGACGGGTGCGACGGGAAATCGAGTTCTTGGTCGATTCTACTCAATTCCAAGGCGTTTTGGAAGATTCTTGTTGATTATATCATCATCCAACCCGTGTTCTTCGTCGAATCAAGGTATATTTCTTGATTTTCCTTCAAGTTGACTTTTTGGAGAAATTGTTCTTGATTTCGATTCTAGTCCGATTTTGATACATCGGTTGGTGTAGTATGATGTTATTAATCGTGTTCTATGGGTTGTATATCCATATATCGAGTTTGTTTAACTCGATTGACGATACGAGTGTTCTTGGGAATTATTGAACATTTAGTGTTCGATTAAATGCCCCAATGAGTTCCTTTCGATAGTTTGTTGGGATTTATGTTGTTTTCGGCCTTGATTCTCTTCGTAATCATGTTTTATTGTTCCTTACGGAGGATTATAGGTGCTCGAGGATTCCAATGTTGAATCTCATTGGTGATTGATGATTCGTGTGGTGTTTTCCCGTAGTAATTTCGGTGTTATCGCGTTCTTGATGGTGTTCGGGCGTTCGAATCGCATTGTTTTCCATCCGTCGTCATGTTACGAACGTTGTTCCTAGGCAAGTACCTTGTCCATATAATTCTTGTTTTGTGGATATGATAATTGGTGATCGTGTAAATGTGTTTGTTTGGTCATTTGAAAATTATTTTCAAAAGATTCGGCTAGCCTTGTTAAAGGCTCTCTTTCAGAACGCGTATGTTTTGTAATTGTGTGGGTCGTAAGTAACTACGTGGATCCTTTGGATATGTTTGGATTTTATGTGGTGCTTAATAATGCGTGTGCACGTATATGGCTTCATTTCAGTGTATTGCGTTTTGGACATGAGGTGATGTTAGTTGTTACTCCATTTAAAGGAGGTTGCGATGCTTAATGTTGTTTGGCTTAATAATTGATTATTGTTGTGTGCTTGTTATAAGTGATGTGCCTCCGGGTAACATTGTTGAATCTCCGGGATCCGTACTTGCTAGTATGGATCGGGCGAGACCGTAGGGTTATCCAATCGGGTATGTCTTGCGGGGACTCCGAGGTTCGTGGCTTGTTAGCCCGATGCCGGGATAACTTATGGTTGTGATTTGGTTGTGATGTACGTGTCATGGGTTATCCAATTGGGTATGTCTTGCGGGGACTCCGAGGTTCGTGGATTGTTAGCTCGATGCCGGGATAACTAGTGGGGTTATCATCGGGTATGTCTTGTGGGGACTCCGAGGTTCGTGGCTTGTTAGCCCGATGCCGGGATAACTTAGGGTTGTGATGTTGTGTTGTCATTTGTGTGTGATTTGTTTCGCTAGCCAGCTCGGGAGGGTCCTTCGAGGCCTCGAGTGGGATTCGTGGCTTCGTCCCGGTCCTAGGCGATGCTTGTGTGTGATTATGCTGTGTTGATTTTATGTCCGTCGAGGACACGTGACTTGGGTTTTGGCCCTGTAAATTGTTGGTGGTTTCCTATTTGCGAAAACAAAACCTTTGGGTTGTGATCCTGTTGATTTTGGAAAGAGAAGGATTCAATAATCCTCAGTTGTTTTCTATTAAAACTCCCGAGAGTATTTTAAACCATTTTACAAACCGTTCTCGTTATTTGTGATCTTTCGGATTTGGAAAGTTTTACCCAAACTCTTGCCTCGGGAAGTATTCGTTTCGTTGTATTTGAATCTTTAAGGATTCCTGGTTATTGTTATTCTTGGAACTTGAATTATATGGCTCGTATTTGCACCATGTATTTGCACTAGAAAAATAGTGGAGTTTTGCTAACCTCCGAGTATTCCGGGTATGGATGTCTGTATTGCATTCAGATTTTGGAGCAGAGCACAGGGTCGGCATGAAGGATGATGAAAGATGAATGATACTAATCACAGGAGGATCCGTATGATGTCATTGGTTTAGCTGTATTTTATTTCCGCTGCAGTTTTCTTTCCCCGTTGTACGGGAGTGTGTTGTATTCGACCCCTGCGTGGGCAAGTATTGTAATCGAGTTGTATGTTTTTATTGAAAGACTAAATCGGTCTATTGAGTCATTTTAGCCTTAAAGGCATTGTTGGGATGTTCTATGTTGTTACCAGCCTGGTAGATCTTTGAAGAAGGTTCTACGGCGTGTAATATCCCTGAGCGGATTGAGGGTGTTACATAAATGGTATCGGAGATTAGGTTATGGAAACCTAGGCTGTCGGGTCAGTGGTGTCTGTTGCGTTTTGTATCGTCGGATTTTGTCTGACTAAGTCGTGTCGCGACGCGTCGTCTGAGTTTGTTGGTTGTGATTAATATCGTGGGGCGATCATCATCTTTGTGCGACCTGTGGATGTAAGTCTCCCTTATTTGTATTGTGCCTCATGTGACACGAGCTATTTGTTTTATTTTGTAATAAGTGAGGGAATCTTTATGTAGATTCTTGGTTTTGTGATGCGGTTATGCGACTCATGTTTCATTTATATGAGGAGTATTGTCATTATTTACGTCCTTTTGACTGTGATATTTGACTGTCGTTTCCGGTAAAGGACAGGTGTTGTCTTGATTTTGAGCGAGTTGTTGCGTGTATTATGATTGTATGTAAGTGAATATTGTTACATGTGAGTTTTTAGGCTATCTAACCTAATAGATTTTTCGAAAACCTTGAGTATCTTAGAAAATAAAATTCGAGACGTACTTTTAAATGGATTGTATTTTCAAGGCACCTACTAGCGCAACTATCTGCTTCAAAATTCTTCTACCTCGAGGACCAAAATGTTTTGAGATATTTTCATTATTTTAGAAACACTTTTACTTAGAACCGAGGGTCGAATATTTTGAAAGTTTTCACTAAAAGAAAAGTGTCCTCATTTTTGTTTAAACGCAAGATGATTTTCAAAGTCTCGACAATGATGTTTGTTCAACTTTTTGTAAAATGATGCTCAAGATCAACTGGTGTTTCCAAACTATTTTCAAAAGGTGGTTTTCGTTTTTAAAACCCATCATTTCCTGCTTGTGATCGGAGAAGGTGTGTATGATGTTGGTATTGTTGTTAGGGTGTTAGCCCTCCGAATTGTGAATAAATTGGTGGTGTGAACGTTGAGTCGTTCGCCACGCATATGTTTTGTTAGCCCTCTGTGGGAGGTGTGATGACGATCTTTAATGTTGTCATTTCGTGGTGGCTTGCGTGTTATCGCACCTATGTGAGCTGTTAAAGCTTGGGTTTGTACGTTTGTGTACATGTGTGATTGTTTCATGATGTTTGTAATTATGTGCTGGTTATTGTTCGGGCCATTAAAGTCGCCGAACGATACCGTCGTTGCTATAGTGTTTGTGTGTATATTACTTAACGATGGTAATCATTGTATATAATATGTGTTATGATTCTTTGTTGTGCTGAGTTGGCATCTCCACTATGTTGTTTTGCGACGTTATGCCCCATTGTATCTAGCATTTTTATTTTCGGTATGCCGAGCCGAGGCGTTTCAACCGCGATGTGCCGGGGCATGCACGTGTAATTTGTCCTTCTCGTCAGTAACGCGTTTCAAGTGCGGACTCGAGGGACACCGTATTCAGTTTTGCGGATTGGCTACTGAGACTTTCGGAGTTCGCGCTTCAGCACAGTTATCAGAATCGGCTTTGAGAGACCTTTGAAGGATGTTTCTATCGGTTGCTTGTTGTATTGTCACCTTGATTTCGTTGTTGTGAGTTTCGGGGACGATACTTCTTTTAGAAGAGGTCGAATGTAATGCCCGTATCATTTTTGACTTCCGCATTTTTCCTCTATCTCTCGAGTCTATCGACTCGCTCGTGTTCGTTGATACTTTCTGAACTTGTTCTGTATTTCAGTTTCGTCGTTCGAACGAGCTGTGATCTTGTTTTGGGTCGATCTGGTTATCGCTGTGACTTTTCTGAGTCCGGTTTGATTCTTGTGAACCTTGTTCGGAAGTAACATCTTTTAGTTCTACTAGTTCTTTTATTCGAAGTGGATCTGATTTTGAACTTCTGTATTTTCGACTCTGACGACTCGTTTATGTTCGTTGATATTTTCTGAGCTTGTCGTGCCCCTTGCTTTTGTTGATCGAACGAGTGTGGTATTGTTTCGGAATAACTCGTTTATCGTTGTGACTTCTCAATTGCTATTCCTTTTCCTATGTATCTTATGTGAATGCACATCCTGTTGTTTTCACCGGATCGTATATTGTCTAGAGTCAAGATGTGAACCTTGGAGTTGTTGTTTGAACCTTATTGTTCTTCGTGATTCGAACATGATTGTTCGATTTTTATTGTCTCGATCATTGTGGTTCGATCATTGATTGTTCAGTTTTTGTTGACCCCGTTTCGTGATTGTTGAGCGTTCAGACTCCTTCCTAATTTCCTTAAGTTCGGGAAATTAGTATTATTTTCGATCTTCCAACCCTTGGGTGGTGGAATTCTGTATTTGTTCAGCGATTGGCTCGCGTGTTGATTGATGTATCGTTAGGTTGGTCAATCGTGTTGATTTTCGTTCTTTGTGTTCTGTGATTGTTCGGATAATCGACTCGATTGTATTGTCTGTTTGATGACGCTTGTCACTTGTTGATTTTATTATGTCTCTACCGGTGGCGTTGTGTTAGTCGCCGTGGAGCGTATTTTCACGTCGTATGTCTCTTTGCGTTTCTTGCAGCGTTTCGCCGTCGGGTGCGAGTTTTCGGTTTTTGTGTATCTCGTCGAGTTTTCCTGGCAGGGGATATTGCTTCTCCCTACTTATTTTTAAGTTTCGGGACGAAACTTCTTTTAAGGAGGGTAGAATGTAATACCCGTAATTTCGATTTCCGGTAATTTTCTTTTTTCGGCGGAAGTCCGTTTTGTCGACTCGCTTGTGACCGTTTCGTTATTCTGAGAATATTTAATTCTGCGCTTTTCGACGTCCGAGTTCGTTTCGGTGTTGTTTTGTTGAGTTCCGTGCTTTTTAGCGGTTTTCCGCACTTGAGTTCGATTCTTGCGAATCTCGTCCGAAACTGTTGTTTCGAGTTTCTCGTAAGTTCATTTAATGTTATTATTCATGTTGTGAGTTTTGGTTTGGTGTTTCGATCACGTATCGTGTATTTCGGACGTTTTGGGCCATTTTCGTAATTTCCCAAAGTTCGGGGTAATTACTTCCATTGTCGGATTTCGAGCCTCCGGGTGGTCGGAATCGTGTGTTCTCTTAGCTCTTAGATTCATCTTTCCGAGTACGTCGTAACCGTACCTTCTATTTATACTCAGGTTCGGGTTTCGGGGTCGTCCGGGCCATCGGAGTGGCCACGGCCGAGTCACGGCCGGAGCAGGGCCTGGCCTGGCCGAGTTACGGCTGTAAGGGCCGAGAGTTACGGCCGTATGGCGCCTGGAAGCTTCCGGACGAATGCCAGTTACGGCCGTAAAACGTGATCGGGTACGGCCGTACGAGCATTGGGCATCTTCCAAACGAAGGCCGGTTACGGCTGTAATGTGTGTGCGATTCTGGCCAGTAAGTGTCCGTAGTCTTTGGCGGATATTTTGACGAATACCGGTTACGGCCGTAAGGCTGCGAAATCTGGCCGTAAGGGCGAGTTACGGCCGTAAGGCTGCCGATTCTGTAGTAACCTGCCGGCTATATATAGCCTAGGCTCGGCCAGACTTCGTTTTTTCTCACTTTTCCTCGTTTTCTTGCGGCTATCGGACGGGTGCGACGGGAAATCGAGTTCTTGGTCGATTCTACTCAATTCCAAGGCGTTTTGGAAGATTCTTGTTGATTATATCATCATCCAACCTGTGTTCTTCGTCGAATCAAGGTATATTTCTTGATTTTCCTTCAAGTTGACTTTTTGGAGAAATTGTTCTTGATTTCGATTCTAGTCCGATTTTGATACATCGGTTGGTGTAGTATGATGTTTTTAATCGTGTTCTATGGGTTGTATATCCATATATCGAGTTTGTTTAACTCTATTGACGATACAAGTGTTCTTGGGAATTATTGAACATTTAGTGTTCGATTAAATGCCCCAATGAGTTCCTTTCGATAGTTTGTTGGGATTTATGTTGTTTTTGGCCTTGATTCTCTTCGTAATCATGTTTTATTGTTCCTTACGGAGGATTATAGGTGCTCTAGGATTCCAATGTTGAATCTCGTTGGTGATTGATGATTCGTGTGGTGTTTTCCCGTAGTAATTTCGGTGTTATCGCGTTCTTGATGGTGTTCGGGCGTTCGGGGCTGTTCGACTGTTTTCCATCCGTCGTCATGTTACGAACGTTGTTCCTAGGCAAGTACCTTGTCCATATAATTCTTGTTTTGTGGATATGATAATTGGTGATCGTCTAAATGTGTTTGTTTGGTCATTTGAAAATTATTTTCAAAAGATTCGGCTAGCCTTGTTAAAGGCTCTCTTTCAGAACGCGTATGTTTTGTAATTGTGTGGGTCGTAAGTGACTACGTGGATCCTTTGGATATGTTTGGATTTTATGTGGTGCTTAATAATGCGTGTGTACGTATATGGCTTCATTTCAGTGTATTGCGTTTTGGACATGAGGTGATGTTAGTTGTTACTCCATTTAAAGGAGGTTGCGATGCTTAATGTTGTTTGGCTTAATAATTGATTATTGTTGTGTGCTTGTTATAAGTGATGTGCCTCCGGGTAAGATTGTTGAATCTCCGGGATCCGTACTTGCTAGTATGGATCGGGCGAGACCGTAGGGTTATCCAATCGGGTATGTCTTGGGGGGACTCCGAGGTTCGTGGCTTGTTAGCCCGATGCCGAGATAACTCGTGGGGTTATCATCGGGTATGTCTTGCGGGGACTCCGAGGTTCGTGGCTTGTTAGCCCGATGCCGGGATAACTTATGGTTGTGATTTGGTTGTGATGTACGTGTCATGGGTTATCCAATTGGGTATGTCTTGCGGGGACTCCGAGGTTCGTGGCTTGTTAGCTCGATGCCGGGATAACTAGTGGGGTTATCATCGGGTATGTCTTGTGGGGACTCCGAGGTTCGTGGCTTGTTAGCCCGATGCCGGGATAACTTATGGTTGTGATGTTGTGTTGTCATTTGTGTGTGATTTGTTTCGCTAGCCAGCTCGGGAGGGTCCTTCGAGGCCTCGAGTGGGATTCGTGGCTTCGTCCCGGTCCTAGGCGATGCTTGTGTGTGATTATGCCGTGTTGATTTTATGTCCGTCGAGGACACGTGACTTGGGTTTTGGCCCTGTAAATTGTTGGTGGTTTCCTATTTGCGGAAACAAAACCTTTGGGTTGTGATCCTGTTGATTTTGGAAAGAGAAGGATTCAATAATCCTCAGTTGTTTTCTATTAAAACTCCCGAGAGTATTTTAAACCATTTTACAAACCGTTCTCGTTATTTGTGATCTTTCGGATTTGGAAAGTTTTACCCAAACTCTTGCCTCGGGAAGTATTCGTTTCGTTGTATTTGAATCTTTAAGGATTCCTGGTTATTGTTATTCTTGGAACTTGAATTATATGGCTCGTATTTGCACCATGTATTTGCACTAGAAAAATAGTGGAGTTTTGATAACATCCTAGTATTAGGGGTGGATGTCTGATTGCATTCGGGTTTTGGAGCAGAGCACGGGGTCGGCATGAAGGATGATGAAAGATGAATGATACTAATCACGGGAGGATCCGTATGATGTCATTGGTTTAGCTGTATTTTATTTCATTATAGTTTTCTTTCCCCGTTGTACGGGAGTGTGTTGTATTCGACCCCTGCGTGGGCAAGTATTGTAATCGAGTTGTATGTTTTTATTGAAATACTAAATCGGTCTACTGAGTCATTTTAGCCTTAAAGGCATTGTTGGGATGTTCTATGTTGTTACCAGTCTGGTAGATCTTTGAAGAAGGTTCTACGGCGTGTAATATCCCTGAGCGGATTGAGGGTGTTACATAAATGGTATCGGAGATTAGGTTGTGGAAACCTAGGCTGTCGGGTCAGTGGTGTCTGTTGCGTTTTGTATCGTCGGATTTTGTCTGACTAAGTCGTGTCGCGACGCGTCGTCTGAGTTTGTTGGTTGTGATTAGTATCGTGGGGCGATCATCATCTTTGTGCGACCTGTGGATGTAAGTCTCCCTTATTTGTATTGTGCCTCATGTGACACGAGCTATTTGTTTTATTTTGTATTAAGTGAGGGAATCTTTATGTAGATTCTCGGTTTTGTGATGCGGTTATGCGACTCATGTTTCATTTATATGAGGAATATTGTCATTATTTACGTCCTTTTGACTGTGATATTTGACTGTCGTTTCCGGTAAAGGACAGGTGTTGTCTTGATTTTGAGCGAGTTGTTGCGTGTATTATGATTGTATGTAAGTGAATATTGTTACATGTGAGTTTTTAGGCTATCTAGCCTAATAGATTTTTCGAAAACCTCGAGTATCTTAGAAAATAAAATTCGAGACGTACTTTTAAATGGATTGTATTTTCAAGGCACCTACTAGCGTAACTATCTGCTTCAAAATTCTTCTACCTCAAGGACCAAAATGTTTTGAGATATTTTCATTGTTTTAGAAACACTTTTACTTAGACCCGAGGGTCGAATATTTTGAAAGTTTTCACTAAAAGAAAAGTGTCCTCATTTTTGTTTAAACACAAGATGATTTTCAAAGTCTCGACAATGATGTTTGTTCAACTTTTTGTAAAATGATGCTCAAGATCAATTGGTGTTTCCAAACTATTTTCAAAAGGTGGTTTTCGTTTTTAAAACCCATCATTTCCTGCTTGTGATCGGAGAAGGTGTGTATGATGTTGGTATTGTTGTTAGGGTGTTAGCCCTCCGAATTGTGAATGAATTGGTGGTGTGAACGTTGAGTTGTTCGCCACGCATATGTTTTGTTAGCCCTCTGTGGGAGGTGTGATGACGATCTTTAATGTTGTCATTTCGTGGTGGCTTGCGTGTTATCGCACCTGTGTGAGCTGTTAAATCTTGGGTTTGTACGTTTGTGTACATGTGTGATTGTTTCATGATGTTTGTAATTATGTGCTGGTTATTGTTCGGGCCATTAAAGTCGCCGAACGATACCGTCGTTGCTATAGTGTTTGTGTGTATATTACTTTACGATGGTAATCATTGTATATAATATGTATTATGATTCTTTGTTGTGCTGAGTTGGCATCTCCGCTATGTTGTTTTGCGATGTTATGCCCCATTGTATCTAGCATTTTTATTTTCGGTATGCCGAGCCGAGGCGTTTCAACCGCGATGTGCCGGGGCATGCACGTGTAATTTGTCCATCTCGTCAGTAATGCGTTTCAAGTGCGGACTCGAGGGACACCGTATTCAGTTTTGCGGATTGGCTACTGAGACTTTCGGAGTTCGCGCTTCAGCATAGTTATCAGAATCGGCTTTGAGAGACCTTTGAAGGATGTTTCTGTCGGTTGCTTGTTGTATTGTCACCTTGATTTCGTTGTTGTGAGTTTCGGGGACGATACTTCTTTTAGAAGAGGTCGAATGTAATGCCCGTATCATTTTTTACTTCCGCATTTTCTCTCTCTCTCTCTCTCTCGAGTCTATCGACTCGCTCGTGTTCGTTGATACTTTCTGAACTTGTTCTGTATTTCGGTTTCGTCGTTCGAATGAGCTGTGATCTTGTTTTGGGTCGATCTGGTTATCGCTGTGACTTTTCCGAGTCCGGTTCGATTCTTGTGAACCTTGTTCGGAAGTAACATCTTTTGGTTCTACTAGTTATTTTATTCGAACTGGATCTGATTTTGAACTTCTGTATTTTCGACTCTGACGACTCGTTTATGTTCGTTGATATTTTCTGAGCTTGTCGTGCCCCTTGCTTTTGTTGATCGAATGAGTGTGGTATTGTTTCGGAATAACTCGTTTATCATTGTGACTTTTCAATTGCTATTCTTTTTCCTATGGATCTTATGTGAATGCACATCCTGTTGTTTTCACCGGATCGTATATTGTCTCGAGTCGAGATGTGAACCTTGGAGTTGTTGTTTAAACCTTATTGTTCTTCGTGATTCGAACATGATTGTTCGATTTTTGTTGTCTCGATCATTGTGGTTCGATCATTGATTGTTCAGTTTTTGTTGACCCCGTTTCGTGATTGTTGAGCGTTCAGACTCCTTCCTAATTTCCTTAAGTTCGGGAAATTAGTATCATTTTCGATCTTCCAACCCTTGGGCGGTGGACTTCTGTATTTGTTCAGCGATTGGCTCGCGTGTTGATTGATATATCGTTAGGTTGGTCAATCGTGTTGATTTTCGTTCTTTGTGTTCTGTGATTGTTCGGATAATCGACTCGATTGTATTGTCTGTTTGATGATGCTTGTCACTTGTTGATTTTATTATGTCTCTACCGGTGGCGTTGTGTTAGTCGCCATGGAGCGTATTTTCACGTCGTATGTCTCTTTGTGTTTCTTGCAGCGTTTCGCCGTCGGGTGCGAGTTTTCGGTTTTTGTGTATCTCGTCGAGTTTTCCTGGCAGGGGATATTGCTTCTCCCTACTTATTTTTAAGTTTCGGGACGAAACTTCTTTTAAGGAGGGTAGAATGTAATACCCGTAATTTCGATTTCCGGTAATTTTCTTTTTTCGGCAGAAGTCCGTTTTGTCGACTCGCTTGTGACCGTTTCGTCATTCTGAGAATATTTAATTATGTGCTTTTCGACGTCCGAGTTCGTTTCGGTGTCGTTTTGTTGAGTTCCGTGCTTTTTAGCGGTTTTTCAGCACTTGAGTTCGATTCTTGCGAATCTCGTCCGAAACTGTTGTTTCGAGTTTCTCGTAAGTTCATTTAATGTTATTATTCATGTTGCGAGTTTTGGTTTGGTGTTTCGATCACGTATCGTGTATTTCGGACGTTTTGGGCCATTTTCGTAATTTCCCAAAGTTCGGGGTAATTACTTCCGTTGTCGGATTTTGAGCCTCCGGGTGGTCGGAATCGTGTGTTCTCTTAGCTCTTAGATTCATCTTTCCGAGTACGTCGTAACTGTACCTTCGATTTATAGTCAGGTTCGGGTTTCGGGGTCGTCTGGGCCGTCGGAGTGGCCACGGCCGAGTCACGGCCGGAGCAGGGCCTGGCGTGGCCGAGTTACGGCCGTAGGGGCCGAGAGTTACGGCCGTATGGCGCCTGGCAGCTTCCGGACAAATGCCAGTTACGGCCATAAGGCGTGATCGGGTACGGCCGTACGAGTGCTGGGCATCTTCCAGACGAAGGCCGGTTACGGTCGTAATGTGTGCCAGTTACGACCGTAAGTGTCCGGCAGGTGCTGGGCAGATATTTTGACGAATGCCAGTTACGGCCGTAAGGCCTGCCGAGTACGGCCGTAAGGGCCGAGTTACGGCCGTAAGGCACTGCCGGTTACGGCCGTAACCCTGCCGGCTATATATAGCCTGGGCTCGGCCAGACTTCGTTTTTTCTCACTTTTCCTCCTTTTCTTGCGGCTATCAGACGGGTGCGATAGGAAATCGAGTTCTTGGTCGATTCTACTCAATTCCAAGGCGTTTTGGAAGATTCTTGTTGATTATATCATCATCCAATCCGTGTTCTTCGTCGAATCAAGGTATATTTCTTGATTTTCCTTCAAGTTGACTTTTTGGAGAAATTGTTCTTGATTTCGATTCTAGTCCGATTTTGATACATCGGTTGGTGTAGTATAATGTTATTAATCGTGTTCTCTGGGTTGTATATCCATATATCGAGTTTGTTTAACTCGATTGACGATTCGAGTGTTCTTGGGAATTATTGAACATTTAGTGTTCGATTAAATGCCCCAATGAGTTCCTTTCGATAGTTTGTTGGGATTTACGTTGTTTTCGGCCTTGATTCTCGTCGTAATCTTGTTTTATTGTTCCTTACGGAGGATTATAGGTGCTCAAGGATTCCAATGTTGAATCTCGTTGGTGATTGATGATTCGTGTGGTGTTTTCCCGTAGTAATTTCGGTGTTATTGCGTTCTTGATGGTGTTCGGGCGTTCGGGGCTGTTCGACCGCTTTACATCCGTCGTCATGTTACGAACGTTGTTCCTAGGCAAGTACCTTGTCCATATAATTCTTGTTTTGTGGATATGATAATTGGTGATCGTCTAAATGTGTTTGTTTGGTCATTTGAAAATTATTTTCAAAAGATTCGGCTAGCCTTGTTAAAGGCTCTCTTTCAGAACGCGTATGTTTTGTAATTGTGTGGGTCGTAAGTGACTACGTGGATCCTTTGGATATGTTTGGATTTTATGTGGTGCTTAATAATGCGTGTGTACGTATATGGCTTCATTTTAATGTATTGCGTTTTGGACATGAGGTGATGTTAGTTGTTACTCCATTTAAAGGAGGTTGCGATGCTTAATGTTGTTTGGCTTAATAATTGATTATTGTTGTGTGCTTGTTATAAGTGATGTGCCTCCGGGTAGGATTGTTGAATCTCCGGGATCCGTACTTACTATTATGGGTCGGGCGAGACCGTAGGGTTATCCAATCGGGTATGTCTTGCGGGGACTCCGAGGTTCGTGGCTTGTTAGCCCGATGCCGAGATAACTAGTGCGGTTATCATCGGGTATGTCTTGCGGGGACTCCGAGGTTCGTGGATTGTTATCCCGATGTCGGGATAACTTATGGTTGTGATTTGGTTGTGATGTACGTGTCATGCGTTATCCAATCGGGTGTGTCTTGTGGGGACTCCGAGGTTCGTGGCTTGTTAGCCCGATGCCGGGATAACTAGTGGGGTTATCATCGGGTATGTCTTGCGGGGACTCCGAGGTTCTTGGCTTGTTAGCCCGATGCCGGGATAACTTATGGTTGTGATGTTGTGTTGTCATTTGTGTGTGATTTGTTTCGCTAGCCAGCTCGGGATGGTCCTTCGAGGCCTCGAGTGGGATTCGTGGCTTCGTCCCGGTCCTAGGCGATGCTTGTGTGTAATTATACCATGTTGATTTTATGTCCGTCGAGGACACATGACTTGGGTTTTGGCCCTGTAAATTATTGGTGGTTTCCTATTTGCGAAAACAAAACCTTTGGGTTGTGATCCTGTTGATTTGGGAAAGAGAAGGATTCAATAATCCTAAGTTGTTTTCTATTAAAACTCCTGAGGGTATTTTAAACCATTTTACAGACCGTTCTCGTTATTTGTGATCTTTCGGATTTGGAAAGTTTTACTCAAACTCTTGCCTCGGGAAGTATTCGTTTCGTTGTATTTGAATCTTTAAGGATTCCTGGTTATTGATATTCTTGGAACTTGAATTATATGGCTCGTATTTACACCTTGTATTTGCACTAGCAAAACAGTGGAGTTTTGCTCACCCCCGAGTATTCAGGGGGTGGATGTCTGTATTGCATTCAGGTTTTGGAGCAGAGCACAGGGTCGGCATGAAGGATGATGAAAGATGAATGATACTAATCACACGAGGATCCCTATGATGTCATTAGTTTAGCTGTATTTTATTTCCGCTGCAGTTTTCTTTCCCCGTTGTACGGGAGTGTGTTGTATTCGACCCCTGCGTGGGCAAGTATTGTAATCGAGTTGTATGTTTTTATTGAAAGACCAAATCGGTTTAATGGGTCATTTTAGCCTTAAAGGCATTGTTGGGATGTTCTATGTTGTTACTAGCCTGGTAGATCCTTGAAGAAGGTTCAACGGCGTGTAATATCCCTGAGCGGATTTGGGGTGTTACATGCTCCCACTAACCATTAGTGACGACAGGCACTCTTCAATACAAGTATTCACATAAACTTAATGCCCAGTCAAGTTTCGACTTGTGAATGATAAGTATTTGAGCCATAAACACTTCCATTTCCAATCCCCTTATCCAATAAGGAGTGGAATGTTTGCCATCAAATACATGGACTAGTTCATATATATATATATATATATATATGTATTTACGAGTAAGGAATACCAGTGACTACCAGTAAATAAAGAAACATACAATTGCCTTTTTGGTAAGTAGTTACATAACAACAACTACAATGCCCTCACTCCTCCATCCCCTGAGTGGCATTCGAGGGCATACCCTCCCACTCGTACTTAATGTCACACACTATCGTATCTAATACCCATGTTCTTCAGATGACGCTCTAAGCTTATCTTAGAAAGTAGCTTGGTTAGTGAATCAACGATGTTGTCTTCTGAGTCTACTTTATGCAGTACAATGCATCCTTTGCGAACAAATTCTCTCACGAGATGATACTCTCAATTTGTTTTGTATTGTTGTGAAACCTAGGCTCCTTGAACCGTGCTATAGCTCCGTTGTTGTCGCATAAAAGTGGAATAGGCAGCTCAGCACATGGAATCACTTGAAGTTTTTCCAGAAACTTGTTTATCCAAACCCTTCCTTAGAGGCCTCCAAGGCCGCTTGATACTCAGCCTGATTCAGTTCTCCACCTACGTACATCAGAACTAGATCTCGAGTCCTTCTAAAGTACCTGAGAACGTTCTTTATGGCGGTCCAATGTTCATTTTATAGGTTTGCGTGAAACCTACTTACCACGCTCACAACATGCGCAACATCAGGTCTTCTACAGCATAGCATACATAAGGCTACCCACGCCAAAGAATATAATATAATACTCATTTCCTTTCATTGTGCCTCACTTTGAGGACACATTTTCTAGGTGAGTTTCCATCCATATAGCATCGGTAGGAACCCTCTTTTAGATTCATCCATCTTAAACTGCTTTAAGATTTTATCTATATCGAGGGCTTGGAGAAGACCTATCATTCTCTTCGCTCTATCCCGGTAGAGCCGAATCCCAAGAATATTGGTATCTTTTCCTAAGTTTTTCATGAAGAATGTACTCGAAACCAATCTTTCATAGAACTAAGCATTCCCACATTGTTTCCTATTAGCAAAATATAATCTACATATAGTACTAAGAATGTGATCTTGCTCCCACTAGCCCTCTTGTATACACAAGGTTCCTCTTGATTTTGCACAAAGTCAAACTCTTTGACTGACTCGTAACAATGAAGGTTCCAACTCCATGAAGCCTGCTTCAGTCTATAAATGGAATGCTGAAGCTTGTGCACCTTATGAATATCTATCTCGGACACAAAACCTTTAGGCTACTCTATATAGATATCCTCCTCGAGGAATCTATTAAGGAAAGTCGTCATTCCGTCCATTTGCATATCTCATAATTGTGATAGGCAACTATAGCAAGCATCACACAAATTGACTTGATCATGGCTACGGCGAGAAGGTATCACGGTAATCGATCCCTTATTTTTGGGTATAACCCTTTCTCACAAGCCTAAACTTATAGGTCTCAACCTTGCCATCACCGTTAGTCTTTCTCTTGTAGATCCACTTATTCCCAATGGGCATTATGTCCTTGGGGCGGTCTACTAGAGTCCACACCTAATTGGCGTGCATCGAGTCAATCCCATATTTTATAGCTTCCCATCCATTTGTGGAGTCCACATCCACCATCGCTTGGTCATAGGTCGCGGGGTCGGTCTCTTGGCTATCATCCGGAACCTCATGCAGACCTAGTTCCTCCAGGTACATAAATCCATACCTCTGAAGTACTTGAGACACCCTACTAGACCTTCGAGGTGGTTATGCTTGTGTTTCAAAAGTTTTGGTTCCATCTTCTTGCACAACTGTCTCTTGAAGAGTTCCATTGTATTCGTCAAAAGAAATACTTCTACCCGCTCCACCTTCCTGAATGAACTCATCTTCCAGGAAGTGTTCTTGAAAAGCAACGATGATGCTTCGATATTTGGGCATGTAGAATAGATAACCCATCCCTCTGGATGGGAACCCGATGAAACATCTCTTCACGGACCTAGCATCCAATTTCTCCACCTTAGTCTTCTTGACATATACGGGGCATCCACAAATCCTAATATCATTAAGACTTTGTTTTGTACCCTCCCACATCTCATGTGGAGTCTTAGGAATGAAATAAGAAGGACATCTGTTCAAGATATAAGTAGCAGTAAGTAGCACATGTCCCCACATGTCTAACAAAGTTCGGTTCCTTCTTTCCAACACACAATTTAAGTGAGGAGTCCCTGGAGGTGTAAGTTGTGACACTATACCATGCTCCTTTGAAAACTCATCAAACTCTATACTCGTATACTCGCCATCTCATTCTGAATAAAGTGCTTTGATATGATTACCAGTTTACTTTTTGAGTAGGGCCTTAAATTCCTGGAATTTATCAAAGGCCTCGGATTTATGTTTCATTAAGTACACATAACCATATCTAGTATGATCATCCATGAACGTAATGAAATACTGATATCCGTCACGTACTGCTTCCAAAGCACCACACACGTCGGTATGGACTGACCCGAGTTTATTAACGACTCTTTCAAAAGTCTGTGAAGGGGGACTTAGTTATTTTGCCCTTGAGGCAAGATTCACAAGATGGAAAGGGATCCAATCCCAGTGGGCCCGTAAGTCCATATTTTTCGGTCTTGTAAACCTTGGTCTGACCAACATGACCAAGTCTAATATGTTATTTTAAAACTTGATTAGTTTCATCCCTATCACGTTTCCTAGTCATAGTGTTCACAACGACTTTGTTGCTTATGTTTAGGTGATACAATCCATTTAACAATGTAGCAGTGCCTACTAATTTATTTCCAAAATAAATTGTGCAAGTACAATTACCAATGAAAAATGAAAAGCCTTTCCGATCCATGACCAACATGGATACAATGTTCTTAAGCCCCTTGGGCAACACTAGTACGTCATCCAAGGTTAAAATAAAACCGGATTCCAAATCCAAAAAAAGTGATCCTACATTAGTTGCTGCGACACTATGCCCGCTTCTGAATGTAATCATCACTTCCCCTACTCCAGTCTTCCTACTTTGTTCCGGATCCTGATTCATGGTACAAATGTGGGAACTAGCACCTGAATCTAGTATCCAAGAAGTAAAATATATGGTACAAGAAACATTCATTTCCAAAACTAGAAGTTGCGTACTTGAACCGCCATGATGCTTCGAACAGTCTATTTCCCAGTAGCCCAGCTCACCGCATCTGAGACATTCATCCAACTTTGCCTTCTTGATTCGGAACCATCCCTTGCCCTTACCCTTAAAGCCTTACCTTGTGGGCTCATCTGCTTCTTGGTCTTTTTCTTCTTATTCCTTGGCCTCTGAGATCCAGAAGAAATCACAAGGGCAGACTCCTTCACCCGTATAGTCTTCATCTGAGACTGAGCATTTACAAGTCATCAACCCTGCTAGATTGAAAGCAATCTCATTGCAGTTGAAGTTCATAACAAACTGAGAGAAAGAATCAGGAAGAGATTGCAGGATAAGGTCGGTCTTGAGACAAGCATTGTTAGGAATACATTTATGATTTTGATGATGTCATCCCTGTATTATAAAGCTTAATTCAAATGTAATGTTCTAAGTCCTTGGCATTGTAAAGAAGAACCAAATGAGTATCTTCTATAGGCCTTCTTAAATTAGATTAAGGATTGATCAAACAGGCTAAGTCCATTCAGCTGAGTCTTGCTAAGTCAGAAAATCAGCTGAGTATCGCCAAGTCAAAATAATAGCTAAGTATCGAATATCAGCTGAGTATCGCATATCAGCTGAGTAGCACATATCAGCTAAGTATCACATATCAGCTATGTATAGACAATGTCAGAATATCAGCTCAGAGTGGTCAAGACGGAATGACAGCTGAGTTTAGCCAAGACAGAACTTCAACTAAGTATGGACATCAAAATACTTGGACAAAATTCAGCAAGTATTAATTATCTATGTCCACGTCAGCAAACATTGAAAAGTCAACAAAGAGGTCAAATCACATGTAGACATAAGTAAAGCCAAGGAGACAATGTGAATGATTCCCGCAAGTTAAGGAATAAGATATTCCTTGAGATTCACGCTCTAAAGACTTCCTATAAAGAAAAAGAAATCAAAGAAAACAGCACGAACAACTGTATCTCTTCAAATGGGCAGATTTGAAGAAAGCGACAAGCCGTGCAAAAAAAATAAATGTTTATCAAAGAATCCACTCTCCAACATACCGATTTGTTCAGGATGCAACGGATATGAAGAATCGCAAGATCGTACTATAAATATCTGAAGAACTAATGAGCAGAAGTACGTTGCGATTTACGCTTACTAGCAATCAATGTAATACAAGCTATAAATATAGCATCATGGAGAGTAAAGATCATAAGAGTCAAATACTGAGAAGCTCTTAGAAGTTGGAGAAGGAAAACACTCGTGTCTTATAGTTTTGAGTACGAGGTACTTTATTGGATGAGGTTATTGAAAGTAAAAGGTTGTAAGGCATCCACGTGTTCTTGATTGCAAGGTGACAGACAATTTGAGAATTGTTGAGGCATCCACGGATTTTTGATCAATAGGTGAGAGACAACCAAAGGGAAGGAGTTACAAAGGCTAAAGGTTTTCACTGGTTAAAAGCTTTTGTAACTAGATTCATTGTAACCATTGAAAGTTCTAGTGAATTCATCTCCAAGCAGATTGGAGAGAAGTTGACTAGCAGGGGAATACCCCACCTCTGAAACCACGATAAGTGCTGTGATGTTTACTATTTTAAGCATCATACTTAACTGGTGCATATATCATTAACTGTTGTATTAAAAGTCAACTAAATCTACCAGATAATATTTATCAACTGACTTCTGATCTGTACCTCATTGATATTTCAGTAGGATCAGCTAGGTTCACATAGGTGCATATATAACAACTGAGTTTCTTAAACCAACCAATTCAACAAAGAGATTTTAAAAGTCTATTCACCCCCTAGACTTTACCATACATACTTGTGACCTACAAGTTTTATTAGAGAGGTTGGTTTAAAATCACTGAAATAGATCGATATACTTGCGTATATTTTATCAATCTCTCACATCAAAGATGGAACACATGCACTCTACACTTCATGTTTTCTCTATTGATAATTATGATCTATGGAAGATAAAAATGCAGGCACATTTATCATCCATCCATGACGACATGTAGACCATTATAGAATAAGGTCCTTTCATCTACATGAAGGATAATTCGGATGAGGACATCGCAGCTGGAAAACCAAAACAGATTCCCAAGACCAGATCATAGCTGACCACTGAGGAATGGAAGTTGGACAACCTTGACAACCATGCTAGAGATATTCTATATAAAACTCTTGATAAATCCACCATCGTAAAAATCAAGAACTGCAAAAATGCCAAAGAAATATGGGACACATTAGCAGTAACGTGTGGGGGAACTGCTGATCAAAGAAACCAAATTTTCAATTGCTACTCGAAAGTTTGACAACTTCAAAATGAAGAATGGAGAAAAAATTGATCATGTGGATACTAGGGTCACAAAATCATCAATGAAATCAACTCTCTTGGAAAAACCTATGGCAACTGAGAGATGGCTCTAAAAGTATTCCATCACTAGAGAAAATGGAACATGAAGGTTGTAGCCATGAGAAAATCAAAGGATCTCAAGAAAATAAATATCCAAGAGCTATTCTCAGACCTTAAGGCATTTGAGTTTGAACTACCTTACTCATCATCCAATGAGCCAAGTGAAAAAGGAATAGCATTTGCAGTTGAGTCCCCTGCAAAGAACCTAGCTGAAGTCACCCCTCCAAGTCCTCTAAATTTTGAGGAAGAAATGGCATTCATAATGCAGGGATTTAGTAACTTCAGAAAGAATTACTCGAAATTTAAAAAGATCTATAAAGAGAATCCCAGAAGGAATCAAAAGTTGGGAACTGGAAGGTGGAATGCTATAACTATCCTAAGACAGTGCATATCTAATATGGCTGCCTTGGCCTCAAGAAAGATGAGGAAAAGAAGGACATGGGAAAAAGAGAATACAAGAGGAAAGCTATGATTGGAGAGGATCAGATGCTAGAGACTGTGGAATCAAGTAGTGGATTCCTATATGATGATGATGATGATGATTATTACAACTGCTTAATGGCTAACATTATTAATGAGGAGGAAACATCTAAACCCCAAACTTCAAATTGTTTTAGCTCAGACATGTTTGAGGATTTGGTTTACACAGGTCATTAAATCAGTTGTTAAAAGATTTTGAAATTCTTAAAATAGCACAATCGGTTGTAACAACTGAGTATACCCAGCTGAAAAATGAGAAAAGCCAGTTGAAAAACGGTTATAAAATCACCCAGGAAACAACCAATTTAAAAAACACTCAGGCTGAAGATGAAAGAAATATGGCCATAGCTGAAATAAATAGATTAACAGTTTTAAACAATGAAAGGTCAGGTGCACTCACTCATCTTGAGACTGAGCTCTCAAAAATTAAACAATTAAATGATGCACAAGCTAAAGAAATATCACTTAAAGCATCAAAAACATTAGATGAATTATGCACTAACCGAAGACCATTATACTTAAAACCAAGTCATGGATATGATCTAAATGCTGCTCCTACTCTTAGAACTATATTTGTAAAAGGAGAAGCAAGTGTACAACCAGTTGAACTGAGTAGTCAAAAAGGGCAAAAACCAAGTCTTAAGTCTCAACAACAGTCTAGACAATATATGCAACAAACCAAGACAGTTTAGGCATCAACCACGATAGTCTAAGGGGCAACTAAGACAGTTTAGGACTGAGAGAGACTAGGCAATGGCCAAATCAGAGTCCACACTCAAATAATATCAACAAAATCCTTTCTACCAAAAGTTCCCTACTTGAAAAGGTAGACTAAGGTATCAAGACTCTCCAAATGTGTGTAAACAACAGAATTATCATTCTAGATACAATAACAGACCACACCAAACAAGTTATCAACCCTATTATATGCACAATCCAAACAAAGGGTATTGAAAACAAACATTCTCCAAGAAAACCATTAACCGTAGAGGACCCACTCAAATTTGGGTACCTAAATTCTTTATAAATGATTGCTAAAGAGATGGAGGGATTACTATCAAATTACCTCAAAATCACCAGTAGGAGGTGAATGGTTTGTGGACCCTAGGTGGTCAAGGCATATGACAGGAAATAAGAAAATTTTGTCAGACTATACTAAAGAAAGAGGCCTAGATATAACATTTAGAGATAGCTCATGTGGACAAACCAAAGGACATGGGAAGATGCACAAAGGAAATATTCTCATAACAAAGGTGAAATATGTCACAGGACTCAAGTACAATCTCCTAAGCATAAGCCAGCTCTGTGATGAGAACAATCTAGTAGTTTTTACAAAATGGAAATGTATGGTGATTAACCTCCAAAGTGGAGAAGTAAAACTACAAGGCTACAGAAGAAGAGATGTCTATGTGATAGATAGAAAAACAGGCACACCAAATGCTTGTTTCATATCAAAGACAGTAGCTGAAAATAGATTATTATGGCATAAAAGACTAAGTCATCTGAATTTCAAACCTCTCAACAAGATAAGTTCTCAAAAATTGGTACGGGGTCTCCCAGAAGGAATATTCAATAAGAAGACTCTTTGTGATGCATGCAGAAAGTAAAACATACCATAGACTCATTCAAATCTGTTCAACCTACCACTCTAACCAATAGGGTACCGTAATTACTCCGCATGGATATCTTTGGTCCTATCAAGCTAATGACACTAAGTGTAATATCCATACTCTTATTGAGTGTTTGACCTTGTTCTTATTTCTACTTTCGTCGCTTTGTATACACATTGAGACGTTTTCATTGTTTATTTGGAGTTTCATACATTTTGGATCAAGATCGTATTGTTTAGACCTTTCGGTAGTGTCCTGGGTCACGGAGATAGCGCACGCTAGGACTAGGCTAACACACGCTAATTTTACTTGAGTAGCGCACGCTAGCCTTGGTACATAGCGCACGCTAGTGTTCCTTCATGTGATTTGAGTATGGATTATTGATTAACGTATTCCTTCAGAATTGTTTAGGTGGCGGAAGTGTGTTATTGGACCTACCGAACTTATACTCTTTTCCTTCCGATTTCTCGATGTCTCAAAGGCAACTATATATTTATGATTGTATGTTCTCGACCTTGAAAGTAAGATATATGATTGGCATGATTGTTTATATCCACTCTGGGACAGACCGATGGGTCCTCTGAGGGTTTTGTAGCCTCTGGTGCGATTCCGCAGATAATTTGGGTTAACCACTCTGGGATGGACCGACGGGTCCTCTGAGGGTTCCGTAGCCTCTGGTGCGATTCCGCATATAATTTGAGTATGTATTGATGTGATTCTACGAGATTTAGTTATTCTGGAATACTAGTCTTATATTGTTGAGATGATGATTACTTTTACTTTATTGTCAAGGAGTATTGTGATTCATATTCGATATACTTGCACTAGCTATTCGACGGGTAACCCCTTTATGGGGGAAATACTTTTCATGTATTTTAGGTTCCAGGAGAGCTGACAGGCATGTATCGGGTCGGCATGAAGATGATGGGCAAGTGTGATACTGTGTCTCATCTCCGGTTATATTTTGTGTTTTCCTCCATTCAGTATTGTTATACTGGAATGGTTTTGAATACTCGAGTATTGTTTTCAGTTTCCTTGATGTTCCGGCCTGTGTTGACGAGGTATCGATAGTGATGTGTTGTATTCCAATATATTGGATATGGTTTTGAATATCATTTTTATTGTCTTCCATTACATTGTATTTAGACCTTCTCGGTCAAATTTTATAGTTCCGCGTATGAATAGCCTTGTGGGTCCCACAGCGGGGCTCACGGCGCTGTAATGAACCCTGAATAACTTGGGGGTGTTCCAGAATATGGTATCAGAGCTTAGGTCTATGGATACCTAGGTTGCCGGTCTTTTGGGTCGATTGAGTCATCGTTTGTCTACAGTATCACTACTTTGCCATCATCACAGTGCGACCGGTACTTGTAAGACCTCTTACTTTTTTGGTGTTTCCTTAATCGCTTTGCTTTTGATTTGGTATTTTTTGGAATCGGTCACTTCAATGACGTACGATTGAACTTTACTTACGTGCCTTGTGTATTCTTCATAATGTCTACTGGTAGGTGACAGGGATGAGGACGTGGTCGTGGATGCGGACGAGGACTTGGCGCGGCCGTTTCCCTCAGTTCCGTTGCGGGATCGACCACCCCCAGCCTATCTAACTCGGTGCATCCTGACACCGAAAGTCAGCCTGACCAATGGACTGGCTAAGGGAACAACACAGATGTTGGAGTTGTGAATGTCCTTCAACAATTGGCTAACCAGATGACCATCTTGGCCCAATCCATTCAATTGAACAATCCAAACCCAACAACAGATGCTTTGCTTCAGAATATAATCCGTATGCACCCTCCACAGTTCGGCGGTGCCACAGACCCAGTAGGTTGGGAGGATTGGCTAGCGGAGTTAGAGAAAGTATTCGAAGCGGTTGATTGTCCGGAAGTGAGAAAGGTACCGATTGCTCAATACTTCCTTACCAAGGAAGCCGCGACTTCGTGGAAAGTTATCAAGCTGTAGGATCTTGGTTCTACGTGGGAAGAATTTAAAGAGCTACTGGAGGCCGAGTTTTGTCCTTGGCCAGTGCAAGAGGGCAGAATACGAGCCTTTTTTGAGGCTAAGCCGTAGAGCATTCTAGTTTCATAGGCAATAATAGAGTACAACCAACAGTTGATCCACGTGAAGGATCAAGTGCGAGACGAGCGTGACAATTTCCGTTACTTTGATATGCAGATGAATATAGATTTACGGCGGTACATGGCCAGGTTTTCTTTCACCACCTTGAAGTAATATCAGGACAGGGCTTTGGCCCATGACATGTTAAGCCCCGACAATGATACCACCGAAGAACCAAATAAGCAGAAGATCGCGGGAAATTTTTCTGGCACTAAGGGTGGCAGCTTTCAGAGACCTCAGGCGACTAACCGTTCCGTCGGGCAGTCATCACATTGCGCTAGAGGAAAGAGGAGTTTTCCTGCTTCCCTGAGCACCTCAGTTTGCCTGGTGACTTGCTTTAATTGTGGTCGTCCAGTCCATGTTAATTTGGAGTGCAATTTCCCACCTTTGAAGTGTCACACTTGCGGGTAGATGGGTCATAGAGCGGCTTATTATTCCAAACCAGATCAGACTCTGGACACTCGGGCTTCATCCCTAGCGCCAATAGATCAGGGTATGAATAAGTGGCAATCATTTGGCCAGTCGCAGCAGAGTGTAGAGGCTGGGGACGGCGTCAGAATACTACAGGGGGAGATTCCAGCATCGGTTCGGCACACCCACAAGTCTATGAGATGCGACGAGCAGATGAACCCGATGCGGTGGTGGCCTCAGGTATTGTTCATATCTTATCTCATCCAATCCGTGTACTTTTTGATTCGGGTGCTACTCATTCTTTCATCTCTTTGGAGTGTGTACAACGTTTGAATATAACTTGTATTGCTGCTTGTGACCTTTTTGTTGTGAAACTACCTAGCAGGGATAGAATCGTGGGGAACCGGGAGATTAGAGATTTTCCGGTGAATCTATCCGGTAGGGATTGGTCATCAAATTTGATTGTGGTTGATATGGAAGACGACGATGTGATACTCGGCGAGGATTGACTTGACGGTCACCAAGCGATTATGAATTACCGTACTAAGGTTGTCACTATGATAACTGAAGATGAAACTGAGTACTCATTTTTGGGACGTAAGTCGAGCCAATCTAAGTTTCTTATCAGCACCATGAAGGCCGTAAAACTTTTGAATAAAGGTTGCACGGGCTATTGGTGTTATGATTTGCAGACGGAAGGGAACGAAGTCGATTTCTCTTCGACTCAAGTTGTTAATGAGTATCCAAATGTTATTCTGGATGACCTCCCGGGATTATCGCCAGATCAAGAGATAGAATTTTCTATGGACTTAGAGCCTGATGCGGCTCCAATTTCTAAGGCACCTTATCAGATGGCACCTTCCGAAATGCAAGAATTTAAGAGTCAACTGGGAGAATTATTGGAGAAAGGGTACATCAGACCGAGGACTTCACCTTGGGGCGCGCCTGTTCTTTTTGTGAAGAAGAAGGATGGTTCACTACGTTTATGCATTGATTACCGTGAACTGAACAAAGTGACCATTAAGAACAAGTATCCTTTGCCTCATATAGATGATTTATTTGATCAGTTGCAGGGAGCCGTAGTTTTCTCGAAAATTGATTTGAGATTAGGGTACTATCAGCTCAGGGTAAAAGAGTCCGACGTTCTGAAGATTGCATTTTGGATGAGGTACGGGCATTATGAATTTGTAGTCATGCCTTTTGGATTGACTAATGCACCGGCAGTATTCATGCAACTAATGAATAAGATATTCATCGAGTACCTCGACAGGTGTGTATTCGTCTTTATTGACGACATCTTGATTTATTCTCGGGATAAGGAGGAGCATGCCCGGCATTTGCATTTGATACTAGATATTTTGAGAGTCGAGCACCTCTATGCGAAATTCTCGAAATGTGAGTTCTGGTTGGATGAAGTTATGTTTCTCGGCCATGTGATTTCGGACAGAGGGGTTCGTGTAGACCCATAGAAGAAGGTAGTGCTAGATTGGGCACCGCCTAAAATGTTAAAGAAGTTCGTAACTTTTTGGGTCTTGCTGGGTAATACCGTCGGTTCGTCAAGGGATTCTCGAAACTCGCTCGGCCACTTACAAAATCACTCCAGAAGAAAGAAAAGTTTGTTTGGACAATTGACAGACAACAGAGCTTCGATGAGCTGAAGAGAAGTTTGACCCGAGGAAGATTTAGGCAGTGCTAGATTGGGCACTGCCTAAAAATGTTAAATAAGTTCGTAGCTTTTTGGGTCTTGCTGGGTATTACCGTCGGTTCGTCGAGGGATTCTCGAAACTCGCTCGGCTGCATACGAGATTACTCCAGAAGACAGAAAAGTTTGTTTGGACAACTGACATATAGCAGAGCTTTGATGAGCTTAAGAGACGTTTGACCTCAGTGCCGATTTTAGCTTTACCTCAGGGTAGTGAAGGATTTGCAGTTTATAGCGACGCTTCGGGACAAGGGCTTGGATGTGTGCTTATGCAGCACGATAAGATGATAGCTTTTGCATTATGACAATTGAAGACGTATGAGATGAACTACCCTACTCACGATTTGGAGTTGGCCGCAATTGTCTTCGCTCTAAAGATTTGGCGGCATTATTTGTATGGCTCTCCGTGTTGGATTTATACTTATCACAAGAGTTTGAAGTATATTTCCAGTCAGAAAGAGCTGAACATGAGGCAGAGAAGTTGGTTTGAATTTATTAAGGATTACGATTTGGAAATTCTTTACCATCCGGGGAAGGCCAATGTCATCGCGGACGCTTTGAGCCGCAAATTGGCATCGCTTCAGATGCTCGAGGTCCTTACACCTCAGATGAAGATTCGTTAGGATTTGATCGAGCAAGGAATAGAAGTTTGGCTTCAAAGAGTACAAGGACATTTGTGCACTCTTAAAATTACTTCGTCCTTGGTTGACGACATCAAAGGGAAACAGTGGAGTGACCCGATGATCTCTCAACTGAAGGAATATGTGATTAAGGGAAAAGCCCCTGGTGTTATGGTCCACGAGGATAATATTCTGAGATTTTAGGGCAGGCTTTATGTTCTGAATGATCTAGAGTTGAGGCAGAGAATTCTCTGAGAAGATCATGCTACGCCTTACTCAATCCACCCCGGAATGAGTAAGATGTACAAGGACTTGAAGCGAATTTGGTGGAATAATATGAAGAGAGATTTCACGGAGTTTGTACTATGGTGCTTGACATGTCAGCAAGTCAAGATTAAACATCAACGACTGGCGGGGTTGTTAAAGCCGCTTCCCATTTCCGAGTGGAAATGGGAAGATATCTCTATGATTTTATCACTGGCATGCCGAGAACTAGAGCTGGAATGAATATGATTTGGGTAATCATCGATCGGTTGACCAAGTCTGCTCACTTCCTAGGTATTAAGGATACTTGGGGGCCGGAGATATTGGCTCGCACTTTTGTAGCCGAGATTGTGAGATTTCATGGTGCCCCTAAGACCATTGTTTCCGATCTAGATGGTCGTTTCATATCGCATTTTTGGCAGGCTATTCACCAGGCTTTGGGACCGAGTTGAGATTGAGTACGTATTTTCATCCTCAGTCAGACGGTCAGACAGAGAGGACGATTCAGACATTGGAGGATATGTTGCGGGCTTGTGCCCTAGACTGGAGTAATGATTGGGAGCTTCACTTGCCGTTGATCGAGTTTGCCTACAATAATAGTTGGCATGCGTCGATCAAAATGGCACCATTCGAGGCACTTTATCATAGGCAGTGTAGATCGTCATTGTGTTGGGACGAGACTTCGGAGCTAGTCGGAATGGAACCAGACATGCTGATGGAGACTAAGGAGAAGATTTCTATTATCCGGGACCGGTTGTTGACTGCCCAGAGCCGTCATAAATCTTATGATGATACTCATCGCCGACCTTTAGAATTCGAAGTGGGAGACCATGTTCTCTCAAGTTATCGCCGACCAGAGGAGTTTTCCGCTTCGGGAGAAAGGGGAAACTTAGTCCGCGGTATGTCGGACCATTTGAAATTTTGGACAGGGTTGGAGATTTAGCTTATCGCCTGGATCTACCTCCAACTTTGAGTCATGTCCATAGCATTTTTCATGTGTATTAGTTGAGAAAGTACATACCAGACCCTAGTCATATTATCGATTATGGTGAGATTGACGTAGCCGAGGATGTTACTTTCCCGGAGAGGCCGGTGAAGATCCTTGAACATTGTGAGAAGCAACTTCGGCACAAAGCCATCCCATTGGTTAAAGTGTAGTGGTCGAGAGATGTAGTCGAGGAGGTGACTTGGGAGACGAAAGAGAAGTTGCGATTAGAATTTCTCGAGCTTTTCATTTCTTATGTTTTGGGACGAAACTTCTTTTTAGAGGGGGAGAATGTAATATCCATACTTTTATTGACTGTTTGACCTTGCCGTTATTCCTATTTTCATCGCTCTGTAAACACTTTGAGATGTTGTCATTGTTGATTTGGAGTCTCGTACCTTTCGAATCATGATCGTGTTGTTTGGACCTTTCGGCAGTGTCCTGGGTCACGGAGATAGCGCATGCTGGGACTAGGCTAACGCACGTTAATTTTACTTGAGTAGCGCACGCTAGCCTTGGTCCTTGGCACACACTAGTGTTCGGAGCATGGCAGACAGTAGCTATTTTTTCCCTCTGGACTAGCAGCTAGTGCACGCTAGGAGTTCGCTAGCGCACGCTATTCGTGTTCAGTAGCGTACGCTAACATCGTCCATAGCGTACATTAACGAGCTGGGTTGGCAGAGGCAGTGAGGTATTCAGACTCTCTAGACTATCAGGTAACGTATGCTAGGCAGCGGCTAGCGCACACTATAAGTGTTGCGTGGCACATGCTAAGCGGTCACAGCAGCGCATGCTAAGGCTTGACCAGGACAGAGGATAGTAGGTTCTAGACTCCCATTTCTGGGCAACAACTACCAGGTAGCGCACGCTAACTCTCGGATAGCGCATGCTACGGGAAGGTGTTAGCGCACGCTACAGTATACGTAACGCGCGCTAACGATGCTGGCAGAAGTCACTGGACTACCGGGTGACCCCGCTAGCGCACGCTAATATTGAGGCGTAGCGTGTGCTAGACTGAACGCACTATATATAGGAGAGTTGACCCTGCACTTGTCATTTCATTCATCTTTTTCACTTGTACTATCGGGAGAGCTTGGGAGAGGCGATTTGGGGCGATTTGAAGCAGTCCTTCTTCAACAATCATCATCTTGAGTTGGATAACAAAGATCTCACAACATCTAATCCATTTCTATCCTCTAAATCAAGGTAAATCCCTTAGAACCCTAGTTTTTGGGAATTTTGGGGATTTTCTTAGATTCATCCGATTTATCCATTTTGGAACTTGAGAACGTTGAGATTATGATGTCTCTACCCCATATCCATGTTTCTCCTACCATTATATGGGTTGTTTTGTACCTTGTTTGGACGTGAGAGGGTTTGGGTGGTTTTCCAAACTCTAAATGTTTACCCTTATAGTTTCGTGAATCATAGGCGGGTTTTGGGAGTTCCTTCATGTGATTTAAGTATGGATTATTGATTAACGTATTCCTTGCGAATTGTTTAGGTGCCGGAAGTGCGTTCTTGAACCTACCGAACTTATACTCTTTTACTTACAATTTCTCGATGTCTCAAAGGAAAGTATATGTTTATGATTGTACATTCTCGACCTTGAAAGTAAGAAATATGATTGGAATGATTGTTTATATCTACTCTGGGATGGACCAACGGGTCCTATGAGGGTTTCGTAGCCTCTGGTGTGATTCCGCGGATAATTTGGGTTAACCACTCTGGGACGGACTGACGGGTCCTCTGAGGGTTCTGTAGCCTCTGGTGCGGTTCCACGATTAATCATGTATGTATTGATGTGATGCTATGAGATTTAGTTATTCCGGCATACTAGTATTATATTGTTGAGATGATGATTACTTTTACTTTATTGTCGAGGAGTATTGTGATTCATATTCAATATACTTGCACTAGCTATTCGATGGCTAACCCCTTTATGGGGGAAATACTTTTCATGTATTTCAGGTTCCAGGAGAGTGGACAGGCATGTATCGGGTCGGCATGAAGATGATGTACAAGTGTGATACTATGTCTCGTCTCCGGTTATATTTTGTGTTTTCCTCCATTCAGTGTTGTTGTAATGGAATGGTTTTTGAATACTCGAGTACTGTTTTCAGTTTCCTTGATGTTCCGGCCTGTGTTGCCGAGGTATCGATTGGTGATGTGTTGTATTCCGATATATTGGATATGGTTTTGAATACCATTTTTATTGTCTTCCATTACATTGTATTTGGACCTTCTCGGTCAAAGTTTATAGTTCCGTATATGAATAGCCTTGTTGGTCCCACGGCGGGGCTCACGGCGCTGTAATATACCCTGATTAACTTGGGAGTGTTACACTAAGTGTAAGGAAGCATGCATTAGTAGTTGTGGATGACTACTCAAGAACACTTGGATAGTTTTTCTCTATAATAAGAGTGAAACTCTAACCAAGCTGCCTGAAGTCTTGAGGAGAATTCAAAATGAGAAATCTCTATCCAGTATAAATATCATATCAGACAAAGGAGGAGAATTTCTCAACAAGGCCATAACCGATTACTGTGATCATAATGAGATCGAACATGATGTGTCAGCTGCAAGAACGCCACAACAAAATGGTGTAGCTGAAAGAAGAAACAGAACACTCAAAGAAGCAGCCAGGACAATGATTTCAAAAACTGATCTCCGCAAGAGGTTCTGGACTGAAGCTGTCAACACAGCATGTCATACTCAGAACAGAAGCATGATTGCAGGGAGACACTGTAAAACATGAGGTTTTGAATGGCATATTACCAACTGTTGCATATTTTCCTATTTTTAGTTGTAATTGTTTCATCCACAACAATGGCAAAAACACAACATAATGTTTTTTATGCTAAAACTGATGATGGTCTCTTTATGGGATACTCTCAAATAAGCAAAGCATGCAGAGTCTTTAACAATAGAACATTAGTTGTGGAATAAACATCTCATATTGTCTTGATGAATCTACTACTGAGTACAAGAAACAGGTGGATCAAATTGAGAAAAGGCTCAAAACCACCACTCTAGAAGAAATCATTATCAAAGACACAAGATTGATTGACTCGGCTGATGAAAATCCTAGTGCAGATCAGGTAGGTCCACCAGACTTAGCTGAACCAGTCTCAGATGACATAAACCCAGCTGAACCAGTCTCAGTTGACTCAAACCTAGCTGAACCAGTCTCAGCTGACTCAAACTTAGCTGAACCAAACTCAACTGAAGCTCAAGCCCAGATGGATATATCAAATCCTCCGAGTAATTCTTCAGGGGGAATAAACAATGATGACCCTCAACCAAAAGTAGAACTTGAGGATGATACTTGTAAATAGTGAAAAGACCATCCCATCCAACAAATCATTGGAAACCTAACTGTTGGTGTCAAAACCAGAAAATCTAAAGACCCAAAAGGAATGGACATGTTCTCATGTTTTATGTCTCAGATGGAACCGAAAACAACAAAACAAGCCATAGATGACTAAATTTGGGTGAATGCCATGTAACTGGAACTAAACTAGATGGAAAGGAACAGGGTTGGGGAACTAATACAAGCCATACTACAAGAAAGTCATTGTCCCCAAGTGGGTCTACAAGAATAAATGTGATGAATATGGAGATGTTGTTAGGAATAAAGCTAGATTGGTTGAAGAAGGATATGATCAATGTGAAGGAATATATTTTGATGAAACATATGCACCAGTAGCAAGATTGGAAGCAATTAGTCTATTTCTTGTCGATGCAGCCTTCAAGAAATTATAGGTGTATCAAATGGACGTAAAATGTGCCTTCCTCAGTGGAGAACTGGAAGAGGAAGTATATGTTGAATAACATCCTGGATTTTTCGAAGGAGACTAGGTGTACAAGCTACTACTGAAAGCCTTATATGGACTCAAACAGGCACCAAGAGCCTGGTTTGAGACACTATCCATATTTATTGAGAAAAATAGATTCAACAAATGAAAGGTGGGCAAAACACTCGTTCAGATATATGTGTGGATGATATCATTTTGGATCAACTAACCCTAAGTTATGTGAAAAATTCTCAAATCTTATGCAGGGAGAATTTCAAATGAGCATGAAGAGTAAACTAAATTTCTTTCTTGGTTTACAATGTAAGCAGGTTGAAACTGGAATCTTCATCAACCAAGCCAAATATACAAGAGAGCTGATCAAAAGATTTGGCATGGAGTCAGCCAAGCCCCTGAGAGTTCCCATGAGCACATCCCTGCACATTGACAACAATGATGAAGGCATCTAAGTGGACCCAACTCACTATAGATGATTAGTTGGTTCACTACTGTACTTGATTTCAAGCAGCCTAGACATATCATATGTAGTTGGAGTATATGCAAGATTTCAATCCAAGCCAAAGCGGTCTCACCAGTAAGCAGCCAAAAGAATAATTAGATATCTAAATCCACAGCCAATGTTGGATTATGGTATCCTAAGTATGACAACTTTGAATTATCAGGCTATTCTGATGCTGATTTTGCAGGATATAAAATGAACAGGAAAAGTACAAGTGGGACATGTCAATTTCTTAGAACCAAGCTGATAACATGGTTCAGCGGGAAGCAGACCTCATTCAATATCCACAACTGAGTTAAAATACCTAGCTGGAGGCAGCTTTTGTGCTCAAATTCTATGGATTAAACAATAGCTAAGAGATGACAACATCATAGTAAATGAAATACCAATTTGGTGTGACAACAATAGTGTAATTTCTATTACGAACAATCCAGTGCTTCACTCAAGAACCAAGCACATATATGTCAATCCATGTGATCAACAAAAGAGTTCGAGTTGAAGGAGTCAGCACTGAATATCAGATAGCTGATATATTCACCAAACTTTTGCCAGAAGAAAGATTTCTTGAACTAAGCAGAGATCTTGGACTCTTAGACTGGGAATGAAGAACCTAGCTAATGCAAAAAATTCAGCCAGGAATGAAGAACCTAGCTGATCAGAAAACTCAGTCAGGAATGAAGAGCCTATATGATCAGAAAATTCAGCCAGGATTGAAGAACATAGCTGATCAGAAACTCAGCAGGATTGAAGGACCCAGCTGATCAGAAACTCAGCCGACATCAAAACACAGATGGATTAGAAGTCAAACAGTCAACCAACTATGTTTTTAATTCGAGTAACATTATTATTTAAAATTACACGTGGATTACAATGCATGATCCAAAATACACCACATATGACCACGTCTACCCACGTTCTCAAATCACTATTGCACATTCCTTAAAAGACGAACCGCCATTTCAAAAGTAATAATATTTAAAAACCGACTCATGAATTGACTATTTAAAGAGATTGAAATAAATCAACAAAAACTTATTGTCTTCAAAATCTTCAAGCAAGAACCCAAGTTTTTCGACAGCAAAAAATCCAAACTATTCTCTAAACTAAAAACATTTTCTAACTACAGAAATGGATTCCGCAACCTAATTCAAAAATATCAATATGAGAGTTGTGAAGGAGCAGATCAAATCCAGCATCGTGGTGGATTTTGTCGGACTTTTAGAGTCTAACGAAACTCTCCAAATGGCGGGCCTGATGCTTAAGATGAAGAAAAATGGTATCTACCATTACCTTTACATCCCTCCAAGCTATACAAAGAAGCAGTTGTCTTCTTTCACAAGGAAGCTAAAGTAACTAAACGGGGCATTGAAAGCTTCATGTGAACACATCATCATTAATCAACAAACTGTAGCTGGCACCTTCAGATTGAAGAACTGTGGAATAGCGGTGGAGGCTCTCAAACAGAATCATCTGGATATCTCCCAGTGGATCAAATTTTCAATACAACCAAGCAACATAAAGAACACCACAAAGAGACCAGACATCCAAAAGGAGTATAGATTCATGATGGACATGACCAACAAAATGTTAGGAATATACCCTCGAATGCCACTCATAGGATGTATGAGAGATGTCATTGTACTTGTTGTTATGTAAACTCTTATCATAAGGTAATTGTTTGTTTCTTTATTTACTGGAAGTCACTGGAATTTCTGACTTGTTAATATATATAGAAAAACTAGTCCATGTATTTAAGAGAAAACATTCCATTCCTTATTATATAATATGATCGGCGCTAGTAAAGTTTATGGCTTAAATACTTAATCGTTTGCAAGTCGATGAAACTTGACTGGGTGATAAGTTTATGTGAAGACTTATATGACGTGTTCTGACTTAGAAAGTGCCTGTTGTCACTAATGGTTAGTGGGATCACATGTTATAGGTATGCTAATAGAATTATTATACTCGAACAGACTCACCCTCGATTCGTCACATGGATTTCACTCTGGGACAGTCAATGACAGAATCAAAAGGTTGTGATAGGTATTCATGAACCTTCGACTTGAGGATTTAGTACGGATGTGCTTGTGACGTTAAGATTTTCACTAGAGTAGTTTGACCCAGAAATCCGAGAGGTGGGGGTCAACCTCGACGCGCATCTTTACGGACAAGTAGTAGGTTCTACTAAATACCAAGATATAATTCTTTCTCCTGTAAGTGAATAGGAATATGTCCTCTGTGGCTATTGGCAGATGAGATCATAAGTCTTTGGCCAAAGCATTGAAGCTAGTTGTATTGTATACACGAGAGCTCGGTGATCTCGATTTGCATTTACTCAAACATAGCATCAAGTACAGATAGGTTTCGACTAATCGTGACCCTATAACTTGATAGGAATATTTGAAAGAAGGGTTTATACGATTACTGATATTCACAATAGAATGGTTCTTGAATAATCCCTATCATTCGTTCTCAGTAAGGTACAGTATAGGTCGAGAGTCTGGCTAGGTGCTATAACTCTTTGGTTCCTCCCATTGCTTATTGAGATGGACCTACCGAGTCGCGCATTAGGGAGATGACGGAATAATATGACGTGGATCTCTTATTGTGAATTTTAGACATTGGGTGGCTCATTTAATTTATTGGATAAATAAATCGAGTCTGGTGAATTAAATAAATTACTCAGTAATTAATTTAACTCATGAATTATTAGTTCTTGGAGAAATAATATTTTAATATAATTGATTAATTAGATTAATCAATTGTATTAATTTAATTCGAGATGAACCAAGATATATAAGTCGGACTGAATATATGAAGGTCCATTTCATGGACCGAAATATACCGAATCTTTCTCTATCATGATAGGGGCCGCCCCACATCTTGAAACATCCTTGATGATGACTTTGTCCTCATGGTTACATGTGTTGAGGTTGCTTCCTAACACTTGAGGACAAAAGGGTGATAAGATGGGATCTTATCATTATCTACCCTTAGGTGTGAGGCTTTGAGGTTTGTGAGGACTTTATTATAAAATAAAGTGCACCCTCCACCACAATCAAGAAAATCATCCATCACATATAGAGAGATTTCATTTTGTTCATGTTCTTACACTATTAGCGTGAGAAATCAAATCAAGAACAAAAACTTATATCACTTGGAGTGATCACATACTTGAGAGGTCATTTCGTACTACTCTTTTCTAGCCGTATCCTTAGAGGGTAATTGAGTAGTTGTTGTTCCAATCATCTCTCAGCGTGTGGCTAGTAGAGATGCAGTGCTTTCGGCATTTGGATCATCGAGGGATTATCAAATCAGATTGGCGGTCACCGGCATAAACTTCAACATTCAACCAAAGGACTTCAAGGGTATGTTTTCATATCTTAACTCTGGTCCTTTCATATTCGTATATACGTTGCATGATCGGTCCTCTTTAGCGGTGGGTACAATTCATTTTACTTCCACTGCACCTTCGTTTTAGGCATCAAATCCCAACAGTGGTATCAGAGTGAGGTCTTGTGATCGTATATGTGATATTTAGCATTTGGAATGCTTGATTGGATGTTTTTATGATTTAGAATCATAATTTTTTTAATCATTAATTTTTAATTGTTCATATAAAAATTATTTTTCATGATTTTATGTTACAATATAAATCTATATTTATTTTGAAAAACTGATTTAAATGTGTAATATAAAGGTTAGAAGAATATTATTTTTGGATTCGGGATGAAAAGACGAGCAGGAAATGTGGACGAAAAGACGGGGGTATTTTTTTCATTTTTACTTTTGTGTTGTACATATTCATTTGGAATTGTGCAAGTGTTGTTGTATATGACTGATACAATATAAATTGTATTGGGGTATTTCGATATAGAAATATTTAAACTAGTCGTCGGTATTGTATATGCCGATTGGATGTTACTTGGTGAGTTTTGATTTTTGGCTATGTACACGAGACATAGCGTACGCTATTTGTATAGCATTACGTACGCTACAGATGGAGTGTTACGTATGTTAAACCATGTTGGTTACGTACGTAACAATGGGTATCAGATCGGACTTGATTTTCGGGTATGGCCATGCACGATATGGATATTTGGCTTTTCGAGGAATCTTAGTCAACGCCCATTACGTACGCTATGCATGGATGCTAACGTACGTAATGTTGTGGTTGTTACATACGTCTTTTGGCTAATGTAAGGGGGTTCCATTTTGAGGCGGTCAGTTCTGGCAGGACGTAGCGTACGCTACGTAGTGCTGATAATGTACGTAAGGGCTATAATGTACGTTAAGTGTGGGAGGTTAGAGGCCGTAATGCGATGTGCAGATTATAAAGACATGCTTCGTCTTTCATTTCTTCATGATCTATTTTTGATTTCTCTACCTAGAAATCATCCCTCTGCATCCCTTAGTGTATTCCAACCACTTCCAACTTGCTTTGGAGCTTCCTAATTTGGATTAGAGCTTAGGAGCTTGAAGATTGAGTGGAAACTTGGAGGGTTTGAGGTTGTTCTTCATTTTTCAAGAGCTATGTTGGTTGTTAATCTCGAGATTATGATGATGATGATGTTGTTGATTAGTTCGTGTATTAATGGATCGTTGGAGGATAGCATGATTCTTGATGAGTTTTTATAACTTATATTAAGAACTTGGTGATTATGACTTGGGGATGAGTGTGTTCTTGATGTTTTAAGAATACTTGGAGATTATAATCATGTCTAGGAAGGGTTATGTTAAGATTGTTCGATGATTAACGTAGCTTTGAGATGATTATTGATGTTGGTTGTGTTATTGGGAGATTTTAACCATTTTAGTGTAGGATTATGATTAGTTCTGAGATAATTATCATAATCTTAAAATGGTTAAGTGAATCTCATTTAATAATCCGAAATTCTTGATGAATTGGTGATTGTGGTTGTGTAGACATCATGTTGGTAGTGTTGATGATGTTCTTGAGGTGATAGTGATTGGTGACATTATCATTATAGGATGATTAATTTGATGTTGTTCTTGATAATCCTTGTTGAATTGTTTTTCACAAGTGTTAAGAACATTATGATCATGTTATTTGATCATTGGAGTGATTGTGTAACACCCCCAAGATATTCAGGGTATATTACAGCGCCGCGGACCCCTACATTGGATCCACCAGGTTAAATAAACAATACCGCTCGTCTAACCATCTCGATTAGTGAGAAACACACAACACCACAATAATAATTAAATGAAATTACCCGGTACAACAGGTAAACAGGACATCATACAAATTCACAAATACGATTTAACATGCAAAACATATCCCAATTCAAAAGTGACTAAGTACTCGCAAGTACTATCTTAAGTTCACAAGTTTGGAAAACAACACATCAAAATGGACAACGGAAATAAAGGGACTCCATTGCACACATCAACATCCCCTGCCAGCATCCTCGTACTGCTCCAGTGCCCGCTCGACCGGATGAACGCCACCTGAAATTCATAATAAGAATTTCCCTAACACGGGTCCCCAAAGGGGTTAGCAATTACGCTATACAAGTAATCAAGCCAAACCATTCACTTACAAATTTCATAATACATGCATCAAGTCATTTCAAAATCCAAAACCAGACATGTCTTTTCCCGGAAAACAAACAGTCAATAATCAATTTGCCTAGGACCGGGGCTAAACCACTGGTCCCATCCGAGGCCTCTATAGACCCTTTCGGACTGGCCATAGTAAAAAATCAAAATCACGCACATGCATCGCCTAGGACCGGGGCTAAACCACTGGTCCCATCCGAGGCCTCTATGGACCATTCCGGACTGGCTAGCCAACAAGCTCGTGAATCCGGGGCTAAACCACTGGATTCCTCCGAGGCCTCCTCGGACCCTCCCAGAGTGAGCAAAACACACAAATATTATACATCACCATTTCATGCTAAGCATAAAGGTTTCACAAGAATACTTGCCTTGAGTAATTAACGACAAAACGAATGGAGCGGAGACTCGACCACGATCGCTAGGAACCAACAACCACAAACCTAACGATTCGAATAATACAATCACAACCAATTCTACACGAGTACGAAAATAGAGTACGCCCGAAAACCCACCTACGATTCATGTAAATTTGTACAAAAACAACAACGAGGGTGAATCGCAACCGAACCCTCTTGATTTCACAAGTACCACGAAATTTACCATGAACTCATAGTGAAAACATAAATACCAGTAAGATTAATCACATACATCATGGATTAATCAACAACACAGAACGAAATGGACATTAAATCGAAAATCCCCAAATTTCCCAAAAGTAGGGTTCTAAGAGATTTTATCTTGATTCGAAGATGAGCAACGGATGATTTGATGCTATGTTGATGTTATGATGCTAGAATATACTTCTCCGATGGAATTTGAGTGAAAATCTGACAAACCCTAGGCTGGAGAATCATCCCGTTGCGAAGAGAAGAGAGAAGAATAAGGAAAAATTGGCTGCTGCCAGTTTATATACTGACAGATGTTATGACCGTAACATCACTCACATACGGCCGTAACTTGTGAACATTATGGCCGTAAATGTATCACTTTATGGCCATAACTGGCCCTAGGGAAGGATCTGGACAAAACAACGAAGCTCACTTACGGTCGTAAAACTATAAGGTTACGGCCGTAACATCTCTTACGGCCGTAACTTACGAATATTACGCCCGTAAGTGCCCATTGGATCGAATGCAGAAAAATGAAGTTAGGTTATGGCAGTATTAAATCACTATCTGCTATATATATGAAAATATCATAATTAATTTTGGTTCACAAGTGGCATAATACTATATGCTTTAAATACACGTGGCAATCACATGTTAAATCGACCTCCACTGTGACTAATTAAAATCCAACCATCCATTCTTAAACTCAAAACCTAGACCATCGATTAAAATTTGAATTTTAAAAGGAATCTCAAAAGGCGGACCACCGATTTAAAATAAAAGATTATTTAATTCCAGTGTCGTTTCACTTTTTTTTTAAGGATGGAAAAACCCCTCACTTTACCTTTACCAGTCTTTCAAAAACCCTAATTTACAGAGCAAAAACTTCTTTAAACTCTAAATACACTAAGAAATCTCCTATATTGCAGAAATGGAAGCTTACTTTGCAGGCGTAAACATGAAGGCTGTCAAGGACCAGATCATTTTTTCTCTGGTCGTTGATTTTGAAGGTCTCTTGGAATCAAATCTGGAAGACTACGATGTGCTCAACATTATCCGTTCGATGAAGCTGAATGGGATCTATCCATTTTTGGATATCAGTCCCAAACACCTATACAAGGAGGACGTTATCGCATTTTTCCGCGAAGCCCATGTGATTGAAGCAAGAATTAGGAGCACTGTCGGAGGAGTACAAGTTGACATATCGCCGGAGACGATCCGAAAAGTCTTCGGTATGAAGAATCGTGGCGTAGCGGGCGAGGCCCTTAAACAAAGCACAACCGATACTTGGCAGAAGATTAAGGCGGACGACCAGCCAGCGAAACTAAAGCTCACCGTTAAGAGAAGCGAAATTAAAAAGGTGTATTGGTATGGGTTGGACATCACCAACAAAATCGTCATGGGCATGGCCGGAAGCTACGACCAATTTTCGTCGGCTAAATTCATGGTGCTAGGAGCACTAATTCAGGACGAGCTGATTGATTGGTCAGACTACATTTTCAGACAGTTTGTACGTGAGGTCAACAAGGCCGAATGGCTTGTTGATGAGAAGAAGTTCAGATCCAAGCTGGCGTTTGGAACGCAGCTAAGTTGGATCCTTGAGAAGATGGGTGTGGCGAAGGGAAGTACTGGCCCCTTCCACATCAACAAGAGACTTGGTCACCTAGACCAAGAGACATTGAGGAAACTAAGAAGAAATAGAAGAGCAGCCCAGATGATAAAAGAGTTGTGTGATTCAAGGACCTACAAATACCCTTCATCAGACGAGTCGGACCAGCCTGCAGACGGCAACCCACCTGCAGCCAAGTCGGATTCGGAGTCAGACAATACGCCCATTTCTGTTCGTTTCAAAAGAAGGGGACCAGCCCCTAGTGAGCCATCCATCATGCATTCCTCACCAGAACCCTCTCCTAAAAGGCCCAGGCGATTGCAGTTCAGCCAAGAGGAGCATCCAGAACAGTTTCCCAGTCCTGCAGCCAGGTCGCCTATTCACCTGGAGGACCAGCCTGCTCCGGGCAGCCTGGAGACCCAGATTGTTCCCCTCCTCACTCCAGCATTCATCTCAAAAGAAGAGGAAGCAGGTTTAATAATTTTTATACCTGAGGCAAATTATACTTTTCACCTGCTGGACAATAATATTTTTAACTTCTCCTTAGAGCAACTTCAGTTGGTTAAGCCACAAGCTCTAAAACATTCTTTTGTCCATATTTTTGAAGAATGGAAAACCTTTAAATTACTTTCTTTCACTGAACTTCAAACTTATGTTGAAGTAAGTGGTTGGGGATATCCCCAAGCCACAAAAGATGTGCTCATATATTTTTGCAAAGTGTCAGACACAATTTTGATTCTTCAGGGGAGGAGAAGAAGAAGAGGAGGAAGAAGAAATGGAGATAAGAATTGAAGAAGTAGAAGAAGAAATTATTGAGAGACAGGAAGAAAGGGAAGAAGAAAATATCTTAGTTGAAAAGGAAACTGGAGAAGAAGAAGTTGAAAAAACGGTGGAATTAGTAGATGAAGAAGAAGAAGAAGGAGAAGAAGTTGATAAGGATGATGGAGAAGAAAAGGAGGATGATGAAAAAGATAAGGATGATGAAGAAGATAGGGACGATGAAAAAGATAAAAAGGATGATAAGGATGATAATGATGATGATGATGATGATGGTAAGGATGATGGAGGAGAAAAGGAGGCTGAAAAAGAGAAAGAGAATGTTGAAGAGGAAGAAAAGAAGGAAGAAGGAGAGAAGAAGTCAGAAAAGGAAGAAGAAGAAAAAGAGAAGGAGCAAGAAAAAAGAGCCAGAAAAGGAGGCTGCAGACAAGGCTGAGGCGCCCGCCTGATACTCACCCAGATGCGGACTGGTGAAGATTCCAGATCGGGGACCCCTGAACAGACCCCATCTGGAATGCCAGCTGCAGACAGGAGTCTGCATTCAGGTGGGTCGTCTGCACACCTACCTGCAGGAGTAGAGGGCTCAGGCGAGTACTCTCCACCAACATCACAGATTTCACCTGCGATGACCGAGCTGATCAGACAAATTGTTAAGGACACTATTGGAGAGCTGCTTCCTTCTCAGATCACCCCTGATCTTCAGTCTATCAATGCAAAGATCGACACCTTGCTGCAGCGGGACGTTCCCCAACCACCTCCTCCTACAAACAACAGAATGCCTTTTGGCATGTCTGACTGGATGCATAGAATGGAGCAGCAGTTGACCACCTTGGTTGATGCTGGCAAAAAGGAGGAAGAAAGGATTCATGGGGAAGGCAGCAAACAAGGAGAAATAAGGTACGTTCAAGAGCTGAGAACTAAGAAGAGGCAAGATGTCCAATTGATCACTGCTGGGACATCTTCAGCTAAGAGGAAGGGAGAAGCAAAATCAGAACAGGCTGATGATCAGCCTGCAGGCAGAAGAAGGAGGATCAGAAGTGGATTCGAGCCTACACTAGAATGGGAAGGCAGATAGTTATGGCATATTGAGGAGTTTGTACCTACCGAAGCTTTACCCATGTGGGGATCTGCAAAGAAAAGGTTCATCAGAGATTACTATATCTGGGAATTACTCCAGGATAGTATTTGCTCCCCATAGCAGATTTTCATCAATTTCATGGAGGAAGCACATCCACAACTCTGGGCCATCCTTCTAAAACATGCAGAGGCATGCAATGCATATCCCATTATCCCTCCTTTCAGGCCCAAAGAACCGCCCACCTTGAAAAATGATGTTTTGGATGAACTTGCACTCCAAAGAAAGATCAAGAAACTGTGTGTTGAAAACAAGTTCTCCTCTGAAGAAGAGCAAGATTTTGCAGCTCTTGTTGTAAGAAGAAAGTATGGTCTTGTTCCTGTTAAGATAAGACCAATTGGAGCAAAACCATTCAGACCTGCCAAGCAGCCTATCCGAAGAGGCAGAGGCAAAGGTAGATAATTTATATTCATTTTTTTGTACTTGTAAAATTTTCTATAAATGTTTTTAAACATGTATTTGTAATCAATATAGAAATTTTATAAATAGTCTTTTGAATGACAATTCCCAGTTGTCTCAAAACTAGACTGATTTTAGTTTGTGTCTTGCACTCAAGTGCAGACTTGTTCATTTGAATATTTGCTTAAGTTTTGCCATCATCAAAATAGGGGGAATTTGTTAGGAATACTTGTTAGATTTTGATGATATCATTAATATAATTCAAATGTTTATTACTTGGCAAAAATGTAAGGAAGAACCAAATGAGTATCTTCCATACGCCAAATTATGTTAAGTTTAATACTTGGCAAAATGTAAAGAAGAACCAAATGAGTATCTTCTATAGGCCAAAATAACTTAGGCTCAAATCGGCTAAGTACAAAAGTACAGCTGAGTTCATCAGAGAAGTACAGCCGAGTCAAGTCAGAGAAGTTTTGGTCAACAAAATTAATCCGAGATGTTTGACCAGACTGCAATCAAGTGACTTCAGACAAGTCATCTGATTAGGCGAGTCCCAATCAGCCACCATCAGAGAAGTCCAAAACTGCAGAGAAGATGACTTTTCATCAGCCTACTTGAGATCAGCCAAGTACTCCAAGTCCATGTCAGCATGCGTTGAAAAGTCAAATATTACATAAAGTCACATGCAACGTGAAGAGACAAATTGGAGAGATTCCCGCAAAGGATATAAATTGAATAATTCATCCAGGCCTACCACTAAAGACTTTAAATCTTACTATATTCAAAAGATTCGGCACCTCACATGCAAAGTCTTCACAACGGTCGATCGATGGATTAAAATATGGGAATCCAGCCTTGCAACGTTCGAAAAGAAAAAACAAAGAAGTCTCTCTCCAACGGACTGATTTGTTACAGGATTTGCAATGGCTATGAAGAATGCTCAAGGATCAACACTTATATATATCTGGAGATTTGAAGTTTAGCAACTACCGGTGCAAACATAATCTCAAGCAATCAAAGTATTCATAGCAATCTAAAAGCGAACTATAGCATCGTGAAAAGAGCAGTTCTCAAAAGTTCATACTTGAAGAAGCTCTTAGTTGGAGAAGACAAAAACTCGTGTCTTTAATCCTGAGTTCGGGGTACTTCACTGGTTGAAGTTGAAGACTGTAAAGGCATCCAAGGATCGTGGATCAAGAGGTGCAAGGAAGTCAAAGGAGTTGCAACGGCAAGGATTTCCACTGGTTGGAAGCTGTTGTAATTTGGTTGAATCACTGTAATATTTATCACTGGTTGACAATTATAGTGAATTCATCTCCAACTGGTTTGGAGAAAAGTGGATTAGTAGAGGATTACCCCACCGCTGAGATCACTATAACTGCCTGCGTATTTTACTGTTTTATAAGCATCATACCTTAACTGCTGCATTCATTGTTAAGTGTTTCATTAGTTGTTTTGTATTCGTCATCAGCTGACTTCTGCACGTATTGAGAACAAACGACTCTAAGTCATTTGCATATCTATCAGCTGAAGAAACTTACTCTTTGCGAAAAAGAGTTTAAGAGTTTCAATAAGTCTATTCACCCCCCCTCTAGACTTATTCCTGGACGACTTGTGACCTAAAATCGCCTGGTGGGTCCCAGTGTGGAGTCCACAGCACTGTAATGGCCTCCGTATTTGGGGTGTTACAGATTTGGTATCAGAGCCACTCTGCCGTGTAGTACGATTGTGCCGACAAGTACGTCGGGCCCCTTGAGGGGGGGTGGATTGTGATATCCCACATTGGCTAACGGAGAGGGGTCGAAGTGCCTTGTATGTGCATGCTTGCCTCCAAATAGCATGAGGCCTTTTGGGAGCCCACTGGCTTTGGGGAGATGAGAACTCCGAAGTTAAGCATGCTCGGGCGATAGTAGTCTCAGGATGGGTGACCTCCTGGGAAGCTACTCGTGGGCTCCTAGAAATAAAACCGTGAGGGCTAGCTCAGAGGAGAGTGCCCAGAGCGGACAATATCATGTGATATCAGTTGATGGGGTTAGTATATACCCACAAAAGACAGAGGTTATCCGGGATTGGCTACCTCCGAAAAGTGTGAAGGAAGTTCGTAGTTTCCTTGGTTTGGCATGTTATTACAGACGATTTGTGGAAGGCTTTTCTAAGATTTCTCAACCGCTGACTCACCTGTTAAGGAAAGATAAGAAGTATTCATTGTCAGAGGCATGTCAACAAAGCTTTGATGAACTCAAGAGTCGATTAATTTCGGCACTAGTCTTAGTCCTGCCACAGTGGACCGAAGGATTCGTGGTATATAGTGACGGATCAAGACAGGGCCTCGGATGTGTGTTGATGCAGAACGTAAAAGTGATTCCCTATGCATCTAGACAATTGCGACCCTATGAAGTGAATTACCCGACCCATGACTTTGAGCTATCTGCCATGGTGTTTGCCTTGAAGATTTGGCGCCACTACTTGTACGGAGTCACATGTCAGATTTTTACTAATCATAAGATCCTGGAATATATTTTTACTCAGAAGGTGTTGAACATGAGACAAAGGAGGTGGCTAGAACTGATTAAAGATTATGACATTGAGATCTTATATCATTCGGGGAAGGCAAATGTAGTTGTTGATGCCCTAAGTCGTAAGACAGTACAGGAGCAAATGCTTAGCCGCTTGACAGCTCAAAGAGAATTACAGTTAGATCGAAGCAGGTTACGGACCCATTCCTATCTCGGGTTCGGGATGAAGTACCTAAAGGGAAAGCCCCTGGATTTGTGATCCATGAGAATGGACTGATACGTTCCAAGAATCGAGTATGTGTACCGACAGATGAAGAGTTGATAAACTCTATCCTGAGAGAGGCTCATGCTACCCCATATTCCATTCACCAAGGGTCTAGCAAGATGTATAAATATTTGAAGCAATATTATTGGTGGGGCAATATGAAATGAGAAGTTACAGAATTCGTTTCGAGATGTGTGACCTGTCAGCAAGTTAAGATTGAACATCAGCGACCAGCAGGTATGCTGAAATCACTCCCGATTCCTGAATGGAAATGGGAGGATATATTGATGGATTTTATCAATAACTTGCTGACGAGCCGTTGTAGTATGAATACGATTTGAGTGATTGTTCATCGCCTGACGAAGTCAGCCCACTTCTTGGAGATTAAGGACACGTGGGGTCCCGAGAGGTTGGCCCAGATTTTCACTAAAGAAATTGTATGGTTACATGGTACCCCCAAGAGTATCGTATCGGATCGTGACGGGCGTTTCGTGTCACATTTCTGGAAAGCAGTTCATCGTGCGATGGGTACGCAGTTGAACTTAAGTACGACATTTCATCCTCAGGCCGATGGCCAGTCTGAGAGGACTATCCAAACTCTAGAGGATATGTTGAGGGCATGAACTCTCGATTGGATGGACAATTGGGAAGCCCAGCTACCTTTGTTGGAATTCACCTATAATAATAGTTCGCATGCTTCGATCCAGATGGCACCTTATAAGGCATTGTATGGCCGTAGATGTAGGTCCCCATTATGTTGGAACGACCTATTCGAATCTTTGGGTATGGAACCGAGATATGTAGTTAGCAGCTCGTGAAAAGATCGCTCTGATTAGGAGTCGTTTGTTAACGGCTCAAATCCGACAGAAATCTTATGCGGACAATCATCGACGACCTCTCAAGTTTGAGATTGGCGATCATGTGCTAGTGAAAGTGTCTCATACTCGAGGTGTTTTTCGTTTTTGGAAGAGAGGCAAGTTGAGCCTGATGTTTATTTGACCGTTTGATATTTTGGAACGAGTAGGCGATCTAGCCAATCGTCTCGCGTTACCGTCAGCTTTGAGTCGGATTCATAACGTGTTTCATGTTTCCCAGTTGAGGAAGTGTGTTGCTGATCCGAGCAACACACTTCAATTCGAGGAGATCAAGTTACCCTATGATCATTCTTACGAGGAGCGTCCCGTGCCGATACTCGAGAGGAGGATCAAACAATTGAGGAACAAGACGATTCCCCTACTGAAGGTTCAATGGCCACGACATGGAGTCGAGGAGGCTACGTGGGAAACCGAGGTTAGCATGCCAGAGAGATATCCCGAGTTGTTTACCCTTTAGTTTCGAGGAAGAAACTCCTTTTAAGGGGGGGAGTATGTAATATCCGAATGTAATCTTATTGTATTGTTCGGATAATTTAGGTATAATTGTATAATGTTACATTTAGTATAGTGATTATTAATGTTGTGATAATAGAATCAAATTAAGTACATTAATTGTTCGCATTTAGATGATTGTTAGATGTTGTATTGGAAGACTTCATTTCTTGGCTATTTTTGGTGTTTAACGTACGCAACGATGTTAGGTTAGCGCATGTTATATGTGTGATATTACGCACGTAAGAACCTATGGTTAGCATACGTAATATGGTGTATCAGGCAGCATCTCGCCTTTCGACATGTGGGTTAGGGCACGACTAGGGTTTTTGGTTTGATTGTGACAGCCTAAGTCAATGGCTATTACGTATGTAATGGTTAAGCCCGAACGTATGTAATGCTAGTAGGCTTACGTGCATCTTTTTGACTACGTACGTAATGAGATTAGTGTTTTGAGGCAGTAGCCTCTCGAGGCTAATTACGTACGCAACACCTTATGTCTTAGCGTACGTAAGAGGTGATAATGTATGTTAGCCTATTAAGGTAACGTACGTAATGGCGATGGCAGGTTATAAAAGACAGATTTGTCTTTCATTTCTGAACGAACCCAGCTCGGTATCCTCTGCAAGATATCATCCCCCTGCCTTTATCATCCATTTATACTCCCTTCCACCGTGTGTTAGAGCTTCATATCCTTGGTTGGAGCTTGATGATTGAAAGTTGGAATGTTTTCTTGTAGTCTTGGTGTTGTTCTTCATTTTCCAAGGTTGGTTATCTAAACTCTTGTGATTCTGTACTAATAATAACGTAATCATAATTACTTCATAGAATGATAGATTATTCAAGTATAAGATGATTGTTACTAAGTTTTGGACACTTATTGAAGAACATGATAGTTAGGGTTTTAAAGGAGAATGTCCTTAATGTTTAGATGATCTTGATCATGTTTAGAAGAATCATACTCAACTTGTTAGATTGATTAGCAATGGGAGTTAATGATAATGGGTTTTGATATAATTAAGTCTAACTCAATGAATTGATAGCTTGGGATTTGTTAAAACCTCATGTTTAGATATTAAACAATATCCTTGAGAAGATTAATATTGTAATAGGATTGTTAATGGAAATTATTAATAATAATCCATGTAGTACAGATGATCATGAACATTGAAGAACCTTATGAACTTGGTAAATCCATTTTTAAAGATGAATTAGACGTATTAAAGTTCGTTAATGAAATGATAGAATATTCATTGGTATAGGATGAACTATTCGAGTAAATTACGGGTGTCATTTTCTACGAAGTGATATCAATATTGAATGAATGTATTGTTGAATGAATTATATTTTGCTCAAGGTGTTCGTTCGAGTGAGAATTGTTAATCGAGGACACCATCTGATCGTTTGTTCCAAGCAAGACTATTTTCATCTACGGATTTGAGGCAAGTTATCTTTCTTGGTTATAATGATGATTGATTCTTGTACGTTATACCTTTTGTGTATATGTAATGCTTTATGAATCTATGATTCATAATGTGGTATTATTCTTGATCGCGCTTATCATTTTGTAATGAGATTGTATTCTCAAGTTTCACTACCTTCCTACCGTTGGTCTCGTTGATTATTGTTGTCACTTCGGTGAGCCTTTCGGGACTTTGGTTGGTCGTGTGATTCGTTGAGTTTCCTTGTCATGTTGTATCGTGACATATCTGGAATCATATATGCATTTTAATTGGTTATTGTGTAGGATTTTTAGCCGGGCACATATAGTCATGCATGGATATTTCCGCATTGGACTGTCCACACAAGACGTAGTTCGTGAGGCTAATTAGGTAAATTGTCCCACGTGTATTCTGGATTTCGTATACGGGGTGGACATGTGCACTGACACATTTCTGGATTGGGCGTACTGTGATGTCCGTCTTGAGCCATACCGATTGGTCATTCATATTCCAGGTTTGATTGGTTATGATTGACGGGTTGCGATTGATTGTTCATACGCCCGAGGGGTGTGTTCAACAGTCATGTTGTCTCTTTGAGATCCAATATGTGTGAATTATATAACGTCTTGAGAATTATTATCATGTATATCTGACCCTGTGGTAATGGGCGAAATACTTGTCTTATATTTTAGGTCGAGGCATGGGCAAGGCATGGGAAGAGCACGGTGATGGCGAAAGGTTTGAAGGGTACTAGTTCGGGGTCCCCAAGTCTTTTTATTGTCCGGTTATGGTTAAACCGTGTATTGTTACTTTTCGTTTCATTCAAACTATTATCGATTGTATTATTATTTTAAGTATATTCCATCTTCGTATGGTTTATACTAGTATTTGAATCCTGTGTATTCGGAGGCTGATGGCCGTACTATTGGTAGACTCCTAATCAGAGTGAGGATTACAGTTTTGTGATTCGTTATCACGATAATATTATGTTAAATCTGTGTTTCGGTATCGCCTGGTGGGTCCCAGTGTGGGGTCCACGGCACTGTAATGGCCGCCGTATCTGGGGTGTTACACATAAGGGATCAGCTTCATGTCATCTATCTCCTTTTGTGTCTTAGGACACATATCTTTAGATAGTTGAATTCCATGTTAGTAAGGTAGAAAACCTTTCTTGGAATTCTCCATGCTAGACCTCTTTAGCACTGTATTGATATAGGATGCCTGAGATACGCACAACATCCTTTTCTTCCGATCAGGAAAGATCTTAATCCCAGGGATATGCCCTGCTTCTCCCAAATCATTCATATCGAACTGCTCAGATAGCCATACCCGTACTCCGATAATTCCTTCACGTTGTTTCCAATTAGAAGGATATCATCTACGTACAGTACAAGAAACACCAACACATTTTCATCGTATTTCTTATACATGCAAGTCCACTCTGACATTGGACAAATCCATATGACTGGACAACCTCGTCAAATCGAGTGTTTCAAGATCTAGATGCTTGCTTATGTCCATAATGGATTTCTTAAGCTTACACACTAAGTGCTCTTCTCCTTCAGCAATGAATCCCTCTGGTTGGTGCGTGTAGATTTCCTTGTCTAGACTTCCATTCAAGAATGCAGTCTTGACATCTATTTTCCAAATCTCCAGATCCAAATGTGCATCTATAGCTAAAAGAATCCGGATTGACTTAAGCATGGCTACCAGCGAAAAGGTTTCATCGTAATCGATACTCTCTTTATGTGTGTAACCTTTCACTACAAGCATCGCTTTGAAGGTTCAACCTTCCCGTCACCTCTTTTCTTTAGCTTGTAAACCACTTACTCACAATGGATTGTTACCCATCAGGTAGTTCTACTAGCTCTCACACTTGATTGGAATTCATAGACCCCATTTCTGATTCCATTGCTATACTTGCCAGGAACCAGCATCTTTATCTTGAATTGCCTCCTTGTAGGTCCAGGGGTCCAATTAATCTTCGCCTAGGATTGAGTATTAAGACTATCCCATGCCTATGAATCATTCCGATTGATGAACAACTCTCCCAGTACGACGAGGCAAATCCTGAGTTGGTGTAAAAGTCACAAAATCAATATGTGGTGCAGTGTTAGTTGGCACTTATACGATTGGTACAGACGGAGTCTCGCTCCTCAACTCTTCCAAAATTATTTCACTTATGGGATTGTGACTAATCATATAATCGTCTTCTAGGAATCGGGCATTGGTACTAACAATGACCTTCTGGTCCTGGGGACTATAGAACAAGACACCCTTCGTTCCCTTAGGGTATCCTACAAACACTCGTACCTCTGTACGAGATGCCAACTTATCAACTTCCTTGGAATACACCAAATTTGAACATGTCCTCGATTAGGCTTTCACCCACTCCACAGTTCTGTGGGTATTTTTGGAACTGATTTCGAAGTCACAAGGTTTAAAATGTATGCCACAGTTTTCAAGGCGTACCCCCAGATGGAAATAGGTAAAGATGAATAACTTATTATTGACCTAACCATTTCTAAAGGAGTTATGTTCCTTCCCTAACCAACACCATTTTGTTGTGGAGTTCCTGGCACAGTGAGCTGGGATGAAATCCCTTCATTTGCCACCAAAACCAAAAACTCTCCACTAAGGTATTTGCCACCACGATCAGATCACAGTGACTTGATACTCTTTCGATGACGGTTTTCCATTTCTGCCTTGAAGTCCCTGAACTTGTCAAAGGCTTCAGACTTACGTTGCATCAAATAGATGTATACTTATCTCGAATAATCATCTATAAATGTAATGAAGTATTCGAAACCACCCATAGCTTGGATATTCATTGGACCACATACATCTATATGAACAAATTCTAACACGTTCTGGGCACCTTTTTCCTTGGTTTTAAAAACCCTTTTGGTCATCTAACCTTCTAGATAGGATTCCAAATTGGAAATGACTCAACATAGAGGTCATCCAATGGGCCATCGTCTACCAATATTTGACTTCTTCTAAGGTTTACATGACCTAACCATAGATGCCACAGATATGTTTGGTTTATGCTTGAACGCTCTTTTCACTTTTTAGGTTTAGACAAAGAGTTAAGTGATTTATATTTATATATGGGAGTTTGTGCAGTATTAATGACATACAGTCCACCAGTATAAAAACCTTTGCAAATATATTTACTGTTTCTTCTGATAATAGCATCACCATAAAAATAAGCTAAATAACCATCACAACCTAATTTAGAAATCGAAATTAAGTTCATTCTAAAATATGATAGTAATAATACATTATTAAGGACTAATATTTTATCATTAATCTTCAACTGCACGACTCCCACTGAAACAGTCATAAGCCTGGAACAATCGTCCCAGGTGATGGTGATATCGCCCGCACTAAGCTGCTTGGTTACCTGAAAACCATGCGATTCAAAGCAAACATGATCAGTGGACCCTGAATCAACTATCCACAAAGTGGACGAACAAGCTGCCAAACATGTTTTGACTACTAGTGCACGAGACGTACCTTTCATAAGAGTAGGGAAGTCTACTTTTAAATGTCCTTTATGGCCACACTTGTAGCACTTTTCCTTTGGATTTTTTTCACCTCAGGATGAGGAGCCTTGCTCTTTACTTTGAGAGTTGTCACTTGCTTCTGGCCCACTTGTTTCTTCTTCTTCTTCCCCCACTTGGGTTTAGAAGTCGAAACACCAGTAACTGCAAGAACTTGATACCCTTGTCTGAAGAGTCCTTACACAGCTTAAAGATTTGTCAGCAATTCCGCCAAGGTATACTCCCGACGATTCATATTATAGTTTAGGTGGAACTGCTCAAAGCTCCTAGGTAAGCTGCCTAGGATCATATCGACCTTCGTTTCCGCATTGATAGTAGCCCCTAAGATATCAAGTTCATTTATATGAGAAATCATCTTTAGAACATGATCCCTTACCGGGGTTCCTTCAGGCATTTGGGTCATCATCAAGACCCTCATAGCATTTTGCCTAGCCGCCAGTTTCTGATGACCAAACATCTCGTCGAGATTTTTCATCATTTCCGCGGTCGTGCCCATACTCTGATGCTGATGCTGCAATACATTTGCTAAAGAAGCCTAGATGTAATAGCTATCCATCTCATCAGATTTATTTCATTTGCGGTATTCTTTCACCTCATCAGGTGTTGAATTCGCATCAGGTTCTAATGGGCATTCCTCAGATTGAGCAAACTTGTGTTCCTCAGCAGTCAGGACAATATTAAGATTACTTTTCCAATCAGCAAAGTTAGTCCCATCTAGTTTGGTTTCTTTGAGAATTACAGTAAGTGGATTAAAGACATCTGAGATGAATTTAAAAACATCAATCAAATAATGCATAGCAAAATATATTGAAAAATCTCAAAACACAATATATGCTAGCAACCAACACCTCGAAAAATCCGCATATGCAAGCCACGATCATATGGATGTTTACAGACATATTTTTTCAAGTAGAGTTTTACGTCTTTAGTTTTACTATCTAGTAAATTTATGTTATGGCAAGTAAAATTAATAGTTGGTTCCTCTTGGCCATGTATTAATTAATACAGATTTCAACGGGGGGTTTATTAATTAATACACCTAAGTGAACACCATAATTCAACAATCTTAAAATATTATTTTCTAAATAATAGTCCTACATATGGAGAGGTCGTATCATAAAAAATAATATTTACCTTTTGTTATCATTTGAAATTTAAAACTAGTGAATCTATAATTAGCACATCCGATATGGAGGAAGACACTAATGCCAACACGCATGCTAATTACTTTACAATTTAATTTAATTATGGAGGTCAATTTGATTTTATTTTAAAAAAATAAATTAATTTAATCACTTAGTTATTTTAGCCTTAAGGTTTTTAATTTTCCCGTCCTAACGTGCAAGAAACCTATGAGGCCTACATTCATACATGCCAAACATCAAACAGTAAAAACCAAAATAAACACATGGATATTAAATTATCCAATTATCATGGTCTTCTTCCTTGAATTTGAACTCGAGAAAATCTTCTACTCGACATCTCCCACTGCTCAAGCATCTCATCACTCCTCCCCGGCCGGGCCGTGGATTTCCAAAATTAAAATGCTACTTTTATGCAAATTTAATTACAAAAAATAATTTCAATTTTAAAATCCCGACTCTCCAGCGGATGCAACAAATGGTGATGAAACGGACCGGTGCCAAAATTGAACTGTTGGGATTCGGTGCCTAATGTTAGGAATATGCCCTCGAATGCCACTCAGAGGATGTTGAGTGAGGGCATTGTACTTGTAATTATGTAAATCATTTATATAAGGCAACTAATGTTTCTTTATTTACTGGCAGTTACTGGCATTCCTAACTCGTAAATATACGTATAGAAACTAGTCCGTGTATTTGAGAGCAAAACATTCCATTCCTTATTGGATAAGGAGGTCGGCACTGGAAAGGTTTATAGCTCATATACTTAATCGTTCGCAAGTCGATGAAACTTGACTGGGCGTTAAGTGTAACACCCCCATGATTTACGGAGACATTACAGCGCCGTAGATCCTTTTTGGAGAACCTACAAGGCTTAGTCCCAATTAAAACACATTAAATACAACAAAACATGAACGTTCATACATTCAAAACCAACTTCAAATTCAACATGACATAGACCACAATACCAAACAACATATCACCCTATGGGATCATAACCAATACAACCGTTCACAACTGGAATACAACAACATCGTTAACCATCAACAATGACACGACATACAACACCGGACAGTACCCGCGCGAGTACAAAACCAAAACACGACTTTGACCATGACCATACGACCACCAACTCAAAATGATGCACGATATAAATGCTGCCCACCAAGCTCGTGTCCGTCCTGTGCTAGACCTCCCACTGGACCTGTACCTGAATACACAAAAGTATATCCACCCCAGAAAGGGTCAGTAAGAAGCCGGTGCAAGTACAATGATTCTAGAATATGTACAACAAGTGAATAATCAACAAAAACCACAGAAATCATAGTACCATTACAGATATTCGGGAATACCACATCACAGTCATCATCACAAAACAACCTCCCGAGCTATACTGGCCCTGTACCTCTCAAGCAAGATACACACCCCAGAGACACCTCGTCAGGCCCTCCCTGGTGTATAGCCCAACCGAGTGATCCGTAGGGATACGCAGCCTACCGGACCCCAGGGGACCCTCACTGGTTTTACTCGGCTCACACACACTCGATCAACAATTGGCACAAATTCCATTTTTGCAAACGGATGAATCTACGGTCTGAACTTCCTTCAACGATTCGATCCTAACACATCGAAATACCGAATCAAAACACAACACCACAGAAATGGAAGGATTCACCCTAAGCTCTACCCTTAGGGACATTTATTCAAGCACTACGAAGGCGACATAGCTCGAACCCAAACTATGAAAGGTAACTTAGGGTTAAATCCGTGAATCTTGGAGAAAAATGAAGGATTATGATTACAACATCAAAATCTAACACAAATCGGAGCTAGGATAGATTAGAATCAAAGATCTCAACAAAAACCCCAAAATATGAGGAACTAGGGTTCCAGCGGTTTTACCTTGATTTGGATGGTGAAAGTTGATAAGATGTTGATAACTTGGTGTTAGGAGCTCAAAATTATTGTTGGATGAAGAAATTTGACCAAAATCTGCACTCTCCAATGATCAAGCATGCCCAGCCGCCGAAGAGAAGAGGAAGAGGTGAAAAATGCCATTTCTAGAACCTGCCCCCCATATATATACTGGGCGGTATTAGCACACGCTACGGCTACAGGCTTAGCGTGCGCTAAAAAGCTAAGGGTGATGCACTGCTGAAGAAAAGGCAGTCCAGAACTTTCTGCTGGACTCCGATAGCGTACGCTGAACTATCTGTTAGCGTGCGCTATCGATTGCCACTACCGCGCGCTAACTCCATACAGTAGCGTGCGCTACCTCCAAGTACCTGCAGTCCAGAAACGTTTCTGCCCTCACTGACCTGACACCCTAGCGCACGCTATCCTACAAGTAACGTGCGCTAGTACAGAGAAATAGCGTATGCTAGTCCTTCCATAGCGTACGCTAACGCCCCCTTCCAGAGTCCAGAAAGTTCACTGTCCAGCGGGCCTAACGCACGCTATTGCACAAGAGTAGCGTGCGCTACTCGGACCTGGTTAGCGTGCGCTAACTGCTATTTTCCAAAATTAATTTCGCAAAGTCCGGCCAAAACTAGCACAATCCGAGAATCACAAAACTCAATAATTATCAGCCATGAACATACCAAGGTCAATCATCAATACATACGGTCCAAATAACCACAATACCGCAAAATACATCTAAAACTACACTCATAAAATACACGGGTATTACACCCTTACCCCCTAAAAAGAAGTTTCGTCCTGAAACTTAAGATACAAAAAGTTCGGGGTGTCGGGCACGCATACTATCCTTGGTCTCCCATGTGGCCTCCTCAATTCCATGCTTAGACCATTGGACCTTTACTAACGGGATCACTTTCCATCACAATTGTTTCACTCGTCGCTCTAGTATGGTTACCGGTTGTTCTTCATATGTAACATCGTCATTAACCTCAATCTCTTGATAATCAATAACATGGCTGGGATTGGGAACATACTTACGCAGTTGTGAAACATGAAACACATTATGAACATGACTAAGCGTCGGAGGTAATGCTAGTCGATAAGCTACATCGCTTACCTTGTCCAGGATCTCAAATGGACCAATATAACGAGGACTAAGTTTCCCCTTCTTACCAAACCGAAGAACCCCACGAGTCGGCGATACTTTCAACAACACATGGTCTCCCTTATGGAACTCTAATGGTCGACGAAGAACATCGGCATATGACTTTTTTCTACTCTGTGCAGTCAACAATCTTTGCCGAATAATTGCGACTTTTTCCCGTGTCTGAACCACCAAGTCCAGTTCTACTCCAAGTAACTCGTACGGCTCGTCCCAACAGATTTGCGATCTACACCATCTTCCATATAATGCTTCAAACGGAGCCATCCCAATCGAACTATGCCAACTGTTATTGTATGCAAATTCAATTAATGGTAAATGAGTCTCCCAATCTTCTTTCCAATCCAATGCACAAGCCCTCAATATGTCTTCCAGCGTTTGGATCGTCCTCTCTGACTGTCCGTATATCTGGGGATGATAAGCGGTGTTGAAATTCAGTTTGGTACCGAGTGCTCGATGTACTGCTTGCCAGAAATGCGACACAAAATGCCCATCGCGATCAGACACTATACTTTTTTGGGTACCATGGAGTCTCACAATCTCCGCAATAAATAACCGAGCCAACCTCTCCGGTCCCCAAGTATCTCTAATGCCCAAAAAGTGTGCGGATTTGGTTAGCCGATCAACGATTACCCAAGTCATATTCACTCCAGTTCGCGTCTTTGGCATTCCCATAATAAAATCCATCGCTATATCTTCCCACTTCCATTCCGGAATTGGAAGCGGTTGCAATTTACCGGCAGTTCTCTGATGCTCCGCTTTAACCTGCTGACAAGTCAAGCATTTCAACACGAACTCCGTTACATCTTTCTTCATGTTCGGCCACCAAAAAATTTTCTTCAAGTCCTTATACATGTTACTCATACCCGGATGAATCGAGTATGGAGTAGAATGTGCGTCATTCAAAATCACTTGTTTGAGATCATCCCGATTAGGTACACAAGTTCTACCTCGAAATCAAAGAACTACGTCTTCATCGATTAAGAATCCAGGAGCTTTTCCTCTAACACTATCTTCCCGAAGCTGCACAATTGAGAGATCATCTAACTGTTTGGACTTAATATCTCCCATCACGGAGGACGTAATCTCAAGGAAATTCAACTGTCTTTGAGTTCTATCAGGCCAAACTTCAATTTCCAAATCAATCAACTCTCATCTAAGCTTCGGTTGAATGGTAAGTAGTTCCAACTTCTGCAACACGACCAACTTGCGGCTTAACACATCAGCAACGACGTTCGCTTTACCTGGATGGTAAAGAATGTCAAGATCATAATCTTTAAGCAATTCCAACCATCGCCGCTGACGCATATTTAGCTCCTTCTGAGTGAATATTTACTTCAAGCTCTTATGATCCGTATACACTCGACAAGGAGTACCATATAAGTAATGCCTCCAAATTTTCAACGCAAACACCACAACGGCTAACTCAAGATCATGAGTAGGATAACTCATCTCGTATGGCTTTAATTGTCGAGACGCATAAGCCACTACTCTCTCATTTTGCATCAATACACATCCCAATCCTTGTTTAGAAGCATCACTATAAATAACGAAACCTTCCGTTCCTTGTGCTAAGGCTAGGATTGGAGACGTAGTCAACTGCTTTTTCAACTCGTCAAAACTCTTCTGACACTCATCACTCCACTCACATTTCGGTGTCTTCTGCAATAATAGGGTGAGCGGTCGAGCAATTTTCGAGAATCCTTCGACAAATCGACGATAATAGCCCGCTAATCTCAGAAAACTCCGAACTTACTTAACATTCTGTGGGGGCTCGCAAGGTAAGACTACTTCAAACTTTTGAGGGTCTACTAGTATACCATCAGCTGAGATGATGTGTCCCAGAAAAGAAACTTCTCTAAGCCAGAACTCGCACTTAGAAAATTTAGCATAAACCTTATCAGCCCTCAAAATACTCAACGCGATCCTCAAGTGTTCGGCATGCTCCGTCTCACTTTTGGAATAGATTAATATATCGTCAATAAACACCACCACAAATTTATCGAGATATTCGATAAAGGTTTTGATCATAAGCTGCATAAAGGCCGTTGGAGCATTTGTTAAATCGAATGGCATAACTACGAATTCGTAATGCCCATACTTCGTTCGAAATGCTGACCTGGGGATATCCGAATCTCGAATTCGCAGTTGGTAATATCCTGACCTCAAATCAATCTTGGATAAAACCGTAGCCCCTTGTAATTGGTCAAATAAATCATCGATTCTTGGTAACGGATACTTGTTCTTGATAGTGAGTTTATTCAACTCACGATAGTCAATACATAGCCGTAAGGACCCATCTTTCTTTCGTATGAACAATACTGGTGCACCCCATGGACACACACTAGGCTGAATATAACCTTTGTCCAACAATTCACCCAATTGTTTCTTCAATTCTAACATTTCTGATGGGGCCATTCTGTACGGTGCCTTGGATATTGGCGCCGCATCGATGATGAACTCCACTTCACGATGTGGTGGCAATCCCGTCAAATCATATGGAAATACGTCTAGAAATTCATTCACAACTGGAACAGAGGACAACTGTACCTCGTCAACTTCCGACTTCAACGCATAACACCAATAACTGGTACAACCTTGTCGCAATAATTTCATCGCCTTTGTAATATCCGGATTTATTACTGTGTATTTCATCTGTATTCGAACCATGTATTATTCAGATTTGTGATCTTGATAAGTGGAGTATGATATTTCTTACATTGGTATCTTTGTACATAAGTATAACAACATGCAAAATTTCTCATGCAAACTCGTGATAGTGCACGCTAAGAATGTACCTTAACGCACGCTATCGGCTACTACTAGCGCACGTTACGTATGTAGGAGTTGCGTGTGCTAGGCACTCAATTATTGAGCTGGGCGGCTAGCACATGCGCCAGCCGGGACATGGGTCCGGATAAGATTCCCGCGGACGAACTTGGACAGTTTTGGAGTCAACGCTTATTAGTGTGCGCTAAGTATGTATGGTAGCGTGCGCTAATTAGGTAAAGTGCAGAATGTTATAAATGAGACAACAACCCGTTTTTGGCTTACATTTCCTTCGTTTTTTCTTCATTCTTGAGAGACCAGAGAGCAATAATTATCCTCCCAACACACTTAGAACACATCTACTTGACCCTTGAATATTGGATATTACTTGTGAGTGATGATTGAAGAGAAGTAACACCTTGGAGTGGCATATAACCAACCGGAGTCGGATTCTACCTTGCGGTTCCGTGATTTCGTCATATTAAGGTATGTTCAATCTATCTCCAGCCTTAGATTTGGATTCTAAGGGATTAAATGATCATGCTAGCGAGATATTGAATTTCATTAGTGAATTATTTAACATACATCATGTTTAGGAGATTGGAATCTCTATGCTTATGATATTATCATTGGAACCTCGTAGTTGGAATACTAATACTTCAAATGATGAGAGAAACATTCTGAAGTTGATTATCCGTATGATTTATGTTATCTTAGTGATCATAAATTGGAGGTGATATCATTTTCGGTTATAAGGACTTAAGGGAAGAATCATCTTAGGAAATATTCTTTTGTATTAGTTGGAATTGTTAGTTCACATCAAGAGAAAGTCCGAATGTGTATAATGATAGTAGAATCTAATGCACCAACCGGAGATCACCAAACTTCGCATGAGAATTGTAATCAAGATGGATTATGGTGTTGTGATGATCATACGTATACTTGTATCTCGAAGTTGTTATTATCCGTGAGATCATTCATAAGTTTATGTTAATCACTGAGGAATTCGCTTACTTCATCACCATTTGTACAATCTGCTGCCCTTCAGTGAACAATCATGCATGCTTAGCGTGCGCTAAGCTACGTGAAATAACATGCGCTATCGAGTATGTTTTGCGTACGCCACGTTTGAAACTTAGCGTGCGTTAAGTCATCAGGCGAGTCAGTGGACTGATCAGTGAGTCACTGACCGTGCATGGTAAGCATACGCTAGGCTGTGTGTACTGCGTGCGCTAATGAGTAGCATTAACGTACGTTACATAGGATGCGTAGCGTGCGTTAAGCGATCTAGACAGATTGCATTTTAAGGACTTCCTACCGTAATTTTTGATTGTTTGACATTCGTACAGCATGAGATGAATTCTATATTATTTATTTGTTAAGGTTCGAGCTTAGAAACGTGATTGATAGAAGGGGACGACCTTCGAGTATTTTGATATTCGTGGAAGTTTTATTCTTGTCAACGAAGCGAGGCAAGTACTCTAATTAGAATTGTGTATATTATGACAGTTATGGTGTGATTGTATTGTGTAAATGTGTTGTGAATATATGTCCACCACGCGTTGATCCGACAGGAATCATCATGGGAATCTATAGCTGTGTGCGCTGGATCGTTGGACAGGTAGTTCCACCATGTGTTGGTCCGACGGGATCATCATGGAAATCTATAGCTGTGTGCGCTGGATCGTTGGAATACCATCAGTATGTTGAAACTGTTATGATATGATATGTGTTGTTGATATTTCTCGTTGGACAAACTTGTTATGATGTAATTGTTGATTATATCACTGTTGTATGATTATTGTACTTGTACTAGCATCGTTGTGCTAATCCCTTCGGGGGTGAACATTTGTTTATGTTCAGGATCCAGGAGAGCGGGGAAACAACCACTGGAGCTGCATGACGACGAGGGTGCAGAGTGATTTTCCGACCGGGTTTAATGTCTGTTGTTTGTTGGTTATTTAAATAAGTACTCGAGTACGTCACCAGTTCATGATGTTTGGATTTTGGTGATGTATTAATAACCCTTCATTGGATATATGTATTCTCAGTACTGAACCAGACCGTTGTATTTTATTTCAGTGATTTCATAAGTTGGTATCTGGTATTGTCATTTCATTTCTTCAGCCTTGTAAATTCTTATGTAAAGGATTTACGGCGCTGTAATATTCCTGAATATATCGGGGGTGTTACAGAATATGGTATCGGAGCTAAGATTATGGATATCTTTGCCATTGGGTTAAAATAGAGGTCATTTACGTCTTTTGAGGTGACCGGCCGTGAATGACATCACTGTACTGCCTATGTCTTCATGCGAAAGGTGGTTGTAAGTTCCTAAACTCTATCTCGTTCTTTACATGTTGTATCTCTTTATACTTGAACATTAGAACGATGTTGTTTCCTGTATATTGAGTATTTATGCTTACAGTATGTTGAGAGGCGGACGTGGACGTGGTCGCAGTCGTGGACGCGGATGAAGGAATGCTGAAAAGGAAGCGTCGCCTTCTAATCAGGCCAGTCATAGCTCAGGCGAGCCGCAACGATCTATCAATAACGAACCGGAACCTGCTGTACCAGAAATCCTTCATCAAGTGGTGAACCAGATGACTCAGTTCGCTCAGGTCGTGGACCGAATGCAGGTGGCGGTGGGATTTCAGCAGGGAGATGGACAACAAAGGATCCCAGAAATGGGAAATCGAGGTGACCGATGGTTACAAGAGGTGGTGAAGATGCAATCACCCAAATTTGATGGCTTTTCCGAAACTCCCACATGGGACCATAGGTTGAAGGAACTGGAGAAAATCTTTGCCGGAATTAACTACCCAGATGACCGGAGAGCCTCTATCGCTCAATACTTTCTGATAGGGGAATCCTCCGAGTGGTGGGAAGCTATCTGACCTGCAGATCATGATGCTGATTGGACAGAATTTAAAATGATGATGGAAGCTCAGTACTGCCCTCGTCCTGTGAGGGAAGTTAAAGTTCGGGAATTTTTCTCCGCTCAGCCATAAGATGAACCCGTATCCCAGACAATTAATACGTTTAACCAGCAGCTAGCATTTGTTCGACATCTGGTCAGAATAGATGTAGAGATGATGATTCATTTTGAAATGAGGATGAAACCAGAAATCCAGAGGTACATGTCCGGTTTTGAATGTACCACTCTCCATCAATACCAGGATAAGGCGTTGGCGTACGAAATCAAAGAAGCAGCAATGGAGAAGTTTATGGAATCGAAGAAGCAGAAAGTCTCTGGTACTTTTACAGAGCACAAGAACAGCGGGCCTCGCAAAGCCCAGTCATCCTTTCATTCTTTCAAGAAACCTCCACACCCATCTAAGAGCAGAAAGAATTTCGGAACAATCTCAGCCACGACAGATACAGCTAGGAAGTGCTTTAACTGTGGTCGCCCAGACCACCTTTGGCGTGATTGTTTGTGCAGTCCAATTACATGTCTTGATTGTGGACAGGAAGGGCACCGTGAGACGTTTTGCAAGGAGGTCACCAAGTTCAATGGAACCCGTTCATCGCAGCCAGTTCAGAAGGAAGCTAGTATCCAGCAGACGCAGCAAAGTGTTCAGATGCCTCAGAATTTTGGCCGCGGACGAGGCAGAGGACAATGGGACCGAAAGGGGACATTGAGTGCCGAATATATTCCCCCACGTCTGTACGAGATGAGGAGGACAGACGATCAGGATGCTGCTGTCGCATCAGGTACTGTCCAGATCCTTTCCCAGCCAGTTAGCATTTTATTCTATACAGGAGTTACGCATTCTTTTATATCCTTGTGTTGTGTAAATCGTTTGAATATTTCTGGTTTTCATACTTGTGAACCTTATGTTGTTGGTTTACCGAGTGGAGAGAGGATTGTTGGGAACTTAGAGACTAGAGATTTCTCTGTATCATTTGGGGGCATGGAGTGGCTCCCAAATCTGATTGTGATAGAAATGCAAGGAGACGACCTGATACTCGGAGACGATTGGCTTAATCGATATGGAGCTGTTGTAAACTACCGAAGGAGGAATATTTCTCTGATCACCGACGATGGCTCCGAAGTACTGTTTGAATGATGGAAACCAGGAAGCTCAGGAAAGTTGATCAAGGCGATGAAAGATGTCAAATTGTTGAAACAGGGCTGTACCAGATACTGGTGTTATGCAATGAAGAGAGAAGACGAAATTGTGGAACTTTCATCCATTCTTGTTGTTAACGAATTTCCAGATGTATTTCCTGACGAGTTACCTGGACTACCTCTGCGACGGGATGTAGAATTCACCATTGAGCTGGAATCTGGAGCTACGCCAATTTCTAAGGCGCCGTATCGTATGGCACCTACTGAGATGTATGAACTGAAAAAGCAGCTGGAGGAGTTACTGGATAAAGGCTATATCCAGCCAAGCGTTTCGCCCTGGGGAGCGCCAGTTCTTTTTGTCCGGAAGAAGGATGGATCGCTTCGACTGTATACCGACTATCGGGAGCTGAACAATATGACGATTAAGAATAAATATCCGTTGCCACGGATTGATGATTTATTTGACCAGTTGCAAGGAGCAACAGTATTTTCTAAAATCGATCTGAGATCAGGATACCATCAGCTGAGGATTAAGAAATCTGATGTTCCAAAGTCAGCATTCAGAACTCGCTACGGACACTATGAGTTTGTAGTGATGCCGTTTGGTCTCACTAATGCACCTGCGGTATTCATGCAATTGATGAACCGAGTGTTCATCGAATATTTAGATAAATTTGTGATCGTGTTTATTGATGACATTCTTGTGTATTCTAAGAGCCACGAAGAGCATGCGCAGTATTTGCGGATTGTGTTAGAACTTTTGAGAAGCGAGCAATTGTACGCCAAACTTTCTAAGTGTGAATTCTGGATAAAGGAAGTAATCTTCCTCGTCCATGTGGTATCAGCTAAAGGAGTCCGAGTAGATCCTCATAAGATCGAAGCAATTATGGATTGGAAGCCTCCAAGGAACGTGAAAGAAGTCTGAAGCTTCTTAGGACTTGTTGGATATTATCGTCGATTCGTGGAAGGATTTTCTAAAATCTCCCACCCACTTACTCGACTCCTGTAGAAAACTCAAAAGTTTGAGTGGAACGATTCGTGTCAGACTAGTTTTGATGAATTAAAGAGGAGATTGACGACAGCACCAATTTTATCACTTCCACCGGGGACTGGAGGATTCATAGTTTACAATGATGCTTCGAACCAAGGGCTCAGATGCGTATTGATACAGAATGATAAGGTGATCGCTTATGCTTCACGACAGCTGAAACCTTATGAAGTGAATTACCCAACTCATGATTTAGAGCTAGCAGCATTAGTTTTTGCTTTGAAGATATGGAGACATTGCCTGTACGGGACTCACTGTTAGATCTTTACTGATCACAAGAGTCTCAAATACATCTTCAGTCAGAAAGAGCTAAACATGCGGCAAAGAAGATGGTTAGAGCTGATTAAGTTGTACGACTTGGAGATTTTGTATCATTCAGGCAAAGCGAATGTGGTAGCAGATGCACTTAGCCGCAAGCCTGTTTCTATTCAGATGCTGGAGACTCAGACCTCCCAACTTAGCCTTCAACGAGAGATGATTAGAGAAGGAATTGAAGTGTGGTTACAAAGAGTACAAGGACAACTGTGCGTGATGGAATTAACTTCGTCATTTAACCGAAGAAATCAAATCTAGACAGGCAGATGATCCTCCGATGATTTGGTTACGTGATGAAGTGCTCAAGGGAAAGGCCCCTGGATTCCTAATTCATGATGATGGAGTTTTGAGATTTCAGAACCGACTCTGCGTTCATGATATCGATGTTCTGAAACAGACGATTATGAAGGAAGCTCATAGATCGCTCTATTATATCCACCTGGGCACCAGTAAGATGTATAAGGACTTGAAACAGAATTTCTGGTGGGGCAACATGAAGAAAGATGTAGCGGACTATGTTTCGAAATCCTTGACTTGTCAGCAGGTTAAGATCGAGCATCAACGACCTGCCGGAATGTTGAAGCTGCTCCCGATTCCTGAATGGAAGTGGGAGGACATATCGATGGACTTTATCACTGGCATGCCAAGAAGCAAGACAGGAATGAACATGATTTGGGTGATAGTTGATCGTCTAAGTAAATCAGCTCATTTCCTAGACATTAAGGACACGTGGGGACCAGAGAGGTTGGCGCGAGTATTTATTTCAGCGATAGTTCGACTGCATGGTACGCCGAAGACCATTATTTCTGATTGAGACGGTCATTTTGTGTCTCACTTTTGGAAAGCAGTTCATAAGGCCTTGGGGACCGAATTGAACTTCAGTACAGCTTATCACCCACAGACTTACGGACAATCCAAGAGGACCATTCAAACGGTGGAAGACATGCTAAGGGTCTGTGCCTTAGATTGGTCAAATGATTGGGAAATTCATCTACCGTTGATTGAATTTACTTACAACAATAGTTGGCATGCTTCCATTAAAATGGCACCATTTGAGGCATTATACGGGAGAAGATGCAGATCGATCCTATGCTGGGACGATTCATAAGACTTGATCGGAACAGAACCAGAGTTGATCATACAGACTCGAGAGAAGATAGCTTTAATTCGTGAAAGACCACACCGCCTGAGTCGATGAAATCTTATGCAGACGTACGCCGTCGCCCTTTGGAGTTCAGTACAGGAGACCACGTACTTTTAAAGGTTTCTCTTACTCGGGGAATCTTTCATTTCGGAAGGAAAGAAAAGCTGAGTCCGAGATATATCGGACCATTTGAGATCCTTGAGAGAGTTGGAGAGTTGGCATACATATTGGCATTGCCGCCGTCATTGTGCCATGTTCATAACGTGTTCCACGTATCCCAGTTACGAAGGTATATACCAGATCCTAGTCATCTCATTGATTTCGGCGAAATCGAAGTCGCTCAAGATGGGACGTTTGAAGAAAGACCGGTCAAGATACTCGAGAGTCGAGTTAACCAGTTGAGGAACAAACCAATCGTTTTGGTTAAAGTTCAATGGTCACGTCACGGAGTGGAAGAATCCACATGGGAAACGGAAGATGGCATGAAGTCCAGATATCCCGAGATATTTTCGTCTTGAGTTTCGGGATGAAACTCCTTTTTAGTAGGAGAGTATGTAATATCCGGATTTATTACTGTGTATTTCATCTGTATTCGAACCCTGTATTATTCGGATTTGTGATCTTGATAAGTGGAGTATAATATTTCTTACATTGGTATCTTTGTACATAAGTATAACAACATGCAAAATTTCTCATGCAAACTCGTGATAGCGCACGCTAAGAATGTAACTTAACGCACCCTATCGGATACTACTAGCGCACATTACGTATGTAGGAGTTGCGTGCGCTAGGCACTCAATTATTGAGCTGGGCGGCTAGCACATGCGCCAGCCGGGACATGGGTCCGGATAAGATTCCCGCCGACGAACCTGGACAGTTTTGGAGTCAATGCTTATTAGCATGCGCTAAGTATCTATGGTAGCATGCGCTAATTAGCTAAAGTGCAGAATGTTATAAATGAGACAGCAACCCGTTTTTGGCTTACATTTCCTTCATTTTTTCTTCATTCTTGAGAGACTAGAGAGCAATAATTATCCTCCTAACACACTTAGAACACATCTACTTGACACATGAATATTGGATATTACTTGTGAGTGATCATTGAAGAGAAGTAACACCTTGGAGTGGCATATAACCAACCGGAGTCGGATTCTACCTTGCGGTTTAGTAATTTCGTCATATTAAGGTATGTTCAATCTATCTCCAGCCTTAGATTTGGATTCTAAGGAATTAAATGATCATGCTAATGAGATATTGAATTTCATTAGTGAATTATTTAACATACATCATGTTTAGCAGATTGGAATGTCTATGCTTATGATATTATCGTTGGAACCTCGTAGTTGGAATACTAATACTTCAAATGATGAGAGAAACATTCTGAAGTTTATTATCCGTATGATTTATGTTATCTTAGTGATCATAAATTGTAGGTGATATCATTTTCGGTTATAAGGACTTAAGGGAAGAATCATCTTAGGAAATATTCTTTCGTATGGAATTGTTAGTTCACCTCAAGATAAAGTCCGAATGTGTATAATGATAGTAGAATCTAATGCACCAACCGGAGATCACCAAACTTCGCATGAGCATTGTAATCAAGATGGATTATGGTGTTGTGATGATCATACGTATACTTGTATCTCGAAGTTGTTATTATCCGTAGGATCATTCATAAGTTTATGAACATAACATGTATTTGGATAACAAACATTAATCACTGAGGAATTCGCTTACTTTATCACCATTTGTACAATCTGCTGCCCTTCAGTGAACTGCCATGCACGCTTAGCGTGCGCTAAGCTATGTGAAATAACGTGCGCTATCGAGTATGTTTTGCGTACGCCACGTTTGAAACTTAGCATGCGTTAAGTCATCAGGCGAGTCAGTTGACTAATCAGTGAGGCACTGACCGTGCATGGTTAGCATACGCTAGGCTGTGTGTACTGCGTGCGCTAACAAGTAGCATTAACGTACGTTACATAGGATGCGTAGCGTGCGTTAAGCGATCTAGACAGATTGCATTTTAAGGACTTCCTACCGTAATTTTGGATTGTTAGACATTCGTACAGCATGAGATGAATTCTATATTATTTCTTTTGTTAAGGTTCGAGCTTACCAATGTGATTTATCGATGGGGACGACCTTCGAGTATTTTGATATTTGTGGAAGTTTTATTCTTGTCAACGAACCGAGGCAAGTACTCTAATTAGAATTGTGTATATTATGACATTTATGGTGTGATTGTATTGTGTAAATGTGTTGTGAATATATGTCCACCATGCGTTGATCCGACGGGAATCATCATGGTAATCTATAGCGATGTCTGTTTGGATTGTTGGGAGTAGTTCCACCATGTGTTGGTCCGACGGGATCATCATGGGAATCTATAGTTGTGTGCGCTGGATCGTTGGAATACCATCATTATGTTGAAACTGTTATGATATGATATGTGTTGTTGATATTTCTCGTTGGAGAAACTTGTTATGATATAATTGTTGATTATATCACTGTTGTATGATTATTGTACTTGTACTAGCATCGATGTGCTAACCCCTTCGTGGGTGAACATTTGATTATGTTCAGGATCCAGGAGAGCGGGAAAACAACCACTGGAGCTGCATGACGACGAGGGTGCAGAGTGATGTTCTGGCCGGGTTTAATGTCTGTTGTTTGTTGGTTATTTAAATAAGTACTCGAGTACGTCGTCAGTTTATGATGTTTCGATTTTGGTGATGTATTAATAACCCTTCGTTGGATATTTGTATTCTCAGTACTGAACCAGACTGTTGTATTTTATTTCAGTGATTTCATAAGTTGGTATCTGGTATTGTCATTTCATTTCTTCAGCGTTGTAAATTCTTATGTAAGTGATTTACGGCGCTGTAATATTCTTGAATATATCGGGGGTGTTACAGCCTTCATGGCTCGAATAATCTTCCCAGAAGTACCAGGTTTCTGCCCTTCAAAAACGTGTTCAGTACCATCCGGCGCGACTATCGAAATTATTTTCCGACGATAATCCACTATCGCTCCATGCTGATTTAACCAATCATCACCGAGGATTAAATCCTCTCCCACCATATCGATCACAATCAAATCGGATGACCAATTTTTACTACCAATGGTTACAGGACAATTGGCAATCTCTTGATCCCCAATTATCCTTTCCCCACTTGGCAGCCCAACAATAAAAGGTTCACATGTAGAGAGACCGTCTAGGCCCAAACGATTCACACAAGACAATGATACAAGAGAATGAGTAGCTCCAGAATCAAACAATACATCTACCAGGTGCATCGAAATATAAACAATACCTGACGTAGTAGCGGTCCCTACGTCATCAGTCCGCCTCATCTCATTCAATCGGGGTGGGGCTGATCCAATGCTAGATGCATCCTTATGCTCGGTTTTACCTCTACCACTGCCGCATCGGACACTCAGAGTTGGCTGACCCGTAACTGTGCCAGCCGGAGTAGGAGACTGTTTAGAGAAGATTCTGCCCACTGACTCACAATATAATACGCGATGGCCCTGCTTCGCACACTTAAAACAATCAATGGGGCGAGAAGTGCAACGAGAACTGACATGTCCCAGATTTCCACAATTAAAACAAACTCCCGGCACTCCTCCACTAGGCTGAGGGGAACCAACAGAAGATTGCACAGAAAATTGAGGCCTACGCGATCCACTGCCTCGGAAACTACCAGAAAATTTCGGTTTCTTCGAGCTCGAAACTGTAGGAACCGTAATTGACACCATCTCGTAAGCAAGTGCTCGATCCTGATATTCTCTCAGAGTAGTACACCCAAGGCCCGCCATATACTTTCGGACCTCCGGTTTCATTCTAGCATCGAAATGGAGTATCTTGTCTATCTCATCCTTAACCCGATCTTGGACATACAATAACTTCTTGTTGTATGTCTTGATTGCCTCAGAAATAGGAACATCTTCGGGTTGAGCTCTGAAGAACTCACTGACTCTTGCTAACTGTACCGGCGCTGGACAATACTGAGCTTCCATTAATTCTTTAAATTCTTCCGAAGTGACATCACGGTCCTTAGGCTTAACCGCTCGCCACCAGTCCGAAGCGTCATCAACTGTCAGATATTGAGCAATCAAGACTCTCTTGGCTTCAGGACAACTAATACCGTCAAAGATCTTCTCCAGCTCAACTAACCAATGATCCCAGTTGTTCGCATCACCGGAACCATCGAATCTGGGAGGGTTCATTTTCATAACTTCTTAAAGCCATCGATCCTCAACCATCCTGTCAGTATTAATATTCTTCACCACTTGTGCCAGTTGGTGCACTTCCGTTACAACTTGTTGAAGAACGTTAGGCACTTCGGCCTCCGAGCCTCCATCTGAACCTCCCGAAGGGATCGGGTCCGACCTAGTTGCAGAACGAGATGCCGATTCTGAAACAGACCTCTCGGACTCGGACACTACTACTCTGCCACGGCCTGGACCACGACCGCATTGACGGATAGCTCTACCTCTCGGCATACTGAAGAATAAGAATGGTTCAACAAGGAAACGATTACAATAATAGATTGCATATTAAGGTAATTATTTCCAAAGGAAAGAAACAACCAACATCCGAAGAGTCTTCCAGCACAAGCAACACGGGGTGGTAGCATGCCAATGATATCGTAGACAATAACTGACTCAATTTAACAGACCCAAAACACCGAAAACCTAGGTATCCATAAACCTAGGCTCTGATACCATATTCTGTAATACCCCCATGATTTACGGAGACATTACAGTGCCGTAGATCCTTTTTGGAGAACCTACGAGGCTTAGACCCAATTAAAACACATTAAATAGAACAAAACATGAACGTTCATACATTCAAAACCATCTTCAACTTCAACATGACATACATCACAATACCAAACAACATATCATCCCGTGGGATCATAACCAATACAATCGTTCACAACTGGAATACAACAACATCGTTAACCATCAACAATGACACGACATACAACACCGGACAGTACCCGCGCGAGTACAAAACCAAAACACGAATTTGACCATGACCATACGACCACCAACTCAAAATGATGCACGATAACAATGCTGCCCACCAAGCTCGTGTCCGTCCTGTGCTAGACCCCCCACTGGACTTGTACCTGAATACACAAAAGTATATCCACCCCAGAAGGGGTCAGCAAGAAGCCGGTGCAAGTACAATGATTCTTGAATATGTACAACAAGTGAATAATCAACAAAAACCACAGAAATCATAGTGCCATCACAGATATTCCTAAATACCACATCACAGTCATCATCACGAAACAACCTCCCGAGCTATACTGGCCCTGTACCTCTCAACCAAGATACACACCCCAGAGACACCTCGTCAGGCCCTCCCTGGTGTATAGCCCAACCGAGTGATCCGTAGGGATAGCAGCCTACCAGACCCCAGGGGACCCTCACTGGTTTTACTCGGCTCACACACACTCGATCAACAATTGGCACAAATTCCATTTTTACATATTCACACGAAGTACATTAAACATAATCAAAGTACTTGCCTCAATTTGAACGACACGAAAAACGGCGAACGGATGAATTTACGGTACGAACTTCCTTCAATGATTCGATCCTAACGCATTGAAATACCGAATCAAAACACAACACCACGGAAATGGAAGGATTCACCCTAAGCTCTACCCTTAGGGACATTTATTCAAGCACTACGAAGGCAACATAGCTCGAACCCAAACTATGAAAGGTAACTTAGGGTTAAATCCGTGAATCTTGGAGAAAAATGAAGGATTATGATTACAACATCACAATCTAGCACAAATCGTAGCTAGGATAGATTAGAATCAAAGATCTCAACAAAAACCCCAAAATATGAAGAACTAGGGTTCCAGCGGTTTTACCTTGATTTGGACGGTGAAAGTTGATAAGATGTTGATAACTTGGTGTTATGAGCTCAAAATTATTGTTGGATGAAGAAATCTGACCAAAATCTGCACTCTCCAATGATCAAGCATGCCCAGCCGCCGAAGAGAAGAGGAAGAGGTGAAAAATGACATTTCTAGAACCTGCCCCCCATATATATACTGGGAGGTATTAGCGCACGCTACGGCTACAGGCTTAGCATGCGCTAACGAGCTGAGGGCGATGCACTGCTGAAGAAAAGGCAGTTCAGAACTTTCTGCCAGACTCCGGTAGCATACGCTGAACTATGTGTTAGCGTGCGCTATCGATTTCCACTACCGCGCGCTAACTCCATACAGTAGCGTGCGCTACGTGCAAGTACCTGCAGTGCAGAAACGTTTCTGCCCTCACTGACCTGACACCCTAGCGCACGCTATCCTACAAGTAACGTGCGCTAGTACATAGAAATAGCGTATGCTAGTCCTTCCATAGCGTACGCTAACGCCCCCTTCCAGAGTCCAGAAAGTTCACTGTCCAGCGGGCTTAATGCACGCTATTGCACAAGAGTAGCGTGCGCTACTCGAACCTGGTTAGCGTGCGCTAGACATACAGTCTTAGCGTGCGCTAACTGCTATTTTCCAAAATTAATTTCGCAAAGTCCGGCTAAAACGAGCACAATCCGAGAATCACAAAACTCAATAATTATCAGCCATGAACATACCAAGGTCAATCATCAATACATACGGTCCAAATAACCACAATACCGCAAAATACATCTAAAACAACACTCATAAAATACACGGGTATTACATTAAGTTTATGAGAAGACGTGTATGACGTGTTCTTTGACTTGTGAGTGGCTATCGAACACTAATGGTTAGTTGGAGCACACGTTATAGGTATGCTAATTGGATTAGTATACTCGGACCGACTCACCCTCGATTCGTCACACGGATTTCACTCCGGGACAGTCAATGACAGAATCGAAAGGTTGTGATAGGTATTCGTGAACCTTCGACTTGAGGATTTAGTAGGGATGTGCTTGTGGAGTCGAGATTTTCATTAGAGTAGTTCGACCCTATAAACCGGAAGGTGGGGGTCAAGCTAGACGTGCATCTTGACGGGCAAGTAGCAGGTCCTACTGAATACCAAGATAGAATTCTTTCTACTGTTAGTGAACGGGTTATATATCCTATGCGGTTATTGGCAGATGAGATCATAAGTCTTTGGCCAAAGCATTGGAGCTAGTTGTATTAGATACACGAGAGCTCGATGATCTCAATTTGCATTAACGCATGCATAGCATCAAGTACTGATAGGGTTTGACTTGTAACACCCCCAAGTTATTCAGGGTATATTACAGCGCCGTGAGCCCCGCCGTGGAACCCACCGAGAAGGTCTAGATACAATGAAAAGAAAGACAATACAAATGGTATTCAGATCACAATTAATGTAACCATATACATCACCCCACAAATCAATACCCCGGCAACACAGGCCAGAACATCAAGGAAACTGAAATACAATACTCGAGTATTTAAAATCCATTCCAGTACAACAACACTGAATGGAGGAATCCAAAAATATAACTGGAGACAAGACACAGTATCACACTTGCCCATCATCTTCATGCTGATCTGATACCTGCTTGTCCGCTCTCCTGGAACCTGAAATACATAAAAAGTATTTCCCCCATAAAGGGGTTAGTCGTCGAATAGCTAGTGCAAGTATATCAAGTATGAAATACAATACTCCTCGGCAATAAAGTAAATGTAACCGTCAATTCATCAATTCAACCCTAGTATCCCGGAATAACTAAATCTCATAGCATCACAACGATGCATACATGATCAACCATGGAACCGCACCAAAGGCTACAGAACCCTCAGGGGACCCGTCGGCCCACCCCAGAGTGGTTAACCCAAAGTATCTGTGGAATCGCACCAAAGGCTACGAAACCCTCAGAGGACCTGTCGGCCCGCCCCAGAGTGGATATAAATAAACATGCCATTCATATATCTTACTTTCAAAGTCGAGAACGTATAATCATAAATATATACTTTCCTTTGAGACATTGAGAAGTCGAACGGAAAAGAGTATGAGTTCGGTAGGTCCAAGAACGCAATGTCGGTACCTAAACGATTTGTAAGGGATATGATAATCAATAATCCATACTCATAATTCACAAAGAAACTCTCGAAACCCGTCTACGATTCACGAAAATACAAGGGTAAATAACTAGAGGTTGAAAAATCACCCAAACCCTCACGAGCCCGAACACGGCACAAACCAATCTGTAAAATCGTAGGAAAAGCATGTATACGGGGTAGATATATCATAATCTCAAGATTCTCAAGCCTCAAACCATATAAATCGAACGAATCTAGGAAATCCCCCAAAATTCCCAAAAATAGGGTTCTAAGGATTTTTACCTTGCTTTGGAAGATGGAAAGGATTAGATGCTGTGAAATCTTTATTCTCAAACCAAAGATGTTGCTATCTAAAGAAAAATCGCTTCCAAACTCCCCGAATCACCTAAATCCGCTGCTCCCGGTCGGAAATTGAGTGAGAGGATGAAAAATGATGAAATGGAAGTCAAATGTCCAATATATACTCGCCCAGTATAGTGCACGCTACGCCTAAATATTAGCGTGTGCTAACGGGTCACCCGGTAGTCCAGTGGCTACTGTCCGCAGACGTTAGCGCGCGCTACTCAACATCCTTAGCGTGCGCTAACTGGTGTCCTGCCAAAGTCCCAATTCACTGACTCAGCCCGATAGCGTGCGTTAACACTGTGCACTAGCGCGCGCTATGCAACACATATAACGTGCGCTAGCCGTTGCTTAGCGTGCGATACCTGCTAGTCCAGAAAGTCTGAAACCTCACTGCCTCTGACGACTCAGTCCGTTAGCGCATGCTAAGGCTCAAAACTAGCGCGCGCTACTCACGCAGAATTAGCGTGCGTTAGCATAGGCCTAGCGTGCGCTACCTCCCTGACCCAGAACACTTCCGCAAGGTCTAAACGGCACGATCATGATCCAAACAAGGCATGAAAATCTAGATCAACGCCGACACCATCACAAAGAGTTTACAGAGCGAAAAAACAGGAAGAACGGTAAGGTCAAACAGTCAATAAAAAGTACGGGTATTATATGACTGACCGTGACCCTATAACTTGATCGGGACATTTGAAAGAAGAGTTTATACGTATACTGGTATTCACGACAGAATGGTTATTTTGTGATTTAGAATCACTTTGATAATCATAGATATTTTATTGTTCCTCGTAGTGTCGTTTTTCCGTGATTTTATGTTATGGTATAAATCAGGTTTTTCTTGGAAATATGATTTATATTAATAATATATAGATCAGGCATAACAGGATTTTAGAAATCTGCCCGAAAACGAGCTGTATCCAATCGTTGGACGATTTTCCATACAGCTGCCGAGTGTGGCTGAGCACGTCTGGCCTGTGGCTGGATGCTTGCTGTATTCTGCCGACAGTGCCCGTCCGAACCGTGGCCGGACGCTTGCTGTATTCTGCCGAGTCAGTGCCGAGCGCGTTGCTGTATCCAGCCGAATGCTTGCTAGATCCGGCCGAGCGCGTTGCTGTATCCTGCCGAGCACTTGCTGTATCCGGCCGAGTGCTTGCTGTATCCAGCCGAGCGCTTGCTGTATCCTGCCGAGCACTTGCTGTATCCATCCGAGTATGTGATGTATTATGTCGGGCGTGTCCGGGCATGGTCGGGCCTTTTGCATGCAGGAGCCGGGCGCGTCTGTAGGATGCAGTGTGGCCTTTGTAGAGTGCCGGTCGAGTGCACAGTCTTTTGCGCTTTCAGTGTCGGGCACTCGATCTCGTTTTTCAGTATATTTTCGATTATTGAATTTTTGTGTATTAAAATCATTAATTTGGAATTTTTGATGAGGGAAAATTCAATGAAAATATTTTAAGGGTACACTACGGATGAAAATTAAATTGTCGATTATTGTTGAATTGATTGGATCAATTCTATTTATTGTTGATTATTGATTGGATCATATGTAATCTTCTCGCTTTCCATTTTTATAGTATTTATTGGATGAATGCTTTTGAATGGGGATGTGGTTCATGGACTTAGTTTGAATCATTCATTTTATTCGATTGGGTTGTAAACGCCGTTTTGAGCCTATTTATTTTACTAGAAATATTTGTATCTAGGATGCAATTTTTCAATGTAAAATTTATATGTAATGACGAAGACCGTAGGAATATCCCTTTCGAGAAGACGAAGATTCAAGACAAAGGCTTGTAATTAGATTACGGAGTTTTTGTTTTCTAGGAACGGTCCATGAACAACATGTTGGTAGCAACTAGGTTGTGAATGGTTGTTTCATATTGTATGAATGCAACAAACACGCTAAAATAATTAATGTGCAAAGTGTAACGTTAATCGCGAAAATTCTCCCACAACAAAATATTAAGTTTATAAGGTTTCAAGGTTTTCCTTCTCTCCATAGAGCTTTCGGGAAGTTGAAATCCAAACCGGATGTTCTATGCTTCCGAGTTATCGGGGTAGTCGTTCGGGGAGGATGGATAAATTACCGGGAGCACATTGGATGCCTTCGGTTGGAGTAAATTTTATCCCTAGAAACCTGATAGGTTGCCGGATAAGATTCAATTGTGAAACTGATTTGCGTCGATGGTATAAACTTAACTTGTTCACGAACCATAGAAACCGTAGAGGTTGAGGGGAGTGAACAAGGGGAAAAAGAAGATCAAATCATCCATTAGATGGGTTGGTGTTGGACACCACTTTATGAAAATTAATAGACTAGAAACCTGTTCGGTTGCCCTCTATTAAGATTTATAAAGAACTCGATCACCACTATGAAGTAGTGGTGATTTGGAGAGTGCCTGTCGAATACTAATGTTTAGTGGGAGCACACATTATAGGTATGCTAATTGGATTAGTATATTCGAACCGACTCACCCTTGATTCGTCACATGGATTTCACTCTGGGACAGTCAATGACGGAATTGAAAGGTTGTGATAGGTATTCGTGAACCTTAGACTTCAGGATTTAGTAGGGATGTGGTTGTGACGTTGAGATTTTCATTAGAGTAGTTCGATCCTATAAACCGGGAGGTGGAGGTCAACCTCGACGTGCATCTTAACGGGCAAGTAGCAAGTCCTACTGAATACCAAGATAGAATTCTTTCTCCCGTTAGTGAGCGGGTTATATATCATATGCAATTATTGGCAGATGAGATCATAAGTCTTTGGCCAAAACATTGGAGCTACTTGTATTGGATACACGAGAGCTCAATGATCTCGATTTGCATTAATGTATACATAGCATCAAGTACAGATAGGGTTTCACTGACCGTGACCCTATAACTTGATCAGGACATTTGGAAGAAGGGTTTATACGTATACTGGTATTCACGACATAATGGTTCTTGAATGATCCCAATCATTCGTTCTCAGTTGGGGTACAATGTAGGCCCCCAGGGTGGCTAGGTGGTGCTACTACTCTTTGGTTCCTCCCATTGCTGACTAAGACGAACCTACCGAGTCGCGCAATAGGATTGACGACGAAATGAATCGAGCTTAATCTCTAATTATGAATATTAGATATTGGATATCTAATTTAGGACATTAGATGTCTAAATTGATTTATTAGATAAATTAATTTACAGCCTAATTAATTAAATAAATTACCGGGTGATTAATTTAATTTATGAATATAATTATTCCTTGGAGAAATTAATTATGTCATTATGTATTTGATATGATTAATTAATTGGATTAATTAATCGATATAAATATATCGGGACTAAATCGGAGTTTATCTGTTTGGACTCACGGGAGTCGGAAACGGACCGAACTCGTCCAGCCCCTTCTAGATGGCCGCCCCTTTTTCCTCCCCCTTTCCTTTGGTCATTGTATCCACATGTTGGTGGATGACTTATGTGATTCAAAGGGCCAAGATCATATTATTTATCTATTTAGGTGATTTAGTCTTAATTGTGGATGAGATTATTATGTAGAATAAAGTGAAGACTCTCACAACTTCTACCTCACCAATTCCTACGTGAGTTGAGAGGAGTGAGAGAGAAATAATTTTTTTCTTAAGTCTTCCTCTTGTTCTTCATCTTATTCTTGAGTTTTCTTGGAGAAAATTCAAGATACATTGATATATATATATATATATATATATATTATACACTTAGAGTGTAATAATAAAAAGGCTTCATCACTTGATTCTAGCCTTAACCTTAAAGGTTAATCGAGTGTTGTCATTCCGGTCATTTTTCTGGCGCGTGGCAAGTAGAGACACGGTGCTTTCGGCATTGGATCGTTCAAGAGCTTGGAGCGGATTGGATTCGTAGAGATCAAGCAAAGCTTGGGGAATAGCTCAAGAGACCATTTAATCAACGGACTTCAAGGGTTAGTTTCTTACAACTCTTGCCTTTCGTTTATATATTCGTATATACGTAGCTCGATCGATCCTCGTAGGGATTCAGATCGAATTAATTTTCATTTTACCGCTTCCGCTGGGCCTTAGTTTTTAGGCACGAATCCCAACAGTGGTATCGGAGAGTAGGTCTTGCGATCGTATATACGATATTAGCATTTGGAAAGCTTGATTAGATGGTGAATGATTTGGAATCATTTTAGTCATAATCGTGGTATATGTTTTTACGTTCGTTGTAGTTATATTTTTCGTAAGTTTATGTCTAAATATAAATCTTAATTTCTTGCAAATATGATTGATATTGAAGATATGAATGTTGGAGAATATAGATATTGGATATCCGGTCGAAAAACTAGCCCCGAAATGCCGTTGGACGGTCCGGGAGGGGTCCGGAAGCAGGGGCCACGGCCTAGGGCTCGGGGGCCGCGGCCCAGGGCTGTTTCAGCCCAGATGGCATGGTTCTATATTGGGGGCCGCGGCGCAGGCTCAGGGGGCTGCGGCCCAGGGCCGCTGGGCAGCCCTGCATGCTGCCTGGTGGCGTTTCGGGCGCGGTTCAGCCCATTTCGGACCCGTTTCGGGCTTGTTTGCTTCGTATATTCCTAAAAATGATTTCCCACATTTTAAATTAGATTTAATATGATTAAAATGATTTATGGTATTTCATTTTATAAGGGAAAATTGATTAACTGGAATACTTGTGACGGACGGAATTATTATGAACGTTTTCATATTACCAATTGTGTTAATCGATTCGATCGGTTCGTATTGTTGAATAGATCAATGTATCTCTACGCTTTCCATTTATTTAGTCTTTATTGGATGAATGCTTTTGAATGGGGATGTGGTTCGTGGAATTAGTTTTTTGAATCGTTCGTTTTATTCGATTGGGTTGTAAAGGCCGTTTTGAGCCTATTTATTTTACTAGAAATATTTGTATCTAGGATACAATTTTCAATGTAAAATTTATATGTAATGACGAAGACTGGAGGAAGATCCGTTTCGAGAAGATGAAGATTCAAGATGAAGACTTGTAATTAGATTACGGAGTTTTTGTTTTCTAGGAACGGTCCATGAACCACATGTTGGTAGCAACTAGGTTGTGAATGGTTTTTTCATATTGTATGAATGCCACAAACGCGTAAAAATGATTAATGTGCATAGTGTAACGTTAATCGCGAAGATTCTCCCACAACAAATTATTAACTTTGTATGGTTTCAAAGTTTTTCCTTCCCTCCATCGAGTTTTCGGGAAATTGAAATCCAAACCGGATGTGCTATGCTTCTGAGTTATCTTGGTAGTCGTTCGGGGAGGACGGATAAATTACCGGGAGCGCATTGGATGCCTTCTATTGGAGCAAATTTTATCCCTAGAAACCTGATAGGTTGCCAGATAAGATTCAATTGTGAAACTAATTTGCGTCGATGGTATAAACTTAACTTGTTTACGAACCATAGAAACCGTATAGGTTGAGGGGAGTAAACAAGGGGAAAAAGAAGATCGAATCATCCATTAGATGGGTTGGTGTTGGACACCACTTTATGAAAGTTAATAGACTAGAAACCTGTTCAGTTGCCCTCTATTAAGATTTATAAAGAACTCGATCACCACTATGAAGTAGAGCGAAGATACTTCCGGATTTCACATGGGAGTGTGTTGTTCCGATAAAAATAGTGGGAGCTGGGTAACAAGAATAGAAAAGACCTTAATTCTATACTAAGAACATAATTAAACGACTCACTAATTAATCTGTTATACTTAATGCAGACATAACTCTCAATATGACAATGAATCCACTCGCAATTCTACTCGAGAAGAACACCCTGATTGGACCTAACTTTGTGGACTGGCTCCGCAATCTGATGATTGTCCTCAGTATAGAGGCACTGGGATACGTCTTAGAGACGGACATTTCGGCACCTCCTGTGTGGACTAGAGCCAATCAGGAAGAGATCGAAAACCACAAGAAGTGGGTTAAGGATGACATAAAAGTCTGTGCTTACATGATAGCTTCTATGTATAATGAGCTTCAGAGAGCTCATGAGAAAATGACTTATGCTAGGCAGATTCTATCTCACTTAACCGAACTTTATGGTGAGCACAGCAGAACTGCTAGATATGAGATATCCAAGCAACTGTTCGGTGTAAGGAAGGTGAGAAGGTTGGGGAACACGTCCTCAAAATGATATCCATGATCGAGAGATTGGAGGATCTTGATTTTAAAATGGATACTTCTCTCCAAACAGACCTCATCCTACAGTCTCTCCCTGATTCCTTCTCACAGTTTGTTATGAACTTCAACTGCAATGAGATTACATATAACTTAGCTAGGCTAATGAACAAACTGGTGACTGCTCAGTCTCAGATGAAGACTCCGCGGATGAAGGAGTCTGCCCTTGTGATTTCTTCTGGACTTCGGAAGTCTAAGAATAAGAAGAAAAAGACCAAGAAGCAGACTGGACCACACCTTAAAGGAAAGGGCAAGGCCCCGATGGTTCCAAAAGGCAATAAGAAGAAAGATGCTTTTTTCAAGTGCGGTGAGCTGGGCCACTGGGCTAGAGACTGTCCGATTCTTCATGGCACTTCAGGTAGAGAACTTTTAGTTTTGGAAACAAATTGTTCTGCTACTGTATTTTCTACTTCCTGGATACTGGATTCTGGTGTTAGTTCTCATATTTGTACCATGAATCAAGATCTGGAACAAAGTAGGAAGCTTGGAGGTAGAGAAGTGATGATCACAGTTGGAAGCGGGCATAGTGTCGAGGCGAACGACATAGGATCACTTCTTTTGGGTTTAGAATCCAGCTTTGTTTTGACTTTAGAAGATGTACTTGTTTTGCCCAAGGGGCACAAAAACATTGTATCCATTCCGGTCATGGACCGAAAAGGCTTTCATTTTTAATTGGTGATGGTTCCTGCAAAATTTATTTCAGAAATAAACTAGTGGGTACTACTACATTGTTAAATGGACTATATCATCTAAATCTCAGCAACAAAGTAGTTGTCAATACTATGACTAGAAAACGTGGTAGGGATGAAACCAATCAAGTTTTGAAATGGCATCTTAGACTTGGTCATGTTGGTCAGACCAAGGTTTACAAGATGGAAAAAGATGGACTTATGGGTCCATTGGGATCGGATCCTTTTCCTACTTGTGAATCTTGCCTTAAAGGCAAAATGACTAAGTCCCCCTTCACAGGGACTTTTGAAAGAGCCGCTAATAAACTGGGATTAATCCATACCGACGTATGTGGTGTTTTGGAAGCAGCAAGTGACGGATATCAATATTTCATTACGTTTACAGATGATCATACTAGGTATGGTTATGTATACTTAATGAAACATAAATCCGAGGCCTTTGAGAAAATCCAGGAATTCAAGGACCTAGTCGAGAAACAAACTGGTAATCATATCAAAGCACTCCAGTCGGACCGAGGTGGCGAGTATATGAGTACGGAGTTTGATGAGTTCCTTAAGGAACATGGAATAGTTTCACAACTAACACCTCCAGGTACTCCTCATTTAAATTGTGTGTCAGAATGAAGGAACTGGATCTTGTTGAACATGGTCCGTTCCATGCTGGGCTATACTGACTTACCGATTTACCTGTGGGGGTATGCACTCCTGACTGCCGCCTATATCTTGAACAGATGTCCTTCCAAATCTGTTCCTAAAACTCCACATGAGATGTGGGAGGGCAGGAAACCAAGTCTTAATCATGTTAGGATTTGCGGATGTCCCGCCTATATCAAGAAGACTAAGGTGGAGAAGTTGGAAGCTAGGTCCGCGAAGGGACGTTTCATTGTATTACCATCTAGGATGATGGGATATGTATTCTACATGCCCGAAGATCGAAAGATCGTTGTTGCTTTACAAGCACACTTCCTGGAAGATGAGTTCATTCAGGAAGGCGGAGCAGGTAGAAGTATTTCTTTAGACGAATACAATGAAACTCCCCGGGAGACACCTGTGCAATAAACTGGAACTGAACCTTCTGAAACACAAGTACAACCACATTGTAGGTCTAGTAGGGTGTCTCATTTACCTGAGAGGTATGGTATTGTGTATTTGGAGAAGCTGGGTCTCCATGAGGTTCCAAGTGATAGCCAAGAGACCGACCCAACGACCTATGACCAAGCGATGGGGGATGTAGACTCCGCAAAATGGCGTCAAGGTATGGAAGCTGAGATAGACTTGATGCATGTAAATCAGATCTGGACTCTAGTAGACCGCCCTAAGGGCATAGTGCCTATTGGGAACAAGTGGATCTACAAGAGATAGACTGATGGTGATGGCAAGGTTGACGCCTATAAGGCTAGGCTTGTGGCAAAGGGTTATACCCAGAAAGAAGGGATCGATTACCACGATACCTTCTCGTCTGTAGCCATGATCAAGTCTATTCGCATGATGCTTGCTATAGCTGCCTACCACGATTATGAGATATGGCAAATGGATTCCAAGAGGAGGAAATCTATATGGAGCAGCTTAAAGGCTTTGTGTCCAAAGTCGATATTTAGAAAGTGTGCAAGCTTCAGCGTTCCATTTATGGACTGAAGCAAGCATCGCGTAGTTGGAACCTTCATTTTGACGAGGCGGTCAAAGAGTTTGACTTCGTGCAAAATGAAGAAGAACATTGTGTATACAAGAGGGTTAGTGGTAGCAAGATCGCATTCTTAGTACTATATGTAGATGACATTCTACTAATAGGAAATGATGTGGGAATGCTCAATTCTGTGAAAGCTTGGCTTTTGAGTAATTTCTCCATGAAAGACTTGGGAGAAGCAACCTATATTCTTGGTATTTGGCTCTACCGAGATAGAGAGAAGAGAACAATAGGTCTTTCCCAAGCCCTCTGTATAGATAAGATCTTAAAGTGATTTAAGATGGATGATTCTAAAAGAGGGATCCTACCGATGCGACATGGAATAAAACTCTCCTTGAAGATGTGTCCTCAAAGTGAGAAACAACAAAAGGAAATGAGTAATATACCATATGCTTCGGCCATGGGTAGCCTTATGTATGCTATGTTGTGTACAAGACCTGACATCGCGCATGCTGTAAGCGTGGTGAGTAGGTTTCAGGTAGGGAACATTGGACTGCCGTAAAGAACGTTCTCAAGTACTTAAGAAGTACTAGAGATATGGTTCTGATTTATGGCGGTGGAGAATTGGATGTGGTGGGATTTACTGATTCGGACTTCCAAGGACTCAAGGTCGACTCAATGTCTACTTCTGGCTACATATTTACTCTTAATGGAGGAGCAGTACCTTGGCGTAGTGCCAAGCAAAGCGCGACTGCTGATTCCACCTGTCAGGCTGAGTATCAAGCAGCCTCGGAGGCTTCCAAGGAAGGGTTCTGGATTAAGAAGTTTCTGGGAGAACTTCAAGTGATACCATGTGCTCAGCTGCCTGTTCCGCTGTACTGCGACAATGATGGAGCTGTAGCGCAGGCTAAGGAGCCGAGGTTTCACAACAGCACCAAACACATTGAGAGGAAGTATCATCTCGTAAGAGAATTTGTTCGCAAGGGATACATTGTGCTGCACAGAGTAGACTCGGCTGACAACATCGCCGATCTACTGACCAAGCCACTTTCTTAGACTAGCTTGCAGCGTCATCTGGAGACATGGGTATTAGATACCATAGTGTGTGGCATTGAGTGCAAGTGGGAGATTGTTAGGAGTATGCCCTCTAATGCCACTCAGAGGATGTTGAGTGAAGGCATTGTACTTGTAATTATGTAAATCCTTAATATAAGGCAATGGATGTTTCTTTATTTACTGGCAGTTACTGGCATTCCTAACTCGTAAATATACATATAGAAACTATTCTATGTATTTGAGAGCAAAATGTTCCACTCCTTATTGGATAATGGGGTCGGCACTGGAAAGGTTTATAGCTCAAATACTTAATCGTTCGCAAGTCGATGAAACTTGACTGGGCATTAAGTTTATGTGAAGACTTGTATGACGTGTTCTTTAACTTGGAGAGTGCCTGTAGAACACTAATGTTTAGTGGGAGCACACGTTATAGGTATGCTAATTGGATTAGTATACTCGAACCGACTCACCCTCAATTCGTCACATGGATTTCACTCCGGGACAGTCAATGACGGAATCGAAAGGTTGTGATAGGTATTTGTGAACCTTCGACTGGAGGATTTAGTAGGGATATGCTTGTGACGTTGAGATTTTCATTAGAGTAGTTCGACCCTATAAACCGGGAGGTGGGGGTCAACCTCGACGTGCATCTTAACGGGCAAGTAGCAAGTCCTACTGAATACCAAGATAGAATTCTTTCTCCCATTAGTGAGCGGGTTATATATCCTATGCGGTTATTGGCAGATGAGATCATAAGTCTTTGGCCAAAGCATTGGAGCTACTTGTATTGGATACACGAGAGCTCAATGATTTCGATTTGCATTAACGCATGCATAACGTCAAGTACATATAGGGTTTGACTGACCGTGACCCTATAACTTGATCGGGACATTTGGAAGAAGGGTTTACATGTATACTGGTATTCACGACATAATGGTTCTTGAATGATCCCAATCATTCGTTCTCAGTTGGGGTACAGTGTAGGCCGCCAGGCTGGCTAGGTGGTGCTACTACTCTTTGGTTCCTCCCATTGCTGACTGAGACGAACCTACCGAGTCGCGCAATAGGATTGACGTAGGAATGAATCGAGCTTAATCTCTCATTATGAATATTAGATATTGGATATATAATTTGGGACATTGGATGTCTAAATTGATTTATTGGATAAATTAATTTACGGCCTAATTAATTAAATAAATTACCGGGTGATTAATTTAATTTATGAATATAATTATTCCTTGGAGAAATTAATTATGTTATTATGTATTTGATATGATTAATTAATTGGCTTAATTAATCGATATAAATACATCAGGACTGAATCAGAGTTTATCTGTTTGGACTCAGGGGAGTCCGAAATAGACCGAACTCGTCCAGCCCCTTCTAGATGGCCGCCCCTTTTTCCTCTCCCTTTCCTTTGGTCATTGTCTCCACATGTTGGTGGATGACTTATATGATTCAGAGGGACAAGATCATATTGTTTATCTATATAGGTGATTTAGTCTTGATTGTGGATGAGATTATTATGTAGAATAAAGTGAAGACTCTCACAACTTCTACCTTACCAATTCCTACGTGAGTTGAGAGGTGTGGGAGAAATAATTTTTTTTCTTAAGTCTTCCTCTTGTTCTTCATCTTGTTCTTGAGTTTTCTTGGAGAAAATTCAAGATACATTGAGAGATATATATATATTATACACTTAGAGTATAATAATAAAAAGGTTTCATCACTTGATTCTAGCCGTAACCTTAGAGGTTAATCGAGTGTTGTCATTCCGGTCGTTTTTCTGAAGCATGGCAAGTAGAGACGCGGTGATTTCGGCGTTGGATCGTTCAAGAGCTTGGAGCGGATTGGATTCGTAGAGATCAAGCAAATCTTGGGGAATAGCTCAAGATAAGGTTACCATTTAATCAACGGACTTCAAGGGTTAGTTTCGTAGAGATCAAGCAAATCTTAGGATCCATTTATACGTAGCTCGATCAATCCTCGTAGGGATTCAGATCGAATTAATTTTTGTTTTACCGCTTATGCTAGGCCTTCGTTTTTAGGCACCGAATCCCAACACCTGGATACTGGATTCTGGTGCTAGTTCTGATATTTGTACCGTGAATCAGGATATGGAACAAAGTAAGAAACTTGGAGCTGGAGAAGTTATGATCACAGTCGGAAGCGGGCATAGTGTCGAGGCGACCGACATAGGATCACTTCTTTTGGGTTTAGAATCCGACTTTGTTTTGACTTTAGAAGATGTACTTGTTTTGCCCAAGGGGCACAAAAACATTGTATCCATTCCGATCATGGACCGAAAAGGATTTTCATTTTTTATTGGTGATGGTTCCTGCAAAATTTATTTCAGAAATAAACTAGTGGGTACTGTTACATTGTGAAATGGATTGTATCATCTAAATCTCAGCAACAAAGTAGTTGTGAATACTATGACTGGAAAATGTGGTAGGGATGAAACCAATCAAGTTTTGAAATGGCATCTTAGACTTGGTCATATTGGTCAGACCAAGGTTTACAAAATGGAAAAAGATGGACTTATGGCTCCATTGGGATCGGATCCCTTACCTACTTGTGAATCTTGCCTTAAAGGAAAAATGACTAAGTCCCCCTTCACAGGGACTTTTGAAAGAGCCGCTGATAAACTAGGATTAATCCTGTTGACGTCTGATTTGGTCAACGTCACGTGTGCTGATCTGGACGAATGGATCGAAGCCACGTAGAAAATAATAAATAAGATGAAAAAGATTGGATCACTAAATTTTATTAATGACCTTTATTTGAAGTAGAGCCGACCTAATTATTTTGAGCCGGTATATCTACTTTTCTCACTTATTACAAATTCTCACTTTTTTCTCGCTTTTATCATAAATGCGAAAAGTCCAAAGATCCCTTTCTATTGTACATCCCTTCTATATATAGGCAATCTCGGCCAATTAGGAGATGACAGCTGGCGAATGTTGGGGAATATGCCCAAAACACTTGTCTGACCATGAATATGCCTTAGACACGTGGTGTCCTCTAAGGGTTACCTCAGGAAGGGACGTGACTGCATGCGTTAATTGGCATGCGGGCCTGTCCCGCATGCTTCTGGCGATGCTTATCCACTGGGGTCGGTCCTCGGGTCTCCCGCCGTTTAGGTCGGCCTTGTTGTAATATTGAATCAGAGCGTTTTTATCTTCGATCTGCTCGGCCCTCCTGATCGGGTACCAGGTCGGCTTTGACGTCTCTGCCCGATCCCATTTTTAACGAGCCCGGGAGAAAATCGGGTTCGTACCCGGTCCGGCTTGTTGTTCTGCTCAGCCGGTTCAGCTCCCTGGAGTGCTTACGTAGATGTCAAGGTGGATGGGCTATCAACAAGGGCCCCCGAGTCCAGGGCCGTGCCGGGTTGGCCGGGGCTGGGGTCGTTTCATACTGAGGCCGATCCGACTTGTGGGAGGATAAGATCTCTCGAAGGGACGCCTCTTTGAGGGTCGCGTCGATTCGATTTCAGGGTCCTTAAGTGTCATGATGAGGGAGACGCGTGGCGGAATCTGATTTGACGATGTGTTCACGCGCTTTCTAATTTCGCGACGGTTCAGTATGAATCGTCGCGTTACGCGCCTGGCATTTAATGCCCCTTTTCTTATATAAATATAGGATGTCTCCTTCTCCATTATTCCCTTCGCCATTTTTGCTTCTGTTGCAGAGAAAAGAGAGAGAAAATTTTCGGGCGTCCTTTTTATGATTTTATAGAGACTTTCTCGGTAAGCTCTTCTCCCTTTTTCTATTTTACGATGTCGGAGGTGAGGGATGAGACAGCCATGGAGTTTACTGTGTCTCCGGACCGTACGGGGGTGGCGGATCTGTCCATGGGCGACGCTCTCGTCGACTGGAGCAACGAGGAGGAAGGCGGCGAGGTCGCGAGATCACCGGATTCTCGAGACGCGGAGGTGGCGGCGCCGTTGATGGCGGTCGTTGGGACTCAGGCGTAAGAGAGGGTTGAGTCGGTGGAGGCTTGGACTCGCCCTCGGCCGTCCCCTTTCGTGGAGGCGGAGTGGGACTCGGCCTTAATTAGGAGCACCGTTACGGAAGAGCAATTAGCGGCTTGGAGGCTGCGATTTAAGATCCCGGCTAGGGTGTGGATGTTCATTCCGAATCTCGAGGATAGGCCTCACACTCCGCCCGTCGGGTGTACGGCGGTATACTACCGCTCTCTGCTGGCAGGGCTGAGGTTTCTACTCCCGTTAGCCTTCTCCCGGTGGCTAAGGCATTGGGGCCTTCCTGTCCCCCAAATTCATCCGAATTCCTGGGCTCGGGTGGTGGGTCTTTTCATCCTTTTCAACCAGCACGGCTAGCCCGAGCCCAGCTTTGAGGAGTTCAACAGTCTCTTCGTATGGAGGTCGGTCGACAGATCCGGCTCCGGCTGGTTTTACCTGACATCCCGGCATGCTATGCATAAAGAATTGGTGGATGTGCCGGAGACCATTCATAGGTGGAAGGAGCAGTGGTTTTATATAGGGGGACCGTGGAGTAGCTCGGCGGATGAATGGGAGCCTGGTGTGATAGATGCCGAGCTTCGGGTCCCAGAGCACTTCACTGCCAAAATGAGTAAGTGTCGTATTTCGTATTCCTGTTCCTTTTTTGTCTAACGCTCATCATTTATTGTATGTGCAGAACGCATCCCAGCGCAAGAGACCTCCTCTGAGTTCGACGACCGGGTTGAACAGCTTTTGGATCTTCCCACCGAGCAGAGGAAGTCGTACCTTCTGGCCACTGAAGAAAATCTCTGGGCGGTCGGACTTCGATCAACCGATCCGAGTATAATGTCTTCATCAGGTATAATGTCTTCAACCAGTCCCCAGGGCCAAAACTCCATCTGGAAGGAGAGAGATGCATGCGAAGCGGGTGGCGAGGTTGGCTGCTGAGGCCGCCGAGCGGAGGGAACGTGCGGGCAAGCGGAAGAGGGTGGAGGCCGAGCCTGAGGACAGTGCGACCAAGGTGGAGGGCTCGTCTGTCCCTGAAGTTGTCGCATCCGCCCCGACCCCTGTCCGAACGGGTCGTGTGACCAGTGAGGAGCCCGTAATTGACTTGGAGGGCCATTATCTCCCGGTTAACAAGGACCGGGTGGAACCGTGCGACCAGATGAAGGGGAGACGGTCGTGCTGGTTTCTTGATTACGTCCGGGCAGCTACCCCAACCACTGATATGCTCAACCGGGTTCCTCCTGTGGTGGCCGTGTCCAGTCATATTCCAATCAGGGGTTGGACGCCCAAGCTGGAGATGATGACCAATGACATGGATTCGGCTGAGCAGATCCAGTTCGGAAATGCTATGGTCGGCCGTGCCATGTGCACTTACGTGAAGGCCACCAATGAGCTTTTGGCCTTGGTTGAGAAGCATAAGAAGGTGGAGGCCGATCTCAAGGCCTTGCAGCAGGAGCACCATCTCTGTCCTTCATTGATCAAGTCCCTGCAGGCGGAGATAACCTCCATGAAGGGTGATATGGAGATCCTGGACAGTCGGGCCCTCCAGGCCGATATATGGAAGGTGAAAACCGAAGAGATGACAGCGGCGACCGAGCAGGCGCATAAGCGGTGGTTAGACACCAGGGCTGAGCACGAGGCTTATTTGAAAGAAACCAAGGCCCAGGTTGAAAACCTGACCGAGCGTATTAACACCTGTGAGGCTTCGGGCTATGCCAAGGGTCTTGCCGAAGGGGCGGCGGCCTTTACGGAGACGCCTGAATTCGAGGAGCTGATCAATTAGAATTACGTCTCCACCTGCTACGAGGTATTATATCTCATGAAGGGGGGAAGACCGTTCAGGAGATCGAGGCCTACATAGCATCCCAAGCGACCGATCTGCATGTTGATATCCATGGAGCCGATGAGCCAAAGGTCGCTGAGGTTGAAGATCCCAGGTTGGCTCCGCACGGCGAAGGTGAGGGACAGTCCTTCGAGGCGGTCGGCCAGGAGGGCGGGGCCGAATATATTTTTGTTTTATTTCATGTACGGCCTGTGTGCCAATCTGTCTTTGTTTTCTGTTTTCATCATATGTACTTCGCAAAAATGCCTCAAGTGAATAAAATCTTCCTTGTATCATCTGTTGTTGTTTTTTTGGATGTTTGGGCCCAGTTGGTTGGGCCGTTGCCTTTCTATCATGTTCATCACTTGCTGATTGTGCCGAGGCGAGCTCGGTCTTATAGTGCCGGATGAGCTGGTCTTATGAGGTGCCGAGGCGAGCTCGGTCTTATAGTGCCGAATGAGCCGGTCTTATGAGGTGCCGAGGCGGGCTTGGTCTTATAGTGCCGGATGAGCCGGTCTTATGAGGTGCCGAGGCGGGCTCGGTCTTATAGTGCCGGATGATCCGGTCTTATGAGGTGCCGAGGCGAGCTCAGTCTTATAGTGCCGGATGATCCGGTCTTATAAGATGCCGAGGCGAGCTCGGTCTTATAGTGCCGGATGAACCGGTCTTATGAGGTGCCGAGGCGAGCTCGGTCTTATAGTGCCGGATGAGCCGGTCTTATGAGGTGCCGAGGCGAGCTCGGTCTTATAGTGCCGGATGAGCTGGTCTTATGAGGTGCCGAGGCGAGCTCGGTCTTATAGTGCCGGCTGAGCCGGTCTTATGATGTGCACCAATATTAAAAAATGGAATAATGTCAAATTTTATTGATAATACCTCTTTAAATACATAGCATTCCATAGGTAAGTTAATCTCTGGCCGTTCAGATATTCCAACCGGTAGGCTCCATTATGAAGGATTTCGCTAACTTTATATGGTCCTTCCCATTTGGGCTTGAGTAGTCCGGGATCCAGGCCCAATACCCGTTTAAGGACGAGGTCTCCGACCTGGAAGCCCCTAGGGTGAACCTTGGAGTTGTAATATTTTTCGCTCCTTCTGTTGTAGACGGCATTCCGCATTTCCGCCTGGGCCCATTTTTCGGCAAGGAGGTCTAGGTTTACTTGGAGGGCCAAATCGTTATCTTGCTCTTCAAAATAGGCTATTCGGTAAGTAGGCGCTCCGATTTCAACCGGGATGACGGCTTCAGAGCCGAAAGCCAAGGAGAAAGGCGTTTCTCCGGTGGCGGACCGATGCGTTGTTCTATAAGCCCATAAGACTCTGGGGAGTTCCTCGGGCCAGGAACCTTTGACTTCTTCGAGGCGTGTCTTGAGATGCTGCTTTAGGATTTTGTTGACCGCCTCGACCTGCCGATTGGATTGCGGATAGTATGGTGTGGAGAAGTTATTTCATATTTGGAGGCCGTCGCAAGAGGCCCGAAACTTCTTATTGTCAAATTGCTTTGAATTATCAGAGACAATAGATTGAGGGATCCCGAACCGGCAGATGAGTGACCTCCATATAAAATCAACTATTTTTTGCTCGGTTATCCACGCCATAAGCTCGGCCTCTGCCCATTTTGTAAAATAATCGACAGCGATGATGGCGTATTGTTCTCCTCCCCGTCCTTTAGTTAAGGGGCCGATCAATTCGATCCCCCATTTTGTGAATGGCCACGGGCAATATACGGAAGTGAGGGTTTCCGGCAGGGATCGGATCTGCGGAGCGAAGATTTGGCACCGGACGCACTTTCGTACGAGCGTGATGGCATCTTTTTTAAGATTTGGCCAATAATATCCCTGTCGGATCAATTTATAGGCCAATGCCTGGCCGCCGGAGTGATTACCGCATATATCCTCGTGCACCTCTCTGAGGGCATATTCTGCTTCTGATCCGGATAGGCATTTCAGCAAAGAAACCGAATATCCTCTTTTGTATAAGGTTCCATCCACGATGGTGAACCGGGCGGACTGAGTTCGTAATGATCTCGCTTGGGCTTGGTCCTCAGGTAAAATGCCGCTTTGAAGATATTGGATTATAGGCTGCATCCACCCTTGCGGTTTTGATTGTTCAGCTGCCCGGACTTCGGCCATTTCCAGGGCTGATGAGGCATGATACCCTTTGCTGACCTCGTCCATATGTTCGGCTCCGGAGCTGGATGCGAGTTTGGCCAAAGAGTCGGCTTGGATGTTCTCAGTTCTGGGGATGTGTTGTATAGTTCCCCGAAAATCTTGCACCCGGGCCCGTGCCAGGCTGAGGTACTTAACCAGTTTGGGTTCCTTGGCTTCGTATTCACCGTTTATTTGGTTTACCACTAATTGAGAATCACTCAAGACAGTGAGGCGGGCAAGGCCGAGGGAGGTCGCCATTTCTAGACCGGCCAAGAGAGCTTCATATTCTGCCTCATTGTTGGTGGTCGGAAAACCTAAGCGGATAGCCGAGCAGAACAGACGTTGGTCGGGACTGACGAGGACTATTACTGCACCTGACCGGTCGGCGGTTGAGGATCCATCTACATAGAGTGACCACTCTTCTGATCGGTCATCCTCTTGTGCGATCGCTGGTGTGAACTCTGCAATGAAGTCCACCAGGGCTTGTCCCTTTATGGCAGTGCGCAATTCATAAGTTATGTCAAACTGTCCGAGTTCGACGGCCCATTTGACCATCCGACCGGAAACATCAGGTTGGTGCATGACTTGCTTTAAAGGGTAGTTTGTTAAGATGACTACCTGATGTTCCAAAAAGTAGGGTCTTAACTTTCGGGGCGCCATTACGAGCGCATAGGCCAGTTTTTCCATTAGGGCATACCTGAGCTCGGCATCATGAAGGGCCTGACTAACATAATAGACCGGATGTTGAACTGCATTCTCCGTTCGAATCAGAGCGCGCTGATCGCAGAGTCGGATACCGCGAGGTATAAGCTGAGAATTTCCCCTTGGGTCGGTCGCTGCAAGATCGGGGCTTCTGCCAGGACTTCCTTGATACCTTCGAAGGCTCTTTGGCAAGGTTCTGTCCACTAAAAATCTTTGTTCTTTTTAATTGCCTCAAAGAAAGGTTTACATTTATCAGTTGAGCGAGAGATAAAGCGACTTAGCGCGGCTAGTCGTCCAGTTAGGCTCTGCACCTTTTTGACCGAATTTGGAGGAACAAGTTCGGCCACTGCCTTAATTTTATCGGGGTTGGCTTCAATCCCTCTTTGGCTCACCATGTAGCCGAGGAATTTTCCTCAACCTACCCCAAATGAACATTTCTTTGGATTTAACTTCATCTTGTACTCTCGCAAAATAGCAAACATTTTATTGAGGTCATTTACATGATCGGCCGAGCGCAAAGACTTTACTAACATATCATCTACATGCACCTCCATGGTATGGCCTATCAATCTATTAAGCATTTTATTTACCAGGTGTTGATATGTTGCGCCGGCATTCTTGAGCCCGAAAGGCATCATTCGGTAACAGTATAGGTCGCGGGCCGAGTAGAAGGAGGTGTTTTCTTCATCAGTGGGATGCATTGGGATCTGATTGTATCCGGAATATGCATCCATAATGCTCATTAGCTCATGCCCGGCCGTTGCATCCACCATGTAGTCAATATGCGGAAGGGGGTAACTATCTTTCGGGCAGGCTTTATTCAAATTAGAAAAGTCAATGCAGAGCCTCCATACACCGTTCGGCTTTTTTACCAGGACCAGGTTGGCTACCCAGGTCGGGTACTGGGTTTCCCGGATGAACCCGTTGTAGATCAGTTTTTCTACTTCCTCTTCCAGCCCCTTATGTCGTTCAGGCCCCATTTTCCTCCTTTTCTGAATAACCGGCTTTGAACTGGGGTCGATATTCAGCCGGTGGCACGCAAGTTCCGGGTCAATCCCCGGCATGTCCGAATGGGTCCACGCGAAGACATCCAAATTCTGTATCATGTGGAAGATTAGCTCAGAGCGGATCGGCTCTTGAAGGTTGTGGCCGATCCTTAGCCGTCGGACGGGATCAGATGGGTCCATGTCGACCTGGTCCAACTCTTCTGTTGGCTCAGCATGGCGAATTTTTCCTATCCGATTATGGTATCGCGGGTTGACATGATCCTCTTCTAGGATCGGCTACTTACCGGGCCTGCAGCCCTGGTCCGCTTCCTGGTCACTTTCCATTTCGAGGGTTTGCGCGGCCCCGGGACCTTCGATTTCCTGTTCGAGTAGGGTGTTTCCCGCCAACTGTTCGGAGTTGGTGGCCCCCATTTCTTCCGATAAATTTTTTGGGATTCCCTCTGCGGCGTTGATTTCGCGAGCTCGGATGCTGAGATTGCATTCCCGGGCGGCCCTTTGATCTCCCCTATGTACCCCGACGCCGTCCGGGGTGGGAAACTTCATGCAAGGTGATACGTGGACTGAGTGGCCCTCAGCCTTGACATCACAGGTCGGCCTATGATGGCATTATAGTCACTGTGCACATCGATGATCTTGAAGGTAGTGGTCATCGTCCTTCTGATCGGCCCCTGACCGAATTCCAAGGCGAGGTCAATTTCCCCCAGTGGTGAGGTGCGGCAGTTGGCAAATCCCCTAATGTACTCGTTGCAGGGCTGGACATAAGATTAGTCTACCTTCATCCTACGAAGGGTATGAAGGTAGATGATGCTGGCATAGGCCCCGGAGTCTACCAACACCCTATGGACCGGGATCCCCATTATGGGCAGGGTGATGACAAGGGCATCTGAATGGGGATGGTCCAAGCCGTCTGCATCGGACTCTTCAAAAGTAACTGCCAGCTGGGGGTTTTTGGGGGCTTCTTCGGCCACTGATAGGAACCCCTCTGCTCGGCGTTCAGTCCGTTGATAGGAGGTGGTGGCTTCTCGAATGGATGCCTTTTTCTGCTGCTTTGACCGATGATCATCGACCTCGGCTGTTCCCATAATGGTCAAAATTTCCCGGGGGGACTTGGGGGCTGGAGGCACCGGATCATTCTTGGATCTTGTCGTATCGGCCCGATCCTGGCGATCCCGGGGCGGGTTCCGGGTAAATCGCCTTAAGCCTGTATCATCGCATACCGCGATCAAGGCGGCGACGAGGTCTCGGCACTGCTCGGTATTGTGACCCGCTGATTCATGAGATTTACAAAAATGGGTCTAGTCCATGTCCTTCTGATCTTTATAGATCGGCCAAGGAACCGGGAGCAAATTTTTGTCCCTTATTTAATCGAATATGGCCGCGGCTCCGACGGAATATATTTCAGCGAAATTAGCCATGAGCTCGGGCCTACGCTCCCGATAGCTCTGAGTTGTTGGGGCTGTCGAGGAAGAGGCGGGAGTCTTATTTTCCCGGAGGGATTCTTGACGGGCCTGTTTGTAGTCATGCCTATCTTCTTTCTTTTTGTAGGACCCTTTCTGATCGGAGGGCATGACTAACACTGGTGCCGGCATAGCTTCCTCGGCAGCTATATGGGAGCTGGCGCGCTCCAAGAATTCTTGGTAGGTGCGTGGGACATTCTGGCACACCGTCCAGCGAAAAAAGAATTTTTGAGGAGGCCGGCCTGGGCAATAATGGCCAGCGCATCGTCCGACATGGATTCCGTCTCTAATTTCCGTTTATTGAAACAAGATATATAATCTTTAAAGGACTCGTTCGGCCTCTGTACGACGGAAGCAATGGATGAGCACGGGGCGACTCGCACAAGGGACCCCATGAAATGGGATCGGAATGTCGCCGAGAGCTGGGCCCATGTTTGAATAGAATGGTGGGGCAGCGTCCGATGTAGAATATGGGTCCAAGTGTCTTCGCCCATGTTTATTCACAAGGGATACATTGTGCTGCACCGAGTAGACTCAACCGACAACATCGTTGATCCACTGACCAAGACACTTTCTCAGACTAGCTTGGAGTGTCATCTGGAGAATATGGGTATTAGATACCATAGTGTGTGGCATTGAGTGCAAGTGGGAGATTATTAGGAATATGCCTTCGAATGCCACTCAAAGGATGTTGAGTGAGGGAATTGTACTTGTAATTATGTAAATCATTTATGCAAGGCAATGAATGTTTCTTTATTTACTGGTAGTTACTGGCATTCCTAACTCGTAAATATATGTATGGAAACTAGTCGTGTATTTGAGAGCAAAACATTCCACTCATTATTGGATAAGGAGGTCGGCACTGGAAAGGTTTATAGCTCAAATACTTAATCGTTCACAAGTCGATGAAACTTGACTGGGCGTTAAGTTTATGAGAAGACTTGTATGACTTGTTCTTTGACTTGTGAGTGCCTGTCGAACACTAATGGTTAGTGGGAGCACGCGTTATAGGTATGCTAATTGGATTAGTATACTCGGACCGACTCACCCTCGATTCGTCACACGGATTTCACTCCGGGACAGTCAATGACGGAATCGAAAGGTTGTGATAGGTATTAGTGAACCTTCCACTTGAGGATTTAGTAGGGATGTGCTTGTGACGTCGAGGTTTTCATTAGAGTAGTTCGACCCTATAAACCGGAAGGTGGGGGTCAACCTCAACGTGCATCTTGACGGGCAAGTAGCAGGTCCTACTGAATACCAAGATATAATTCTTTCTCCTGTTAGTGAACGGGTTATATGTCCTATGCGGTTATTGGAAGATGAGATCATAAGTCTTTGGCCAAAGCATTGGAGCTAGTTGTATTGAATACACGAGAGCTCGATGATCTCAATTTGCATTAACGCATGCATAGCATCAAGTACTGATAGGGTTTGACTGACCGTGACCCTATAACTTGATCGGGACATTTGGAAGAAGGGTTTATATGTATACTCATATTCACGACAGAATGGTTATTGAATGATCCCAATCATTCGTTCTCAGTTGGGGTACAGTGTAGGCTGCCAGGCTGGCTAGGTGGTGCTACTACTCTTTGGTTCCTCCCATTGCTGACTGAGACGAACCTACCGAGTCGCGCAATAGGATTGACAACGGAATGAATCGAGATAATTCTCTCATTATGAATATTAGATATTGGATCTAATTTGGGACATTGGATGTCTAAATTAATTTATTGGATAAATTAATTTACGGCCTAATGAATTAAATAAATTACCGCGTGATTAATTTAATTCATGAATATAATTATTTCTTGGAGAAATTAATTATGTTATTATGTATTTGATATGATTGATTAATTGGATTAATTAATCGATTTAAATACATCGGAACGGAATCGGATTTTATCTGTTTGGACTCACGGGTGTCCGAAACAGACCGAACTCACACGGCTCCTTTTAGATGGCTGCCCCTCCCCTCACCAACTCCCTCTTGGTCTTTGGTCATCATTTTAATAATGAATATCAAGATATGGAGGGACAAGATATCAAAGTGATATCTTATCATGATGGTTGGTGTTGAATATAAAGTGAAGACTATCTCATTTTGCTCCACCAACTTGAGACTTATGTGAATAGCACAAAAGAGAGAGAAAAAAGTTTTTCTTCAAATCTTCACATTTATTCATTGTTCTTGAGATATATTCTTGGAGAAAATATAAAGAGATAAAATTGAGAGATATAAATTATACACTCAGAGTGTTATAATAATAAAACTTCATCACTTGATTCTAGCCGTAACCTTAGAGGTTAATTGAGTGTTGTCATTTCGTTCGTTTCTCCGGTGTGTGACAAGTAGAGACGCGGTTTTTCGGCGTTGGATCATCCAAGGGCTTGGAGCACTTTGGATCGTTTGGGAACAGCTCAAGAGAAGGAACTCCATATAATAAATGGTCGACAAGGGTATGATTTTGAATCTTCCTTTGTTTATTTTATATTCGTATATGCGTAGCTCGATCAATCCTCGTAGGAATTCGGATCGAATTAATTTTCGTTTTACTGCTTCCGCTGGGCCTTCATTTTTAGGCACCTAATCCCAACACCTGGATACTGGATTCTGGTGTTAGTTCTCATATTTTTACCGTGAATCAGGATCTGGAACAAAGTAGGAAGCTTGGAGCTGGAGAAGTTATGATCACAGTCGGAAGCGGGCATAGTGTCGAAGCGACCGACATATGATCACTTCTTTTGGGTTTAGAATCCGGCTTTATTTTGACTTTACAAGATGTACATGTTTTGCCCAAGGGGCACAAAAACATTGTATCCATTCCGGTCATGGACCGAAAAGGATTTTCATTTTTCATTGGTGATGGTTCCTGCAAAATTTATTTCAGAAATAAACTAGTGGGTACTGCTACATTGTTAAATGGATTGTATCATCAAAATCTCAGCAACAAAGTAGTTGTGAATACTATGACTGGAAATTGTGGTAGGGATGAAACCAATCAAGTTTTGAAATGGCATCTTAGACTTGGTCATGTTGGTCAGACCAAGATTTACAAAATAGAAAAAGATGGACTTATGGCTCCATTGGGATCGAATCCCTTTCCTACTTGTGAATCTTGTCTTAAAGGCAAAATGACTAAGCCCCCCTTCATAGGGACTTTTGAAAGAGCCGCTGATAAACTGGGATTAATCCATACCGATGTTTGTGGTGCTTTGGAAGCAGCACGTGACGGATATCAATATTTCATTACGTTTACAAATGATCATACTAGGTATGGTTATGTATACTTAATGAAACATGAATCCGAGGCTTTTGAGAAATTCCAGGAATTCAAGGCCCTAGTCGAGAAATAAACTGGTAATCATATCAAAGCACTTCGGTCGGACCGAGGTGGCGATTATATGAGTATGGAGTTTGACGAGTTCCTTAAGGAACAAAGAATAGTTTCACAACTAACACCTCGAGGTACTCCTCAGTTAAATGGTGTGTCAGAAAGAAGGAACTGGACCTTGTTGAACATGGTCCGTTCCATGCTGGGCTATACTGACTTACCAATTTACCTGTGGGGGTATGCACTCCTGACTGCCACTTACATCTTGAAAAGATGTCCTTCCAAATCCATTCCTAAAACTCCACATAGAGATGTGGGAGGGCAGGAAACCAAGTCTTAATCATATTAGGATTTGGAGATGTCCCGCGTATGTTAAGAAGACTAAGGTGGAGAAGTTGGAAGCTAGGTCCATAAAGGGATGTTTCATTGGATTCCCGTCTGGGACGATGGGATATCTATTCTACATACCTGAAGATCGAAAGATCGTTGTTGCTTTACAAGCACACTTCCTGGAAGATGAGTTCATTCAGGAAGGCGGAGAAGGTAGAAGTATTTCTTTAGAAGAATACAACGAAACTCCTTGGGAGACACCTGTGCAAGAAACTAGAACCGAACCTTCTGAAACACAAGTACAACCACCTCGTAGGTCTAGTAGGGTGTCTTATTTACCTGAGAGGTATGGGCTTGTGCACTTAAATGAACTAGGTCTCCATGAGGTTCCAAGTGATAGCCAAGACTCTGACCCAACGACCTATGACCAAGCGATGGTGGATGTAGACTCCGCAAAATGGCGTGAAGCTATGGAAGATGAGATAGACTACGATTATGAGTTATGGAAAATGGACGTAAAGACGGCTTTCCTTAATGGATTCCTCGAGGAGGAAATCTATATGGAGCAGCCTAAAGGCTTTGTGTCCGAAGTGGATATTCAGAAAGTGTGCAAGCTTTAGCGTTCCATTTATGGACTGAAGCAAGCGTCGAGTAGTTGGAACCTTCGATTTGACAAGGCGGTCAAAGAGTTTGACTTCGTGCCAAATGAAGAGGAACCTTGTGTATACAAGAGGGTTAGTGGGAGAAAGATCGCATTCTTAGTACTATATGTAGATGAAAGCCAAAAGCGATTTCTCCATTAAAGACTTGGGAGAAGCTACTTATATTCTTGGTATTCGACTCTACCGGGATAGAGCGAAGATAACAATAAGTCATTTCCAAGCCCTCTATATAGATAAAATCTTAAATCGATTTAAGATGGATGAATCTAAAAGAGGGTTCCTACCGATGCGACATGGAATAAAACTCTCCTTGAAGATGTTTCCTCAAAGTGAGGAACAACGAAAGGAAATGAGTAATATACCATATGCTTATGCCGTGGGTAGCCTTATGTATGCTATGTTGTGTACGAGACCTGACAATGCGCATGCTGTAAGCGTGGTGAGTAGGTTTCAGGCAAACACAGGTAGGGAACATTAGACTGCTGTAAAGAACATTCTCGAGTACTTGAGAAGCACTAGAGATATGGTTCTGATGTATGGCAGTGGAGAATTGGATGTGGTGGGATTCACTGATTCGGACTTCCAAGGGCTGAAGGACGACTCGATGTCTACTTCTGGCTACATATTTACTCTTAATGGAGGAGCAGTATCTTGGCGTAGCGCCAAGCAAAGCGCGACTACTGATTCCACCTGTCAGGTGAGTATCAAGCGGCCTCGGAGGCTTCCAAGGAAGGGTTCGGATTAAGAAGTTTCGGGAGAACTTCAAGTGATACCATGTCCGAGCCGCTGTCACTGTGACCGTGACAACGACGGAGCTATAGCGCATGCCAAGGATCCGAGGTTTCACAACGGCACCAAACATATTGAGAGGAAGTATCATCTCGTAAGAGAATTTATTCGCAAGGGATACATTGTGCTGCACCGAGTAGACTCAACCGACAACATCGTTGATCCACTGACCAAGACACTTTCTCAGACTAGCTTGGAGTGTCATCTGGAGAATATGGGTATTAGATACCATAGTGTGTGGCATTGAGTGCAAGTGGGAGATTGTTAGGAATATGCCTTCGAATGCCACTCAAAGGATGTTGAGTGAGGGCATTGTACTTGTAATTATGTAAATCATTTATGTAAGGCAATGAATGTTTCTTTATTTACTGGTAGTTACTGGCATTACTAACTCGTAAATATATGTATTGAAACTAGTCGTGTATTTGAGAGCAAAACATTCCACTCATTATTGGATAAGGAGGTCGGCACTGGAAAGGTTTATAGCTCAAATACTTAATCGTTCACAAGTCGATGAAACTTGACTGGGCGTTAAGTTTATGAGAAGACTTGTATGACGTGTTCTTTGACATGTGAGTGCCTGTCGAACACTAATGGTTAGTGGGAGCACGCGTTATAGGTATGCTAATTGGATTAGTATACTCGGACCGACTCACCCTCGATTCGTCACACGGATTTCACTCCGGGACAGTCAATGACGGAATCGAAAGGTTGTGATAGGTATTAGTGAACCTTCCACTTCAGGATTTAGTAGGAATGTGCTTGTGACGTCGAGGTTTTCATTAGAGTAGTTCGACCCTATAAACCGGAAGGTGGGGGTCAACCTCAACGTGCATCTTGACGGGCAAGTAGCAGGTCCTACTGAATACCAAGATATAATTCTTTCTCCTGTTAGTGAACGGGTTATATGTCCTATGCGGTTATTGGCAGATGAGATCATAAGTCTTTGGCCAAAGCATTGGAGCTAGTTGTATTGAATACACGAGAGCTTGATGATCTCAATTTGCATTAACGCATGCATAACATCAAGTACTGATAGGGTTTGACTGACCGTAACCCTATAACTTGATCGGGACATTTGGAAGAAGGGTTTATATGTATACTCGTATTCACGACAGAATGGTTCTTGAATGATCCCAATCATTCGTTCTCAGTTGGGGTACAGTGTAGGCCGCCAGGCTGGCTAGGTGGTGCTACTACTCTTTGGTTCCTCCCATTGCTGACTGAGACGAACCTACCGAGTCGCGCAATAGGATTGACGACGGAATGAATCGAGCTAATTCTCTCATTATGAATATTAGATATTGGATCTAATTTGGGACATTGGATGTCTAAATTAATTTATTGGATAAATTAATTTACGGCCTAATGAATTAAATAAATTACCGCGAGATTAATTTAATTCATGAATATAATTATTTGTTGGAGAAATTAATTATGTTATTATGTATTTGATATGATTAATTAATTGGATTAATTAATCGATTTAAATACATCGGAACGGAATCGGATTTTATCTGTTTGGACTCACGGGTGTCCGAAACGGACCGAACTCACACGGCTCCTTCTAGATGGCCGCCCCTCCCCTCACCAACTCCCTCTTGGTCTTTGGTCATCATTTTAATAATGAATATCAAGATATAGAGGGACAAGATATCAAAGTGATATCTTATCATGATGGTTGGTGTTGAATATAAAGTGAAGACTATCTCATTTTGCTCCACCAACTTGAGACTTATGTGAATAGCACAAAAGAGAGAGAAAAAAGTTTTTCTTCAAATCTTCACATTTATTCATTGTTCTTGAGATATATTCTTGGAGAAAATATCAAGAGATAAAATTGAGAGATATAAATTATACACTCAGAGTGTTATAATAATAAAACTTCATCACTTGATTCTAGCCGTAACCTTAGAGGTTAATCGAGTGTTGTCATTTCGTTCGTTTCTCCGGTGTGTGACAAGTAGAGACGCGGTTTTTCGGCGTTGGATCATCCAAGGGCTTGGAGCACTTTAGATCGTTTGGGAATAGCTCAAGAGAAGGAACTCCATATAATAAATGGACGACAAGGGTATGATTTTGAATCTTCCTTTGTTTATTTTATATTCGTATATGCGTAGCTCGATCAATCCTAGTAGGAATTCAGATCGAATTAATTTTCATTTTACTGCTTCCGCTGGGCCTTCATTTTTAGGCACCGAATCCCAACACCTGGATACTGGATTCTGGTGTTAGTTCTCATATTTTTACCGTGAATCAGGATCTGGAACAAAGTAGGAAGCTTGGAGCTGGAGAAGTTATGATCACAGTCGGAAGCGGGCATAGTGTCGAGGCGACCGACATATGATCACTTCTTTTGGGTTTAGAATCTGGCTTTATTTTGACTTTACAAGATGTACTTGTTTTGCCCAAGGGGCACAAAAACATTGTATCTATTCCGGTCATGGACCGAAAAGGATTTTCATTTTTCATTGGTGATGGTTCCTGCAAAATTTATTTCAGAAATAAACTAGTGGGTACTGCTACATTGTTAAATGGATTGTATCATCAAAATATTAGCAACAAAGTAGTTGTGAATACTATGACTGGAAAATGTGGTAGGGATGAAACCAATCAAGTTTTGAAATGGCATCTTAGACTTGTACATGTTGGTCAGACCAAGATTTACAAAATGGAAAAAGATGGACTTATGGCTCCATTGGGATCGGATCCCTTTCCTACTTGTGAATCTTGTCTTAAAGGCAAAATGACTAAGCCCCCCTTCATAGGGACTTTTGAAAGAGCCGCTGATAAACTGGGATTAATCCATACCGATGTTTGTGGTGCTTTGGAAGCAGCACGTGACGGATATCAATATTTCATTACGTTTACAAATCATCATACTAGGTATGGTTATGTATACTTAATGAAACATGAATCCGAGGCTTTTGAGAAATTCTAGGAATTCAAGGCCCTAGTCGAGAAATAAACTGGTAATCATATCAAAGCACTTCGGTCGGACCGAGGTGGCGATTTTATGAGTATGAAGTTTGACGAGTTCCTTAAGGAACAAAGAATAGTTTCACAACTAACACCTCCAGGTACTCCTCAGTGAAATGGTGTGTCAGAAAGAAGGAACTGGACCTTGTTGAACATGGTCCGTTCCATGCTGGGCTATACTGACTTACCAATTTACCTGTGGGGGATGCACTCCTGACTGCCACTTACATCTTGAACAGATGTCCTTCCAAATCCGTTCCTAAAACTCCACATAGAGATGTGGGAGGGCAGGAAACCAAGTCTTAATCATATTAGGATTTGGAGATGTCGCGCCTATGTTAAGAAGACTAAGGTGGAGAAGTTGGAAGCTAGGTCCATAAAGGGATGTTTCATTGGATTCCCGTCTGGGACGATTGGATACCTATTCTACATGCCTGAAGATCGAAAGATCGTTGTTGCTTTACAAGCACACTTCCTGGAAGATGAGTTCATTCAGGAAGGCGGAGATGGTAGAAGTATTTCTTTAGAAGAATACAACGAAACTCCTTGGGAGACACCTGTGCAAGAAACTAGAACCGAACCTTCTGAAACACAAGTACAACCACCTCGTAGGTCTAGTAGGGTGTCTTATTTACCTGAGAGGTATGGGCTTGTGCACTTAAATGAACTAGGTCTCCATGAGGTTCCAAGTGATAGCCAAGACTCTGACCCAACGACCTATGACCAAGCGATGGTGGATGTAGACTCCGCGAAATGGCGTGAAGCTATGGAAGATGAGATAGACTACGATTATGAGTTATGGAAAATGGACGTAAAGACGGCTTTCCTTAATGGATTCCTCGAGGAGGAAATCTATATGGAGCAGCCTAAAGGCTTTGTGTCCGAAGTGGATATTCAGAAAGTGTGCAAGCTTTAGCGTTCCATTTATGGACTGAAGCAAGCGTCGAGTATTTGGAACCTTCGATTTGACAAGGCGGTCAAAGAGTTTGACTTCGTGCAAAATGAAGAGGAACCTTGTGTATACAAGAGGGTTAGTGGGAGCAAGATCGCATTCTTAGTACTATATGTAGATGACATTCTACTAATAGGAAATGATGTTGGAATGCTCAGTTCTGTGAAAGCCAAGAGCGATTTCTCCATGAAAGACTTGGGAGAAGCTACTTATATTCTTGGTATTCGACTCTACCGGGATAGAGCGAAGATAACAATAAGTCATTTCCAAGCCCTCTATATAGATAAAATCTTAAAGCGATTTAAGATGGATGAATCTAAAAGAGGGTTCCTACCGATGCGACATGGAATAAAACTCTCCTTGAAGATGTTTCCTCAAAGTGAGGAACAACGAAAGGAAATGAGTAATATACCATATGCTTATGCCGTGGGTAGCCTTATGTATGCTATGTTGTGTACGAGACCTGACAATGCGCATGCTGTAAGCGTGGTGAGTAGGTTTCAGGCAAACACAGGTAGGGAACATTAGACTGCTGTAAAGAACATTCTCGAGTACTTGAGAAGCACTAGAGATATGGTTCTGATGTATGGCAGTGGAGAATTGGATGTGGTGGGATTCACTGATTCGGACTTCCAAGGGCTGAAGGACGACTCGATGTCTACTTCTGGCTACATATTTACTCTTAATGGAGGAGTAGTATCTTGGCGTAGCGCCAAGCAAAGCGCGACTACTGATTCCACCTGTCAGGCTGAGTATCAAGCAGCCTCGGAGGCTTCCAAGGAAGGGTTCCGGATTAAGAAGTTTCTGGGAGAACTTCAAGTGATACCATGTGCTGAGCTGCCTGTTCTGCTGTACTGTGACAACGACGGAGCTATAGCGCATGCCAAGGATCCGAGGTTTCACAACAGCACCAAACATATTGAGAGGAAGTATCATCTCGTAAGAGAATTTATTCGCAAGGGATACATTGTGCTGCACCGAGTAGACTCAACCGACAACATCGTTGATCCACTGACCAAGACACTTTCTCAGACTAGCTTGGAGTGTCATCTGGAGAATATGGGTATTAGATACCATAGTGTGTGGCATTGAGTGCAAGTGGGAGATTGTTAGGAATATGCCTTCGAATGCCACTCAAAGGATGTTGAGTGAGGGCATTGTACTTGTAATTATGTAAATCATTTATGTAAGGCAATGAATGTTTCTTTATTTACTGGTAGTTACTGGCATTACTAACTCGTAAATATATGTATTGAAACTAGTCGTGTATTTGAGAGCAAAACATTCCACTCATTATTGGATAAGGAGGTCGGCACTGTGAAGGTTTATAGCTCAAATACTTAATCGTTCACAAGTCGATGAAACTTGACTGGGCGTTAAGTTTATGAGAAGACTTGTATGACGTGTTCTTTGACATGTGAGTGCCTGTCGAACACTAATAGTTAGTGGGAGCACGCGTTATAGGTATGCTAATTGGATTAGTATACTCGGACCGACTCACCCTCGATTCGTCACACGGATTTCACTCCGGGACAGTCAATGACGGAATCGAAAGGTTGTGATAGGTATTAGTGAACCTTCCACTTGAGGATTTAGTAGGAATGTGCTTGTGACGTCGAGGTTTTCATTAGAGTAGTTCGACCCTATAAACCGGAAGGTGGGGGTCAACCTCAACGTGCATCTTGACGGGCAAGTAGCAGGTCCTACTGAATACCAAGATATAATTCTTTCTCCTGTTAGTGAACGGGTTATATGTCCTATGCGGTTATTGGCAGATGAGATCATAAGTCTTTGGCCAAAGCATTGGAGCTAGTTGTATTGAATACACGAGAGCTTGATGATCTCAATTTGCATTAACGCATGCATAACATCAAGTACTGATAGGGTTTGACTGACCGTAACCCTATAACTTGATCGGGACATTTGGAAGAAGGGTTTATATGTATACTCGTATTCACGACAGAATGGTTCTTGAATGATCCCAATCATTCGTTCTCAGTTGGGGTACAGTGTAGGCCGCCAGGCTGGCTAGGTGGTGCTACTACTCTTTGGTTCCTCCCATTGCTGACTGAGACGAACCTACCGAGTCGCGCAATAGGATTGACGACGGAATGAATCGAGCTAATTCTCTCATTATGAATATTAGATATTGGATCTAATTTGGGACATTGGATGTCTAAATTAATTTATTGGATAAATTAATTTACGGCCTAATGAATTAAATAAATTACCGCGAGATTAATTTAATTCATGAATATAATTATTTCTTGGAGAAATTAATTATGTTATTATGTATTTGATATGATTAATTAATTGGATTAATTAATCGATTTAAATACATTGGAACGGAATCGGATTTTATCTGTTTGGACTCACAGGTGTCCGAAACGGACCGAACTCACACGGCTCCTTCTAGATGGCCGCCCCTCCCCTCACCAACTCCCTTTTGGTCTTTGGTCATCATTTTAATAATGAATATCAAGATATAGAGGGACAAGATATCAAAGTGATATCTTATCATGATGGTTGGTGTTGAATATAAAGTGAAGACTATCTCATTTTGCTCCACCAACTTGAGACTTATGTGAATAGCACAAAAGAGAGAGAAAAAAGTTTTTCTTCAAATCTTCACATTTATTCATTGTTCTTGAGATATATTCTTGGAGAAAATATCAAGAGATAAAATTGAGAGATATAAATTATACACTCAGAGTGTTATAATAATAAAACTTCATCACTTGATTCTAGCCGTAACCTTAGAGGTTAATCGAGCGTTGTCATTTCGTTCGTTTCTCCGGTGTGTGACAAGTAGAGACGCGGTTTTTCGGCGTTGGATCATCCAAGGGCTTGGAGCACTTTAGATCGTTTGGGAATAGCTCAAGAGAAGGAACTCCATATAATAAATGGACGACAAGGGTATGATTTTGAATCTTCCTTTGTTTATTTTATATTCGTATATGCGTAGCTCGATCAATCCTCGTAGGAATTCGGATCGAATTAATTTTCATTTTACTGCTTCCGCTGGGCCTTCATTTTTAGGCACCGAATCCCAAAACCTGGATACTGGATTCTGGTGTTAGTTCTCATATTTTTACCGTGAATCAGGATCTGGAACAAAGTAGGAAGCTTGGAGCTGGAGAAGTTATGATCACAGTCGGAAGCGGGCATAGTGTCGAGGCGACCGACATATGATCACTTCTTTTGGGTTTAGAATCCGGCTTTATCTTGACTTTACAAGATGTACTTGTTTTGCCCAAGGGGCACAAAAATATTGTATCCATTCCGGTCATGGACCGAAAAGGATTTTCATTTTTCATTGGTGATGGTTCCTGCAAAATTTATTTCAGAAATAAACTAGTGGGTACTGCTACATTGTTAAATGGATTGTATCATCAAAATATTAGCAACAAAGTAGTTGTGAATACTATGACTGGAAAATGTGGTAGGGATGAAACCAATCAAGTTTTGAAATGGCATCTTAGACTTGTACATGTTGGTCAGACCAAGATTTACAAAATGGAAAAAGATGGACTTATGGCTCCATTGGGATCGGATCCCTTTCCTACTTGTGAATCTTGTCTTAAAGGCAAAATGACTAAGCCCCCCTTCATAGGGACTTTTGAAAGAGCCGCTGATAAACTGGGATTAATCCATACCGATGTTTGTGGTGCTTTGGAAGCAGCACGTGACGGATATCAATATTTCATTACGTTTACAAATGATCATACTAGGTATGGTTATGTATACTTAATGAAACATGAATCCGAGGCTTTTGAGAAATTCCAGGAATTCAAGGCCCTAGTCGAGAAATAAACTGGTAATCATATCAAAGCACTTCGGTCGGACCGAGGTGGCGATTTTATGAGTATGAAGTTTGACGAGTTCCTTAAGGAACAAAGAATAGTTTCACAACTAACACCTGTGTACTCCTCGGTGAAATGGTGTGTCGAAAGAAGGAAGCTGGACCTTGTTGAACATGGTCCGTTCCATCCGGGCTATCTTGACTTACCAATTTACAGTGGGGATGCACTGATCGCCACTTACATCTTGAACAGATGTCCTTCCAAATCCGTTCCTAAAACTCCACATAGAGATGTGGGAGGGCAGGAAACCAAGTCTTAATCATATTAGGATTTGGAGATGTCCCGCCTATGTTAAGAAGACTAAGGTGGAGAAGTTGGAAGCTAGGTCCATAAAGGGATGTTTCATTGGATTCCCGTCTGGGACAATTGGATATCTATTCTACATGCCTGAAGATCGAAAGATCGTTGTTGCTTTACAAGCACACTTCCTGGAAGATGAGTTCATTCAGGAAGGCGGAGAAGGTAGAAGTATTTCTTTAGAAGAATACAACGAAACTCCTTGGGAGACACCTGTGCAAGAAACTAGAACCGAATCTTCTGAAACACAAGTACAACCACCTCGTAGGTCTAGTAGGGTGTCTTATTTACCTGAGAGGTATGGGCTTGTGCACTTAAATGAACTAGGTCTCCATGAGGTTCCAAGTGATAGCCAAGACTCTGACCCAACGACCTATGACCAAGCGATGGTGGATGTAGACTCCGCGAAATGGCGTGAAGCTATGGAAGATGAGATAGACTACGATTATGAGTTATGGAAAATGGACGTAAAGACGGCTTTCCTTAATGGATTCCTCGAGGAGGAAATCTATATAGAGCAGCCTAAAGGCTTTGTGTCCGAAGTGGATATTCAGAAAGTGTGCAAGCTTTAGCGTTCCATTTATGGACTGAAGCAAGCGTCGAGTAGTTGGAACCTTCGATTTGACAAGGCGGTCAAAGAGTTTGACTTCGTGCAAAATGAAGAGGAACCTTGTGTATACAAGAGGGTTAGTGGGAGCAAGATCGCATTCTTAGTACTATATGTAGATGACATTCTACTAATAGAAAATGATGTTGGAATGCTCAGTTCTGTGAAAGCCAAGAGCGATTTCTCCATGAAAGACTTGGGAGAAGCTACTTATATTCTTGGTATTCGACTCTACCGGGATAGAGCGAAGATAACAATAGGTCATTTCCAAGCCCTCTATATAGATAAAATCTTAAAGCGATTTAAGATGGATGAATCTAAAAGAAGGTTCCTACCGATGCGACATGGAATAAAACTCTCCTTGAAGATGTTTCCTCAAAGTGAGGAACAACGAAAGGAAATGAGTAATATACCATATGCTTCTGCCGTGGGTAGCCTTATGTATGCTATGTTGTGTACGGGACCTGACATTGCGCATGCTGTAAGCGTGGTGAGTAGGTTTCAGGCAAACACAGGTAGGGAACATTAGACTGCTGTAAAGAACATTCTCGAGTACTTGAGAAGCACTAGAGATATGGTTCTGATGTATGGCAGTGGAGAATTGGATGTGGTGGGATTCACTGATTCGGACTTCCAAGGGCTGATGGACGACTCGATGTCTACTTCTGGCTACATATTTACTCTTAATGGAGGAGCAGTATCTTGGCGTAGCGCCAAGCAAAGCGCGACTACTGATTCCACTTGTCAGGCTGAGTATCAAGTAGCCTCGGAGGCTTCCAAGGAAGGGTTCCGGATTAAGAAGTTTCTGGGAGAACTTCAAGTGATACCATGTGCTGAGCTTCCTGTTCTGCTGTACTACGACAACGACGGAGCTATAGCGCATGCCAAGGAGCCGAGGTTTCACAACAGCACCAAATATATTGAGAGGAAGTATCATCTCGTAAGAGAATTTTTTCGCAAGGGATACATTGTGCTGCACCGAGTAGACTCAACCGACAACATCGTTGATCCACTCACCAAGACACTTTCTCAGACTAGCTTGGAGTGTCATCTGGAGAATATGGGTATTAGATACCATAGTTTGTGGCATTGAGTGCAAGTGGGAGATTGTTAGGAATATGCCTTCGAATGCCACTCAAAGGATGTTGAGTGAGGGCATTGTACTTGTAATTATGTAAATCATTTATGTAAGGCAATGAATGTTTCTTTATTTACTGGTAGTTACTGGCATTCCTAACTCGTAAATATATGTATGGAAACTAGTCGTGTATTTGAGAGCAAAACATTCCACTCATTATTGGATAAGGAGGTCGGCACTGGAAAGGTTTATAGCTCAAATACTTAATCGTTCATAAGTCGATGAAACTTGACTGGGCGTTAAGTTTATGAGAAGACTTGTATGACGTGTTATTTGACTTGTGAGTGCATGTCGAACACTAATGGTTAGTGGGAGCACGCGTTATAGGTATGCTAATTGGATTAGTATACTCGGACCGACTCACCCTCGATTCGTCACACGGATTTCACTCCGGGACAGTCAATGACGGAATCGAAAGGTTGTGATAGGTATTAGTGAACCTTCCACTTCAGGATTTAGTAGGGATGTGCTTGTGACGTCGAGGTTTTCATTAGAGTAGTTCGACCCTATAAACAGGAAGGTGGGGGTCAACCTCAACGTGCATCTTGACGGGCAAGTAGCAGGTCCTACTGAATACCAAGATATAATTCTTTCTCCTGTTATTGAACGGGTTATATGTCCTATGCGGTTATTGGCAGATGTGATCATAAGTCTTTGGCCAAAGCATTGGATCTAGTTGTATTGAATACACGAGAGCTCGATGATCTCAATTTGCATTAACGCATGCATAGTATCAAGTACTGATAGGGTTTGACTGACCGTGACCCTATAACTTGATCGGGACATTTGGAAGAAGGGTTTATATGTATACTCGTATTCACGACAAAATGGTTCTTGAATGATCCCAATCATTCGTTCTTAGTTGGGGTACAGTGTAGGCCGCCAGGCTGGCTAGGTGGTGCTACTACTCTTTGGTTCCTCCCATTGCTGACTGAGACGAACCTACCGAGTCGCGCAATAGGATTGACGACGGAATGAATCGAGCTAATTCTCTCATTATGAATATTAGATATTGGATCTAATTTGGGACATTGGATGTCTAAATTAATTTATTGGATAAATTAATTTACGGCCTAATGAATTAAATAAATTACCGCGTGATTAATTTAATTCATGAATATAAGTATTTCTTGGAGAAATTAATTATGTTATTATGTATTTGATATGATTGATTAATTGGATTAATTAATCGATATAAATACATCGGAACGAAATCGGATTTTATCTGTTTGGACTCACGGGTGTCCGAAACGGACCGAACTCACACGGCTCCTTCTAGATGGCCGCCCCTTCCCTCACCAACTCCCTCTTGGTCTTTGGTCATCATTTTAATAATGAATATCAAGATATGGAGGGACAAGATATCAAAGTGATATCTTATCATGATGGTTGGTGTTGAATATAAAGTGAAGACTATCTCATTTTGCTCCACCAACTTGAGACTTATGTGAATAGCACAAAAGAGAGAGAAAAAAGTTTTTCTTCAAATCTTCACATTTATTCATTGTTCTTGAGATATATTCTTGGAGAAAATATCAAGAGATAAAATTGAGAGATATAAATTATACACTCAGAGTGTTATAATAATAAAACTTCATCACTTGATTCTAGACGTAACCTTAGAGGTTAATCGAGTGTTGTCATTTCGTTCATTTCTCCGGTGTGTGACAAGTAGAGACGCGGTTTTTCGGCGTTGGATCATCCAAGGGCTTGGAGCACTATGGATCGTTTGGGAATAGCTCAAGAGAAGGAACTCCATATAATAAACGGACGACAAGGGTATGATTTTGAATCTTCCTTTGTTTATTTTATATTCGTATATGCGTAGCTCGATCAATCCTCGTAGGAATTCGGATCGAATTAATTTTCGTTTTACTGCTTCCGCTGGGCCTTCATTTTTAGGCACCGAATCCCAACACCTGGATACTGGATTCTGGTGCTAGTTCTCATATTTGTACCGTGAATCAGGATCTGGAACAAAGTAGGAAGCTTGGAGCTGGAGAAGTTATGATCACAGTCGGAAGCGGGCATAGTGTCGAGGCGACCGACATATGATCACTTCTTTTGGGTTTAGAATCCGGCTTTATTTTGACTTTACAAGATGTACTTGTTTTGCCCAAGGGGCACAAAAACATTGTATCCATTCCGGTCATGGACCGAAAAGGATTTTCATTTTTCATTGGTGATGGTTCCTGCAAAATTTATTTCAGAAATAAACTAGTGGGTACTGCTACATTGTTTAATGGATTGTATCATCAAAATCTCACCAACAAAGTAGTTGTGAATACTATGACTGGAAAATGTGGTAGGGATGAAACCAATCAAGTTTTGAAATGGCATCTTAGACTTGGTCATGTTGGTCAGACCAAGATTTACAAAATGGAAAAAGATGGACTTATGGCTCCATTGGGATCGGATCCCTTTCCTACTTGTGAATCTTGTCTTAAAGGCAAAATGACTAAGACCCCCTTCATAGGGACTTTTGAAAGAGCCGTTGATAAACTGGGATTAATCCATACCGATGTTTGTGGTGCTTTGGAAGCAGCACGTGACGGATATCAATATTTCATTACGTTTACAAATGATCATACTAGGTATGGTTATGTATACTTAATGAAAAATGAATCCGAGGCTTTTGAGAAATTCCAGGAATTCAAGGCCCTAGTCGAGAAATAAACTGGTAATCATATCAAAGCACTTCGGTCGGACCGAGGTGGCGATTATATGAGTATGGAGTTTGACGAGTTCCTTAAGGAACAAAGAATAGTTTCACAACTAACACCTCCAGGTACTCCTCAGTTAAATGGTGTGTCAGAAAGAAGGAACTGGACCTTGTTGAACATGGTCCGTTCCATGCTGGGCTATACTGACTTACCAATTTACCTGTGGGGGTATGCACTCCTGACTGCCACTTACATCTTGAACAGATGTCCTTCCAAATCCGTTCCTAAAACTCCACATAGAGATGTAGGACGATGGGATATCTATTATACATGCCTGAAGATCGAAAGATCGTTGTTGCTTTACAAGCACACTTCCTGGAAGATGAGTTCATTCAGGAAGGCGGAGCAGGTAGAAGTATTTCTTTAGAAGAATACAACGAAACTCCTTGGGAGACACCTGTGCAAGAAACTAGAACCAAACCTTCTGAAACATAAGTACAACCACCTCGTAGGTCTAGTAGGGTGTCTTATTTACCTGAGAGGTATGGGCTTGTGCACTTAAATGAACTAGGTCTCCATGAGGTTCCAAGTGATAGCCAAGACTCTGACCCAACGACCTATGACCAAGCGATGGTGGATGTAGACTCCACGAAATGGCGTGAAGTTATGGAAGCTGAGATAGACTCAATTCATGTCAATCAGGTCTGGACTCTAGTAGACCGCCCCAAGGGCACAGTGCCTATTAGGAACAAGTGGATCTACAAGAGAAAGACTGATGGTGATGTCAAGGTTGACGCCTATAAGGCCAGGCTTGTGGCAAAGGGTTATACCCAGAAACAAGGGGTCGATTACCACAATACCTTCTCGCCCGTAGCCATGATCAAGTCTATTCGCATGATGCTTGCTATAGCTGCCTACCACGATTATGAGATATGGCAAATGGACGTAAAGACGGCTTTCCTTAATGGATTCCTCGAGGAGGAAATCTATATAGAGCAGCCTAAAGGCTTTGTGTCCGGAGTGGATATTCAGAAAGTGTGCAAGCTTCAGCGTTCCATTTATAGACTGAAGCAAACATCGCGTAGTTGGAACCTTCGTTTTGACGAGGCGGTTAAAAAGTTTGACTTCGTACAAAATGAAGAGGAACCTTGTGTATACAAGAGGTTTAGTGGGATCAAAATCGCATTCTTAGTACTATATGTAGATGACATTCTACTAATAGAAAATGATGTGGGAATGCTCAGTTCTGGGAAAGCCAAGAGCGATTTCTCCATGAAAGACTTGGGAGAAGCTACATATATTCTTGGTATTCGACTCTACCGGGATGGAGCGAAGAAAACAAAAGGTCATTTGCAAGCCCTCTATATAGATAAAATCTTAAAGCGATTTAAGATGGATGATTCTAAAAGAGGGTTCCTACCGATGCGACATGAAATAAAACTATCCTTGAAGATGTTTCCTCAAAGTGAGGAACAACGAAAGGAAATGAGTAATATACCATATGCTTCGGCCGTGGGTAGCATTATGTATTATATGTTGTGTACGAGACCTGACATTGCGCATGCTATAAGTGTGGTGAGTAGGTTTCAGGCAAGCACAGGTAGGGAACATTGGACTGCCGTAAAGAACGTTCTCAAGTACTTGAGAAGCACTAGAGATATGGTTCTGATGTATGGCGGTGGAGAATTGGATGTGGTGGGATTCACTGATTCGGACTTCCAAGGGCTGAAGGACGACTCGATTTCTACTTCTGGCTACATATTTACTCTTAATGGAGGAGCAGTATCTTGGCATAGCGCCAAGCAAAGTGCGACTGCTGATTCCACCTATCAGGCTGAGTATCAAGCAGCCTCGGAGGCTTCCAAGGAAGGGTTCTGGATTAAGAAGTTTATGGGAGAACATCAAGTGATACCATGTGCTGAGCTACGTGTTCCGCTGTACTGCGACAACGACGGAGCTGTAGTGCAGGCCAAGGAGCCGAGGTTTCACAACAGCACCAAACATATTGAGAGGAAGTATCATCTCGTAAGAGAATTTGTTCGCAAGGGATACACTGTGCTGCACAGAGTAGACTCAGCTGACAACGTCGCTGATCCACTGACCAAGCCACTTTCTCAGACTAGCTTGGATCGTCATCTGGAGAATATGGGTATTAGATACCATAGTGTGTGGCATTGAGTGCAAGTGGGAGATTGGTAGGAATATGCCTTCGAATTCCACTCAGAGGATGTTGAGTGAGTGCATTGTACTTGTAATTATGTAAATTATTTATATGAGGCAATGAATGTTTGTTTATTTACTGGTAGTTACTGGCATTCCTAACTCGTAAATATACGTATAGAAACTAGTCGTGTATTTGAGAGCAAAACATTCCACTCCTTATTGGATAAGGAGGTCGGCACTGGAAAGGTTTATAGCTCAAATACTTAATCGTCTGCAAGTCGATGAAACTTGACTGGGCATTAAGTTTATGAGAAGACTTGTATGACCTGTTCTTTGACTTGTGAGTTCCTATCTAACACTAATGGTTAGTGGGAGCATACATTATAGGTATGCTAATTGGATTAGTATACTCGGACCGACTCACACTCGATTCGTCACACGGATTTCACTCCGGGACAGTCAATGACGGAATCGAAAGGTTGTGATAAGTATTCGTGAACCTTCGACTTGAGGATTTAGTAGGGATGTGCTTGTGACGTCGAGATTTTCATTATAGTAGTTCGACCCTATAAACCGGAAGGTGGGGGTCAACCTCGATGTGCATCTTGACGGGCAAGTAGCAGGTCCTACTGAATACCAAGATATAATTCTTTCTCCTGTTAGTGAACGGGTTATATGTCCTATGCGGTTATTGGCAGATGAGATCATAAGTCTTTGGCCAAAGCATTGGAGCTAGTTGTATTGAATACACGAGAGCTCGATGATCTCAATTTGCATTAACGCATGCATAGCATCAAGTACTGATAGGGTTTGACTGACCGTGACCCTATAACTTGATCGGGACATTTGGAAGAAGGGTTTATATGTATACTGGTATTCACGACAGAATGGTTCTTGAATGATCCCTATCATTCGTTCTCAGTTGGGGTACAGTGTAGGCCGCCAGGCTGGCTAGGTGGTGCTACTACTCTTTGGTTCCTCCCATTGCTGACTGAGACGAACCTACCGAGTCGCGCAATAGGATTGACGACGGAATGAATCGAGCTAATTCTCTCATTATGAATATTAGATATTGGATATCTAATTTGGGACATTGGATGTCTAAATTAATTTATTGGATAAATTAATTTACGGCCTAATGAATTAAATAAATTACCGCGTGATTAATTTAATTCATGAATATAATTATTTCTTGTAGAAATTAATTATGTTATTATGTATTTGATATGATTGATTAATTGGATTAATTAATCGATATAAATACATCGGAACGGAATCGGATTTTATCTGTTTGGACTCACGGGTGTCCGAAACGGACCGAACTCACACGGCTCCTTCTAGATGGCCGCTCCTCCCCTCACCAACTCCCTTTTGGTCTTTGGTCATCATTTTAATAATCAATATCAAGATATGGAGGGACAAGATATCAAAGTGATATCTTATCATGATGGTTGGTGTTGAATATAAAGTGAAGACTATCTCATTTTGCTCCACCAACTTGAGACTTACGTGAATAGCACAAAAGAGAGAGAAAAAAGTTTTTCTTCAAATCTTCACATTTATTCATTGTTATTGAGATATATTCTTGGAGAAAATATCAAGAGAAAAAATTGAGAGATATAAATTATACACTCAGAGTGTTATAATAATAAAACTTCATCACTTGATTCTAGCCGTAACCTTAGAGGATAATCGAGTGTTGTCATTTCGTTCGTTTCTCCGGTGTGTGACAAGTAGAGACGCGGTTTTTCGGCGTTGGATCATCTAAGGGCTTGGAGCACTTTGGATCGTTTGGGAATAGCTCAAGAGAAGGAACTCCATATAATAAACGGACGACAAGGGTATGATTTTGAATCTTCCTTTGTTTATTTTATATTCGTATATGCATAGCTCGATCAATCCTCGTAGGAATTCAGATCGAATTAATTTTCGTTTTACTGCTTCCGCTGGGCCTTCATTTTTATGCACCGAATCCCAACACCTGGATACTGGATTCTGGTGCTAGTTCTCATATTTGTACAGTGAATCAGGATCTGGAACAAAGTAGGAAGCTTGGAGCTGGAGAAGTTATGATCACAGTCGGAAGCGGGCATAGTGTCGAGGCGACCGACATATGATCAGTTCTTTTGGGTTTAGAATCCGGCTTTATTTTGACTTTACAAGATGTACTTGTTTTGCCCAAGGGGCACAAAAACATTGTATCCATTCCGGTCATGGACCGAAAAGGATTTTCATTTTTCATTGGTGATGGTTCCTGCAAAATTTATTTCAGAAATAAACTAGTGGGTACTGCTACATTGTTAAATGGATTGTATCATCAAAATCTCAGCAACAAAGTAGTTGTGAATACTATGACTGGAAAATGTGGTAGGGATGAAACCAATCAAGTTTTGAAATGGCATCTTAGACTTGGTCATGTTGGATGGACCAAGATTTACAAAATGGAAAAAGATGGACTTATGGCTCCATTGGGATCGGATCCATTTCCTACTTGTGAATCTTGTCTTAAAGGCAAAATGACTAAGCCCCCCTTCATAGGGACGTTTGAAAGAGCCGCTGATAAACTGGGATTAATCCATACCGATGTTTGTGGTGCTTTGGAAGCAGCATGTGACGGATATCAATATTTCATTACGTTTACAAATGATCATACTAGGTATGGTTATGTATACTTAATGAAACATGAATCCGAGGCTTTTGAGAAATTCCAGGAATTCAAGGCCCTAGTCGAGAAATAAACTGGTAATCATATCAAAGCACTTCGGTCGGACCGAGGTGGTGATTATATGAGTACGGAGTTTGACGAGTTCCTTAAGGAACAAAGAATAGTTTCACAACTAACACCTCCAGGTACTCCTCAGTTAAATGGTGTGTCAGAAAGAAGGAACTGGACCTTGTTGAACATGGTCCGTTCCATGCTGGGCTATACTGACTTACCAATTTACTTGTGGGGGTATGCACTCCTGACTGCCAATTACATCTGGAACAAATGTCCTTCCAAATCCGTTCCTAAAACTCCACATGAGATGTGGGAGGGCAGGAAACCAAGTCTTAATCATATTAGGATTTGGGGATGTCCCGCCTATGTCAAGAAGACTAAGGTGGAGAAGTTGGAAGCTAGGTCCATAAAGGGATGTTTCATTGGATTCCCGTCTGGGACGATGGGATATCTATTCTACATGCCTGAAGATCGAAAGATCGTTGTTGCTTTACAAGCACAATTCCTAGAAGATGAGTTCATTCAGGAAGGCGGAGCAGGTAGAAGTATTTCTTTAGAAGAATACAATGAAACTCTTTGGTAGACACTTGTGCAAGAAACTGGAACTGGACCTTCTGAAACACAAGTACAACCACCTCGTAGGTCTAGTAGGGTGTCTTATTTATCTGAGAGGTATGGGCTTGTGCACTTAAATGAACTAGGTCTCCATGAGGTTCCAAGTGATAGCCAAGACTCTGACCCAACGACCTATGACCAAGCGATGGTGGATGTAGACTCCGCGAAATGGCGTGAAGTTATGGAAGCTGAGATAGACTCAATTCATGTCAATCAGGTCTGGACTCTAGTAGACCGCCCCAAGGGCATAGTGCCTATTAGGAACAAGTGGATCTACAAGAGAAAGACTGATGGTGATGTCAAGGTTGACGCCTATAAGGCCAGGCTTGTGGCAAAGGGTTATACCCAGAAAGAAGGGGTCGATTACCACAATACCTTCTCGCCTCTAGCCATGATCAAGTCTATTCGCATGATGCTTGCTATAGCTGCCTACCACGATTATGAGATATGGCAAATGGACGTAAAGACGGCTTTCCTTAATGGATTCCTCGAGGAGGAAATCTATATAGAGCAGCCTAAAGGCTTTGTGTCCGGAGTGGATATTCAGAAAGTGTGCAAGCTTCAGCGTTCCATTTATAGACTGAAGCAAACATCGCGTAGTTGGAACCTTCGTTTTGACGAGGCGGTTAAAAAGTTTGACTTCGTGCAAAATCAAGAGGAACCTTGTGTATACAAGATGGTTAGTGGGATCAATATCGCATTCTTAGTACTATATGTAGATGACATTCTACTAATAGAAAATGATGTGGGAATGCTCAGTTCTGGGAAAGCCAAGAGAGATTTCTCCATGAAAGACTTGGGAAAAGCTACATATATTCTTGGTATTCGACTCTACTGGATAGAGCGAAGAAAACAATAGGTCATTTGCAAGCCCTCTATATATATAAAATCTTAAAGCGATTTAAGATGGATGATTCTAAAAGAGGGTTCCTACCGATGCGACATGGAATAAAACTCTCCTTGAAGATGTTTCCTCAAAGTGAGGAACAACGAAAGGAAATGAGTAATATACCATATGCTTCGGCCGTGGGTAGCATTATGTATTATATGTTGTGTACGAGACCTGACATTGCGCATGCTGTAAGTGTGGTGAGTAGGTTTCAGGCAAGCACAGGTAGGGAACATTGGACTGCCGTAAAGAACGTTCTCAAGTACTTGAGAAGCACTAGAGATATGGTTCTGATGTATGGCGGTGGAGAATTGGATGTGGTGGGATTCACTGATTCGGACTTCCAAGGGCTGAAGGACGACTCGATTTCTACTTCTGGCTACATATTTGCTCTTAATGGAGGAGCAGTATCTTGGCATAGCGCTAAGCAAAGTGCGACCGCTGATTCCACCTATCAGGCTGAGTATCAAGCAGCCTCGGAGGCTTCTAAGGACGGGTTCTGGATTAAGAAGTTTCTGGGAGAACTTCAAGTGATACCATGTCCGAGCTACTGTTCATTATCTGCGACAACGACGGAGTCAGCGCGCGAGCCAAGGAGCCGAGGTTTCACAACAGTACCAAACATATTGAGAGGAAGTATGATCTCGTAAGAGAATTTGTTCGCAAGGGATACATTGTGCTGCAGAGAGTAGACTCAGCTGACAACGTCGCTGATCCACTGACCAAGCCACTTTCTCAGACTAGCTTGGAGCGTCATCTGGAGAATATGGGTATTAGATACCATAGTGTGTGGCATTGAGTGCAAGTGGGAGATTGTTAGGAATATGCCTTCGAATTCCACTCAGAGGATGTTGAGTGAGGGCATTGTACTTGTAATTATGTAAATTATTTATATGAGGCAATGAATATTTCTTTATTTACAGGTAGTTACTGGCATTCCTAACTCGTAAATATACGTATAGAAACTAGTCGTGTATTTGAGAGCAAAACATTCCACTCCTTATTGGATAAGGAGGTCGGCACTGGAAAGGTTTATAGCTCAAATACTTAATCGTTCGCAAGTCGATGAAACTTGACTGGGCATTAAGTTTATGAGAAGACTTGTATGACGTGTTCTTTGACTTGTGAGTTCCTATCTAACACTAATGGTTAGTTGGAGCATACATTATAGGTATGCTAATTGGATTAGTATACTCGGACCGACTCACACTGATTCGTCACACGGATTTCACTCCAGGATAGTCAATGACGGAATCTAAAGGTTGTGATAAGTATTCGTGAACCTTCGACTTGAGGATTTAGTAGGGATGTGCTTGTGACGTCGAGATTTTCATTAGAGTAGTTCGACCCTATAAACCAGAAGGTGGGGGTCAACCTCGATGTGCATCTTGACGGGCAAGTAGCAGGTCCTACTGAATACCAAGATAGAATTCTTTCTCCTGTTAGTGAACGGGTTATATGTCCTATGCGGTTATTGGCAGATGAGATCATAAGTCTTTGGCCAAAGCATTGGAGCTAGTTGTATTGGATACATAGGAGCTCGATGATCTCAATTTGCATTATGCATAGCATCAAGTACTGATAGGGTTTGACTGACCGTGACCCTATAACTTGATCGGGACATTTGGAAGAAGGGTTTATACGTATACTGGTATTCACGATAGAATGGTTCTTGAATGATCCCAATCATTCGTTCTCAGTTGGGGTACAGTGTAGGCCAACAGGCTGGCTAGGTGGTGCTACTACTCTTTGGTTCCTCCCATTGTTGACTGAGACGAACCTACCGAGTCACGCAATAGGATTGACGACGGAATGAATCGAGCTAATTCTCTCATTATGAATATTAGATATTGGATATCTAATTTGGGACATTGGATGTCTAAATTAATTTATTGGATAAATTAATTTATGGCCTAATAAATTAAATAAATTAATTCATGAATATAATTACTTCTTAGAGAAATTAATTATGTCATTATGTATTTGATATGATTGATTAATTGGATTAATTAATCGATATAAATACATCGTAACGGAATCGGATTTTATTTGTTTGGACTCACGGGAGTCCGAAACGGACTGAACTCACCCGGCTCCTTCCAGATGGCTGCCCCTCCCCTCACCAACTCCCGCTTGGTCTTTGGTCATCATTTTAATAATGAATATCAAGATATGGAGGGACAAGATATCAAAGTGATATCTTATCATGATGGTTGGTGTTGAATATAAAGTGAAGACTATCTCATTTTGCTACACCAACTTGAGACTTACGTGAATAGCACAAAAGAGAGAGAAAAAAAGTTTTTCTTCAAATCTTCACATTTATTCATTCTTATTGAGATATATTCTTGGAGAAAATATCAAGAGATAAAATTGAGAGATATAAATTATACACTCAGAGTGTTATAATAATAAAACTTCATCACTTAATTCTAGCCGTAACATTAGAGGTTAACCGAGTGTTGTCATTTCATTCGTTTCTCCGGTGTGTGACAAGTAGAGACACGATTTTTCGGCGTTGGATCATCCAAGGGCTTGGAGCACTTAGGATCGTTTGGGGAATAACTCAAGAGAAGGAACTCCATATAATAAACGGACGACAAGGGTATGATTTCGAATCTTCCTTTGTTTGTTTTATATTCGTATATGCGTAGCTCGATCGATCCTCGTAGGGATTCGAATCGAATTAATTTTTATTTTACCGCTTCCGCTGGGCCTTCGTTTTAGGCACCGAATCCCAACACCTAAAACGAAAGGGCATCGGAAGAAATATACGAATCTAATTCGATCCGAATCCCTTAAGTGGATCAATCAAGCTACGTATATATGAATATAAAAACGAAACAAAGGAAGATTTGAAAACATACCCTCGTAATCCGTTGATTAAATGGTGAGAAGATGATGTCCCTTGCGAATCCAATCCGCAAAAAGCTCTAGGATGATCCAACACCTAAAACACCGCATCTATACTTGCCACGCGCCAGAGAAACGATTGGAACGACAACCACCCAATTAACCGCCAAGGTTACGGCTAGAATAGGATGATGAAGCTATTTAATTTGATTAATACATTCCAAGTATATTTATCAAATAATTTCTCTCAATATTTCTCTTAATTTTTTTTCAAGAAAATCTCAAGAATAATGAAGACTAGGAGAATACTTTTCTCTCTCTTATTTTGTAACACCCCAAACTAGGCGAATATTACAGTGCCGTGGAACCCCGACTGGGACCAACTAGGCGAATGAAAATTAATGAATTAAGTAATATTATTGTAGTACCGAACCACATTATATCATTAATTACTCCGATGAGGAGTTTCAAGTACAACACACCCAGGAAAATACAGAATACAAGTATATTTTATATGAAGATAAAATATACAACACCGAATGAAAATGAACACCCAAACAGAAATCTGCAGCGGAAATAAAATGAAGAAAACATAAATGACTAAAAGGACTGGGGCCCCCTACTAGTATCACTGAGACTCCTCACTGTCAACGTTCTCTTCCCGTGCCTTAGCCTTGCCATGACCTGAAAACAACATCCCCCAATGGGGTCAGTTACACAAAACAACAATCCTCAAGAGTTGAATAAACACAATCATGATATATCTTAATTATGAAATGATGCTGAAGAGAGGCATCATAGTACGCCCGTAATGGTGTGTGCAAGTGCACAAGACGAGTGTCCGGACACACCCGTCCTTGTACCTAATTAGTCTCACGGAGGTACGTTGCCGTGTGCACCATCCAATATGTCGGTGAACCCAACACATGACCATCACGTGCTCGACTAAAAATTCCACACATCCCCACCCAGCCGCGCAATATGAACCCAGAAGGTCATATGAACAAGAATGACCATGAAGAATATTATTGAATAACAATTCGAGAAAGTCAAGGATGACTGACCGAGATGAATTAATAGTGGAATGAATGATAGCTCAATGAAATGATTGGAACCGTCGTTCCTTATGAATGAAGTGATTAATTGACAATGACAAGTCTTGATATGGTTAATACCATATGAATGAGTTATGATTATGAATGAACAATAATGAAATGAATGAATATCCTTTTAACCGAGTAAGAATCAACTTACCTTAACATCGGTGATGATACGTCCTCTCTCGAACAACGTCCTAAGGGAAACTAGTGATCGCTCGAACAACCTTGAATAACACAATTATCGACAACTCGCTTAATATACGAATCAATAGCGATCATAACCAATTAAAGATGTCGATACAATAAATCCAAACTCATTGAGGCATGTCGACAAACACCTTGAAAACAATCTCCCATCCTAAACAACTATTCCTATTTGTATCGAAAACCAACTTCTATTGAATGATCCAATCCACCAAAACACCATCAATACAATCGATAATCCAATAGGAATACTCAAATCGAGTTTACGATAACATTAAATTGCAAAACACAATTCCAAGTCAACCTTTAAAGTGTTCTTGAGAAAAACTTACAACAATCCGATGATAACTCGTAAAAACTCATAATCATACGTATATCCATCACAAATCATGACTATACCATCCAAAACATCATGCTCCAACTCAAAATCGAATTCAAGGGTTGAAGAAGCAACCTTAGATTAGGATGAATAATTCGCAAATATGTTGTTGATCCACACTACAACTTGAAGAAGATGAGAATCTCTGAGGTTTGATGATGTTAAAACACCTAAAAATCGCCCACCAATCGCCCAAGGAGGAGAGGAAGAAGGAAAATCGTGAAATGTGTTTGTTCTCCACAACAAACGCAGATATAAGAAAAATCTATACTGTGTGCCGTGGCACGGGCTGAGTGTGCCGCGGCATAGGGCCAAAAATCTGCCCAGGTGCTCGGCAGTGTGCCGCGGCCCGGTCGGCAGGAGCCGCGGCCCCCGGTACAGACGGGTCAGCCACAATTAGCAAAATGTGTGTGTCGCGGCCCACACTCCCTTGTGCCGCGGCGCACACCACTCGGGTCCAAAAATTGATGAAAACGACCTGGAAAGGGAATAAAAGCAATAGGATTCAATATTTGGGAATAATAACACTAAATGGAAGTACGGAAACCCCAAAACGGTGGTTCCAAGTAATGATTACAAGGGTTCGCCCAATAATAGCACGATTTGAATAAGGAGGAGATTTGAAATGACATGAACTCCAATGTCAACATCGACTAATGAATCAATTACAACAATCAAGATAATATTCTTGTCTCGATTTACAAGCAAGGTTGAAACAATGAACAATATCGATACCTGACTCAAAGTTACTCCGAACGGTGAACACGAATGAATGAATGTGGATGATGAATGATTATTAATAAGTGAAAAGTACTGAGTGACAATTACTGAATGATAATGACTAGATTACAACCGGGTATTACATATACCCCCTCTTAAAAGAGTTCGTCCCCGAAACTAAGGGTCAAACAACTCGGGATAAATCTCCCGCATACTATTCTCGGTTTCCTAAGTAGCCTCTTCGACTTCGAGTCTCAACCACTGAATCTTAACCAAATGAATCGTCTTGCTTCTCAGCTATTTGATTTGCCGCTCTAAGACTCGTACGGGACGCTCCGCATATGTATGATCATCCGCTATCTCGATCTCATCAAACCGAAGTATGTGACTAGGGTCGGAAATATATTTCCGCAACTGAGAGACATGAAACACATTATGAATTCGGCTCAATGCCAGAGGTAAAGCCAATCGATAAGCCAGACTGCCTACTCGATCCAAAATCTCAAACGGTCCAATAAATCTCGGACTCAACTTTCCACATTTCCCGAAACGGAGGATACCTCGACTCGAGGATACCTTGACCAACACATGGTCACCTATCTCGAACTCTAATGGTCGACGACGATTATCTGCATATGATTTCTGTCGACTCTGAGCGGTCAACAAACAACTCCTGATCAAAGTTACCTTCTCACGGGCGGCAATAAGCATATCGAGCTCAGTGTCGATTGATTCTGATAAGTCATCCCAACACAAAGGAGATCAACAATGACGACCGTACTGTTGGAATATTTATTCCACACATTATTCAATTTGTGTTTTGATGATTAAAGTTGCTAAACAACAAAACAACATCAAGGCGAAGCAAAACGACGAAGCAAACAAAGACGCGAAAAGCTGAGCAAAATGCATGTCTAGCGCACGCTAAGACATATATGTTAGCGCACGCTAACGGGGAGTTATATGCATATAAGCCAAGTTCGAAGTTACCTGAAGGGAAGTCATCTGATGAGATAGCGCATGCTAAGCAGTTTGAATCAAGTCAATCAGAACGTTGGGAAAAGCAGGTCAAAGTCAGCATATCAAACGGATACTTTGACAAGTCATATAACGGATATATTGGATTAGCGCATGCTACAAATGAAGTGGTAGCGCACGCTAACTGTCAAGGACAGTAGCCACTGGACTAAAACATAAAATGATTAACGTACTCTAAATGAAAGACATTACGCACGCTAAAGCAAAAATGTGAGATAGCGCACGCTAAGAAGGAAGAGCTAGCGCACGCTAGCTAGTCAACTGGCAACAACGGCTAGTTTGTGGGAAATGCCTAAAAATACCATCCCTATGGTATTGTTTGAGCACAACAACTTCAAGCATTCAAGACATTGATCTTATATTCATATACTTATATTGTTGTTGTAATATTGAGCTTATATTGTTAGTTTGAGTGTTTATACATTCAACATTATACACGAGAGGTAAAAGAAAAGATACGATTGGATTCGGTCTTATTAGGATCAAGTATCCGGCATTGTTAGCATCGTAATCGATATCTAAGTGAGGTTTATCTAGTACCCATAGAAAGCTAGAGTGGTTGATTCCTTATCCAATAGAAAAGGAAAAACGGTTTTACTCGGACCGATAGAAGACGAGATTATAACGGTAATCCCTCGACCGATAGAAGAGAGGCGTAGAGGTTTTGATCTTAATCCTAAGAAAAAGATACATCGAGAGAGGACGTAGGCTTCGTTAATAGCCGAACCTCTATAAATCCTTGTGTGATTTATTTGCCGCAATTTATTTACGCTTCCACATAAAACGGCGCAAATATCCGATTTTATACCAACAATTGGTATCGGAGCGGTACTCCAATATGCGGTTTAACATCCGAGGAGAAGATCCAAATGGCGTTTCAAATGGCTCCAGTCGAAGGCCTTGCTCTCAACCGACCACCATTCTTTGATGGATCGAATTTCATGACTTGGAAGAAGAAAATGTCTATTTTCATCCGAGCCTACGATATCGAATTATGGAAGGTGATTTGCCTTGGTCCCAAAATTCCGACGAACTCAAACAGAACTCTCAAAACCTTTGAAGAGTATGACGATGCGGATTGAAAAAACGACCATTATAATTGCAAAGCCACGTAATTATTATATTGTGCTTTAAATCCGGAAGAACACAACCGAATATCATCGTGTGATAGTGCCAAAGAAATTTGGAAAATGCTTGAAGTAACACACGAAGTTACGTCTCAAGTCAAAGAGACGAAGATAAACATGCTCCTTCACGATTATGAACTATTCCAAATGAAGGACGACGAATCCATATCGATTATGCTCGACCGATTTTTGGTCATCACGAATGGATTAGCATGTTTCGGAAAACCACTTTCGAGTAGTGAGAAAGTAAAGAAAATTATCCGATCACTACCTCGAGAATGGGACGGTACGGTTACGGCAATAATGGAATCTAATGATTTAAATAATCTTGATTTTAGTGCTCTTGTTGGCTCTCTTATCAACTACGAGATCATTCTAAAATCTCGGAATGCCAAACCGAAACCGAAGGAAAGATCGATAGCTTTCAAGGCTAAAATGTCTAAAAAGAAAGAAGAAATTCCGGTGGATGATAGCGACGAAGAAATGGCATATTATGCCAAGAACATTAATAAGTTCCAACACTTATTAAACCGGAGAAAGAAGGACATTCAAGCGGGCGAACCTAAGAAATTCGACTACACTTGTCGATTATGTGGTAAACCAGGCCACTTTGCTAAGAACTGTCGAGTAAATCAAAAGGAGGTTTTAGTTGCAACATGGAGCGACGAATATCCCGATGAAGATTTCATGAATCAAAATAATCTCGCGCTCATGGCCCGGAGTTCATTCGACGATAGCGACGTCGAAAGCCAAGTAAGTAACTCCTACGACGAACTCTTTGAAGCATTCGAATTATTACATACGGACTATCAAAATGCTTTAAATGAAATTAAATCCCTCAAGTCTAAATATAAAACTTTGGAAATTGAAAATTCCAAAATACTTGAAAAAGGGAAATTTGTCGAAATCGAGCATTCAAAATGCATTGAAAACGAGAATATTTTAAAGAATGATCTTTTAAAAGTTCAAGATGAACTAAAAATTTTGACAAAGAAATTCTCGTGCGGCAACGATAAATTTGAACAAATGTTATGTGTTAAAAAATATACTCTAAATAAAGAGGGGTTAGGATTCAAACCACGTTCGAAAAACGAATCCATCAATTTCAGAATACCCCATTGCGAAAAATGTTTAAAAATCGGGCATCATATCTCAAACTGTAGAAGCCCAAGACGAACGATAAAGATTAAAAAGATTTGGGTTCCTAGAGGAACAAACGTTTCAAATATCGTTCACGTCTCGAAACAAAAACCAACTATCGGTTGGGTCCCCAAAAATTAATTTTAACAATTGATATTTAAAAAAAAGGGGGAGATAATACTTTCAGGGGGAGTATTTTTGCTTATTAACGCATATTCATTTGTATCATGCATATTTATATTTCATTATACTCTATATTCTTGTACTTTATATTTTTTTACTTTTTGATGAAGACAAAAAGGGGTAGAAGGAGATGAATTGAGATAAAAATGAGAAGGAGGAGAATTGAGATAAAAATGAGAAAAATTGAAGAAGTCGAAAAGAAAAAGAAAGCATCAAATAGGGGGAGTTGAAAAATTGAAAAACAAAAAACGAAGGAGTTGAAAAATAAGGGAGATGTCGAAAAGAAAAGAGAATTGGAGAAACTAACGAAACGATCAAAGCCAAAAACTTTGATTCGTATATATATATATATATATATATATATATATATATATATATTTTATTTTTATAGATTTTATCCAATTCAAGAGTTGTTTTGTAATCATCAAAAGGGGGAGATTGTTGGAATATTTATTCCACACATTACTCAATTTGTGTTTTGATGATTAAAGTTGCTAAACAACAAAACAACATCAAGGCGAAGCAAAACGACGAAGCGAACAAAGACGTGAAAAGCTGAGCAAAATGCATGTCTGGCGCACGCTAACGGGGAGTTATCTGCATATTAGCCAAGCTCGAAGTTACCTGAAGGGAAGTCATCTGATGAGATAGCGCACGCTACACGTTATCATTAACGCACGCTATCGAAGTCCTGTTACCGTTGTGAAGGAATTCAAACACAGAATGTCGTATGAAATGAAGTCAGCATTAGCACACGCTATAAAGAAGGAATAGCGCATGCTAAGCAGTTTGAATCAAGTCAATCAGAACGTTGGGAAAAGCAGGTCAAAATCAGCATATCAAACGGATACTTTGACAAGTCATGCAACGGATATATTGGATTAGCGCATGCTACAAAGGAAGTGGTAGCGCACGCTAACTGTCAAGGACAGTAGCCACTGGACTGAAACATAAAATGATTAACGTACGCTACATGAAAGACATTACGCACGCTAAAGCAAAAATGTGAGATAGCGCACGTTAAGAAGGAAGAGCTAGCGCATGCTAGCTAGTCAACTGGCATCAACGGCTAGTTTGTGGGAAATGCCTATAAATACCATCCCTATGGTATTGTTTGAGCACAACAACTTCAAGCATTCAAGACATTGATCTTATATTCATATACTTACATTTTTGTTGTAATGTTGAGCTTATATTGTTAGTTTGATTGTTTATACATTCAACATTATACACGAGAGGTAAAAGAAAAGATACGATTGGATTCGGTGTTATTAGGATCAAGTATTCGGCATTGTTAGAATCGCAATCGATATCTAAGTGAGGTTTATCTAGTACCCATAAAAAGCTAGAGTGGTTGATTCCTTATCCAATAGAAAAGAAAAAACGGTTTTACTCGGACCGATAGAAGGCGAGCTTGTAACGGTAATCCCTCGACTGATAGAAGTGGGGCGTAGAGGTTTTGATCTTAATCATAATAAAAGGATACATCGAGAGAGGACGTAGGCTTCGTTAATAGCCGAACCTCTATAAATCCTTGTGTGATTTATTTTCCGCAATTTATTTACGCTTCCACATGAAACGGCACAAATATCCGATTTTATACCAACACGTACAAGGCCTCGTAAGGTGCCATCTTAATCGAAGCATGCCAACTATTGGTGTACCTGAACTCAATCAACGGTAGTTGGGCTTCCCAATCATCTTTCCAATCTAGAACACATGCCCTCAACATTTCCTCCAAAGTCTGAATAGTCCTCTCTTATTGTCCATCGGACTGAGGATGAAAAGATGTGCTGAGATTAAGCTGAGTTCCCATGGCACGATGAACTGATTTCCAAAAGTGTGACACGAATCTCCCATCACGATCAGAAACGATACTCTTAGGAGTACTGTGCAATCTCACTTTCTCTTTGATGAACAAGTGGGGAAGTCTCTCGGGACCCCATGTATCCTTAATCTCAAGGAAATGAGCTGACTTAGTTAGACGATCCACGATTACCCAAATTATATTCATGCCGCGGCGACTCATCGGCAAACTCGTGATGAAGTCCATTGAAATATCCTCCCACTTCCACTCTGGAATAGGGAGCAGTTTCAGCATACCCGCCGGTCGCTGATGTTCTATCTTAACTTGCTGGCAGGTTAAACATCTCGAAACAAATTCTGCGACTTTTCGCTTCATATTACTCCACCAGTAATTTTGTTTCAAGTCTTTGTACATCTTGTTAGACCCCGGATGAATGGAATAAGGGGTATCATGAGCTTCTCTCAAAATCGAGTTTTTCAACTTGTCGTTCGCCGGTACGCATAACCGATTCTTAAATCGCAAAAGTCCATAATCGTGGACCACAAATCCATGGGCTTTCCCCTGAGTCACATCATCTCGAATGTGTAACAAAAATGGGTCCGAACCCTGATTCTCCCTGATCGCCTCCTCAAGTGGTGATGAAATCTCTAACGTACAAAGTTGCCCTTGTACTCGCTGTAACCAGACCTCGATCTCGGGTCTCAGAAATTCCTGATGAAGTTCCTCCTGAACTGTTAATCGAGCAAGTATCTTCTCCTGAACGGACTTACGACTCAAGGCATCAGCGACAAAGTTTGCCTTACCCGGGTGGTAAAGTATCTCAATATCATAATCTTTGATTAGTTCCAACCACAGCCTCTGTCGCATATTTAACTCCTTCTGAGTAAATATATATACTTCAAACTCTTATGATCGGTGAATATCTGACAGGTAATGCCATAAGGATAATGACGCCAAATCTTCAATGCGAACACCACGGCTGCTAGCTCCAGGTCGTGGGTCGGATAATTAACCTCGTAAGGTCTCAATTGACGTGAAGCATAAGCAATAACTTTCCTGTTCTGCATTAGTACACATCCGAGACCCTATCCGGACGCATCACTGTAAACCACAAATCCTTTCGTCCCTTGCGGTAAAGAAAGGATGGGTGCTAAAATTAACCGGCTCTTGAGTTTCTCAAAACTCTGTTGACACGCGTCGGACCATGTGTATTTCTTATCCTTCCATAAAAGGTTCGTCATGGGTTGAGCAATTTTAGAAAATCCTTTCACAAATCGCCGATAATAACTAGCTAATCCGAGGAACTTCGGATTTCCTTAACATTCTACGGAGGTTGCCAATCTTGGATTGCCTCCGTCTTCTGAGGGTCGACACGAACTCCGTCTGATAAAATTGCATGCCCGAGAAATGTAACTTCGGACATCTAGAACTCACATTTGGAAAACATTCCATAAAGGTGCTCTTGTCTCAACACGTCGAGCACCTGATGAAGGTGAAACTCGTGCTCCTCTCGGTCACGAGAATAAATTAAAATGTCATCAATGAAGACAACCACGAACTGATCCAAATAGTCGATGAAAACCCGATTCATTAACTCCATGAATACCGCAGGTACATTAGTTAACCCAAACGGCATTACCACAAACTCATAATGACCATAGCGTGTTCGGAACGCCGTCCTTGCGATATCCGACTCTCGAATTCGTAACTGATGATATCCAGATCTTAAGTCAATCTTGGAAAATACTGAAGCTCCCTGAAGTTTATCCAAAAGATCATCGATACAGGGTAGAGGATATTTATTCTTGATCGTCACCCTGTTCAATTCCCGGTAATCAATACACAAGCGAAAAGAACCATCCTTCTTCTTGAAAAATAACACTGGTGCTCCCCACGGGGACGCACTCGGTTGGATATAACCTTTCTTGGTCAAATCCTCCAATTCTTTCTTAAGTTCCTGCATTTCGTTCGGGGCCATCCGATATGGTGCCTTCGATATTGGGGACGAACCAGGCTCCAACTCAATTCTGAATTCCACATCTCTCTGTGGAGGTAAACCATGTAACTTGTCTGGAAATACATCGGCATATTCTCTCACTACCCGGATATCTGACAATGACACTGATGATTTCTCGGTCTTGGTCATATAGCACCAATAACCGACACACCCCTGATTGAGTAATTTCACTGCTTTCATCAAGTTGATGACTCTCCCGGAACAGCTGGGATTACCTCCCTGAAATACACATTCGACCCCATCGTCTGAAATGATAGTGACCATACGCTTACGGACACTAATGACGACATAGTGACGACCCATCCAATCAATACCCAAGATGATGTCGTCTCTCGGTAAATCTACCACGATTAGGTCTTCTAACCAATCACGGCCATGAAGCTCAATCGGAAAATCCTTAATCTCACAATCTTCGATAATTCTTCTACCATCAGGTAGACCAATTACAAAAGGCTCACAACTAGCAGTACTACCCAGATGTAGTCCAACCAAACATGACTCCTAAATGAATGAATGTGATGCACCAGTATCAACGAGGGTACAAACAGGCTGAGATAGAATTTTGAGTGTACCTGAGATCATCCAGGCCTCCGGATAGTCGGTCTTCTTCATCTCATAAATTTGGGGCTTGCCGGCCCTCGAATCGGATGCTCCCGTCTGATAGCTCTTGGCTCCGTCTTTGTTTGCTCTTGTCGTCTTGAACGACGTGGACTGAGTGGCCTAATTCTGAACCACTGACTGTCTTGGGGACTGATATGACGCCGTAGTAGGTTTGGAGTCCCTTCGGAAAAAACGGGCCTTATGCCCAACAATCCCACAGTTATGGCAAGTGATTGTCTGTCTCGGACACTTGGTGCTGAAATGACAGTTGAAACAAATGATGGCCGAACTGGACACTCGGGACTGAGATTCCGCGGGTCTAGGCTCCATAGTAGGTCGCTCAGAGAAAGTAGAGCCCGCACGAGGCTTTTTGAAGGTTGCCCGACTGCCTTCAGACTGATTACGATTCTTTGACTTGTTGCTAGCAGATGAAGGTTGTTGCTTAGCAATCTCCTTAGCAGTAATCTCATAAGTAAGAGATTTCTCGATGAATTCGGCCAGAGTGGTGCAATTGTGATTAATCAACTGCATCCGAATACGAGGTTTCAACCTCTTGCTGAAATACTTGATCTTGTCTGCCTCGGACTGAATAATAGACGAGGCGAAAGGAAGAAGCTCCAGAAATTTCTCGGCGATGGCGAGAACATCATCATCCGCTGACAGGTCGGGAGTGATTAATTCTGATAACTTGGCCTCTCTGAGTGGGGCCGGATAATACCTCTTCATCATGAGTGTTTTGAATTGATCCCAAGTGCAAGATCCGTCGGTGCGCTTCAACGATAACCACCATGAATGAGCGCTCTTACCCAGATAGTAAGCCGCGACTGAAACTTTGTGCCCTTCGGGGCACTCTACCGTAGCAAACAACTTCTCGAAATGCTCAAGCCAGTGAACAATATCCGCCGGCTCAGATGAGCCCTCAAAAGTAGGTTGTCTTTGGCGAGAGATGTCGCCAATAATACTGCTCACACTCGTCTCTTGCCTCTGAGGTGGCGGTGGAGGAGCCAGCTGATTCTGAGTAGCTGAGTTCTGCATCGTCTCCATGAGGCGTGCCATCTCAGTCATCTGGGCCATCATGCCCTGCATAAATGCGAGTCGATCAACCAGAACACCTTCTGAATGAGCTGTGTCCCAGGTACGACTCCCTGACAGTGAATGATCATTTGCAGGAGAATGAGTTGCGGCACCGCTGCTCGATGAATTAGCATTATTCCTCGCGTTCGCACGTGTATTCACACGAGTTCTCGGGATTCGGCCCGCACCGCGGCCTCTTCCCCCGCGTCCTCTGCCAGCTCTTTCCATACTGAACTGGGAAAGTCACAAGATGATTATATAACTCGCATGAATATGACATTATGATTACGTTATGAAATGATGAAAATGAGCATACGCGCTCAAACACAATGATTACGTGAGTGATCAAATGAAGTGACGTGATTATCTGATGAAATTCTTGAAATGATTATCTTGAACAAGTTAACAAGATTAGTGATACGATCCTCAAGATCAACAACTGAACAATGAAATGAACTGAGTGATTAATGAGTTAATATGATCGACATGATCAAAATGAAAATGATGAATGAGGATTGTTGACTGTTGAATGATGAATGAGTGATTCTTATGGCCAGAAATTATACCATGGCGTCAGAATCTTACTGTTCTTTGGTCTGAGGGGCTCGGCTCTTGCACAGGTCACACGTGACGCGAAAGTCCAATGATACTAGTCTGATGAACGATGATTTCAAATAAGATATGACTCGGAAGGTAGTATTCAAAACCACGCTCCGATACCAACTCTGTAACACCCCAAACTAGGCGAATAGTATAGTGCCTGGACCCCCAACTGGCACCCACTAGGCGAACGAAAATTAATGAATTAAGTAATATAATTGTAGTACCGAACCACATTATATCATTAATTACTCTGATGAGGAGTTTCAAGTACAACGCACCCAGAAAATACAGAATACAAGTATATTTTATATGAAGATAAAATATACAACACCGAATGAAAATGAACATCCAAACGGAAATCTGCAGTGGAAATAAAATGAAGAAAACATGAATGACTGAAAGGACTGGGCCCCCCTACTAGTATCACTGGTACTCCTCACCGTCGACGTTATCTTCCCGTTCCTTAGCCTCGCCATGACCTGAAAACAACATCCCCCAACTGGGTCAGTTACACAAAACAACAATCCTCAAGAGTTGAATAAACACAATCATGATATATCTTAATTATGAAACGATGCTGAAGAGAGGCATCATAATACGCCCGTAATGGTATGTGCAAGTGCACAAGACGAATGTTCGGACACACCCATCCTTGTACCTAATTATTCTCATAGAGGTACGTTATCGTGTGCACAGTCCAATGTGTCGGTGAACCCAACACATGACCATCACGTGCCCGACTAAAAATTCCACACATCCCCACCCGGCCGCGCAATATGAACCCAGAAGGTCATATGAACAAGAATGACCATGAAGAATATTAATGAATAACAATTCGACAAAGTCAAGGATGACTCACCGAGATGAATTAATAGTGGAATGAATGATAGCTCAATGAAATAATTGGAACTGTCGTTCCTCGTGAATGAAGTGATTAATTGACAATGACAAGTCTCGATATTGTTAATACCATATGAATGAGTTATGATAATGAATGGACAACAACGAAAAGAATGAATATCCTTTTAACCAGTAAGAATCAACATACCTTAACACCGATGATGATACGTCCTCTCTCGAACAACGTCCTAAGGGAAACTACCGGTCGCTCGAACAACCTTTTTTAACACAATTATCAACAACTCGCTTAATATACGAATCAATAGCGATCATAACCAATTAAAGATGTCGATACAATAAATCCAAACTCATTGAGGCATGTCGACAAACACCTTGAAAACAATCTCCCATCCTAAACAACTAATCCCATTTTTATTGAAAACCAACTTCTATTAAATGATCCAATCCACCAAAACACCATCAATACAATCGATAATCCAATAGGAATACTCAAATCGAGTTTACGATAACATTAAATTGCAAAACCTAATTCCAAGTCAACCTTCAAAGTGTTTTTGAGAAAAACTTCCAACAATCCGATGATAACTCGTAAAAACTGATAATCATATGTATATCCATCACAAATCATGATTATACCATCCAAAACATCATGCTCCAACTCAAAATCGAATTCAAGGGTTGAAGAAGCAACCTTAGATTAGGATGAAGAATCCACAAATATGTTGTTGATCTACACTACAACTTGAAGAAGATGAGAATCTCTGAGTTTTGATGATGTTAAAACACCTAAAAATCGCCCACCAATCGCCCAAGGAGGAGACAAAGAAGGAAAATGGTGAAATGTGTTTGTTCTCCACAACAAACGCAGATATAAGAAAAATCTGTACTGTGTCCCGCGGCACGGGCTGAGTGTGCTGCGGCACAGGGCCAAAAATCTGCCCAGGTGCTCGTCAGTGTGCCGCGGCCCGGCCGACAGGAGCCGAGGCCCCCGGTACAGACAGGTCAGCCACAATTAGCAAAATGTATGTGCCGCGTCACACACTCCCATGTGCCGCGGCGCACACCACTCGGGTCCAAAAATGACGAAAAATGACCCGAAAAGGGAATAAAAGCAATAAGATTCAATATTTGGAAATAATAACACGAAATGGAAGTGCGGAAACCCCAAAACGGTGGTTCCAAGTAATGATTACAAGGTTTTGCCCAATAATAGCACGATTTGAACAAGGAGGAGATTTGAAATGACATGAACTCCAATGTCAACATCGACTAATGAATCAATTACAACAATCAAGATAATATTCTTGTCTCGATTTCCAAGCAAGGTTGAAACAATGAACAATATCGATACACGAATCAATGTCACTCCGAACAGTGAACACGAATGAATAAATTTGGATGATGAATGATTATTAATAAGTGAAAATTATTGAGTGACAATTACTGAATGATAATGACTGGATTACAACCGGGTATGTCTTCTTCACCTTTTATTATTCTATCTTGAAAAATATCTCACCAACCATCATAATATTCTTGGTCTTCCACCAATTAAGGTGAATACAAAGAGCAATGAGGGTGGGAGTAAGGTGGAGCGGCATCTAGAAGAACTGGACTAGTTTGGTTCATTTCGGACTCTCGAGAGTCCAATCAGATAAACTCTCATCCGTTCCGAGATATTATATCAATTAATTAATCCAATTAATTAATTATATTAAATACAAAATAATATAATTAATTTCTCCAAGAAATAATTATATCTATGAATTAAATTAATCACATAGTAATTTATTTAATTCATTAGGCCATAAATTAATCTATCCAATAAATTAATTTAGACATACAATGTCCCAAAATTAATTAAACATCTAATGTCCAATAAATTAGATATCCAATATCTAATATTTACAAAGAGAAAATAGGCACGATTCATTCCCTCGGAAATCCTATTACGCGACTCGGTAGGTCCGTCTCAGTTAGCAATGGGAGGAACCAAAGAGTAGTAGCACTACGTAGCCAGTCTGGTGGCTTAAACTGTACCCTATCTGAGAACGAATGATCGGGATCATTCCAAAACCTTTCTGTCGTTAATACCAGTATACATATAAATCCTTCTCTCACATGTCCCGATCAATTTACAGGGTCACGGTCAGTCAAACCCTATCTGTACTTGACGCTATACATGAGTTAATGCAAATCGAGATCATTGAGCTCTCGTGTACCCAATACAACTAGCTCCAATGCTTTGGCCAAAGATTTATGATCTCATTTTCCAATAACCACATAGGACATATGCATGTTCACTTACAGGAGAAAGAATCCTATCTTGGTATTCAGTAGGACCTGCTACTTGCCTGTCAAGACGCACGTCGAGGTTGACCCCCACCTTCCGGTTTTTTGGGTCGAACTACTCTAATGAAAATCGTAACGTCACAAGTACATCCCTACTAAATCCTGAAGTCGAAGGTTCACGAATACCTATCACAACCTTACAATTCCGTCATTGACTGTCCTGGAGTGAATCCGTGTGACGAATCGAGGTGAGTTGGTTCGAGTATACTAATCTCATTAGCATACCTATAACGTGTGCTCCCACTAACCATTAGTGTTCGACATGCACTCTCGAAGTCAAAGAACATGTCATACAAGTCTTCACATAAACTTAATGCTCAGTCATGTTTCATCGACTTGCGAACGATTAAGTATTTGAGCCATAAACCTTTCCAATGTCGATCCCCTTATCCAATAAGGAGTGAAATATTTTGCTCTCAAATATACAGACTAGTTTCTATATATATATTTATATGTCAGGAATGCCAGTGCCTACCAGCAAATAAAGAAGCAAACAATTGCCTCCTGATAATGATTTTACATAATAACAAGTAGAATGCCCTCACTCTAACATCCCCTGAGTGGCATTCAAGGGCATATTCCTAACAATCTCCCACTTGCACTCAATGCCACACACTATGGTATCTAATACCCATGTTCTCCAGATAAAGATCCAAGCTAATCTGAGAAATTGGCTTGGTCAGTGGATCAGCGACGTTGTTGGCTGAGTCTACTCTATGCAGCACAATATATCCCTTGCGAACAAATTCTCTCATAAGATGATACTTTCTCTAAATGTGTTTGGTACTGTTGTGAAACCTTGGCTCCTTGGCCTGTGCTACAGCTCCGTCATTGTCGCAGAAAAGCGGAACAGGCAGCTCAGCACATGGTATCACTTGAAGTTATCCCAGAAACTTCTTAATCCAAAACCCTTACTTAGAAGCCTCCGAGGTTGCTTGGTACTCAGCCTGACTGGTGGAATCAGCAGTTGCGCTTTGCTTCGCGCTACGCCAAGATACTGCTCATCCATTAAGAGTAAATATGTAGCCAGAAGTGGACATCGAATCATCTTTCTGTCCTTGGAAGTCTGAATCAGTGAAGCCCATCACATTAAGTTCTCCACCGCCATACATAAGAACCAGATCGCTAGTCCTTCTTAAGTACTTGAGAACGTTCTTTACAGCAGTCCAATGTTCCCTACCTAGGTTTTGTAACACCCCAAATCACAAATGGACATTACACGCCGTAGAACCTTCATGAGGTCTACCAGGCTAATACATAACACACCAACCGTATATGAAATCCTAAAAGATACAATCATCAAAGTAAAATAGGGCCGTGGCCTTGGCCAAAACATTTTAATCAAGTATCTAAGAGTGTAACTCCACATAAATCCATTGCCCACGCAGGGGACTTTAACCAATTTATAAAACACTCAGTCTAACTTCAATACCCAAACAGATACAATTACAAAGCATAAAAATTTAGACTCGAGCCTCATCATCATGGCAGTCCATCCTTTGCATTCGCATCCCATGCCAGCTCCTCAGCTCGACCAGTACCTGAAATGCATAAGACGCATTTCCCCCATTAAAGGGGTAAGCATTCGAATAGATAGTGTAAGTACACAATAACACGACATTATATACATACGCGATTCAACGCAAACAAACCATTTAGGAAAAACATTTGCAATCAATATTCCGAAATATCACATTTAGCTCTTAAACAGTATATCCTCAAGTTTTCCGCACCAAAACTATCCATGCTTGGTAACTCGCGACCGTACCCATTAATATCGGTCCCCAGAGGTCCCGTCGAACCGTCCCCGGGTGAGAAACCACTTCCGCGGCCGTACCCATTAGTATCGGCCCCCAGAGGTCCCGTCGAACCGTCCCCGGGTGGAAGAACATCAACACACGCACCCAAGTCCACTTCCGTGGCCGTACCCATTAGTATCGGCCCCCAGAGGCCACATGCCATCCCCGAGTGGAGGAGCAACAATCATATTCATTCAATAATACAATTTACATCATTCGCATCAAAACCGTACACACACAATGAAATGTAATACATGTACTTGCCTTGGACAACACAATGTGAAGGAAACGGTGAAAGGAAAGGTTTCGGTCCGTATAATCTCCACAATTTCATTCCTATCATAAGAACAATATACAATCACTCTCAATATTGTGAAAACCTAGGAATTCTTCCTAGTTCTATCAGATGGGACAATTCGCCGAACACTATGAAGGCATAGGGGTTAACTTGATTAACGGAGGGGAAGAACTCGGAATTAATCCACAAAACCTCTAGGAAAAACTATAATCATGCTCACATAACTATAATCCACCATCAATCGAAGCAAAAACAGAAGTAAAAAAATGAATTATATACAAGAACCCTAACATTAGGTAAAATGCCAATATACCTCAATTCAACGATGAAAAGGTTGAAGGAAGATGGTTGATTCGTGCTATAATATCCAATTCCAAGTCATACGATGATAGAATGAAAAATCTAAGTGAGATCACCCGAAATCGCCAAGGAGAAGTGAAGAACCGAGAGGAAAAGGAGGAAATGGGGTTAAAACACCCATCTGTCAGAACACGGCGCAACAAATAGCCCAACTAGCGCCGTGTTCATCGCCGTATTGCAAGTCAGTGAGTGACCCCTGTGTGACACGACACACAGACACGGCGCAGAATGCCGTGGGTCTTGCGCCGTTTTCCACAGGTCATGCCAAACAGCCTCTTGTCACAGGACGACGCTACCATAACTGAAATAAAGACGATAATACCATAACACGATATGCCGACCCAACGGTCCGAGAAGAATTACAAGTGACAAATAATAATAACCAATAAACCGGAATGGTCCGAGGTACACAACCAAAATCAAATAAGGGGACAAATTCCCTTAACTTATAGGAAATTATAAAACGGCCCAAACATCCAAAAATCACGATACAATGTCGGATTAACAATTCGAAACTCACAACATGCGCAACTCAACCATACGAACTTATGGAAACAGAGAAATAGTGAAATCGAACGAGTTTGACGAGAATCAAACGTACACGCGATAAAACATAGTTCAAGACGAAAATACGTAAAAACATCACCGAAACTCATCCAAATGGAAAAACTCAACGAACAATTTAGATTCAGAATCCAAAAACAGTGACAAGCGAGTCGACCGAAACAAACATACACCAAAAATAGAAATTACCAAAAATAAAAAGTACGGATATTACATTCTCTCCCCCTAAAAATAAGTTTCGTCCCGAAACTTACAACGCGAATAACTCGGGGTATCTCGACCTCATACTCTCTTCCGTCTCCCACGTTGCTTCCTCGGATCCATGCCTCGACCATTGCACTTTAACCAAAGGAATGGTTTTGCGCCTGAGTTGCTTCACCTGACGTTCTAAGATCTGAATCGGCCTTTCCACGATGTAATGTCGGGCCCTAACTCGATCTCTCCGAAATCAATAATATGGCTATGGTCTGGTTCGTACTTCCTAAGTTGGGAAACATGAAATACGTTATGTATGTGGCTCAGGGACGGCGGCAAGCCTAACCGATATGCAAGCTCTCCAACACTCTCTAGAATCTCAAACGGCCCAATATATCTCGGAATAAGTTTACCCTTCCGACTGAAGCGGTAAACTCCCCGTGTCGGCAACACCTTAAGCAACACATGGTCTCCCACCTCGAACTCCAACGTCCGGGGACGCGTATCGGCATAAGACTTCTGTCGACGCTGGTCCGTCAACATCCTATCATGAATCAGAGCAATCTTCTCTCTCATCTCAACTACCATATCGGGCTGGGTGCCAATTATCTCGGATGCATCATCCCAACACAACGGCGATTTGCACCTCCTACCATACAATGCCTCAAATGGTGCCATTTTGATCGAGGCGTGCCAACTATTGTTGTACGTGAACTCGATCAATGGTAAGTGCGACTCCCAATCATCCTTCCAATCTAAAGCACAGGCTCGCAACATATCCTCTAGCGTCTGTATCGTCCGCTCAGACTATCCGTCTGTCTGAGGGTGGTAGGATGTACTGAGTCTCAACTCGGTCCCCAAGGCTCGATGAACGGCCTGCCAAAATAGTGATATGAACCGGCCATCACGATCCGAAACAATACTCTTAGGGGTCCCATGCAACCTCACGATCTCCGCAATGAACACCCGCGCAAGTCTCTCCGGCCCCCAAGTATCCTTAATACCCAGAAAATGAGCTGATTTGGTTAGTCGATCGACAATAACCCAAATCATATTCATTCCAGTCCGAGCCTTAGGCATACTGGTAATAAAATCCATGGAAATGTCCTCCCACTTCCACTCCGGAATAGGGATTGGTCGCAATAATCCCGCGGGTCGCTGATGCTCAATCTTAACCTGCTGACAGGTTAAACACTTCGATACAAACTCGTTCACGTCCGTCTTCAAATGGCTCCACCAATAGTTACACCTTACATCCTTGTACATTTTGGTCGTACCAGGATGTATCGAGTAAGGCGTAGTATGAGCCTCACTCAAGACCTTCTGTCTCAACTCAAAGTCATTCGGTACACATAATCTGCCGTGAAATCTCAAAACACCATCATCCTGAATCACAAACCCACGGTCTATCCCCTTCCTCACATCCTCCCTCAATTGGACCAAGAGCGGATCATCGTACTGCTTCGCCTTGATATCATCAGTCAGGGACGAAGTGATTTCCAACGCACATAACTGACCTTGCACTCTCTGAACCCAAACCTCGATATTCTGACAAATCAAATCCCACTGGATCCTACTTTGTGGTGTAAGTATCTCTAACCTTTGTAACGCCATCGGCTTCCGGCTCAACGCATCGGCCACTACATTAGCCTTACCCGGATGGTAAAGTATCTAGAGGTCATAATCTTTAATTAGCTCCAACCACCTATGCTGTCTCATGTTCAACTCTTTCTGACTGAAGATATACTTCAGACTCTTGTGATCTGTGTAAATCTTACACGACGACCCATAGAGATAATGCCTCCAAATTGTTAAAGCAAAGACGACTGCAGCTAACTCTAAATCATGCGTATCGTAATTTGCTTCGTAAGGTTTCAGCTGTCGGGACGCATAAGCAATAACCCTATCTCTCTGCATCAAAAGACATCCGAGCCCGAGGCACGAAGCATCACTATATACCATGAATTATTCGCTCCCCTGAGGCAATGCTAACATGGGTGTGGTAGTTAGTCGTCTCTTCAACTCGTCAAAACTACCCTGTCTGTCTGCAGTCCACTCGAATTTCTGAGTCTACTGGAGTAATTGAGTGAGTGGTCTAGCGATCTTAGAAAATCCCTCAAAAAATCTACGGTAATTGCCTGCAAGTACCAGAAAACTCCTCACCTCTTTCACATTCTTAGGCGGTTCCCACGCTATCACTACCTCTATCTTCTGCGGATCTACCCGAACTCCCTCTGCTGAAATCACATGCCCGAGGAACATCACTTCCTCGAGCCAAAACTCACACTTGGAGAACTTCGCGTACAACTGTTCAGATCTCAAAATGTCTAGTACAATCCGTAGATGTAAGGCGTGCTCCTCCCGACTTCGAGAATAGATAAGAATGTCATCGATAAAGACGACTACGGATTTGTCCAGATACTCAATAAAAACTTTGTTCATCAACTGCATGAACACTGCTGGGGCATTGGTTAGCCCGAAAGGTATAACCACAAACTCGTAATGGCCATATCTCGTCCAAAAGGCAGCTTTCGGTATATCACTGTCCCAAATCCTCAACTGATAGTAGCCCGATCGTAAATCAATCTTCGAGAAGACTGTCACTCCCTAAAGCTGATCAAATAAATCATCGATCCTGGGCAAAGGGTATTTGTTTTTTATGGTTAAACTTGTTTAATTCTCGATAATCGATGCATAAGCGAAGCAATCCATCCTTCTTCTTAACAAAAAGTATAGGCGCACCCCAAGGCGATGCGCTCGGTCGAATATACCCTTTATCTAACAACTCTCCCAACAGTTTCGTCAACTCTAACATCTCTGACGGTGCCATACGGTACGGCTCTCGAGAAATAGGGGCCGCATTCGGCTCTAGATCAATAGGAAACTCCACCTCCTGCTGTGGTGGTAATCCCGACAAGTCATCCGGAAATATGTCGGGATACTCACTAACAACTAGAATCGATGACAAATTAACTCCACCATCTTCCGCCTTCAGAGCATAACACCAGTAGCCGACACAACCCTGGTTCAGAAGTTTCATCACCTTCAAGGTGCTAATCACACTCCCCGATCTACCCAGCTTACAACCGACGAGAGTATGCTCGGTGCCGTCCTCGGCCACTATCGAGATGGTACGAGTCCGATAGTTCATGATAGCACCGTGACGATCCAACCAATCGTCCCCGAGGATCAAATCCTCACCCTTAAGGTCTATAACAATCAGATTCGAGGGCCAATCTCGTCTCCCGATCCTCACTGGGCAATCCCTAACTTCCCGGTCCCCAACCATACGATCCTCGCTAGGCATACCCACTACAAACGGTTCACATTCAAACAAGCAATGAAAACCAATACGGCTCACACAATCCGAAGCAATAAAGGAGTGGGTAGCACCCGAATCAAAAAGCACTGAAACTGGATGAGAAAGGATCTGAGTGGTACCTGACACCACCGGAATGTCTGCCTCCTCTGTGCGCCTCTTCTGATACAATCGGGGGTGAACTGAGCCCGAACTTGATGCTGTACGGCGATCCGGCTGACCCCGACCCCTACCACGACCCGAACTCTGCGGAACATGAGTAGATGGAGTGTTGTGTTCCTTCTGATCGGCGATGGTAGTCGGGGCTCTGGAGACCCTGGTGGCCCTCTCACAGTGAGCTGCCCGATGCCCGATATGTCCGCAAGTAAAGCAAGTAACTAATGAAAATGGGCAATCCTTTATCACGTGCTCGTATTGACTATAATTAAAACAAGCTCTCCCGCTAGGTGCAACAGACTGGACCGAACAGTTACCCTGAGATCCACCGGCCTGATGAAACGGCCTCTTCCTAGATGTAGGAGCAGACCAAGACCTCAAAAACTGACCACTCTTACCGGCTGCAAAACTGCCAGTAGTCTTCTACTTCTTAGTTTCGGAACTCGACTCTGATTATGGGATAGCCATCTCGATCGCTAGGGCGCGATCCTGGTATTCTTTCAAAGTGGCACACATGAGCGGTGCCATGCTCTGCCTGATATGCGGTTTCATGCGCATATTGAAATAATGGATTTTATCGGCCTCCGTTCTCACTTGATCCTTTACGAACCCCAACTGTTGATTGTAAGAGATAATCGCCTGAGAAATCGGCACATCCTGAGATGTAGTAGTAAAGAACTTCACAATCCTACATTCTTTGACTGGCGGCGGACAATATTCTGCTTCCATAGCAGCCTTGAATTCCTCCCAAGTGGCTCGACGATCTCTGGGCGCCACAGCCTCCCACCATTCCGCAGCTTCCTTATCCAGGAGGTAGTGGGCAATATGTACCCTCCTGTCATCGGGACAAGCTACGGCATCAAAAGTCCTGCTCAACTGAAAGATCCAATTCTCCCAATCGAGGGAGTCAGAAGATCCAGATAAACGAGGAGGGTGCATCTTAGTCACCGTCTGAAGCCACTTACTAGCTTCTTTCTCAGGAGTTGGGGGCAGATTCTGGCGTCCTCCCTGAGCTATCTGGGCAAGCTGGGCTACCAACTGCTGAAGTACGGCAGTAGCCCCGGCGTCGGCATTATTACCCGACGATAGATCCTAACTGACCGACATATCCTGCTGCCCGTCAGAGCTTAGAGGTAGAGTGCTCGGCACTGACTGAGAGGCCGAATCTGCAGAGGACCGAGAAAGTGAGACTTCCTCATTAATAGCACCCCGACCACGGCCTCGGCCGCGTCCCCTAGATGGTCTACCGCGACCTCTCAACACACTGAAGAAAATATATGAAACGAACCAGATCAGAAAAAAATTCACATGTAAGGTCGGTACCACAATTCACAATCCAGACAACACAAGAAAATGAATTACTGAAATATAAGAGTTCGAGGAGACTTACAGTCATGGGTCGCACGAAGAGATGGTAGCACGATGATATTAGGCTCAATAACTGACTCTAACGACACGACTGACAGACCCAAAATTTTCCAAAAGCCTAGGTATTCATAACCGAAGTCTCTGATACCATAAATGTAACACCCCAAATCACAAATGGGACATTACACGCCGTAGAACCTTCATGAGGTCTACCGGCTAACACATAACACACCAACCGTATATGAAATCCCAAAAGACACAATCATCAAAGTAAAATAGGGTCGTGGCCTCGGCCAAAACATTTTAATCAAGTATCTAAGAGTGTAACTCCACATAAATCCATTGCCCACGCAGGGGACTTTAACCAATTTATAAAACACTCAGTCTAACTTCAATACCCAAACAGATACAATGACAAAGCATAAAAATATAGACTCGAGCCTCATCATCATGCCAATCCATCATTTGCGTGCGCATCCCGTGCCAGCTCCCCAGCTCGACCAGTACCTGAAATGCATAAGACGCATTTCCCCCATTTAAGGGGTTAGCATTCGAATAGCTAGTGCAAGTACACAATTACACAACATTATATACATACGCGGTTCAACGCAAAAAAACCATTTAGGAAAAACATTTGCAATCAATATTCTGGAATATCACATTTTGCTCTTAAACAGTATATCCTCAAGTTTTCTGCACCAAAACTATCCATCCTTGGTAACTCGCTGTAATACCCACGATTTCCGTTCCAGTTATTTTTGGATTTTTTTCGGATATTTCTCGGTTGTCGAGTTCCGGTATTATTTTCTCGACAACTGATTTTGGCGTTTAAGACCGTAGGTGATGATTTGTTATCCGTTGTTTTCATTTCGGACCGATGATGTTGTCCCCGAGTATTTTGTCGTGTTCGTTCCGTGCGATTTCGGAAAATCGAGTCGTCGAATCATGGTGGTCGGACACTGGCCGGACGGTTGGGGACGGTGGCCGGACGGCTGCCGCCTGGCCGGACGAGTGCGAGCTTGGCCGGGCGGTTGCGGCGAGCCGGCGTAGCGCACGCCACGTCCGAGAGTAGCGCACGCTACGGCCGAGAGCGGCGCACGCTATGGCCGGTTGGGCTGCGCGCTAGTCGGCCGAGCGTGGGGCGAAGGTTACGGGTGGGAAGATCGGCGAGTAGCGCACGCCATCGCCGGACATGCAAGACGCTATGGCCGGCCGGTAGCGCACGCTACGGCCGGAAGGTTGCGCACGCTACCTGGCCGAGCCAGGAAATCTCTGGATTGTGGCTGGGCCGACAGCGCACGTGTTCAACGCATGATGGCGGGCCCGGCCGAACATTCTCGACCATGACCGCCCGCTAGCGCACGCTAGCTCTGCAGTCTAGCGCACGCAAGGCTGCACCAGTATAAATATGACCGAGCAGTCCTGTTTGCCCTCATTTTTCATTTCCTTCCTTTCGTGTACGCCGCTGGAGTCTTGGAGGTGACGAAGGAATGTTGTTATACAACTAATCCACGAAGTTTGGGAGCTTATAACATCGATTAATCACTCCATAACATCCTTCAATCCAGCGAATCAAGGTTAGTTTTCCTAAAATCCTAGTTTTGGGAAAAATTGGGGATTTTGTTGATTTCACCCGTTTGATTCGTTATAACTTAGAATAGTGATGGATTGATGATTATTAAGTTGTTTTATATCGAATCCCTTGTTTTTCCACGGTTGGATTGCCGAGGATTCGTCGTTTTATTGAGTTTCTAATCGACACCTTGAAAGTGTTCGATAAAATGTCACAAAGGGGATTCGGGCGTTCTACGATTATTCTTCCTCGTTCGATCGTCAATTTATTCATGATATGATGTTGGGGTCAGGTTCCTTGCGAAGAACTCGAGCCGGAACCCTTCCATTCGCCGTTTTCCGATCCGTGGTGTTACCGTTGTTTCCGCCGGAGAGTTGTGAGCATTCGAAGTCTTTCGGTTAAGAGACGTTCGTCGGAGTGTCCAGTATCAATTATTGAGGCAAGTATCTTGCCTATACACTTCATATTTCGTAGTGGTTATAGCCGGTAATTGACTAGGTGTGCAACTGAATTATTTTTAATGAACTTATAAAAGAATCGGTATATTCTCGATAAAGGTTTTCTATAAAATCTACTTATGTGTTTGTGAACGATTGTGTGGTTCTGAGGATATGTACTAGTGGTGTGCTTTGGAATATCTTCTTTACGTTTGGTATCGTTGTGCGTGATTATGTTGATAGTGGACTTAAGGTTATGTCTTTCTGACAAGAAGTGTGTATATATGTGTGGACGTGTGTACTATTGATGAGTTTGTGATGATGTGTGATGTGAATATGTGTCGGACGTTGTGGCCATTCTTAGAAAGTACCTTGATTTACAGTTGAAGTACTTCGGGGGAATATGTTTTTGAATCGTGATTTCGTGAAAGTGGTAATTTCAGAAATGTGGTTTGTGCCATGTGGTTACTGAGAGTGTGTGAACCGAGTAAAACCAGTGAGGGTCCCCTGGGGTCCGGTAGGCTGCGTATCCCTACGGATCACTCGGTGGGCTATACACCAGGGAGGGCCTGACGAGGTGTCTCTGGGGTGTGTATCTTGCTGAGAGGTACATGGCCAGTATAGCTCGGGAGGTTGTTTTGTGATGATGAATATGGCACGATGTTGTTTTCGATAATTGTGATATGTCCGGAGTATCACATATGCAAATTCCCAAAGTGAGATACATCATATGTAAGGTCTTGGTACTTGGCTAAAATGGCACCGGTATAAGCGTCGTATATTATTTGCTTCATGGTTGCGATATTTTTGGCATAAGGATACGGGCCCTGTGATTGTTTCCGTACATTGTGGTTTGGTTATGTATCGAGTGTGACCGTTGTGTCATTCACTCGAGTATGGGATATGGATGTTTTGGGTCGTGGACCCTGTGTTTGTGACAGTTGGTATCTTTGAGCAAAAACAATTCTTTGGCCCGTGTCCCTATGTGGTTTGTCGAGTTAAAGATTTATTAGCCCGAAATGTCTTTCTAAAACTCCCGAGACTTTTAAATGCTTTTCAAAGAGCCTGCGTGTCTAATTCCAATTTTTCATGGTTTGAACTATTTTATTCAATGAAATATCTCGGGAAATTTTCATTGGGTTGAATTGTGGAATTAATCAAGTTTTTATATTCTTGGAATATGTTGTGTATAGCTCGTATTTGTACTTTATACTTGCACTAGCAAAACAGTGGAGTTTTGCTAACCCCCGAGTATTCGGGGGGTGGATGTCTGTATTGCGTCCAGGTACTTGCAGGTTGCTGGGGAGCGAACCACAGGGTCGGTACGAAGGATGATGGAAGACGACGATGCTAATCACATGAAGGCCATGTTGGGTATTTGGTGAAGTCTTATTGTTTTGTCTTTTGTTGGGGTACTTTCTAATTTTCGGGAAGTATTAATGTATCCTAACCCCTGCGTGGGTACGAGTTAGAAAAAGGAGTTTTGTATGTTCGATGTAAGAATTTTTGGTATAAGACCAAATCGGTCTAATGGTTCATTATTTAGCCATATCGGCTTAAAATGTGATGTATTGTTTTCGTATTTAGCCTGGTAGATCCTCATGGAGAGGGTCTGCGGCGCTGTAATATTCCCAAGTGGTTTGGGGGTGTTACAGAATATGGTATCAGAGCTTAGGTTGCGGAAACCTAGGCTATCGGGTCCAGTCGGGTATTGTCGTGTCTTGTTCTGTCAGATTGTGTTTGTCTAAGTCGTGTCGCGATGCGTCGTCTGTGATGTCGGCCGTGATTAGTATCGAGGTGCAGCCATCATCTTAGTGCGACCTGTGGATGTAAGTCTCCCTATTATATTGTGCCTTGTGATATACGAGCCTGTATGATTTTGTGTTATGACGTGGAGTTTAAAGGTGATTTGTGATTGTGTGGCCTATGTTGTTTGATCCTCGTATGATGGTAGAATGGAAGTGGTGCCAACATATATGTAGTTATACACACATCCTGATATAAGTCGTTTTTACAAGAGTAATAGCCTTGGTGTGGTTACGCAAAGAAAGATTCATCAATGTGATATTTTAAAACTTTACATGTTTTTGGGGAGTCACGTATATTTTGTTTTAAAACATCCTCCAAAGGGAGGAAAAAGTTGATTTTTGTATAATGACCTGAGGACCGAAATTTTTTTAGAATTCAAACTACCGATATTTTATTTTCATCTTGTATTATAAGTTTTCAAAACACGATTTTTGAACTCAAGTGAAATCTACAAAATGTAGACAAGACGTGACTCTTGTTTTCAATTTATCGGTTTTATGACTGTTAGTCGGCAAATATGTGATGATGTTCTTGTTGTTCGGGCAGTGTTGCCAGTTTTAAATTAAAACTATGATGTGAATCTTTGGAGTCGTTCGATTTGTGGGCATTGTGATAGCTCTCTTTAATAAGAGGTGAGATTTCGGTTTTTGAATAACAATTGTCTTTTGATGGTTTCTCATGAAGTGTCGAATCAATGGCTTTGGGACTCGAACGTGTTGTTGTTCATTTGTGACCATTGATTTTAGTAATGTCATATATATGTTCGTAATCACGTCTTGAATTTGGTATTAGCGCACGCTAAGTACAAGGCTAGCGCGCGCTAATGTGGCATGAATAGCGCACGCTAAATAATTGTTGTAGTGTGCGTTAATTAGCTGGGACAGAGGATGTGAAACCGCATTTTAGCCGTTAGGTCTAACTTTCTACAGTCAGTCGTCTGTGACTGTATTCTATGTGCGTTGTCTAGTGATGACAACCGTTTTATTTGGACGAGTGTTGTGACCTTTCATTCGCGCTAAGTGATAATTGATTTTGTTCGGTGAGTTGATAAATTATGTCTGTTGTGTGTGTGTGTTCGAAATGTTTTCCTGTGCTAGTTGCGGAAATCAATTTTTGAAACTAATTTGACGTTGCGATTAAGCCGGCGGCTTTGTATGAACTTTGGAAATTGTTTGAAATTTGCGAGCCGGCCTAGGATTCTCAAAATAAAACCTCGACGGTATCGAAAGAGTTGTTTTAAAATACCTTGAACATTTTGTAAAATGTTACCGTCGTTGATTCTTGTGTAGTGTTGGGAGAATTTTCAGAAATGACTTTAACATACTATTGTATTTTCGAATAATTCGAGTACATGATTTTCAAAAATCTTTCACATCATAAAATAAATTTTTTTCAAAAACCCGAGGTGATGCAAAAGTACCAAAAGTACTTTTAAAGTTTATTTTGAATAACATACAAATCCAATGATTTTCAAAAGATTTTATTTAAAGGGATACCTCGTAGATTTTCTTTCCGAGTTGTTATTGGTTACCTTATGTGATATGTCATGCTAAGTTGGTACTTTAGCATATTTGTTTTTGCGAAGTGATGCAATCGTATTGAGTGAGAATCCGCTTAGTATGCCGAGGAACAGCGGACGCGACCGTGACATGATCTGATTGGTTATGGAGACTAGATGCGGGACCAAGAGGATATGGCCGGGAAGGTTGATATTCAAACACTTCGTTTTCGTTGTTTAGGTTTCGAGGACGAAACCTCTTTTAAAGGTGATATGATGTAATACCCACATTTTTTTTCTCGTTTCCGTTTCGTTCGATCGTATTGAGGCGATTGTGTTCGTTAATGCTTCTGACCTTGTGTTGTTTCTCACATTTGTCATTCGAGCGAGTTCTGATATTGTTCCAAATTGATGTGCGTATCGTTGTGATCTTTCCAAGTTCGGATCGATTTCTGGTGAACCGTGTTCGAAACTAACACCTCGTGCTTCCTACAAGATATTGATGTCTTGATTTGAGGTATGAACTTCAAAGGTTATCGTTGTTGTTCGATCACTGCTATTCGTTCGTTGTTGTCCAATCATTATCGTTTGACCTCGAAACCGTGATTATTGAACATCTGGGCCATTTTGCGATTTCCATAAGTGTTGGGAAATTGTCTTCGTATTTGATCTTCCAAATCTATGAGTTATTGGAATTTCATACCTTTCAGCGTTGGAATCGTGATTCGATTTTTGTATTGCTCGGTTTTATCAAACGCAGCGATTCATGCTCGTTGCTGTTCGTAAGAATTCTTGCGTATTGAATCGGATCGTAGTGGCTTTATACTACCTGGAGTTCTGGTGTGTTGTCGAGAGTCGCTTTGCTTTTGTTTTAAGTTTCGGGACGAAACTTATTTTTAGGGGGGTAGAATGTAATACCCACGATTTCCGTTCCAGTTATTTTTGGATTTTTTTCGGATATTTCCCGGTTGTCGAGTTCCGGTATTATTTTCTCGACAACTGATTTTGGCGTTTAAGACCGTAGGTGATGATTTGTTATCCGTTGTTTTCATTTCGGACCGATGATGTTGTCCCCAGTATTTTGTCGTGTTCGTTCCGTGCGATTTCGAGAAAATCGAGTCGTCGAATCATGGTGGTCGGACATCGGCCGGACGGTTGGGGGCGGTGGCCGGGCCGCTGCCTTGGCCGGACGAGTGCTGTGCCGAGGCGGTTGCAGCGAGCCGGCGTAGCGCACGCTACGTCCGGAGAGTAGCGCACGCTACGGCCAGGAGGCAGCGCACGCTATGGCCGGTTGGCTGCGCGCGCTAGTCGGCCGAGGCAGTAAGGGCAGAAAGGTTCTGGACTGGGAAGATCGGCAGGTAGCGCACGCTACTGCCGGACACTGCGCACGCTACGGCCGGCCGGTAGCGCACGCTACGGCCGGAAGGTTGCGCACGCTACCTGGCCGAGCCAGGAAGTCTCTGGATTGTGGCTGGGCCGACAGCGCACGTGTTCAGCGCATGATGGCGGGCCCGGCCGAACATTCTCGACCATGACCGCCCGCTAGCGCACGCTAGCTCTGCGATCCTAGCGCACGCCAGTCGCACCATATAAATATGACCGAGCGATCTGTTTGCCCTCATTTTTCATTTCCTTCCTTTCGTGTACGCCGCTGGAGTCTTGGAGGTGACGAAGGAATGTTGTTATACAACTAATCCACGAAGTTTGGGAGCTTATAACATCGATTAATCACTCCATAACATCCTTCAATCCAGCGAATCAAGGTTAGTTTTCCTAAAATCCTAGTTTTGGGAAAAATTGGGGATTTTGTTGATTTCACCCGTTTGATTCGTTATAACTTAGAATAGTGATGGATTGATGATTATTAAGTTGTTTTATATCGAATCCCTTGTTTTTCCACGGTTGGATTGCCGAGGATTCGTCGTTTTATTGAGTTTCTAATCGACACCTTGAAAGTGTTCGATAAAATGTCACAAAGGGGATTCGGGCGTTCTACGATTATTCTTCCTCGTTCGATCGTCAATTTATTCATGGTATGATGTTGGGGTCAGGTTCCTTGCGAAGAACTCGAGCCGGAACCCTTCCATTCGCCGTTTTCCGATCCGTGGTGTTACCGTCGTTTCCGCCGGAGAGTTGTGAGCATTCGAAATCTTTCGGTTAAGAGACGTTCGTCGGAGTGTCCAGTATCAATTATTGAGGCAAGTATCTTGCCTATACACTTCATATTTCGTAGTGGTTATAGCCGGTAATAGACTAGGTGTGCAATTGAATTATTTTTAATGAACTTATAAAAGAATCTGTATATTCTCGATAAAGGTTTTCTATAAAATCTACTTATGTGTTTGTGAACGATTGTGTGGTTCTGAGGATATGTACTAGTGGTGTGCTTTGGAATATCTTCTTTACGTTTGGTATCGTTGTGCGTGATTATGTTGATAGTGGACTTAAGGTTATGTCTTTCTGACAAGAAGTGTGTATATATGTATGGACGTGTGTACTATTGATGAGTTTGTGATGATGTGTGATGTGAATATGTGTCGGACGTTGTGGCCATTCTTAGCAAGTACCTTGATTTACAGTTGAAGTACTTCGGGGGAATATGTTTTTGAATCGTGATTTCGTGAAAGTGGTAATTTCAGAAATGTGGTTTGTGCCATGTGGTTACTGAGAGTGTGTGAACCGAGTAAAACCAGTGAGGGTCCCAGGGTCCGGTGAGGCTGCGTATCCCTACGGATCACTCGGTGGGCTATACACCGGGGAGGGCTGACGAGGTGTCTGCGGGGTGTGTATCTTCTTTGAGAGGTACAGGGCCAGTATAGCTCGGGAGGTTGTTTTGTGATGATGAATATGGCACGATGTTGTTTTCGATAATTGTGATATGTCCGGAGTATCACATATGCAAATTCCCAAAGTGAGATACATCATATGTAAGGTCTTGGTACTTGGCTAAAATGGCACGGTATAAGCGTCGTATATTATTTGCTTCATGGTTGCGATATTTTTGGCATAAGGATACGGGCCCTGTGATTGTTTCCGTACATTGTGGTTTGGTTATGTATCGAGTGTGACCGTTGTGTTATTCACTCGAGTATGGGATATGGATGTTTTGGGTCGTGGACCTGTGTTTGTGACGATTGGTATCTTTGAGCAAAAACAATTCTTTGGCCCGTGTCCTATGTGGTTTGTCGAGTTAAAGATTTATTAGCCGAAATGTCTTTCTAAAACTCCCGAGACTTTTAAATGCTTTTCAAAGAGCCTGCGTGTCTAATTCCAATTTTTCATGGTTTGAACTATTTTATTCAATGAAATATATCGGGAAATTTTCATTGGGTTGAATTGTGGAATTAATCAAGTTTTTATATTCTTGGAATATGTTGTGTATAGCTCGTATTTGCACTTTATACTTGCACTAGCAAAACAGTGGAGTTTGCTAACCCCCGAGTATTCGGGGGGTGGATGTCTGTATTGCGTCCAGGTACTTGCAGGTTGCTGGGGAGCGAACCACAGGGTCGGTACGAAGGATGATGGAAGACGACGATGCTAATCACATGAAGGCCATGTTGGGTATTTGGTGAAGTCTTATTGTTTTGTCTTTTGTTGGGGTACTTTCTAATTTTCGGGAAGTATTAATGTATCCTAACCCCTGCGTGGGTACGAGTTAGAAAAAGGAGTTTTGTATGTTCGATGTAAGAATTTTTGGTATAAGACCAAATCGGTCTAATGGTTCATTATTTAGCCATATCGGCTTAAAATGTGATGTATTGTTTTCGTATTTAGCCTGGTAGATCCTCATGGAGAGGGTCTGCGGCGCTGTAATATTCCCAAGTGGTTTGGTGGTGTTACACTCGCGACCGTACCCATTAGTATCGGCCCCCAGAGGTCCCGTCGAACCGTCCCCGAGTGAGAAACCACTTTTGCGGCCGTACCCATTAGTATCGGCCCCCAGAGGTCCCGTCGAACTGTCCCCGGGTGGAAGAACATCAACACACGCACCCAAGTCCACTTCCGTGGCCGTACCCATTAGTATCGGCCCCCAGAGGCCTCATGCCATCCCCGGGTGGAAGAGCAACAATCACATTCATTCAATAATACAATTTACATCATTCAGATCAAAACCATACACACACAATGAAATGTAATACATGTACTTTCCTTGGACAACACGATGTGAAGGAAACGGTGAAAGGAATGGTTTCGGTCCGTATAATCTCCACAAATTCGTTCCTATCATAAGAACGATATACAATCACTCTCAATATTGTGAAAACCTAGGAATTCTTCCTAGTTCTATCCGATGGGACAATTCGCCGAACACTATGAAGGGATAGGGGTTAACTTGATTAACGGAGGGGAAGAACTCGGAATTAATCCACAAAACCTCTAGGAAAAAAATATAATCATGCTCACATAACTATAATCCACCATCAATCGAGGCAAAAACGGAAGTAAAAAAATGAATTATGTACAAGAACCCTAACATTAGGTAAAATGCCAAAATACCTCAATTCAACGATGAAAAGGTGGAAGGAAGATGGTTGATTCGTGCTAGAATATCCAATTCCGAGTTATACGATGATGGAATGAAAAATCTGAGTGAGATCGCCCGAAATCGCCAAGAAGAAGTGAAGAACCGAGAGGAAAAAGAGGAAATGGGGTTAAAACACCCGTCTGTCCTATATATACTGGACAGAACACGGCGCAACAAACAGCCCAACTAGCGCCGTGTTCATCGCCGTGTTTCAAGTCCGTGAGCGACCCCTGTGTGACACGGCGCACAGACACGCCGTAGAATGCCGCGGGTCCTGCGCCGTTTCGAGAGACAGCGAGCGACCCCTGTGTGACACAGCGCGCAGACACGGCGCAAAATGCCGCAGGTCTTGCGCCGTTTTGCACAGGTCATGCCAGACAGCCTCTTGTCACAGGACGACGCTACCATAACTGAAATAAAGACGATAATACCATAACACGATATGCCGACCCAACGGTCCGAGAAGAATTATAAGTGATGAAAAATAATAACCAATAAACCGGAACGGTCCGAGGTACACAATCAAAATCGAACAAGGGGACAAATTCCCTAAACTTATAGGAAATTACAAAATGGCCCAAACATCCGAAAATCACGATACAACGTCGGATTAACAATCCGAAACTCACAACATGCGCAACTCAACCATACGAACTTATGGAAATAGAGAAATAGTGAAATCGAACGAGTTTTACGAGAATCGAACGTACACGAAATAAAACATAGTTCCAGATGAAAATACGTAAAAACATCACCGAAACTCGTCCGAATGAAAAAACACAAAGAACAATTTAGATTCAGAATCCCAAAACAGTGACAAGCGAGTCGACCGAAATCAACATACACCAAAAATAGAAATTACCAAAAATAAAAAGTACGGATATTACAGGTTTGCCCGAAACCTACTTACCACGCTCACAGCATGCGCAATGTTAGGTCTCGTACATAACATGCATACATAAGGCTACCCTCAGCTGAAACATATGGTATATTACTCATTTCCTTTTGTTGTTCCTTACTTTGAGGACACATCTTTGAGGAGAGTTTTATTTCATGTCGCATCGGTAGGAACCCTCTTTTAGAATCATCCATCTTAAATCGCTTTAAAATCTTATCTATATAGAGGGCTTGGGAAATACCTATCATTCTCTTCGCTCTATCCCGGTAGAGCCGAATACCAAGAATATCGGTAGCTTCTCCCACATCATTCCCATTAGTAGAATGTCATCTACATATAGTACTAAGAATGTGATTTTCCTCCCACTAACCGTCTTGTATAGACAAGGTTCTTCTTTATTTTGCACGAAGTCAAACTCTTTGACTGACTCGTCAAAACGAAGGTTCCAACTACGCGAAGCTTGCTTCAGTCCATAAGTGGAATGCTAAAGTTTGCACACCTTATGAATATCGACCTCAGACACAAAGCCTTTAGGCTACTCCATATAGATTTCTTCCTCGAGGAATCCATTACGGAAGGGCATCTTTATGTCCATCTGCCATATCTTATAATCGTGGTAGGCAGCTATAGCAAGCATCTTGCGAATAGACTTGATTATAGCTACAGGCAAGAAGGTATCGTGGTAATTGATCCCTTCTTTCTGGGTATAACCCTTTACCACAAGCCTGGCCTTATAGGTGTCAACCTTGCCATCCCCATTAGTCTTTCTCTTGTAGATCCACTTATTTCCAATAGGCACTATGCCCTTGGGGCAGTATACTAGAATCCATGCCTGATTGCCATGCATCGAGTCTATCTCAGCTTCCATAGTGTCATGCCATTTCGCAGATTCTACATCCACCACCGCTTGGTCATGGGTCGCGGGGTCGGTCTCTTAGCTATCACCTGGAACCTCATGGAGACCCATCTCCTCCAGGTGCACAAGCAACTTTAGTTAATACAGAATGAAGTTCGGAGTGAAAAGCCTAAGTACTCGCGAGTACAATCTATAAGTTTATAAATGTGGGAAACAACCATATCGAAAGGGGCAAGAGAAATAAGAAGACTCGAATGCACATGTCAACGACCCTGGCCAACATCCTCGTACTGTCCCAGCGCCCGCTCGTCCGGCAGAACATAACCTGAAATCCATAACAAGAATTTCCCCAAAATGGGTCCCCAAAGGGGTTAGCAATTACGCTAGTACAAGTAATCAAGGCAAACCATTCGCTTACACGTTTCATAATACAATGCACCAAATCATTTCAAAACCAAAACCATACAGGTCTTTTCCGGAAACAAACAGTCAATCACATTTGCCTAGTACCGGGACGAAACCACAAATCCCACTCGAGGCCTCTAAGGACCCTCCCGAGTTGGCCATATCATAAAACGAATCACGCACATGCATCGCCTTGGACCGGGACGAAGCCAAAAATCCCACTCGAGGCCTCTAAGGACCCTCCCGAGCTGGCTAGCTAAACAAACTCATGAATACAGGGCTAATACCATTGGATTCCCTCCGTGGCCCCATCGGACCCTCCCGAGGTGAGCAAATCACACACAATATACATTACCATTTCACGTTAATCATAAAGGTTTCCAAAAATACTTTCCTTGAATAATTGACGACGCAACGAATGGAAAGGAAAAGCACTGACGAACCCTAGGAACCAACGGAATCGAACCTAACGATTCGAAGAACATAATCACAACCAACTCTAAATGAATACGGAAATGGAATACATCCGAAAACCCGCCTACGGTTCATGCATATTCGTATAAAAACAACAACGAGGGCAGACCACAACCAAACCCTCTCGAATACGCAACAACCACGAAATATACAATGAATCCATAGGTAAAACAAGAATACTTAGAAGATTAATCATATTCAACATGAATTAATCAACCACACGGAACGAATCGAAGAAAAAAACCCGAAAACCCCGAATTTATCCAAAAGTAGGGTTGTTAGAAGATTTACCTTGGATTAGGATGAACGATTCGTGTTGATGTTGTTATTATATACCAATAACTCAAAGAAGATGATGGTTGAGATGATTGGAGGAAGAAATCGCCAAGAAATCGCCCAAAATCGCCAAAGCTACGGGGAAGGAGATGAAATGAGAAATAGATCCATCCAAAGTCAACTCCTAGGTATTTATAGCCACACGTCTTAGCGCGCGCTAACGGCTAAGTGTTAGCGTGCGCTACCCAGTTATATTACGGTCTAGAACTCACTATCCTGGACCGTTAGCGTGCGCTACTACTATCTAGCGTGCGCTAACAACGACTCGGTAGCGCGCGCTATCGAGCTATAACATGCGCTACCTGGGCACCTGAATGAGTCCAGAACAAACTGCCCAGTTCTGGACAGTCACGTTAGCGCGCGCTAACAGATACCTAGCGCGCGCTAGCCTTCGAAAAATAATGTGCGCTAGACAACGTAGCATGCTCTATACCATTAGTCCAGAGGACTGGGATCAGAAATAGGTTCACTGCCACTCCCAGGGCTCAGCTCGCTAGCGCGCGCTACGAAGCAAACGTAGCGTGCGCTACTAAGGAATCCCCAGCGTGCGTTATGCATAAAGATTAGCACGCGCTACGCACAGAATATTAACAGCCCAAAACACCGTAACATGAACGAAACATCAAACGAAACATCTCGAAACGCATAATAACATAGAATGGATCCACGGCAACCCCGAAACGGCGGTTCCGAACGACAATTACGAGAATCAGATCAATAAGCGACGGAAGAACCAATAAACGTAGAATTGGATGACAAAAAGTCTCGAAACAAATATTCTCCAAAATTAATACGATTACACGAGGGTCGCTAAAAATGAGAAATACACCGAAAAGTGAAAATACCGGGAAAATAAAATGTAGATATTACATTCTACCCCTCTAGAAATAAGTTTCGTCCCGAAACTTAAGAAACAAACAACTTGGGGTACCTAGCACGCATGCTATCCTCGGTTTCCCAAGTTGCCTCCTCGACACCATGTCTCGACCACTGTGTTAGGAGTATGCCCCCGAATGCCACTCAGAGGATGTTGAGTGAGGGCATTGTACTTGTAATTATGTAAATCATTAATATAAGGCAATGTATATTTCTTTATTTACTGGAATTCCTAACTCGTAAATATACATATAGAAACTAGTTCGTGTATTTGAGAGCGAAATGTTCCACTCCTTATTGGATAAGGGGGTCGGCACTGGAAAGGTTTATAGCTCAAATACTTAATCGTTCGAAAGTCGATGAAACTTGACTGGGCGTTAAGTTTATGTGAAGACTTGTATGACGTGTTCCTTGACATGGAGAGTGCCTATCGAACATTAATGGTTAGTGGGAGCACACATTATAGGTATTCTAATTGGATTAGTATACTCGAACCGACAGACCCTCGATTAGTCACACAGATTTCACTATGGGACAGTCAATGACGGAATCGAAAGGTTGTGATAGGTATTCGTGAACCTTCGACTTGAGGATTTAGTAGGGATGTGCTTGTGACGTTAAGATTTTCATTAGAGTAGTTCAACCCTATAAACCGGGAGGTGGGGGTCAACCTCGACGTGCATCTTAACGGGCAAGTAGCAGGTCCTACTGAATACCAAGATAGAATTCTTTCTCCCGTTAGTGATCGGGTTATATGTCCTATGCGGTTATTAGCAGATGAGATCATAAATCTTTGGCCAAAGCATTGGAGCTAGTTGTATTGGATACACGAGAGCTCAATGATCTCGATTTGCATTAACACATGCATAGGTACAGAGAGGGTTTGACTGACCGTGACCCTATAACTTGATCGGGACATTTGAAAGAAGGGTTTATACGTATACTGGTATTCACGACATAATGGTTCTTGAATGATCCCAATCATTCGTTCTCAGTTGGGGTACAGTGTAGGCCGCCAGGCTGGCTAGGTGGTGCTACTACTCTTTGGTTCCTCCCATTGCTGACTGAGACGAACCTACCGAGTCACGCAATAGGATTGACGACGGAATGAGTCGAGCTTAATCTCTCATTATGAATATTAGATATTGGATATCTAATTTGGGACATTGGATGTCTATATTGATTTATTAGATAAATTAATTTAGAGCCTAATTAATTAAATAAATTACCGGGTGATTAATTTAATTCATGAATATAATTATTTCTTGGAGAAATTAATTATGTCATTATGTATTTGATATGATTAATGAATTGGATTAATTAATCGATATAAATACATCGGGACTGAATTGGAGTTTATCTGTTTGGACTCACGGGAGTTCGAAACGGACCGAACTCGTCCAACTCCTTCTAGATGGTCGCCCCTTTTTCCTCCCCCTTTCCTTTGGTCATTGTCTCCACATGTTGGTGGATGACTTATGTGATTCAAAGGGACAAGATCATATTATTTATCTATATATGTTTGATTTGGTCTTGATTGTGGAGGAGATATTAAGTAGAATAAAGGAAGACAACTCTCAACTTCTCCTAACTCATTCCATATGTGAGTTGAGTAAGTGAGAGAGAGAGAAAATAGTTTTCTCAATTGTCAACATCTTGTTCTTCATCTTGTTCTTGAGTTTTCTTGGAGAAAATTCAAGATACATTGAGAGATATATATTATACACTTAGAGTGCAATAATAACAAAGCTTCATCACTTGATTCTAGGCGTAACCTTAGAGGTTAATCGGGTATTGTCATTCCGGTCGTTTTTCCGGCGCGTGGCAAGTAGAGACGCGGTGCTTTCGGCGTTGGATCGTTCAAGGGCTTGGAGCGGATTTGATTCGTAGAGATCAAGCAAAGCTTGGGGAATATCTCAAGAGAAGGTTACCATTTAATCAACGGACTTTGAGGGTTAGTTTCTTACAACTCTTGCTTTTTGTTTATATATTCGTATATACGTAGCTCGATCGATCCTCGTAGGGATTCAGATCGAATTAATTTTCATTTTACCGCTTCCGCTGGGCCTTCGTTTTAGGCACCGAATCCCAATAGTGGTATCGGAGCTTAGGTCTTGCGATCGTATATACGATATTGGCATTTGGAATGCTCGATTAGATGGTGAATGATTTGGAATCATTTTAGTCATAATCGTGGTATATGTTTTTCGTTCGTTATAGTTATATTTTTCGTAAGTTTATGTCTAAATATAAATCTTCTATTTCTTGGAAATATGATTTACATTGATGATATGAATATTGGAAAATATAAATATTGGATATCCGATCGAAAAACTAGCACTGAATCGCCGTTGGACGGCCCAGGGCTGCTGGGCAGCCCACTATAAGTTAATGGACTGGGGGCCGCGGCCCAGGCTCAGGGGGCTGCGGCCCAGGGCTACTGGGAAGCCCTGCTTGCTGCCTAGCTCGTTTCGGGCGCGGTCCAGACCCTTTTTGGACCCGTTTCGGGCTTGTTTTCTCCGTGTATTCCTAAAAATGATTTCCCAAATTTTAAATTGGATTTAATATGATTAAAATGATTTATGGTATTTCATTTTATAAGGGAAATTGATTAATTGGAATACTTGTGATCAACCGAATTATTTGAACGTTTTTCATATTACCGGTTGTGTGAATCGATTGGATCGATTTATATTTCTGATTGGATCAATGTATCTCTACGCTTTCCATTTATTTAGTATTTATTGGATGAATGTTTTCGAATGGAGATGTGGTTCGTGGACTTAGTTTTTGAATCGTTCGTTTTATTCGATTGGGTTGTAAAGGCCGTTTTGAGCCTATTTATTTTACTAGAAATATTTGTATCTAGGATGAAATTTTCAATGTAAAATTTATATGTAATGACGAAGACCGGAGGAAGATCTGTTTCGAGAAGATGAAGATTCAAGACGAAGACTTGTAATTAGATTACGGACTTTTTGTTTTCTAGGAACTGTCCATGAACCACATGTTGGTAGCAACTAGGTTGTGAATGGTTGTTTCATATTGTATGAATGCCACAAACGCGCTTAAATGATTAAGGTGTAAAGTGTAACGTTAATCTCGAAAGTTCTCCCTCAACAAATTATTAAGTTTATAAGGTTTCAAGGTTTTCCTTCCCTCCATCGAGTTTTCGGGAAATTGAAATCCAAACCGGATGTGCTATGCTTCCGAGTTATCGGGGTAGTTTCAGGGAGGATGGATAAATTACCGAGAGCGCATTGGATGCCTTCGGTTGGAGCAAATTTTATCCTTAGAAACTGATAGGTTGCCGGATAAGATTCAATTGTGAAACTGATTCGCGTCGATGGTATAAACTTAACGTGTTCACAAACCATAGAAACCGTATAGGTTGAGGGGAGTGAACAAGGGGAAAAAGAAGATCGAATCATCCATTAGATGGGTTGGTGTTGGAAACCACTTTATGAAAGTTAATTAACTAAAAACCTGTTCGGTTGCTCTCTATTATGATTTATAAAGAACTCGATCACCACTATGAAGTAGTGCGACGATACTTTTGGATTTCACATGGGAGTGCATTGTTCCGATAAAAATAGTGGGAGCTGGGTAACAAGAATATAAAAGGCCTTAATTCTATACTCAGAACATAATTAAACGAGTCACTAATTAATCTGTTATACTTAATGCAGACATAACTCTCAATATGACAATGAATCCACTCGCAATTCTACTTGAGAAGAACACCCTGATTGGACCTAACTTTGTGGACTGGCTACGCAATCTTATGATTGTCCTCAGTATAGAGGCACTGGGATACGTCTTGGAGACAGACATTCTGGTGCCTCCTGTGCGGACCAGAGCTAATCAGGAAGAGATCGAAAACCACGAAAAGTGGGTTAAGGATGACATAAAAGTCCATGCTTACATGATGGCTTCTATGTCTAATGAGCTTCAGAGAGATCATGAGAAAATGACTTCTATTAGGCAGATTCTATTTCACTTAACCAAACTTTATGGTGAGCACAGCAGAACTGCTAGATATGAGATATCCAAGCAACTGTTCGGTGCAAGGATGAAGGAAGGTGAGAAGGTTGGGGAACACGTCCTCAAAATGATATCCATGATCGAGAGATTGGAGGCTCTTGATTTTAAAATGGATACTTCTATCCAAACCGACCTCATCCTATAGTCTCTCCCTGATTCCTTCTCACAGTTTGTTATTAACGTCAACTGCAATGAGATTGCATGTAATTTAGCTGGGCTAATGAACAAAATTGTGACCGTTCAGTCTCAGATGAAGACTCCGCGGATGAAGGAGTCTGCTCTTGTGATTTCTTATGGACCTCGGAGATCTAAGAATAAGAAGAAAAAGACCAAGAAGCAGACTGGACCACAAGTTAAGGACCTTAAAGGAAAGGGCAAGGCCCCGATGGTTCCAAACAAGAAGAAGAAAGATGCTTGTCTTAAGTGCGGTGAGCTGGTCCACTGGGCTAGAGACTGTCCGATTCTTCATGGCACTTCAGGTACAGAACTTTTAGTTTTGGAAACAAATTGTTCTGCTACTGTATTTTCTACTTCCTGGATACTGGATTCTGGTGCTTGTTCTCATATTTGTACCGTGAATCAGGATCTGCAACAAAGTAGGAAGCTTGGAGCTGGAGAAGTGATGATCACATTCGGAAGCGGGTATAGTGTCGAGGCGACCGACATAGGGCCACTTCTTTTGGGTTTAGAATCCGACTTTGTTTTGACTTTCGAAGATGTACTTGTTTTGCCTAAGGGGCACAAAAACATTGTATCCATTCCGGTCATGGACCGAAACGGTGTTTCATTTTTCATTGGTGATGGTTCCTGCAAAATTTATTTCAGAAATAAACTAGTGGGTACTGCTACATTGTTAAATGGATTGTATCATCTAAATCTCAGCAACAAAGTAGTTGTGAATACTATGACTAGAAAATGTGGTAAGATGAAACCAATCAAGTTTTGAAATGGCATCTTAAACTTGGTCATGTTGGTCAGACCAAAGTTTACAAGATGGAAAAGGATGGACTTATGGGTCCATTGGGATCGGATCCCTTTCCTACGTGTGAATCTTGCCTTAAAGGAAAAAAGACTAAGTCCCCCTTCACAGGGACTTTTGAAAGAGCCGCTGAGAAACCGGGATTAATCCATATCGATGTATGTGGTGCTTTGAAAGCAGCACGTGATGGATATCAATATTTCATTACGTTTACGGATGATCATACTAGGTATGGTTATGTATACTTAATGAAACATAAATCCGAGACCTTTGAGAAATTCCAGGAATTCAAGGCCCTAGTCGAGAAACAAACTGGTAATCATATCAAAGCACTTCGGTCGGACCGAGGTGGCGAGTATATGAGTACAAAGTTTGACGAGTTCCTTAAGGAACATGGAATAGTTTAACAACTAACACCTCCAGGTACTCCTCAGTTAAATGGTGTGTCAAAAAGAAGGAACCGGACCTTGTTGAACATGGTCCGTTCCATGCTGGGCTATACTAACTTACCAAATTACCTGTGGGGGTATATACTCCTGACTGCCACTTACATCTTGAACAGATGTCCTTCCAAATCCGTTCCTAAAACTCCACATGAGATGTGGGAGGGCAGGAAACCAAGTCTTAATCATATTAGGATTTGGGGATGTCCCGTCTATGTCAAGAAGACTAAGGTGGAGAAGTTGGAAGCTAGGTCCGCGAAGGGATGTTTCACTGGATTCCTGTCTGGGACGATGGGATATCTATTCTACATGCCCGAAGATCGAAAGATCATTGTTGCTTTACAAGCACACTTCCTGGAAGATGAGTTCATTCAGGAAGGCGGAGCAGGTAGAAGTATTTCTTTAGAAGAATACAATGAAACTTCTCGCGAGACACCTGTGCAAGAAACTGGAACCGAACCTTCTGAAACACAAGTACAACCACCTCGTAGGTTTAGTAGGGTGTCTCATTTACCTGAGAGGTATGGGCTTGTGCACTTGGAGGAACTAGGTCTCCATGAGGTTCCAAGTGATAGCCAAGAGACTGACCCAACGACCTATGACCAAGAGATGGTGGATGTAGACTCTGCGAAATGGCGTGAGCTATGGAAGCTGAGATAGACTCGATGCATGTCAATCAGGTTTGAACTCTAGTAGACTGCCCCAAGGGCATAGTGCCTATTGGGAACAAGTAGATCTACAAGATAAAGACTGATGGTGATGGCAAGGTTGACGCCTATAAGGCCAGGCTTGTGGTAAAGGGTTATACCCAGAAAGACAGGATTGATTACCACGATACCTTCTCGCCCGTAGCCATGATCAAGTCTATTCGCATGATACTTACTATAGCTGCCTACCACGATTATGAGATATGGAAAATGGACGTAGAGACGGCTTTCCTTAATGGATTCCTCGAGGAGGAAATCTATATGGAGCAACCTAAAGGCTTTGTGTCCGAAGCCGATATTCAGAAAGTATGCAAGCTTCGGCGTTCCATTTATGGACTGAAGCAAGCATCGCGTAGTTGGAACCTTCGTTTTGACGAGGCGGTCAAAGAGTTTCACTTCGTGCAAAATGAAGAGGAACCTTATGTAAGCAAGAGGGTTAGTGGGAGCAAGATCGCATTCTTAGTACTATATGTGGATGACATTCTACTAATAGGAAATGATGTGGGAATGCTCAGTTCTGTGAAAGCTTGGCTTTGGAGTAATTTCTCCATGAAAGACTTGGGAGAAGCTACCTATATTCTTGGTATTCGGCTCTACTGGGATAGAGCGAAGAGAACAATAGGTCTTTCCCAAGCCCTCTATATAGATAAGATCTTAAAGCGATTTGAGATGGATGATTCAAAAAGAGGGTTCCTACCGATGTGACATGGAATAAAACTCTACTTGAAGATGTGTCCACAAAGTGAGGAACAAGGAAAGGAAATGAGTAATATACCATATGCTTCGGACGTGGGTAGCCTTATGTATGCTATGTTGTGTACAAGACCTGACATCGCGCATGCTGTAAGCGTGGTGAGTAGGTTTTAGGTAAACCCGGGTAGGGAACATTGGACTACCGTAAAGAATGTTCTCAAGTACTTCAGAAAGACTAGAGATATTGTTCTGATGTATGGCGGTGGAGAATTGGATGTGGTGGGATTCACTGATACGGACTTCCAAGGACTGAAGGACGACTCGATGTCTACTTTTGGCTACATAGTTACTCTTAATGGAGGAGCAGTATCTTTACGTAGCGCCAAGCAAAGCGCGACTGCTGATTCCACCTGTCAGGCTGAGTATCAAGCAGCCTCGGAGGCTTGCAAGGACGGGTTCTAGATTAAGAAGTTTCTGGGAGAACTTCAAGTGATACCATGTGTTGAGCTGCCTGTTCTGCTATACTGAGACAACGACGGAGCTGTAGCGCAGGCCAAGGAGCCGAGGTTTCACAACAGCACCAAACATATTGAGAGGAAGTATCATCTCGTAAGAGAATTTGTTCGCGAGGGTTACATTGTGCTGCACAGAGTAGACTCGGCCGACAACGTCGCTGATCCACTGACCAAGCCACTTTCTCAGACTAGCTTGGAGCGTCATATGGAGAACATTGGTATTAAATACCATAGTGTGTGGCATTGAGTGCAAGTGAGAGATTGTTAGAAGTATGCCCTCGAAAGCCACTCAGAGGATGTTGAGTGAGGGCATTGTACTTGTAATTATGTAAATCATTAATATAAGGCAATAGATGTTTCTTTATTTACTGGCAGTTATTGGCATTACTAACTCGTAAATATACATATAGAAACTAGTCCGTGTATTTGAGAGCAAAACGTTCCACTCCTTATTGGATAAGGGGGTCGGCACTGTAAAGGTTTATAGCTCAAATACTTAATCGTTCGCAAGTCGATGAAACTTGACTGGGCGTTAAGTTTATGTGAAGACTTGTATGATGTGTTCTTTGACATGGAGAGTGCCTATCGAACATTAATGGTTAGTGGGAGCACACGGAATAGGTATGCTAATTGAATTAGTATACTCGAAACGACTCACCCTCGATTCGTCGCACGGATTTCACTCCGGGACAGTCAATGATGGAATCGAAAGGTTGTGATAGGTATTCGTGAACCTTCGACTTGAGGATTTAGTAGGGATGTGCTTGTGACATTAAAATTTCATTAGAGTAGTTCGACCCTATAAACCGGGAGGTGGGGGTCAACCTTGACGTGCATCTTAACGGGCAAGTAGCAGGTCCTACTTAATACCAAGATAGAATTTATTCTCCCGTTAGTGAGGGGTTATATGTCCTATGCGGTTATTTGAAGATGAGATCAAAAGTCTTTTGCCAAAGCATTGGAGCTAGTTGTATTGGATACACGAGAGCTCAATGATCTCGATTTGCATTAACACATGCATAGTGTCAAGTACAGATAGGGTTTAACTGACCGTGACCCTATAACTTGATCGGGACATTTGAAAAAACAGTTTATACGTATACTGGTATTCACGATATAATGGTTCTTGAATGATCCCAATCATTCGTTCTCAGTTGGGGTACAGTGTAGGCCGCCAGGCTGGCTAGGTGGTGCTAATACTCTTTGGTTCCTCCCATTGCTGACTGAGACGAATCTACCGAGTCACGCAATAGAATTGACGACGGAATGAATCGAGCTTAATCTCTCATTATGAATATTAGATATTGGATATCTAATTTGGGACATTGGATGTCTAAATTGATTTATTGGATAAATTAATTTACGGCCTAATTAATTAAATAAATTACCGGGTGATTAATTTAATTCATGAATATAATTATTTCTTGGAGAAATTAATTATGTCATTAAGTATTTGATATGATTAATTAATTGGAGTTTATCTATTTGTGCAGTGGAAAAATAAACAGATCAAACTAAATAAATCTGAACCCCTAAGAGAATCGATCAACCATCATATATAATATAGAATAACAAAGTATTAATTAGGAATCATACTCTTGAAGTCCTTTGATTAAATGTCGAAGGAAAAATGAGCCAAGCTTTAGCAAACTCCCGAGCACCGAAAATATCATGCCTCTAGGTATCACGCGTCGGAAGAGTACCGGGAAATTTTTCTACCTTCTTATTCTCTAAGAATACGGCTAGAAGTAGATAGAATTAGCTTGTTTATATTTTGTAAATGCTCAAAGTATTTTATAAAAATTAATTTCTCACAAAATCACACTTAGAATATAAGTGCAAAAACTTAGAATATTTTTCTCTCCCTCTCATTAATGCTCATGGCCAAAGGTATTAAATGAAGTGAGGATGATGTTGTTTTTATAACATAAAAACACCCCACTTCAAATAGTATCAAATAAGATATTTTATGATAAATTATACACCATATATAAAATAAGTCCCCACATTATCACACCATATCTCACACCATGCCAAAATTGGTGATAGGTCACCAAGTGACAAAATAGGATGGGGGGATACTTTAGTTTATTAAGGTCGGTTCATTTCGGTCCCTGAAATGAACCATCGTGTATCTAGTCTGATATATTAACCTTGATACGTCTCAATATTAATACAATTAATTAATACAATTTATAAATTATATTAAAAACAAATTCTCTAAGAAATAAAATTAGTTACCTAGTAACTTATTTAATTCACAAAAATGATTTAATATATCCAATAGATTAAATTAGACATCCAATGTCCAATATTAACCAAGAGAGTATAATCTAAAAATAATTCCTCGTCAATTCCTGTGCCGCGACTTTGTAGGTTTGTCTTAGTTAGCACTGGGAGGATCTAATGAGTTACAGCAGCACCTAGCCAGTTCCATGGCCTACACGGTAACCTAACTAAGAATGAATGATAAGGACCATTCCAAAACCTTTACGTTATGAATATTGTATACATATAAACCCTTTAATCGTATGTCCCGGTCAAGCATTAAGGTCACGGTAATGTCAAACCATATTGTAACTTGACTCTATGCATTTATTAATGCAAAACTGAGATCACCGAGTTCTCGGGTATCAAATACAACTAGCTCTAAATGCTTTGGCCAAAGGCTTGTGATTTGATTTGCCTCTAAATGCATAGGACATTTTACCTTCTCACTTATAGGAGAAAGAATCATATCTTGGTATTCAGTATAGCCTGTTACTTGCCCACTAAGTTACACTTCGAGGTTGACCCCACCAACCGGTGATTGGGTCGAACTACTCTAATGACTAACTTAATGTCACAAGCACATATCCTACTGAATCCTCAGAGTGAAGGCAAAATGTTATAGGCGATGAGTCAAAGGTTCATGTATACCTATCATAACCTCTCGATTCAGTCATTAACTATCCCATAGTAAAATCCATGTGACCAGATCGAGGTGAGTCGAGTCCGGGTATACTAATCCCGTTAGCATACCTACAACATGTGCTCCCACTAACCCTTAGTGAAGACATGCACTCTCCATGTCAAAGTACATATGTCATACAAGTCTTGTCTAAACTTAATATCCAGTTAAGTTTTATCGACTTGCGAACCAATTTAAGCATTCAGGCCCTAAACACCTTATCTTCATAAGGAGCGGAATGTTTGCGCTCAAATGCAAGGACTATTATTATATATACCAAATCACGATGCAAATGATATACAATAATATAGCAATAATAAAGGCCTTATTCAATTTATGTTCATAATTACAATACAATGCTCTCACTCTCTCATCATTTGAGTGGCATTCGCGGGCATATTTTTAACAATCCCCAACTTGCACTCAATGCCACAAACTAAGATATCTAATACCCATACTATCTAGATGTTGCTTTATGACCATCTCAGATAGTGGCTTGGTCTGTGGATTAGCGAAGTTATTTGCTATGTTTACTCTCTGCATTGTAACATTCCCCTTCTGAACCATTTCTCTAAGAAAATGAGTGTCTCAATTTATTTGGTATTGTGGTGAGCCCTAGGCTTCTTAGCCTGTGCAACAGCTCCGTCGTTGTCGCACAACAGCGCCACAGGCTTATCTGAGTCAGTGACCACATGTAGTACCTCAATAACCATCTTAATCCAAAATGCTTCTTTAGCAGCCTCTAGGGCTGCCTGATATTCGATCGGACATGTGGAAACTGCAGTCGCGCTTTGCTTGGCACTTCTTCAATACACTACTCCACCATTTAGAGTAAAGATATACCCTAATGTGGACATCTTCCCATCCATGTCTCTTGAGAACTCCGAATCCGTATAACCCACCACTTTGAGTTCTCCACCGCCATATGTAAGAACCAAGTCTTTAGTCCTCTTCAGGTACTTAAGAATGTTCTTTACTGCAGTCGAATGTTCCTACCCAGAATTTGACTGAAACCGACTTACTATGCTCACAGCATATGCTGTCACTGTTCTAGTGCAAATCACAGCGTACATGAAGCTACCCACCGACAAAGCATAGGGTACCTTGCGCATTCCCTCTCTGTCTTCCTCACTTCGATATCATATTTCTAAAAAAGTTTTATGCCATGTCTGATAGGCAGGAACCCTCTTTTAGACTCTTCCATCCTAAATCTCTTCAGGATCTTTTCTATATAGAGGGCTTGGGAAAGACGTATCACCTTTTTGCACTACCCCAGTAGAGACGAATACCTAGAATATATGTGGCTTCTCCCAAGTCTTTCATTGAGAACTCACTATAAAGCCAAGCTTTCACAGGACTGGGCATTCCTACGTAGTTTTCTATAAGTAGAATGTCATCCACATATAGTATTAAGAACACAATTTGGCTCACACTAACCTTATTGTAAATACATGACTCTTCTTTGTTTTTGACAAAATCAAACTATTTGATTGTCTCATCTCATAAAAACGAAGATTCCATCTTTGTGAAGCTTGCTTCAATGCATAAATGGCACGCTGAAGCTTGCGTACTTTATGAATATCGGTCTCATATATGAAGTAGGTTGTTCCATAGAGATCTCCTCCTTGAGGAATCCTTTAAAAATGCCGTTTTCACATCCATTTGCCATATTTTATAATCTAAGTGGCCTGCTAAGGTCTCGAAGTAATCGATTCCCACTCTTTGGGAACAACCCTTTGCTACAAGCCTCGCCTTATAGGTATCAATCATACCATATCCATCAGTCTTTATCTTGTAGATCTATTTATTCGCAATAGGCACTATGGCCTTAGTACGATCTACTAAAGCCAGACATGATTAGCATGTATAGAGTATATCTTAGCTTCCATAGCCTCTCGCCACTTTGCGGAGCCCACATCTATCATCGCTTGGTCATATGTAGAGGGATCATTCTCTTGTCTACTTTTTGTTATCTCATGAGGACCTAGTTCCTATTGATGCAGATAGACATACCTCTAAAGTAAATGAGAAGCTCTACTAGACCTGCGAGGTTGTGTTTGTATTTTATAAGGTTCTGTTCCAATATCTTGTACATGTGTCTCGATTGGTGTTTCTATTATTTCTTCTCAAGAAATATTTCTACCTACACCTACTTCCTAAATAAACTCATCTTCAAAGAAGTGTTCTTTTAAAGCAACAATGATCCTATGATCTTCATGCATGTAGAATATATATCCCATGGAATCCACTGGATATCTTATGAAACGACCCTTCTATAACACCCCCAAATCCCATTGGGTAATTACAGTGTCGTGGACCCCACACCCTGAGATCCACCAGGCGAACATGACTAAAATACATTAAAATTAACCAACAAGAGGGATCACAGTCCCTACCATGATATCCGACACAATATTGCGATAAGGAATTTCAATGACAACGATGGGCCTACATGGCAAAAAATAAAATACAACAACATCCACGAGCATCTGCTCGGGTAATACATGATGATAATGACCGACAAACTGGAGAACACTCTAATTGACTGACCAACATGAACAACTCGGACTAGTATCGCTCGAATGCCTCGTCGCCATCATCATGCCCCTGTGTCTCAACTCTATCCTCGCAAGCACCTAATATATGAAAACATGTTCCACCCCCATGGGGTCAGTCATCCAGATAATGAACATCAAATACATGTATAACATGATATGCATCCAAAGGCAGAATGAAACGGTACAATAATAATAATAATACGAGATGCTCACAAACCAAGGTAAGAACCGAGCATTCGTGAAACACTATGCCCACGACATACTATTAATACCTGTTCAACATGTTAGAACATAAGTGCCCAACGGCGAATCATAATCATAGAGTACCATAATGAATTACACGACATGAACCAAACCAGAACTGAATTAATTATGAGTCACAATGCACGAAGGCTCCAATGAAATTATCGAGACATCACAAAGACCTGCAAGCCACTCAGCCGAAGCTATCAAATATCACAATCACCTGAAGCCAAAACAGCCCGAAGCTGTATCGATTAGGGCTGAAGCCACGGCACGAAGCCATATCAAAATTAGGGCCGAAGCCACGGCACGAAGCCGTATCACAATTATGGCCGAAGCTTCGGCACGAAGCCGTATCGCAATTAGGGCTGAAGCCACGACACGAAGCCGTATCAAAATTAGGTCTGAAGCCATGGCACAAAGCCATATCACAATTAGGGCCGAAGCAACAGCACGAAGCCGTATCACAATTAGGGCCGAAGCCACGGCACGAATCCGTGTCACAATTAGGGCCGAAGCCACAGCATGAAGCCGTATCACAATTAGGGACGAAGCCACGGCACGAAGCCGTATCACAATTAGGGCCAAAGCCACAGCACGAAGCCGTATCACAATTAGGGCCGAAGCCACGGCACGAAGCCGTATCACAATTAGGCCATCCAATGGCCGTGACCTACTGAATTGTAGGTGTTGGAAACCCAACCGTGAAGGTTAAAGCCCCAAACTTACCCATAATGAGCACTAGCCGAGATTAGCATCCAAAACAAAATTAATCATAAATGGCAACGATCGCAAGATTACCGAATTCACGAGAATGATAGTGTGCTGCCTTGATTCGGCCAACACGATAATGATGACTCACGGATGGGCACCGTCCTCGGCTTCCCAATTCAATACCTCGATTACCTTAGAATGGTCAATCGGTAACAACGACACAACGGATGGGAACTATCCTCGATAGCCCCAATTCAATACCTCGATTGCCTTAGAATGGCCAACCGATAACAATGATGCAGTGGATGATTCAATACCCCAATTGCCTCAGAACGGCCAATCGATAACAATGATACAATGAATGATTGAGCACCTCGATTGCTTTAGAACGGCCAATCGATAACAATGATACAATGAATGATTGAGCACCTCGATTTCCTTAGAACGGCCAATCGATAACAATGATATAATGAATGCCTCGGCACCTTTATGGCTACCGACGAAGAAGATGAGAACGAATACAACAATGACTTCAATCGGACAATACAATATGAATGACAGGACGCCAACATTAATAACAATTACAACAATGTCTTAGATCGACATCAATATTAACAACAACAATCGATACATCGATACCGCGAACCGACTATCGACAGTAACATTAACAACGAGTATCTCAATGCCTTACCGGCCATTAATCAACAATAGTAAACATCTGCCATAATTGCCGAAAGGTATCGTATCGAACGATCTCTTAATATCAATGAACTCATGAAGAGACTAAGTCTCGGAACGATACAACACATTCATACACATATATGATAACATTAATCTCATTGACAAGTATAAAACTTGCCTCAACCGAAGGCGATGAATTCCTTCCACAAACAACGAACAACGTCCTCCGATAAACACAAGTACTCGAACAACCTTGAATGAAATACAATTCATTCAATATCACAATATCAATCGAAATCAACACAACGACCGAAAGAAACTCTTTGAGACATTTAATCGAACACTAAATGTTCAAAGTTCCTCAAGAACCTAAGAATCATCAATCGGGTTGAACGAATCGAAAATATGGATATACAATCCATAGAACACGATTAATAATGTTCACTAGCATCAACCGATTCATCAAATTCGGATGAACAATGAAAATCAAGAAGAAATCCCAAAAATCAAATTCTAGGAGATTTTATGAAATTACCTCGATCTGACGAAGAACAAGGATTTGATGTTGTTATAATCGACATGAATCCTCAAAAACGTTTAGAAATCGATTGGAATCGACCAAAAACTCCACTCCCCAATTTTCCCGTCGTCAGCCGCCACCCGGGTGAAGAAATGTGATGAAAATGAGGTATGTCTGGTCACAGGCCTATATATGGCCGACAGACTTACGGCCATAACCAGTAGGGCCTTACAACCATAACTCGGCCCTTACGGGTTACGGCCGTACCCGGCAGGTCCTTACGGCCGTAACCGGCATTCGTCCGGAAGCTGCCTGGCGCCCGTATGGCCGTAACTCTCGGCCCTTATGGCCGTAACCGGAATTCGTCAGGCCATGCCTTCCGATCACTTACGGCCGTAACCAGCACCTTACAGCTGTAACTCGGCCAGACTAGTACCAGCTCAAGACTGTGCGGACGTGACTCGGCCGTGGCCACCCCCGACGGCCTGGACAAGCCCGAAACCCGAACCTGAATATGAATCGAAGATACGGTTACGAAGTACTCGCAAAGATGAATCTAAGAGCTAAGAGAACACACGATTCCGACCACCCGAAGGCTTGAAATTCGACAACGAAAAGTAATTACCCCAAACTTTGGGAAATTACGAAAATAGCCTAAAATGTCCGAAATACACGATACACGATCGAAACACCAAGCCAAAGCTCGCAACATGAATTATAACATTAAATGAACTTGCGAGAAACTCGAAACAATAGTTTCGGACGACATACGCAGGAATCGAACTCAAGTGCGGAAAAGCCGTTTAAGAACATGGAACTCAACAAAACGATACCGAAACAACTCGGATGACAAAAAGTGCAGAATTAAATATTCTTAGAATGACGAAACGGTCACAACGGAGTCGCTAAGATGGACTTTCGCGAAAAAAAAAAATTGCCGGAAAATCAAAATTGCGGATATTACATACTACCCCCCTTAAAAGAAGTTTCGTCCCGAAACTTAAAACAAGTAGGGAGCAGCAATATCCCACCAGGAAAAGTCAACGAGATACACAAGAACAAGAATGATCACAATGAATGATAATGAATCGAAATCCAACAAGGATCAAGAATGATTCACCGGGGTGAAATGATAACGTAATGAGTGATAGCTCAAATGAAATGATTCAAACCATTGTTCCCCGTAAGTGAATGATTAGTTTGATAAGTATAAGTCTCAATGTGAATGATATATGATGAATGAATTATTTGAATGAATGAACGACAAATGAAATGAATGCTTATACTATTACCGAGCAAGAATTAACTTGTTCAAAACCGGTGATGAATGTCCTTACCTCTGGCTCTCGAAGCCTGATAGGACCCCTCGGATGATGCACGGGCTGGAGTAACAAAATCCATTGAGGCTTTTGAGCCCTCTCGAGATCTACCGGCACTAGAACTCCTATAATATTTCTGAAGGTGTCCCTGTCTCCCACACAAAAAACAAACAACGGCATGCATCGAGCACCGGGTACTGCGATGTCCTATTGTATCACAGTTAAAGTAAACAACAGTCGAACTCGTCGTCTGAGAAGAAACTGCTCTCCCAGCATGAAGACGACTAGAAAACAATCTCTTGGGCATCGGAGTCTGATGTCCTTCTGACAGCTCTTTCCATACCGAGGCAGGAAAGTCACATGATAATTACAGATTCCGTATGAAGATCGCATTATGATTACGAGCCGGAATGATAACAATGAGCATACATGATCTAACACAATGAATGCATTAATAATGCAAGAAAATGATCGTCAACATGATGCCAGAATATGATAAGATCGCATGAAAGATCAAGTGAGGTGACATGATTATCTGATGAAATTCCTGAAATGATTATCTTGAACAAGTTAATAGGATTGAAATTTCGATCCATAAGATCAACAACTGAACCACGATATGGACTGGATGATTAATGAATTAACTGAGCAATGAGATTTACTGAGTGATGAATGAATTAACTGAGCAATGAGATTGACTGAGTGATGAATGAATTAACTGAACAATGAGATTGACTGAGTGATGAATGAATTAACTGAACAATGAGGTTGACTGAGTGATGAATGAATTAACTGAACAATGAGATTGACTGAGTGATGAATGAATTAACTGAACAATGATATTGACTGAGTGATGAATGAATTAACTGAACAATGAGATTGATCGAGTGATGAATGAATTAACTGAACAATGAGATTGACTGAGTGATGAATGAATTAACTGAGCAATGAGATTGACTGAGTGATGAATGAATTAACTGAACAATGAGATTAACTGAGTGATGAATGAATTAACTGAACAATGAGATTAACTGATCTGACCAACATGACCAAGTCTTATATGCCATTTCAAAACTTTATTGGTTTCATCCCTACCACGTTTTCTAGTTATAGTATTCACAACTACTTTGTTGCTGAGCTTTAGATGATACAATCCATTTAACAATGTAGCAGTGCCCACTAGTTTATTTCTGAAATAAATTTTGCAGGTACCATCACCAATGAAAAATGAAAAGCCTTTTCGGTCCATGACCGGAATGGATACAATGTTTTTGTGCCCCTTGGACAAAATAAGTACATATTCTAAAGTAAAAATAAATCTGGATTCTAAACCCAAAAGAAGTGATCCTATGTCGGTCGCCTCGACACTATGCCCGCTTCCGACTGTGATCATAACTTCTCCAGCTCCAAGCTTCCTACTTTGTTCCACATTCTGATTCACGGTACAAATATGAGAACTAGCACCAGAATCCAGTATCCAGGAAGTAGAAAAATACAGTAGCAGAACAATTTGTTTCCAAAACTAAAAGATTTGTACCTGAAGTGCCATGAAGAATCGGACAGTCTTTAGCCCAGTGGCCCAGCTCACCGCACTTGAGAGAAGTGTAACACCCCGAGATATTCGGAATAATTACAGCGCCGTAAACTCTTTAAGTAAGGATTTACAAGGCTAATTTAAAAGAAATGTAAATATAATCCAATCGTACAACTGAAGTTCAAAATACAGATTTGGTTCAACTGATCCAATGAGTTAATTTATAAAACCATATCGAAATGACATTATTAAAACAGACGTACTCGAGTACTAAATGAACCAAGAAGACAAATCACAATAACAATAAACATCAACCACATCACTGAGCCATTTCATCGTCACCTTGATCTTGTGGTTGCTTCCTCGCTCCTAGGCTACATGAACATAATAACAATGTCCACCCCCGAAGGGGTTAGCAAAACAATGCTAGTACAAGTATCATAATACATAAATCATCAGTGCATCATGAAATATGCAAAACGGACTTCCGTCATCGGAATCCAACGATGTGAATCCTCACGATTCCATCAACACTATACAGGGTAATCCAGCGATCCAGCGCCCTTGGTATAGATCCCCATGATGATCCCGTCGGACCAACGCATGGTGGAAAACCCGTCCAGCGATCCAGCGCCCTCAGCATAGATCCCCATGATGATCCCGCCAGACCAACGCATGGTGGACATTCGATCCAGCGCCCACAGCATAGATCCTCATGATCCCCTCGGATCATTTATACCATAAACCAATCAATTATGCATACATATATGTATTTCAATATGTTCATCAATACGAACAATTAACAACGAATACCACGAGAAATTACAGAAATACATCTCATATTTGACAACATGAACAAAACCATAAGCATGATCAAGGTTCCAATATAAATCAAACTCAACATATGATACTTGCCTCGAAAATGGCAAGAATGGAAATACTTCAACAAATGACACGCGTCCGTATGTCACCACCCCTCGATCGTCCCCTATGAAAGGCTCGGACCTAAGAAATAATAAAGAATTCCTCTCAATTCGTACGAACGTCTAATAATCCGGTTTACGGCCGCAAGCTCAAAAAAATGAATTCTGTCTGAACTACTTAGCGCGCGCTACGTACTCTACGTAACGTGCGCTAAGCCTGCCCGTTAACGTACGCAAATGACCAGGCTTACCGTGCGCTAGCGTATGCGGCAGTCTTCTACGAGCAGTGCCACGCACGATGATATAACGTACGTTACGTATCCAACGTAGCGCACGTTACTCATTCCCGATAGCGCACGTTAATATATACATCTTAGCGTGCGCTAATCGTGCATGGCAGTCACTACTGGGTAGAACTTGAGCTAAAGGTGATGAAACTCATGAAATCCTCAGTGTTAATACATGCCAACTCCGTGCATATCATGCTCATACGGTTTATGAAAGATCTTTATGGATTAAATGACTACGAGACACCAGGATACGTATCATCATTACTACACCATAATTCATCTTGATCTCGAGAAAGTATCCTAAGTTCCCTTCGTCCTACGTTACAAAACGCATGATTCCAATATGTAAAACATAACATCTTGATAATCTCCACCTACTGGTCATAATCGGTTTGAAGATACATGAATATGCTTAGGAGTCCATATACTAAAAAGGTTCAAAGGATTATACGATGAATAAGTGCCGAAACGTCAAAAATATCCTTCTAACACATGATGTTCGAATATTAACGAATTTATCTGACTAGATAAACACGATCAAACGTCCTTCAGAATACTACTAATATTGGTGAATAATCACCTACCTCAAAGTAGTAAGAACAAGGAGGAAATTCGAAGCAATCCAACGCCGAAGGTTTGAACACCAATCCTCCAATGATCTACAATCTTCAACACGCGCTAGGATGCCGGCAAGAAGTGTTTAGGATGAAGAGAGTGTCTTTCTAAGTTCAAGAATTCGAATGGGGGAGTGAAAAATCTGAAAATATGAAAAAGGATGATGTCCTATATATAGAAAATGGTTATTAGCGCGCGCTAGCCCATATTCATAGCGTGCGCTAACGGCTATTTGAAACGCTACTGATTTCACTGTACTCAGCCTTTAGCGTGCGCTACCCTCATGTGAGTAGCGTGTGCTAACGCGTTGACTTGGCTTTTTCCCGAAAGCCGTCCAGGTTCATCCCGGCACAATCTGACCAAGATCGCAGGCCTGATCTCACCTGCCACACGTCTTAATCATATTGACCACGTATAGCGTGCGCTAAGGTTCCTTCGTAGCGTGCGCTATGGATCCAAGTTAGCGTACGCTACACTTAGATGATAGCGTGCACTACAAGCGCAGAAACACAAGTTATAAATCACATTCATGAAATCATACGCTCAACTACACCGGATTATGAAATACGGAAAATAATACTCAGATCAAAGTGCAACAATTACAATATCACAAGTTCCAAATACATATCAGAAATCTCGGGTATTACATCCTTCCTCCCTAAAAAGAAGTTTCGTCCCAAAACTTAAGATGAAAACAACTCCGGATATCTAGTCTTCATACTGTCCTCTGTTTCCCAAATGGCCTCTTCAACTCCGTGTCGTGACCATTGTACTTTAACCAAGTGTATTGGTTTATTCCTCAATTGTTTGATCCGACTCTCAAGTATCTTGATTGGTCTCTCTTCGAAGGTGCCGTCATTAGCTATCTCGATCTCGTCGAAATCAATGACGTGACTGGGGTCCGGTACATACTTCCGCAATTGGGATACGTGAAACACATTGTGAACGTGACTCAGCGATGGCGGTAAGGCCAATCTGTAAGCTAAATCCCCAACTCTCTCTAGGACCTCAAATGGCCCGATATATCTCGGACTTAGCTTACCTTTCCTCCCAAAACGGAAAATCCCTCGTGTAGGAGACACCTTCAATAGTACATGGTCCCCAGCGTCGAAATCTAGAGGGCGACGACGTACGTCTGCATAAGACTTATGTCGACTCTGGGCATTCAACAGTCTCTCTCGAATCAAAGCTATCTTCTCTTGAGTCTGAACTATCAATTCCGGTTCCGTCCCGATCAAGTCCGAAGAATCATCCTAGCACAGGGGTGATCGACACCTTCTCCCGTACAAAGCTTCAAATGGTGCCATCTTAATAGAAGCATGCCAACTATTATTGTAGGTGAATTCAATCAATGGCAAATGAATTTCCCAATCAGTTGACCAATCCAAAGCACAAGCTCTAAGCATGTCTTGTACTGTTTGTATAGTCCTTTCGGACTGACCGTCCATTTGGGGATGATAATCCGTGCTAAAGTTGAGCTCAGTCCCAAAAGCCCTGTGAACTGCCTTCCAGAAGTGCGACACGAAGCGACCATCTCGATCCGAAATAATGGTCTTCGGCGTCCCATGCAATCTGACTATCTCCACAATAAATACTCGCGCCAATCTCTCGGGTCCCCATGTATCTTTAATTCCTAGGAAATGAGCCGACTTGGTTAGTCGATCAACTACAACCCAAATCATGTTCATTCCCGTTCTAGTCCTTGGCATACTGGTGATGAAATCCATCGAGATATCCTCCCACTTCCACTCAGGGATCGGAAGTGGCTTTAACATTCCGGCAGGTCGCTGATGTTAAATCTTAACTTGCTGACAAGTCAAACACTTCGAAACGTACTCTGCTACGTCCTTATTCATATTCCCCCACCAGAAGTTTTGTTTTAGATCCTTGTACATCTTACTGCTGCCCGGGTGGATAGAATAAGGTGCACTATGAGCTTCTTTCAGAATTGCCCGTCTCAAATCATCATCATCGGGAACGCAAAGTCGACTCTGAAATCTCAGAACTCCATCATCTTGTATCACGAATCCTGGGGCTTTTCCTTTCTTTACTTCATCACATAACCGAAGGATCAGAGAATCGTTCAACTGCTTAGATTTGATCTCCTCGACTAGTGATGAAGTCAGTTCCATCACATATAGTTGCCCTTGGATTCCTGGTGCCCATACTTCAATCCCTTCGCGGATCGGTTCATTGAATCTTTGGTTTGGGATGTAAGTGCTTCCAACACTCGAAGAGAAACAGGTTTACGGCTCAAAGCATCGGCTACTACGTTTGTTTTACCCGGATGGTAGAGAATCTCCAAGTCGTAATCCTTGATCAATTCCAGCAACTTTATCTGCCTCATGTTTAATTCTTTCTGGCTGAAAATATACTTGAGGCTCTTATGTCTGACAATGAGTGCCGTACAAATAATGTCTCCAAATTTTCAATGCAAAGACTACAGCTGCTAGCTCCAGATCATGAGTCGGGTAATTAACCTCGTACGGTTTCAACTGCCGAGAAGCATAAGCAATCACCATATCCTTCTGCATCAACACACAACCCAGACCCTGATTTGAAGCGTCGCGGTATACCATGAATCCATCAGTCCCATCTGGTAACGCTAATATAGGTGCTGTCGTCAGTCTCTTCTTAAGTTCATCAAAACCAGTCTAGCATTTCTCATCCCACGTAAACTTTTGAGTTTTCTGTAACAGCTGAGTGAGCGGACGAGCAATTTTGGAAAATCCCTCTACAAAGCGGCGATAATATCCAGCAAGTCCTAGGAAACTCCGGACTTCTTTCACGCTATTAGGAACTTCCCATTCCAAGATTGCTTCGACTTTCTTCGGGTCCACCTGAACTCCGTCAGCTGATATTACATGCCCAAGGAAAGTTACTTCCCTAAGCCATAACTCGCATTTGGAAAGCTTTGCATACAGCTGTTCCTTCCTCAAGGTGCTCAAAACTACACGCAAATGTTCGGCATGCTCCTCTGCGTCCTTCGAATATATCAAGATGTCATCAATGAAGACGACCACAAATTTATCCAAGTATTCTAAGAATACCCGATTCATCAATTGCATGAATACCGCAGGAGCATTGGTAAGTCCAAATGGCATCACTACAAATTCATAATGCCCGTACCGGGACCTGAAAGCAGACTTAGGTATATCCGATTCCTTAATTCTCAACTGATGGTATCCTGATCGCAAGTCAATCTTCGAGAATACCCTTGCCCCTTGCAGTTGATCAAACAAGTCATCGATCCGAGGTATAGGATACTTATTCTTGATCGTCATCTTGTTGAGCTCCCTGTAATCAATACACAGTCGGAGGGATCCGTCTTTCTTCCGAACAAAGAGAACGGGCGCTCCCCAAGGAGAAACGCTAGGTTGAATATAACCCTTATGTAACAATTCCTCCAGTTGCTTCTTTAACTCATACATCTCGGTTGGCGCGATGTGGTATGGTGCTCTGGAAATAGGAGCGGCTCCAGGCTCTAATTCGATAGTGAATTCCACCTCTCTCTACGGAGGTAACCCAGGCAGTTCGTCAGGAAATACATCGGAGAATTCATTCACAACTGGAATAGATGAGAGCTCTACTCCTTCCTCTTTCCTCATGGCATAGCACTAAAGTCCATGACATCCCTGCTTCAGCAATTTCACGGCTTTCATTGCTTTGATCAATTTTCCCGAGCTTCCCAGTCTCCATCCTCAGAATAAGTGTTCAGATCCGTCATCAGCAATGATAGAAATGACTCTCTTTCGGTAATTCAGAATAGCTCCATAACGGTTGAGCCAATCGTCTCCGAGAATTAAATCGTCACCATAGATGTCAACTACAATAAGATTCGATAGCCAATCTCTCCCTCCTATAGACACTGGAAAATCTCTAGCTTCTAGGGTTCCCACAATTTTCTCTCCGCTCGGTAAACCCACAACATAAGGTTCACAATTATACAAGCACGAGATTTTCAAACGATTAACACAGTTCAATGATATAAAGGAATGCGTAGATCCCGAATCGAACAAGACACTAACGGGTTGCAAAAGGATCTGAATCGTACCTGATGCAATAGCTGTGTTCTGATCATCCTTCTTCATCTCATAAATACGCGGAGGAACGGACCGAGCACTGGATGCCTCTCTTTTCCCAACATTCTGCTACGGGAAACCGCTTTGCTGCGTCTGGTTTACACTAGTGTCCTTCGGAACCGGTACAGGGGTGCGAGTACCAAAAGATTGAGTCGCATTCCCACAAAATGTTGCGCGATGCCCTTCCTGTCCACACTCGAAACAGGTCACGGCAGGCGCGAAACAGTCACGTCGAACATGCCCCGCTTTGCCACAGTTATAACATTTCTTCCCTGCGTCTGAAACGGTTGGTGCTGCCCGAAACTTCTTTCCACCTCGAGACGGAAGCGGAGGCCTCCGGAATGAATGAATAGAGGACTTGACCCTTCGAGGCCCGCTACTCTTATTCTCCGTGAAGTTGCCAGCCACTTTCTGCTTCTTTGCTTTCGTTGATTTCTCTACTGCTGCCTCTTTCATATCATAGGCCAGCGCCTTGTCATGATACTGTCGCAAACTGGTACAATCAAATCCGGACATATATTGCTGAATTTCCGGCTTCATTCGCATGTCGAAATGAAAAATCCTCTCTGCCTCGGTTCTGACCAAGTGACGCACATAAGTCAGCTGGTGATTAAAAGTCTTAATCACGTCCGTCACAGATGCTTCTGAATTTTGTGGTGAGAAAAATTCCCGGACTCGGGCCTCTCTAACTGGGCGAGGACAATACTGCGCTTCCATCATTAATTTGAATTCCGTCCAGTCAACATTATGCTCCTCCGGTCGAATGGCCTCCCACCAGTCGAAAGCCTCCCCTGTCAGAAGATCTTGGGCGGCCAGGAACCTTTCTATCGTTGGGACAGTTAATCCCATAAAAATCTTCTCTAACTCCTTGACGGTGGTCCCAAGAAGGCGTCTCGGTGAAGCTGTCAAATTTCGGAGGATGCAATTTGATCACCTCGGTAAGCCATTTGTCTCCCGATTATCCACGTTATCTGCTTTGTCCCATCGTAAATCTGCATGCGATCCACAACTTGAGCAAACTGGTTTATCTGAGCAACCACCTGCTGAAGCACTCCCGGCACGTTAGGATCTGCATTATTATTTGCTGATCCCTGTTGTCCCCCGGAATGGGAATCCGTTCGGCTAGCTGTTATTTCTGGGGAAGACACCGAATCTTTTTGTCTAGCATTTCCACATTCGCGTCCACGACCGCGTCCGCGTCCACGACCTCCTCTCAACATACTGTAAACACAAATACACAATATCCAGGGTAAACTTTCTAAAAGTACGTCCATCAATGTTCACAAAACATGAATTAAATAAAACGGTAGTATTTGAGATTAGGAAACTTACAACCACGGTCCACACGACGATGCTGGCTCAGCAGTGATGTTACAAACGACCCATAATCAGATAACATAAACAGACCCAACTAACCCGACTGCCAAGATATCCATGAATCTTAGCTCCGATACCATATTCTGTAACACCCCGAGATATTCGGAATAATTACAGCGCCGTAAACCCTTTAAGTAAGGATTTACAAGGCTAATTCAAAAGAAATGTAAATACAATCCAATCGTACAACTGAAGTTCAAAATACAGATTTGGTTCAACTGATCCAATGAGTTAATTTATACAACCATATCGAAATTACATTATTAAAACAGACGTACTCGAGTACTAAATGAACCAAGAAGACAAATCACAATAACAATAAACATCAACCACATCACTGAGCCATTTCATCGTCACAGCCGATCTTGTGGTTGCTTCCCCGCTCCTCGGCTACCTGAACATCAAAACAATGTCCACCCCCGAAGGGGTTAGCAAAACAATGCTAGTACAAGTATCATAATACATAAAACATCAATGCATCATGAAATATGCAAAACGGACTTCCGTTATCGGAATCCAACGATATGAATCCTCACGATTCCATCAACACTATACAGGGTAATCCAGCGATCCAGCGCCCTTGGTATAGATCCCCATGATGATCCCGTCGGACCAACGCATGGTGGAAAACCCGTCCAGCGATCCAGCGCCCTCAGCATAGATCCTCATGATCCCCTCGGATCATTTATACCATAAACCAATCAATTATGCATACATATATGCATTTCAATATGTTCATCAATACGAACAATTAACAACGAATACCATGAGAAATTACAGAAATACATCTCATATTTGACAACATGAACAAAACCATAAGCATGATCAAGGTTCCAATATATATCAAACTCAACATATGATACTTGCCTCGAAAATGGCAAGAATGGAAATACTTGAACAAATGACACGGGTCCGTATGTCACCGCCCCTCGATCGTCCCCTATGAAAGGCTCGGACCTAAGAAATAATAAAGAATTCCTCTCAATTCGTACGAACGTCTAATAATCCAGTTTACGGCCGCAAGCTCAAAAAAATGAATTCTATCTCAACTACTTAGCGCGCGCTACGTACTCTACGTAACGTGTGCTAAGCCTGCCCATTAACGTACGCAAATGACCAGGTTTAGCGTGCGCTAGCTGTGTACTGACAGTCTTCTCTGAACAGCTGACTGCCCTGCCTGATGATATAACGTACGTTACGTATCCAACGTAGCACACGCTACTCATTACCGATAGCGCACGTTAATGTATACATCTTGGCGTGCGCTAATCGTGGATGGCAGTCACTACTGGGTAGAACTTGAGCTAAAGGTGATGAAACTCATGAAATACTCAGTGTTAATACATGCCAACTCCGTGCATATCATGCTCATACCGTTTATGAAAGATCTTTATGGATTAAATGACTACGAGACTCCAGGATACGTATCATCATTACTACACCATAATTCATCTTGATCTCGAGAAAGTATCCTAAGTTCCCTTCGTCCTACGTTACAAAACGCATGATTCCAATGTGTAAAACATAACATCTTGATAATCTCCACCTACTGGTCATAATCGGTTTGAAGATACATGAATATACTTAGGAGTCCATATACTAAAAAGGTTCAAAGGATTATACGATGAATAAGTGCCGAAACGTCAAAAATATCCTTCTAACACATGATGTTCGACTATTAACGAATTTATCTGACTAGATAAACACGATCGAATGTCCTTCAGATTACTACTAATATTGGTGAAGAATCACCTACCTCAAAGTAGTAAGAACAAGGAGGAAATTCGAAGCAATCCAACGCCGAAGGTTTGAACACCAATCCTCCAATGATCTACAATCTTCAACACGAGCTAGGATGCCGGCAAGAAGTGTTTAGGATGAAGAGAGTGTCTTTCTAAGTTCAAGAATTCGAATGGGGGAGTGAAAAATCTGAAAATATGAAAAAGGATGCTGTCCTATATATAGAAAATAGTTATTAGTTCGCGCTCCATATTCATAGCGTGCGCTAACGGCTATTTGAAACGCTACTGATTTCACTATACTCAGCCTTTAGCGTGCGCTACCCTCATGTGAGTAGCGTGCGCTAATGCGTTGACTTGGCTTTTTCCCGAAAGCCGTCCAGGTTCATCCCGACACAATCCGACCAAGATCCCCGGCCTGATCTCACCTACCACACGTCTTAATCATATTGACCACGTATAGCGTGCGCTAAGGTTCCTTCGTAGCGTGCGCTATGGATCCAAGTTAGCGTACGCTACACTTAGATGATAGCGTGCGCTACAAGCGCAGAAACACAAGTTATAAATCACATTCATGAAATCATACGCTCAACTACACCGGATTATGAAATACGGAAAATAATACTCAGATCAAAGTGCAACAATTACAATATCACAAGTTCCAAATACATATCAGAAATCTCGGGTATTACAAGAAGCATGTTCTTCGGAACTGTTGGGGCCTTGCCCTTTCCCTTGAAGTCCTTGACATGTGGTCGTGTCTGCTCCTTTGTCTTTTTCTTCTTGTTCTTAGACCTCCGAGGTCTAAAAGAAATCACAAGGGTAGACTCCTTCATCCGCGGAGTCTTCATCTAAGACTGAGCGGTCACAAGTTTGTTCATTAGCCCAGCTAAATTACATACAATCTCATTGCAGTTAAAGTTCATAACAAAACTGTGAGAAGGAATCATGGAGAGACTGAAGGATAAGGTCGGTTTGGAGAGAAGTATCCATCTTAAAATCAAGAGCCTCTAATCTATCGATCATGGATATCATCTAAGAGAAATGTAAGTTTTCCCAAGCCCTCTATATAGATAAAATCTTAAAGCAATTTAAGATGGATTATTCTAAAAGAGGGTTCCTATCGATGCGACATAGAATAAAACTCACTTGAAGATGTGTCCTCATAGTGAGGAACAATGAAAGGAAATGAGTAATATACCATATGCTTCAGAATTTGGGTAGCCTTATATATACTTTATTATGTACGAGGCATGACATTGCGCATGCTGGGAGCGTGGTAAGTAGGTTTCGGGCTAACCCAGTTAGGGAACATTATGACCGCAGTAAAGAACGTTCTCATGTAGTTTGGAAGGACTAGAGATCTGGTTCTTTAATATGGAGATGGAGAACTGAATGTGATGGGCTTCGTTGATTTAGACTTCCAAGGACAGAAAGATGACTCAATGTCTATTTTTGGCTGATTCCACCTGTTAGGCTGAGTATAAAGCTGCCTCGGATGCCTCTAAAGGAAGGATTTAGAAGTTACTGGGTAAACTTCACGTGACACCTTGTGCTGCGCTGCCAGAGCGGTAGCACAGGCCTAGGAGCCGAGGTTTCACAACAGTACCAAACATATTGAGAGAGAGTATCATCTCGTAAGAAAATTTGTTTGCAAACAGATATATTGTACTGCATAGAGTAGAGTCAGCCGACTACGTCTCTGATCCACTGACCAAGCCACTTTCTCAGATTTGCTTAGAGCGTCATCTGGACAACATGGGTATTATATACCATAGTGTGTGGCATTGAGTGCAAGTGGGAGATTGTTAGGAGTATGCCCTCGAATGCCACAAAGAGGATGTTGAGTGAGGGCATCGTACTTGTTATGTAAATCATTATGATGAGGCAAATGAATGTTTCTGTATTTACTGGTAGTTACTAGCATTCCTAACTCGTAAATATACAAATAGAAACTAGTACGTGTATTTGAGAGCAAAACTTTCCACTCCTTATTAGATAAGGGGGTCGGCACTGGAAAGGTTATAACTCAAATACTTAATCGTTCGCAAGTCGATAAAACTTGACTGAGAATTAAGTTTATGTGAAGACTTGTATGACGTGTTCTTTGACATGGAGAGTGCCCGTAGAACGCTAATGGTTAGTGGGAGAACACGTTATAGGTATGCTAATTGGATTCGTATACTCGAACCGGCTCACCCTCAATTCATCACACGGATTTCACTCCAGGACAGTCAATGACGGAATCGAAAGGTTGTGATAGGTATTCGTGAACCTTAGACTTGAGCATTTAGTAGGGATGTGCTTGTGACGTCAAGATTTTCATTAGACTAGTTAGACCCTGTGAATCGGGAGGTGGGGTCAACCTCGACGTGCGTCTTGACGGGCAAGTAGCAGGTCCTACCGAATACCAAGATAGAATTCTTTCTCCCGTTTGTGAGCGGGTTATATGTCTTATGCGATTATTAGCAGATGATATCATAAGTCTTTGGACAAAGCATTGGAGCTAGTTGTATTGGATACACGAGAGCTCGATGATCTCGATTTGCATTAACGCATGCATAGCGTCAAGTACAGATAGGGTTTGACTGACCGTGACCCTATATCTTGATCGGGACATTTGAAAGAAGGGTTTATACGTATACTGGTATTCACGACAGAATGATTCTTAAATTATCCCAATCATTTGTTCTCAGTTGGGGTACAATGTAGGCCGCCATGCTGGCTAGGTGGTGCTACTACTCTTTGGTCCCTCCCATTACTGGCTGAGACGGACCTACTGAGTCGCGCAATAGGATTTACGACGGAATGAATCGATCTTATTCTCTTATTATGAATATTAGTTATTGGATATCTAATTTATTGGGATATTGGATGTCTAAATTGATTTATTGGATAAATTGATTTACGACCTAATGAATTAAATAAATTACTGGGTGATTAATTTAATTCATGAATATAATTATTTCTTAGAGAAATTAGTTATGTTATTATGTATTTATTATGATTAATTAATTGGATTAATTAATCGATATAAATACATCGAAATGGAATCAGAGTTTATCTGTTTGGACTCACAGGAGTCCGAAACGAACCGAACTCATCCGATTATTCAATGATGGCCGCCCTCCTTCCACCCACATTCCTTTTGGTCTTTTGTTTCCATTTTGTATTGCATGACAATGACATTGTGGAATCTCTCATGTGAGATGAGATATCTTGTGGGTTGGTGGTATATAAAGAATGAATAAAGGGAGAAGACTTGAAGACTCTCCATGACACACTCTTGGTTTGCAACGTGAGAGGTTTAGTCGTTCTGGTTGTTTCTCTGGCGCGTGAAAAGTAGAGACGTTGTATTTTCGATGTTGGATCATCCAAGGGCTTGGAGCGCATGGATCGTAGAGATATTCGACAAAATCTTGGGGAACATCTCAAGAGAAGGAATCCATTTAATCAACGGACTAAAAGGTTGAGTTCTTACATCTCTTGCGTTTTCGTTTCTATATTCGTATATATATAGCTCGACCGATCCTCGTAGGGATTCAGATCGAATTAATTTTCATTCTACCGCTTTCGCTGGGCCTTCGATTTAGGCACCGAATCCCAACAGTAATGAATTTTAAGTTGGTGATAATCCTGCTTGATACATATATTGAGCGTTTATTGGTAATTATTTATTCAAGGTTGTTCGAGCGACCGGTACTTTCCACTTAGGACGTTTGTTCGAGGAAGGACTTTCTTCACCGGTATTCTTAAGTTAATTCTTACTCGGTTAAAGGGATATTCATTCCTTACGTTGTTGTTCATTCATACATGTAATTCACTCATAATGAATATCCCTTCACACTATGGTCATGTGTATATGCGGGACTCCGGACACATTTGGACTGTGCACACGGTAAAGTACCTCTGTGAGACTAATTAGGCCAAGTTGCGGGTGTATATGCGGGACTCCGGATACTCGAAATGAAAAAATATGGACTTATGGGTCCATTGGGATCGGATCCCTTTCCTACTTTTGAATCTTGCCTTAAAGGCAAAATGACTAAGTCCCCCTTCACAGGGACTTTTGAAAGAGCCGCTGATAAACTGGGATTAATCCATACCGACGTATGTGGAGCTCTGGAAGCAGCACGTGACGGATATCAATATTTTACGTTTACATATGATCATACTAAGTATGGTTATGTATACGTAATGAAACATAAATCCGAGGCTTTTGAGAAATTCCAGGAATTCAAGGTCCTAGTCGAGAAACAAACTAGTAATCATATCAATGCACTTCGGTCAGACCGAGGTGGCGAGTATATGAGTATGGAGTTTGAAGAGTTCCTGAAGGAACATGGAATAGTTTCACAACTAACACCTCCAGGTAATCCTCAGTTAAATGGTGTGTCAGAAAGAAGGAACCGGGCCTTGTTGAACATGGTCCGTTCCATGCCGGGCTATACTGACTTACCGATTTACCTGTGGGGGTAAGCACTCCTGACTGCTGCTTACATCTTGAATAGATGTCCTTCCAAATCCATTCCTAAAACTCCACATGAGATGTGGGAGGGCAGGAAACCAAGTCTTAATCATATTAGGATTTGGGGATGTCCCGCATATGTCAAGAAGACTAAGGTGGAGAAGTTGGAAGCTAGGTCCGTGAAGGGATGTTTCATTGGATTCCCATTTGGGACGATGAGATATCTATTCTACATGCCAGAAGATCGAAAGATCATTGTTGCTTTACAAGCATACTTCCTGGAAGATGAGTTCATTCAGGAAGGCGGAGCAGGTAGAAGTATTTCTTTAGAAGAATATAATGAAACTCCTCGGGAGACACCTATGCAAGAAACTGGAACCGAACCTTGTGAAACACAAGGACAACCACCTCGTAGGTCTAGTAGGGTGTCTCATTTACCTGAGAGGTATGGTCTTGTGCACTTGGAGGAAATAGGTCTCCATGAGGTTCCAAGTAATACAAGTCAACTTCTGACGAGGACACTGCTGGTTCCTATGGCCCGACTGGCCACAATTAAAGCATGTGGGATCACGAACAGAGGTTCTGGCAGCACCTCGAGAACTCCCAGAAAAATAAGCCGAACTACCCGTAGGAACATTTGCAGGCTGAGGTTCTGCTGGCCTCCACCCTTGGGACCAGAAAAATTTCCAACGGACTTCTGCTTCTTGCTCTCACGAGCCGCTTCACTAGCCGTTACTGACATATCATACGCAAGAGCCCTACTCTGATAATTCTTCAAAGTAGTGCAGACGAGCCCAGACATATAGTCCCGAATTGACAGTTTCATCCGCCTGGAAAAATGAAAAAATTTGTCGTTCTCCTCGACAACTTGGGTCTTCACGTAGCCCAACTCCTTGTTGAAATCGGCAATAGCTTGAGAGACAGGAATGTCCCACGGTTGAGCATCATAGAAGGTATGGACTCGAGCCTGTTTAACCGGCCACGGGCAATACTCGATCTCCATTAGGTCCTTGAACTCCACCCATGAAGCAACGTGGTCCTTAGGCCCAACAGCCTCCCACCAGTCAGTAGCGTCCCCAGTGAAAAAGTACTGGGCAATAGGGACCTTAGGGTCCTCAGGACAGTTGATGGCAACGAAGACTTTAGATATCTCTTTGATCCGCCCTTCCCAACCGATCGAGTCTGATGCTCCCGAAATATGAGGAGGATGCATCTTGATGACATCTTGAAGCCAACGGTCTGCTCCGCCCCGATTAGCATGGGCCGGATTCGGGTTCTGAACCACCTGAGCTATAGCTGCCATCTGGTTCACCATTTGCTGCATCACAGCCACAATACCAAGGTCGGCGCCATCTTGAGAAGAAGCATGGCTATGATGGTCACCGGTACTGCCGGCTCCCGAAGAATGTGACGTGGCCGCCCCATTGGCTGCCCCACGTCCCCGCCGCGTCCACGGCCACGACCACGACCACGGCCTCTTCCAGCATCCATGCTAGTGTTAAGAGGTGGAAAAAAGCAACTCGATGATAAGTAAAAGAGGGAAAATAACCACAGTTCAAGAAACGAAAATACGGTACGATAAAACAAAGAGTCGAGTAAGGAAAACTTACGAACACTGGAAGTACTGAGATGCTGGCATTGGTGTGACAATGTGCAAGACAAAACACAACTAGACCCAAATATCCGACAAGCCTAGGTATCCATAAACCTAGCGCTCTGATACTATTTTGTGTAACACCCCCGAGATATTCGAAGTATATTACAGCGCCGTGGACCACTACATGGGACCTACCAGGATAAAACAAGAAAACACCACTCGACTAACCATCTCAGTTAGCGAGGACACATATTTAAATAATACAACATATAATAATATCCCGGAGCAACCGGCGTAATAAACATTAACCAACAACATAGCAACTATAGTTAATACAGAACGAAGTTCGGAGTGAAAAGCCTAAGTACTCGCGAGTACAATTTATAAGTTTATAAATGTGGGAAACAACTATATCGAAAGGGGCAAGAGAAATAAGAAGACTCGAATGCACATGTAAACGACCATGGCCAACATCCTCGTACTGTCCCAGCGCCCGCTCGTCCGGCAGAACATAACCTGAAATCCATAACAAGAATTTCCCCAAAACAGGTCCCCAAAGGGGTTAGCAATTACGCTAGTACAAGTAATCAAGGCAAACCATTCGGTTACACGTTTCATAGTACAATGCACCAAATCATTTCAAAACCAAAACCAGACATGTCTTTTCCAGAAACAAACAGTTAATCAAATTTGCCTAGGACCGGGACGAAGCCACAAATCCCACTCGAGGCCTCTAAGGACCCTCCCGAGCTGGCCATATCATAAAACAAATCGCGCACATGCATCGCCTAGGACCGGGACAAAGCCACAAATCCCACTCGAGGCCTCTAAGGACCCTCCCGAGCTGGATAGCTAAACAAAATCATGAATCCAGGGCTAATACCATTGGATTCCCTCTGTGGCCCCGTTGGACCCTCCCGAGGTGAGCAAATACACACAATATATATTACTATTTCACGTTAAGCATAAAGGTTTCCAAAAATACTTGCCTTGAATAATTGACGACGCAACGAACGGAAAGGAAAAGCACCAACGAACACTAGGAGCCAATGGAACTGAACCTAACGATTCGAAGAACATAATCACAACCAACTCTAAATGAATACGGAAATGGAATACACCCGAAAACCCGCCTACGGTTCCTGCATATTCGTATAAAAATAACAACGAGGGCGGACCACAACCAAACCCTCTCGAATGCGCAACAACCACGAAATATACCATGAATCCGTAGGGAGAACAAGAATACTAACAAGATTAATCATATTCAACAAGAATTAATCAATCACACGGAACGAATCGGAGAAAAAAACCCGAAAATCCCCAATTTACCCAAAAGTAGGGTTCTTAGAAGATTTACCTTGGATTAGGATGAAAGATTCGTGTTGATGTTGTCATTATACACCAAGAACTCAAAGAAGATAATGGTTGAGATGATTGGAGGAAGAAATCGCCAAGAAATCGCCCAAAATCTCCAAAGCCGCGGGAAAGGAGATGAAATGAGAAATAGATCCGTCCAAAGTCAACTCCTGGGTATTTATAGCCACACGGCTTAGCGCGCGCTAACGGCTAAGTTTTAGCGTGCGCTACCCAGTTATATTACAGTCCAGAACTCACTATCCTGGACCGTTAGCATGCGCTACTACTATCTAGCGTGCGCTAACAACGACTTGGTAGCGCGCGCTATCGAGCTATAGCGTGCGCTACCTGGGCACCTGAACGAGTCCAGAACAAACTGCCCAGTACTGGACAGTTACGTTAGCGCGCGCTAGCCTTCGACAAATAACGTGCGCTAGACAACGTAGCATGCGCTAAACCATTAGTCCATAGGACTGGGATCAGAAATAGGTTTACTTCCACTCCCAGGGCTCAGCTCGCTAGCACGCGCTACGAAGCAAACGTAGCGTGTGCTACTAAGAAATCCCCAACGTACGCTATGCATAAAGATTAGCGCGCGCTAGGCACGGAAATTTAACGGCCCAAAACACTGTAATATGAACGAAACATCAAACGGAACATCTCAAAATGCATAATAACATAGAATGGATCCACGGCAACCCCCAAACGGCAGTTTCGAACGACAATTACGAAAATCAGATCAATAAGCGATGGAAGAACCAATAAACGTAGAACTGGATGATAAAAAGTCTCGAAACAAATATTCTCAAAAAATAATACGGTTACACGAGGGTCGCTAAAAATGAGAAATACACCGAAAAATGAAAATACCGGGAAAAGAAAATGCGGATATTACAATGGCCAAGTCTAAGATGCCATTTCAAAACTTGATTAGTTTCATCCCTACCATGCTTCCTAGTCATAGTATTCACAATGACTTTGTTAGTAAGGTTTAGATGATACAGTCTATTTAACAATGTAGCAGTGCCTACTAGTTTATTTCTAAGATAAATTTTGCAGGAACCATCACCAATGAAAAATGAAAAGCCTTTCCGATCCATGACCGGAATGGATACAATGTTTTTATGCCCCTTGGACAAAACAAGTACATCATCTAATGTTAAAACAAAGCCGGATTCCAAATCCAAAAGAAGTGATCCTATGTCAGTTGCTTCGACAATATGCCCGCTTCTGACAGTAATCATCACTTCCCCAGCTCCAAGCTTCCTACTTTGTTCCAGAACCTGATTCACGGTACAAATATGAGAACTAGCACCTGAATCTAGTATCCAAGAAGTAGAAAATACAGTAGCAGAACAATTTGTTTCCAAAACTAAAAGTTCTGTACCTGAAGTACCATGAAGAATTGGACAGTCTCTAGCCCAGTGTCCCAACTCACCGCATTTGAGACATGCGTCCTTCTTCTTGCTCTTAGGAACTATTGGGGCCTTGCCCTTACCTTTAAGGTCCTTGATTTCTGGTCCCGTCTGCTTCTTGGTCTTTTTCTTCTTATTCTTAGACCTCCGAGGTCCAGAAAAAATAACTAGGTCAAACTCCTTCACCCGCGGAGTCTTCATCTGAGACTAAGCGGTTACCAATTTGTTCATCAACCCTGCTAAATTGCAAGCAATCTCATTGCAGTTGAAATTTATAATAAACTGTGAGAAGGAATCAGGAAGAGAGTATAGGATAAGGTAGGTCTGGAGAGAAGTATCCATCCTAAAATCAAGAGCCTCCAATCTCTCAATCATAGAGATTATTTTGAGGACGTGGTCCCCAACCTTCTCACCTTCCTTCATCCTTGCACCAAACAGTTTCTAGGATATCTCATATCTAGCAGTTCGATTATGCTCACCATAAAGCTCGATTAAGTGAGAAAAGATCTGCCTAGCTGAAGTCATTTTCTCATTGTTGTGTCGAGATTTATACACCTCAACAGGCGATCGAAACAAATGCCGGGCGACCGAGCCAGAGTCAAAAGACCAAGGTAGACTTGATTATCGAAGGACCCAGAATAGGGCCCAGTGCTGAGCGATCGACTGCCAAGGCGATCGCCTCCAGGCAGCTAGCGATCGTCCCAAGTGCCCGATCATGGACGACCACCTCATGCCACGTGAAGCCAGCATCCGCCAAGTCTGCGAAGGCCGAAACTCGGAATACAGACCCACATGCAGATCCGGAAAAGGCACTGCAGAACATGGATCGTTGACCTGAGCCTCCCATCATCTTCTCACCTACCGACAGACCCACGTGTCGTCCTCTCATTGGTCCGCACAGATGGCTGCCAGCAGCAGTAGGGGACTTTAAGGCAATCTGCCCATGTGCTAAAAGACGATCGCCCCCTTATTATAATACAAGAAAGGCGATCGCCCGTCAGGATTAAGGCATCCCAGCCCCTATAAATAGAAGGCTTCCTGCACTTGGAACAGGGTCTGGTTTTCTGGCTACTTTCTCTCGGATTTTCTATCTTAGAACCTCTTAACCAAAAGACGGTCGGCATAGACAAGAACTCCCTACAGTTCCAGAACTCACAGAGCAGTACTCAAGAGCTAGATAACTAGAGTCTTTTACACTCAATGTAATTGTACTCTTACATTAATATTTGTACTCCAACGTATTCGTATTAATAACATCTCGCGAGAGCATTCAAGCCCGGGCCTAACAAACCAGGCAAATCTTGTGTTATTTACACCCCCACGGACGTGCTCTCGCATTTTGTTTGTTACTCATCCATTCCAGCAATATCTATCTCCGGATAATATTTTGGGTAACAACAATTGGCGCTAGAAGGAGGGCAATCTTAACCTTCATTTTTATTCTGACCGTCTCGAAGAACACTCACTGTTCTCCGGGGCATATACTTGAAGAAACACTCACTGTTCTTCAAAGAAAAACCTTCAGATTCATGACGTCTACCACCACATCGAAGAGATCCACTCTCCGATCCACCAGACGCCTTATTCCGGTTCAGTCCGAGCCCCGGCCTACGGCAGAGGGTAGCCGCGGCGATGCGAGACTCTCGATCCCGCGCTTGAGGGACGGCCCCAGCCTTTTGCTCGACCGGTTTCAAACTACGGAACAGATCGAGGAAGCTATGGCCATCCTGAGCGAGCGACAGAGAGAATTCGATGCGCCCGCAATTACCCCATCAGCCATCCGCCGCACGGGCAAATGGAAACTCAAGGGGTTACTTGTCGAGCGATCGTCAGGAAGCCCCGATTCACGAGCAGAAGCACTCGCGAGGTGGGATGGTTCCATTTTCAGCCGCCTAGGAAGCGACCCATCATGGCGATCGGGGCATTCTGGCCCCAGCCATGAGACTACGGAGCCCGAATCCATCACCAGGAGTTCAGCTTATCCAACTCCCAGAAGGCAGGACAGCCATCTGGCTCCTCCTCGCCGAAGAACCAAGACCGGCGGCGACGACCTCATCGCCTACCACGGAGCCACGAGATCGGTACACGATCGCCTCGGCTCCCGCTCTAAGAGCCAAACCATGAGTGATCAAGCTATAGCGATAGCCGCAATGCAACGCCAGCTCGATGGCATGAAGGCGCTCCTAGAAACTGGGGCAGGCGTCAAGAGAAAGATCACCAGGCCGAGTGAACCGCTCGCGGTCCAGATCGAACTCACTCCCGTGCAGCCAAGGATCACTCCTCCTCAAACACCTTTATACGAGGGGAGATCGGAACCCGAGACTCACCTGAACAAGTTCCAGATCTACATGACCGGATGCGGGGCATCAGACGCGACCAGGTGCCGAATGTTCCCGTTAACACTGGGCGACCTGGCCCGTAGGTGGTACATCTCATTGCCACCGCGATCCATTAGTTCCTTTGAACAACTGGCGAGCGACTTCACAACGTACTTTGCCGCCAAGGTCGCTCGACCAAAAGGACCCCACCGCATGATGAAAATCAGGCAGGGGAACACGAGTCCGACGCAGAGTACATCGACTGGGTGGACGAGAGAATCCTCAACGGCGAGCCCGTAAGAGACGAGATAGCCCTCTACTCGGTCCTAGGGAGATTCAATGGTCTTTCGCCCATGTTCAGGCACCTTACGAAAGATCTCCCCCCAACCTACGCAATCTTCCGTGCCAAGGCCACAGACTTTTTGGCTAGGCGAAGGTTGCTCGCCCTTCGCCAAAGCGAGGGGCAGAGACGGCGATCGCCAATTCCAACAACGCGGTCGCCAAGCCACACGGTGATTTCAGGACCTTCGAAGATGTGGAAGCTCATCTCTACCACAACCTCAATCTATCTCCGGCTCATATTTTCTATGCCATCCAGGGGCGCGAGCGGCTAAGCAAGCCGAAGGCGGTAAGGGACCACAGTCATCTAGACCGCAACAAATTTTGTGCTTACCACAAGAGTCCCGGCCACAACACCGATCAATGCCGCGACCTCCTCACACAACTCTGGAGATTGTTCGTGGAGGGCAAGTTGGACAGCCTAGTAACTTAGCCAGAACCCCGGGCGGAAATGATCAAGTGCTGCGATCGGCGTCAGAACGACGATCGCTAGTCTCCCAGTCCGATCGCCAGAATCAAACACAGTCGCCCGAAGGCCAAAGTACAACAAAAGGCTACTGCCCAAGCAAACATCTCCAAAAATGGAGGACTCGCTCGCCATCTAAAGTTCATCATTTAACATAATGGACCCAGGCACGAGATCGCCTCCCTCAGCACAACGTATACCGTCGAGGATCGCCGTCTAACATGACGATCCGAGGTAGAAAAGTGCAGCCATGGTCCTGGAAGTCGATGGAACCGACAGCTTCGTCCATGCAAGGTTCCTTTAGGCTGCGATCGCTCACCCTTCATTTAACTACGAGGCGGGCGTAGCCGAAGGACCCTCCAAACAAATCTGTGGACACGCTCGCCAACCCTCAAAGGTTCATCATCTAACATGGTGGACCTGGACAATGCGACACATCCCTACCCCCGTCACAACATATACCGTCGAGGATTGCCATCTGACATGACGATCCGAGGTAGAAAAGTGCTAACAAGCCGCGGACGTGGAGTCGATTAATCCGACGATGCCTCGTGCAAGGACTCCTCTAGACCAAGACCGCATGCCCTTCATTTAAATACGAGGCGGGCGCAGCCTAATGGAGGACCCTCACAATAAAGTGAGTCGCGAGACAAACCTACAGGTGGAATGTCCCTCGCGCACAAGACACGGTCATGGAGGTCGGTCCATCGAACTCCGCGACCATGCACGGTTCCTCTATGTCGAAATAATCGGCCTTCCACGAGGGATCTGCAAAATTGAAGATCACAAGAACAAGACCGAAGATAGCTCGCCAAACGACCAGGTCGCCCAAATCCGAGACCAAAGTCCGCTCAACGGATCACCCGTCTTTATCCTAAAATGATCGCCAGTGGAACCACCTCACCCCATGTCTTCAAACGTCAGAGCAAGCTGGGGGGAAATTATTGTGTCGAGATTTATACACCTCAACAGGCGATCGGCACAAATGACGGGCGACCGAGCCAGAGTCAAATAGACCAAGTCAGACTTGCCTATCGAAGGACCCAGAATAGGGCCCAGCGCCAAGCAATCGACTGCCAAGGCGATCGCCTCCAGGCAGCTAGTGATCGTACCAAGTGCCCGATCATGGACGACCGCCTCATGCCACATGAAGCCAGCATCTGCCCAGTCTGCGAAGGCCGAAACTCGGAATAGAGACCCACATGCAGATCCGAAAAAGGCGCCGTAGAACATGGATCATTGACCCCAGCCTGCCATCATCTTCTCACCTACCGACAGACCCGCCGAAAGGCGCAAAGTGGGACCTCCAGAGACAGCAACTGGAGACGCGTGTCGCCCTCTCATTGGTCTGCACAGCTGGCTGCCAGCAGCAGCCACGGACTTTAAGGCAATCAGCCCATGTTCTAAAAGACGATCGCCCCCTTATTATAATACAAGAAAGGCGATCGCCCGTCAGGATTAAGGCATCCCAGACCCTATAAATAGAAGGCTTCCTGCACTTGGAACAGGGTCTGCTTTTCTGGATACTTTCTCTCGGCTTTTATCTCTCAGAACCTCTTAACCAAAAGATGGTCGGCAGAGACAAGAACTCCCTGCAGTTCAAGAACTCACATAGCAGTACTCAAGAGCTAGATAACTAGGGTCTTTTACACTCATTGTAATTGTACTCTTACATTAATATTTGTACTCCAACGTATTCGTATTAATAACATCTCGCGAGAGCATTCAAGCCCGGGCCTAACAAACCCGGCAAATCTTGTGTTATTTACACCCCCACGGACATGCTCTCGCATTTTGTTTGTTACTCATCCATTCCAGCAATATCTATCTCCGGATAATATTTTGGGTAATAACACTCATGAGCTCTCTGAAGCTCATTACACATAGAAGCCATCATATAGGCACGGACTTTTATGTCATCCTTAACCCACTTTGGTGTTCAACTTCTTCTTGATTATCTCTAGTCCACACTGGAGGCGCCGGAATGTCCGCCTCCAAGATGTATCCCAGTGCCTCTATACTGAGGACTATCATCTGGTTGTAGAGCCAATCCACAAAGTTAGGCCCGATTAAGGTGTTCTTTTCGAGTAGTATAGCGAATGGGTTCACTGTCATATTGAGAGTTGATATTTGTCTGCATTAAGCATCACAGATTTATTAGTGACTCGTTCAATTATGATCTGAGTATAGAATTAAGGTCTTTTCTATTCTTTTAACTCAGCTCCCATTATTTTTATCGGAATACCACACTCCCATGTGAAATCCGGAAGTATTGTTCGCTTTACTTCATAGTGGTGATCGAGTTCTTTATAAATTTTAATAGAGGGAAACCGAACAGGTTTCTAGTCTATTAATCTTCATAAAGTGGTGTCCAACACCAACCCATCTAATGCATAATTCGATCTTCTTTTTCCCCTTGTTCACTCCCCTCAACCTATACGGTTTTTATGGTTCGTAAACAAGTTAAGTTTATACCATCGACACAAATAAGTTTCACAATTGAATCTTATCCAGCAACCAAACAGGTTTCTAGGGATAAAATTTGCTCCAACCGAAGGCATCCAATGTACTCTCGATAATTTATCGACCCTCCTCGAACGACTACCCCGATAACTCGGAAGCATAGCACATCCAGTTTGGATTTCAATTTTCCGAAAGCTCGATAGATGGAAGAAAAAACTTGAATCCTTTTAAACTTAATAATTTTGTCGTGGGAGAATTTTCGTGATTAATGTTACACTTTGCTAATTAATTCATTTAAGCGCGTTTGTAGCATTCATACCATATGAATAAATATTCACAACCTAGTTGCTACCAACATGTAGTTCATGGACCGTTCCTAGAACAAAAATGCCGTAATCTAACTACAAGTCTTCGGTGATAAATCTTCATCTTCTCGAACGGATTTTCCTCCGGTCTTCGTCATTGCATATAAATTTTACATTTGAAAAATTGCATCATATACAAATTTTCTAGTAAAATAAATAGGCTCAAAACGGCCTTTACAACCCAATCGAATAAAATCGAACGATTCAAAACTAGGTCCATGAACTACATCACCATTCACAAGCATTCATCCAATAAATACTAAATAAACGGATTTAAGCAATACAATGTTTTGATCCAACCAATATATAAAACTAACCATCTAATAGAATTAATCCAATTAATTCACAAGCATGGTAATTTTAATTCGTTCGTATGATCCAGACGATTTTAAATATTTCACAATAATTAATTTCCTAAAAATAAAAATACCAAGTATTTTTATTTAGTCAAATTAAATCCAATTTAAATTACCGGAACTTACGAAACATAAAAATTATAACAGAGTCGAAACCAAAATCCCGAAGCCCGTCCCGCGCCTCGGCAGCCAACTGGGCCATGGCCGAAGGAGCGACCCTCTCGATCTGCCCGGTCTGCAGACAAGATTCACGGCCCTTGACTTTCAGCGACTCTCCATTGGTCCGGCAATTTTACGACTCATTTTCGTCCCGATTTTAAAAATTATATTTTTCTAATTTTAATATTACCCATATAAATCAGTTCTAATAAATGAAACCAGATTTATATATAGTAACATAAAACATGAAAAAATAAAATTTTGAAGAATAATTAAAACAACGAATTAAACGGTCGTGATTCTAAATCACTAAACATTTAATCAAGCATTCCAAATGCTAAATATCGTATATACGATCACAAAACCTATGCTCTGATACCAATGTTAGGCCGTAAATTAATTTATCCAATAAATTAATTTAGACATCCAATGTCCCAAAATTAATTAGACATCCAATGTCCAATAAATTAGATATCAAATATCTAATATTTATAAAGAGAAAATAGGCCCGATTCATTCCGTCGTCAATCCTATTGCGCGACTCGGGAGGTCCGTCTCAGTTAGCAATGGGAGGAACCAAACAGTAGTAGCACCACCTAGCCAGTATGGCGGCCTACACTGTACCCTAACTCAGAACGAATGATCGGGATCATTCCAAAACATTTCTATCGTGAATACCAGTATACGTATAAACCCTTCTCTCACATATTTCGATCAAGTTACAGGGTCATGGTCAATCAAACCCTATCTATACTTGACGCTATGCATAAGTTAATGCAAATCGAGATCATTGAGTTCTCGTGTATCCAATACAAATAGCTCCAATGCTTTGGCCAAAGACTTATGATCTCATTTGCCAATAACCGCATAGGAGATATACCTGTTCACTTACACGAGAAAGAATCCTATCTTGGTATTCAGTAGGACCTGCTACTTACCCGTCAAGACGCACGTCGAGGTTGACCCCCACCTTCCGATTTTCTGGGTCGAACTACTCTAATGAAAATCTTAACGTCACAAGTACATCCCTACTAAATCCTCAAGTCGAAGGTTCACGAATACCTATCACAACCTTACGAGTCCGTCATTGACTGTCCCGGAGTGAATCCGTGTGACGAATCGAGGGTGAGTCGGTTCGAGTATACTAATCTCATTAGCATACCTATAACATGTGCTCCCACTAACCATTAGTGTTAGACAGGCACTCTCCAAGTCAAAGAACATGTCATACAAGTCTTCACATAAACTTAATGCCCAGTCAAGTTTCATCGACTTGCGAACGATTAAGTATTTGAGCCATAAACCTTTCCAGTGCCGATCCCCTTATCCAATAAGGAGTGGAATGTTTTGCTCTCAAATACACGGACTAGTTTATATATATATATATATATATATATATATATATATATATATATATATATATATATTAAGAGTCAGGAATGCCAGTGACTACCAGCAAATAAAGAAACAAATAATTTCCTTCTGATAAGTATTTTACATAATAACAAGTACAATGCCATCACTCTAGTATTCCCTGAGTCGCATTCGAGGGCCTACTCCTAACATATCACGCATACATTCATAAATGCCATACATCAAACAGTTAAAAACAAAATAAACACATGGATAATTAAATTATCCAATTATCATGGTCTTCTTCCTTGAATTTGAACCCGAGAAAATCTTCGACTCGATATCTCCCGCTGCTCAAGCATCTCGTCACTCCTCCCTGGCTGGGCCGTGGATTTCCAAAATTAAAAAATGTTACTTTTATGCAAATTTAATTACAAAAACGAATTTCAATTTTAAAATCTCGACTCTCCAGCGGATGCAACAAACGGCGGTGAAACGGACCGGTGCCAAAATTGAACAACCCGACCTGAACCGTGAACCAGCCCGGAACAGGCTGCCCACGGCCCTCGGCAGCAGGCCGGCCCTGCTCGGCAGGCAGCCGTATGCTACTGTTCCGCCGCTGCTATCTGGCAGTCCGGAAGTCCCGGTTCTACTCTACTTCTTCATGATTTTGTCTTCTCCGAATTCGATTACAATTTTACACAAAATATAATACATCGAATTTACAGGAAAATTACATGAAAAATAAGATCTTAGATCTACCCGCGGGTTTTTTCAAGGGAAAAACCATTACATGCCTCAAAACTGGAGCAAACCAACAACACCATAAAAATAACAAAATTAACCATTTACATAAACATGATAATGGATCATATTTCCTGTAGGAACACATCTAGCAAAATATCATTTGAAATTTAAAATTAGTGAATCTATAATTAGCACATCCGATATGGAGGAAGACACTAATGTCAACACGCATGCTAATTACTTTAAAAATTAAATTAATTATGGAGGTCAATTTGATTTTATTTTAAAAAAACAAATCAATTTAATCAATTAGTTATTTTAGCCTTAAGGTTTTTAATTTTGTCGTCCCAACGTGCAAGAAACATATCACTTATACATTCATACATGCCATACATCAAAGAGTAAAAACCAAAATAAACACATGGATAATTAAATTATCCAATTAGCATGGTCTTCTTCCTTGAATTTGAACCCAAGAAAATCTTCAACTCGATATCTCCCGCTGCTCAAGCATCTCGTCACTCCTCCCCGGCCGAGCCATGGATTACCAAAATTAAAATGTTACTTTTATGCAAATTTAATTACAAAAAAAAAAAGAATTTCAATTTTAAAATCCCGACTCTCCAGTGGATGCAACAAACGGCGGTGAAACGGATCGGTGCCAAAATTGAACAACCCGACCTGAATCGGTGAACCGGCCGCAGGCAGTGCCCGCGGCCCTCGGCGGCAGTCTGCTCGGCAGCGGCCGTGTGCTTCTCGGCGACACCGCGTCTTGTTGTTCGGCGGTAGTCGGCCAAAGAACTGGAAGTCGGTTCTACTCAACTTCTTCATGATTTATCTTCTCCGAATTCCATTACAATTTTACACAAAATAAAATACATCAAATTTACAGCAAAATTACCCGAAAAATAAGATCCTAGATCTACCCGCGGATTTTCTCAAGGGAAAAACCATTACATGCCTCAAAACTAGAGCAAACCAACAATAGCATAAAATAACAAAATTAACATTCACATAACCATGATAATTGGATCATATTTCCTACAAGAACACATCTAAAAAAATATTCCAACATCAAATTACATGAATATTTTAAATTGCTATCAATTAATCACCAAAATTAATTAAAATAGCAAAAGCCAAAAAACTAGCTCCAATCCCAATTGTTGGAAATAAAACACAGCGGAAGCAAACTTGTGGAAAATTTGGTAAAAGCGTTTTTACGTATCCATGAGCACAAAACATATTTAGATATGCTAATTAATTAACTATGAAGATTAATAAGCAATTTATATATTATTTATTATTTATTAAATAAATATGTTTGGAATTCCAATATCCTAATCTAGATCAAAGATCAAAGGATATTTACCTTTTTAAGCGGGGTGGTTACTTTTTTGATCTATTCCTCAAAATCTTTAGAGTATGATCCCGCCTTAATCTGGACGTTGTGTGGGGAACGATCTATCGAATCTTGCTTGGACTTCAATGAGATCGGCCAAATATATGTTCTTGTGAGACACACAAATTTTTCTTTGTTTTCTAGTATTATGTAAACACTCTAAGAAAATTGGCGCGTTATCTAAATTGTAGAATCAATGACACAAGTCAAGATCTACAATTAAATACAAGAAAAAATCAATCTCTCAATCCTCAAAATTATATCATGGCGGAACCCCCATGTAAGTCCTCTTTACAGGCTTTGAACTATTCTAGGGATCTTAATGAGGATTAGGGTTAGGACTCCCAGTGCAACCCAATCTTCCATATTAAACCCTTCCTAATATGATTGAGTTCACTAATATCAATTCAGTCCACTAAAGAATTAATATTGCACTTCCAACCCAAATCCCAAATTATGAAATCGGGCTCCTTATTTAAATATATTATTTCCCGTGTTTAAGATATCGAATGTCCATTAATTAAGTTAAGCTACTGACAGCTTTAATTAATTAATTTCTTATCCAAGAGTAGTACCAATCGAATCTTATTAGTATACCGAAATTAATTCCACCTCATTATCGAGCTCCTCAAGGGTATATCATCAACCTGCACGAGTCGGGACACGATTTCTAGTTATAACAATAATTGTCATATAAATAATATTACTGCCCAAGATACGAAGTTTATTGAGTCGATCACTTTGACTCACCCATGGTAAATCAAAGCAATAAATATTATAAATATATAATTAAATATTATACTTAGAATTAAGAAGTAATAATTATCCGAGATTTACGTTCTTCTCACACTCAGTACAGAAGACACTGTCTCACTTCGATCTAGTTCAACGTATGCAAATATGTTAAAGCATGCTAGTAGTCAAGACCAACTAATCTCAAACATACATTACAATCTTTTATATAATTTGTCTAATAATTATATAGGTTACGAACTATTGTATTATTTTATAGGGCACCGATAATGCGATCTTCTGTATGACACCAAAACACCACATTATATACAATATAAAATAATTAGAAATTTCATTTGCATAGCCATAACGTGAATAAATATGCAAAACATTTGATTAAATACAATTAATATTCTCATAGGTAGTTACAGGGAAACAAGGTAATAAAGCATAAAGTATGCTTTGCAGTATACAACCCTAACAATTGCAGCATAAGCATTAGAATATGGACACGGCTGCGGGAATGATGGAAAATCTCGGCCAGATGTTTGGTCACCAGAACAAGGCGGCTAGGCAAAATATTGTGAGGATCTTGATCACGACCCAGATGTAATATCCTGAATATTAGAATAATATTTTATCGTTGACCTTGTTGGAAAATTGGTAATTTGATTTTTCGGTGAAGTTATATTGAGTAAACGAGAGTAATATATCAGGTGGTATTTGTTTTAATATCAACGAATAATTATTGGTAAGAATGTGGCGATGGCCAACGTTATATTCTCCGATAAATATTCAACAAAAATTAGAGAAATTATCCAGACTAAATATGAGCTTGTGAATTTACTTGGACCTATCATAGATAGATTTTTGGTCTTGGACCATTTAAAATAATAAAGGAGCACCGAAAGTGTAAATAGAAATAAAATTGGACATTTTCTGAGAAATGTCGTGGACAAGTGTCAACTTTGAAAAATCCCCATCGATTTTTGGGATTTACGAAAATTCTTAAAATTATCAATCTAATAGATAATTGAGTTATCTTTCCAACGGTTCAAACGGCGAGCCAATCGCGGCCAGGAGGAAGAAGTTATGATCGAATTAGTGGAAGACTGCCAGCTGCCGGGCACAGTGCGTCACTACGTGCGTCAGCGCTCGACAGGCATCCGAGAATCCCGCATGAGCGAGGCATGGGTCGTCGCTCATGATGCCTAGTCATGATGCTGTTTTGACTGACTAGTGAAGTTTTGAACCTGTTAAGAGCAGTGGTATTTTAATTATCGTCTCATTTTGTTTGTCAATATTCGTTGAAAATCGATACCTCTTCAAAACCGTATTTTTCTATTTTAGTTTTGAATTTTGTAAGTCTTTCAAAACGCTCAAATATCCAGCGAATATGAGCAGCCTAGTCCAGGAGACGTCCGGTACCGGTTTGACGAAATTCCCCAGAGACTATGTTAATTCCAGGCTGGGTTGCCATTTTGAACTCGATTATCTTACAATCGATAAGTTATTTCTACAAATACATCCCGAGCATTTTGTAAACATTATACATCTAAGTATAAATGTTGTTTTTGGCGTAAGTATTAAGTCAGAATACGTGGATAATACGAGCCATTTTCTGGCGAGTCAGTCCAGCTTTTCAATGAATTTCTCCAGCGAGTCTGAGAATTCCAGATTAGGTTTCCTTATTTGAACTCTTTTATCTCACGACCTGTAAGTTATTTTGAGAATCCTTCTCGACTATTTTGTAGATCAAATACATGTTAGTATAACATGTGCTTGTATTGTTCGTATTGAGTCAGAATTCCTGAACAAAATAAGCCATTTTACACTGAGTCAGCCTTGTTCGTATCAGTCATTTTCAGCAACTTGTCTTTTGAATGTTGATCTATTTGTCAAACTTGAACACGTATATCTTTGAACATACAAGTCAAATTTTGACAAAGTGTCATGAAATTTGTCTCTGAGACACATGTTATCATAAATCAGTTTTTATTTTGATTTTTATCATCTGGTAAGACTCCTGTATTCATCTATATTACCGGGTCAGCTCTATATTTTTCGTATGTATCGAACGGGTTGAATACCTTGTATTTGTGTTTTTATGGTTGAAAATTTAATAACGATGATTATTAATATTTTTCTATATAAGGATCATGAGTTTTCAAAATTAATGATTTTGAAATATTTTCCGTATTAAAATAATACGAAGTTTTCATTCGATCAAATTGATATAAATAACAGTTATAACATAAATACGACCGAAAAATATTGAATATTATTTTATATTTAAAATAATATGCTGGAGTTTTAGTAATGAAATTGTTAAAGTCCGGATTGTCAATTTTGAGAACTGGGAAAATAAAATTATGAAATTGGGATAGCCGTTGATCGCGGAAATCGAATTCGTAATATATTGCTTTTAGTGCGTTATTGATATCGGGATATAAATACTTTGTCAAGGTGTGCAAATCGAACCTCAGGAACTCTAATGGATTTGCTTTACCGACCGGCTACTTGAGGCAAGTTTATACTTGTTCAGTTCATAATATTTAATAAATAATTTTGATTTCATTTCATTTATAATTCATATAGCAATGATATTATAAATGTAAATCGTCGGAATGATTATTTGTATATTGTGATTTGGTTTGGATTAAATCATAATGTATATGATTTAAATGTGTTTGGTGAAGACGGGGATGTGAGTTATCTTTGGTCTGTGATATGGAATGTCAGATATCGAGGACAGTTTATCGTGTTGACATTGATGTCGGGATGGTGGTTTATTGATACTAATGGACTGTAACTCATTCAAGATTATTCGAATAACTGTGTATTCATTGAGGGATGTTTGTTCGTGGAAAGTATATTGTCTTCGGCTTTGAGGAAATTTAAGTATTGTTCAGTTATGAGGGTAATTATTCTGTTGAATTGTTGTATATGTTGTATGTTGAGGTTTCGTATAATGAGATTCGTATTGGTTGTTCGTTAAGGGATGTTGATCCCCGGACCATTGTTTGGTATTGATGGTTGTGTTGATCGATCATTGAGGGATGATGATTCTAGGACTGTTATGTTGAGATTGTTGATCGTGTTGATCATTCTTTGGGTATGGTGATCCCAGGATGATTGTTTTGGATATTGTTAGTAATGTCGATCTTTGATTATCCATGTGTCGTTGTTCACTTTGGTGAGTCTTTTGATCCTTATTGGATATGTGTTTTCCTTGAGTTTCGTTGTCTTATTGCATCGTGACATATCTGGAGTCATATCTGCGTGCCGATTGGTTATGTGTAGGATTTTCAGGGCAGGCACGTATAGTCATGTGTAGGTTCATTACCTTCACATTGAGGTGTTCACACGAGACGTATTTCGTGAGACTGATTAGGTACAAAACCACATGTGTATTCGATCGATACCTGATGGTGGATTGTGCACGGACACATTTCCGGATCGGGCGTACTTTGACGTCCATCTTATGCTCTAATGATTGGTCGTTCATACTCCATGTATGATTGGGTATGTTCAACGGTTTGCGACTGGTTGTTCATACGCCCGAGGGTTATGTTCCACAGTCGGGTTTGTTGTTGGGATTCGGTGCCTAAAACGAAGGCCCAACGGAAGCGGTAAAACAAAAATTAATTCGATCCGAATCCCTACGAGGATCGATCGAGCTACGTATATACGAATATATAAACGAAAGGCAAGAGTTGTAAGAAACTAACCCTTGAAGTCCGTTGATTAAATGGTAACCTTCTCTTGAGCTATTCCTCAATCTTTGCTTGATCTCTACGAATCCAATCCACTCCAAGCCCTTGAACGATCCAACGCCGAAAGCACCGCGTCTCTACTTGCCATGTGCCGGAAAAATGACCGGAATGACAACACCTTGCTATCCTCCTAGGATACGGCTAGAGCTAGGTGATGAAGTTATTGATTGTAACACTCTAAGTGTTTTAATGTTTGATATCTCAATATTTCTTGATGTTTCTCTAAGAACAATCAAGAACTAAGTTGATGAAGAAGATGACTATGAAGAAGAACTCCTTTCTCACTTTCTCTCACTACAACTCATGTAAGGAATAATGTAGTGAGAATGAGAGATTAAAGTCCTCTTCTTATGCATGTTCAACTCACAAGAATACAACTCATACAAAGAGAATCTAACCCCACCATATAATGTGTATGATACTTGTCCCCTCAACACATGATATTCCAAACATCATGATTTGGACAAGTCAATATTGGGATTCGGTGCCTAAAACGAAGGCTCAGTGGAAGCGGTAAAATGAAAATTAATTCGATCTAAATCCCTACGAGGATCGATCGAGCTACGCATATACGAATATAAAATAAACAAAGGAAGATTCGAAAGCATACCCTTGTCGTCCGTTGATTATATGGAGTTCCTTCTCTTGAGATATTCCCCAAACGATCCAAAGTGCTCCAAGCCCTTAGATGATCCAACGCCGAAAAACCGCGTCTCTACTTGTCATGCGCCGGAGAAACGAACGGAATGACATCACTCGATTAACCTCCAAGGTTACGGCTAAAATAAAGTGATGAAGCTTTGATTATAACACTCTAAGTGTTTTAATTTATATCTCTCAATATATCTTGAATTTTCTCCAAGAGAACTCAAGAATAAAATGAAGAAGATGATGAAGACTTGAGAAGAATAATATTCTCTCTCTCTTTTCTTTCCTCACTGCTGTTGTTCACGTATGGAAAATAGGTATGTAAAAAGAGAAAGTCTTCACCTTTTATTCAACACCAACCACCGTGATAAGATATCACCTTTGATATCTTGTCCCATCATTTCTTGATATTCATTATTAAAATAATGACCAAAGACCAAGAGGGAGTTGGTGAGGGGGGGCGGCCATCTAGAAGGAGCCAGGCGAGTTCGGTCCGTTTCGGACTCTCGTGTGTCCAAACAGATAAAATTCGATTCCGTTCCGATGTATTTATATCGATGAATTAATCCAATTAATTAATCATATCAAATACAAAATGACATAATTAATTTCTCCAAGAAATAATTATATTCATGAATTAAATTAATCACCCGGTAATTTATTTAATTCATTAGGCCGTAAATTAATTTATCCAATAAATTAATTTAGATATCCAATATCTTAATATTCGTTATGAGAGAATTAGCTTGATTTATTCCGTCGTAAATCCTATTGCGTGACTCGGTAGGTCCGTCTCAGTCCGCAATGGGAGGAACCAAAGAGTAGTAGCACCACCTAGCCAGCCTGGCGGCCTACACTGTACCCCAATTGGGAACGAATGATGGGGATCATTCAAGAACCATTCTGTCGTGAATGCCAGTATACGTATAAACCCTTCTTTCAAATGTCCCGATCAAGTTATAGGGTCACGGTCAGTCAAACCCTATCTGTTACTTGACGCTATGCATGCGTTAATGCAAAACGATATCATCGAGCTCTCGTGTATCCAATACAACTAGCTCCAGTGCTTTGGCCAAAGACTTATGATCTCATCTGCCAATAATCGCATAGGACATATAACCCGTTCACTAACAGGAGAAAAAATTCTATCTTGGCATTCAGTAGGACCTGCTACTTGCCCATCAAGATACATGTCGAGGTTGACCCCCACCTTCCGGTTTATAGGATCGAACTACTCTAATGAAAATCTTGACGTCACAAGCACATCCCTACTAAATCCTCAAGTCGAAGGTTCACGAATACCTATCACAACCTTTCGATTCAGTCATTGACTGTCCCGGAGTGAAATCCGTGTGATGAATCGAGGGTGAGTCGGTTCGAGTATACTAATCCAATTAGCATACCTATAACGTGTGCTCCCACTAACCATTAGCGTTCGACAGGCACTCTCCATGTCAAAGAACACGTCATACAAGTCTTCACATAAAATTTAATGCCCAGTCAAGTTTCATCGACTTGCGAATGATTAAGTATTTGAGCTATAAACCTTTCCAGTGCCGACCTCCTTATCCAATAAAGAGTGGGAAGTTTTGCTCTCAAATACCTGTACTAGTTTCTATATATATATTTACGAGTTAGTAATGCCAGTAACTACCAGTCAATAAAGAAACATTCATTGCCTTATATAAATGATTTACATAATTACAAGTACAATGCCCTCACTCAACATCCTCTGAGTGGCATTCGAGGGCATATTCCTAACAATATCCCACTTGTACTCAATGCCTTACACTATGGTATCTAATACCCATATTCTCCAGATGACGCTCCAAGCTAGTCTGAGAAAGTGGCTTGGTCAGTGGATCAGCGACGTTGTCCACTGAGTCTACTCTGTGCAGCACAATGTAACCCTTGCGAACAAATTCTCTTACGAGATGATACTTCCTCTCAATATGTTTGGTGATGTTTTGAAACCTCGGCTCCTTGGCCTGCACTACAGCTCCGTCGTTGTCGCAGTACAGCGGAACAAGCATCTCAGCACATGGTATCACTTCAAGTTCTCCCAGAAACTTCTTAATCCAGAACCCTTCCTTGGAAGCCTCCGAGGCTGCTTGATACTCAGCCTGACAGGTGGAATCAGAAGTCGCGCTTTGCTTGGCGCTACACCAAGATACTGCTCCTCCATTAAGAGTAAATATATAGCCAGAAGTAGACATCGAGTCGTCCTTCAATCCTTGGAAGTCCGAATCAGTGAATCCCACCACATCCAATTCTCCACCACCATACATCAGAACCATATCTCTAGTCCTTCTCAATTACTTGAGGACGTTCTTTACAGCAGTCCAATTTTCCCTACCTGGGTTTGCCTGAAACCTACTCACCACGCTTACAGCATGCGCGATGTCAGGTCTCGTACACAACATAGCATACATAAGGCTACCCACGGCCGAAGCATATGGTATATTACTCATTTCCTTCCATTGTTCCTCACTTTGAGGACACATCTTCAAGGACAATTTTATTCTATGTCGCATCGGTAGGAACCCTCTTTTAGAATCATCGATCTTAAATCGCTTTAAGATTTTATCTATATAGAGGGCTTGGGAAAGACCTATTGTTCTCTTCGCTCTATCCCGGTAGAGTCGAATACCAAGAATATAGGTAGCTTCTCTCAAGTCTTTCATGGAGAAATTACTCAAAAGCCAAGCTTTCACAGAACTGAGCATTCCCACATCATTTCCTATTAGTAGAATGTTATCTACATATAGTACTAAGAATGCGATCTTGCTCCCACTAACCCTCTTGTATACACAAGGTTCCTCTTCATTTTGCACAAATTCAAACTCTTTGACTGTCTCGTCAAAATGAAGGTCCCAACTACATGAAGACTGCTACAGTCTATTTCATGGAGTCTACATCTACTATCGCTTGGTCATAGGTCATTGGGTCAGTCTCTTGGCAATCACTTGAGACCTCATGGAGACCTAGTTCCTCCAAGTGCACAAGCCCATACCTTTTAGGTAATTGAGACACCCTACTAGACCTACGAGGTGGTTGTACTTGTGTTTCAGAATGTTCGGTTCCAGTTTCTTGCACATGTGTCTCCCGAGGAGTTTCATTGTATTCTTCTAAAGAAATACTTCTACTTGCTCCGCCTTCCTGAATAAACTCATCTTCCAGGAAGCGTGCTTGTAAAGCAACAACGATCTTTTGATCTTCGGGCATGTAGAATAGATATCCCATCGCCTCAGATGGGAATCCAATGAAATGTCTCCTCGCGGACCTCGCTTCCATTTTGTCCACCTTAGTCTTCTTGACATAGGTGGGACATCCCCAAATCCTAATGTGATTAAGACTTGGTTTCCTGCCCTCCCACATCTCATGTGGAGTTTTAGGAATGGATTTGGAAGGATATCTGTTCAAGATGTAAGTGGCATTCAGGAGTGCATACCCCACAGGTAAATCGGTAAGTTAGTATAGCCCATCATGGAACGGACCATGTTCAACAAGGTCCGGTTCCTTCTTTCTGACACACCATTTAATTGAGGAGTACCTGGAGGTGTTAGTTGTGAAACTATTCCATGTTCCTTAAGGAACTCGTCAAACTCCGTACTCATATACTCGCAACCTCGGTCCGACCGAAGTGCTTTGATATGATTACCAGTTTGTTTCTCGACTAGGGCCTTGAATTCCTGGAATTTCTCAAAGTCCTCGGATTTATGTTTCATTAAGTATACATAACCATACCTAGTATGATCATCTAAACATAATGAAATATTTATATCCGTCACCTGCTGCTTCCAAAGTACCACAAACGTTGGTAGGGATTAATCCCAGTTTATCAGCGGCTCTTTCAAAAGTCCCTGTGAAGGGGGACTTAGTCATTTTGCCTTTAAGGCAAGATTCACAAGTAGGAAAGGGATCCGATCCCAATGGACCCATAAGTCCATCTTTTTTCATTTTGTAAACCTTGGTCTGACCAACATGACCATGTCTAAGATGCCATTTCAAAATTTGATTGGTTTCATCCCTACCACGTTTTCTAGTCATAGTATTCACAACTACTTTGTTGCTGAGATTTAGATGATACAATCCATTTAACAATGTAGCAGTACCCACTAGTTTATTTCTGAAATAAATTTTGCAGGAACCATCACCAATGGAAAATAAAAAGCCTTTTCGGTCCATGACCGGAATGGATACAATGTTTTTATGCCCCTTAGGCAAAACAAGTACATCTTCTAAAGTCAGAACAAACCCGGATTCTAAATCCAAAAGAAGTGATCCTATGTCGGTTGCCTCGACACTATGCCCGCTTCTGATAGTGACCATTACTTCTCCAGCTCCAAGCTTCCTACTTTGTTCCAGATCCTGATTCATGGTACAAATATGAGAACTAGCACCAGAATCCAGTATCCAGGAAGTAGAAAATACAGTAGCAGAACAATTTGTTTCCAAAACTAAAAGTTCTGTACCTGAAGCGCCATGAAGAATTGGACAGTCTCTTGCCCAGTGGCCCAGCTCACCGCACTTGAGACAAGCATCCTTCTTCTTGTTGTTCTTCAGAACCGTTGGGGCCTTGTCCTTACCCTTGAAGTCCTTGGCTTGTGGTCCCGTCTGCTTCTTCGCCTTTTTCTTCTTGTTCTTAGACCTCCGAGGTCCCGAAGAAATCACAAGGGCAAACTCCTTCATCCGCGGAGTCTTCATTTGAGACTGAGCAGTCACCAGTTTATTCATTAGCCCAGCTAAGTTACATGCAATATCATTGCAGTTGAAGTTCATAACAAACTGTGAGAAGGAATCAGGGAGAGATTCAAGGATAATGTCAGTTTGGAAAGAAGTATCCATTTTAAAATCAAGAGCCTCCAATCTCTCTATCATGGATATCATTTTGAGGACATGTTCCCCAACCTTCTCACCTTCCTTCATCCTCGCACTGAACAGTTGCTTGGATATCTCATATCTAGAAGTTCTGCTGTGCTCACCATAAAGTTCGGTTAAGTGAGATAGAATCTGCCTAGCAGAAGTCATTTTCTCATGAGCTCTCTGAAGCTCATTAGACATAGAAGCCATCATGTATGCACGGACTTTTACGTCATCCTTAACCCACTTTTCGTGGTTGTCAATCTCTTCCTGATTGGCTCTGGTCTGCATAGGAGGCGCTGGAATGTCCATCTCCAAGACGTATCCCAATACCTCTATACTGAGGACAATCATCATATTGCAGAGCCCGTCCACAAAGTTAGGTCCAATCAGGGTGTTCTTTTCGAGTTGAATTGCGAGTGGGTTCATTGTCATATTGAGAGTTATGTCTGCATTAAGTACGACAGATTAATTAGTGAATTGTTATATTATGATCTGAGTATAGAATTAAGGTCTTTTATATTCTTGTTACCTAGATCCCACTATTTTTATCGGAATAATACACTCTCATGTGAAATCCGGAAGTATCGTCGCTCTACTTCATAGTGGTGATCTAGTTCTTTATAAATCTTAATAGAGGGCAACGGAACAGGTTTCTAGTCTATTAATTTTTATAAAGTGGTGTCCAACACCAACCCATCTAATGGATGCTTCGATCTTCTTTTTCCCCTTGTTCATTCCCCTCAACCTATACGGTTTCTATGGTTCGTGAACAAGTTAAGTTTATACCATCGACGCAAATCAGTTTCACAATTGAATCTTATCCGGCAACCTATCAGGTTTCTAGGGATAAAATTTGCTCCAACCGAAGGCATCCAATGCGCTTCCTGTAATTTATCCGTCCTCCCCGAACGACTACCCCGATAACTTGGAAGCATAGCACATCCAGTTTGGATTTCAATTTCCCGAAAGCTCGATGAAGGGAAGGAAAACCTTGAAACCTTATAAACTTAATTATTTGTTGTGGGAGAATTTTCGCGATTAATGTTACAATTTGCACATTAATAATTTAAGCGCGTTTTTGGCATTCATACAGTATGGAAAAACCATTCACAACCTAGTTGCTACGAACATGTGGTTCATGGACTGTTCCTAGAAAACAAAAAATTCGGTAATCTAATTACAAGTCTTCATCTTGAATCTTCGTCTTCTCGAAACGGATCTTCCTCCGGGCGTCATTACATGTAAATTTTACATTGAAAATTGCATCCTAGATACAGATATTTCTAGTAAAATAAATAGGCGCAAAACGGCATTTACAACCCAATCGAATAAAACGAACGATTGAAACTAAGTCCACGAACCGCATCCCTATTCAAAAGCATTCATCCAATAAATACTATATAAACAGAAAGTGTAGAGATACATTGATCCAATTAACAATTCGAATCGATCCAATCGATTCACACAACCGGTAATATGAAAAACGTTCAAATAATTCGGTCGATCACAAGTATTCCAATAAATCAATTTTCCCTTATAAAATGAAATTCATATATCATTTAATAATATTAAATCCAATTTAAAATGTGGGAAATCAATTTTAGGAATACACAAAGAAAACAAGCCCGAGACGGGTCCGAAATGGGCTGCAGTAGGGCTGCCCAGCAGCCTTGGGCCGCGGCCCACAGTACAGAAACTTCCCAGGCGGGCTGCAACAGCCCTGGGCCGCGGCCCCCGAGCCCTAGGCCGCGGCCCCCTGCTTCCGGACCACTCCCGGACTGTCCAACGGTAATTCAGGGCTATTTTTTCGACCGGATATCCAATATCTATATTTTCCAATATAAATCATATTTCCAAGAAATAGAAGATTTATATTTAGACATAAACTTACGAAAAATACAACTATAATGAACGAAAAACATATACCACGATTATGACTAAAATGATTCCAAATCATTCACCATCTAATCGAGCATTCCAAATGCTAATATCGTATATACGATCGCAAGACCTATGCTCTGATACCACTGTTGGGATTCGGTGCCTAAAATGAAGGCCCAATGGAAACGGAAAAAATGAAAATTAATTCGATCTGAATCCCTGCGAGGATCGATCGAGCTACGTATATACGAATATATAAACGAAATGCAAGAGTTGTAAGAAACTAACCCTTGAAGTCTGTTGATTAAATGGTAAGCTTCTCTTCAGCTATTCCACAAGCTTTGCTTGATCTCTATGAATCCAATCCGCTCCAAGCCCTTGAACGATCCAACGCCGAAAGCACCGCGTCTCTACTTTCCACGTGCCGGAAAAACGACCGGAATGACAACACCTTGCTATCCTCCTAGGATACGGCTAGAGCTAGGTGATGAAGCTATTGATTGTAACACTCTAAGTTTTTTAATGTTTGATCTCTCAATATTTCTTGATGTTTCTCTAAGAACAATCAAGAACTAAGTTGATGAAGAAGATGACTATGAAGAAGAACTCCTTTCTCACTTTCTCTCACTACAACTCATGTAAGGAATAATGTAGTGAGAATGAGAGATCAAAGTCCTCTTCTTATCCATGTTCAACTCACAAGAATACAACTCATACAAAGAGAATCTAACCCCACCATATAATGTGTATGATACTTGTCCCCTCCACATGATATTCCAAACATCATGATTTGGACAAGTCAAAACATACACATGTATATTAGGGGGGTGGCCATGAGGATGAAACTGATGAGTTTAGTTCGTTTCGGTCTCCCTAGAGTCCAAGTAGATAAACTCTGATTCCGTTTTGATGTATATATATCGATTAATTAATCCAATTAATTAAACATATCAAATACAAAATAATATAATTAATTTCTCCAAGAAATAATTATATTCATGAATTAAATTAATCACCCAGTAATTTATTTATTTCATTAGGCCGTAAATCAATTTATCCAATAAATCAATTTAAACATCCAATGTCCCAAATTTAGATATCCAATATCTAATATTCATAATGAGAGAACTAGCTTGATTCAATCCGTCGTCAATCCTATTGCGCGACTCGGTAGGTCTATCTCAGTCAGCAATGGGAGGAACCAAAGAGTAGTAGCACCACCTAGCCAGCCTGGCAGCCTACACCGTACCCCAACTGAGAACGAATGATTGTGATCATTCAAGAACCATTCTGTCGTGAATACCATTATACGTATAAACCCCTCTTTCAAATGTCCCAATCAAGTTATAGGATCACGGTCAGTCAAACCCTATATGTCCTTGACTCTATGCATGCATTAATGCAAAACGAGATCATCGAGCTCTCGTGTATCCAATACAACTAGCTCTAATGCTTTGGCCAAAGACTTATGATCTCATCTGCCAATAACCACATAGGACATATAACCCGCTCACTAACAGGAGAAAGAATTCTATCTTGGTATTCAGTAGGACCTGCTACTTGCCCGTCAAGATGCACGTCGAGGTTGACCCCTACCTCCCTGTTTATAGGGTCGAACTACTCTAATGAAAATCTTGACGTCACAAGCACATCCCTACTAAATCTTCAAGTCGAAGGTTCACGAATACCTATCACAACCTTTCGATTCCGTCATTTACTGTCCCGGAGTGAAATCCGTGTGACGAATCGAGGGTGAGTCGGTTCGAGTATACTAATCCAATTAGCATACCTATAACGTGTACTCCCACTAACCATTAGTGTTCGACATACACTCTCCATGTCAAAGAACACGTCATACAAGTCTTCACATAAACTTAACGCCCAGTCAAGTTTCTTCGACTTGCGAACGATTAAATATTTGAGCTATAAACCTTTCCAGTGCCGACCCCCTTATCCAATAAGGAGTGGAACGTTTTGCTCTCAAATACACGGACTAGTTTCTATATGTATATTTACGAGTTAGGAATGCCAGTAACTTCCAGTAAAAAAAGAAACATACATTGCCTTATATTAATGATTTACATAATTACAAGTACAATGCCCTCACTCAGCATCCTCTAAGTGGCATTCGAGGTCATACTCCTAACATTTGTTTCTTTGAGATCCATTGTATGTGATTTGTCTGTCGTTTGAGAATTTTATTCTCTCGGATATCTATCACCGTAGTTCTTCGTTGGTCTTGTTTGGAGTTATCATGTTGATGATATTCTCGGTTGTGGTTTGACCCTTAATTGGTCGTATTGGAGTTTATCATGTTGATGATATTCTCGGTTGATGTTTTGGTTGATCATAGTTATTGATCGTATGAGCATTCGGACTTTTTGCCGATATTTTGGGATTTTGCTGTCATTGGTCTACAGATGTATTGTGCATATTTGGTTCTTATCAGGATTGGTATTTGATCGTGCGATTCGACGGATAGGATTTGGAACGGATGGATTATTCCACACTTATGAGTTATGATGACGTTTTTGTAACACCCTAAAAAGGCGGACATTACAGTGTCGTGGATCCCACACTGGGACCCACCAGGCGATACCCAAAATACAGATTAAATACGCAATACTTGTGATACCGAACCACAATACACAGTACTTACTCTGATTAGGAGTTTACAGTAGTATGGCCAACGGTCTTATTATACACAGGATCCAAAATACAAGTATAATCCATATGGAGATGGAATATATCTTAAATAACAATACATTTGGTCAACAATTTAAATAAAGTGTAAAGATAACATTACACGATTTGAACATAACCGGACAACAAAATACTTGGGGCCCCCGAACTAGTATCCTTCGAACCCTTCGCTGTCACCATGATCTTCCCGTGCCTTACCTTTTCCTCGACCAAAAATACAGCACAAGTATTTCGCCCAACACAGGGTCAGATATACATGATAAATGATTTCTCAAGACATTATACAAATCACATATATAATATTCAAAGAAAACATCCCGACTAATGAACATACCCCTAGGGCGCATGAACGGTTAGTCACAAAACGTCGAACACATACAAATATACATGGCCTATGAACGATCAAATAGTATGGCTCAAGATGGACATCACAGTACGCCCAGTCTGGAAATGTGTCAGTGCACATGTCCACCCCATATACGGAATCCGGGATATACGTGGGACAATGTACCTAATTAGCCTCACGAACTACGTCTCGTGTGCACAGCCTAATACGAAAATATCCACGCATGACTATATATAAGCCTGGCTAAAAATCCTATACAATGACCAATCGGAACGCATATATAATTCCGGAAATGTCACGATACAACATGACAACAAATTCAATGAATCACATATCCGATTAAGGATCAAGAACTCACCAAAATGGCAATAAGGATCAATGATATCAACGGTTCAAAAGTGACGAAGTTGGGAATGCAATCCCACGAGGAAAACGGAACATCATCAAAAATAATATCAAATCACGGGTCACAAAATCATGATTGTTTCATATACATGAAACGCATAACCACCACAAGAATCCAAACATCATTATATCCAAGCAAGATAACTTGCCTCAATTACGGAGTCGAGAATAATCCTTCCTTGTCAAACAAACGAACGGTCCTTGACTTAGTATCGGTTACTCGAACAATCAGCCTTGTAAGGGATACAATCCATTCAATAACACATTCTTATAACTATCGATATCTAGTTCAATGAATCGATATCCTAAATTCAATTTGCTTAGTTCAACTATCTTTGTATCATAATTCCATTTACAATGATTCATACTAGTTTCAATTTATTCTCATTATCGGTTATCGTTCAAGGTGTTGTCGATTATTCGTATGGTTCAAACGGATGAGAATTTATCAAGAACGATCATCAAGGAGATCTTTGCTAAACTTGATATGCCGGTAGAATTTCTTGAAAACAACATCATTGTTTTGAAAGAGATAACCTAAACAACTACGTTCTATAAAACATTGATCAAAATGAAGGTTACTCAACGCTTATCATCATCCGAACGAATCATGAATTTGTAAAATTATTACTATGTTCATCGGTTATGAGTTCACCTATTTAGGTTAATGATAAAGTCTAGTTATTCATCACAAGATCATCACGAAATCATCATCAAGGTGAATTAAACATCTCTAAACTATAACCTTATGTTGATATAATTCAAGGTTCAACCAAATCCGATGAAAAACCTAAGTTCATCTAGTTCAAAATCTTCCTAAGCATGATAGTTCGATTCAATATAATGATAACAATTCTACAAATCAACCTATCTACAATGAAACTAAGGATCATTATTGTCCTAGTGATGTTAAAAGTCCAGCAAGGAGAGTGTGTTTCTACTAAACATGATTACCACCATTTAAAACATCAAGAACACATGATGCCAAACCCTTAATCACCATATTCATCATTAAGTTGTTAAAAGCTTAACTACAAACATGTTTTGCTTGATTAATTCAACATTAGGTGAAGTATACTCTATCACTAACATTTTAACTACGAAATTATAGAGTGAAATCGTACAACATACCTTCAGAAATGAAGAACAATACACCAAAACCACAAGAACACACTCTAAGCTTCAAGAATGACTCTAAACTTCCAATCAACAAGCTCCAAATCAAGATGCAAAGCACAAACCCAAGTTGGAAGAATGTAGAATTAGTCTAAGGAGGCAGGGGGATGATTATAGGGAGAAAAATTGGAGTTGGACGTGCAAAATGAAAGACACAAGTTGTCTTTTTATAACTGCACAGTTCGTTACGTACGTTATACACAAGAGGGTAATGTACGTTAGCATCTTTACGTACGCTACACCAAAATTATTACGTACGTAAGGTAGTTCCAGAGGCTACTGACTGAAAATACGAACAACATTATGTACATTATGGCTTGGAGCATTATGTACGTAATGTAGGTCAACTAGGCTGCTACAAAAAAGGTCAGATATTCGAATCACGCCCGACCCCACATGCCGAAAGTTGAGATCGGATAAGACTACAAGCATTACGTACGTAAAGAGCACTTCCTTACGTACGTAAAACCAACAAGATAGCATGCGATATGATAAATGGTTAGCGTACGTTAAACACATAATTACTAGCCCAAAAACGCACTTATCTATAAACGTCGAGAAATCAATCATAGTGCGAATGATAGTTATATTCAAGTATATTGTTATATATTCCAACATCAATAAACATTAAACAAATGCAGCAAGACTACAATAGTATTGAATTATTCGAATAATACAACAGTAGGTAAGAGTTTCCATCGGATATTACAATTTTGAGAATTCTTGGTATTGTTTGAATACAATACAGATGGTTGTAGTTGAGTTCATTTCGTCATTTGAGAATGCGAAATGTGGATTATGGTAAGGATTGATTTGATATGGATTGCTATGGGTGGTGAGGTTATGATGGTAAGATTACGTTGGTAGTATTCTTACTATGTTATTACGTTGGTATGTAATTATTTATGATGATGTGATCGTTATCATTGTTGAGTATTATGGCTGACCCCATCGTGGGCTTTATTTTTAGGCACTTGGAGATCGAGCTGGTAGCGGTCGTGAAGGGATGAGCTTCTCGTGTGATACTAGTTATGGCATATATTTTTGGGAACCGGGTATTTTATTGTTCATTATATTCCGCTGCAAATGTATTTTTAACTATGTCTATGTCCGTTGTGTGTGCATTTTAAAATGGCTTTCCGGTATTTTACCAACTCGTGTATAACTTTAAAATGGCCTTTTGGGTATTTCGTAAATTTGGTTTAATTCATGAAACCTTTTTCCTTTAACAATCTTATCGGTACGTGTAAGCGGTGACTTAACATACATTTTGAAGTTGTCGAGTTTTGGAATTTTGGCCTTGAATACTAAATGGTATTTTATAACGATGTTTAAGAACTATATTTTGGAAAATATTTAATTATTCATAAAATATTACAGTCTTTGCCTCTTTGGCATGTTTGAAACTATTGTGAAAATAGTGTTTAACCTTGTGGGTTCCGGCGTGTGACCCACGGAGATGTAATATCCCCGGATAGTTTTGGAGGTGTTACAGAAGATGGTATCGGAGCTTAGGTTTTGTGAAACCCTCTACGAGTACGGTAGTGGCGTGACTTTTGAAAAATTATTTTTCTGACTTTTTAGTCAAACCGATTTTTGGAGGTTCCAAATTTTTTAAGATATTTTCAAAATGGCTATAATTGCGATATTGGTGTATGTTGGTATTGTGTTGAGACTTTGTGTGGGAGCCGTATGCTAGTATGATGGGAGATCATCGACTACACGGACCTGTAAGTATATTATTTTGGTTATTCGATTGTGAAAGTGATTGTTTGCCTTTTTGATGATTTTGGATTTTTGGGATTGCATTCTTGTTTATGACAGGATGACAAGTTTCAAGGACGAAACTTATTTTAAGGGGGGTAGTATGTAATATCCTGAATTTTAGAATAATATTTTACAATTGACCTTGTTGGAAAATTGGTAATGTGATTCTTTTTCATTAATAGAAGTGATATTGAGTAAAACGAATAATTATTGGTAAGAATGTGGCGATGGCCAACATTATATTCCCCGATAAATTATTCAACGAAAATTAGAGAAATTATCCGGACTAAATATGAGCTTGAGAATTTACTTGGACCTATCGGAGATAAATTTTTGGTCTTGGACCATTTAAAATTGTTGTGCGGCGATTTACACACCTCGATGGCGATCGGTATAATGGTCAGGAGCCAGCTAAAGAAGACAGATGATGGGCAAGAACCTAGCGGTCGACGTCCAAGGCGATCGTCTATTGGCATCTGGCGATCGCCTCTAATGTTCGACTGGATACGATCGTCCCATGCCACGTGTGAATCCGACACCCATCAAAGTCTTCGAAGACCGAATCTTGGGTGAAGACCCACGTGCAAATCCGCAAAAGGCGCCGCAAGAACAGGTCCTACTCCAGCCTATCAGCAGCTGTCCGTGATAGGGACGACCTCACCAACCGACAGGCCCGCCGAAAGGACCTAAGGTGGGACCGCCCAGGACAGCAAGAAGAGGGACCTTCCGCCTCCTCATTGGTTCGCGCCTCAGGCAACCAGCAGCAGCTGCGGACTTTAAGGAAATAGTCCCACGTGATGGGACGATCGCCCACCTTATTTTAATACAAGAAACGGCAGTCACCCGGGTTGGACAGGGAGAACTTAGAAACCTCTTCTCCTATAAATAAAAGGCCTCCAGCAGTGGCCAAAGGACAGTGAAAAACGTTAACACAGTGACAGTTTACAATGTGAATACTTAACACTAAAAGCAAACAATACAGAGAACTCTCCATCTTTGTAACAAGAACTCACAGAGCTTCAACTCTGGTTCTTCCGGCAATCTTCAGCACTCTATAGCTAAGATAACTAGAGACTTTACACTCATTGTAATCGCACTCTAACATTAATATCTGTACTCACTAGTATTCATATTAATAACATCTCGCGAGAGCATTCAAGCCCGGGACTAACAACCCCAGCAAATCTTGTGTTATTTATTTCTCTACAGACGTGCTCTCACACTTTGTTTGTTTCTCGACCATTCCAGTATATCATCTCCGGATAATATTTTGGGTAACAACAATTGGCGCTAGAGGAAGGGGCCTGAACCTTCATTTTTTATTCCGACCGTCTCGAAGAACACTCACTGTTCTCCGGGGCATATACTTGAAGAAACACTCACTGTTCTTCAAAGAAAAACCTTCAGAATCATGACGTCTGCCACGACCTCGAAAAGGGCCAGCCTACGATCTGTCGGACACCTTATTCCGGCCCAGACCGAATCCCATCCTATGGCGGAAGACGACCGCGGCGATGCTAGACTCTCACTCCCGCCCCCGAGGGACGGCCCCAGCCTTTCACTTGATCAGTTCCAAACTGCGGAACAGATCGAGGAGGCCATGGCCATCCTAAGGGAGCGACGGAGAGCATGCGACTCGCCCACCCTTACTCCATCAGCCATTCGCCGTGCGGGCAAGCGGAAGCTCAAAGGGCAATATGCGAGAAATCATCAGAAAGCCCCAAGCCGCAGGAAAAGGCGCTCGTAAGGCGGGACGATTCCGTCTTCAGCCACCTACTGAGTGATCCCTCATGGCGACCCGGGCATTTGGGCCCCAGCCGGGAGACATCGGATTCCGAATCTATCACCAGGAGTTCGGCGTACCCAACTCCCAGAAGACATGCCGGCCAGCGGGCTCCCACTCACCCCAGAATTGAGCTCGGTGGCAGAGAACTCGTCACCTACCACAGGGCTAGGATATCGGTACACGATCGCCTCGGCTCCCGCTCTGAGAGCCAATCCGCGAGCAGTCAGGCTACGGCAATGGCCGCAATGCAGCGCCAGCTCGACGAAATTAAGGCGATCATATAAACTGGGGCAGGCGCCAAGAGATCGATCGCCGGACCGAGTGAGCTGCTCGCGGTCCAGATCAAGCTCGCCCCTGTACAGCCGAAGATCGCTTCTCCTCAAACACCTCTATATGAGGGGAGATCGGATCCTGAAACCCATTTGAGCAAGTTCCGGATCTACATGATCGGATGCGGGGCATCGAACGCCACAAAGTGCCGAATATTCCCATTGACATTGGGCGATCTTGCCCATAGGTGATACATCTCATTGCCACTGTGCTCAATCAACTATTTTGAGAAACTGGCGAACGATTTCACGTCGTATTTCACCGCCAAAGTCGCTCGGTCAGAAGGCCCCCACCGCATGATGAAGATCAGGCAGGGGAAGGATGAGCCCGACGAAGACTACGTCGACCGAGTGGATAAAATAGTCCTCACCGGCGAGCCCATTAGCGATGAACTCGCTCTCTACTCGGTCCTAGGGGGATTATATGGCCATCAACCCATGTTTAGGCACCTCACGAAGGACATCCCCCCGACCTACGCGATCTTCTGCGTCAGGGCCGCCGACTTTCTGGCTAAGCAGAGGATGCTCACCCTCCGCTTAGGCGAGGGATCTGTCGGAGAAGGGAAGGCGCCATCCCACGTCCCGAAGAAGGCAGTCGCCAAGCCCAAAAAGGCTGTCGCGAAGCCGCCCAGTGAGTTCAAGGCCTTCGAGGATGTGGAAGTTCACCTCCTCCGCAACCTCAATCTGTCTCCGGCCCATATTTTCAACGCCATCAAGGGGCGCAAGTGGCTTAGCATGCCAAAGCCGATGAGGGACAATGGTCATCTAGACCGCAGCAAATTTTGTGCCTACCACAAGAGTCACGGCCACAACACCAGCCAGTGCCGCGACCTCCTCAGACAACTCTGGAGACTGTTTGAGGAAGGCAAGTTGGATAACTTGGTTACCAAGCCAGAACCCCGGGCAGAAAGGAACGACGGAGTCCCTCCCAATACGGTTGCCAGGATCGAGTAGAATGAGCCGGAGTACTCAGACGAATCAATCCCTCCGATCAACCCCGGCGGCCGGATCAATATGCTTCAGTCGGGAGGTGGGAACCTCGGAGGCCTTTCCCCGGTTTCTACCATGTCGAATAGAAAGCGGAAGGCCGAGCTGAGGGCGTTCGCATGGGTCCATGTCGTGGTGCCCTCAGAGCCGACCATCTCCAGAGATGCGCTCATCACTTTCTCCAACAAGGATAGGGAGGGAGTGCAGTGCCCCAAAGAGGATGCATTGGTAATCTCTGCATGTATCCTTGAGAAAATGGTCGATCGCGTGCTGGTTGACAATGGGAGCTTTTGCAATATCATATTCAAATTTGCTCTTGACCAGCTCGGCAACCTGACCAAATTCATCAAGCCATTTGATACCGTGCTTCAAGGGTTCGGCGACAACACGGTCCAAGCCTATGGAAGGATCAAGCTCTCGGTCGAGCTAACATGCTATTACGATCCCAAGGTTAGGATCACTAGGAACCTGAATTTCGTAATCATAGATAGGCCAAGCATCTATAATGGGTTCCTAGGTCGTCCCTTTATAGAATCCTTCGAGGCGGTCGCCTCTTCTTTCTTTTACTGTATCAAATTCCCCACTGCCGACGGGACGGTCGGTACTGTAAAAGGAGACCAGCTAATAGCAAAGAAATGTTTGAATTACTCCTGTGTCGTAACTTCCTTAAACACTTCCCATGCTATTTATAACATTGAGACGATCGAAAATCAACCGATGGAGATCGATGAGCCAAGCACCTCGTACCAGCCCGACTCAGAGGACGGCATCTCATATCGATTGACGGACGACATCGAGCCAAGGATCGGTTTCAAGCCAAGCCTCGACATCAATCCAAGGATCGAGTCCGGAAATCATTCCAAACGAGAAGCGACTGTCCCCATTGAAGAGTTGGAAAGTATAACGATATATCCGGCTCGCCCGGAGCGGGAAGTGCAGATCGGCAAAAAAGCGTCGGTCTCAAGTTAAAAGATGATCTGATCAGTTTACTACGTAAGAACATCGGAGTCTTCGCCTGGTCGCATCAAGATATGGTCGGCATAAATCCTGCCATCATAGAATGGACTCCTGAGCTAAGGACGCTTGCCATTATCTAAAGTTCGACCCGGCAAGGAAGCCTGTTCACCAGAAACGTAGGAAATTTGGTCCTGAGAAGTACGTAGCGCTCGACACAGAAGTCAAAAAGCTACTCGACAACAAGCTAATCGGAGTAGCTACCGATGAGCCACAGTGGGTAGCCAACGCGGTGCTCGTCAAAAAGGCGAGCAACTCCTAGTGGTTATGCATCAACTTCACCGACCTCAACGCGGCATGTCCAATAGACCACTTCCCAATGCCTCATATTGACCACTTGGTCGATAGCACGGCAGGTTGCGAAATGAAGTCGTTCATGGATGCTTTTGACGGGTACCACCAGATCCCAATGGCTGAGAAAGACATAAAACACACGTCGTTCCACACGGAAAAAGACGTGTACTTTTGGGTCTGGATGTCGTTCGGTCTGAATAATGCGGTGGCGACCTACCAACGGCTAGTCAACGGGATGTTCGCCAACCAAATCGGAAAGACCATGGAGGTTTACATTGACGACATCGTGGTCAAGAGAGTCAAAAAGGAAGATCACCTCAATGACCTTGCCGAGACGTTCGCCAACCTCGAGAAGTTCAACATGAAACTGAACCCCAACAAATGCAACTTCGGGAGAAGCTCCGGAAAGTTCCTGGGGCACATCGTGAGCCAGAGGGGGATCGAGGCAAACCCCACCAAGATCTAGGCGATCCTCGACATGCAGGAGCCATGAAATGTCAAACAAGTGCAACGCCTCACAGGTTGTCTAGCTGCCCTTAACCGTTTCATTCTCGGCTCGGAGATAAAAGCAAGCCATTCTTCACGACCATAAAGAACAAGATATTTGCGTGGACGAAGGAAAGTCAAGTGGCGTTCGCCAAAATCAAGGAGTATCTGTCCAATCCCTAAATTTTGGCAAAGCCGATCCCCGACGAAAAGCTATTCCTTTACCTGGCGGCCTCGGAGGTCGCCTGAGCGCTATATTATTGCGAGCATAGGGGCAAGCCCACTTGCCGATCTACTTCGTTAGTCAAGCGCTCCATGACACGGAAACGCGTTACATGCCCCTGGAGAAGATCGCCTACGCTTTAGTCATGAGCGTTCGCAAGCTGAGGGCCTACTTCTTCGAACACCAAGTGGAGGTTCTGACGACTCTCCCCTTAAGGCAAGTTCTGCACCGGCCAAACACCTACGGGCGACTCCTCAAGTGGTCACTGAGATCACCCAATACGGTATTACGTACGCACCTCACACGGCGATCAAAGGCCAAGCTCTGGAAGACTTCGTGGTGGAATTAATGTTCCCACCTAGTCCGACCCAGGTCGGCCGTCCTGCTTGGAAACTGTACGTAGATGGCTCGGAGACCAACTCGCAAGCAGGGGCAGGGATTTTCCTCATTAGCCCCGACGGCCAAAGTTTTACAAATGCTGTGCATTTCGGGTTCCGTGCGACCAACAATGAAGCCGAGTACGAAGCCTTGGTGGGCGGGCTCGATCTAGCACTCGCCCTGGATGTTCGTCGATTCCACATTTTCATGGACCACTTTTCGTCGTGAACCATGTCAAGGGAGAATATTGACACGTTTCATAGTGTAACTATCACAAGTGCACGATATCGTATCAAGTAGTAAGTGGACTTTTTGAGTCCGATTTATCGATCCCACGAGGAAGTTTGGTTATAATTTGAATTATACACTATTACTCTATTTTTATAGATACTAAGATGAGTGAAACACATAATTAAAGAGCTTGGTTTAATAATTGCAAAGAAAATGCAATAATAGTTCTAATATTTTAAGGAAATAAAAAGAATGCAACAATAATAGATTGAATAACGATAAAATGAAATGGTTGGGATTACAAACTTAGTTCGTCATTAGTTATAGAAGATGTATAGGAGATCATAAGATGAATTTAGTTATTATTTTGTGTAGATTCGATTTTCCTTAAAAAGACGATTTCCCTTTCGAACTATAAAACGCCCCTTACATATTGAATCAATCCACTATATTTCTATGTTGATTGGCTTCAATACATAGCATTAGGATTTATGAAAATAACTCAAAGAATCATCTAAGGTCTAGAGGTATATTTCTATCCCCTAGAACAACTTAGAGTGAAGATCATTTGATCTAATCAAACATATTTTCTTTCGAAACATATGAAGACCATAAATATCGTCATTTATTGGCCAAATAAATAAATATTGTTAAAACAATGAAAATCACACACAATAATAAGTAATTCACAATAGATCTTTATACAAACTTAAATAACATGACTAACCTTGTTTATAATCCCAACTAAAGGTAACTTAGCCCATGAAGGGTTTAATATTCATAATACAAGCTTGAGTGGTCATTATTAGTTGAATCAAGAGAAAGAATTGATCCTCACTCCCTTAGTAGATAAAGGAGAAAGAAGCAATAAACTCTCTGAACAATATATGTTATACCACACTTACGCAAATCACTCAAGAACATAAGTGTGTTCTTCACACAAAAAGAAAATATTACAAAAAGTGAAAAATTATAAGATGAATGATGAAGGATCTAAGGGGTATATTTATACACCTAAAGTCACCTAATAGCTCCAAAACTCCAGCATTATTATAATAGATCGGATCAATGCCAACCATCCCCTCAATAATACACAAAAAGTATAAAAAATTAGACAAATGATCATAATCTGTCAAGAGTTACGGCCGTAACATTCAGTAGTTACGGCCGTAACTTGGACGGCTTACGGCCGTAACATTCAGTAGTTACGGACGTAACTTGGCTTCGTCAATTTGCTCACTGGTTGCTTTGAGAGTTATGTTTTCAGCCCAGAATTTCTCAGACTTTGCGTTTTTGCCCCAAATCTTCTTCAGATGATAACTTTTGATATATAACTCTGATTTTGAATCCGGAAAGACTGCCGAATTCGTCTTGGAAAGCCCTACAACATGAATATATTAAAATTCAACAAAAATAGTATTTTATAAACATGTTATTTCTTGAGTAAATCAGTTATTCAGTCCGATTAAGACTAGATTTACATCATCATCCGATAAAAATAAAATTATTAAAAACTAATTAATTAAAAGCAAAAAACAAGTAGACTTGCTCAATTATGGGTGATATTTATCGATACAAACCATGGATAAGTGTATAAAACTGACACTTATCACACCCCAAACTTGAATTCTTGCTAGTCCCGAGCAAGACTCTTTATTAATCACACACAAAAAAAAATAAAAAAATAAGACACAAAAATACTAATACACACATAAAATATAAAAAGGGAAAAGGAGATCAAAATGCCATTAATACACAACAACCAGCTTTATACAGTAGATAGAAATGAATCAAGATTCAAAATAAATCTACTAATGATTTTGGAGTTAAAATACGGTTTTATTTTGTAATTCCAAAATGCAAGGTTTCCCCCCAAAAGGCTGATTATTTATTTCCCACTCGTGATAGACACGACTCCCTTTAATGGTTGCTCTCGATCACTCGTTTATTTTTCGACTCTATATGAAGAAGAATTTCATTGGCGTCATCAAATATTGTGATTTTTCACGAAATTGAGTGTATTGAAATTCAGCCGCTAATTCATTCAGATCTGCTCATAAACTACATCCCTTTTAGTGATAGCTTTCACACCGTTATTTGGTAACGTGTAGATCTTTTCACTAACACAATTTCTATCTTTTTTTTTAAAAAAGGTGATAGCTTTCACACCGTTATTTGCTAACGTGTAGCTCTTTTCGCCAATTTTTCTGTGAGACGGCAGCTACGCACCAACAATGGTTAGTCCTTTATTTTTCGCAAAATTTTAAGACCACCAAAATTAGGCCGCTGTTGCTGCTCAACATTTCTCCTTTTCATCAATTTTTTTTAGGTGATAGCTTTCACACCGTTATTTGCTAACGTGTAGCTCTTTTCACCAATAACTCCTTTTTTTAGGGAATAGAATTTTTGCAGAAAATCATTTCTTAGTTTAAGCATGAAAAATCGAAACCTCCACAAATTAAGTAAATTTCAGTTCTATTTTTCATCAACCGAATGATTCTTCTTTTCTCAAGGTAACGAATGACTCGATTTTATATGATAACTACAAGGTTTGGAAAGAGAGATTAAGGCTCAAAAATTTTGGAATATACAATTTTTTTTACCGGTTAAAACGATTTTAGAAGCTTGTATATAGCTAATTTATTGGTGTTATGGCCAAATCTAGAAATCTCATAAATCAAAATACTATATATATATATATATTAAAAAAAATTAAGGCAAATATAACACACCAAAATACCAACACACCAAATTAAAACATACCACCCCCAAACTTGAAAATAAACTGTCTCGATTAAAAAAATAAAATAAAAAGCAATGCAGAAAAGCAGAATACTCCCTGTTAAGAAAGTTGATGCATGAGCTAACGCCTTTTAGAATCTGCAAGAGAATAAATATACGAGGCAAACAACAAAAGAAAATAAAATATACTCGTAAGTATAACATAATTTTTAAGATGCGCATCAAGAAAGTCTGAAGAGTCGCCTTACGCTGCCATCAATGCTTTTATAAAAAACACACAATAAAAATTACAGCAATAAAATAACAATACATAAATCCCGAATAGATGCACGTCAAGAGATCAAGAAGAAACTCCTTAAGCTGCCACCCTTTAGCACGATTATTACACATGACAGAAAGTAAAAATACAAGAAGACCGACATGGGTTATCAAATGGAGAGAAATGAATCCAATTTTCGTTTTCTCACGGTAAAATCTTCCATCCAGACAATTTTAGCTAGAGCTGGATCTGGTTGAGGAACAAATTCATTGAGTTGTTTGATTAGTTCTTCTAGTGTTGTTGCAACGACTATGATTCGTTTAGCACGTTCGGAAATAAAACCCTTTTCAGCAGAGTAGTCGATGAAAGATAGTAAACCATCAAAGAAACCATTGACATTAAGAAGACCTATTGGTTTTTGATGAACATTTAGCTGGGCTCTGGTAACCACATGAAAATGTTCCTCAAGAGTGCCAAAACCATCGCGAATGGTGGTAAAGGTGCCAGAATTATTTATCACGTGAGTTATGCGATCTTGCATATTTACAGATCTAAACTCATCTCCAATAGTTTACCCGGTGATTTTACTTTCAGCCAGAGGTTTTGGAATTATTCCCAACACTCTTACTCCTTCCATATAGGCAGAAGCAGCAGCGCTTCCCATTCATCCTAGACTTCCTCCTCCGTAAACTACATGAATGTATTTTTCTCCTAAGGTACGACCCAAGTTGTGGGCTGCTTCAGTAAAGCATGCCTCATTTCCATAACTAGCTCCACCAAAAATGCAGACTGTGCTAAATTTTTTTGATGAAGATGATGACTCCATTTTTGAAAAGAAATTTTTTAGAGAGAAAAAGAGAAAAGTGCAAGTTTGAGGGATGAATAAAAGAAACAATCACAAAGTTTATTTATAGAAGAAAAAGAAGGTTAAAATTGTTTAACAAGTTTGTGATTACGTTGGATTGCGCTTCAACTACTCAATAGAATAATGAATGTATTTATTGCGTATCATATATTTTATTCAGAAAATTCACCACACGATAAAAATAAAAGATACTTACGCGTATGTACAATAGTTGTGATTGTGGCTCACATCTTCCTCTGATTTTACGTTCAGAAACGGCCTAAATACCTTCTATGAGTCTGGGAGAAGCTTCCCATCCAATTTTCTTACAAATTGGCAAACAGGGTCTTTTAACGTCAGATTCCCAAGAAGTTGTTCATATTCTAGTTTGAATTTATTCCACAAACATCGAATTCCGTAATGTACGAGTCCACTAGGATGCGTGTCAAGAGAAATTTCGATATTATCTAAATTCTCTTTATTCAGACCATCCTTAATGAATTGAATTTTATCTTCTCTATTTGTAGATGGAATTCCTAAAGATCGACATTTTAAATTACAGTTCCATCAAGCACATTTATAGCAAACGACTATTATTTTTGCTCGTCGTTTCTTTGCATATGAACTTTTTCCAAGCCCTGGTAAAAATCTTCGGTGTTTCTATGAATTCACCAGCTATTCTTACTTTGGCTTCAATTATGAATCTAATATTAAAAGGTATGCTTTTATTCATAAGCAACCTTATCCTTTCAATTCTAGCTCTGTAGATTTTTAAAATTACATTTTTGCTCAGAAAGGGAAATCTTTTTTTGATTTTATTCAAAGTTTCATCCATTATAAAAAAAAATAAAAATGAAAATAAATGGAGAAAATATCTAAAAATATCAGTTGTTGTGGGAAACTGAAAAATCCGACTTTAATAGTCACGGAGTACCGTTAACCGCCACTTGACCGGACAAACACAATTTAGTACTAAGTTACAATGTCGAGAAATTTGTACCTATAAAAATAGTTTGCAATGTAAGATTTCAGATATAACTTATACTTCCCCGGCAACGGCGCCAAAAACTTGACATGTTCTTAGTGTAACTATCGCAAGTGCATGATATCGTATCAAGTAGTAAGTGGACTTTTTGAGTCTGGTTTATCGATCCCACGAGGAAGTTTGGTTATAATTTGAATTATACACTATTAGTCTATTTTTATAGATACTACGATGAGTGAAACACACAATTAAAGAGTTTGGTTTAATAATTGCAAAGAAAATGCAATAATAGTTCTAATATTTTAAGAAAATAAAAAGATTGCAACAATAATAGATTGAATAACGATAAAATGAAATAGTTGGGATTACAAACTTAGTTCGTCATTAGTTATAGAAGATGTATAGGAGATCATAAGATGAATTTACTTATTATGGTGTGTAGATTCGATTTTCCTTAAAAAGACGGTTTCTCTTTCGAACTATAAAACGCCGCTTACATATTGAATCAATCCACTATATTTCTATGTTGATTGGCTTCAATACATAGCATTAGGATTTATGAAAATAACTCAAAGAATCATCTAAGGTCTAGAGGTATATTTCTATCCCTAGAACAACTTAGAGTGAAGATCATTTGATCTAATCAAACATATTTTCTTTCGAAACATATGAAGACCATAAATATCGTCATTTATTGGCCAAATAAATAAAGATTGTTAAAACAATGAAAATCACACACAATAATAAGTAATTCATAATAGATCTTTATACAAACTTAAATAACATGACTAACCTTGTTTATAATCCCAACTAAAGGTAACTTAGCCCATGAAGGGTTTAATATTCATAATACAAGCTTGAGTGGTCATTATTAGTTGAATCAAGAGAAAGAATTGATCCTCACTCCCTTAGTAGATAAAGGAGAAAGAAGCAATAAAATCTCTGAACAACATATGTTATACCACACTTGTAACACCCCCGATATATTCAGGAATATTACAGCGCCGTAAATCCTTTACATAAGGATTTACAAGGCTGGAGAATTGAACAGACATTAAAAAGTACTAACGAATGGAAATAACGGAATTACGATACAACTATTCTGACCAAGTACTAAAAATAATACAATTGTTCAACAGGAACTTAATAATACATCACCAAATTCAAATTCATCATAAATGACTTCGTACTCGAGTACTTATTGAAATAACCAATAAACAACAGACAAATAAACCCGGCCGAAACATCACTCTGCACCCTCGTCGTCATGCAGCTCCAGTGGTTGTTTTCTCGCTCTCCTGGATCCTGAAGATAAACAAAATGTTCACCCCCGAAGGGGTTAGCACAACGATGCTAGTACAAGTACCACAACATATTATTCATATCTCACGAAGAATAATAACGTGAACGACAAAAATACCAACGAGTCTTCTCCTACGAGAAACTCATAAATGACATACACAACTGATAATCACAACATGATATCATAACATACACATGGTAATTCTGTCGATCCAGCGTTCACTGCCTAGAACCCACGATGATCCCGTCAGACCAACCCGTGGTGGAAAAACCCGTCCGATGATCCAGTAAGACGCTAGCATAGATCCCCCGATGATCCCGTCGGACCAACACGAGGTGGACATACAACAACGACATACATGCACGACAATATGTATAACATCAATACATAAAACAATTAAAGTACTTGCCTCGATTTGAAGACAAGAACAATACTTCCACGAAAACAAACACTCGAAGGTCGTCCTCTTCAATCAATCACGTAACAAGATCAAACCTTAACAAAAGAAACGATATAGGATTTATCTCACGTCGTACGAATGTTTAACAATTCGATTTACGGCCAAAAGTTCATAAAATGTAATCTGCCTGAACTGCTTAGCGCACGCTAAGTACTCTGTGTAGCGTGCGTTAAGTCTGCTCAATAGCGCACGCAACCAACAAAGCCTAGCGTACGCTAACTATGCATGGTCAGTACTTCACTGATCAGTCGACTGACTCGTCTGATTGCCTAGCGTACGTAACGTACCAAACGTAGCGTACGCTAACTCATGCTCGATAGCGCACGTTAATCTTGATAGCTTAGCGTGCGCTATCTGTGCATGGCAGTTTACTGCTGGGCAGTAAACTGTTCTCATTATGATCAAAACAATGAAATCTTCCGTGATAATTCATGTTACCTCCATGAATATCATGTTCATACGATTATGAATGATCTTACGGATAACAACAACTTCGGATTCAAGGATATGCATACCATTATAAAACCATATTCCATTTCAACTACAAATCTTCATAACGGTTGATATCAACACCTTTATATCCATCAAAATTATCATGCTGTAGTTGTTTAACATTCCATCTATACTAGATAAATCCTTCCATGATCAATCCCTTAGATTCATCTAACAATAATGATGTTAAAGTCAAGTCCATGATTGTTATGAATTCATCTACTAGATTCGGATTATCAATGATAGAAGCTTCCTCTACTTGTTCAATGTAATAAGATTTCGAATCATGATGTTCATAATCAAGGTACTTAAGGCTTATTCATCTCAATATTCCAAACATGATGTACTTTGGATAATTCACTAATGAAAATCAATATCTCGTTAACATGATCATCCAATTCTTTAGAATCCAACTCTAAGTCTGGAGATAGGTTGAACATACCTTAATATGACGAAAATCACTGAACCGTAAGGTAGAATCCGACTCCGGTTGGTTGTATGCCACTCCAAGGTGCTATTCCACTTCAATGATCACTCACAAGTGATAACCAATATACAAAGACCAACAAGATGTGTTCTAAGTGTGTAGAAGGATTATTATAGCTCTCTGGCCTCTCAAGAATGAAGAATGGACGAATAAAATGTAAGCCAAAATGGGTTGTTGTCCCATTTATAATATTCTGCATTTTAACTAATTAGCGCACGCTACTAAGCTTTCCTTAGCGCGCGCTAATAAGAGTTGACTTCAAAACTGTCCAGGTTCGTCCGCGGGAATCTTATCCGAACCCATGTCCCGGCTGGCGCATGTGTTAGCCGTCCCGCTCAATAATTGAGTTCTTAGCGCACGCAACTCCTACATCCATAGCGTGCGCTAGTAGTAGCCCGATAGCGCGCGTTAAGCTACATTCTAAGCGTGCGCTATCACGAGTTTGCATGAGAAATTTTGCATGTTGTTATACTCATGTACAAAGATATCAATGCAAGAAATATCATACTCCAATAATCAAAACCACAAATCCGAATAATACAGGGTTTGAATACAGATGAAATACACCGTAATAAATCCGGATATTACAACACTTACACAAATCACTCAAGAACACAAGTGTGTTCTTCACACAAAAAGAAAATATTACAAAAAGTGAAAAATTATAAGATGAATGATGAATGATGAAGGATCTAAGGGGTCTATTTATACACCTAAAGTCATCTAATAGCTCCAAAACTCCAGCATTATTACAATAGATCGGATCAATGCCAGCCATCCCCTCAATAATACACAAAAAGTATAAAAAATTAGACAAATGATCATAATATGTCAAGAGTTACGGCCGTAACTTGGAAGGCTTACGGCCGTAACATTCAGTAGTTACGGCCGTAACTTGGATTCATCAATTTGCTCACTGGTTGCTTTGAGAGTTACGTTTTCAGCCCAGAATTTCTCAGACTTTGCGTTTTTGCCCCAAATCTTCTTCGGATGATAACTTTTGATATATAACTTTGATTTTGAATCCGGAAAGACTGCCGAATTCGTCTCGGAAAGCCCTACAACATGAATATATTAAAATTCAACAAAGAGAATATTTTATAAACATGTTATTTCTTGAGTAAATCAGTTATTCAGTCCGATTAAGACTAGATTTACATCATCATCCGATAAAAATAAAATTATTAAAAACTAATTAATTAAAAGAAAAAAACAAGTAGACTTGCTCAATTATGGGTGATATTTATCGTTACAAACCATGGATAAGTGTATAAAACTGACACTTATCAAATATGAGGCGCGTGGCGAACAAATGATCAAATACCAAGAGTTGGTCGCCGAAATGTGCACAAAGTTTGAAGAAGTGCTGATCGAACAAGTCCCGAGAGAGAACAACTCCCAGGACGATACCCTATCTAAACTCGCATCATCAGATGGGGCGGCAGACTTCTCTAACATCCAAATCACGAAGTTAGAAAAGCTGGCGCTCGACAGAAGCCTGGTCACCACAGTTTCCATCGCCGAAGATAACTGGATGACTCCGTTCATTAAATACTTGAAGGACGGAACAGTCCCCGTCGATCGTATCAAAGCTCGCCAGCTTCAGCTCCATGCAACCAGATACACCCTATTGGACGACCGGCTTTACAAACGAGCCTTCAGCCTTCCTCTCCTCAAGTGCATTACGTCGGAGGAAGGCCGACTCGTTTTAGCCGAGATCTATGATGGGATCTGTGGAAATCACGCTGGAGGACGAGCTCTAATCCACAGGATGACCACGCAAGGTTTTTTCTGGACTACACTACAAAAAGACGTGATCGCCTATGCCCGATCGTGTCACAGGTGTCAAGTTATGGGCCCCAACATCAAGCTCTCCCCCGAACAGCTCACTTCTATGTACGTTCCATGGCCGTTCGCCCAATGGGGCATCGACCTCATTGATCCTTTGCCGATGGCACCAGGGGGATGTAAATATGCCATCGTGGGGGTCGATTATTTCATGAAATGGGCTGAGGCCGAACCACTCATCAAGATCGGCCAAGAACAAGTAATCAAATTCATTTGGAAGAACATCATATGCCGGTTCGGTCTACCCCAGGCTATCATCTCCGACAACGGGAAGCAGTTCGACGGTTTGGAAGTCATGCAATTATGCGAGAAATGGGGAATCAAAAAGTTGTTCCCAGCCGCTTACCACCCTCAGAGGAACGGGCAGGTAGAGGTTGTAAACAAGATCCTCAAACAGACGATCAAAGCAAGACTCGAATCCAAACAAGGACGATGGGCGAGCGAGCTCCCAGATGTTTTGTGGTCCTACCGAACAATGACCCAAAACTCAACTGGCGAAACCCCGTTCGCCCTCGCCTTCGGAACAGAAGCAGTGATCCCTTCGGAGATTGCCGTCCTCAACCACCGAACTGAATAGGAAATGACGACGGACAATGATGTAGCCCGAGGGATCGACTTGGATATGCTCGAAGAACAACGACTGACCTCGGAAATTAAGAACACGATCCACAAAAGGAAATCCGAAAAATTCTTCAATTCGAAGGTCAAGGAAAGGCGATTCCAAGTGGGCGACCTAGTCCTCAAAAAGGTCCAGACTCACACGGGAGTATTTGGCCCAAATTGGGAAGGCCCCTTCAGAATATCTAAATGGCTGACCAGAGGAGCCTACAAACTTCAACACCCAGACGGCACTCTGGATCAATATCCCTGGAACGCCGTACATTTGAAGAAATACTACCAATAAAAACTCTGTATTCAGTTACCCAATGTATAAAGAGTTTAATGTGATTCTTTGATCCCCTATATATGATTCGCCTTGACAAAACAAACAAATAAAAAGAGGACGGCTCGCTCGCCCTACAAGAGGTCGTCATCTAACCTAATAGACCTATGCAAGCGATCGCCCCTCCAAGCACAACGTATACCGTCGAGTATCGTCATCTAACATGGCGGTCCGAGATAGAAAAGTGCAGCCATGGTCCTGGGAGTCGATGGAACCAATGACCAGTCCATGCAAGGTGCCTTTGGGCAAAGATCGCCCGCCCTTTCGTTTAAAGACGAGACGGACGTAGCCGAAGGACCCTCCAAAACAAATCAGTGGACGCACTCGCCCGTCCTTGGACCCATCATCTAATCTGATGGACCGAGGTAGACGATTGTGTCCTAACCCAATCACAACATATGCCCTATTAGGCAGAAAAGTGCTAACTAGCCACGGTAGCGAAGTCGATTTATCCGACGGCGCCCCGTGCAAGGAATCCTCCAGGCAGAGACCGTCCGCCCCATCGCTACTTTGCGAGGCAAAACGTAGCCTACGGAGGACCCTTACAATTAAGTGAGTCGCGAGAAGTTAACCATCAGACTAAATGTCGCTCGCGCACAAGACATAGTCGTCAGGGTCGGATACATCGAACCCCACGACTATGCGAAGTCTATCCAGGATGGGACGTTCGGCCTCCATCATGGAATCAACAAAATGGAAGATCGCAAGAACCAAACTAAAGATAGCTCACTAAACGAATTATTTTTGTTCCCTTACTTTCACTAAGTAAACAAAAACAAGGGGCAAAGCGGAGCTATTAATACATGCAATCAGGAGGACGGAACCACACACGATCGGCTTTGTTCAAACACACACATGGCGATAGGTTTTGTTCAAGAAATTTACAAGTAAGAATTTCAAGTGTACCAATGCATTCGTTTCAATTCATACAATGGACGCTCTCCAAACAATTGTGCAAAGTCAAAATGATACGGAACATTCAGACAGACGATCATACAAACAAGGCATCAGGTGCAATTGTGTAAACACTTGTGTAAATTCATATGCAAAACATTCAGAGAGGCGATCGTACAAATAAAGAGTCACATGCAAAAAAAACGTATTTTATTCCATTCAAATTGTTTGTACATACACGCCTGAAGGCAAAACAAGAAGAAACTGGAAATTACAAGAAAAAAAAAACAAATTGACTACGGTCTCACTCAGGCCACCCCCGCCTGGCCTTCGCCCCCAGCAGATGGATCGGCGTGCGCTTCCTCACCGGATTCCGGATAAACAAGTTTGTTCGGCGACGGATACCAGCTCAGATCGATCCCGAGGTCGGTGAGGTCAAGGATCGGCAGAGAGAAGTCCGGCTGCAAAGGATGCTCAAGCACGTAGGCTTTGAAGTTTTCGATCAGAGGGCCGACCTCGAGCCCTCCCTTCTTGGCAGCACGGATGGCATCGGCGTAAGCCATGTAATATGCGAACTCGCCGACGTACTCCATGCTGAGGTAGGGATCGGTCTCGATCGCCTCCAACTTCTCTTTCAGCCCCGCGGCTGTCTTGTCCGTATCCTTGAGATCGGCAACCTTAGCAGCCATTTAGCCGATCCACCACCGCCTTCAGCCCGATCACCTCCTCCTGCGAGGCCGCATGTAATCGACGAGCCTCCGTCATCTGGTCACGCATCATATCAACCACCGCCCGGGACCGGTCAAGCTCCTGCCTCATCCGATCAAGATCTTGTTTAGCTCGCTTGGCTGTCTAAGCATACTCCTTCTCTATGGCCACGATCCTATTGGCAAACTCGGCGTTCTGGTTCCGATCAGCCTCAAGATCCGAATAGAGGCGAGCAGTAGAGGGCCGCCCCTCATAATATTTAACAGCTTGAGCGGCCATCGTTTCCGCTTGGAGGGTCAGGGCAAGTGTCGCCTGCATGGCATCTCCAGACCGCCGGCACGCAATCGCGTCCAGGTTGGTCATCCAAGTCTTCGGAAGAGAGAAGATGGCCCGGGAGACATAGGAAGGGATGTCGATAGGCTCGCACGGGGACTTGCTCGCCAGGAAATCCAGCACCATCGGCGAGGAGTTCGGATCGGCAAGGTGGACCCTGCAACAAAAAACAAAGGAGTTAGTATGCACTCTGCACAAGTCGTTTAACTCAGAAAGATCAAACCAGTCTTACCTTGTGACCAACTCGGGGTCACGGCCGAAATAGGGGTTGCCCCACGGAGTCTCGGCTTCAGCGATCGCCACAGTCTTTAGGAAGGCTGCTGAGGGCGTAGACCCCTCCGCCATTGGAACGGTGGAAATAGGAGGCGCGGAAACCGGCGGCACCACAATGGACGCCTCCACTGCAGTAGTCGACAGGGGCTCCTCGGGGCTCCGCCTCTTGCGGTTGCGCTGGAGCTGTTCCTCCTCCCGAGCTTCCGGCTCGACGACCGAATCTATGAGAGGTCTCGCCTCAGGGACAGGGCGGGACGTCGTTGCAGGGGCACGGCCCGCCTTCTTCCCTTGCTGGAGGCGACTCATGAGGCCGGGGTTCGACATTGCAATCTCTCTCGGCGGCTCGGAGTAGCGGGGGAAGTGGATCTCTGCCAAAGAAGACATTCAACCAAGTTAGACATCTCTTTCAATCAAACACGATCGTCAACCAGAAAGGGGATAGTAAACATTTATACCTGGAACCTTCAAGTGACGAGGGAAGCGAAACAACCGAGCGCCCAACCAATGACCTTCGTTGTTGACCGTGCGAGCATCGATGTAGTTGTCTGGTAGACCGCGGATTCGTTCCCAGATGATCAGGAAGTCAAATGGAAGGTCGCCGAACACTGGAACAAGGGAGCCTGTAAAAAGGAAACCAAATTAGATCAGTTCAAGGTGTATCCGAACAAAGGGAGAGTAAAAATCCTTACTCGGATTCCTCTCCCGAAAGCTGGTGGGGATATCCAACTCATCATCTGGTTTATCGCTCGCTGCCGATCTCCATGCTCCGCCGACCCAACACCATTTCGTCAGGTCGCCCCGGACCTTGTTCGGCACCCCTAGGACCACTCTGTCCATGCGACCCTGAATGTGGTAGCCGCCAACTGAGCCCTTCTTCACCGTCAGGTTGAATAGGTAGTTCATTTCCAGCGCAGAAGGTAGACGGAATAGCCGTTGACCGCCAAAAAGAGTCAAGGTACTGACTATCTGCAACCATGCATTCGGCGTCAATTGGAGCTGCGCCACATTCCAGCCGGTCAGCAGGTATGGCACGGCAAACGGCAATGGGAACCGCAAACCGGCCTCCAGGATCAGTTTGTTAACGGAGACCATACCCTCGGGAAGTTGGTCGGCGCGTTCGTTCTCCGAGGGCACATACAATGAGACATCAGAAGGAATATGTAACTTCGCCCTCCAGCGACTCAAGTCCTTCCTGGTCGCCGAACTCCGGATCTGACCGAGGGTCCACAGGGAGCGGTCCGCGGCCCGGAATGACGTCCGCTTCATGGGTTCATAGGGGTGAGCGACAGAGTATGCACCAAAATCAAACTGAGGACGTGGTCCGGCCAGCCTCTCCATAAGTCCGGCGAATTCTAGAAAGGAAGGGCCGAACACACTGTTCTGCTCCCAATACAGCCTCACCGCCTCGTCCTCATCTACCAGTGAGCCCTTCTGCCCCGCCGCCGCCGACCTCGCCGCGTCAGCCTCGTTAAAAAGCTCTTCAACCTCTGCGGGTGCGATTCCTGCACGAATGGCCTCGACGGCCATCTCCATGTGAAGATCCGCGGAGGTCCCATCCTGGACAGGCGAAGCCACGGCGGCGGAAGATCTACCCGCCTCATACACATTGGATCCTCCTCCATACATGTTCAAAGAGAAAAGGGGGGAGAGAATTTTTGTTCTTACCTAGAAAGAAAGTCGATCGGCGCAAGAAGCTTCAAGGAATTTCAGCAGAGTTTTCGTCTAAAGGCAAGGGCGTATAAAGATCTAAACTCCAGTAGCCCTATCCCTTTTATAGGCGAGAGAAGGGACCTCTGTGCAAATAGACAGAATCTCGGGGGCTGCAGTGCAACCGTCGAGGGAGACACATTAAATTCAGCCCTCGAAACCCACATACGCGTCATTTCTAGGGCACGCCAGGCGACAAGTCTGACAAAAACCATCGAACTCCCCCAACGGGAGCACGACACGTGTCCCTGTGACGTTTCGAAAGCCCGCGTCCACTTCCCGCTATCTCCAACGCCTAAGGAGATCGTCCAAGTTCAAAATCAGTTCGTCCACGCAACGATCGTCCGCTTCAAGTAGATGAGCCGCGCGTCTAAAATAGGCGATCGCCAACAGTACCACCTCACCCCACATCTTCAACATCGGAGCGAGCTGGGGAGCAATTGTTGTGCGGCGATTTACACGTCTCGATGGCGATCGGTATAATGGTCAGGATCCAGCTAAAGAAGACAGATGTTGGGCAAGCACCTAGCAGTCGACATCCAAGGCGATCGTCTATTGGCATCTGGCGATTGCCTCTAATGTCCGATTGGAGACGATCGTCCCATGCCATGTGTGAATCCAACACCCATCAAAGTCTTATAAGACCGAATCTTGGGTGAAGACCCATATGCAGATCCGCAAAAGGCGCCGCAAGAACAGGTCCTACTCCAGCCCATCACCAGCTGTCCGTGATAGGGACGGCCTCACCAACCGACGGGCCCGCCGAAAGGACCTAAGGTGGGACCACCCAGGACAGCAAGAAGAGTCACCTGCCGCCTCTTCATTGGTTCGCGCCTCAGGCAACCAGCAGCAGCTGCGTACTTTAAGGAAACAGTCCCACGTGATGTGACGATCGCCCACCTTATTTTAATACAAGAAACGGCGGTCGCCCGGGTTGGACAGGGAGAACCTAGCAACCTGTTCTCCTATAAATAGAAGGCCTCCAGCAGTGGCCAAAGGATAATGAAAAAGTTTAACATGGTGACAGTTTACAACGTGAACACTTAACACTAAAAGCAAACAATACGGAGAACTCTCCATATTTGTAACAAGAACTCATAGAGCTTGAACTCTGGTTCTTCCGGCAATCTTCAGCACTCGATAGCTAAGATAACTAGAGTCTTTACACTCATTGTAATCACACTCTAACATTAATATCTGTACTCACTAGTATTCATATTAATAACATCTCGCGAGAGCATTCAAGCCCGGGACTAACCCCGGCAAATCTTGTGTTATTTATTTCTCTACGGACGTGCTCTCGCACTTTGTTTGTTACTCGACCATTCCAGCATATCATCTCCGGATAATATTTTGGGTAACAACAAAAATAATAAAGGAGTACCGACATTGTAAATAGAAATAAAATTGGACATTTTCTAGGAAGTGTCGTAGACATGTATCAATTTTGAAAAATCACCATGGATTTTTGGGATTTGCGAAAATTCTTAAAATTAACGGTATTGTAGAGAATTTAGTTAGCTTTCCAACGGTTTAAACGGCGAGCCAATTGGAGCCAGGACGAAGAAGTTATGATCGAATTAGTTGAAGACTATCATCTGCCGGGCACCGTGCGTCACTGCGTGCTTCAGCATCCGACAGGCGTCCGAGAATCCCGCGGGAGCGAGGCATGGGTTATCGCTCATGATGCCTAGTCAAGATGATGTTTTGACTGACTAATGAAGTTTGAGCCTATTAAGAGCAGTGGTAATTTAATTATCGTCTCATTTTGTTTGTTAATATTCGTAGAAAATAGCTACTTCTTCCAAACCATATTTTTCTATTTTAATTTTGAAATTTTTAAGTCTTCCAAAATGCTCAAACACCCAGCGAATCTGAGTAGCCTAGTACAGGAGACGTCTGGTACCAATTTGACTAAATTCCCCAGAGACTGTTAATTCCAGGTTGGGTTGCCATCTTTGAACTCGATTGTCTCACAATCGGTAAGTTATTTATACAAATACATCCCGAGAATTTTGTAAACATTATACATGTAAGTATAAATGTTGTTTTTGGCGTAAGTATTAAGTCAGAATAGTTGGATAATACGAGCTGTTTTTTGGCGAGTCAGACCGACTTTTACAGGATACTAACTGGAGCCTGTTCGATGAATTTCTCCAGCGAGTCTGAGAATTCCAGACTAGGTTTCCTTATTTGAACTCATTATCTCACGACCCGTAAGTTATTTTGAGAATCCATCTCAACTATTTTGTAGATCAAATATGTTAGTATAACAGGTGATTGTATGATTCGTATTGAGTCAAAATACCTGAACAAAATAAGCCATTTTACACTGAGTCAGCCCTGTTCGTATCAGTCATTTCCAGCAACTTGTCTTCACGTCGTATTTCACCGCCAAAGTCGCTCGGCCAGAAGGCCCCCACCGCATGATGAAGATCAGGCAGGGGAAGGATGAGCCCGACAAAGACTACATCGACCGAGTGGATGAAATAGTCCTCACCGGCGAGCCCATTAGCGATGAACTCGCCCTCTACTCGGTCCTAGGGGATTCTATGGCCATTCACCCATGTTCAGGCACCTCACGAAGGACATCCCCCCGACCTACGCGATCTTCTGCGTCAGGGCCGCCGACTTTCTGGCTAGGCAGAGGATGCTCACCCTCCGCTTAGGCGAGGGATCTGTCGGAGAAGGGAAGGCGCCATCCCACGTCCCGAAGAAGGCGGTCGCCAAGCCCAAAAAGGCGGTCGCGAAGCCGCCCAGTGAGTTCAAGGCCTTCGAGGATGTGGAAATTCACCTCCTCCGCAACCTCAATCTGTCTCCGGCCCATATTTTCAACGCCATCAAGGGGTGCGAGTGGCTTAGCCTGCCAAAGCCGATGAGGGACAATGGTCATCTAGACCGCAGCAAATTTTGTGCCGACCACAAGAGTCCCGGCCACAACACCAGCCAGTGCCGCGACCTCCTCAGACAACTCTGGAGACTGTTTGAGAAAGGCAAGTTGAATAACTTGGTTACCAAGCCAGAACCTCGGGCAGAACGACCGGGGGGGGCGATCGCCGACAGAACGACAGAATCCCTCCCAATATGGTCGACAGGATCGAGCAGAACGAGCTGGAGTACTCAGACGAATCAATCCCTCCGATCAACCCCAGCGGCCGGATCAATATGCTTCAGTCGGGAGGTGGGAACCTCGGAGGCCTTTCCCCGGTTTCTACCATGTCGAATAGAAAGCGGAAGGCCGAGCTGAGGGCGTTCGCAGGGGTCCGTGTCGTGGTTCCCTCAGAGCCGACCATCTCCAGAGATGCGCTCATCACTTTCTCCAACAAGGATAGGGAGGGAGTGCAGTGCCCCAAAGAGGATGCATTGGTAATCTCTGCATGTATCCTTGGGAAAATGGTCGATCGCGTGCTGGTTGACAATGGGAGCTTTTGCAATATCATATTCAAATCTGCTCTTGACTAGCTCGGCAACCTGACCAAATTCATCAAGCCATTTGATGCCGTGCTTCAAGGGTTCGGCGACAACAAGGTCCAAGCCTATGGAAGGATCAAGCTCTCGGTCGAGCTAACATGCTATTACGATCCCAAGGTTAGGATCACTAGGAACCTCAATTTTGTAATCATAGATAGGCCCACCATCTATAATGGGTTCCTAGGTCATCCCTTTCTAGAAACCTTCGAGGCGGTCGCCTCGTCTTTCTTTTACTGTATCAAATTCCCCACTGCCGACAGGACGGTCGGTACTGTAAAAGGAGACCAGCTAATGGCAAAGAAATGTTTGAATTACTCCTGTGTCGTAACTTCCTTAAACACTTCCCATGCTATTTATAACATTGAGACGATCGAAAATCAACCGATGGAGATCGACAAGCCAAGCACCTCGTACCAGCCCGACTCAGAGGACCGCATCTCACATCGATTGACGGACGACATCGAGCCAAGGATCGGTTTCGAGCCAAGCCTCGACATCGATCCAAGGATCGAGTCCGGAAATCGTTCCAAACGAGAAGCGACCGTCCCCATTGAAGAGTTGGAAAGTATAACGATAGATCCGGCTCGCCCGGAGCGGGAAGTGCAAATCGGCAAAAGTGTCGGTCTCGAGTTAAAAGATTATCTGATCAGTTTACTACGTAAGAACATCGGAGTCTTCGCCTGGTCGCATCAAGATATGGTCGGCATTCGTCCTGAACACGCTTGCCATTATCTAAAGATCAACCCGGCAAGGAAGCCTGTTCACCAGAAACGTAGGAAATTCGGTCATGAGAAGTACGTAGCGCTCGACAAAGAATTCAAAAAGCTACTAGACAACAAGCTAATCGGAGTAGCTACCGACGAGCCACATTGGGTAGCCAACGCGGTGCTCGTCAAAAAAGCGAGCAACTCCTAGTGGTTATGCATCAACTTCACCGACCTCAATGCGGCATGTCCAAAAGACCACTTTCCAATGCCTCATATTGACCACTTGGTTGATAGCACGGCAGGTTGCGAAATGATGTCGTTCATGGACGCTTTTGCCGGGTACCACTAGATCCTAATGGCTGAGAAAGACATAAAAAACACGTCGTTCCACACGGAAAAAGTCGTGTACTTTTGGGTTTGGATGACGTTCGGTCTGAAGAATGCGTGGGCGACCTACCAACGGCTAGTCAACGGGATGTTCGCCAACCAAATCGGCAAGACCATGGAGGTTTACATTGACGACATCGTGGTCAAGAGACTCAAAAAGGAAGATCACCTCAATGACCTTGCCGAGACGTTCGCCATCCTCGAGAAGTTCAACATGAAACTGAACCCCAACAAATTCAACTTCAAGGTAAGCTCCGGAAAGTTCCTGGGGCACATCATGAGCCAGAGGGGGATCGAGGCAAACCCCACCAAGATCCAGGCGATCCTCGACATACAGGAGCCACGAAATGTCAAGTGCAACGCCTCACAGGTTGTCTAGCTACCCTTAACCGTTTCATTTCTCGGCTCGGAGATAAAAGCAAGCCATTCTTCACGACCATAAAGAAGAAGAAATTTGCGTGGACGAAGGAAAGTCAAGTGGCGTTCGCCAAAATCAAGGAGTATCTGTCCAATCCCCAAATTTTGGCAAAGCCGATCCCCGGCGAAAAGATATTCCTTTACCTGGCAGCCTCGGAGGTCGCCTGAGCGCTGTATTAATGCGAGCAGAGGGGCAAGCCCACTTGCCGATCTACTTCGTTAGTCAAGCGCTCCATGACACGGAAATGCATTACACGCCTCTGGAGAAGATCGCCTACGCTTTAGTCATGAGCGTTCACAAGCTGAGGGTCTACTTCTTCGAACACCAAGTGGAGGTTCTGACGACTCTCCCCTTAAGGCAAGTTCTGCACCGGCCAGACACCAACGGGCGACTCCTCAAGTGGTCACTGGAGATCTCCCAATACGGTATTACGTACGCACCTCGCACGGCGATCAAAGGCCAAGCTCTGGCGGACTTCATGGTGGAATTAACGTTCCCACCCAGTCCGACCCAGGTCGGTCGTCCTGCTTGGAAACTGTACGTAGATGGCTCGGCGACCAACTCGTGAGCAGGGGCAGGGATTGTCCTCATCAGCCCCGACGGCCAAAGTTTCACAAATGCTGTGCGTTTCAGGTTCCGTGCGACCAACAATGAATCCGAGTATGAAGCCTTGGTGGGCGGGCTCGATCTAGCACTCTCCCTGGATGTTCGTCGCCTCCACATCTTCATGGACTCCCTTTTGGTCGTGAACCAAGTCAAGGGGGAATATTGACACGTTTCTTAGTGTAACTATCGCAAGTGCACGATATCGTATCAATTAGTAGGTGGACTTTTTGAGTCCGGTTTATCGATCCCACGAGGAAGTTTGGTTATAATTTGAATTATACACTATTAGTCTATTTTTATAGATACTAAGATGAGTGAAACACACAATTAAAGAGTTTGGTTTAATAATTGCAAAAAAAATGCAATAATAGTTCTAATATTTTAAGGAAATAAAAAGATTGCAACAATAATAGATTGAATAATGATAAAATGAAATAGTTGGGATTACAAACTTAGTTCGTCATTAGTTATAGAAGATGTATAGGAGATCATAAGATGAATTTAGTTATTATGTTGTGTAGATTCGATTTTCCTTAAAAAGACGGTTTCTCTTTCAAACTATAAAACGCCCCTTACATATTGAATCAATCCACTATATTTCTATGTTGATTGGCTTCAATACATAGCATTAGGATTTATGAAAATAACTCAAAGAATCATCTAAGGTCTAGAGGTATAATTCTATCCCCTAGAACAACTTAGAGTGAAGATCATTTGATCTAACCAAACATATTTTTTTTCGAAATATATGAAGACCATAAATATCGTCATTTATTGGCCAAATAAATAAAGATTGTTAAAACAATGAAAATCACACACAATAATAAGTAATTCACAATAGATCTTTATACAAACTTAAATAACATGACTAACCTTGTTTATAATCCCAACTAAAGTTAACTTAGCACATAAAGGGTTTAATATTCATATACAAGCTTGAGTGGTCATTATTAGTTGAATCAAGAGAAAGAATTGATCCTCACTCCCTTAGTAGATAAAGGAGAAAGAAGCAATAAACTCTCTGAAAAACATATGTTATACCACACTTACACAAATCACTCAAGAACACAAGTGTGTTCTTCACACAAAAAGAAAATATTACAAAAAGTGAAAAATTATAAGATGAATGATAAAGGATCTAAGGGGTCTATTTATACACCTAAAGTCATCTAATAGCTCTAAAACTCTAGCATTATTACAATAGATCGGATCAATGCCAGTCATCCCCTCAGTAATACACAAAAAGTATAAAAAATTAGACAAATGATCATAATCTGTCAAGAGTTACGGCCGTAACATTCAGTAGTTACGGCCGTAACTTGGACGGCTTACGGCCGTAACATTCAGTATTTACGGCCGTAACTTGGCTTCGTCAATTTGCTCACTGGTTGCTTTGAGAGTTACGTTTTCAGCCCAGAATTTCTTAGACTTTGCGTTTTTACCCCAAATCTTCTTCGTATGATAACTTTTGATATATAACTCTGATTTTGAATCCGGAAAGACTGCCGAATTCGTCTCGGAAAGCCCTACAACATGAATATATTAAAATTCAACAAAGAGAATATTTTATAAACATGTTATTTCTTGAGTAAATTAGTTATTCAGTCCGATTAAGACTAGATTTACATCATCATTCGATAAAAATAAAATTATTAAAAACTAATTAAATAAAAGCAAAAAACAAGTAGAATTGCTCAATTATGGATGATATTTATCGATACAAACCATGGATAAGTGTATAAAACTGACACTTATCATACCCCCAAACTTGAATTCTTGCTAGTCCCGAGCAAGACTCTTTATTAATCACACACAAAAATAAAAAATAAAAAAAAAATAAGACACAAAAATACTAATACACACATAAAATATAAAAAGAGAAAAGGAGATCAAAATGCCATTAATACACAACAACCAGCTTTATACAGTAGATAGAAATGAATCAAGATTCAAAATAAATCTACTAATGATTGAAGTTAAAACACGGTTTTATTTTGTAATTCCAAAATGCAAGGTTTCCCCCCAAAAGGCTGATTATTTCTTTCCCACTCGTGATACACACGACTCCCTTTAATGGTTGCTCTCGATCACTCATTTATTTTTCGACTCTATATGAAGAAGAATTTCATTGGCGTCACCAAATATTGTGATTTTTCACGAAATTGAGTGTATTGAAATTCAGCCGCTAATTAATTCAGATCTGCTCATAGAATACATCCCTTTTAGTGATAACTTTCACACCGTTATTTTCTAACGTGTAGCTCTTTTCACTAACACAATTTCTATCTCTTTTTTTTAAAAAATGTGATAGCTTTCACACCGTTATTTGCTAACGTGTAGCTCTTTTCACCAATTTTTCTGTGAGATGGCAGCTACGCACCAACAATGGTTAGTCCTTTATTTTTCGCAAAATTTTAAGACCCCCAAAATTAGGCAGCTGTTGCTGCTCAACACTTCTCCTTTTCGTCATTTTTTTTTAAGTGATAGCTTTCACACCGTTATTTGCTAACGTGTAGCTCTTTTCACCAATGACTTCTTTTTTTAGGGAATAGAATTTTTGCAGAAAATCATTTCTTAGTTTAAGTATGAAAAATCAAAAACTCCACAAATTAAGTAAATTTCAGTTCTATTTTTCATATACCGAGTGATTCTTCTTTTCTCAAGCTAACGAATGACTCGATTTTATATGATAACTACAAGGTTTGGAAAGAGAGATTAAGGCTCAAAAATTTTGGAATATACAATTTTTTTACTGGTTAAAACTATTTTAGAAGCTTGTATATAGCTAATTTATTGGTGTTATGGCCAGATCTAGAAATCTCATAAATCAAAATACTATAAAAATATATATATATATATATATTAAAAAAAAATTAAGGCAAATATAACACACCAAAATACCAACACACCAAATTAAAACATACCACCCCAAACTTGAAAATAAAACTGTCCTCAGTTAAAAAAAATAAAATATAAAGCAATGCAAAAAAGCAGAATACTCCCTATTAAGAAAGTTGATGCATGAGCTATGATAGACAGTGAAGAATTATAGGAAATCAAATAATAGACAGTGAGGAATTATAGGAAATCAAATAATTAGATTGATTACTTTTTATTTATTATTTATTTGTTTCCTTTTTCTGTAATGTCCTATATATAGGACTTTATGTTTTGTATTTCAACTCAATCAATAATAATTCAAATTCTGTGATTTATCTTGGTATCGCAGCCTCTCTTTTTTTTTTATTTTAATAACACTAATACAACCTGCAACCGGCTTCTTTCGCTACCCCTGTCTATCATGGAAATGATTTCTGCCTTCACCGCTGCTGAGAAAACAGCACATAACTCCCACAAATTTGCTTTTAAACTTACTCCTACCAACTATGGCTTCTGGAAAAACATGATACACCCCTTTTTAATCACCAACCACCTCTTTGGTTATGTTGACGGGACCATCCGCTGCCCTCCATCACGAATTGCTGCCACCACCGAAACAGCAGCCATGGACAACCCAAGCTATTCCCATTGGCTCGCGAATGATGCTCATGTTCGCATGGTCATTCTTTCAACAATCTCTGAATCCTGTTTTCAACATGTTCAAGGTGAAACCTCTCGTGACCTCTGGCTCTCCTTGGAACGGGCTTATGCTCCGCATAACTCATATAGGGAATACACACTCAAAACCCAGTTGCTAAAAATAGAGATGAAGTCTGATGAAACATCTGCTGCCTATCTAACCCATGCCCAAGAATATGCCACGGCTCTAGCGAACATTGGAGAACCATTTAAGGACAAGGATGTCACCATGTTGGTACTCTCTGGCCTACGTGAGGAATATGATGGCCTCAAAGCTAATCTCCTGGCTCGCTCTCCGCCAATCACTTTTAATGAATTACATGGCCTTCTAAGTGACCATGAATTCATGATCAACAAGAAGCCACCAAACCCGCTGCAGGCTTACTCGGCTGCTTCACAGCCTGCGGGTCTGCCCTCCCCCACGGCAGGCCTGCTGCCTCTTCCTCACCACAACCCTGCCCTCACCACGCTGCAGCAACAAGCAGCCCTCCTTGGGTACCAACTCAGCCCCGTAATTAATCAAGCCAATCAGCAACCACAAGCCTATTTCTCCAACCGCTCCCAAAACAATTCTCGCAACAACCGGCGTGGAAATTACCGTGGAAACTCTCGTGGTGCTAACACCAGAGGTCGTGATGAGTACCGTGGATCCAACAATCAAAACCGAAATTCTCAGTTTGCTTGGGCATCCACCCAAAACACCGTTTACGGTCACTGTAATCGTTGTGGTATAGGACACATTCCTGCTCAATGTCCAACTCAGTCCACATCAGCCCGGGAGTCTTCTCAGGCTAACTATGCTGCTTTTGCTGAAACTGGATCCACATCAGGCTCACTTTGGAAACCAGACACGGGTGCGAATGGCCATGCGACTCCTGATCTTGCAAGTTTAGATAACTCTGAAGCCTACTTCGGTAACAATTCACTTCATGTTGGCGATGGTAATCCTCTTCCTATCTGTCATATTGGCTCATCAAAATTTTATTCTCCTAACAAAACCTTTAGTTTAAATAATATTCTTCACGTACCCCAACTCAAACAAAATCTCTTATCAGTCCAACAATTTTGTTCAGATAATAACGTGTTTTTTGAATTTCATTCTTCTTTCTTTGTTGTGAAGGACGAGTCTACACATACCATCCTACTCACGGGCCCAAGTGACAACGGTCTCTACTCGCTATATCTTCCAAAATTAAAGTCCCTACCACATGTCTCCTTCACAGCAGTCAAAGCTCCTTCAACAATTTGGCATCAACGACTGGGACATCCCCATGCACGAGTTTTTCATTCTATTTGGTCTAGCAATAATTTACCAGTTTCAAATAAATTGTCTTCTTCAGTGTGTTCTTCTTGTCAAATGGGGAAATCCTCCAAACTGTCTTTGAAAACTTCCAATTTTCGTAGTCATCATATTTTTGATTTAGTTTATTGCGATGTTTGGGGTCCTGCTCCTTCTGTTTCTTTTACTGGTTGTAGATTCTTTTTACTTTGTGTGGACCATCACTCGAGATATATGTGGTTTTACCCTTTAAAACATAAATCTGATGTTTTCTCTACCTTCCAATTGTTTGTTAAAATGGCTGAAAGACAATTCAACACTAAACTCAAACGGGTTCAATCTGATTGGGGGGCTGAATTTCGTACTCTTGCACCTTTTCTTTCTTCACTTGGCATCATTCACCAACGCCCGTGCCCACACACGAGTGAACAAAATGGCATTGTTGAACGCCGACATAGACACGTTGTTGAAACCGGTTTAACCCTTCTTGCTCACTCTCACACTCCCCAACGTTTTTGGGATTTTGCATTTGAAACAGCAGTTTACCTAATCAATCGCATGCCCTCAAGAACCAACTCAAACAAATCTCCTTTTGAATGCCTATTTCACCGACCACCTGATTACTCTTTCCTTCGAGTTTTTGGGTGTGAATTATTTCCTTATCTACGACCATATAACCCTCACAAAATGGATTTTCGGTCCACCACTTGTGTCTTTATAGGTTACAGTTTGATCCATCATGGATATCGCTGCCTAGACCTACAAACTGACCGCATCTACATTGCTCGTCACGTGCGATTTAACGAGCACCTCTTTCCTTTCAACCCACCTGACACAACCACCTCACCCTTACCGGAAGACTCCTCACCATATTACTCTTCATATCCTACTCCACCTCCACCAAACCATGAACCCAGCCTTGTCCCACATCCCATCACCGAACCTGTCAACCAGCCCGTACCCGAACCTGTCCAGCAAACTGCTTCTGTCCCTATGACCGACCCTCTTCCTGACCCGAACCCATGCTCCTCGGGTGACCATGTCTACACTTCCCAGTCCTCGGCTGCCTCCCAGCCCTCGGCTCGCACTAATCCACCACCTCGTACTCGTCCACCCAATCTCCGACAAAATCCCAAACCTACCATTCGCTATAATCCTTCCGCTTATCATGTCTCTACTGATACTCCTAATTCTGTTGAGACATCTTCCTTCACTGTCGCCAACAAATCTCCTGAATGGCGCCAAGCCATGGCTGAAGAGTTTGATGCTCTTGTACGAAACGGAATATGGTCACTTGTACCTCGTGCTAAAAATACTAATGTTATTGATTCTAAGTGGGTTTACAAGATTAAAAGGGATGCAAACGATAATGTTACACGCTACAAGGCGAGACTGGTTGCTAAGGGCTTTAACCAAAAGCCTGGTATTGATTATCAAGAAACTTTCAGCCCCGTTGTGAAAGCAACAACAATACGGGTTTTGCTATTTCTTGCTGTAACGAATCAATGGTCGCTTTGCCAACTAAATGTTCAAAATGCTTTTCTTCACGGCGAATTAAAGGAAACTGTTTATTTACGCCAACCACCTGGTTTTATTGATGCATCCAAGGCTGATCATGTCTGCTTACTGCATAAGTCCCTCTATGGACTCAAACAGGCACCTCGCGCATGGTTTGAACGCCTCAGTAACACTTTGCATCATTTGGGTTTCACTGGCTCCAAAACGGATCCCTCACTCTTTATTCTTAACAATGGTGGAACTTTGGTATATGTTTTAGTCTATGTAGATGACATAATTGTTACAGGCAACAACACCAATGCTATTAATGATGTCATTGCAAACTTGGGCACCTCCTTTGCAGTCAAAGACCTGGGGGACCTGCACTATTTTCTGGGTATTGAAGTTATTCGTCATGGCAGCCACTTAATTCTTTCTCAGCAAAAATATATTTCTGACCTGATTCAGAAGGCAGGTTTGTCAGATTGCAAAGCAGTTCCCTCTCCTATGAGTACCTCTCAGATTCTCACTAGCAATGACAGTCCAACTCTTGCTGACCCAACCAAGTATCGTCAAATAGTGGGGGCTCTTCAGTATGCTTCCTTATCGAGACCTGACATCACTTTTGCCGTCAACAAAGTATGTCAGTATATGCACACTCCCACTGAAAAACATTAGTCGGCTGTTAAACGGATATTATGCTATCTGAAAGGTACTTCTCACTTTGGCCTTTTTATTCGTCATGGATCGGGTTCCACCCTACATGCCTTTACTGAAGTCAACTGGAACTCAACTTTGCGGGCCTTTTCTGATGCTGATTGGGCTGGCTGTCCCGATGATCGTCTCTCCACGGGAGGGTTTGCTATATACTTAGGATCGAACCTCATCTCATGGAATGCTAGGAAGCAACGCACAGTATCTCGCTCCTCTACTGAGTCTGAGTATAAAGCCATGGCTGACACTGTTGCTGAATTAAAATGGCTAGAGGCCCTTTTATAGGAACTTGGAATTGTCTCAACAGTCACTCCTACGCTTTGGTGTGACAACTTAGGTGCCACGTACTTGTCTGCTAATCCTGTTTTCCATGCTCGGACAAAGCATGTTGAGTGTGATTATCATTTTGTTCGTGAGAAGGTTTCTAAAGGACAACTACAAGTCAAATTCATTTCAACGCATGACCAGCTAGCCGATGTGTTCACTAAGCCTCTACCTACTCAACGATTTCTAATGGTTCGGTCGAAGTTGAAGGGTTTAATATTTATAATACAAGCTTGAGTGGTCATTATTAGTTGACTCAAGAGAAAGAATTGATCCTCACTCCCTTAGTAGATAAAGGAGAAAGAAGAAATAAACTCTCTGAACAACATATGCTATACCACACTTACACAAATCACTCAAGAACACAAGTGTGTTCTTCACACAAAAAGAAAATATTACAAAAAGTGAAAAATTATAAGATGAATGATGAATGATGAAGGATCTAAGGGGTCTATTTATACACCTAAAGTCATCTAATAGCTCCAAAACTCCAGCATTATTACAATAGATCGGATCAATGCCAGCCATCCCCTCAATAATACACAAAAAGTATAAAAAATTAGGCAAATGATCATAATTTGTCAAGAGTTACGGCCGTAACATTCAGTAGTTACGGCCGTAACATTCAGTAGTTACGGCCGTAACTTGGCTTCGTCAATTTGCTCACTGGTTGCTTTGAGAGTTACGTTTTCAGCCCAGAATTTCTCAGACTTTGCGTTTTTACCCCAAATCTTCTTCGGATGATAACTTTTGATATATAACTCCGATTTTGAATCGGGAAAGACTGCCGAATTCGTCTCGGAAAGACCTACAACATGAATATATTAACATTCAACAAAGTAAATATTTTATAAACGTGTTATTTCTTGAGTAAATCAGTTATTCAGTCCGATTAAGACTAGATTTACATCATCATCCGGTAAATATAAAATTAGTAAAAACTAATTAATTAAAAGCAAAAAACAAGTAGACTTACTCAATTATGGGTGATATTTATCGATACAAACCATGAATAAGTGTATAAAACTGACACTTATCAAATATGAGGCGCGTGGCGAACAAATGATCAAATACCAAGATTTGGTCGCCGAAATGTGCACAAAGTTGGAAGAAGTGCTGATCGAACAAGTCCCGAGAGAGCACAACTCCCAGGCCGATGCCCTATCTAAACTCGCATCGTCAGATGGGGCGGCAGACTTCTCTAACATCCAAATCACGAAGTTAGCAAAGCTGGCGCTCGACAGAAGCCTGGTCACCACAGTTTCCATCGCCGAAGAGAACTGGATGACTCCGTTCATTAAATACTTGAAGGACGGAACAGTCCCCGTCGATCGTATCAAAGCTCGCCAGCTTCAGCTCCGTGCAACCAGATACACCCTATTGGACGATCGGCTTTACAAACGAGCTTTCAGCCTTCCTCTCCTCAAGTGCATTACGCCGGAGGAAGGCCGACTTGTTTTAGCCGAGATCCATGAAGGGATCTGTGGAAATCACGCTGGAGGACGAGCTCTAATCCACAAGATGACCAGGAAAGGTTTTTTCTGGCCTACACTACAAAAAGACGTGATTGCCTATGCCCGATCGTGTTGCAGGTGTCAAGTGATGGGCCCCAACGTCAAGCTCTCCCCCGAACAACTCACTAATATGTACAGTCCATGGCCGTTCGCCCAATGGGGCATCGACCTCATCGGTCCTTTGCCGACGGCGCCAGGGGGATGTAAATATGCCATCCTGGGGGTCGATTATTTCATGAAATGGGCTGAGGCTGAACCACTCAACAAGATCGGCTAAGAACAAGTAATCAAGTTCATTTGGAAGAACATCATATGCCGGTTCGGTCTACCCCAGGCTATCATCTCCGACAATGGGAAGCAGTTCGATGGTTTGGAAGTCATGCAATTCTGTGAGAAATGGGGAATCAAAAAGTTGTTCTCGGCCCCTTACCACCCTCAGACGAATGGGCAGGTAGAGGCTGTAAACAAGATCCTCAAACACACGATCAAAGCAAGACTCGAATCCTAACAAGGACGATGGGCGAGCAAGCTCCCGGATGTTTTGTGGTCCTACCGAACGACGACCCGAAACTCAACCGGCGAAACCCCGTTCGCCCTCGCCTTCGGAACAGAAGCAGTGATCTTTTTGGAGATTGCCATCCTCAACCACCGAACTGAACAGGAAATGACGACGGACAATGATGTAGCCCGACGGATCAACTTGGATATGCTCCAAGAACGACGACTGACCTCAGAAATTAAGAACACGATCCACAAACGGAAATCCGAAAAATTCTTCAATTCGAAGGTAAAGGAAACGCGATTCCAAGTGGGCGACCTAGTCCTCAAAAAGGTCCAGACTCACACGGGAGTATTTGGCCCGAATTGGGAAGGCCTCTTCAGAATATCTAAATGGCTGACCAGAGGAGCCTACAAACTCCAACACCCAGATGGCACTCCGGATCAATATCCCTGGAACGCCGTACATTTGAAGAAATACTACCAATAAAAACTCTGTATTCAGTTACCCAATGTACAAAGAGTTTAATGTGATTCTTCGATCCCCTATATATGATTCGCCTCGACAAAACAAACAAATAAAAAGAGGACGACTCGCTCGCCCTACAAGAGGTCGTCATCTAACCTGACGGACCTATGCAAGCGATCGCCCCTCCAACCACAACGTATACCGTTGAGGATCGTCATCTAACATGGCGGTCTGAGCTAGAAAAGTGCAGCCATGGTCCTGGGAGTCGATGGAACCGATGACCAGTCCATGCAATGTGGCTTTGGGCAAAGATCGCCCGCCCTTTCGTTTAAATACGAGACGGACGTAGCCGAAGGACCCTCCAAAACAAATCAGTGGACGCACTCGCCCGTCCTCGGACCCATCATCTAATCTGATGGACTGAGGCAGACGATCGCGTCCTAACCCCATCACAACGTATGCCCTCTTAGGCAGAAAAGTGCTAACTAGCCACGGTAGCGAAGTCGATTTATCCGACGGCGCCCCGTGCAAGGAATCCTCCAGGCAGAGACTGTCCGCCCCATCACTAATTTGCGAGGCAAAACATAGCCTACGGAGGACCCTTACAATTAAGTGAGTCGCGAGAAGTTAACCATCAGACTAAATGTCGCTCGCGCATAAGACATAGTCGTCAGGGTCGGATACATCGAACCCCACGACAATGCGAAGTCTGTCCAGGATGGGACGTTCGGCCTCCATCATGGAATCAACAAAATGGAAGATCGCAAGAACCAAACTAAAGATAGCTCACTAAACGAATTATTTTTGTTCCCTTACTTTCACTAAGTAAACAAAAACATGGGGGAAAGTGGAGCTATTAATACATGCGATCAGGAGGACGGAACCACACACGATCGGCTTTGTTCAAACACACATATGGCGATACGTTTTGTTCAAGAAATTTACAAGTAATAATTTCAAGTGTACCAATGCATTCGTATCAATTCATACAACGGTCGCTCTCCAAACAATTGTGCAAAGTCGAAATGATACGGAACATTCAGACAGACGATCATACAAACAAGGCATCAGGTGCAATTGTGTAAACACTTGTGCAAATTCATATGCAAAACATTCAGAGAGGCGATCGTACAAAGAAAGAGTCAGATGCAAAAAATACGTATTTTATTCCATTCAAATTTTTTGTGCATACACGCCCGAAGGCAAAACAAGAAGAAACTGGAAATTACAAGAAAAAAAACAAATTGACTATGGTCTCACTCAGGACCAACCCCGCCTGGCCTTCGCCCCCAGCAGATGGATCGGCGTGCACTTCCTCACCGGTTTCCAGATAAACAAGTTTGTCCGGCGACGGATACCAGCTCAGATCAATCCCGAGATCGGTGAGGTCAAGGATCGGTAGAGTCCGGCTGTAAAGGATGCTCAAGCACGTAGGCTTTGAAGTTTTCGATCAGAGGGCCGACCTCGAGCCCTCCCTTCTTGGCAGCACGGATGGCATCGGCGTAAGCCATGTAATATGCGAACTCACCGACGTACTCCATGTTGAGGTAGGGATCGGTCTCGATCGCCTCCAACTTCTCCTTCAGCCCCGCGGCTGTCTTGTCCGCATCCTTGAGATCGGCAACCTTAGCAGCCAACTCTCCCTTTGACGACTCCAGCTTGCCATTTAGCCGATCCACTACCGCCTTCAGCCCGGTCACCTCCTCTTGCGAGGCCGCATGCAACCGACGAGCCTCCATCATCTAGTCACGCATCCTATCAACCACCGCCCGGGACCGGTCGAGCTCCTGCCTCATCCGATCAAGATCTTGTTTAGCTCGCTTGGCCGTCTCAGCATACTCCTTCTCCATGGTCACGATCCTATTGGCAAACTCGGCGTTCTGGTTCCGAGCAGCCTCAAGATCTGAATGGAGGCGAGCAGTAGAGGGCCGCCCCCATAATCTTTAATAGCTTGAGAGGCCATCGTTGTCGCTTGGAGGGTCAGGGGAAGTGTCACCTGCATCTCCAGACTACCGGCGCACAATCGCGTCCAGGTCGGTCGTCCAAGCTTTCGGAAGAGAGGAGATGGCCCGGAAGACATAGGAAGGGACGTCGATAGGCTCGCGCGGGGACTTGCTCGCCAGGAAATCCAGCACCATCGGTGAGGAGTTCGGATTGGCAAGGTGGACCCTGCAACAAAAAACAAAGGAGTTAGTATGCACTCTGCACAAGTAGTTTAACTCAGAAAGATCAAACCAGTCTTACCTTGCGACCAACTCGGGGTCGCGGCCGAAATAGGGCTTGCCCCACGGAGTCTCAGCTTCAGCGATTGCCGCAGTCTTTAGGAAGGCCGCTGATGGCGTAGACCCCTCCGCCATTAGAACGGCAGAAATAGGAGGCGCGGCAACCGGCGGCACCACAATGGACACCTCTGCTGCAGTAGTCGGCAGGGGCTCCTCCGGCCTCCGCCTCTTGCGGTTGCGCTGGAGATGTTCCTCCTCCCGAGCTTCTGGCTCGACGACCGGTGCAATGAGAGATCTCGCCTCAGGGACAGGGCGGGACGTCGTTGCAGGGGCACGGCCTGCCTTCTTCCCTTGCTGGAGATGACTCATGAGGTTAGGGTTCGACATTGCAATCTCTCTCGGCAGCTCGGAGTAGCGGGGGAAGTGGATCTCTGCCAAAGAAGACATTCAACCAAGTTAGACATCTCTTTCAATCAAAGACGATCGTCAACCAGAAAGGGGATAGTAAACATTTATACCTGGAACCTTCAAGTGATGAGGGAAGTGAAACAACCGAGCGCCCAACCAATGAGCTTCGTTGTTGACCGTGCGAGCAGTAGTTGTCTGGTAGACTGCGGATTCGTTCCCAGATTATCAGGAAGTCAAATGGAAGGTCGTCGGACACTGGAACAAGGGAGCCTGCAAAAAGGAAACCAAATTAGATCAGTTCAAGGTGTATCCGAACAAAGGGAGAGTAAAAATCCTTACTCGGATTCCTCTCCGGGAAGCTGGTGGGGATATCCAACTCATCCTCTGGTTTATCGCTCGCTGCCGATCTCCATGCTCCGCCGACCCAACACCATTTCGCAGGTCGCCCCGTACCTTGTTCGGCACCCCGAGGACCACTCTGCCCATGCAACCCTGAATGTGGTAGCCGCCAACTGAGCCCTTCTTCGCCGTCAGCTTGAATAGGTAGTTCATTTCCAGCGCAGAAGGTAGACGGAACAGCTGTTGACCGCCAAAAAGAGTCAAGGTACTGAAAATCTGCAACCATGCATTCGGTGTCAATTGGAGCTGCGCCACATTCCAGCCGGTCAGCAGGTATGGCACGGCGAACGGCAATGGGAACCGCAAACAGGCCTCCAGGATCAGTTTGTTAACGGCGACCATACCCTCGGGAGGTTGGTCGGCGCGTTCGTTCTCCGAGGGCACATACAATGAGACATCAGAAGGAATATGTAACTTCGCCCTCCAGCGACTCAAGTCCTTCCTGGTCGCCGAACTCCGGATCTGACCGAGGGTCAACGGGGAGCGGTCCGCGGCCCGGAATGACGTCCGCTTCACGGGTTCATAGGGGGGGCGACCGAGTATGCACCGAAATCAAACTGAGGACGTGGTCCAGCCAGCCTCTCCATAAGTCCGGCGAATTCCAGAAAGGCAGGGCCGAACACACTGTTCTGCTCCCAATACAGCCTCACCGCCTCGTCCTCATCTACCAGTGAGCCCTTCTGCCCCGCCGCCGCCGACCTCGCCATGTCAGCCTCGTTAAAAAGCTCTTCAACCTCTGCGGGTGCGATTCCCGCACGAATGGCCTCGACGGTCGTCTCCATGTGAAGATCCACGGAGGTCCCATCCCGGGCAGGCGAAGCCACGGCGGCGGAAGAGCTACCCGCCTCATACACATTGGATCCTCCTCCAGACATGTTCGAAGAGAAAAGGGGGGAGATAATTTTTGTTCTTACCTAGAAAGAAAGTCGATCGGCGCAAGAAGCTTCAAGGAATTTCGGCAGAGTCTTCGTCTAAAGGCAAGGGCGTATAAAGATCTAAACTCCAGTAGCCCTATCCCTTTCATAGGCGAGAGAAGGGACCTCTGTGCAAATAGACAGAATCCCGGGGGCTGAAGTACAACCGTCGAGGGAGACACATTAAATTCAGCCCTCGAAACCCACATACGCATCGTTTCGAGGGCACGCCAGGCGACAAGTCTGACAAAAACCATCGGACTCCCCCAACGGGAGCGCGACGCGTGTCCCTGTGACGTTTCGAAAGCCCGCCTCCACTTCCCGCTATCTCCAATGCCTAAGGAGATCGTCCAAGTTCAAAATCAGTTCGTCCAGGGAATGATCGTCCGCTTCAAGTAGATGAGTCGCTCGTCTAAAACAGGCGATCGCCAACAGTACAACCTCACCCCACATCTTCAACATCGGAGCGAGCTGGGGGGCAATTGTTTTGCGGCAATTTACACGCCTCGATGGCGATCGGTATAATGGTTAGGAGCCAGCTAAAGAAGATAGATGTCGGGCAAGCACCTAGCGGTCAACATCCAAGGCGATCGTCTATTGGCATCTATAGATTGCCTCTAATGTCCGACTGGAGACGATCGTCCCATGCCACGTGTGAATCCAACACTCGTCAAAGTCTTCGAAGACCGAATCTTGGGTGAAGACCCATCTGCACATCCACAAAAGGCGCCGCAAGAACAGGTCCTACTCCAGCCCATCAGCAGCTGTCCGTGATAGGGACGGCCTCACCAACCGATAGGTCCGCCGAAAGGACCTAAGGTGGGACCGCCCAGGACAGCAAGAAGAGTCACATGCCGCCTCCTCATTGGTTCGCGCCTCAGGCAACCAGCAGCAGCTGCGTACTTTAAGGAAACAGTCCCACATGATGGGACGATCGCCCACCTTATTTTAATACAAGAAACGGCGGTCGCCTGGGTTAGACAGGGAGAACCTAGCAACCTCTTCTCCTATAAATAGAAGGCCTCCAGCAGTGGCCAAAGGATAGTGAAAAACATTAACACAATGACAGTTTACAACGTGAACACTTAACACTAAAAGCAAACAATACGGAGAACTCTCCATCTTTGTAACAAGAACTCACAGAGCTTCAACTCTGGTTCTTCCGGCAATCTTCAGCACTCGATAGCTAAGATAACTAGAGTCTTTACACTCATTGTAATCGCACTCTAACATTAATATCTGTAATCACTAGTATTCATATTAATAACATCTCGCGAGAGCATTCAAGCCCGGGACTAACCCCGGCAAATCTTGTGTTATTTATTTCTCTACGTACGTGCTCTCGCACTTTGTTTGTTACTCGACCATTCCAGCATATCATCTCCGGATAATATTTTGGGTAACAACAGAAATAATGAAGGAGTACCGACAGTGTAAATAGAAATAAAATTGGACATTTTCTAGGAAGTGTCGTAGACAAGTATCAACTTTGAAAAATCACCATGGATTTTTGGGATTTGAGAAAATTCTTAAAATTAACAGTATTGTATAGAATTTAGTTAGCTTTCCAACGGTTCAAACGGCGAGCCAATTGGAGCCCGGATGAAGAAGTTATGATCGAATTAGTTGAAGACTGCCAGCTGTCGGGCACCGTGCGACACTGCGTGCTTCAGCACCCGACAGGCGTCCGAGAATCCCGCGGGAGCGAGGCATGGGTTATCGCTAATGATGCCTAGTCATGATGATGTTTTGACTGACTAGTGAAGTTTGAGCCTGTTAAGAGTAGTGGTAATTTAATTATCGTCTCATTTTGTTTGTCAATATTCGTAGAAAATAGATACCTCTTCCAAACCATATTTTTCTATTTTAATTTTGAAATTTGTAAGTCTTCCAAAACGCTCAAACACCCAGCGAATCTGCGTAGCCTAGTACAGGAGACGTCCGGTACCAGTTTGACGAAATTCCCCAGAGACTGTTAATTCCAGGCTCGGTTGCCATCTTTGAACTCGATTATGTCACAATCGGTAAGTTATTTATACAAATACATCCCGAGCATTTTGTAAACATTATACATGTAAGTATAAATGTTGTCTTTGGCGTAAGTATTAAGTCAGAATAGTTGGATAATACGAGCTTTTTTTTGGCGAGTCACACCGACCTTTACAGGATACTGACTGGAACCTATTCGATGAATTTCTCCAGCGAGTCTGAGAATTCCAGACTAGGTTTCCTTATTTGAACTCATTATCTCATGACCAGTAAGTTATTTTGAAAATCCATCTCGACTATTTTGTAGATCAAATACTTGTTAGTATAACAGGTGATTGTATCATTCGTATTGAGTCAGAATACCTGAACAAAATAAGCCATTTTACACTGAGTCAGCCCTGTTCGTATCAGTCATTTCCAGCAACTTGTCTTCTGAAAGTTGATCGAGTTGTCTAACTTGAACACGTATATCTTTGAACATACAAGTCGAATTTTGATAAAGTGTCATGAAATTTGTCTCTGAGACACATGTTATCATAAATCAGTTTTTATTTTTATTTTTATCAACTGGTAAGACTCCTGTATTCATCAATATATTACCGGGTCAGCTCTATATTTTTCGTATGTATCGAACGGGTTGAATACCTTGTATTTGTGTTTTTAGGGTGGGAAATTTAATAACGATGATTATTAATATTTTTCTGTATGAGGATCATGAGTTTTCAAAATTAATGATTTTGAAATATTTTCCGTATTAAAATTAATACAAAGTTTTCATTCGATCAAATTGATATGAATAACGGTTATACCATAAATACGACCGAAAAATATTAAATATTATTTTATATTTAAAATAATATCTTTGGACTTTTATTAATGAAATTGTTAAAGTCCGGATAATCATTTTTGAGAAATGGGAAAATAAAATTATAAAATTGGGATAGCCGTTAACCGCGGAAATCGAATGCGTAATATAATACTTTTAGTGAGTTATTGATATCGGGATATAAATACTTTGTCAAGGTGTGGAATTCAAACCTCAGGAACTCTAATGAATTTGCTTTACCGACCGGCTATTTGAGGCAAGTTTATACTTGTTCGATTCATAATATTTTATAAATAATTTTGATTTCATTTCATTTATAATTCATATAGCAATGATATTATAAATGTAAATTATCGGGATGATGGTGTGTATATTATGCTTTGGTTTGGATTAAATCATAATGTATATGATTTAAATGTGTTTGGTGAAGACGGAGATGTGAGTAATCTTTGGTCTGTGATATGGAATCCCAGATATCGAGGATAGTTTATCGTTTCGACATTGATGTCGGGATAGTGGTTTGTTGATATTAATGGGTATGCCTCATTCGAGATTATTCGAATAATTGTGTATTCGTTGAGGGATGCTTGTTCGTTGAAAGGATATTGTCTTCGGCTTTGAGGAAATTTAAGTAGTGTTCAGTTCTGAGGGTAATTATTCTATTGAATTGTATATGTTGTATATTGAGGTTTCATATAATAAGATTCGTATTGGTTATTCGTTGAGGGATGTTGATCCTAGGACCATTGTTTGGTATTGATGGTTGTGTTGATCGATCTTTGAGGGATGATGATTCCAGGACTGTTATGTTGAGATTGTTGATCGTGTTGATCATTCTTTGGGAATGGTGATCCCATGATGGTTGTTTTGGATATTGTTGGTCGTGTCGATCTTTCATTATCCGTTTGTCGTTATTCACTTTGGTGAGTTTTTTGATCCATATTGGATGTGTGTTTTCCTTGAGTTTCGTTGTCATCTTGCATCGTGACATATCTGGAGTCATATCTGCGTGCCGATTGGTTATGTGTAGGATTTTCAGGGCGGGCACGGATAGTCATGTATAGGTTCATTACCGTCACATTGAGGTGTGCACACGAGATGTACTTCATGAGACTGATTAGGTACAAGACCACACGTGTATTCGATCGATACCCGATGGTGGCATGTGCACGGACACATTTCCGAATTGGGCGTACTGTGACATCCATCTTAAGCCATAATGATTGGTCGTTCATACACCATATATGATTGGGTATGTTCGACGGTTTGCGACTGGTTGTTCATACGCCCGATGGGTATGTTCGACAGTCGGGTTTGTTTCTTTGAGATCCATTGTATGTGATTTGTATGTCATTTGAGAATTTTATTCTCTCGAATATCTGTCACCGTAGTTCTTCGTTGGTCTTATTTGGAGTTATCATGTTGATGATATTCTCAGTTGTGTTTTGACCCTTAATTGGTCGTATTGGAGTTTATCATGTTTATGATATTCTTGGTTGGTGTTTTGGTTGATCATGGTTATTGATCGTATGTGCGTTCGGACTTTGTGTCGATGTTTCGGGATTTTGCTATCATTGGTCTACAGATGGATTGTGTATATTTGGTCCTTATCAGGATTGGTATTTGATCGTGCGATCCGACGGACATGATTTGGCAAGGATGGATTATTCCACACTTATGAGTTATGATGACGTTTTTGTTGGGATTCGGTGCCTAAAACGAAGGCCCAGCGGAAGCGGTAAAACGAAAATTAATTCGATCTGAATCCCTATGAGGATCGAGCGAGCTACGTATATATGAATATATAAACGAAACACAAGAGTTAGAAGAAACTCACCCTTGAAGTCCGTTGATTAAATGGTAACCTTCTCTTGAGCTATTCCCCAAGCTTTGATTGATCTCTACGAATCCAATCCGCTCCAAGCTCTTGAACGATCCAACACCGAAAGCACCGCATCTCTACTTGCCACGCGCCGGAAAAACGACCGGAATGACAACACTCGATTAACCTCTAAGGCTACGGCTAGAATCAAGTGATGAAGCCTTTTATTATTGCACTCTAAGTGTATAATATTTATCTCTCAATGTATCTTGAATTTTCTCCAAGAAACTCAAGAATAAGATGAAGACAATTTGAGAAAACTTTTTCTCTCTCTCACTAATACTCACGTTGGAATTGGGTGGATAAGAAGTGAGAGATGTCTTTCGTTTATTCTACTTACAAATCCCACACAATCCCCTCTTATCCATATAAAAAGAGATATCATATCTCTTAGGTGATTAGTCTTCACCCACCAAAGGAAGACAAAGACTAAAGGTAAGAGATCAAAAGTGGGGCCGGCTTCTAGAAATAATCCAATGAGTTTGGTTCGTTTCGGACTCCCGAGAGTCTAAACAGATAAACTCCGATTCCGTTCCGATGTATTTATATCGATTAATTAATCCAATTAATTAATCATATTAAATACATAATAACATAATTAATTTCTCCAAGAAATAATTAAATTCATTAATTAAATTAATCACCCGGTAATTTATTTAATTAATTGGGCCGAAATTAATTTATCCAATAAATCAATTTAGACATCCAATGTCCCAAATTAGATATCCAATATCTAATATTCATAATGAGAGATTAAGCTCGATTCATTCCGTCGTCGATCTGTGCGCGACTCGGTAGGTCCGTCTCGATCGGTAATGGGAGGAACCAAAGAGTAGTAGCACCACTTAGCCGGCTGGCGGCTACACTGTACTTAACCGAGAACGAATGATTAGATCATTCAAGAACCATTCTGTCGTGAATACCAGTAAACGTATAAACCCTTCTTTCAAATGTCCCGATCAAGTTATAGGGTCACGGTCAGTCAAACCCTATCTGTACTTGACGCTATGCATGCGTTAATGCAAATCGAGATCATTGACCTCTCGTGTATCCAATACAACTAGCAAGGATGCTTTGGCCAAAGACTTATGATCTCATCTGCCAATAACCGCATAGGACATATAACTCGCTCACTAACGGGAGAAAGAATTCTATCTTGGTATTCAGTAGGACCTGCTACTTGCCCGTTAAGATGCACGTCGAGGTTAACCCCCACCTCCCAGTTTATAGGGTTGAACTACTCTAATGAAATCTTAACGTCACAAGCACATCCCTACTAAATCCTCAAGTCGAAGGTTCACGAATACCTATCACAACCTTTCGATTCGGTCATTGACTGTCCCGGAGTGAAATCCGTGTGACGAATCGAGGGTGAGTCGGTTCGAGTATACTAATCCAATTAGCATAACTATAATGTGTGCTCCCAATAACCATTACTGTTCGACAGACACTCTCCATGTCAAAGAACACGTCATACAAGTCTTCACATAAACTTAACGCCCAGTCAAGTTTCATCAACTTGCGAATGATTAAGTATTTGAGCTATAAACTTTTCCAGTGCCTACCCCCTTATCCAATAAGGAGTGGAACATTTTGCTCTCAAATACACGAACTTGTTTCTATATGTATATTTACGAGTTAGGAATGCCAGTAACTACCAGTAAATAAAGAAACATCCATTGCCTTATATTAATGATTTACATAATTACAAGTAGAATGCCCTCACTCAACATTCTCTCAGTGGCATTCGAGGGCATACTCCTAACAATCTCCCACTTGCACTCAATGCCACACACTATGGTATGTTATACCCATGTTCTCCAGATGTCGCTCCAAGCTAGTCTGCGAAAGTTGCTTGGTCAGTGGATCAGCGACGTTGTCGGCCGAGTCTACTCTGTGCAGCACAATGTATCCCTTGCGAACAAATTCTCTTACGAGATGATACTTCCTCTCAATATGTTTGGTGCTGTTGTGAAACCTCGGCTCCTTGGCCTGCGCTACAGCTCCGTCGTTGTCATAGTACAGCGGAACAGGCAGCTCAGCACATGGTATCACTTGAAGTTCTCCCAGAAACTTCTTAATCCAGAACCCTTCCGTGGAAGCCTCCGAGGCTACTTGATACTCAGCCTGACATGTGGAATCAGCAGTCGTGCTTTGCTTGGCGCTACGCCAAGATACTGCTCCTCCATTAAGAGTAAATATGTAGCCAGAAGTAGATATCGAGTCGTCCTTCAGTCCTTGGAAGTCCGAATCAGTGAATGCCACCACATCCAATTCTCCACCGCCATACATCAGAACCATATCTCTAGTCCTTCTTAAGTACTTGAGAATGTTCTTTCTGACGATCAATGTTCCCTACCTGGGTTTTCCTGAAACCTACTCACCACGCTTACAGCATGCGTGATGTCAGGTCTTGTACACAATATTGCATACATAAGGCTACCCACGGCCGAATCATATGGTATATTACTCATTTCCTTTTGTTGTTCCTCACTTTGAGGACACATCTTCAAGGAGAGTTTTATTCCATGTCGCATCGATAGGAATCCTCTTTTAGAATCATCCATCTTAAATCGCTTTAAGATCTTATCTATATAGAGGGCTTGGGAAAGACATATTGTTCTCTTCGCTCTATCCCGGTAGAGCCGAATACCAAGAATATAGGTTGCTTCTCCCAAGTCTTTCATGGATAAATTACTCGAAAGCCAAGCATTCACAGAACTGAGCATTCCCACATCATTTCCTATTAGTAGAATGTCATCTACATATAGTACTAAGAATGCGATCTTTCTCCCACTAACCCTCTTGTATACACAAGGTTCTTCTTCATTTTGCACGAAGTCAAACTCTTTGACCGCCTCATCAAAATGAAGGTTCCAACTATGCGACGCTTGCTTCAGTCTATAAATGGAACGCTGAAGCTTGCACACTTTCTGAAGATCGACTTCGGACACAAAGCCTTTAGGCTGCTCCATATAGATTTCCTCCTATTGGACATCACTTGGAACCTCATGGAGACCCAGCTCCTCCAAATGCACAAGCCCATACCTCTCAGGTAAATGAGACACCCTACTAGACCTACGAGGTGGTTGTACTTGTGTTTCAGAAGGTTCGGTTCCAGTTTCTTGCACAGGTGTCTCCCGAGGAGTTTCATTGTATTCTTCTAAAGAAATACTTCTACATGCTCCGCCTTCCTGAATGAACTCATCTTCCAGGAAGTGTGCTTGTAAAGCAACAACGATCTTTCGATCATCGGGCATGTAGAATAGATATCCCATCATCCCAGACGGGAATCCAATGAAACGTCCCTTCGCGGACCTAGCTTCCAACTTCTCCACCTTAGTCTTCTTGACATAGGCGGGACATCCGCAAATCCTAATATGATTAAGACTTGGTTTCCTCCCCTCCCACATCTCATGTGGAGTTTTAGGAACGGATTTGGAAGGCCATCTGTTCATGATGTAGGCGGCAGTTAGGAGTGCATACCCCCACAAGTTAATCGGTAAGTTAATATAGCCCAGCATGGAACGGACCATGTTCAGCAAGGTCCGGTTCCTTCTTTCTGACACACCATTTAACTGAGGAGTACCTGGAGGTGTTAGTTGTGAAACTATTCCATGTTCCTTAAGGAATTCGTCAAACTCCGTACTCATATACTCGCCACCTCGATCCGACTGAAGTGCTTTGATATGATTACCAGTTTGTTTCTCGACTAGGGCCTTGAATTCCTGGAATTTCTCAAAGGCCTCGGATTTATGTTTCATTAAGTATACATAACCATACCTAGTATGATCATCCGTAAACGTAATGAAATATTGATATCCTTCACGTGCTGCTTCCAAAGTACCACATACATCGGTATGGATTAATCCCAGTTTATTAGCGGCTCTTTCAAAAGTCCCTGTGAAGGGGGACTTAGTCATTTTGCCTTTAAGGCAGGATTCACAAGTAGGAAAGGGATCCGATCCCAATGGACCCATAAGTCCATCCTTTTCCATCATGTAAACCTTGGTCTGACCAACATGACCAAGTCTAAGATGCCATTTCAAAACTTGATTGGTTTCATCCCTACCACGTTTTCTAGTCACAGTATTCACAACTACTTTGTTGCTGAGATTTAGATGATATAATCCATTTAACAATGTAGCAGTACCCACTAGTTTATTTCTAAAATAAATTTTGCAGGAACCATCACCAATGAAAAATGAAAAGCCTTTTCGGTCCATGACCAGAATCGATACAATGTTTTTGTGCTCCTTGGGCAAAACAAGTACATCTTCTAAAGTCAAAACAAAACCGGATTCTAAACCCAAAAGAAGTGATCCTATGTCGGTCGCCTCGACACTATGCCCGCTTCCGACTGTGATCATAACTTCTCCAGCTCCAAGCTTCCTACTTTGTTCCAGATCCTGATTCACGGTACAAATATGAGAACTAGCACCAGAATCCAGTATCCATGAAGTAGAAAATACAGTAGCAGAACAATTTGTTTCCAAAACTAAAAGTTCTGTACCTAAAGTGCCATGAAGAATCGGACAGTCTCTAGCCCAGTGGCCCAGCTCACCGCACTTGAGACAAGTATCTTTCTTCTTCTTGACTTTTGGAACCATCGGGGCCTTGCCCTTGCCCTTGAAGTCCTTAACATGTGGTATAGTCTGCTTCTTGGTCTTTTTCTTCTTGTTCTTAGACCTCCGAGGTCCAAAAGAAATCACAAGAGCAGTCTCCTTCATTCGCGGAGTCTTCATCTGAGACTGATCGGTCACAAGTTTGTTCATTAGCCCAGCTAAATTACATGCAATCTCATTGCAGTTGAAGTTCATAACAAATTTTGAGAAGGAATCAGGGAGAGACTGTAGGATGAGGTCGGTTTGGAGAGAAGTATCCATTTTAAAATCAAGAGCCTCCAATCTCTCGATCATGGATATCATTTTGAGGATGTGTTCCCCAACTTTTTCACCTTCCTTCATCCTTGCACCGAATAGTTTCTTGGATATCTCATATCTAGCAGTTATGTTGTGCTCACCATAAAGTTCGGTTAAGTGAGATAGAATCTGCTTAGCAGAAGTCATTTTCTCATGAGCTCTCTGAAGCTCATTAGACATAGAAGCCATCATGTAAGCATGGACTTTTATGTCATCCTTAACCCACTTTTCGTGGTTTTCGATCTCTTCCTGATTGGCTCTGGTCCACACAGAAGGCGCCGGAATGTCCGTCTCCAAGACGTATCCCAGTGCCTCTATAATGAGGACAATCATCAGATTGCGGAGCCAGTCCACAAAGTTAGGTCCAATCAAGGTGTTCTTCTCGAGTAGAATTGCGAGTGGATTCATTGTCATATTGAAAGTTATGTCTACATTAAGTATAACAGATTAATTAGTGACTCGTTTAATTATGTTCTGAGTATAGAATTAAGTCTTTTCTATTCTTGTTACCCAGCTCCCACTATTTTTGTCGGAACAACACACTCCCATGTGAAAATCGGAAGTATCGTCGCACTATTTCATAGTGGTGATCGAGTTCTTTATAAATCTTAATAGAGGGCAACCGAACAGGTTTCTAGTCTATTAATTTTCATAAAGTGGTGTCCAACACCAACCCATCTAATGGATGATTTGATCTTCTTTTTCCCCTTGTTCACTCCCCTCAACCTATACGGTTTCTATGGTTTGTGAACAAGTTAAGTTTATACCATCGATGCAAATCAGTTTCACAATTGAATCTTATCCAGCAACCTATCAGGTTTCTAGGGATAAAATTTGCTAGCCCTCCGACAATTTTATATCCATCAATGATGTGCAGAATTGCAGCTTTTCTTTTTTCGTGAACGAGCATGCGCTAATAGGAAGAAATGTTCTGTTCTCCCCAACTTCGGGTGCTAGTTCTGGCCTGATCCCCATCTTCACAAAGTCTAGCCTTGCCTCTACATTATCTTTAGTCTTGCCTTTGACATTCATCAGAGTATTCATCAAGGACTCCAGGACATTCTTCTCAATATGCATAACATCCAAACAGTGCTTCACGTGCAAGTACTTCTAGTAAGGAAGATCGAAAAAGATAGACTTCTTCTTCCAGCATTTTTTGAACTTAGCATCTTCTACAGTCTACTCGTCGTATTCCTATATCTACTCACTTATCTTTTTCTTTATTTTAGCTCCCACATTGACCTTCTTACCAAACTGAAACTTGATGTGCGACAGTTTCTCGAACAATTTTATTCCAGATAATGGTTTGGGTGCTTCTCCAAGTTCTTCCATGCCATTAAACTCCTTTGTCAGTCTTCGATATGGATTAGACTCTTTAAGAAACTTTCTATGGCCAGCAAAAGACATTTTATTCCCCTTGGTCAAGTGCTTTGCATATGTATTTACTCCACATATTGGACACGCGAAGTATCCATGTGTAGCACATCCACTGAGATTTCCGTATGCAGGGAAGTCGTTAATTATCCATAGCAGAACTGCTCTCAATGTGAAAAGTTGGTCTCTATATGCATCATACACTCCATCAAATCCCTCCCACAACAACTGCAAGTCCTCAACTAACAACTCAAGGTAGACATCTATATCATTTCTCGGCTGCTTTGGACCGGATATAAGCATTGTTAACATGATGAATTTCCTCTTCATGCACATCTCCGGGGGCAAGTTATACGTGACTAACATTACAGGCCAACAGCTGTGTCAAGTGCTCATAGTACTGTGAGGATTAATTCCATCAGTAGCGAGCGCCAGACGAATATTTCTTGACTCTTCCTCAAAATCCTTCCACTTATGTTCAACCAACTTCCACGTGGGAGGATCACATGGATGTCGTAATTGACCAGCAACTTTTGGAGTATCAGCATGCCACGTTAGGTTCTTTGAAGTCTCCAAAGATTTGAACATTCTTTTGAATCTTGGAATGGGAGGAAAATACCAAACTACCTTGGTCGGGATGCCGATCTTGTCCTTCTTGTTCTTAGTTAGTTTCCACCTGGACACATCATATTTTGGGCAGCAGGTATGATCTGCATATTGTTTCCTATATAGAATACAATCATTGGAGCATGCGTGTATTTTCTCGTGCTTCAACCCCAAACAACTCAAAGTCTTCTTAGCTTCGTACATTGAGGACGGTAGGTTGTGGTTCTCTGGTAGCATATCCCCGAAATCGGCTAGTAGATCTGAAAATAGTGCATCTGTCATCCCATGTCTTGCTTTTGTATTATAGAGTTTTACAAGCGCACTCAACTTTGTATACTGTCGACGGCCTTTATACAAGGGTTTTTCTGCTTCCTCGAAAAATTTGACAAACTCTTCAGGATCTTCTGAGTACTTCTCAAAGGCTGCCTCTCACATATCACCCACTTCTTCATTCATGTCACCATCAAATGGATCTTGGTTGACACTGTCACCATCATTCAAGCTCTGATCCCCATGCCAAATCCAATTGGTGTAAATTGGACTAAAACTGTTGAAATAAAGATGCTCTCACAACATCTTCACCGACCCTTTTTTCATATTGTTGCACTTGCAACACGGACAAGGAATGAAGTTCTGATGAATTTCTGAATTCTCTAATCAATCTCTAATGAACTTTTCGACACCTTCCCCATATACTGCACTCCTTCTATCTGATTTAATCCAAGATCTATCCATTACTAACTACTGAATTCTAACAACAGCTCGGCAAATTACGTGCTCTTACCACTGAACTTGTCTTCTGCAAAGTAGTCAGAGATCTTTCTTTCAGCAAGGAAGAAAATCTACATAAATAAATTTTGAAACCACTTAGATCGAACCAAACTTAATATGAGTAAATAATCCACTTAGCTCCAAGGGACACATTTATGATAATCAATGATACATTCTCTTCAATATGATCATGAAATACTCTTCAGATCATGCATTGACAACCAAATATAAAATTTTATCACATCAATCAAGCATTCTACAACTCATGCATCAAATCTTGCCAACAATCTTGCCAATTAACAAACACACTAAAACTTGCATCAAATCTTGCACAATACTCACATACATACACATTAAACAAACTCAAACAGAATCACCACCAACACTATCAACAAATATAATATACAAAAACATGATCCCAAATTAACATCACTCACGAGACCCGATTAAGACTAACATCACTCAAACACAATATACAGAAAGAAAATTAACATCACCCAAACATGGCCCCTAATTAACATATATGCAGAAACAACATATACGTTGAACCCCCAAACAAAAAAACCCCAAACAATACACTCAAACAATACACATATATTCCACAAAACCCAAAACCAATCCATAGAAAAAACCTTTTTCAGAATCTGTTAAGAAAAACCCCATAGAAAGACCTAAGAAACTCAGAAACACAGTAATCACATACATACAGAAACACAAACAGAAACCCCACCACACATACTGTGAAGAATAAAAACCCCAAAGAAAGACCTTACCTAAGCCAATTCGTACAATGTTACCACCAGTCGTCCGATTATGAGCAATTTCGTCAGTAGACATTCGATTATGAGAAGAATAAAAGAAAATGTGTGAGTTAAAACTATAATAAAAGCTAGATTGAAAATATCCCTAAAAATTTTGATGGCGAAAAAACCTCGAACGGGCGATGAAAGAACCCTAATAATCAGTCTCCGCAAGAAAATGGCTTAATCGCGGGTGAATAGGTCGAGTATGAGTAAGCAGGCGATGAGTTAGTGAAAAAGAAATGGAGTGTAATGGAGCGGGAGAAAATTTTGGGGAGGAAATAATTGAGCGGGCGAAGAAGGCGATGGTTTTTTGGAGTTTGAAAAAAAAATGAGGTTAAGTATACACTTCACTGTTGTAAAAATATTGCGTCAAAAATAAAATTTCACACTTTTTACTTCAATAATTATAAAATTAGCGAAGTCTTCGGAACTTAAAATTTCTAACTAGCTCTGCGTTTTGTTTGGTACTATTTACTGAAGTCTATGTGCGTTGTTTACATCAATAAATTGAAAAGCGAAGTTGTTGTTTGTTTTTACTTCGCTAATATACATTACCGAAGTGAGACGTACCGAAGTCTTTGATGTTTATTCTACTAGTGATCAGGCACTCATTTTTAATTTTTTTCTCTCCAATTTCTCCAAATCCAAGGTATGTTTTTCATGTTTTTGATGATGATTCTTGATTGTGAGCATGCTATGATGTTAGAATCACAAATCTTTGATTATCTAGGGTTCATGAATTAAATTGAAGATGATAATTTGGGGATTTTTTTATTGTTCTTGATTTTTTATGATTAAATTACTTGATTGGAAATTCTTGTAGTTAAGGGGTGTTTTACATGATGAAGATGATGAATTCTATAGGATTAGGATGATAAATTTTACTTGGGGAGTTGTTTAGATCGATAAATGGTTATATTGGGGTTATTCCATAGTTTGTTATAAGTTTGGGGGAGGAATGCGTTATTAGTCTTTGAACAAATAATAAATTAAAAAAATTTGCAGAAAATGGCTAGAGGACGTGGACGTGGAAACTCTCAACGGGGAAGGGGTAGGAACGCCGGAGAACAAGAGCAACCGGCATGAATGGAGATCCAAGGGGCTGTCGAAACCACCGAATCTTATGGAATTTATCTACCCGAAACGCGACAAGCTAGGTGGGAGATGCTAAGCCAGAAAAAAATGCTTCCTACGCGATGGCCCGGTGATGAATGTATGACCGCAATGGGCATAAAATATGACGTCATGAAGTTCCTAGAAAGGGTGAAATGGGCCTGGATGATGACACAACAATGACCAACGTATAGATGTCTCATGATGGAGTTTCTTAGCACTCTTACAGTCAGAAGAGATCCGGTGACTCGTGAACCGGCCTCAATAATATTCCGGCTTAACCATGGACCAGCTGGAAGACATTTATCATGCGAGAGACGACGGACATTAACAAATAAAATGGTTCGCTTGTGAAACCTATTGGCGAGCTATGGTGGAATATCCGGGGAGTGAGGCACGGTATTACATTGCAAAATCGGCTAAAGGATCGAATCTTCGCAATCCAATACTCCGATACCTACACAAAGTGATTGCAAACACTATTTATGGCCGAAAGGAGACCGAGCCTATTACACTGCGAGAATTATACATCTTGACCCACATGCTCGATAATACAAATCCAGCCACCGGGGCAATGATAGCCGAACATTTTGAGGATATTGCGACGAAGCCGAAATGGGAGATATGGATAGGGGGTTTGATTACCCTATCGCACTTCACTATGAGATTTCCTTAGCTCGGAGGACTCCCTACCAGAAACAAGCTGCTCTCTATCTCTGCGATGAAAGTTATGAACATCCTGGATTATGAATCTCGCACAGTATTCCTCCAGACCGACAATGACCATTTCCTTCTCCCAAATACGCCTCTGACGACCATAAATAGTATTCGGGACATAGGAAATCTGCATATAGCTACGGAAGCGCACCGACGTGCACGGATGGCAGCTGGATTGGCTCCCCTGGGTCACATCCCTCTTGACCGAAATGTTCGACCTCGGCGCACGATGTATGAAGACAGAACCGAGAGGATGGAAGAGGAAGAGGTATATGAAAGAGGCCCAGATAAAGACGAAGAAGAAGAAGAAGAAGAAGAAGAAGAAGAAATCCCCAGAGATCGGCCCGAGACGTCAAGGCAGGCCGAAAGTAGACATGCCCCATCGCGTCCAATACTAAGGGAGGAGTTCGTAGCCTTCCGAGAGGAGTTCGTAGCCTTCCGAGAGGAGTTTGTAGCCATCCGAGAGGAGACTAGACAGAAGCGGAGGAGGCTATACAGGAGCAGAACGAGATGTTGTCTCTTTTGAGACAAATGCACGAGTGGCATGTCCAGCAAGGCCACTTCCCTCCGCCCCACCAGTAGAACCAGTCGTAAGTATTTCTTGACCAATGAAATTCTTTTATTTAATTACTATACCCCCTTCGTGCGTATATTCTTTAATTCAAGTTTGGGGGGGTTGGTCAAGAAATACTTCGTTAGTGTTGTTTTATTTGTTTTTGGATATTATTTTGCTTGTTTGTTTATTTCTGCTTGTTTTTGTCGGATTTTTTTTATGTGTTTTTATAAACTTTTGGTGTGTTTTGAGTATCTTGCATTTTTGATAAATACTTGGAAGAATGAACTCTTTTCTTGGATGCCTCTCGATTTATTTCGTTATTTTGATATACAAATCGAGGATAATTCTAAGAGGAAAATTGTTGATAATCAAAGCGGGTGTGAAATTGAATAAACAGTCTACTCTTGGAGGTATGAATAAATCTACTTGGGAGCTTTTGAGCCTTTGTGCATTTTCAAATATGCAAGTTTCATTGTCAAGTGTTTCATTCATGATTTAAGACTCTAGAACTTGCCTTGGTATCTATTTGAAACTACTAGTGTGTGTGCAATTGAGTGAAAATGATTTTAGGCGTCTTCGACCTTAACCCTTCATTTCAACAATTTATTATTCCTTAATTAAACCCAATTGAGCTCATTGTCTATTTCATTGTCAACCACATATTAAGCTTCCATTTGCTATAATCCTTTGACCCATACTTGAACGATTGGAAATTATTTTTGACGAGGATACAAATATTACGGTGACATTGGGTGATATATCTTGTTGGTAGTGTTGAAATGGAGAAAATAATTACTCCGCTATTTTTGGAAACTTGGTAGCCGGGTGTATTCATGTGACCCATGTTTACATTCGCGTAAAACAGTTACCTTAGATGTGAGTATGCTTGGAAGCAGTTGTGTATGTTTTGATCCTAGTAACCGGGTGTATTCATGTGACCCATCGTTTACATTTGCATGAAACAGATCCTAAAACAACCCAAGCCAAAAAAAAAACGGAGCAATAAGGAGGGCTTAAGGCTGCGTTTCTCATTTTCATAAGTGATTGTTGCAAGTGTTACATAGTTAAGGGGTTGAAAGAAGCAAAACTTCAAAAATCTTGAGCTTCTAAGCAATTATGGTGATTTAGTTCTAAATTGCTCAAGTAAAATCACTTTAGCCATATTTATCCCACCCCGAACCAAGCCTACATTACAGCCGAGTAAAGTCCTTTTTGATTCACAATTTTGCATACACAAAACAGTGGTAGAGATGTAGACGATTGGCAAGCCTATGGGGTTCCTTATTGTAACACCCCCAGATCAAACCGGGAATATTACACGCCGCAGACCCTCTCCATGAGGATCCACCAGGCTAGACATCAAAACAACACATTACATTACATACCGACGAATCAAAATAACGGACCAATAGACCGATTTGGTCTTTCGTCACAGACTTACAAATCAAAATACATAAACTCATCCAGACTCATACCCACACAAGGGTAAAATACTTGCAACAATGAACAATAAGACAGCGGAAAAGACAATACAATGGACTCCGACTAACTGAACCCAAAACTGGCCTTCGTGTGATTAGTATCATTCGTCTTTCATCATCCCTCGTGCCGATCCTGTGTCTTGCTCCGAAAACTGCATGAACACGGACACAATACGGATATCCACCCCGATTACTCGGGGGTTAGCAAACTCCTTTGTTTCGCTAGTGCAAGTATAAAGTGCAAATACGAGCCATACAGAACACATTCCGAGAATATAACGAAAGACTTCCCGAGATGTATTTAGTTAAAAATAGTTCAAGTCTTGAAAGCAGAAACAAAGCAAGTAAGCATTTTGAAAACATTGCAAAATCTCGGGAGTTTTGAAAACATCAGAAATTAAAAAGGTTCTTAATTCCTCGAAAGCCATTTAGGGTCACAGCCCCAAAGTTCATTTTTCAAAATACAAATCTGTTTAACAAAACACGGGGTCCACGACCCAACCATTCCGGTCACAAAACACAGGGTCCACGACCCGATCATCCACTTCAATTCACTTACAAGGTCACATTACACATAACACATTATTCCTATGCCATTCTAGCCAAACACCAAGACTCGATATATAATGTCTCTCGACCCCGAGCACAAAGCATTGTGATACTCCGGACAATATCACAATTAACGAAAACATCAACGTCATCCTCAAGATGAAAACCACACCTGGTAACCCGCGGCCGGACCCCTTAGTATAGACCCCGGACATCCCGTCGGACACTCCGGGTAGGAAACCACTTCCGCGGCCGTACCCCTTAGTATCGACCCCGGACATCCCGTCGGACACTCGGGTGGAAGTTCATCCACACACACACCCAAATCCACTTCCGTGTCCGTACCCCTTAGTATCGGACCCAGGACATCCGTCGGACACTCCGGGTGGAAGGAACAACACACACACGTTCCAAAATCACGGTTGCAAACCACAAGCCTCGAAGGTCAATCACGGTATATATAGTCGAGGTACTTTACTAGAATGGCGATTCATCCACATATATTCATAACCCGAACTAATATTATCAACAAGAAAGCACACTATTCCAAAAGCACCGAGCGGCACAACCAATATCACATAAATTCACATAATTCATCGATAACCACATGTCTCCACGTACGGCAAACAAAGGACTAAACTTCAAAACTTACAAGCGACGTAATCACACACAATGGCATCACACGAAAGTATTACGATCTTATACTCAACATTAATACATGTATTCAATTAAGCATCTTAATTCTCGGAACACACGAGTCGTCTTTAAGAAAACCATGATGGTAAATATCGATACTTTTGAAAAGATGGTTATGAATATTTATTTAGCACATATCGACGATTAACAACCATTATATCCACAAAACACGTAATGTATGGGCAAGATACTTGCCTCGATACCACGAGCCGAACCACGAGCGGATACGGCTCAGCGGGAAGCTTGGGCGCCCGATGCTAACGAAAGGAAGGCGACAATGAGCGGAGCGGAAGAATCAAGCACGGCCGTGAGAGCGTGAAAATGAACCTAACGATTGAATAGCACAATCACAACCACTTCTAAGCGATTATGGAAATGGAATACACCGGAACCCCGCCTACGATTCATGTATATTCATACCGAAAACAACAACGAGGGCGGACCACAACCAAACCCTCTCGATTAGTAAAAATCCACAAAATATCCATGAATCCGTAGGGAAACTAAAGATACTAACAAGATTAATCATATTCATCATGAATCCATCAACGAAACGGAAAGAATCGGACAAAACCCCAAAATCCCCAATTATCCAAAAAGGTAGGGTTTCAAGAGATATTACCTTGAGTGATTCAAGTGTTAAGATCCGTAGAACACGCGTTAGATTGATTATCCGAGCCTCACAACCGAAAAGAAATGATGAAAATCGACCCGGATGAAGAACTCTCTCCCTCAATATCTCCTCTCTCGCGGCGCGATGGAAAAATGGGAAAGAAATGAGCTTCACGCTCAAAACAACGCATTTAAAGTGTAACACAGCAGGACCTATCGGCCGGCCTATCGGCCGATAGGCCCAACCGATAGCCATCTTGAATGTAGGCGGAGAGTCTATCGACCCCCTATCGGCGAAAGGATCACGAAGTGCTCGGCCAAAATCAAACGACCATAACTCTCTCGTCAGGACTCGATTGACTCACCGTTTGAACCATTGGAAAGCTAACTCGATGTTCTATAATATTGCAAAGATTTATAATTTTTGGAGTCACCAAAAATTAATGGTGATCTAACAAAGACGAACTCATACTTAGAAAAGTCGTTTAGTAATCTGAATTCAACAAAACGACACCGAAACCCGAGACTGAATACGAACCGAAGATACGGTTACGAAGTACTCACAAAGACAAATCTAAGAGCTAGTAGAACACACGATTCCGACCACCCGAAGGCTCGAAATTCGACAAAGGAAGGTAATTACCCCAAACTTTGGGAAATTACTAAAATGGCCCAACCGCCGAAAATCACCATACGACAACGAATAATCAAACCGAAGCTCCCCACACGTATATCAAAGTTAAACGGTCTTGAGGGATACTCGAAACAACAGATTTGACGAGATTCGCAAGAATCGAAATCAAGTGCTGAAAACTCGCTAAAAGCACAGAACTCAACGAAACGACACGAAACGAACTCGGATGTCAAAAGTGTAGAATTAATTATTCTCGGAATGACGAAGCGGACATGAGCGAGTCGTCAAAACAGACTTCCGCCGAAAAAAAATAATTACGGAAATCGAAAATGCGGATATTACATTCTACCCTCCTTAAAAGAAGTTTCGTCCGAAACTTAAAACAAGTAGGAGAAGAAATATTCCGCCAGAAAACTCAACGAGATACACAAGAATGCGTAACTAACGCCCAACGGCGAAATGTTACAAACAACGCAAAGGAGTATACGGCGTGAAAACACGCTCCACGGCGACCAACACAACGTCGCCGTTAGGGATATAATAAAAACCAACAAGTGACAAGCGTCATCAAGCGGATAATATAGCCAAGTCAATTATCCGACAATCACAAAACACAACGAGCGAAAATCAATATGATTGACCCACCCAGCGGTACATCAATCAAAGCGAGTCAACCGAACAACCACGAAATCCCACCGCCTAAGTTGGAAGATCAGCGAAACTAATTTCCCGAATCAAGGGAATCACGAAGGAGCTGAATGTTCGCCAATCACGGAACGAGGTCAATATAAACCGAACAATCAAACGATCAAACCACAACGATCGAGACAACAAAGATCGAAGAATCATGTTCGAATCACAAAGAACAATAAAGTTCAAACAACAACTCCCAGGACGATCTGGTGAGAACTACAAGACATGCATTGCCGAAGATCCACAGGAAAGGGAATAGCGATTGAAAAGTCACAACGACAACGAGTTATTCCGAAATAACACCACACTCGTTCGATCAACAAAAGCAAGGAGCAGGGCAAGCTCAGAAATGTCAACGAACATAAATGAGTCGACAGAGTCGAAAACACAAGAGTTCCAAAGCCGATCCACTTCGAATAAAAGAACTCGTAGAACCAGATGATGTCACTCCCAAACAAGGTTCACAAGAATCGAACTGAACCCGAAAAGTAACATCGATAACCAGATCGACCCACAACAAGATCACAGCTCGTTCGGACGATGAAACCGAAATACAGAACAAGTTCAGAAAGTATCAACGAACATGAGCGAGTCGATAGACTCGAGAAAGAGAAAATGCAGGAGTCTAAAAACAACACGGGTACTACATTCGACCTCTTATAAAAGAAGGTCTCCCCCGCAACTCACAACAGCGAAATCAAGGTGACGGCACAACAAGCAACTGACAGAAACATCCTTCAAAGGCCTCTCAAAGCCGATTCCGATGTATCTTTGAAGCGCGAACTTCGAAAGTCTCGGTAGCTAATTCGCAAAACGGAATTCGGTGTCCCTCGAGTCCACACTTGAAATGTGTTACCGACGAGAAGGACAGTTTACACGTGCATGCCCCGGCACATCACGGTTGAAACGTCTCGGCTCGGCATACCGAAAATACAAATGCTAGATACAATGGGGCACAACGTCGCAAAATAACATAGCGGAGATGCTAACTCGGACAACAAAGAATCATAACACATACCATATACAACGATTACCATCATAAAGTAATACACACACAAACACTACAAAGAACGACGGTATCGTTCGGCGACCTCGGCGGCCCGAACGATAACGGCACATAATTTCAACCATCATGAAACAATCACACATGTACACAAACGTACAAACTCAAGCTTCAACAGCTCACACCCGTGCGACAACACGCAAATCACCACGAGGCGACAAGCGGTAAATACCAGTTCATACCTCTCACAGAGGACTAGTACAACAAATGCGTGGCAACGCCTCGACGTTCATGCCACCATTTCGATCACAATTCGGGGTTAACACCGTAACGAAAGTTCGAAAACCATACACGCATTTCCGGTCCACAAACAGGAATGATAGGTTTTAAAAACAAAAACCACCTTTGAAGACAGTTTGGAAACACCAATTGATCTTGAGTATCATTTTACAAAAAGTTGAACAAACATCATTTTCGAGACTTTGAAAATCATCTTGCGTTTGAACAAAAATGAGGACACCTTCTCGTAGTGAAAAACTTTCAAAAATATTCGACCCTTGGGTCTAAGCAACTGCATTCGAAAATATCTCAAAAATATTTTTGGTCCTCAACCGAAAATTTTTTGAAATGTATTGCGGCATTAGAAAACACCTTGAAAACACCGCCAGAAAATAATTCGTTTTAAAAGTACGTCTCGAATTTTAATTTTCTAAGACACTCAAGGTTTTCAAAATAATTCAATGGGCTAGAATGCCCAAAAATTTCAGGTAATTACAAGGAACAATATAGCGCCGTGGGTCCCGCGCCGGAACCCACCAGGCTAAAAACCATTCACAAAAACGCCAAAAAGGCCGATGACGGTAATATTTCAAAAACTCATAAAATCCATTTACAAAATACTAAATACCGTCATAAGAATTTCGCCAAAATGATCAAGGCCATAATGCCAAAAACTCGGTTAATGGAATCAATTTTGAAATAAAACTCGGTCGGTAAAATACCGAAAATCATTACAAAGGAACTCACGCAATGGGATAAAAGAAATAAAGTCAAACATGCACAATCCATCAACACTACTCCTCATATGAACGAAGTATTAGAGTCAAGTAACCACATATCACGAAATCAAAATTCATAAAAGAATTCCGTCGCTTAACAAATAATCATAAAAATAGCTCGTGTCACACGAGGCACAACACAAAGAAGGGAGACTTACAGCCACAGGTCGCACGAAGATGATGATCGCCCACGATACTAATCACGACCAACAAACTCAGACGACGCGTCGCGACACGACTTAGTCAGACATAATCCGACAAGACAAAACTCAATAGACACCACTGACCCGACAGCCTAGGTTTCCACAACCTAATCTCTGATACCATAAATGTAACACCCCCAGATCAAACCGGGAATATTACACGCCGCAGACCCTCTCCATGAGGATCCACCAGGCTAGACATCAAAACAACACATTACATTACATACCGACGAATCAAAATAACGGACCAATAGACCGATTTGGTCTTTCGTCACAGACTTACAAATCAAAATACATAAACTCATCCAGACTCATACCCACACAAGGGTAAAATACTTGCAACAATGAACAATAAGGCAATGGAAAAGACAATACAATGGACTCACTAATCGAACCCAAAGCTGGCCTTCGTGTGATTAGTATCATTCGTCTTTCATCATCCCTCGTGCCGATCCCGTGTCTTGCTCCCGAAAACCCGCATGAACACGGACACAATCTGAGATATCCACCCCGATTACTCGGGGTTAGCAAAACTCCTTTGTTTCGCTAGTGCAAGTATAAAGTGCAAATACGAGCCATACACAACACATTCGAGAATATAACGAAAGACTTCGAGATGTATTTAGTTAAAAATAGTTCAAGTCTTGAAAGCGAAACAAAGCAAGTAAGCATTTTGAAAACATTGCAAAATCTCGGAGTTTTGAAAACATCGAGAAATTAAAAGGTTCTTAATTCCTCGAAAGCCATTTAGGGTCACACCCCAAAGTTCATTTTTCAAAATACAAATCATTTAACAAAACACGGGGTCCACGACCCAACCATTCGATCACAAAACACGGGGTCCACGACCCGATCATCCACTTCAATTCACTTACAAGGTCACATTACACATAACACATTATTCCTATGCCATTCTAGCGAAACACCAAGACTCGATATATAATGTCTCGACCCCGAGCACAAAGCATTGTGATACTAGGACAATATCACAATTAACGAAAACATCAACGTCATCCTCAAGATGAAAACCACAATCGGTAACCCGCGGCGTACCCCTTAGTATAGACCCCGGACATCCCGTCGGACACTCCGGTGGGAAACCACTTCCGGCCGTACCCCTTAGTATCGACCCCGGACATCCCGTCGGACACTGCAGGTGGAAGTTCATCCACACACACACCCAAATCCACTTCCGTGTCCGTACCCCTTAGTATCGGACCCCAGACATCCCGTCGGACACTCCGGGTGGAAGGAACAACACACACACACGTTCCAAAATCACAGTTGCAAACCACAAGCCTCGAAGGTCAATCACAGTATATATAGTCGAGGTACTTTACTAGAATGGCCAGTTCATCCAACATATATTCATAACCCAGAACTAATATTATCAACAAGAAAGCACACTATTCCAAAAGCACCGAACGGCACAACCAATATCACATAAATTCACATAATTCATCGATAACCACATGTCTCCACGTACAGCTTAAACAAAGGACTAAACTTCAAAACTTACCGACGACGTAATCACACACAATGGCATCACACGAAAGTATTACGATCTTATACTCAACATTAATACATGTATTCAATTAAGCATCTTAATTCTCGGAACACACGAGTCGTCTTTAAGAAAACCATGATGGTAAATATACCGATACTTTTGAAAAAGATGGTTATGAATATTTATTTAGCACATATCGACGATTAACAACCATTATATCCACAAAACACGTAATGTATGGGCAAGATACTTGCCTCGATACCACGAGCACTGAACCACGAACGGATACGGCTCAACCGGGAAGCTTCGGAACGCCCGATGCTAGCGAAAAGGAAGGCGACAATGAGCGGAGCGGAAGAATCAAGCACGACCGTGAGGAACGGCGAAAATGAACCTAACGATTGAATAGCACAATCACAACCACTTCTAAACGATTATGGAAATGGAATACACCCGGAACCCCGCCTACGATTCATGTATATTCATACCGAAAACAACAACGAGGGCGGACCACAACCAAACCCTCTCGATTCCGTAAAAATCCACAAAATATCCATGAATCCGTAGGGAAACTAAAGATACTAACAAGATTAATCATATTCATCATGAATCCATCAACGAAACGGAAAGAATCGGACAAAACCCCAAAAATCCCCAATTATCCAAAAAGGTAGGGTTTCAAGAGATATTACCTTGAGTGATTCAAGTGTTAAGATCCGTAGAACACGCGTTAGATTGATTATCCGAGCCTCACAACCGAAAAGAAATGATGAAAATCGACCCCCGGATGAAGAACTCTCTCCCTCAATATCTCCTCTCTCGCGGCGCAGTGGAAAAATGGGAAAGAAATGAGCTTCACGCTCAAAACAACGCATTTAAAGTGTAACACAGCAGGACCTATCGGCCGGCCTATCGGCCGATAGGCCCAACCGATAGCCATACTGAATGTAGGCAGTAGAGTCTATCGACCCCCTATCGGCGAAAGGATCTGGAAGTGCTCGGCCAAAATCGAAACGACCATAACTCTCTCGTCCGGACTCCGATTGACTCACCGTTTGAACCATTGGAAAGCTAACTCGATGTTCTATAATATTGCAAAGATTTATAATTTTTGGAGTCACCAAAAATTAATGGTGATCTAACAAAGACGAACTCATACTTAGAAAAGTCGTTTAGTAATCCTGAATTCAACAAAACGACATCGAAACCCGAGCCTGAATACGAACCGAAGATACGGTTACGAAGTACTCACAAAGACAAATCTAAGAGCTAGTAGAACACACGATTCCGACCACCCGAAGGCTCGAAATTCGACAACGGAAGGTAATTACCCCAAACTTTGGGAAATTACGAAAATGGCCCAACTGCCCGAAAATCACCATACGACAACGAATAATCAAACCGAAGCTCACAACACGTATAACAAAGTTAAACGGACTTGCGGGAAACTCGAAACAACAGTTTCGGACGAGATTCGCAAGAATCGAACTCAAGTGCGGAAAAGTCGCTAAAAAGCACAGAACTCAACGAAACGACACCGAAACGAACTCGGATGTCAAAAAGTGTAGAATTAATTATTCTCAGAATGACGAAACGGACATGAGCGAGTCGTCAAAACAGACTTCCGCCGAAAAAAAAAATAATTACCGGAAATCGAAAATTGCGGATATTACACTTATTTCATTGAATGAGTTCCGAGCATATATGTATCCCTATATCACTTTGAGAGTGAGTGAATACACTTAACCGATGAGGTTTATATTTGCCAAGTATTGACTATGATGTTAAGGAAGCACCCCGGAGATTTGAAAACTTCGAAGAATTCAACTTATTTTACTTGAAGCGTATTGATGAAATTTTCGAAGAGGTCCTTTGAGGTATGTTGAGAGAGGAGTTCCCCTTGTGAGTGGTTATTTTAATGTGCAGTGCTCGGGAAGATCAAAGTTTATGTTTGGGGGGATTTATGAGTCGATTCTTGATCCACTCATTCTATTCTATTGAGTCGTGTTTTTGTTTGCTTTTTAGTGTTTTTGTTCTCTTTTATGCGTGGTATGTTGTGTTTTAATTTATAGGTAGTCGAGCGAAGATTGTGGTGAAATATGCGCTTTCATAGCCAATATTGCAGTTTATGACGATCAAGAGCAAAAACGGGGCCTATATCGGTCGTATTTTCTAAATTCAGAAACATCACTCCGAATTGGGATGTGTTCTCCATTGATATAGATTCCTCGTGAAATTAGTTTCGAAATGGTATATCATACGCTAAATTCCAAGGTGTATTGTTACAACAACGAAGGATCACGCCGGAGAAGACAAAAAACCGCAATAAAAATAACAACACACGACCCGGGCCGCGTCAGGCAACTCGACCGTGTCGGGACACGGTGGGTCTCGTTCGGTGAGATTTTCACATGCGGAAGAATACAACATGGCCGTGTCACGAGGACATGGCGAGTCACGATCGATCGAATTTCACTTTACGAAGGAGTACAACACGGGCCGTGTCATATGACACGGCCGGTCCAGACAGTGCACTTTTTGCCATTTCCAGGACAGTATGACATGGGCCGTGTCATTTGACACTCGTCGTGTCACTTTTCGGTGCAAGTCCATTTCGTTGACATTTTTACACGATTTGGAGCACTTTTCTTGTTTTTTTGGCTTTATAAAAGGTGTTGGAGACCTTAGGAGATATATTCTGATCTTGTATAAGATATTGTGTGGAAAAACACATGATTGAGGGAGAGAAACACCAAAATAGGGAGGAAGGAGAGATTTTTCATCATCTTCTTTGTATGTTCATCTTGAAGAAGAATACATTTGTGAGTGAATATAATTCCTTGTATCATTTTGTTGTGAGTTCTTGAAGGAAGATCATCAAACCTTCATCGGGAATTCAATTTCGGCTTTTACAAGAGAAGTTTCTACCATGTTTTGTTTTACGATTTTCATTATTATTGTTGAAATAATCATAAGTAGCTAATCTTTTCATATGGGTTTTTAGATTAAGCCACACACATGTTGTCGATTGTTAGTTTCAATTGATTTTCCGAGTAGAGTTTGGATTGTTCCTCTTTGTTTGTTCTTCGCATAAGAACTTTTGATTTAGATTATCAAACCTATTTCATAGTTGTTATTATTATTCAAAATCGAGGGTTTTTGTCGGTGTTCGCCATCAAACGACCCGATAGAAGCGATTGTGAATGTTCTAAACCTTTTTCTGCGATCTTTTAGCGAATTACCCCATCAAAGGTATTAGCTAGTCGATTGTTAGTATATATTCTCCCCATCAAAGGAGTGTCTCTTATTTTCGTAAAGAACAATCGCGATTTTTAGAATTACTGCCATCAAATGGATTTCTTTTAATCTTGAGCAATCGATAATTCCAAACCTTATTTCTTTGAGTATCGGAACTAATAATTGATTACATATGTGTCGGTGATTCTAAACTCCCATATCATTCTCACAATTGTAATCTCTTAATTATCCAACCTTTAATTCGGTGTTTTTAACGCTTGATTAATTTAATTGTCCGCACTTGTTTTACAGACTTTCATCTATCAAATCTTTGGTGTATTTTACTTTATTGTACTTTTGTTAATTCGACTATTTGCGAACATTATCAAAATTCAAACTATTTCCAACTCCTTGTGAGATCGACCTTGGAGTTACTTGTCGCTTCCTACAAAAGCGATTCGTACACTTGTGAGTTTTTAATTTGTTCATCAACGCTGTAATGAAACCTCGATCTCATGCCTTATGAATTCCTGCTGAAGTTCCTTCTGAACAGTTAAACGAGCAAGCATTTGCTCCTGAACGGACTTATAGCTCAAGGCATCGGCGACAACATTCCCCTTACCCGGGTGGTATTGAATCTCAATATCATAATCTTTAATCAGTTCTAACCACCGTCTTTGTTGCATATTTAACTCCTTCTGAGTAAATATATACTTTAAACTCTTATGATCTGTGAAAATCTGTCAGGTGTTGCCATAAAGATAATGACGCCAAATCTTCAGCACAAATACCACGGCTGCTAGCTCCAGGTCATGGGTTGGATAGTTGACCTCATAAGGTCTCAGTTGCCACGAAACATAGGCAATCACTTTCCCATTCTGCATTAATACACATCCGTCCCTTTTGGTAAGGAAAGGACAGGCGCTGAGATTAAACGACTCTTGAGCTCCTCAAAACTCCGTTGACACGCGTCAGACCATGTGTATTTCTTATCCTTCCGCAAAAGGTTCGTCATAGGTTGAGCGATTTTAGAAAATCCCTCCACAAATCGCCGGTAATAGCCTGCTAATCCGATAAAGCTTCGGATTTCCTTAACATTCTTCGGAGGTTGCCAATCTCGGATAGCCTCCATCTTCTGAGGGTCGACACGTACTCCGTCTGATGAAATCACATGTCCGAGAAACATCACCTCGAACATCCAAAATTCACATTTGGAAAACTTTCCATAGAGTTGCTATCGTCTCAACACGTCGAGAACCTAATGAAGGTGAAATTCATGCTCCTCTCGGTCACGAGAATAAATCAAAATGTCCTCTATGAAACAACCACGAACTGATCTAAATAGTCAATGAAAACTTGGTTCATCAACTCCATGAATACAGCAGGTGCATTAGTTAACCCAAACAGCATCACCACAAACTCGTAATGCTCATAGCGTGTTCAAAATGCCGTTCTTGCGATATTCGACTCTCGAATTCGCAACTGATGATACCCATATCTCAAATCTATCTTGGAAAATACTGAAGCTCCTTGAAGTTGATCCAAGAGATCATCGATGAGGAGTAGGGGATATTTATTCTTAATCGTCACCCTGGTCAGCTCTCGATAATCAATGCACAAGCGAAAAGAACCATCCTTCTTCTTGACAAATAACACTGGTGCTCCCCATGGAGACGCACTCGATCGGATATAACCCTTCTCGGTCAATTCCTCCAATTGATTCTTCAATTCCTGCATTTCGGTTGGGGCCAAACGATATGGTGCTTTTGATATTGGATATGTACTAGGCTCCAACTCTATCGTGAATTCCACATCTCTCTGTGGAGGTAAACTAGGTAACTCGTCTGGAAATACATCGGCATATTCTCTCACTACAGGAATATCCGCCAACATCACTGATGATTTCTCGGTCTTGGTCATATAGCACCACTAACCTACACACCCATGATTGAGTAACTTCACTGCCTTCATCATATTAATAACTTTTCCGAAATGGCTGGGGTTACCCCCCTGAAATACATACTCGACTCCATCGTCTGAAATGATAGTGACCATACGCTTATGAACATTGAGGATGGCATCATGACTGTCCATCCAATCAATACCCAAAATAACATCATCTCTAGGTAAATCTACCAAGATCAGGTCCGCCAACCAAACACGGCCATTAAGCTGAATCGGACAATTCTTAACTTCACGATCTCCGATAATTCTTCTACCGTCTGGTAGACCAATGATATAAGGTTCACAACTAGTAGCACTATCCAGGTGAAGTCTACTCAAGCATGACTCGGAAATGAATGAATGCAATGCACCAGTATCAAAAAGGGTACACACAGGTTGAGATAAAATTTCGAGTGTACTTGAGATCATTTGGGCCTCCGAATCGTCGGCTCTCTTCATCTCATAATTTCGGGGCTTGCTAGTCCCTGCACTGGATGCTCCTGATCGATGTTAAGGTCAATCTGTTGGAGCAAAGCGGTCCCTCCATAAAACGAGCTCGCCCAAGTTTCCAAAACAAGAACAAAGGGAAGCAACCAGTTAAGAAGTTTGATGGTGATTGCTTCAACTGTGGCAAACATGGGCACGCGGCGAAGGACTACCGGAAGCCGAAGGCCAACAAGAAGAAGAAATATGTTACCAGCATCGCTGAGATGCTGATGAAAATGCTACTGCTTCCTCTTATTTGACCGAATGTTCTGATTTATGGCATTGTAGATTAGGTCATGTGAATCTAAATGCTATAAAAAGTTTAGTAAACTTAGATTTACTGAAATTAAATGAAGTCAATACTCAAAACAAATGTGAGATTTGTGTTGAGGCAAAAATGACGAAGCTTCCGTTTCATTCGGTAAAACGGAACACAAAACCCCTTGAATTAATTCACACAGACGTGTGTGATTTAAAATTTGTGCAAACTAGAGGTGGTAAGAAGTACTTTATCACTTTCATCGATGACTGCACAAGATATTGTTATCTTTAAACTTGGGTTTTGGATGATTTACCTGAAGGTTGTAAACTTGGGGGTGTTACAAGCTTGCGCTGTGAACAAATTGAGTCATTACACGAGCAATCCAAGCAAAGAGTATTGGAAAGCTCTTGTTAGATTTTTGAGGTACTTAAAGTATACTCAAAATCTTGGGTTACACTATTCGAGATACCCCCGGTACTTGATACGAAAAGTTCATTTTCTACAAATGGTTACGTGCTTACCATTGGGAGTGGAGTTGTCTCGTGGATGTCTCTGAAACAAACGTGTATAGCTCGATCTACCATGGAATCGGAATTCATAGCTTTGGACAAAGCTTGTGAAGAAGCCGAGTGGCTCAGAAACTTTCTACAAGATATTCCATATTGGTCAAAGCCAGTGCCTGCAGTGATGATACACTGTGATAGCCAAGCTGCTATTGGTAGGGCGAGAAGTAACGTGTTTAATGGAAAGTCTCGACATATTCGTCGACACCATAATACCGTGAGCCATTTGATCAAAAGTGGGATTATCTCTACTGACTATGTGAGGTCATTGAATAATCTAGCGGATCCGCTAACCAAAGGGTTAAACCATGATCAAATGAATAAATTGCTACAGGAAATGGGTTTAAAATCCACAAATTGAGAATTATCATAGTGGTAACCCAACCAAGATGATGGAGACCCCAAGAACTTGGTTCAATGTGAGAACTAAGCTATGAGAGTTCGTGTGAAACACTCATCTAATTTTATTCCCTATAGAGCAATTGAGTGTTGAAAACTTGCCTAGTGGTGAGGTTAAGTCTATGACTTTTAATGATTCCTAAATACCTCGAGGAGGTTGAGTATGGAAAGATACTCAGTAAAGAATCACCTATATAAGTGAGGTGTCCAAGGCCCGCAAAGGACACAAAACGTGAGAACGGATGAGGTTGAGGTATTCAAGTGTTAGCACCATTGTCTTGGTACACGCCGTGGAGGAATAGTTCAAAGCATCATGCCACTAATCCGCCTGTGTTGTAACACCCCCAAGATATTCAAGGTGTATTACAGTGCCGTGGACCCCTACATGGGATCCACCAGGCTAAACAAGAAAAACCCCACTCGACTAGCCATCTCGGTTAGCAAAGAAACATACATTACCAATACGAACATATAATGACACGCCCGGTGCAACCGGCATAATAAACATCAACCGACAAATATGGAAATTTCGATGAATACAATGTTGGAGCGAAATCGGTATATGCGCCATTGTGCGGAAGCGTAAATATAAAGTGCGGAAATTAAACGACACACGGATTTATAGAGGTTCGGCTATAATCGAGCCTACGTCCTCTCTCGGTATCTTTTTCTATAGGATAAAGATCAAAACCTCTACACCTCTCTTCAATCGTTCGAGGGATAACCGTTACAATCACGTCTTCTATGGGTCTGTGATAAACCACTCGTACTTGTCTTTGTGTCGGTCCAAGGTAAACCGTTTTCCTTTTCTATTAGATAAGGAATCAACCGCTCTAACTTTCTATCAGTACTAGATAAACCTCACTAGATAGCAATTGCGATTCTAATAATGCTGGATCCTTGATCCTAATAACACCGAATCCAATCGTATCTTTTCTTTTACCTATCGTGTATGTGTTGAATGTATAAACACTCAAACTATCAATATAAGCTCAATATCACAACAACAATATAATGAATATGAATCTCAGATCAATGAATGTTTTGCTTGAAGTTGTTGTCTGGAATAATACCAAGGATATGGTATTTATAGACTTCATCAACCAAACTAGTCGTTGCCTCTTCAGACTGCATTATGGCCGCTGTCTTCATTCACCTACGTACGCTAAACGTATTACGTACGTTAAGCCTTACTTGCTACGTACGTTATCAATACAGCAGATCAGTCCAGTAGCATTCGTTTTATGTGTTATGTACGTTACCCATTATCCATTATGTATGTTAACTTTTGTCAACATATCCATTGCTTGCTGACCTATGTCATGACATCATCTCCAACGTTCATCTCGTTTGAACTCAGAAACACTTGGTTACGTACGTTATTAATATCATATTACATACGTTATTGTCGTCCACTTAGGTACGCTATGCAATCTTCATTGCGTACGTTATGCATGTTCAGAACACCTTTTTGCGACTTCAATTTCTTCGATGCTTTGCTTCTCCTCTTTGATGTTTTGTTTTGTGTAACAACTTAATCATCAAAACACTATTAAAGCATGTATGGAACAAAATGTTCCAGCATACAAACCAGAAACCGAAGGAAAAAGCCTAAGTACTCGCGAGTACATTCTATAAGTTTTCAATTTGGAAAACAACCAAGTTGAAGAGACAACATAAATAAGGAGACCCCAATGCACACGTCAATGACCCTGGCCATCATCTTACGTCTTGTCCCAGCGCCCGCTCGTCCGGCTGAACATAACCTGAAATTCATGAAACGAATTTCCCCAATAAAGTTCCCCAACGAGGTTAGAAATTACGCTAGTACAAGTAACCAAATGAACAACTTACCCCTTACACATAAAGTCAATGCATGCAATTATGAAAACATCGGTTGAAACACACATTTCCAGAAATGCCAATAATCCAAAACACATTTATAAAATGCACCACAATTAACCGCCGATCCACGTCTCTGTGGACCCCTACCGAGACCCGTCGGATCTAACCCGTAGTGGTTAAAAGCAAGCTCGTCGATCAAATTCTCTGTGGTGTAATATCCGACGGAAATTCTTACCTACCGTTGTATTATTCGGATAATTCAATCTGTTTTTAGTCTTCTTTGCATTTGTTTAATGTTTATTGATGTTGGAATATTTCATATTTGACTTGATTAAAACTATTTTTAACACTATGATTGACTTCTCAACGTTGTATAGATAAATGCATTTTTGGGCTAGTAATTACGTACTTAACGTCGCTAACCCTCTAGCATAACGTACGCTATATTGTGGGATTTACGTACGTAAGAAGTTCTTGTTTACGTACGTAAGACTTGTAGTCTTATCCGATCTCAACATTCGGCGTGTGGGGTCGGGCGTGATTCGAATATCGATCTTTTGGAGAACTCACGAGCTTCAACTCTGCTTCTTAGGCAATCTTGACCTTTCGATAGCTAAGATAACTAGAGTCTTTACACTCATTGTAATCGCACTCTAACATTAATATCTCTACTCACTAGTATTCATATTAATAACATCTCGCGAGAGCATTCAAGCCCGGGACTAACCCCGGCAAATCTTGTGTTATTTATTTCTCTACGGACGTGCTCTCGCACTTTGTTTGTTACTCGACCATTCCAGCATATCATCTCCGGATAATATTTTGGGTAACAACAAAAATAATAAAGGAGTACCGACATTGTAAATAGAAATAAAATTGGACATTTTCTAGGAAGTGTCGTAGACAAGTATCAACTTTGAAAAATCACCATGGATTTTTGGGATTTGCGAAAATTCTTAAAATTAACGGTGTTGTAGAGAATTTAGTTAGCTTTCCAACGGTTCAAACGGAGAGCCAATTGGATCCCGGACGAAGAAGTTATGATCGAATTAGTTGAAGACTACCAGTTGTCGGGCACCGTGCGTCACTGCGTGCTTGACACCGACGAGCGTCCGAGAATACCGCGGGAGAGAGGCATGGGTTATCGCTCATGATGCCTAGTCATGATGATGTTTTTACTGACTAATGAAGTTTGAGCCTGTTAAGAGCAGTGGTAATTTAATTATCGTCTCATTTTGTTTGTCAATATTCATAGAAAATAGTTACCTCTTCCAAACCATATTTTTCTATTTTAATTTTGAAATTTTTAAGTCTTCCAAAATGCTCAAACACCCAGCGAATCTGAGTAGCCTAGTACAGGAGACGTCCGGTACCAATTTGACTAAATTCCCCAGAGACTGTTAATTCCAGGCTGGGTTGCCATCTTTGAACTCGATTGTCTCACAATCGGTAAGTTATTTATACAAATACATCCCGAGCATTTTGTAAACATTATACATGTAAGTATAAATGTTGTTTTTGGCGTAAGTATTAAGTCAGAATAGTTGGATAATACGAGCTGTTTTTTGGCGAGTCAGACCGACTTTTACAGGATACTGACTGCAACCTGTTCGATGAATTTCTCCAGCGAGTCTGAGAATTCCAGACTAGGTTTCCTTATTTGAACTCATTATCTCACGACCCGTAAGTTATTTTGAGAATCCATCTCGACTATTTTGTAGATCAAATACATGTTAGTATAACAGGTGATTGTATGATTAGTATTGAGTCAGAATACGAACAAAATAAGCCATTTTACCTGAGTCGGCCCTGTTCGTATCAGTCATTTCCGACAACTTGTCTTCACGTCGTATTTCACGGCCAAAGTCGCTCGGCGAGAAGGCCCCCACCGCATGATGAAGATCGGGCGGGGAAGGATGAGCCCGACGAAGACTACATCGGCCGAGTGGATGAAATAGTCCTCACCGGCGAGCCCATTAGCGATGAACTCGCCCTCTACTCGGTACTAGGGGATTCTATGGCCATTCACCCATGTTCAGGCACCTCACGAAGGACATCCCCCCGACCTACGCGATCTTCTGCGTCAGGGCCGCCGACTTTCTGGCTAGGCAGAGGATGCTCGCCCTCCGCTTAGGCGAGGGATCTGTCGGAGAAGGGAAGGTGCCATCCCACGTCCCGAAGAAGGCGGTCGCCAAGCCGAAAAAGGCGTTCGCGAAGCCGCCCGGTGAGTTCAAGGCCTTCGAGGATGTGGAAATTCACCTCCTCCGCAACCTCAATCTGTCTTCGGCCCATATTTTCAACGCCATCAAGGGGCACGAGTGGCTTAGCATGCCAAAGACGATGAGGGACAATGGTCATCTAGACCGCAGAAAATTTTGTGCCGACCACAAGAGTCCCGGCCACAACACCAGCCAGTGCCGCGACCTCCTCAGACAACTCTGGAGACTGTTTGAGGAAGGCAAGTTGGATAACTTGGTTACCAATACAGAACACCGGGCAGAAAGGACCGGGGGGCGCGATCACCGACAGAACGACGGAATCCCTCCCAATACGGTCGCCAGGATCGAGCAGAACGAGCTGGAGTACTCGGACGAATCAATCCCTCCGATCAACCCCGGCGGCCGGAACAATATGCTTCGGTCGTGAGGTGGGAACCTCGGAGGCCTTTCCCTGGTTTCTACCATGTCGAATAGAAAGCGGAAGGCGGAGGCGAGGGCGTTCGCAGGGGTCCATGTCGTGGTGCCCTCAGAGCCGACCATCTCCAGAGATGCGCTCATCACTTTCTCCAACAAGGATAGGGAGGGAGTGCAGTGCCCCAAAGAGGATGCATTGGTAATCTCTGCATGTATCCTTGGGAAAATGGTCGATCGCGTGCTGGTTGACAATGTGAGCTTTTGCAATATCATATTCAAATCTGCTCTTGACTAACTCGGCAACCTGACCAAATTCATCAAGCCATTTGATACCGTGCTTCAAGGGTTCGGCGACAACACGGTCCAAGCCTATGGAAGGATCGAGCTCTCGGTCGAGCTAACATGCTATTACGATCCCAAGGTTAGGATCACTAGGAACCTCAATTTTGTAATCATAGATAGGCCCAGCATCTATAATGGGTTCCTAGGTCGTCCCTTACTAGAAACCTTCGAGGCGGTCGCCTCGTATTTCTTTTACTGTATCAAATTCCCCACTGCCGACAGGACGGTTGGTACTGGCAAAGGAGACCAGCTAATGGCAAAGATATGTTTGAATTACTCCTGTGTCGTAACTTCCTTAAACACTTCCCATGCTATTTATAACATTGAGACGATCGAAAATCAACTGATGGAGATCGACGAGCCAAGCACCTCGTACCAGCCCGACTCGGAGGACGGCATCTCACATCGATTGACGGACGACATCGAGCCAAGGATCGGTTTGAGCCAAGCCTCGACATCGATCCAAGGATCGAGTCTGAAAATCGTTCCAAGCGAGAAGCGGCCGTCCCCATTGAAGAGTTGGAAAGTATAACGATAGATCCGGCTCGCCCGGAGCGGGAAGTGCAGATCGGCAAAAGCGTCGGTCTCGAGTTAAAAGATGATCTGATCAGTTTACTACGTAAGACCATCGGAGTCTTCGCCTGGTCGCATCAAGATATGGTCGGCATTAGTCCTGAACACGCTTGCCATTATCTAAAGATCAACCCGGCAAAGAAGCCTGTTCACCAGAAACGTAGGAAATTCGGTCCTGAGAAGTACGTAGCGCTCGACACAGAAGTCAAAAAGCTACTCGACAACAAGCTAATCGGAGTAGCTACCGACGAGCCACAGTGGGTATCCAACGCGGTTCTCGTCAAAAAAGCGAGCAACTCCTAGTGGTTATGCATCAACTTCACCGATCTCAACGCGGCATGTCCAAAAGACCACTTTCCAATGCCTCATATTGACCACTTGGTCGGTAGCACGGCAGGTTGCGAAATGATGTCGTTCATGGATGCTTTTGCCGGGTACCACCAGATCCCAATGGCTGAGAAAGACATAAAACACACGTCGTTCCACATGGAAAAAGACGTGTACTTTTGGGTTTGGATGACGTTCGGTCTGAAGAATGCGGGGGCGACCTACCAACGGCTTGTCAACGGGATGTTCGCCAACCAAATCGGCAAGACCATGGAGGTTTACATTGACGACATCGTGGTCAAGAGACTCAAAAGGGAAGATCACCTCAATGACCTTGCCGAGATGTTCGCCATCCTCGAGAAGTTCAACATGAAACTGAACCCCAACAAATTCAACTTCGGGGTAAGCTCGGAAAGTTCTGGGGCACATCGTGAGCCGAGGGGGATCGAGGCAAACCCCACCAAGATCCAGGCGATCCTAGACATGCAGGAGCCACGAAATGTCAAGTGCAACGCCTCACAGGTTGTCTAGCTACCCTTAACCGTTTCATTTCTCGGCTCGGAGATAAAAGCAAGCCATTCTTCATGACCATAAAGAACAAGAAATTTGTGTGGACGAAGGAAAGTCAAGTGGCGTTCGCCAAAATCAAGGAGTATCTGTCCAATCCCCAAATTTTGGCAAAGCCGATCCCCGGCGAAAAGCTATTACTTTACCTGGGGGCCTCGGAGGTCGCCTGAGCGCTGTATTAATGCGAGCAGAGGGGAAAGCCCACTTGCCGATCTACTTCGTTAGTCAAGCGCTCCATGACACGGAAATGCATTACACGCCTCTGGAGAAGATCGCCTATGCTTTAGTCATGAGCGTTCGCAAGCTGAGGGTCTACTTCTTCGAACACCAAGTGGAGGTTCTGACGACTCTCCCCTTAAGGCAAGTTCTGCAACGGCCAGACACCAACGGGCGACTCCGCAAGTGGTCACTGGAGATCGCCCAATACGGTATTACGTACGCACCTCGCACGGCGATCAAAGGCCAAGCTCTGGCGGACTTCGTGGTGGAATTAATGTTCCCACCCAGTCCGACCCAGGTTGGTCGTCCTGCTTGGAAACTGTACGTAGATGGCTCGGCGATCAACTCGCGAGCAGGGGCAGGGATTGTCCTCATCAGCCCCGACGGCCAAAGTTTCACAAATGCTGTGCGTTTCAGGTTCCGTGCGACCAACAATGAAGCCGAGTACGAAGCCTTGGTGGGCGGGCTCGATCTAGCACTCGCCCTGGATGTTCGTCGCCTCCACATCTTCATGGACTCCCTTTTTGTCGTGAACCAAGTCAAGGGGGAATATTAACACGTTTCTTAGTGTAACTATCGCAAGTGCACGATATCGTATCAAGTAGTAAGTGGACTTTTTGAGTCCGGTTTATCGATCCCACGAGGAAGTTTAGTTATAATTTGAATTATACACTATTAGTCTATTTTTATAGATACTAAGATGAGTGAAACACACAATTAAAGAGTTTGGTTTAATAATTGCAAAGAAAATGCAATAATAGTTCTAATATTTTAAGGAAATAAAAAGATTGCAACAATAATAGATTGAATAATGATAAAATGAAATAGTTGGGATTACAAACTTAGTTCGTCATTAGTTATAGAAGATGTATAGGAGATCATAAGATGAATTTAGTTATTATGTTGTGTAGATTCGATTTTCCTTAAAAAGACGGTTTCTCTTTCGAACTATAAAACGCCCCTTACATATTGAATCAATCCACTATATTTCTATGTTGATTGGCTTCAATACATAGCATTAGGATTTATGAAAATAACTCAAAGAATCATCTAAGGTCTAGAGGTATATTTCTATCCCCTAGAACAACTTAGAGTGAAGATCATTTGATCTAATCAAACATATTTTCTTTCGAAATATATGAAGACCATAAATATCGTCATTTATTGGCCAAATAAATAAAGATTGTTAAAACAATGAAAATCAAACACAATAATAAGTAATTCACAATAGATCTTTATACAAACTTAAATAACATGACTAACCTTGTTTATAATCCCAACTAAAGGTAACTTAGCACATAAAGGGTTTAATATTCATAATACAAGCTTGAGTGGTCATTATTAGTTGAATCAAGAGAACGAATTGATCCTCACTCCCTTAGTAGATAAAGGAGAAAGAAGCAATAAACTCTCTGAACAACATATGCTATACCACACTTACACAAATCACTCAAGAACACAAGTGTGTTCTTCACACAAAAAGAAAATATTACAAAAAGTGAAAAATTATAAGATGAATGATGAATGATGAAGGATCTAAGGGGTCTATTTATATACCTAAAGTCATCTAATAGCTCCAAAACTCCAGCATTATTACAATAGATCGAATCAATGCCAGCCATCCCCTCAATAATACACAAAAAGTATAAAAAATTAGACAAATGATCATAATCTGTCAAGAGTTACGGTAGTAACATTGATGAGTTACGGCCGTAACTTGGACGGATTACGGCCGTAACATTCAGTAGTTACGGCCGTAACTAACCGGCAATTTGCTCACCGGTTGCTTTGAGAGTTACGTTTTCAGCCAGAATTTCTCGGACTTTGCGTTTTTACCCCAAATCTTCTTCGGATGATAACTTTTGATATATAACTACGATTTTGAATCGGAAAGATGCCGAATTCGTCTCGGAAAGCCCTACAACATGAATATATTAAAATTCAACAAAGAGAATATTTTATAAACATGTTATTTCTTGAGTAAATCAGTTATTGATCCGATTAAAACTAGATTTACATCATCATCCGATAAAAATAAAATTATTAAAAACTAATTAATTAAAAGCAAAAACAAGTAGACTTGCTCAATTATGGGTGATATTTATCGATACAAACCATGGATAAGTGTATAAAGCTGACACTTATCATACCCCCAAGCTTGAATTCTTGCTAGTCCCGAGCAAGACTCTTTATTAATCACACACAAAAAAAAAATAAAAATATAATTAGGACACAAAAATACTAATACGCACATAAAATATAATAAGAGAAAGGGAGTTCAAAATGCCATTATTACACAACAACCGGCTTTATACAGTAGATAGAAATGAATCAAGATTCAAAATAAATCTACTAATGATTTGAAGTTAAAACACGGTTTTATTTTGTAATTCCAAAATGCAAGGTTTCCCCAAAAGGTGATTATTTCTATATGAAGAAGAATTTCAATGGCGTCATCAAATATTGTGATTTTTCACGAAATTGAGTGTATTGAAATTCAGCCGCTAATTAATTCAGATCTGCTCATAAAATACATCCCTTTTAGTGATAACTTTCACACCGTTATTTGCTAACGTGTAGCTCTTTTCACTAACACAATTTCTATCTCTTTTTTTAAAAAAAGGTGATAGCTTTCACACCGTTATTTGCTAACGTGTAGCTCTTTTCACCAATTTTTACGTGAGATGGCGACTACGCACCAACAATGGTTAGTCCTTTATTTTTCGCAAAATTTTAAGACCCCAAAATTAGCAATTGCTGTCGCTCAACACTTCTCTTTTTCGTCATTTTTTTTAGGTGATAGCTTTCACACCGTTATTTGCTAACGTGTAGCTCTTTTCACCAATGACTCCTTTTTTAGGGAATAGAATTTTTGCAGAAAATTATTTCTTAGTTTAAGCATGAAAAATCAAAACTCCACAAATTAAGTAAATTTTAGTTCTATTTTTCATCAACCGTGATTCTTCTTTTCTCAAGGTAACGAATGACTCGATTTTATATGATAACTACAAGGTTTGGAAAGAGAGATTAAGGCTCAAAATTTTGGAATATACAATTTTTTTTTGGTTAAAATGATTTTAGAAGCTTGTATATAGCTAATTTATTGGTGTTATGGCGATCTAGAAATCTCATAAATCAAAATACTATATATATATATATATTAAAAAAATTAAGGCAAATATAACACACCAAAATACCAACACACCAAATTAAAACATACCACCCCCAAACTTGAAAATAAAAGCTGTCTCGCTTAAAAAAATAAAATAAAAAGCAATGCGTAAAAGCGAATACTCCTATTAAGAAAGTTGATGCATGAGCTAACGCCTTTAGAATGCAAGAGAATAAATATACGAGGCAAACAACAAAAGAAAATAAAATATACTCGTAAGTATAACACAATTTTTAAGATGCGTATCAAGAAGGTCCGAAGAGTCCCTTACGCTGCCATCAATGCTTTTATAAAAAAACACACAATAAAAATTACAGCAATAAAATAACAATACATAAATCAGGAATAGATGCGCGTCAAGAGATCAAGAAGAAACTCCTTAAGCTGCCACCCTTTAGCACGATTATTTCACACGATAGAAAGTAAAAATACAAGAGGACCGACATAGGTTATCAAAGGGAGAGGAATGAATCCACTTTTCATTTTCTCACGGTAAAATCTTCCATCCAGACAATTTTAGCTAGAGCTGGATCTGGTTGAGGAACAAATTCATTGAGTTTTTTGATTAGTTCTTCTGGTGTTGTTGCAACGACTATGATTCGTTTAGCACGTTGGGAAATAAAACTCTTTTCAGCAGAGTAGTCGATGAAAGATAGTAAACCTTCAAAGAAACCATTGACATTAAGCAGACCTATTGGTTTTTTATGAACATTTAGCTGGGCTCTGGTAACCACATGAAAAACTTCCTCAAGAGTGCCAAAACCAGCGGGAAGGGTGATAAAGGAGCCAGAATTATTTATCATGTGAGTTATGTGATCTTGCATATTTACAGATCTAAACTCATCTCCAATAGTTGACCCGGTGATTTTACTTTCAGCCAGAGGTTTTGGAATTATTCCCAACACTCTTACTCCTTCCATATAGGCAGAAGCAGCAGCGCGTCCCATTAATCCTAGACTTCCTCCTCCGTAAACTACATGAATGCATTTTTTTCTCCTAAGGTACGACCCAAGTTGTGGGCTGCTTCAATAAAGCATGCCTCGTTTCCATAACTAGCTCCACCAAAAATGCAGACTGTGCTAAATTTTTTTGATGAAGATGATGACTCCATTTTTGAAAAGAAATTTTTTAGAGAGAAAAAGAGAAAAGTGCAAGTTTAGGGATGAATAAAAGAAACAATCACAGTTTATTTATAGAAGAAAAATAAGGTTAAAATTGTTTAACAAGTTTGTGATTACGTTGGATTGCGCTTCAACTACTCAATAGAATAATGAATGTATTTATTGCGTATCACATATTTTATTCAAAAAATCTCACCACACAACAAAAATAAAAGATACTTACGCGTATGTACAGTAGTTGTGATTGTGGCTCACATCTTCCTCTGATTTTACGTTCAGAAACGGCCTAAACGCCTTCTATGAGTCGGGGAGAAGCTTCCCATCCAATTTTCTTACAAATTGGCAAACAGGCTCTTTTAACGTCAGATTCCCAAGACGTTGTTCATATTCTGGTTTGAATTTATTCCACAAACATCGAATTCCGTAATGTACGAGTCCACTAGGATGTGTGTCAAGATAAATTTCGATATTGTCTAAATTCTCTTTATTCAGACCATCCTTAATGAATTGAATTTTATCTTCTCTGTTTGTAGATGGAATTCCTAAAGATCGACATTTTAAATTACAGTTCCATCTAGCACATTTATAGCAAACGGCTATCATTTTTGCTCGTCGTTTTTTTGCATATGAACTTTTTCCAAGCCCTGTAAAAATCTAGTTGGTGTTTCTGTTAATTCACCAGCTATTCTTACTTTGGCTTCAATTATGAATCTAATATCAAAAGGTATGTTTTTATTCATAAGCAACCTTATCCTTTCAATTCTAGCTCTGTAGATTTTTAAAATTACATTTTTGCTCAGAAAGGGAAATCTTTTTTCGATTTTATTCAAAGTTTCATCCATTATAAAAAAAATAAAAATGAAAATAAATGGAGAAAATATCTACAAATATCAGTTGTTGTGGGAAACTGAAAAATCCGACTTTAATAGTCACGGAGTACCGTTATCCGCCACTTGACCGGACAAACACAATTTAGTACTAAGTTACAATGTCGAGAAATTTGTACCTATAAAAATAGTTTACAATGTAATATTTCAAATATAACTTATACTTCCCCGGCAACGGCGCCAAAAACTTGACACGTTCTTAGTGTAACTATCGCAAGTGCACGATATCGTATCAAGTAGTAAGTGGACTATTTGAGTCCGGTTTATCGATCCCACGAGGAAGTTTGGTTATAATTTGAATTATACACTATTAATCTATTTTTATAGATACTAAGATGAGTGAAACACACAATTAAAGAGTTTGGTTTAATAATTGCAAAGAAAATGCAATAATAGTTCTAATATTTTAAGGAAATAAAAATATTGCAACAATAATAGATTGAATAACGATAAAATGAAATAGTTGGGATTACAAACTTAGTTTGTCATTAGTTATAGAAGATGTATAGGAGATCATAAGATGAATTTACTTATTATGTTGTGTAGATTCGGTTTTCCTTAAAAAGACGGTTTCTCTTTCGAACTATAAAACGCCACTTACATATTGAATCAATCCACTATATTTCTATGTTGATTGGCTTCAATACATAGCATTAGGATTTATGAAAATAACTCAAAGAATCATCTAAGGTCTAGAGGTATATTTCTATCCCCTAGAACAACTTAGAGTGAAGATCTTTTGATCTAATCAAACATATTTTCTTTCGAAACATATGAAGACCATAAATATCGTCATTTATTGGCCAAATAAATAAAGATTGTTAAAACAATGAAAATCACACACAATAATAAGTAATTCACAATAGATCTTTATACAAACTTAAATAACATGACTAACCTTGTTTATAATCTCAACTAAAGGTAACTTAGCCCATGAAGGGTTTAATATTCATAATACAAGCTTGAGTGGTCATTATTAGTTGACTCAAGAGAAAGAATTGATCCTCACTCCCTTAGTAGATAAAGGAGAAAGAAGCAATAAACTCTCTGATCCTCGCCATGTCAGCCTCGTTAAAAAGCTCTTCAACCTCTGCGGGTGCGATTCCCGCACGAATGGCCTCGACGGTCGTCTCCATGTGAAGATCCACGGAGGTCCCATCCCGGGCAGGCGAAGCCACGGCGGCGGAAGAGCTACCCGCCTCATACACATTGGATCCTCCTCCAGACATGTTCGAAGAGAAAAGGGGGGAGATAATTTTTGTTCTTACCTAGAAAGAAAGTCGATCGGCGCAAGAAGCTTCAAGGAATTTCGGCAGAGTCTTCGTCTAAAGGCAAGGGCGTATAAAGATCTAAACTCCAGTAGCCCTATCCCTTTCATAGGCGAGAGAAGGGACCTCTGTGCAAATAGACAGAATCCCGGGGGCTGAAGTACAACCGTCGAGGGAGACACATTAAATTCAGCCCTCGAAACCCACATACGCATCGTTTCGAGGGCACGCCAGGCGACAAGTCTGACAAAAACCATCGGACTCCCCCAACGGGAGCGCGACGCGTGTCCCTGTGACGTTTCGAAAGCCCGCCTCCACTTCCCGCTATCTCCAATGCCTAAGGAGATCGTCCAAGTTCAAAATCAGTTCGTCCAGGGAATGATCGTCCGCTTCAAGTAGATGAGTCGCTCGTCTAAAACAGGCGATCGCCAACAGTACAACCTCACCCCACATCTTCAACATCGGAGCGAGCTGGGGGGCAATTGTTTTGCGGCAATTTACACGCCTCGATGGCGATCGGTATAATGGTTAGGAGCCAGCTAAAGAAGATAGATGTCGGGCAAGCACCTAGCGGTCAACATCCAAGGCGATCGTCTATTGGCATCTATAGATTGCCTCTAATGTCCGACTGGAGACGATCGTCCCATGCCACGTGTGAATCCAACACTCGTCAAAGTCTTCGAAGACCGAATCTTGGGTGAAGACCCATCTGCACATCCACAAAAGGCGCCGCAAGAACAGGTCCTACTCCAGCCCATCAGCAGCTGTCCGTGATAGGGACGGCCTCACCAACCGATAGGTCCGCCGAAAGGACCTAAGGTGGGACCGCCCAGGACAGCAAGAAGAGTCACATGCCGCCTCCTCATTGGTTCGCGCCTCAGGCAACCAGCAGCAGCTGCGTACTTTAAGGAAACAGTCCCACATGATGGGACGATCGCCCACCTTATTTTAATACAAGAAACGGCGGTCGCCTGGGTTAGACAGGGAGAACCTAGCAACCTCTTCTCCTATAAATAGAAGGCCTCCAGCAGTGGCCAAAGGATAGTGAAAAACATTAACACAATGACAGTTTACAACGTGAACACTTAACACTAAAAGCAAACAATACGGAGAACTCTCCATCTTTGTAACAAGAACTCACGAGCTTCAACTCTGGTTCTTCCGGCAATCTTCAGCACTCGATAGCTAAGATAACTAGAGTCTTTACACTCATTGTAATCGCACTCTAACATTAATATCTGTAATCACTAGTATTCATATTAATAACATCTCGCGAGAGCATTCAAGCCCGGGACTAACCCCGGCAAATCTTGTGTTATTTATTTCTCTACGTACGTGCTCTCGCACTTTGTTTGTTACTCGACCATTCCAGCATATCATCTCCGGATAATATTTTGGGTAACAACAGAAATAATGAAGGAGTACCGACAGTGTAAATAGAAATAAAATTGGACATTTTCTAGGAAGTGTCGTAGACAAGTATCAACTTTGAAAAATCACCATGGATTTTTGGGATTTGAGAAAATTCTTAAAATTAACAGTATTGTATAGAATTTAGTTAGCTTTCCAACGGTTCAAACGGCGAGCCAATTGGAGCCCGGATGAAGAAGTTATGATCGAATTAGTTGAAGACTGCCAGCTGTCGGGCACCGTGCGACACTGCGTGCTTGACACTGACAAAGCGTCCGAGAATCCCGCGGGAGCGAGGCATGGGTTATCGCTAATGATGCCTAGTCATGATGATGTTTTGACTGACTAGTGAAGTTTGAGCCTGTTAAGAGTAGTGGTAATTTAATTATCGTCTCATTTTGTTTGTCAATATTCGTAGAAAATAGATACCTCTTCCAAACCATATTTTTCTATTTTAATTTTGAAATTTGTAAGTCTTCCAAAACGCTCAAACACCCAGCGAATCTGCGTAGCCTAGTACAGGAGACGTCCGGTACCAGTTTGACGAAATTCCCCAGAGACTGTTAATTCCAGGCTCGGTTGCCATCTTTGAACTCGATTATGTCACAATCGGTAAGTTATTTATACAAATACATCCCGAGCATTTTGTAAACATTATACATGTAAGTATAAATGTTGTCTTTGGCGTAAGTATTAAGTCAGAATAGTTGGATAATACGAGCTTTTTTTTGGCGAGTCACACCGACCTTTACAGGATACTGACTGGAACCTATTCGATGAATTTCTCCAGCGAGTCTGAGAATTCCAGACTAGGTTTCCTTATTTGAACTCATTATCTCATGACCAGTAAGTTATTTTGAAAATCCATCTCGACTATTTTGTAGATCAAATACTTGTTAGTATAACAGGTGATTGTATCATTCGTATTGAGTCAGAATACCTGAACAAAATAAGCCATTTTACACTGAGTCAGCCCTGTTCGTATCAGTCATTTCCAGCAACTTGTCTTCTGAAAGTTGATCGAGTTGTCTAACTTGAACACGTATATCTTTGAACATACAAGTCGAATTTTGATAAAGTGTCATGAAATTTGTCTCGAGACACATGTTATCATAAATCGCTTTTATTTTTATTTTTATCAACTGGTAAGACTCCTGTATTCATCAATATATTACCGGGTCAGCTCTATATTTTTCGTATGTATCGAACGGGTTGAATACCTTGTATTTGTGTTTTTAGGGTGGGAAATTTAATAACGATGATTATTAATATTTTTCTGTATGAGGATCATGAGTTTTCAAAATTAATGATTTTGAAATATTTTCCGTATTAAAATTAATACAAAGTTTTCATTCGATCAAATTGATATGAATAACGGTTATACCATAAATACGACCGAAAAATATTAAATATTATTTTATATTTAAAATAATATGCTGGACTTTTATTAATGAAATTGTTAAAGTCCGGATAATCATTTTTGAGAAATGGGAAAATAAAATTATAAAATTGGGATAGCCGTTAACCGCGGAAATCGAATGCGTAATATAATACTTTTAGTGAGTTATTGATATCGGGATATAAATACTTTGTCAAGGTGTGGAATTCAAACCTCAGGAACTCTAATGAATTTGCTTTACCGACCGGCTATTTGAGGCAAGTTTATACTTGTTCAGTTCATAATATTTTATAAATAATTTTGATTTCATTTCATTTATAATTCATATAGCAATGATATTATAAATGTAAATTATCGGGATGATGGTGTGTATATTATGCTTTGGTTTGGATTAAATCATAATGTATATGATTTAAATGTGTTTGGTGAAGACGGAGATGTGAGTAATCTTTGGTCTGTGATATGGAATCCCAGATATCGAGGATAGTTTATCGTTTCGACATTGATGTCGGGATAGTGGTTTGTTGATATTAATGGACTGTACCTCATTCGAGATTATTCGAATAATTGTGTATTCGTTGAGGGATGCTTGTTCGTTGAAAGGATATTGTCTTCGGCTTTGAGGAAATTTAAGTAGTGTTCAGTTCTGAGGGTAATTATTCTATTGAATTGTATATGTTGTATATTGAGGTTTCATATAATAAGATTCGTATTGGTTATTCGTTGAGGGATGTTGATCCTAGGACCATTGTTTGGTATTGATGGTTGTGTTGATCGATCTTTGAGGGATGATGATTCCAGGACTGTTATGTTGAGATTGTTGATCGTGTTGATCATTCTTTGGGAATGGTGATCCCATGATGGTTGTTTTGGATATTGTTGGTCGTGTCGATCTTTCATTATCCGTTTGTCGTTATTCACTTTGGTGAGTTTTTTGATCCATATTGGATGTGTGTTTTCCTTGAGTTTCGTTGTCATCTTGCATCGTGACATATCTGGAGTCATATCTGCGTGCCGATTGGTTATGTGTAGGATTTTCAGGGCGGGCACGGATAGTCATGTATAGGTTCATTACCGTCACATTGAGGTGTGCACACGAGATGTACTTCATGAGACTGATTAGGTACAAGACCACACGTGTATTCGATCGATACCCGATGGTGGCATGTGCACGGACACATTTCCGAATTGGGCGTACTGTGACATCCATCTTAAGCCATAATGATTGGTCGTTCATACACCATATATGATTGGGTATGTTCGACGGTTATGATCGTTGTTCATACGCCCGATGGGTATGTTCGATAAATGGGTTTGTTTCTTTGAGATCCATTGTATGTGATTTGTATGTCATTTGAGAATTTTATTCTCTCGAATATCTGTCACCGTAGTTCTTCGTTGGTCTTATTTGGAGTTATCATGTTGATGATATTCTCAGTTGTGTTTTGACCCTTAATTGGTCGTATTGGAGTTTATCATGTTTATGATATTCTTGGTTGGTGTTTTGGTTGATCATGGTTATTGATCGTATGTGCGTTCGGACTTTGTGTCGATGTTTCGGGATTTTGCTATCATTGGTCTACAGATGGATTGTGTATATTTGGTCCTTATCAGGATTGGTATTTGATCGTGCGATCCGACGGACATGATTTGGCAAGGATGGATTATTCCACACTTATGAGTTATGATGACGTTTTTGTTGGGATTCGGTGCCTAAAACGAAGGCCCAGCGGAAGCGGTAAAACGAAAATTAATTCGATCTGAATCCCTATGAGGATCGAGCGAGCTACGTATATATGAATATATAAACGAAACACAAGAGTTAGAAGAAACTCACCCTTGAAGTCCGTTGATTAAATGGTAACCTTCTCTTGAGCTATTCCCCAAGCTTTGATTGATCTCTACGAATCCAATCCGCTCCAAGCTCTTGAACGATCCAACACCGAAAGCACCGCATCTCTACTTGCCACGCCGGAAAACTACCGGAATGACAACACTCGATTAACCTCTAAGGCTACGGCTAGAATCAAGTGATGAAGCCTTTTATTATTGCACTCTAAGTGTATAATATTTATCTCTCAATGTATCTTGAATTTTCTCCAAGAAACTCAAGAATAAGATGAAGACAATTTGAGAAAACTTTTTCTCTCTCTCACTAATACTCACGTTGGAATTGGGTGGATAAGAAGTGAGAGATGTCTTTCGTTTATTCTACTTACAAATCCCACACAATCCCCTCTTATCCATATAAAAAGAGATATCATATCTCTTAGGTGATTAGTCTTCACCCACCAAAGGAAGACAAAGACTAAAGGTAAGAGATCAAAAGTGGGGCCGGCTTCTAGAAATAATCCAATGAGTTTGGTTCGTTTCGGACTCCCGAGAGTCTAAACAGATAAACTCCGATTCCGTTCCGATGTATTTATATCGATTAATTAATCCAATTAATTAATCATATTAAATACATAATAACATAATTAATTTCTCCAAGAAATAATTAAATTCATTAATTAAATTAATCACCCGGTAATTTATTTAATTAATTGGGCCGAAATTAATTTATCCAATAAATCAATTTAGACATCCAATGTCCCAAATTAGATATCCAATATCTAATATTCATAATGAGAGATTAAGCTCGATTCATTCCGTCGTCAGTCCTATTGCGCGACTCGGTAGGTCCGTCTCAGTCAGTAATGGGAGGAACCAAAGAGTAGTAGCACCACTTAGCCAGCCTGGCGGCCTACACTGTACCCCAACTGAGAACGAATGATTAGATCATTCAAGAACCATTCTGTCGTGAATACCAGTAAACGTATAAACCCTTCTTTCAAATGTCCCGATCAAGTTATAGGGTCACGGTCAGTCAAACCCTATCTGTACTTGACGCTATGCATGCGTTAATGCAAATCGAGATCATTGACCTCTCGTGTATCCAATACAACTAGCAAGGATGCTTTGGCCAAAGACTTATGATCTCATCTGCCAATAACCGCATAGGACATATAACTCGCTCACTAACGGGAGAAAGAATTCTATCTTGGTATTCAGTAGGACCTGCTACTTGCCCGTTAAGATGCACGTCGAGGTTAACCCCCACCTCCCAGTTTATAGGGTTGAACTACTCTAATGAAATCTTAACGTCACAAGCACATCCCTACTAAATCCTCAAGTCGAAGGTTCACGAATACCTATCACAACCTTTCGATTCGGTCATTGACTGTCCCGGAGTGAAATCCGTGTGACGAATCGAGGGTGAGTCGGTTCGAGTATACTAATCCAATTAGCATAACTATAATGTGTGCTCCCAATAACCATTACTGTTCGACAGACACTCTCCATGTCAAAGAACACGTCATACAAGTCTTCACATAAACTAAACGACAAGACAAGTTACATCAACTTGCGAATGATTAAGTATTTGAGCTATAAACTTTTCCAGTGCCTACCCCCTTATCCAATAAGGAGTGGAACATTTTGCTCTCAAATACACGAACTTGTTTCTATATGTATATTTACGAGTTAGGAATGCCAGTAACTACCAGTAAATAAAGAAACATCCATTGCCTTATATTAATGATTTACATAATTACAAGTAGAATGCCCTCACTCAACATTCTCTCAGTGGCATTCGAGGGCATACTCCTAACAATCTCCCACTTGCACTCAATGCCACACACTATGGTATCTTATACCCATGTTCTCCAGATGTCGCTCCAAGCTAGTCTGCGAAAGTTGCTTGGTCAGTGGATCAGCGACGTTGTCGGCCGAGTCTACTCAGGCAAAGACAATGTATCCCTTGCGAACAAATTCTCTTACGAGATGATACTTCCTCTCAATATGTTTGGTGCTGTTGTGAAACCTCGGCTCCTTGGCCTGCGCTACAGCTCCGTCGTTGTCATAGTACAGCGGAACAGGCAGCTCAGCACATGGTATCACTTGAAGTTCTCCCAGAAACTTCTTAATCCAGAACCCTTCCGTGGAAGCCTCCGAGGCTACTTGATACTCAGCCTGACATGTGGAATCAGCAGTCGTGCTTTGCTTGGCGCTACGCCAAGATACTGCTCCTCCATTAAGAGTAAATACGTAGCCAGAAGTAGATATCGAGTCGTCCTTCAGTCCTTGGAAGTCCGAATCAGTGAATGCCACCACATCCAATTCTCCACCGCCATACATCAGAACCATATCTCTAGTCCTTCTTAAGTACTTGAGAATGTTCTTTACGGCAGTCCAATGTTCCCTACCTGGGTTTTCCTGAAACCTACTCACCACGCTTACAGCATGCGTGATGTCAGGTCTTGTACACAATATTGCATACATAAGGCTACCCACGGCCGAATCATATGGTATATTACTCATTTCCTTTTGTTGTTCCTCACTTTGAGGACACATCTTCAAGGAGAGTTTTATTCCATGTCGCATCGATAGGAATCCTCTTTTAGAATCATCCATCTTAAATCGCTTTAAGATCTTATCTATATAGAGGGCTTGGGAAAGACATATTGTTCTCTTCGCTCTATCCCGGTAGAGCCGAATACCAAGAATATAGGTTGCTTCTCCCAAGTCTTTCATGGATAAATTACTCGAAAGCCAAGCATTCACAGAACTGAGCATTCCCACATCATTTCCTATTAGTAGAATGTCATCTACATATAGTACTAAGAATGCGATCTTTCTCCCACTAACCCTCTTGTATACACAAGGTTCTTCTTCATTTTGCACGAAGTCAAACTCTTTGACCGCCTCATCAAAATGAAGGTTCCAACTATGCGACGCTTGCTTCAGTCTATAAATGGAACGCTGAAGCTTGCACACTTTCTGAAGATCGACTTCGGACACAAAGCCTTTAGGCTGCTCCATATAGATTTCCTCCTATTGGACATCACTTGGAACCTCATGGAGACCCAGCTCCTCCAAATGCACAAGCCCATACCTCTCGTAAATGAGACACCCTACTAGACCTACGAGGTGGTTGTACTTGTGTTTGAAGGTTCGGTTCCAGTTTCTTGCACAGAGTGTCTCCCGAGGAGTTTCATTGTATTCTTCTAAAGAAATACTTCTACATGCTCCGCCTTCCTGAATGAACTCATCTTCCAGGAAGTGTGCTTGTAAAGCAACAACGATCTTTCGATCATCGGGCATGTAGAATAGATATCCCATCATCCCAGACGGGAATCCAATGAAACGTCCCTTCGCGGACCTAGCTTCCAACTTCTCCACCTTAGTCTTCTTGACATAGGCGGGACATCCGCAAATCCTAATATGATTAAGACTTGGTTTCCTCCCCTCCCACATCTCATGTGGAGTTTTAGGAACGGATTTGGAAGGCCATCTGTTCATGATGTAGGCGGCAGTTAGGAGTGCATACCCCTACAAGTTAATCGGTAAGTTAATATAGCCCAGCATGGAACGGACCATGTTCAGCAAGGTCCGGTTCCTTCTTTCTGACACACCATTTAACTGAGGAGTACCTGGAGGTGTTAGTTGTGAAACTATTCCATGTTCCTTAAGGAATTCGTCAAACTCCGTACTCATATACTCGCCACCTCGATCCGACTGAAGTGCTTTGATATGATTACCAGTTTGTTTCTCGACTAGGGCCTTGAATTCCTGGAATTTCTCAAAGGCCTCGGATTTATGTTTCATTAAGTATACATAACCATACCTAGTATGATCATCCGTAAACGTAATGAAATATTGATATCCTTCACGTGCTGCTTCCAAAGTACCACATACATCGGTATGGATTAATCCCAGTTTATTAGCGGCTCTTTCAAAAGTCCCTGTGAAGGGGGACTTAGTCATTTTGCCTTTAAGGCAGGATTCACAAGTAGGAAAGGGATCCGATCCCAATGGACCCATAAGTCCATCCTTTTCCATCATGTAAACCTTGGTCTGACCAACATGACCAAGTCTAAGATGCCATTTCAAAACTTGATTGGTTTCATCCCTACCACGTTTTCTAGTCACAGTATTCACAACTACTTTGTTGCTGAGATTTAGATGATATAATCCATTTAACAATGTAGCAGTACCCACTAGTTTATTTCTAAAATAAATTTTGCAGGAACCATCACCAATGAAAAATGAAAAGCCTTTTCGGTCCATGACCAGAATCGATACAATGTTTTTGTGCTCCTTGGGCAAAACAAGTACATCTTCTAAAGTCAAAACAAAACCGGATTCTAGACCCAAAAGAAGTGATCCTATGTCGGTCGCCTCGACACTATGCCCGCTTCCGACTGTGATCATAACTTCTCCAGCTCCAAGCTTCCTACTTTGTTCCAGATCCTGATTCACGGTACAAATATGAGAACTAGCACCAGAATCCAAAGATCCATGAAGTAGAAAATACAGTAGCGAACAATTTGTTTCCAAAACTAAAAGTTACGTACCTAAAGTGCCATGAAGAATCTGGAGTCTCTAGCCCAGTGGCCCAGCTCACCGCACTTGAGACAAGTATCTTTCTTCTTCTTGACTTTTGGAACCATCGGGGCCTTGCCCTTGCCCTTGAAGTCCTTAACATGTGGTATAGTCTGCTTCTTGGTCTTTTTCTTCTTGTTCTTAGACCTCCGAGGTCCAAAAGAAATCACAAGAGCAGTCTCCTTCATTCGCGGAGTCTTCATCTGAGACTGATCGGTCACAAGTTTGTTCATTAGCCCAGCTAAATTACATGCAATCTCATTGCAGTTGAAGTTCATAACAAATTTTGAGAAGGAATCAGGGAGAGACTGTAGGATGAGGTCGGTTTGGAGAGAAGTATCCATTTTAAAATCAAGAGCCTCCAATCTCTCGATCATGGATATCATTTTGAGGATGTGTTCCCCAACTTTTTCACCTTCCTTCATCCTTGCACCGAATAGTTTCTTGGATATCTCATATCTAGCAGTTATGTTGTGCTCACCATAAAGTTCGGTTAAGTGAGATAGAATCTGCTTAGCAGAAGTCATTTTCTCATGAGCTCTCTGAAGCTCATTAGACATAGAAGCCATCATGTAAGCATGGACTTTTATGTCATCCTTAACCCACTTTTCGTGGTTTTCGATCTCTTCCTGATTGGCTCTGGTCCACACAGAAGGCGCCGGAATGTCCGTCTCCAAGACGTATCCCAGTGCCTCTATAATGAGGACAATCATCAGATTGCGCAGCCACCCACAAAGTTAGGTCCAATCAAGGTGTTCTTCTCGAGTAGAATTGCGAGTGGATTCATTGTCATATTGAAAGTTATGTCTACATTAAGTATAACAGATTAATTAGTGACTCGTTTAATTATGTTCTGAGTATAGAATTAAGTCTTTTCTATTCTTGTTACCCAGCTCCCACTATTTTTGTCGGAACAACACACTCCCATGTGAAAATCGGAAGTATCGTCGCACTATTTCATAGTGGTGATCGAGTTCTTTATAAATCTTAATAGAGGGCAACCGAACAGGTTTCTAGTCTATTAATTTTCATAAAGTGGTGTCCAACACCAACCCATCTAATGGATGATTTGATCTTCTTTTTCCCCTTGTTCACTCCCCTCAACCTATACGGTTTCTATGGTTTGTGAACAAGTTAAGTTTATACCATCGATGCAAATCAGTTTCACAATTGAATCTTATCCAAAGAACCTATCGTGTTTCTAGGGATAAAATTTGCTAGCCCTCCGACAATTTTATATCCATCAATGATGTGCACTGCGGCTTTTCTTTTTCGTGAACGAGCATGCGCTAATAGGAAGAAATGTTCTGTTCTCCCCAACTTCGGGTGCTAGTTCGCCCGATCCCCATCTTCACAAAGTCTAGCCTTGCCTCTACATTATCTTTAGTCTTGCCTTTGACATTCATCAGAGTATTCATCAAGGACTCCAGGACATTCTTCTCAATATGCATAACATCCAAACAGTGCTTCACGTGCAAGTACTTCTAGTAAGGAAGATCGAAAAAGATAGACTTCTTCTTCCAGCATTTTTTGAACTTAGCATCTTCTACAGTCTACTCGTCGTATTCCTATATCTACTCACTTATCTTTTTCTTTATTTTAGCTCCCACATTGACCTTCTTACCAAACTGAAACTTGATGTGCGACAGTTTCTCGAACAATTTTATTCCAGATAATGGTTTGGGTGCTTCTCCAAGTTCTTCCATGCCATTAAACTCCTTTGTCAGTCTTCGATATGGATTAGACTCTTTAAGAAACTTTCTATGGCCAGCAAAAGACATTTTATTCCCCTTGGTCAAGTGCTTTGCATATGTATTTACTCCACATATTGGACACGCGAAGTATCCATGTGTAGCACATCCACTGAGATTTCCGTATGCAGGGAAGTCGTTAATTATCCATAGCAGAACTGCTCTCAATGTGAAAAGTTGGTCTCTATATGCATCATACACTCCATCAAATCCCTCCCACAACAACTGCAAGTCCTCAACTAACAACTCAAGGTAGACATCTATATCATTTCTCGGCTGCTTTGGACCGGATATAAGCATTGTTAACATGATGAATTTCCTCTTCATGCACATCTCCGGGGGCAAGTTATACGTGACTAACATTACAGGCCAACAGCTGTGTCAAGTGCTCATAGTACTGTGAGGATTAATTCCATCAGTAGCGAGCGCCAGACGAATATTTCTTGACTCTTCCTCAAAATCCTTCCACTTATGTTCAACCAACTTCCACGTGGGAGGATCACATGGATGTCGTAATTGACCAGCAACTTTTGGAGTATCAGCATGCCACGTTAGGTTCTTTGAAGTCTCCAAAGATTTGAACATTCTTTTGAATCTTGGAATGGGAGGAAAATACCAAACTACCTTGGTCGGGATGCCGATCTTGTCCTTCTTGTTCTTAGTTAGTTTCCACCTGGACACATCATATTTTGGGCAGCAGGTATGATCTGCATATTGTTTCCTATATAGAATACAATCATTGGAGCATGCGTGTATTTTCTCGTGCTTCAACCCCAAACAACTCAAAGTCTTCTTAGCTTCGTACATTGAGGACGGTAGGTTGTGGTTCTCTGGTAGCATATCCCCGAAATCGGCTAGTAGATCCGAAAATAGTGCATCTGTCATCCCATGTCTTGCTTTTGTATTATAGAGTTTTACAAGCGCACTCAACTTTGTATACTGTCGACGGCCTTTATACAAGGGTTTTTCTGCTTCCTCGAAAAATTTGACAAACTCTTCAGGATCTTCTGAGTACTTCTCAAAGGCTGCCTCTCACATATCACCCACTTCTTCATTCATGTCACCATCAAATGGATCTTGGTTGACACTGTCACCATCATTCAAGCTCTGATCCCCATGCCAAATCCAATTGGTGTAAATTGGACTAAATCATGAAATAAAGATGCTCTCACAACATCTTCACCGACCCTTTTTTCATATTGTTGCACTTGCAACACGGACAAGGAATGAAGTTCTGATGAATTTCTGAATTCTCTAATCAATCTCTAATGAACTTTTCGACACCTTCCCCATATACTGCACTCCTTCTATCTGATTTAATCCAAGATCTATCCATTACTAACTACTGAATTCTAACAACAGCTCGGCAAATTACGTGCTCTTACCACTGAACTTGTCTTCTGCAAAGTAGTCAGAGATCTTTCTTTCAGCAAGGAAGAAAATCTACATAAATAAATTTTGAAACCACTTAGATCGAACCAAACTTAATATGAGTAAATAATCCACTTAGCTCCAAGGGACACATTTATGATAATCAATGATACATTCTCTTCAATATGATCATGAAATACTCTTCAGATCATGCATTGACAACCAAATATAAAATTTTATCACATCAATCAAGCATTCTACAACTCATGCATCAAATCTTGCCAACAATCTTGCCAATTAACAAACACACTAAAACTTGCATCAAATCTTGCACAATACTCACATACATACACATTAAACAAACTCAAACAGAATCACCACCAACACTATCAACAAATATAATATACAAAAACATGATCCCAAATTAACATCACTCACGCAGACCCCGATTAAGACTAACATCACTCAAACACAATATACAGAAAGAAAATTAACATCACCCAAACATGGCCCCTAATTAACATATATGCAGAAACAACATATACGTTGAACCCCCAAACAAAAAAACCCCAAACAATACACTCAAACAATACACATATATTCCACAAAACCCAAAACCAATCCATAGAAAAAACCTTTTTCAGAATCTGTTAAGAAAAACCCCATAGAAAGACCTAAGAAACTCAGAAACACAGTAATCACATACATACAGAAACACAAACAGAAACCCCACCACACATACTGTGAAGAATAAAAACCCCAAAGAAAGACCTTACCTAAGCCAATTCGTACAATGTTACCACCAGTCGTCCGATTATGAGCAATTTCGTCAGTAGACATTCGATTATGAGAAGAATAAAAGAAAATGTGTGAGTTAAAACTATAATAAAAGCTAGATTGAAAATATCCCTAAAAATTTTGATGAAACTGAAAAAACCTCGAACGGGCGATGAAAGAACCCTAATAATCAGTCTCCGCAAGAAAATGGCTTAATCGCGGGTGAATAGGTCGAGTATGAGTAAGCAGGCGATGAGTTAGTGAAAAAGAAATGGAGTGTAATGGAGCGGGAGAAAATTTTGGGGAGGAAATAATTGAGCGGGCGAAGAAGGCGATGGTTTTTTGGAGTTTGAAAAAAAAATGAGGTTAAGTATACACTTCACTGTTGTAAAAATATTGCGTCAAAAATAAAATTTCACACTTTTTACTTCAATAATTATAAAATTAGCGAAGTCTTCGGAACTTAAAATTTCTAACTAGCTCCTGCGTTTTTGTTTGGTACTATTTACTGAAGTCTATGTGCGTTGTTTACATCAATAAATTGAAAAGCGAAGTTGTTGTTTGTTTTTACTTCGCTAATATACATTACCGAAGTGAGACGTACCGAAGTCTTTGATGTTTATTCTACTAGTGATCAGGCACTCATTTTTAATTTTTTTTCTCTCCAATTTCTCCAAATCCAAGGTATGTTTTTCATGTTTTTGATGATGATTCTTGATTGTGAGCATGCTATGATGTTAGAATCACAAATCTTTGATTATCTAGGGTTCATGAATTAAATTGAAGATGATAATTTGGGGATTTTTTTATTGTTCTTGATTTTTTATGATTAAATTACTTGATTGGAAATTCTTGTAGTTAAGGGGTGTTTTACATGATGAAGATGATGAATTCTATAGGATTAGGATGATAAATTTTACTTGGGGAGTTGTTTAGATCGATAAATGGTTATATTGGGGTTATTCCATAGTTTGTTATAAGTTTGGGGGAGGAATGCGTTATTAGTCTTTGAACAAATAATAAATTAAAAAAATTTGCAGAAAATGGCTAGAGGACGTGGACGTGGAAACTCTCAACGGGGAAGGGGTAGGAACGCCGGAGAACAAGAGCAACCGGCATGAATGGAGATCCAAGGGGCTGTCGAAACCACCGAATCTTATGGAATTTATCTACCCGAAACGCGACAAGCTAGGTGGGAGATGCTAAGCCAGAAAAAAATGCTTCCTACGCGATGGCCCGGTGATGAATGTATGACCGCAATGGGCATAAAATATGACGTCATGAAGTTCCTAGAAAGGGTGAAATGGGCCTGGATGATGACACAACAATGACCAACGTATAGATGTCTCATGATGGAGTTTCTTAGCACTCTTACAGTCAGAAGAGATCCGGTGACTCGTGAACCGGCCTCAATAATATTCCGGCTTAACCATGGACCAGCTGGAAGACATTTATCATGCGAGAGACGACGGACATTAACAAATAAAATGGTTCGCTTGTGAAACCTATTGGCGAGCTATGGTGGAATATCCGGGGAGTGAGGCACGGTATTACATTGCAAAATCGGCTAAAGGATCGAATCTTCGCAATCCAATACTCCGATACCTACACAAAGTGATTGCAAACACTATTTATGGCCGAAAGGAGACCGAGCCTATTACACTGCGAGAATTATACATCTTGACCCACATGCTCGATAATACAAATCCAGCCACCGGGGCAATGATAGCCGAACATTTTGAGGATATTGCGACGAAGCCGAAATGGGAGATATGGATAGGGGGTTTGATTACCCTATCGCACTTCACTATGAGATTTCCTTAGCTCAGAGGACTCCCCTACCAGGAAACAAGCTGCTCTCTATCTCTGCGATGAAAGTTATGAACATCCTGGATTATGAATCTCGCACAGTATTCCTCCAGACCGACAATGACCATTTCCTTCTCCCAAATACGCCTCTGACGACCATAAATAGTATTCGGGACATAGGAAATCTGCATATAGCTACGGAAGCGCACCGACGTGCACGGATGGCAGCTGGATTGGCTCCCCTGGGTCACATCCCTCTTGACCGAAATGTTCGACCTCGGCGCACGATGTATGAAGACAGAACCGAGAGGATGGAAGAGGAAGAGGTATATGAAAGAGGCCCAGATAAAGACGAAGAAGAAGAAGAAGAAGAAGAAGAAGAAATCCCCAGAGATCGGCCCGAGACGTCAAGGCAGGCCGAAAGTAGACATGCCCCATCGCGTCCAATACTAAGGGAGGAGTTCGTAGCCTTCCGAGAGGAGTTCGTAGCCTTCCGAGAGGAGTTTGTAGCCATCCGAGAGGAGACTAGACAGAAGCGGAGGAGGCTATACAGGAGCAGAACGAGATGTTGTCTCTTTTGAGACAAATGCACGAGTGGCATGTCCAGCAAGGCCACTTCCCTCCGCCCCACCAAGAGAACCACTGTAAGTATTTCTTGACCAATGAAATTCTTTTATTTAATTACTATACCCCCTTCGTGCGTATATTCTTTAATTCAAGTTTGGGGGGGTTGGTCAAGAAATACTTCGTTAGTGTTGTTTTATTTGTTTTTGGATATTATTTTGCTTGTTTGTTTATTTCTGCTTGTTTTTGTCGGATTTTTTTTATGTGTTTTTATAAACTTTTGGTGTGTTTTGAGTATCTTGCATTTTTGATAAATACTTGGAAGAATGAACTCTTTTCTTGGATGCCTCTCGATTTATTTCGTTATTTTGATATACAAATCGAGGATAATTCTAAGAGGAAAATTGTTGATAATCAAAGCGGGTGTGAAATTGAATAAACAGTCTACTCTTGGAGGTATGAATAAATCTACTTGGGAGCTTTTGAGCCTTTGTGCATTTTCAAATATGCAAGTTTCATTGTCAAGTGTTTCATTCATGATTTAAGACTCTAGAACTTGCCTTGGTATCTATTTCGAAACTACTAGTGTGTGTGCAATTGAGTGAAAATGATTTTAGGCGTCTTCGACCTTAACCCTTCATTTCAACAATTTATTATTCCTTAATTAAACCCAATTGAGCTCATTGTCTATTTCATTGTCAACCACATATTAAGCTTCCATTTGCTATAATCCTTTGACCCATACTTGAACGATTGGAAATTATTTTTGACGAGGATACAAATATTCTGGTGACATTGGGTGATATATACTGTTGGTAGTGTTGAAATGGAGAAAATAATTACTCCGCTATTTTTGGAAACTTGGTAGCCGGGTGTATTCATGTGACCCATGTTTACATTCGCGTAAAACAGTTACCTTAGATGTGAGTATGCTTGGAAGCAGTTGTGTATGTTTTGATCCTAGTAACCGGGTGTATTCATGTGACCCATCGTTTACATTTGCATGAAACAGATCCTAAAACAACCCAAGCCAAAAAAAAAACGGAGCAATAAGGAGGGCTTAAGGCTGCGTTTCTCATTTTCATAAGTGATTGTTGCAAGTGTTACATAGTTAAGGGGTTGAAAGAAGCAAAACTTCAAAAATCTTGAGCTTCTAAGCAATTATGGTGATTTAGTTCTAAATTGCTCAAGTAAAATCACTTTAGCCATATTTATCCCACCCCGAACCAAGCCTACATTACAGCCGAGTAAAGTCCTTTTTGATTCACAATTTTGCATACACAAAACAGTGGTAGAGATGTAGACGATTGGCAAGCCTATGGGGTTCCTTATTGTAACACCCCCAGATCAAACCGGGAATATTACACGCCGCACCCTCTCCATGAGGATCCACCAGGCTAGACATCAAAACAACACATTACATTACATACCGACGAATCAAAATAACGGACCAATAGACCGATTTGGTCTTTCGTCACAGACTTACAAATCAAAATACATAAACTCATCCAGACTCATACCCACACAAGGGTAAAATACTTGCAACAATGAACAATAAGACAGCGGAAAAGACAATACAATGGACTCCGACTAATCGAACCCAAAACCGGCCTTCGTGTGATTAGTATCATTCGTCTTTCATCATCCTCGTGCCGATCCCGTGTCTTGCTCCGAAAACTGCATGAACCCGGACACAATATGGATATCCACCCCGATTACTCGGGGGTTAGCAAACTCCACTGTTTCGCTAGTGCAAGTATAAAGTGCAAATACGAGCCATACACAACACATTCCGAGAATATAACGAAAGACTTCCCGAGATGTATTTAGTTAAAAATAGTTCAAGTCTTGAAAGCGTAAACAAAGCAAGTAAGCATTTTGAAAACATTGCAAAATCTCGGAGTTTTGAAAACATCGAAATTAAAAAGGTTCTTAATTCCTCGAAGCCATTTAGGTCACAACCAAAGTTCATTTTTTCAAAATACAAATGTTTAACAAAACACGGGTCCACGACCCAACCATTCCGGTCACAAAACACAGTGGTCCACGACCCGATCATCCACTTCAATTCACTTACAAGGTCACATTACACATAACACATTATTCCTATGCCATTCTAGCCAAACACCAAGACTCGATATATAATGTCTCGACCCCGAGCACAAAGCATTGTGATACTCCTGACAATATCACAATTAACGAAAACATCAACGTCATCCTCAAGATGAAAACCACAATCGGTAACCCGCGCCGTACTTTAGTATCGACCCCGGACATCCCGTCGGACACTCCGGTGGGAAACCACTCGCGGCCGTACCCTTAGTATCGACCCCGGACATCCCGTCGACACTCCGGTGGAAGTTCATCCACACACACACCCAAATCCACTTCCGTGTCCGTACCCTTAGTATCGACCTGACATCCCGTCGGACACTCCGGTGGAAGGAACAACACACACACGTTCCAAAATCACGCTTGCAAACCACAAGCCTCGAAGGTCAATCACAAGATATATAGTCGAGGTACTTTACTAGAATGGCCAGTTCATCCAACATATATTCATAACCCGTAACTAATATTATCAACAAGAAAGCACACTATTCCAAAAGCACCGAACGGCACAACCAATATCACATAAATTCACATAATTCATCGATAACCACATGTCTCCACGCATGCCTTAAACAAAGGACTAAACTTCAAAACTTACCGACGACGTAATCACACACAATGGCATCACACGAAAGTATTACGATCTTATACTCAACATTAATACATGTATTCAATTAAGCATCTTAATTCTCGGAACACACGAGTCGTCTTTAAGAAAACCATGATGGTAAATATACCGATACTTTTGAAAAAGATGGTTATGAATATTTATTTAGCACATATCGACGATTAACAACCATTATATCCACAAAACACGTAATGTATGGGCAAGATACTTGCCTCGATACCACGAGCACTGAACCACGAACGGATACGGCTCAACCGGGAAGCTTCGGAACGCCCGATGCTAACGAAAAGGAAGACGACAATGAACGGAACGGAAGAATCAAGCACGACCGTGAGGAACCGACGAAAATGAACCTAACGATTCGAATAGCACAATCACAACCACTTCTAAACGATTATGGAAATGGAATACACCCGGAACCCCGCCTACGATTCATGTATATTCATACCGAAAACAACAACGAGGGCGGACCACAACCAAACCCTCTCGATTCCGTAAAAATCCACAAAATATCCATGAATCCGTAGGGAAACTAAAGATACTAACAAGATTAATCATATTCATCATGAATCCATCAACGAAACGGAAAGAATCGGACAAAACCCCAAAATCCCCAATTATCCAAAAAGGTAGGGTTTCAAGAGATATTACCTTGAGTGATTCAAGTGTTAAGATCCGTAGAACACGCGTTAGATTGATTATCCGAGCCTCACAACCGAAAAGAAATGATGAAAATCGACCCTGGATGAAGAACTCTCTCCCTCAATATCTCCTCTCTCGCGGCGCAAAGGGAAAATGGGAAAGAAATGAGCTTCACGCTCAAAACAACGCATTTAAAGTGTAACACAAGAGACCTATCGCCGCCTATCGGCCGATAGGCCCAACCGATAGCCATACCGAATGTAGGCGGAGAGTCTATCGACCCCCTATCGGCCGAAAGGATCCCGGAAGTGCTCGGCCAAAATCGAAACGACCATAACTCTCTCGTCCGGACTCCGATTGACTCACCGCTTGAACCATTGGAAAGCTAACTCGATGTTCTATAATATTGCAAAGATTTATAATTTTTGGAGTCACCAAAAATTAATGGTGATCTAACAAAGACGAACTCATACTTAGAAAAGTCGTTTAGTAATCCCGAATTCAACAAAACGACACCGAAACCCGAGCTCGAATACGAACCGAAGATACGGTTACGAAGTACTCACAAAGACAAATCTAAGAGCTAGTAGAACACACGATTCCGACCACCCAAGGCTCGAAATTCGACAACGGAAGGTAATTACCCCAAACTTTGGGAAATTACGAAAATGGCCCAACCGCCCAAAATCACCATACGACAACGAATAATCAAACCGAAGCTCACAACACGTATAACAAAGTTAAACGGACTTGCGGGAAACTCAAACAACAGCTTTGACGAGATTCGCAAGAATCGAACTCAAGTGCGGAAAAGTCGCTAAAAAGCACGTAACTCAACGAAACGACACCAAACGAACTCGGATGTCAAAAAGTGTAGAATTAATTATTCTCGAATGACGAACGGACATGAGCGAAGTCGTCAAAAGACTTCCGCTAAAAAAAATAATTACCGGAATCAAAATTGCGATATTACATTCTACCCTCCTTAAAAGAAGTTTCGTCCGAAACTTAAAACAAGTAGGAGAAGAAATATTCCGCCAGAAAACTCAACGAGATACACAAGAATGCGTAACTAACGCCCAACGGCGAAATGTTACAAACAACGCAAAGGAGTATACAGCGTGAAAACACGCTCCACGGCGACCAACACAACGTCGCCGTAGGGATATAATAAAACCAACAAGTGACAACGTTATCAAACGGATAATATAGCCAAGTCAATTATCCGACAATCACAAAACACAACGAACGAAAATCAATATGATTGACCCACCCAACGGTACATCAATCAAAACGCGAGTCAACCGAACAACCACGAAATCCCACCGCCTAAGGGCCGGAAGATCGAAAACGAAACTAATTTCCCGAATCAAGGGAATCACGAAGGAGCCCGAATGTTCGCCAATCACGAACGAGGTCAATATAAACCGAACAATCAAACGATCAAACCACAACGATCGAGACAACAAAGATCGAAGAATCATGTTCGAATCACAAAGAACAATAAAGTTCAAACAACAACTCCTGTGACGATCCGGTGAGAACTACAAGACATGCATTGCCGAAGATCCACAGGAAAGGGAATAGCGATTGAAAAGTCACAACGACAACGAGTTATTCGAAATAACACCACACTCGCTCGATCAACAAAAGCAAGGAGCAGGCAAGCTTAAATGTCAACGAACATAAATGAGTCGACAGTCGAAAACACAAGAGTTCCAAAGCCGATCCACTTCGAATAAAAGAACTCGTAGAACCGATGATGTCACTCCCAAACAAGGTTCACAAGAATCGAATCAACCCGAAAAGTAACATCGATAACCAGATCGACCCACAACAAGATCACACTGCTCGGACGATGAAACCGAAATACGTAACAAGTTCGTAAAGTATCAACGAACATGAGCGAGTCGATAGACTCGAGAAAGAGAAAATGCAGGAGTCTAAAAACAACACGGTACTACATTCGACCTCTTATAAAAGAAGGTCTCCCGCAACTCACAACAAATAAATCAAGGTGACGGCACAACAAGCAACCGATGTAAACATCCTTCAAAGGCCTCTCAAAGCCGATTCCGATGATCAGGCCAAGCGCGAACTTCAAAGTCTCGGTAGCTAATTCGCAAAACGGAATTCGGTGTCCTCGAGTCCACACTTGAAATGTGTTACCGACGAGAAGGACAGCTTACACGTGCATGCCCCGCACATCACGGTTGAAACGTCTCGGCTCGGCATACCGAAAATACAAATGCTAGATACAATGGGGCACAACGTCGCAAAATAACATAGCGGAGATGCTAACTCAAAGACAACAAAGAATCATAACACATACCATATACAACGATTACCATCATAAAGTAATACACACACAAACACTACAAAGAACGACGGTATCGCTCGCGACCTCGACGGCCCGAACGATAACCAAAGACATAATTACAACCATCAAGAAACAATCACACAAGTACACAAACGTACAAACTCAAGCTTCAACAGCACACACCCGTGCGACAACACGCAAATCACCACGAGGCTACAAACACTAAATACCAGATCATACCTCTCACAGAGGACTAGTACAACAAATGCGTGGCAACGCCTCGACGTTCATGCCACCATTTCGATCACACCGGGTTAACACCGTAACGAAAGTTCGAAAACCATACACGCATTTCCGGTCCGCAAACAGGAATGATAGGTTTTAAAAACAAAAACCACCTTTGAAGACAGTTTGGAAACACCAATTGATCTTGAGTATCATTTTACAAAAAGTTGAACAAACATCATTTTCGAGACTTTGAAAATCATCTTGCGTTTGAACAAAAATGAGGACACCTTCTCGTAGTGAAAAACTTTCAAAATATTCGACCCTTGGGTCTAAGCAATCGCATTCGAAAATATCTCAAAAATATTTTTGGTCCTCAACCGAAAATTTTTGAAATGTATTGCGGCATTAGAAAACACCTTGAAAACACCGCTAAAATAATTCGCTTTTAAAAGTACGTCTCGAATTTTAATTTTCTAAGACACTCAAGGTTTTCAAAATAATTCAATGGGCTAGAATGCCCAAAAATTTCGTAATTACAAGGAACAATATAGCGCCGTGGTCCCGCTACGAACCCACTGTGCTAAAAACCATTCACAAAAACGCCAAAAAGGCCGATGACGGTAATATTTCAAAACTCATAAAATCCATTTACAAAATACTAAATACCGTCATAAGAATTTCGCCAAAATGATCAAGGCCATAATGCCAAAAACTCGGTTAATGGAATCAATTTTCGAAATAAAACTCACGGTAAAATACCGAAAATCATTACAAAGGAACTCACGCAATGGATAAAAGAAATAAAGTCAAACATGCACAATCCATCAACACTACTCCTCATATGAACGAAGTATTAGAGTCAAGTAACCACATATCACGAAATCAAAATTCATAAAAGAATTCCGTCGCTTAACAAATAATCATAAAAATAGCTCGTGTCACACGAGGCACAACACAAAGAAGGGAGACTTACACCACAGTCGCACGAAGATGATGATCGCCACGATACTAATCACGACCAACAAACTCGACGACGCGTCGCGACACGACTTAGTCGACATAATCCGACAAGACAAAACTCAATAGACACCATCGACCCGACACCTAGGTTTCCACAACCTAATCTCTCGATACCATAAATGTAACACCCCGCATCAAACCGGAATATTACACGCCGCACTCTCCATGAGGATCCACCAGCTAGACATCAAAACAACACATTACATTACATACCGACGAATCAAAATAACGGACCAATAGACCGATTTGGTCTTTCGTCACAGACTTACAAATCAAAATACATAAACTCATCCACTCATACCCACACAAGGGTAAAATACTTGCAACAATGAACAATAAGACAATGAAAAGACAATACAATGGACTCCGACTAATCGAACCCAAAACGCCTTCGTGTGATTAGTATCATTCGTCTTTCATCATCCTCGTGCCGATCCCGTGTCTTGCTCCCGAAAACCCGCATGAACCTCGGACACAATACAGATATCCACCCCCGACATTACTGGGGTTAGCAAACTCCACTGTTTCGCTAGTGCAAGTATAAAGTGCAAATACGAGCCATACACAACACATTCCGAGAATATAACGAAAGACTTCCCGAGATGTATTTAGTTAAAAATAGTTCAAGTCTTGAAAGCAGAAACAAAGCAAGTAAGCATTTTGAAAACATTGCAAAATCTCGGGAGTTTTGAAAACATCAGAAATTAAAAAGGTTCTTAATTCCTCGAAAGCCATTTAGGGTCACAGCCCCAAAGTTCATTTTTTCAAAATACAAATCTGTTTAACAAAACACGGGGTCCACGACCCAACCATTCCGGTCACAAAACACAGGGTCCACGACCCGATCATCCACTTCAATTCACTTACAAGGTCACATTACACATAACACATTATTCCTATGCCATTCTAGCCAAACACCAAGACTCGATATATAATGTCTCTCGACCCCGAGCACAAAGCATTGTGATACTCCGGACAATATCACAATTAACGAAAACATCAACGTCATCCTCAAGATGAAAACCACAACTGGTAACCCGCGGCCGTACCCCTTAGTATAGACCCCCAGACATCCCGTCGGACACTCCGGGTGGGAAACCACTTCCGCGGCCGTACCCTTAAGATCGACCCCCGACATCCCGTCGACACTGGGTGGAAGTTCATCCACACACACACCCAAATCCACTTCCGTGTCCGTACCCCTTAGTATCGGACCCCAGACATCCCGTCGGACACTCCGGGTGGAAGGAACAACACACACACACGTTCCAAAATCACAGTTGCAAACCACAAGCCTCGAAGGTCAATCACGATATATAGTCGAGGTACTTTACTAGAATGGCCATTCATCCAACATATATTCATAACCCGTAACTAATATTATCAACAAGAAAGCACACTATTCCAAAAGCACCGAACGGCACAACCAATATCACATAAATTCACATAATTCATCGATAACCACATGTCTCCACGCATGCCTTAAACAAAGGACTAAACTTCAAAACTTACCGACGACGTAATCACACACAATGGCATCACACGAAAGTATTACGATCTTATACTCAACATTAATACATGTATTCAATTAAGCATCTTAATTCTCGGAACACACGAGTCGTCTTTAAGAAAACCATGATGGTAAATATACCGATACTTTTGAAAAAGATGGTTATGAATATTTATTTAGCACATATCGACGATTAACAACCATTATATCCACAAAACACGTAATGTATGGGCAAGATACTTGCCTCGATACCACGAGCACTGAACCACGAACGGATACGGCTCAACCGGAAGCTTTAACGCCCGATGCTAACGAAAAGGAAGACGACAATGAACGGAACGGAAGAATCAAGCACGACCGTGAGGAACCGACGAAAATGAACCTAACGATTCGAATAGCACAATCACAACCACTTCTAAACGATTATGGAAATGGAATACACTGAACCCCGCCTACGATTCATGTATATTCATACCGAAAACAACAACGAGGGCGACCACAACCAAACCCTCTCGATTCCGTAAAATCCACAAAATATCCATGAATCCGTAGGGAAACTAAAGATACTAACAAGATTAATCATATTCATCATGAATCCATCAACGAAACGGAAAGAATCTGACAAAACCCCAAAATCCCCAATTATCCAAAAAGGTAGGGTTTCAAGAGATATTACCTTGAGTGATTCAAGTGTTAAGATCCGTAGAACACGCGTTAGATTGATTATCCGAGCCTCACAACCGAAAAGAAATGATGAAAATCGACCCAGATGAAGAACTCTCTCCCTCAATATCTCCTCTCTCGCGCAGTGGAAAATGGGAAAGAAATGAGCTTCACGCTCAAAACAACGCATTTAAAGTGTAACACAAAGGGACCTATCGGCCGCCTATCGGCCGATAGGCCCAACCGATAGCCATATTGAATGTAGGCGAGAGTCTATCGACCCCCTATCGGCCGAAAGGATCCCGGAAGTGCTCGCCAAAATCAAACGACCATAACTCTCTCGTCCGGACTCGATTGACTCACCGCTTGAACCATTGGAAAGCTAACTCGATGTTCTATAATATTGCAAAGATTTATAATTTTTGGAGTCACCAAAAATTAATGGTGATCTAACAAAGACGAACTCATACTTAGAAAAGTCGTTTAGTAATCCTGAATTCAACAAAACGACACCGAAACCCGAGTTCGAATACGAACCGAAGATACGGTTACGAAGTACTCACAAAGACAAATCTAAGAGCTAGTAGAACACACGATTCCGACCACCCGAAGGCTCGAAATTCGACAACGGAAGGTAATTACCCCAAACTTTGGGAAATTACGAAAATGGCCCAACTGCCCGAAAATCACCATACGACAACGAATAATCAAACCGAAGCTCACAACACGTATAACAAAGTTAAACGGACTTGGGAAACTCAAACAACAGCTTTGACGAGATTCGCAAGAATCGTACTCATGTGCGGGAAAGTATCTAAAAAGCTCTTAACTCAACGAAACGACACCGAAACGAACTCGGATGTCAAAAAGTGTAGAATTAATTATTCTCAGAATGACGAAACGGACATGAGCGAGTCGTCAAAACAGACTTCCGCCGAAAAAAAAAATAATTACCGGAAATCGAAAATTGCGGATATTACACTTATTTCATTGAATGAGTTCCGAGCATATATGTATCCCTATATCACTTTGAGAGTGAGTGAATACACTTAACCGATGAGGTTTATATTTGCCAAGTATTGACTATGATGTTAAGGAAGCACCCCGGAGATTTGAAAACTTCGAAGAATTCAACTTATTTTACTTGAAGCGTATTGATGAAATTTTCGAAGAGGTCCTTTGAGGTATGTTGAGAGAGGAGTTCCCCTTGTGAGTGGTTATTTTAATGTGCAGTGCTCGGGAAGATCAAAGTTTATGTTTGGGGGGATTTATGAGTCGATTCTTGATCCACTCATTCTATTCTATTGAGTCGTGTTTTTGTTTGCTTTTTAGTGTTTTTGTTCTCTTTTATGCGTGGTATGTTGTGTTTTAATTTATAGGTAGTCGAGCGAAGATTGTGGTGAAATATGCGCTTTCATAGCCAATATTGCAGTTTATGACGATCAAGAGCAAAAACGGGGCCTATATCGGTCGTATTTTCTAAATTCAGAAACATCACTCCGAATTGGGATGTGTTCTCCATTGATATAGATTCCTCGTGAAATTAGTTTCGAAATGGTATATCATACGCTAAATTCCAAGGTGTATTGTTACAAGAACGAAGGATCAAGCCGGAGAAGACCAAAAACCGGAATCAAAATAAGAAGAAACGACCCGGGCCGCGTCAGGCAACTCGACCGTGTCAGGACACGGCTGGGTCTCGTTCCAGTGAGATTTTCACATTCTGGAAGAATACAACATGGCCGTGTCACAGGACATGGCCGAGTCACGATCCAGTCGAATTTCACTTTCTGAAGGAGTACAACACGGGCCGTGTCATATGACACGGCCGTCCGCATGACAAAGGCACTTTTGCCATTTCGGGATGCGATGACATGGGTCGTGTCATTTGACACTCGTCGTGTCACTTTTCGGTGCAAGTCCATTTCGTTGACATTTTTACACGATTTGGAGCACTTTTCTTGTTTTTTTGGCTTTATAAAAAGGTGTTGGAGACCTTAGGAGATATATTCTGATCTTGTATAAGATATTGTGTGGAAAAACACATGATTGAGGGAGAGAAACACCAAAATAGGGAGGAAGGAGAGATTTTTCATCATCTTCTTTGTATGTTCATCTTGAAGAAGAATACATTTGTGAGTGAATATAATTCCTTGTATCATTTTGTTGTGAGTTCTTGAAGGAAGATCATCAAACCTTCATCGGGAATTCAATTTCGGCTTTTACAAGAGAAGTTTCTACCATGTTTTGTTTTACGATTTTCATTATTATTGTTGAAATAATCATAAGTAGCTAATCTTTTCATATGGGTTTTTAGATTAAGCCACACACATGTTGTCGATTGTTAGTTTCAATTGATTTTCCGAGTAGAGTTTGATTGTTCCTCTTTGTTTGTTCTTCGCATAAGAACTTTTGATTTAGATTATCAAACCTATTTCATAGTTGTTATTATTATTCAAAATCGAGGGTTTTTGTCGGTGTTCGCCATCAAACGACCCGATAGAAGCGATTGTGAATGTTCTAAACCTTTTTCTGCGATCTTTTAGCGAATTACCCCATCAAAGGTATTAGCTAGTCGATTGTTAGTATATATTCTCCCCATCAAAGGAGTGTCTCTTATTTTCGTAAAGAACAATCGCGATTTTTAGAATTACTGCCATCAAATGGATTTCTTTTAATCTTGAGCAATCGATAATTCCAAACCTTATTTCTTTGAGTATCGGAACTAATAATTGATTACATATGTGTCGGTGATTCTAAACTCCCATATCATTCTCACAATTGTAATCTCTTAATTATCCAACCTTTAATTCGGTGTTTTTAACGCTTCGATTAATTTAATTGTCCGCACTTGTTTTACAGACTTTCATCCTATCAAATCTTTGGTGTATTTTACTTTATTGTACTTTTGTTAATTCGACTATTTGCCGAACATTATCAAAATTCAAACTATTTCCAACTCCTTGTGAGATCGACCTTGGAGTTACTTGTCGCTTCCTACAAAAGCGATTCGTACACTTGTGAGTTTTTAATTTGTTCATCAACGCTGTAATGAAACCTCGATCTCATGCCTTATGAATTCCTGCTGAAGTTCCTTCTGAACAGTTAAACGAGCAAGCATTTGCTCCTGAACGGACTTATGGCTCAAGGCATCGGCGACAACATTCCCCTTACCCGGGTGGTATTGAATCTCAATATCATAATCTTTAATCAGTTCTAACCACCGTCTTTGTTGCATATTTAACTCCTTCTGAGTAAATATATACTTTAAACTCTTATGATCTGTGAAAATCTGTCAGGTGTTGCCATAAAGATAATGACGCCAAATCTTCAGCACAAATACCACGGCTGCTAGCTCCAGGTCATGGGTTGGATAGTTGACCTCATAAGGTCTCAGTTGCCACGAAACATAGGCAATCACTTTCCCATTCTGCATTAATACACATCCGTCCCTTTTGGTAAGGAAAGGACAGGCGCTGAGATTAAACGACTCTTGAGCTCCTCAAAACTCCGTTGACACGCGTCAGACCATGTGTATTTCTTATCCTTCCGCAAAAGGTTCGTCATAGGTTGAGCGATTTTAGAAAATCCCTCCACAAATCGCCGGTAATAGCCTGCTAATCCGATAAAGCTTCGGATTTCCTTAACATTCTTCGGAGGTTGCCAATCTCGGATAGCCTCCATCTTCTGAGGGTCGACACGTACTCCGTCTGATGAAATCACATGTCCGAGAAACATCACCTCGAACATCCAAAATTCACATTTGGAAAACTTTCCATAGAGTTGCTATCGTCTCAACACGTCGAGAACCTAATGAAGGTGAAATTCATGCTCCTCTCGGTCACGAGAATAAATCAAAATGTCCTCTATGAAACAACCACGAACTGATCTAAATAGTCAATGAAAACTTGGTTCATCAACTCCATGAATACAGCAGGTGCATTAGTTAACCCAAACAGCATCACCACAAACTCGTAATGCTCATAGCGTGTTCAAAATGCCGTTCTTGCGATATTCGACTCTCGAATTCGCAACTGATGATACCCATATCTCAAATCTATCTTGGAAAATACTGAAGCTCCTTGAAGTTGATCCAAGAGATCATCGATGAGGAGTAGGGGATATTTATTCTTAATCGTCACCCTGGTCAGCTCTCGATAATCAATGCACAAGCGAAAAGAACCATCCTTCTTCTTGACAAATAACACTGGTGCTCCCCATGGAGACGCACTCGATCGGATATAACCCTTCTCGGTCAATTCCTCCAATTGATTCTTCAATTCCTGCATTTCGGTTGGGGCCAAACGATATGGTGCTTTTGATATTGGATATGTACTAGGCTCCAACTCTATCGTGAATTCCACATCTCTCTGTGGAGGTAAACTAGGTAACTCGTCTGGAAATACATCGGCATATTCTCTCGCTACAGGAATATCCGCCAACATCACTGATGATTTCTCGGTCTTGGTCATATAGCACCACTAACCTACACACCCATGATTGAGTAACTTCACTGCCTTCATCATATTAATAACTTTTCCGAAATGGCTGGGGTTACCCCCCTGAAATACATACTCGACTCCATCGTCTGAAATGATAGTGACCATACGCTTATGAACATTGAGGATGGCATCATGACTGTCCATCCAATCAATACCCAAAATAACATCATCTCTAGGTAAATCTACCAAGATCAGGTCCGCCAACCAAACACGGCCATTAAGCTGAATCGGACAATTCTTAACTTCACGATCTCCGATAATTCTTCTACCGTCTGGTAGACCAATGATATAAGGTTCACAACTAGTAGCACTATCCAGGTGAAGTCTACTCAAGCATGACTCGGAAATGAATGAATGCAATGCACCAGTATCAAAAAGGGTACACACAGGTTGAGATAAAATTTCGAGTGTACTTGAGATCATTTGGGCCTCCGAATCGTCGGCTCTCTTCATCTCATAATTTCGGGGCTTGCTAGTCCCTGCACTGGATGCTCCTGATCGATGTTAAGGTCAATCTGTTGGAGCAAAGCGGTCCCTCCATAAAAAGAGCTCGCCAAGTTTCCAAAACAAGAACAAAGGGAAGCAACCAGTTAAGAAGTTTGATGGTGATTGCTTCAACTGTGGCAAACATGGGCACGCGGCGAAGGACTACCGGAAGCCGAAGGCCAACAAGAAGAAGAAATATGTTACCAGCATCGCTGAGATGCTGATGAAAATGCTACTGCTTCCTCTTATTTGACCGAATGTTCTGATTTATGGCATTGTAGATTAGGTCATGTGAATCTAAATGCTATAAAAAGTTTAGTAAACTTAGATTTACTGAAATTAAATGAAGTCAATACTCAAAACAAATGTGAGATTTGTGTTGAGGCAAAAATGACGAAGCTTCCGTTTCATTCGGTAAAACGGAACACAAAACCCCTTGAATTAATTCACACAGACGTGTGTGATTTAAAATTTGTGCAAACTAGAGGTGGTAAGAAGTACTTTATCACTTTCATCGATGACTGCACAAGATATTGTTATCTTTAAACTTGGGTTTTGGATGATTTACCTGAAGGTTGTAAACTTGGGGGTGTTACAAGCTTGCGCTGTGAACAAATTGAGTCATTACACGAGCAATCCAAGCAAAGAGTATTGGAAAGCTCTTGTTAGATTTTTGAGGTACTTAAAGTATACTCAAAATCTTGGGTTACACTATTCGAGATACCGGTACTTGACTTGATACGAAAGTTCATTTTCTACAAATGGTTACGTGCTTACCATCGGGAGTGGAGTTGTCTCGTGGATGTCTCTGAAACAAACGTGTATAGCTCGATCTACCATGGAATCGGAATTCATAGCTTTGGACAAAGCTTGTGAAGAAGCCGAGTGGCTCAGAAACTTTCTACAAGATATTCCATATTGGTCAAAGCCAGTGCCTGCAGTGATGATACACTGTGATAGCCAAGCTGCTATTGGTAGGGCGAGAAGTAACGTGTTTAATGGAAAGTCTCGACATATTCGTCGACACCATAATACCGTGAGCCATTTGATCAAAAGTGGGATTATCTCTACTGACTATGTGAGGTCATTGAATAATCTAGCGGATCCGCTAACCAAAGGGTTAAACCATGATCAAATGAATAAATTGCTACAGGAAATGGGTTTAAAATCCACAAATTGAGAATTATCATAGTGGTAACCCAACCAAGATGACTGGAGACCCCAAGAACTTGGTTCAATGTGAGAACTAAGCTATGAGAGTTCGTGTGAAACACTCATCTAATTTTATTCCCTATAGAGCAATTGAGTGTTGAAAACTTGCCTAGTGGTGAGGTTAAGTCTATGACTTTTAATGATTCCTAAATACCTCGAGGAGGTTGAGTATGGAAAGATACTCAGTAAAGAATCACCTATATAAGTGAGGTGTCCAAGGCCCGCAAAGGACACAAAACGTGAGAACGGATGAGGTTGAGGTATTCAAGTGTTAGCACCATTGTCTTGGTACACGCCGTGGAGGAATAGTTCAAAGCATCATGCCACTAATCCGCCTGTGTTGTAACACCCCCAAGATATTCAAGGTGTATTACAGTGCCGTGGACCCCTACATGGGATCCACCAGGCTAAACAAGAAAAACCCCACTCGACTAGCCATCTCGGTTAGCAAAGAAACATACATTACCAATACGAACATATAATGACACGCCCGGTGCAACCGGCATAATAAACATCAACCGACAAATATGGAAATTTCGATGAATACAATGTTGGAGCGAAATCGGTATATGCGCCATTGTGCGGAAGCGTAAATATAAAGTGCGGAAATTAAACGACACACGGATTTATAGAGGTTCGGCTATAATCGAGCCTACGTCCTCTCTCGGTATCTTTTTCTATAGGATAAAGATCAAAACCTCTACACCTCTCTTCAATCGTTCGAGGGATAACCGTTACAATCACGTCTTCTATGGGTCTGTGATAAACCACTCGTACTTGTCTTTGTGTCGGTCCAAGGTAAACCGTTTTCCTTTTCTATTAGATAAGGAATCAACCGCTCTAACTTTCTATCAGTACTAGATAAACCTCACTAGATAGCAATTGCGATTCTAATAATGCTGGATCCTTGATCCTAATAACACCGAATCCAATCGTATCTTTTCTTTTACCTATCGTGTATGTGTTGAATGTATAAACACTCAAACTATCAATATAAGCTCAATATCACAACAACAATATAATGAATATGAATCTCAGATCAATGAATGTTTTGCTTGAAGTTGTTGTCTGGAATAATACCAAGGATATGGTATTTATAGACTTCATCAACCAAACTAGTCGTTGCCTCTTCAGACTGCATTATGGCCGCTGTCTTCATTCACCTACGTACGCTAAACGTATTACGTACGTTAAGCCTTACTTGCTACGTACGTTATCAATACAGCAGATCAGTCCAGTAGCATTCGTTTTATGTGTTATGTACGTTACCCATTATCCATTATGTATGTTAACTTTTGTCAACATATCCATTGCTTGCTGACCTATGTCATGACATCATCTCCAACGTTCATCTCGTTTGAACTCAGAAACACTTGGTTACGTACGTTATTAATATCATATTACATACGTTATTGTCGTCCACTTAGGTACGCTATGCAATCTTCATTGCGTACGTTATGCATGTTCAGAACACCTTTTTGCGACTTCAATTTCTTCGATGCTTTGCTTCTCCTCTTTGATGTTTTGTTTTGTGTAACAACTTAATCATCAAAACACTATTAAAGCATGTATGGAACAAAATGTTCCAGCATACAAACCAGAAACCGAAGGAAAAAGCCTAAGTACTCGCGAGTACATTCTATAAGTTTTCAATTTGGAAAACAACCAAGTTGAAGAGACAACATAAATAAGGAGACCCCAATGCACACGTCAATGACCCTGGCCATCATCTTCGTACTGTCCCAGCGCCCGCTCGTCCGGCTGAACATAACCTGAAATTCATGAAACGAATTTCCCCAATAAAGTTCCCCAACGAGGTTAGAAATTACGCTAGTACAAGTAACCAAATGAACAACTTACCCCTTACACATAAAGTCAATGCATGCAATTATGAAAACATCGGTTGAAACACACATTTCCAGAAATGCCAATAATCCAAAACACATTTATAAAATGCACCACAATTAACCGCCGATCCACGTCTCTGTGGACCCCTACCGAGACCCCGTCGGATCTAACCCGTAGTGGTTAAAAGCAAGCTCGTCGATCAAAATCTCTGTGGTGTAATATCCGACGGAAATTCTTACCTACTGTTGTATTATTCGGATAATTCAATACTGTTTTTAGTCTTGCTGCATTTGTTTAATGTTTATTGATGGTGGAATATATCATAATAGACTTGAATACAACTATTATTAACACTATGATTGACTTCTCAACGTTGTATAGATAAATGCATTTTTGGGCTAGTAATTCTGTACTTAACGTACGCTAACCCTCTAGCATAACGTACGCTATATTGTGGGATTTACGTACGTAAGAAGTTGCTGTTTACGTACGTAAGACTTGTAGTCTTATCCGATCTCAACATTCGGCGTGTGGGGTCGGGCGTGATTCGAATATCTGATCTTTTGGAGAACTCACAGAGCTTCAACTCTGCTTCTTCCGGCAATCTTCAGCACTCGATAGCTAAGATAACTAGAGTCTTTACACTCATTGTAATCGCACTCTAACATTAATATCTCTACTCACTAGTATTCATATTAATAACATCTCGCGAGAGCATTCAAGCCCGGGACTAACCCCGGCAAATCTTGTGTTATTTATTTCTCTACGGACGTGCTCTCGCACTTTGTTTGTTACTCGACCATTCCAGCATATCATCTCCGGATAATATTTTGGGTAACAACAAAAATAATAAAGGAGTACCGACATTGTAAATAGAAATAAAATTGGACATTTTCTAGGAAGTGTCGTAGACAAGTATCAACTTTGAAAAATCACCATGGATTTTTGGGATTTGCGAAAATTCTTAAAATTAACGGTGTTGTAGAGAATTTAGTTAGCTTTCCAACGGTTCAAACGGAGAGCCAATTGGATCCCGGACGAAGAAGTTATGATCGAATTAGTTGAAGACTACCAGTTGTCGGGCACCGTGCGTCACTGCGTGCTTCAGCACCCGACAGGCGTCCGAGAATACCGCGGGAGAGAGGCATGGGTTATCGCTCATGATGCCTAGTCATGATGATGTTTTTACTGACTAATGAAGTTTGAGCCTGTTAAGAGCAGTGGTAATTTAATTATCGTCTCATTTTGTTTGTCAATATTCATAGAAAATAGTTACCTCTTCCAAACCATATTTTTCTATTTTAATTTTGAAATTTTTAAGTCTTCCAAAATGCTCAAACACCCAGCGAATCTGAGTAGCCTAGTACAGGAGACGTCCGGTACCAATTTGACTAAATTCCCCAGAGACTGTTAATTCCAGGCTGGGTTGCCATCTTTGAACTCGATTGTCTCACAATCGGTAAGTTATTTATACAAATACATCCCGAGCATTTTGTAAACATTATACATGTAAGTATAAATGTTGTTTTTGGCGTAAGTATTAAGTCAGAATAGTTGGATAATACGAGCTGTTTTTTGGCGAGTCAGACCGACTTTTACAGGATACTGACTGCAACCTGTTCGATGAATTTCTCCAGCGAGTCTGAGAATTCCAGACTAGGTTTCCTTATTTGAACTCATTATCTCACGACCCGTAAGTTATTTTGAGAATCCATCTCGACTATTTTGTAGATCAAATACATGTTAGTATAACAGGTGATTGTATGATTAGTATTGAGTCAGAATACCTGAACAAAATAAGCCATTTTACACTGAGTCGGCCCTGTTCGTATCAGTCATTTCCAGCAACTTGTCTTCACGTCGTATTTCACAGCCAAAGTCGCTCGGCCAGAAGGCCCCCACCGCATGATGAAGATCAGGCAGGGGAAGGATGAGCCCGACGAAGACTACATCGACCGAGTGGATGAAATAGTCCTCACCGGCGAGCCCATTAGCGATGAACTCGCCCTCTACTCGGTACTAGGGGATTCTATGGCCATTCACCCATGTTCAGGCACCTCACGAAGGACATCCCCCCGACCTACGCGATCTTCTGCGTCAGGGCCGCCGACTTTCTGGCTAGGCAGAGGATGCTCGCCCTCCGCTTAGGCGAGGGATCTGTCGGAGAAGGGAAGGTGCCATCCCACGTCCCGAAGAAGGCGGTCGCCAAGCCGAAAAAGGCGTTCGCGAAGCCGCCCGGTGAGTTCAAGGCCTTCGAGGATGTGGAAATTCACCTCCTCCGCAACCTCAATCTGTCTTCGGCCCATATTTTCAACGCCATCAAGGGGCACGAGTGGCTTAGCATGCCAAAGACGATGAGGGACAATGGTCATCTAGACCGCAGAAAATTTTGTGCCGACCACAAGAGTCCCGGCCACAACACCAGCCAGTGCCGCGACCTCCTCAGACAACTCTGGAGACTGTTTGAGGAAGGCAAGTTGGATAACTTGGTTACCAATACAGAACACCGGGCAGAAAGGACCGGGGGGCGCGATCACCGACAGAACGACGGAATCCCTCCCAATACGGTCGCCAGGATCGAGCAGAACGAGCTGGAGTACTCGGACGAATCAATCCCTCCGATCAACCCCGGCGGCCGGAACAATATGCTTCGGTCGTGAGGTGGGAACCTCGGAGGCCTTTCCCTGGTTTCTACCATGTCGAATAGAAAGCGGAAGGCAGAGCTGAGGGCGTTCGCAGGGGTCCATGTCGTGGTGCCCTCAGAGCCGACCATCTCCAGAGATGCGCTCATCACTTTCTCCAACAAGGATAGGGAGGGAGTGCAGTGCCCCAAAGAGGATGCATTGGTAATCTCTGCATGTATCCTTGGGAAAATGGTCGATCGCGTGCTGGTTGACAATGTGAGTTTTGCAATATCATATTCAAATCTGCTCTTGACTAACTCGGCAACCTGACCAAATTCATCAAGCCATTTGATACCGTGCTTCAAGGGTTCGGCGACAACACGGTCCAAGCCTATGGAAGGATCGAGCTCTCGGTCGAGCTAACATGCTATTACGATCCCAAGGTTAGGATCACTAGGAACCTCAATTTTGTAATCATAGATAGGCCCAGCATCTATAATGGGTTCCTAGGTCGTCCCTTACTAGAAACCTTCGAGGCGGTCGCCTCGTATTTCTTTTACTGTATCAAATTCCCCACTGCCGACAGGACGGTTGGTACTGGCAAAGGAGACCAGCTAATGGCAAAGATATGTTTGAATTACTCCTGTGTCGTAACTTCCTTAAACACTTCCCATGCTATTTATAACATTGAGACGATCGAAAATCAACTGATGGAGATCGACGAGCCAAGCACCTCGTACCAGCCCGACTCAGAGGACGGCATCTCACATCGATTGACGGACGACATCGAGCCAAGGATCGGTTTCGAGCCAAGCCTCGACATCGATCCAAGGATCGAGTCTGAAAATCGTTCCAAACGAGAAGCGACCGTCCCCATTGAAGAGTTGGAAAGTATAACGATAGATCCGGCTCGCCCGGAGCGGGAAGTGCAGATCGGCAAAAGCGTCGGTCTCGAGTTAAAAGATGATCTGATCAGTTTACTACGTAAGACCATCGGAGTCTTCGCCTGGTCGCATCAAGATATGGTCGGCATTAGTCCTGAACACGCTTGCCATTATCTAAAGATCAACCCGGCAAAGAAGCCTGTTCACCAGAAACGTAGGAAATTCGGTCCTGAGAAGTACGTAGCGCTCGACACAGAAGTCAAAAAGCTACTCGACAACAAGCTAATCGGAGTAGCTACCGACGAGCCACAGTGGGTATCCAACGCGGTTCTCGTCAAAAAAGCGAGCAACTCCTAGTGGTTATGCATCAACTTCACCGATCTCAACGCGGCATGTCCAAAAGACCACTTTCCAATGCCTCATATTGACCACTTGGTCGGTAGCACGGCAGGTTGCGAAATGATGTCGTTCATGGATGCTTTTGCCGGGTACCACCAGATCCCAATGGCTGAGAAAGACATAAAACACACGTCGTTCCACATGGAAAAAGACGTGTACTTTTGGGTTTGGATGACGTTCGGTCTGAAGAATGCGGGGGCGACCTACCAACGGCTTGTCAACGGGATGTTCGCCAACCAAATCGGCAAGACCATGGAGGTTTACATTGACGACATCGTGGTCAAGAGACTCAAAAGGGAAGATCACCTCAATGACCTTGCCGAGATGTTCGCCATCCTCGAGAAGTTCAACATGAAACTGAACCCCAACAAATTCAACTTCGGGGTAAGCTCCGGAAAGTTCCTGGGGCACATCGTGAGCCAGAGGGGGATCGAGGCAAACCCCACCAAGATCCAGGCGATCCTAGACATGCAGGAGCCACGAAATGTCAAGTGCAACGCCTCACAGGTTGTCTAGCTACCCTTAACCGTTTCATTTCTCGGCTCGGAGATAAAAGCAAGCCATTCTTCATGACCATAAAGAACAAGAAATTTGTGTGGACGAAGGAAAGTCAAGTGGCGTTCGCCAAAATCAAGGAGTATCTGTCCAATCCCCAAATTTTGGCAAAGCCGATCCCCGGCGAAAAGCTATTACTTTACCTGGGGGCCTCGGAGGTCGCCTGAGCGCTGTATTAATGCGAGCAGAGGGGAAAGCCCACTTGCCGATCTACTTCGTTAGTCAAGCGCTCCATGACACGGAAATGCATTACACGCCTCTGGAGAAGATCGCCTATGCTTTAGTCATGAGCGTTCGCAAGCTGAGGGTCTACTTCTTCGAACACCAAGTGGAGGTTCTGACGACTCTCCCCTTAAGGCAAGTTCTGCAACGGCCAGACACCAACGGGCGACTCCGCAAGTGGTCACTGGAGATCGCCCAATACGGTATTACGTACGCACCTCGCACGGCGATCAAAGGCCAAGCTCTGGCGGACTTCGTGGTGGAATTAATGTTCCCACCCAGTCCGACCCAGGTTGGTCGTCCTGCTTGGAAACTGTACGTAGATGGCTCGGCGATCAACTCGCGAGCAGGGGCAGGGATTGTCCTCATCAGCCCCGACGGCCAAAGTTTCACAAATGCTGTGCGTTTCAGGTTCCGTGCGACCAACAATGAAGCCGAGTACGAAGCCTTGGTGGGCGGGCTCGATCTAGCACTCGCCCTGGATGTTCGTCGCCTCCACATCTTCATGGACTCCCTTTTTGTCGTGAACCAAGTCAAGGGGGAATATTAACACGTTTCTTAGTGTAACTATCGCAAGTGCACGATATCGTATCAAGTAGTAAGTGGACTTTTTGAGTCCGATTTATCGATCCCACGAGGAAGTTTAGTTATAATTTGAATTATACACTATTAGTCTATTTTTATAGATACTAAGATGAGTGAAACACACAATTAAAGAGTTTGGTTTAATAATTGCAAAGAAAATGCAATAATAGTTCTAATATTTTAAGGAAATAAAAAGATTGCAACAATAATAGATTGAATAATGATAAAATGAAATAGTTGGGATTACAAACTTAGTTCGTCATTAGTTATAGAAGATGTATAGGAGATCATAAGATGAATTTAGTTATTATGTTGTGTAGATTCGATTTTCCTTAAAAAGACGGTTTCTCTTTCGAACTATAAAACGCCCCTTACATATTGAATCAATCCACTATATTTCTATGTTGATTGGCTTCAATACATAGCATTAGGATTTATGAAAATAACTCAAAGAATCATCTAAGGTCTAGAGGTATATTTCTATCCCCTAGAACAACTTAGAGTGAAGATCATTTGATCTAATCAAACATATTTTCTTTCGAAATATATGAAGACCATAAATATCGTCATTTATTGGCCAAATAAATAAAGATTGTTAAAACAATGAAAATCAAACACAATAATAAGTAATTCACAATAGATCTTTATACAAACTTAAATAACATGACTAACCTTGTTTATAATCCCAACTAAAGGTAACTTAGCACATAAAGGGTTTAATATTCATAATACAAGCTTGAGTGGTCATTATTAGTTGAATCAAGAGAACGAATTGATCCTCACTCCCTTAGTAGATAAAGGAGAAAGAAGCAATAAACTCTCTGAACAACATATGCTATACCACACTTACACAAATCACTCAAGAACACAAGTGTGTTCTTCACACAAAAAGAAAATATTACAAAAAGTGAAAAATTATAAGATGAATGATGAATGATGAAGGATCTAAGGGGTCTATTTATATACCTAAAGTCATCTAATAGCTCCAAAACTCCAGCATTATTACAATAGATCGAATCAATGCCAGCCATCCCCTCAATAATACACAAAAAGTATAAAAAATTAGACAAATGATCATAATCTGTCAAGAGTTACGGCCGTAACATTCAGTAGTTACGGCCGTAACTTGGACGGATTACGGCCGTAACATTCAGTAGTTACGGCCGTAACTTGGCTTCGGCAATTTGCTCACTGGTTGCTTTGAGAGTTACGTTTTCAGCCCAGAATTTCTCAGACTTTGCGTTTTTACCCCAAATCTTCTTCGGATGATAACTTTTGATATATAACTCTGATTTTGAATCCGGAAAGACTGCCGAATTCGTCTCGGAAAGCCCTACAACATGAATATATTAAAATTCAACAAAGAGAATATTTTATAAACATGTTATTTCTTGAGTAAATCAGTTATTCAGTCCGATTAAAACTAGATTTACATCATCATCCGATAAAAATAAAATTATTAAAAACTAATTAATTAAAAGCAAAAAACAAGTAGACTTGCTCAATTATGGGTGATATTTATCGATACAAACCATGGATAAGTGTATAAAACTGACACTTATCATACCCCCAAGCTTGAATTCTTGCTAGTCCCGAGCAAGACTCTTTATTAATCACACACAAAAAAAAAATAAAAAAAAAAATAAGACACAAAAATACTAATACACACATAAAATATAAAAAGAGAAAAGGAGATCAAAATGCCATTAATACACAACAACCAGCTTTATACAGTAGATAGAAATGAATCAAGATTCAAAATAAATCTACTAATGATTTGAAGTTAAAACACGGTTTTATTTTGTAATTCCAAAATGCAAGGTTTCCCCCCAAAAGGCTGATTATTTCTATATGAAGAAGAATTTCATTGGCGTCATCAAATATTGTGATTTTTCACGAAATTGAGTGTATTGAAATTCAGCCGCTAATTAATTCAGATCTGCTCATAAAATACATCCCTTTTAGTGATAACTTTCACACCGTTATTTGCTAACGTGTAGCTCTTTTCACTAACACAATTTCTATCTCTTTTTTTTTTAAAAAAAGGTGATAGCTTTCACACCGTTATTTGCTAACGTGTAGCTCTTTTCACCAATTTTTCTGTGAGATGGCAGCTACGCACCAACAATGGTTAGTCCTTTATTTTTCGCAAAATTTTAAGACCCCCAAAATTAGGCAGCTGTTGCTGCTCAACACTTCTCTTTTTCGTCATTTTTTTTAGGTGATAGCTTTCACACCGTTATTTGCTAACGTGTAGCTCTTTTCACCAATGACTCCTTTTTTTTAGGGAATAGAATTTTTGCAGAAAATTATTTCTTAGTTTAAGCATGAAAAATCAAAAACTCCACAAATTAAGTAAATTTTAGTTCTATTTTTCATCAACCGACTGATTCTTCTTTTCTCAAGGTAACGAATGACTCGATTTTATATGATAACTACAAGGTTTGGAAAGAGAGATTAAGGCTCAAAAATTTTGGAATATACAATTTTTTTACTGGTTAAAATGATTTTAGAAGCTTGTATATAGCTAATTTATTGGTGTTATGGCCAGATCTAGAAATCTCATAAATCAAAATACTATATATATATATATATTAAAAAAATTAAGGCAAATATAACACACCAAAATACCAACACACCAAATTAAAACATACCACCCCCAAACTTGAAAATAAAACTGTCCTCAGTTAAAAAAAATAAAATAAAAAGCAATGCAGAAAAGCAGAATACTCCCTATTAAGAAAGTTGATGCATGAGCTAACGCCTTTTAGAATCTGCAAGAGAATAAATATACGAGGCAAACAACAAAAGAAAATAAAATATACTCGTAAGTATAACACAATTTTTAAGATGCGTATCAAGAAGGTCCGAAGAGTCCCTTACGCTGCCATCAATGCTTTTATAAAAAAACACACAATAAAAATTACAGCAATAAAATAACAATACATAAATCAGGAATAGATGCGCGTCAAGAGATCAAGAAGAAACTCCTTAAGCTGCCACCCTTTAGCACGATTATTTCACACGATAGAAAGTAAAAATACAAGAGGACCGACATAGGTTATCAAAGGGAGAGGAATGAATCCACTTTTCATTTTCTCACGGTAAAATCTTCCATCCAGACAATTTTAGCTAGAGCTGGATCTGGTTGAGGAACAAATTCATTGAGTTTTTTGATTAGTTCTTCTGGTGTTGTTGCAACGACTATGATTCGTTTAGCACGTTGGGAAATAAAACTCTTTTCATTGAGTAGTCGATGAAAGATAGTAAACCTTCAAAGAAACCATTGACATTAAGCAGACCTATTGGTTTTTTATGAACATTTAGCTGGGCTCTGGTAACCACATGAAAAACTTCCTCAAGAGTGCCAAAACCAGCGGGAAGGGTGATAAAGGAGCCAGAATTATTTATCATGTGAGTTATGTGATCTTGCATATTTACAGATCTAAACTCATCTCCAATAGTTGACCCGGTGATTTTACTTTCAGCCAGAGGTTTTGGAATTATTCCCAACACTCTTACTCCTTCCATATAGGCAGAAGCAGCAGCGCGTCCCATTAATCCTAGACTTCCTCCTCCGTAAACTACATGAATGCATTTTTTTCTCCTAAGGTACGACCCAAGTTGTGGGCTGCTTCAATAAAGCATGCCTCGTTTCCATAACTAGCTCCACCAAAAATGCAGACTGTGCTAAATTTTTTTGATGAAGATGATGACTCCATTTTTGAAAAGAAATTTTTTAGAGAGAAAAAGAGAAAAGTGCAAGTTTAGGGATGAATAAAAGAAACAATCACTGTTTATTTATAGAAGAAAAATAAGGTTAAAATTGTTTAACAAGTTTGTGATTACGTTGGATTGCGCTTCAACTACTCAATAGAATAATGAATGTATTTATTGCGTATCACATATTTTATTCAAAAATCTCACCACACAACAAAAATAAAAGATACTTACGCGTATGTACGGTAGTTGTGATTGTGGCTCACATCTTCCTCTCGATTTTACGTTCGAAACGGCCTAAACGCCTTCTATGAGTCGGGGAGAAGCTTCCCATCCAATTTTCTTACAAATTGGCAAGCAGGCTCTTTTAACGTCGATTCCCAAGGCGTTGTTCATATTCTGGTTTGAATTTATTCCACAAACATCGAATTCGTAATGTACGAGTCCACTAGGATGTGTGTCAAGATAAATTTCGATATTGTCTAAATTCTCTTTATTGGACCATCCTTAATGAATTGAATTTTATCTTCTCTGTTTGTAGATGGAATTCCTAAAGATCGACATTTTAAATTACAGTTCCATCTAGCACATTTATAGCAAACGGCTATCATTTTTGCTCGTCGTTTTTGCATATGAACTTTTTCCAAGCCTGTAAAAATCTAGTTGGTGTTTCATTAATTCACCACTATTCTTACTTTGGCTTCAATTATGAATCTAATATCAAAAGGTATGTTTTTATTCATAAGCAACCTTATCCTTTCAATTCTAGCTCTGTAGATTTTTAAAATTACATTTTTGCTCGAAAGGGAAATCTTTTTCGATTTTATTCAAAGTTTCATCCATTATAAAAAAATAAAAATGAAAATAAATGGAGAAAATATCTACAAATATCGGTTGTTGTGGGAAGCTGAAAAATCCGACTTTAATAGTCACGGAGTACCGTTATCCGCCACTTGACCAGGACAAACACAATTTAGTACTAAGTTACAATGTCGAGAAATTTGTACCTATAAAAATAGTTTACAATGTAATATTTCAAATATAACTTATACTTCCCTAGAACGGCGCCAAAAACTTGACACGTTCTTAGTGTAACTATCGCAAGTGCACGATATCGTATCAAGTAGTAAGTGGACTATTTGAGTCCGGTTTATCGATCCCACGAGGAAGTTTGGTTATAATTTGAATTATACACTATTAATCTATTTTTATAGATACTAAGATGAGTGAAACACACAATTAAAGAGTTTGGTTTAATAATTGCAAAGAAAATGCAATAATAGTTCTAATATTTTAAGGAAATAAAAATATTGCAACAATAATAGATTGAATAACGATAAAATGAAATAGTTGGGATTACAAACTTAGTTTGTCATTAGTTATAGAAGATGTATAGGAGATCATAAGATGAATTTACTTATTATGTTGTGTAGATTCGGTTTTCCTTAAAAAGACGGTTTCTCTTTCGAACTATAAACGCCACTTACATATTGAATCAATCCACTATATTTCTATGTTGATTGGCTTCAATACATAGCATTAGGATTTATGAAAATAACTCAAAGAATCATCTAAGGTCTAGAGGTATATTTCTATCCCCTAGAACAACTTAGAGTGAAGATCTTTTGATCTAATCAAACATATTTTCTTTCGAAACATATGAAGACCATAAATATCGTCATTTATTGGCCAAATAAATAAAGATTGTTAAAACAATGAAAATCACACACAATAATAAGTAATTCACAATAGATCTTTATACAAACTTAAATAACATGACTAACCTTGTTTATAATCTCAACTAAAGGTAACTTAGCCCATGAAGGGTTTAATATTCATAATACAAGCTTGAGTGGTCATTATTAGTTGACTCAAGAGAAAGAATTGATCCTCACTCCCTTAGTAGATAAAGGAGAAAGAAGCAATAAACTCTCTGAACAACATATGCTATACCACACTTACACAAATCACTCAAGAACACAAGTGTGTTCTTCACACAAAAAGAAAATATTACAAAAAGTGAAAAATTATAAGATGAATGATGAATGATGAAGTATCTAAGGGGTCTATTTATACACCTAAAGTCATCTAATAGCTCCAAAACTCCAGCATTATTACAATAGATCGGATCAATGCCAGCTATCCCCTCAATAATACACAAAAAGTATAAAAAAATAGGCAAATGATCATAATCTGTCAAGAGTTACGGCCGAAACATTCAGTAGTTACGGCCGTAACATTCAGTAGTTACAGCCGTAACTTGGCTTCATCAATTTGCTCACTGGTTGCTTTGAGAGTTACGTTTTCAGCCCAGAATTTCTTAGACTTTGCGTTTTTGCCCCAAATCTTCTTCGGATGATAACTTTTGATATATAACTCTGATTCTGAATCGGGAAAGACTGCCGAATTCGTCTCGGAAAGCCCTACAACATGAATATATTAAAATTCAACAAAGTAAATATTTTATAAACATGTTATTTCTTGAGTAAATCAGTTATTCAGTCTGATTAAGACTAGATTTACATCATCATCCGATAAAAATAAAATTAGTAAAAACTAATTAATTAAAAGCAAAAAACAAGTAGACTTACTCAATTATGGGTGATATTTATCGATACAAACCATGGATAAGTGTATAAAACTGAAACTTATCAAATATGAGGCGCGTGGCGAACAAATGATCAAATACCAAGATTTGGTCGCCGAAATGTGCACAAAGTTGGAAGAAGTGCTGATCGAACAAGTCCCGAGAGAGCACAACTCCCAGGCCGATGCCCTATCTAAACTCGCATCGTCAGATGGGGCGGCAGACTTCTCTAACATCCAAATCATGAAGTTAGCAAAGCTGGCGCTCGACAGAAGCCTGGTCACCACAGTTTCCATCGCCGAAGAGAACTGGATGACTCCGTTCATTAAATACTTGAAGGACGGAACAGTCCCCGCCGATCGTATCAAAGCTCGCCAGCTTCAGCTCCGTGCAACCAGATACACCCTATTGGACGACCGGCTTTACAAACGAGCTTTCAGCCTTCCTCTCCTCAAGTGCATTACGCCGGAGGAAGGCCGACTCGTTTTAGCCGAGATCCATGAAGGGATCTGTGGAAATCACGCTGGAGGACGAGCTCTAATCCACAAGATGACCAGGAAAGGTTTTTTCTGGCCTACACTACAAAAAGACGTGATCGCCTATGCCCGATCGTGTTGCAGGTGTCAAGTGATGGGCCCCAACATCAAGCTCTCCCCCGAACAGCTCAATTCTATGTACAGTCCATGGCCGTTCGCCCAATGGGGCATCGACCTCATCGGTCCTTTGCCGACGGCGCCAGGGGGATGTAAATATGCCATCCTGGGGGTCGATTATTTCATGAAATGGGCTGAGGCCGAACCACTCAACAAGATCGGCTAAGAACAAGTAATCAAGTTCATTTGGAAGAACATCATATGCCGGTTCAGTCTACCCCAGGCTATCATCTCCGACAATGGGAAGCAGTTCGATGGTTTGGAAGTCATGCAATTCTGCGAGAAATGGGGAATCAAAAAGTTGTTCTCAGCCCCTTACCACCCTCAGACGAACGGGCAGGTAGAGGCTGTAAACAAGATCCTCAAACACACGATCAAAGCAAGACTCGAATCCAAATAAGGACGATGGGCGAGCAAGCTCCCGGATGTTTTGTGGTCCTACCGAACGACGACCCGAAACTCAACCGGCAAAACCCCGTTCGCCCTCGCCTTCGGAACAGAAGCAGTGATCCCTTCGGAGATTGCCATCCTCAACCACCGAACTGAACAGGAAATGACGACGGACAATGATGTAGCCCGACGGATCAACTTGGATATGCTCGAAGAACGACGACTGACCTCAGAAATGAAGAACACGATCTACAAAAGGAAATCCGAAAAATTCTTCAATTCGAAGGTCAAGGAAATGCGATTCCAAGTGGGCGACCTAGTCCTCAAAAAGGTCTAGACTCACACGGGAGTATTTGGCCTGAATTGGGAAGGCCTCTTCAGAATATCTAAATGGCTGACCAGAGGAGCCTACAAACTCAAACACCCATATGGCACTCCGGATCAATATCCCTTGAACGTCGTACATTTGAAGAAATACTACCAATAAAAACTCTGTATTCAGTTACCCAATGTATAAAGAGTTTAATGTGATTCTTCGATCCCCTATATATGATTCGTCTCAACAAAACAAACAAATAAAAAGAGGACGACTCGCTCGCCCTACAAGAGGTCGTCATCTAACCTGACGGACCTATGCAAGCGATCGCCCCTCCAACCACAACGTATACCGTCGAGGATCGTCATCTAACATAGCGGTCCGAGGTAGAAAAGTGCAGCCATGGTCCTGGGAGTCGATGGAACCGATGACCAGTCCATGCAAGGTGCCTTTGGGCAAAGATAGCCCGCCCTTTCGTTTAAATACGAGACGGACGTAGCCGAAGGACCCTCCAAAACAAATCAGTGGACGCACTCGCCCGTCCTCGGACCCATCATCTAATCTGATGGACTGAGGCAGACGATTGCGTCCTAACCCCATCACAAGGTATGCCCTCTTAGGCAGAAAAGTGCTAACTAGCCACGGTAGCGAAGTCGATTTATCCGACGGCGCCACGTGCAAGGAATCCTCCAGGCAGAGACTGTCCGCCCCATCGCTAATTTACGAGGCAAAACGTAGCCTACGGAGGACCCTTACAATTAAGTGAGTCGCGAGAAGTTAACCATCAGACTAAATGTCGCTCGCGCATAAGACATAGTCGTAAGGGTCGGATACATCGAACCCCACGACTATGCGAAGTCTGCCCAGGATGGGACGTTCACCCTCCATCATGGAATCAACAAAATGGAAGATCGCAAGAACCAAACTAAAGATAGCTAACTAAACGAATTATTTTTGTTTCCTTACTTTCACTAAGTAAACAAAAACAAGGGGCAAAGCGGAGCTATTAATACATGCGATCAGGAGGACGGAACCACACACGATCGGCTTTGTTCAAACACACATATGGCGATACGTTTTGTTCAAGAAATTTACAAGTAAGAATTTCAAGTGTACCAATGCTTTTGTATCAATTCATACAACGGCCGCTCTCCAAACAATTGTGCAAAGTCAAAATGATACGGAACATTCAGACAGACGATCATACAAACAAGGCATCAGGTGCAATTGTGTAAACACTTGTGTAAATTCATATGCAAAACATTCAGAGAGGCGATCGTACAAATAAAGAGTTAGATGCTAAAAAAATACGTATTTTATTCCATTCAAATTTTTTGTGCATACACGCCCAAAGGCAAAACAAGAAGAAACTGGAAATTACAAGAAAAAAACAAATTGACTATGGTCTCACTCAGGCCACCCTCGCCTGGCCTTCGCCCCCAGCAGATGGATCGGCTTACGGATAAACAAGTTTGTCCGGCGACGGATACCAGCTCAGATCGATCCCGATGTCGGTGAGGTCAAGGATTGGTAGAGAGAAGTCCGGCTGCAAAGGATGCTCAAGCACGTAGGCTTTGAAGTTTTCGATCAGAGGGCCGACCTCGAGACCTCCCTTCTTGGCAGCACGGATGGCATCGGCGTAAGCCATGTAATATGCGAACTCGCCGACGTACTCCATGTTGAGGTAGGGATCGGTCTCGATCGCCTCCAACTTCTCCTTCAGCCCCGCAGCTGTCTTGTCCGCATCCTTGAGATCGGAAACCTTAGCAGCCAACTCTCCCTTTGACGACTCCAGCTTGCCATTTAGCCGATCCACCACCGCCTTCAGCCCGGTCACCTCCTCTTGCGAGGCCGCATGCAACCGACAAGCCTCCGTCATCTGGTCACGCATCCTATCAACCACCGCATGGGACCGGTCGAGCTTCTGCCTCATCCGATCAAGATCTTGTTTAGATCCCTTGGCCGTCTTATCATACTCCTTCTGCATGGCCACGATCCTATTGGCAAACTCGGCGTTCTGGTTCCGAGCAGCCTCAAGATCCGAATGGAGGCGAGCAGTAGAGGGCCGCCCCCATAATCTTTAACAGCTTGAGCGTCCATCGTTGCCGCTTGGAGGGTCAGGGCAAGTGTCGCCTGCATGGCATCTCCAGACCGCCGGCACGCAATCGCGTCCAGGTCGGTCGTCCAAGCCTTCGGAAGAGAGGAGATGGCCCGGGAGACATAGGAAGGGACGTCGATAGGCTCGCGCGGGGACTTGCTCGCCAGGAAATCCAGCACCATCGGCGAGGAGTTCGGATCAGCAAGGTGGACCCTGCAACAAAAAACAAAGGAGTTAGTATGCACTCTGCACAAGTAGTTTAACTCAGAAAGATCAAACCAGTCTTACCTTGCGACCAACTCGGGGTCGCGGCCGAAATAGGGCTTGCCCCACGGAGTCTCGGCTTCAGCGATCGCCGCAGTCTTTAGGAAGGCCGCTGATGGCGTAGACCCTTCCGCCATTAGAACGGCAGAAATAGGAGGCGCGGCAACCAGCGGCACCACAATGGACGCCTCTGCTGCAGTAGTCGGCAGGGGCTCCTCCGGCCTCCGCCTCTTGCGGTTGCGCTGGAGATGTTCCTCCTCCCGAGCTTCTGGCTCGACGACCGGCGCAATGAGAGGTCTCGCCTCAGGGACAGGGCGGGATGTCGTTGCAGGGGCACGGCCTGCCTTCTTCCCTTGATGGAGACGACTCATGAGGTTGGGGTTCGACATTGCAATCTCTCTCGGCGGCTCGGAGTAGCGGGGGAAGTGGATCTCTGCCAAAGAAGACATTCAACCAAGTTAGACATCTCTTTCAATCAAAGACGATCGTCAACCAGAAAGGGGATAGTAAACATTTATACCTGGAACCTTCAAGTGACGGGGAAGCGAAACAACCGAGCGCCCAACCAATGAGCTTCGTTGTTGACCGTGCGAGCATCGATGTAGTTGTCTGGTAGACCGCGGATTCGTTCCCAGATTATCAGGAAGTCAAATGGAAGGTCGTCGGACACTGGAACAAGGAAGCCTGCAAAAAGGAAACCAAATTAGATCAGTTCAAGGTGTATCCGAACAAAGGGAGAGTAAAAATCCTTACTCGGATTCCTCTCCCGAAAGCTGGTGGGGATATCCAACTCATCCTCTGGTTTATCACTCGCTGCCGATCTCCATGCTCCGCCGACCCAACACCATTTCGCAGGTTGCCCCGGACCTTGTTCGGCACCCTGAGGACCACTCTGCCCATGCGAACCTGAATATGGTAGCCACCAACTGAGCCCTTCTTCGCCGTCATCTTGAATAGGTAGTTCATTTCCAGCGCAGAAGGTAGACGTAACAGCCGTTGACCGCCAAAAAGAGTCAAGGTACTGACGATCTGCAACCATGCATTCAGCGTCAATTGGAGCTGCGCCACATTCCAGCCGGTCAGCAGGTATGGCACGGCGAACGGCAATGGGAACCGCAAACAGGCCTACAGGATCAGTTTGTTAACGGCGACCATACCCTCGGGAGGTTGGTCGGCGCGTTCGTTCTCCGAGGGCACATATAATGAGACATCAGAAGGAATATGTAACTTCGCCGTCCAGCGACTCAAGTCCTTCCTGGTCGCCGAACTCCGGATCTGACCGAGGGTCCACGGGGAGTGGTCCGCGGCCCGGAATGACGTCCGCTTCACGGGTTCATAGGGGTGGGCGACCGAGTATGCACCGAAATCAAAGTGAGGACGTGGTCCGGCCAGCCTCTCCATAAGTCCGGCGAATTCCAGAAAGGCAGGGCCGAACACACTGTTCTGCTCCCAATACACCTCACTGCCTCGTCCTCATCTACCAGTGAGCCCTTCTGCCCCGCCGCCGCCGACCTCGCCATGTCAGCCTCGTTAAAAAGCTCTTCAACCTCTGCGGGTGCGATTCCCGCACGAATGGCCTCGACGGCCGTCTCCATGTGAAGATCCACGGAGGTCCCATCCCGGGCAGGCGAAGCCACGGCGGCGGAAGAGCTACCCGCCTCATACACATTGGATCCTCCTCCAGAGATGTTCGAAGAGAAAAGGGGGGAGATAATTTTGTTCTTACCTAGAAAGAAAGTCGATCGACGCAAGAAGCTTCAAGGAATTTCGGCAGAGTCTTCGTCTAAAGGCAATGGCGTATAAAGATCTAAACTCCAGTAGCCCTAGCCCTTTTATAGGCGAGAGAAGGGACCTCTGTGCAAATAGACGGAATCCTGGGGGCTGAAGTACAACCGTCGAGGGAGACACATTAAATTCATCCCTCAAAACCCGCATACGCGTCGTTTCGAGGGCACGCCAGGCGACAAGTCTGACAAAAACCATCGGACTCCCCCAACGGGAGTGCGACGCGTGTCCCTGTGACGTTTCGAAAGCCCGCCTCCACTTCCCGCTATCTCCAACGCCTAAGGAGATCGTCCAAGTTCAAAATCAGTTCGTCCAGGGAACGATCGTCCGCTTCAAGTAGATGAGTCGCTCGTCTAAAACAGGCGATCGCCAACAGTACCACCTCACCCCACATCTTCAACATCGGAGCGAGCTGGGGGGCAATTGTTGTGCGGCGATTTACACGCCTCGATGGCGATTGGTATAATGGTTAGGAGCCAGGTAAAGAAGATAGATGTTGGGCAAGCACCTAGCGGTCGACATCCAAGGCGATCGTCTATTGGCATCTGGAGATTGCCTCTAATGTCCGACTGGAGACGATCATCCCATGCCACGTGTGAATCCAACACCCGTCAAAGTCTTCGAAGACCGAATCTTGGGTGAAGACCCATGTGCACATCCACAAAAGGCGCCGCAAGAATAGGTCCTACTCCAGCCCATCAGCAGCTGTCCGTGATAGGGACGGCCTCACCAACCGACATGCCCGCCGAAAGGACCTAAGGTGGGACCGCCCAGGACAGCAAGAAGAGTCACATGCCGCCTCCTCATTGGTTCGCGCCTCAGGCAACCTGCAGCAGCTGCGTACTTTAAGGAAACAGTCCCACGTGATGGGACGATCGCCCATCTTATTTTAATACAAGAAACGGCGGTCGCCCGGGTTGGACAGGGAGAACCTAGCAACCTCTTCTCCTATAAATAGAAGGCCTCCAGCAGTGGCCAAAGAATAGTGAAAAACGTTAACACAGTGACAGTTTACAACGTGAACACTTAACACTAAAAGCAAACAATACGGAGAACTCTCCATCTTTGTAACAAGAACTCACAGAGCTTCAACTCTGGTTCTTCCGGCAATCTTCAGCACTCGATAGCTAAGATAACTAGAGTCTTTACACTCATTGTAATCACACTCTAACATTAATATCTGTACTCACTAGTATTCATATTAATAACATCTCGCAAGAGCATTCAAGCCCGGGACTAACCCCGGCAAATCTTGTGTTATTTATTTCTCTACGTACGTGCTCTCGCACTTTGTTTGTTACTCGACCATTCCAGCATATCATCTCTGGATAATATTTTGGGTAACAACAAAAATAATAAAGGAGTACCAACAGTGTAAATAGAAATAAAATTGGACATTTTCTAGGAAGTGTCGTAGACAAGTATCAACATTGAAAAATCACCATGGATTTTTGGGATTTGCGAAAATTCTTAAAATTAACGGTATTGTAGAGAATTTAGTTAGCTTTCCAACGGTTCAAACGGCGAGCCAATTGAAGCACGGATGAAGAAGTTATGATCGAATTAGTTGAAGACTGCCAGCTGTCGGGCACCGTGCGTCACTGCGTGCTTCAGCACCCGACAGGCGTCCGAGAATCCCGCGGGATCGAGGCATGGGTTATCGCTCATGATGCCTAGTCATGATGATGTTTTGACTGACTAGTGAAGTTTGAGCCTGTTAAGAGCAGTGGTAATTTAATTATCGTCTCATTTTGTTTGTCAATATTCGTAGAAAATAGCTACCTCTTCCAAACCATATTTTTCTATTTTAATTTTGAAATTTGTAAGTCTTCCAAAACGCTCAAACACCCAGCGAATCTGAGTAGCCTAGTACAGGAGACGTCCGGTACTAGTTTGACGAAATTCCCTAGAGACTGTTAATTCCAGGCTCGATTGCCATCTTTGAACTCGATTATCTCACAATTGGTAAGTTATTTATACAAATACATCCCGAGCATTTTGTAAACATTATACATGTAAGTATAAATGTTGTCTTTGGCGTAAGTATTAAGTCAGAATAGTTGGATAATACGAGCTTTTTTTTGGCGAGTCAGACCGACTTTTACAGAATACTGACTGGAACCTATTCGATGAATTTCTCCAGCGAGTCTGAGAATTCCAGACTAGGTTTTCTTATTTGAACTCATTATCTCATGACCCGTAAGTTATTTTGAGAATCCATCTCGACTATTTTGTAGATCAAATACATGTTAGTATAACAGGTGATTGTATCATTCGTATTGAGTCAGAATACCTGAACAAAACAAGCCATTTTACACTGAGTCAACCCTGTTCGTATCAGTCATTTCCAGCAACTTGTCTTCTGAAAGTTGATCGAGTTGTCTAACTTGAACACGTATATCTTTGAACATACAAGTCGAATTTTGATAAAGTGTCATGAAATTTGTCTCTGAGACACATGTTATCATAAATCAGTTTTTATTTTGATTTTTATCAACTGGTAAGACTCCTGTATTCATCAATATATTACCGGGTCAGCTCTATATTTTTCGTATGTATCGAACGGGTTGAATACCTTGTATTTGTGTTTTTAGGGTGGGAAATTTAATAACGATGATTATTAATATTTTTCTATATGAGGATCATGAGTTTTCAAAATTAATAATTTTGAAATATTTTCCGTATTAAAATTAATACAAAGTTTTCATTCGATCAAATTGATATGAATAACGGTTATACCATAAATACGACCGAAAAATATTAAATATTATTTTATATTTAAAATAATATGCTGGAGTTTTATTAATGAGATTGTTAAAGTCCGGATAATCATTTTTGAGAAATGGGAAAATAAAATTATAAAATTGGGATAGCCGTTAACCGCGGAAATCGAATGCGTAATATAATACTTTTAGTGAGTTATTGATATCGGGATATAAATAATTTGTCAAGGTGTGTAATTCAAACCTCAGGAACTCTAACGAATTTGCTTTACCGACCGGCTATTTGAGGCAAGTTTATACTTGTTCAGTTCATAATATTTTATAAATAATTTTGATTTTATTTCATTTATAATTCATATAGCAATGATATTATAAATGTAAATTATCGGGATGATGGTGTGTATATTATGCTTTGGTTTGGATTAAATCATAATGTATATGATTTAAATGTGTTTGGTGAAGACGGAGATGTGAGTTATCTTTGGTCTGTGATATGGAATCCCAGATATCGAGGATAGTTTATCGTGTCAACATTGATGTCGGGATAGTGGTTTGTTGATATTAATGGACTGTACCTCATTCGAGATTATTCGAATAATTGTGTATTCGTTGAGGGATGCTTGTTCGTAGAAAGGATATTGTCTTCGGCTTTGAGGAAATTTAAGTAGTGTTCAGTTCTGAGGGTAATTATTCTGTTGAATTGTATATGTTGTATATTGAGGTTTCGTATAATAAGATTCGTATTGGTTGTTCGTTGAGGGATGTTGATCCTAGGACCATTGTTTGGTATTGATGGTTGTGTTGATCGATCTTTGAGGGATGATTATTCCAGGACTGTTATGTTGAGATTGTTGATCGTGTTGATCATTCTTTGGGAATGGTGATCCCATGATGGTTGTTTTGGATATTGTTGGTCATGTCGATCTTTCATTATCCGTTTGTCGTTGTTCACTTTGGTAAGTCTTTTGATCCATATTGGATGTGTGTTTTCTTTGAGTTTCGTTTTCATCTTGCATCGTGACATATCTGGAGTCATATCTGTGTGCCGATTGGTTATGTGTAGGATTTTCAGGGCGGGCACGGATAGTCATGTATAGGTTCATTACCGTCACATTGAGGTGTGCACACGAGATGTACTTCGTGAGACTGATTAGGTACAAGACCACACGTGTATTCGATCGATACCCGATGGTGGCTTGTGCACGGACACATTTCCGAATTGGGCGTACTGTGACATCCATCTTAAGCCATAATGATTGGTCCTTCATACACCATATATGATTGGGTATGTTCGACGGTTTGCGACTGGTTGTTCATACGTTCGAGGGGTATGTTCGACAGTCGGGTTTGTTTCTTTGAGATCCATTGTATATGATTTGTCTGTCGTTTGAGAATTTTATTCTCTCGAATATCTGTCACCGTAGTTCTTCGTTGGTCTTATTTGGAGTTATCATGTTGATGATATTCTCAGTTGTGTTTTGACCCTTAATTGGTTGTATTGGAGTTTATCATGTTTATGATATTCTTGGTTGGTGTTTTGTTTGATCATGGTTATTGATTGTATGTGCGTTCGGACTTTGTGTCGATGTTTGGGGATTTTGCTATCATTGGTCTACAGATGGATTGTGTATATTTGGTCCTTATCAGGATTGGTATTTGATCGTGCGATCCGACGGACATGATTTGGCAAGGATGGATTATTCCACACTTATGAGTTATGATGACGTTTTTGTTGGGATTCGGTGCCTAAAACGAAGGCCCAACGGAAGCGGTAAAACGAAAATTAATTCGATCTGAATCCCTATGAGGATCGATCGAGCTACGTATATACGAATATATAAACGAAACACAAGAGTTATAAGAAACTCACCCTTGAAGTCTGTTGATTAAATGGTAACCTTCTCTTGAGCTATTCCCCAAGCTTTGATTGATCTCTACTAATCCAATCCGCTCCAAGCTCTTGAACGATCCAACACCGAAAGCACCGCGTCTCTACTTGCCACGCGCCGGAAAAACGACCGGAATGACAACACTCGATTAACCTCTAAGGTTACGGCTAGAATCAAGTGATGAAGCCTTTTATTATTGCACTCTAAGTGTATAATATTTATCTCTCAATGTATCTTGAATTTTCTCCAAGAAACTCAAGAACAAGATGAAGAACAAGATGAAGACAATTTTAGAAAACTTTTTCTCTCTCTCACTAATACTCACGTTGGAATTGGGTGGATAAGAAGTGAGAGATGTCTTTCCTTTATTCTACTTACAAATCCCACACAATCCCCTCTTATCCATATAAAAAGATATATCATATCTCTTAGGTGATTAGTCTTCACCCACCAAAGGAAGACAAAGACTAAAGGTAAGAGATCAAAAGTGAGGCCGGCTTCTAGAAGTAATCCGACGAGTTTGGTTCGTTTCGGACTCCCGAGAGTCTAAACAGATAAACTCCGATTCCGTTCCGATGTATTTATATCGATTAATTAATCCAATTAATTAATCATATTAAATACATAATAACATAATTAATTTCTCCAAGAAATAATTAAATTCATTAATTAAATTAATCACCCGGTAATTTATTTAATTAATTGGGCCGAAATTAATTTATCCAATAAATCAATTTAGACATCCAATGTCCCAAATTAGATATCCAATATCTAATATTCATAATGAGAGATTAAGCTCGATTCATTCCGTCGTCAATCCTATTGCGCGACTAGGTAGGTCCGTCTCAGTCAGCAATGGGAGGAACCAAAGAGTAGTAGCACCACCTAGCCAGCCTGGCGGCCTACACTATACCCCAATTAAGAACGAATGATGGGATCATTCAAGAACCATTCTGTCGTGAATACCAGTAAATGTATAAACCCTTCTTTCAAATGTCCTGATCAAGTTATAGGGTCACGGTCAGTCAAACCCTATCTGTACTTGACGCTATGCATGCGTTAATGCAAATCGAGATCATTGAGCTCTCGTGTATCCAATACAACTAGCTCCGATGCTTTGGCCAAAGACTTATGATCTCATCTGCCAATAACCGCATAGGACATATAACTCGCTCACTGACGGGAGAAAGAATTCTATCTTGGTATTCAGTAGGACCTGCTACTTGCCCGTTAAGATGCACATCGAGGTTAACCCCCACCTCCCGGTTTATAGGGTCGAACTACTCTAATGAAATCTTAACGTCACAAGCACATCCCTACTAAATCCTCAAGTCGAAGGTTCACGAATACCTATCACAACCTTTCGATTCGGTCATTGACTGTCCCGGAGTGAAATCCGTGTGACGAATCGAGGGTGAATCGGTTCGATTATACTAATCCAATTAGCATAACTATAATGTGTGCTCCCACTAACCATTAGTGTTCGACAGACACTCTCCATGTCAAAGAACACGTCATACAAGTCTTCACATAAACTTAACGCCCAGTCAAGTTTCATCAACTTGCGAACGATTAAGTATTTGAGCTATTAACTTTTCCAGTGCCAACCCCCTATCCAATAAGGAGTGGAACATTTTGCTCTAAAATACACGGACTTGTTTCTATATGTATATTTACGAGTTAGGAATGCCAGTAACTACCAGTAAATAAAGAAACATCCATTGCCTTATATTAATGATTTACATAATTACAAGTACAATACCCTCACTCAACATTCTCTGAGTGGCATTCGAGGGCATACTCCTAACAATCTTCCACTTGCACTCAATGCCACACACTATGGTATCTTATACCCATGTTCTCCAGATGTCGCTCCAAGCTAGTCTGAGAAAGTGGCTTGGTCAGTGGATCAGCGACGTTGTCGGCCGAGTCTACTCTGTGCAGCACAATGTATCCCTTGCGAACAAATTCTCTTACGAGATGATACTTCCTCTCAATATGTTTGGTGCTGTTGTGAAACCTCGGCTCCTTGGCCTGTGCTACAGCTCCGTCGTTGTCATAGTACAGCGGAATAGGCAGCTCAGCACATGGTATCACTTGAAGTTCTCCCAGAAACTTCTTAATCCAGAACCCTTCCCTGGAAGCCTCCGAGGCTACTTGATACTCAGCCTGACAGGTGGAATCAGCAGTCGTGCTTTGCTTGGCACTATGCCAAGATAATGCTCCTCCATTAAGAGTAAATATATAGCCAGAAGTAGATATCGAGTCGTCCTTCAGTCCTTGGAAGTCCGAATCAATGAATGCCACCACATCCAATTCTCCACCGCCATACATCAGAACCATATCTCTAGTCCTTCTTAAGTACTTGAGAATGTTCTTTACGGCAGTCCAATGTTCCCTACCTGGGTTTGCCTGAAACCTACTCACCACGCTTACAGCATGCGCGATGTCAGGTCTTGTACACAACATTGCATACATAAGGCTACCCACGGCCGAAGCATATGGTATATTACTCATTTCCTTTTGTTGTTCCTCACTTCGAGGACACATCTTCAAGGAGAGTTTTATTCCATGTCGCATCGGTAGGAATCCTCTTTTAGAATCATCCATCTTAAATCGCTTTAAGATCTTATCTATATAGAGGGCTTGGGAAAGACCTATTGTTCTCTTCGCTCTATCCCGGTAGAGCCAAATACCAAGAATATAGGTTGCTTCTCCCAAGTCTTTCATGGAGAAATTACTCCAAAGCCAAGCTTTCACAGAACTGAGCATTCCCACATCATTTCCTATTAGTAGAATGTCATCTACATATAGTACTAAGAATGCGATCTTGCTCCCACTAACCCTCTCGTATACACAAGGTTCTTCTTCATTTTGCACGAAGTCAAACTCTTTGACAGCCTCATCAAAATGAAGGTTCCAACTATGCGACGCTTGCTTCAGTCTATAAATGGAATGCTGAAGCTTGCACACTTTCTGAAGATCGACTTCGGACACAAAGCCTTTAGGCTGCTCCATATAGATTTCCTCCTCTTGGCCATCACTTGGAACCTCATGGAGACCCAGCTCCTCCAAATGCACAAGCCCATACCTCTCAGGTAAATGAGACACCCTACTAGACCTACGAGGTGGTTGTACTTGTGTTTCAGAAGGTTCGGTTCCAGTTTCTTGCATAGGTGTCTCCCGAGGAGTTTCATTGTATTCTTCTAAAGAAATACTTCTACATGCTCCGCCTTCCTGAATGAACTCATCTTCCAGGAAGTGTGCTTGTAAAGCAACAACGATCTTTCGATCATCGGGCATGTAGAATAGATATCCCATCATCCCATATGGGAATCCAATGAAACGTCCCTTCGCGGACCTAGCTTCCAACTTCTACACCTTAGTCTTCTTGACATAGGCGGGACATCCGCAAATCCTAATATGATTAAGACTTGGTTTCCTGCCCTTCCACATCTCATGTGGAGTTTTAGGAACGGATTTGGAAGGCCATCTGTTCATGATGTAGGCGGCAGTCAGGAGTGCATACCCCCACAAGTTAATCGGTAAGTTAGTATAGCCCAGCATGGAACGGACCATGTTCAGCAAGGTCCGGTTCCTTCTTTCTGACACACCATTTAACTGAGGAGTACCTGGAGGTGTTAGTTGTGAAACTATTCCATGTTCCTTAAGGAATTCGTCAAACTCCGTACTCATATACTCGCCACCTCGATCCGACTGAAGTGCTTTGATATGATTACCAGTTTGTTTCTCGACTAGGGCCTTGAATTCCTCGAATTTCTCAAAGGCCTCGGATTTATGTTTCATTAAGTATACATAACCATACCTAGTATGATCATCCGTAAACGTAATGAAATATTGATATGGACCAATGAAAATTGAAAATCCTTTTCGGTCCATGACCAGAATCGATACAATGTTTTTGTGCTCCTTGGGCAAAACAAGTACATCTTCTAAAGTCAAAACAAAACCGGATTCTAAACCCAAAAGAAGTGATCCTATGTCGGTCGCCTCGACACTATGCCCGCTTCCGACTGTGATCATAACTTCTCCAGCTCCAAGCTTCCTACTTTGTTCCAGATCCTGATTGACGGTACAAATATGAGAACTTGCACGTAATCGATATCAGAAGTAGAAAATACGAGCGTAACAATTTGTTTATAAACTAAAAGTTCTGTACCTGAAGTGCCATGAAGAATCGGACTGTCTCTTGCCCAGTGGCCCAGCTCACCGCACTTGAGACACGCATCCTTTTCTTCTTGTTCTTCGGAACCATTGGGGCCTTGCTCTTACCCTTAAGGTCCTTAACATGTGGTCCAGTCTACTTCTTGGTCTTTTTCTTCTTGTTCTTAGACCTACGAGGTCCATAAAAAATCACAAGAGCAGAATCCTTCATCCGCGGATTCTTAATCTGAGACTGAGCGGTCATAAGTTTGTTCATTAGCCCAGCTAAATTACATGCAATCTCATTGCAGTTAAAGTTCATAACAAACTGTGAGAAGGAATCAGGGAGAGACTGGAGGATAAGGTTGGTTTGGAGAGAAGTATCCATCTTAAAATCAAGAGCCTCCAATCTCTCGATCATGGATATCATTTTGAGGACGTGTTCCCCAACTTTTTCACCTTCCTTCATCCTTGCACCGAATAGTTGCTTGGATATCTCATATCTAGCAGTTCTGTTGTGCTCACCATAAAATTCGGTTAAGTGAGATAGAATCTGCTTAGCAGAAGTCATTTTCTCATGAGCTCTCTGAAGCTCATTAGACATAGAAGCCATCATGTAAGCACGGACTTTTATGTCATCCTTAACCCACTTTTCGTGGTTTTCGATCTCTTCCTGATTGGCTCTGGTCCACACAGAAGGCGCCGGAATGTCCGTCTCCAAGACGTATCCCAGTGCCTCTATAATGAGGACAATCATCAGATTGCGGAGCCATTCCACAAAGTTAGGTCCAATCAAGGTGTTCTTCTCGAGTAGAATTGCGAGTGGATTCATTGTCATATTGAAAGTTATGTCTACATTAAGTATAACAGATTAATTAGTGACTCGTTTAATTATGTTCTGAGTATAGAATTAAGTCTTTTCTATTCTTGTTACCCAGTTCCCACTATTTTTGTCGGAACAACACACTCCCATGTGAAAATCGGAAGTATCGTCGCACTATTTCACAGTGGTGATCGAGTTCTTTATAAATCTTAATAGAGGGCAACCGAACAGGTTTCTAGTCTATTAATTTTCATAAAGTGGTGTCCAACACCAACCCATCTAATGGATGATTTGATCTTCTTTTTCCCCTTGTTCACTCCCCTCAACCTATACGGTTTCTATGGTTTGTGAACAAGTTAAGTTTATACCATCGATGCAAATCAGTTTGACAATTGAATCTTATCCAGCAACCTATCAGGTTTCTAAAGATAAAATTTGCTAGCCCTCCGGCACTTTTATATCCATCAATGATGTGCAGAATTGCAGCTTCTCTTTTTTCGTGAACGAGCATGCGCTAATAGGAAGAAATGTTCTCTTCTCCCCAACTTTGGGTGCTAGTTCTGGCCTGATCCCCATCTTCACAAAGTCTAGCCTTGCCTCTACATTATCTTTAGTCTTGCCTTTGACATTCATCAGAGTATTCATCAAGGACTCCAGGACATTCTTCTCAATATGCATAACATCCAAACAGTGCTTCACGTGCAAGTGCTTCTAGTAAGGAAGATCGAAAAAGATAGACTTCTTCTTCCAGCATTTTTTGAACTTAGCATCTTCTACAGTCTGCTCGTCGTATTCCTCTATCTACTCACTTCTCTTTTTCTTTCTTTTAGCTCCCACATTGACCTTCTTACCAAACTGAAACTTGATGTGCGACAGTTTCTCGAACAATTTTATTCCAGATAATGGTTTGGGTTCTTCTCCAAGTTCTTCCATGCCATTAAACTCCTTTGTCAGTCTTCGATATGGATTATACTCTTTAAGAAACTTTCTATGGCCAGCAAAAGACATTTTATTCCCCTTGGTCAAGTGCTTTGCATGTGTATTTACTCCACATATTGGACACGCGAAGTATCCATGTGTAGCACATCCACTAAGATTTCCGTATGCAGGGAAGTCATTAATTGTCCATAGCAGAACTGCTCTCAATGTGAAAAGTTGGTCTCTATATGCATCATAGACTCCATCAAGTCCCTCCCACAACAACTGCAAGTCCTCAACTAACAACTCAAGGTAGACATCTATATCATTTCCCGACTGCTTTGGACCGGATATAAGCATTGTTAACATGATGAATTTCCTCTTCATGCACATCTCCGGGGGCAAGTTATACGTGACTAACATTACAGGCCAACAGCTGTGTCAAGTGCTCATAGTACTGTGAGGATTAATTCCATCAGTAGCGAGCGCCAGACGAATATTTCTTGACTCTTCCTCAAAATCCTTCCACTTATGTTCAACCAACTTCCACGTGGGAGAATCACATGGATGTCGTAATTGACCAGCAACTTTTGGAGTATCAGCATGCCAGGTTAGGTTCTTTGAAGTCTCCAAAGATTTGAACATTCTTTTGAATCTTGGAATGGGAGGAAAATACCAAACTACCTTGTCCGGGACGCCGATCTTCTCCTTCTTGTTCTTAGTTAGTTTCCACCTGGACACATCACATTTTGGGCAGCAGGTATGATCTGCATATTGTTTCCTATATAGAATACAATCATTGGAGTATGCATGTATTTTCTCGTGCTTCAACCCCAAACAACTCAAAGTCTTCTTAGCTTCGTACATTGAGGACGGTAGGTTGTGGTTCTCTGGTAACATATCCCCGAAATCGGCTAGTATATCTGAAAAAAGTGCATCTGCCATCCCATGTCTTGCTTTTGTATTATAGAGTTTTACAAGTGCACTCAACTTTGTATACTGTCGACGGCCTTTATACAGGGGTTTTTCTGCTTCCTCGACAAATTTGACAAACTCTTCAAGATCTTCTGAGTACTTCTCAAAGGGTGCCTCTGACATATCACCCACTTCTTCATTCATATCACCATCAAATGGATCTTGGTTGACACTGTCACCATCATTCAAGCTCTGATCCCCATGCCAAATCCAATTGGTGTAAATTGTACTAAAACTGTTGAAATAAAGATGCTCTCGCAACATCTTCACCGACCCTTTTTTCATATTGTTGCACTTGCAACACGGACAAGGAATGAAGTTCTGATGAATTTCTGAATTCTCTAAGCAATCTCTAATGAACTTTTCGACACCTTCCCCATATACTGCACTCCTCCTATCTGATTTAATCCAAGATCTATCCATTACTAACTACTGAATTCTAACAACAGCTCGGCAAATTACGTGCTGTTACCACTGAACTTGTCTTCTGCAAAGTAGTCAGAGATCTTTCTTTCAGCAAGGAAGAAAATCTACATAAATAAATTTTGAAACCAGTTAGATCGAACCAAACTTAATATGAGTAAATAATCCACTTAGCTCCAAGGGACACATTTATGATAATCAATGATACATTCTCTTCAATCTGATCATGCAATACTCTTCAGATCATGCATTGACAACCAAATATAAAATTTTATCACATCAATCAAGCATTCTACAACTCATGCATCAAATCTTGCCAACAATCTTGCCAATTAACAAACACACTAAAACTTGCATCAAATCTTGCACAATACTCACATATATACACATTAAACAAACTCAAACAGAATCACCACCAACACTATCAACAAATACAATATACAAAAACATGATCCCAAATTAACATCACTCACGCAGACCCCGATCAAGACTAACATCACTCAAACACAATATACAGAAACAAAATTAACATCACCCAAACATGGCCCCTAATTAACATATATGCAGAAACAACATATACCTTGAACCCCCAAAGAAAAACCCCCAAACAATACACTCAAACAATACACATATATTCCACAAAACCCAAAACCAATCCATAGAAAAAACCTTTTTTCAGAACATGTTAAGAAAAACCCCATAGAAAGACCTAAGAAACTCAGAAACACAATAATCACATACATACAGAAACACAAACAGAAACCCCACCACACATACTGTGAAGAATAAAAACCCCAAAGAAAGACCTTACCTAAGCCAATTCGTACAATGTTACCACCAGTCGTCCGATTATGAGCAATTTCGTCAGTAGACATTCGATTATGAGAAGAATAAAAGAAAATGTGTGAGTAAAAACTATAATAAAAGCTAGATTGAAAATAACCCTAAAAATTTTGATGAAACTGAAAAAACCTCGAACGGGCGATGAAAGAACCCTAATAATCAGTCTCCGCAAGAAAATGGCTTAATCGCGGGTGAATAGGTCGAGTATGAGTAAGCAGGCGATGAGTCAGTGAAAAAGAAATGGAGTGTAATGGAGCGGGAGAAAGTTTTGGGGAGGAAATAATTGAGCGGGCGAAGAAGGCGATGGTTTTTTGGAGTCTGAAAAAAAATTGAGGTTAAGTATACACTTCACTGTTGTAAAAATATTGCGTCAAAAATAAAATTTCACACTTTTTACTTCAATAATTATAAAATTAGCGAAGTCTTCGGAACTTAAAATTTCTAACTAGCTCCTGCCTTTTTGTTTGGTACCATTTACTGAAGTCTATGTGCGTTGTTTACATCAATAAATTGAAAAGCGAAGTTGTTGTTTGTTTTTACTTCGCTAATATACATTACCGAAGTGAGACGTACCGAAGTCTTTGATGTTTATTCTACTAGTGATCGGGCACTCATTTTTAATTTTTTTCTCTCCAAATTCTCCAAATCCAAGGTATATTTTTCATGTTTTTGATGATGATTCTTGATTGTGAGCATGCTATGATGTTAGAATCACAAATCTTTGATTATCTAGGGTTCATGAATTAAATTGAAGATGATAATTTGGGGATTTTTTATTGTTCTTGATTTTTTTATGATTAAATTACTTGATTGGAAATTCTTGTAGTTAAGGGGTGTTTTACATGATGAAGATGATGAATTCTAGAGGATTCGGATGATAAATTTTACTTGGGGAGTTGTTTAGATCGATAAATGGTTATATTGGGGTTATTCCGTAGTTTGTTATAAGTTCGGGGGAGGAATGTGTTATTAGTCTTTGAACAGATAATAAATTAAAAATTTTTGCAGAAAATGGCTAGAGGACGTGGACGTGGAAACTCTCAACGGGGAAGGGGTAGGAACGCCGGAGAACAAGAGCAACCGGCATGAATGGAGATCCAAGGGGCTGTCGAAACCACCGAATCTTATGGAATTTATCTACCCGAAACGCGACAAGCTAGGTGGGAGATGCTAGGCCAAAAAAAAATGCTTCCTACGCGATGGCCCGATGATGAATGTATGACCGCAATGGGCATAAAATATGACGTCATGAAGTTCCTAGAAAGGGTGAAATGGGCCTGGATGATGACACAACAATGACCAACGTATAGATGTCTCATGATGGAGTTTCTTAGTACTCTTACAGTCAAAAGAGATCCGGTGACTCGTGAACCGGCCTCAATAATATTCCGGCTTAACAATATTGACGAGAGGCTAACCATGGACCAGCTGGAAGATATTTATCATACGAGAGACGACGGACATTACCAAATAAACTGGTTCGCATGTGAAACCTATTGGCGAGCTATGGTGGAATATCCGGGGAGTGAGGCACGGTATTACATTGAAAAATCGGCTAAAGGATCGAATCTTCGCAATCCAATACTCCGATACCTACAGAAAGTGATTGCAAACACTATTTATGGCCGAAAGGAGACCGAGCCTATTACACTGCGAGAATTATACATCTTGACCCACATGCTCGATAATACAAATCCAGCCACCGGGGCAATGATAGCCGAACATTTTGAGGATATTGCGACAAAGCCGAAAGGGGAGATATGGATAGGGGGTTTGATTACCCTATCGCACTTCACTATGAGATTTCCTTAGCTCAGAGGACTCCTCTACCAGGAAACAAGCTGCTCTCTATCTCTGCGATGAAAGTTATGAACATCCTGGATTATGAATCTCGCACAGTATTCCTCCAGACCGACAATGACCATTTGCTTCTCCCAAATACGCCTCTGACGACCATAAATAGTATTCGGGACATAGGAAATCTGCATATGGCTACGGAAGCGCACCGACGTGCACGGATGGCAGCTGGATTGGCTCCCCTGGGTCACATCCCTCTTGACTGAAATGTTCGACCTCGGCGCACGATGGATGAAGACAGAACCGAGAGAATGGAAGAGGAAGAGGTATATGAAAGAGGCCCAGATAAAGACGACGACGAAGAAGAAGAAGAAGAAGAAGAAGAAGAAGAAGAAGAAGAAGAAGAAGAAGAAGAAGAAGAAGAAGAAGAAGAAGAAAGCCCCAGAGATCGGCCCGAGACGTCAAGACAGGCCGAAAGTAGACATGCCCCATCGCGTCCAATACTAAGGGAGGAGTTCGTAACCTTCCGAGAGGAGTTCGTAGCCTTCCGAGAGGAGTTCGTAGCCATCCGAGAGGAGACTAGAGAGAAGTGAGAGGAAGCTATACAGGAGCAGAACGAGATGTTGTCTCTTTTGAGACAAATGCACGAGTGGCATGTCCAGCAAGGCCACTTCCCTCCGCCCCACCAGTAGAACCGGTCGTAAGTATTTCTTGACCAATGAAATTCTTTTATTTAATTACTATACCCCCTTCGTGCGTATATTCTTTAATTCAAGTTTGGGGGGTTGGTCAAGAAATACTTCGTTACTGTTGTTTTATTTGTTTTTGGATATTATTTTGCTTGTTTGTTTATTTCTGCTTGTTTTTGTCGGATTTTTATTATGTGTTTTTATAAACTTTTGGTGTGTTTTGAGTATCTTGCATTTTTGATAAATACTTGGAAGAATGAACTCTTTTCTTGGATGCCTCTCGATTTATTTCGTTATTTTGATATACAAATCGAGGATAATTTTAAGAGGAAAATTGTTGATAATCAAAGTGGGTGTGAAATTGAATAAAGAGTCTAATCTTGGAGGTATGAATAAATCTACTTGGGAGCTTTTGAGCCTTTGTGCATTTTCAAATATGCAAGTTTCATTGTCGAGTGTTTCATTCATGATTTAAGACTCTAGAACTTGCCTTTGTATCTATTTCGAAACTACTAGTGTGTGTGCAATTGAGTGAAAATGATTTTAGGCGTCTTCGACCTTAACCCTTCATTTCAACAATTGATTATTCCTTAATTAAACCCAATTGGGCTCATTGTCTATTTCATTGTCAACCACATATTGAGCTTCCATTTGCTATAATCCTTTGACCCATACTTGAACGATTGGAAATTATTTTTGACAAGGATACAAATATTGTGGTGACATTGGGTGATATATACTGTTGGTAGTGTTGAAATGGAGAAAATAATTACTCCGCTATTTTTGGAAACTTAGTAGCCGGGTGTATTCATGTGACCCATGTTTACATTCGCGTAAAACAGTTACCTTAGATGTGAGTATGCTTGGAAGCAGTTGTGTATGTTTTGATCCTAGTAACCGGGTGTATTCATGTGACCCATCGTTTACATTTGCATGAAACAGATCCTAAAACAACCCAAGCCAAAAAAAATCGGAGCAATAAGGAGGGCTTAAGGCTGCGTTTCTCATTTTCATAAGTGATTGTTGCAAGTGTTACATAGTTAAGGGGTTGAAAGAAGCAAAACTTCAAAAATCTTGAGCTTCTAAGCAATTATGGTGATTTAGTTCTAAATTGCTCAAGTAAAATCACTTTAGCCATATTTATCCCACCCCGACCCAAGCCTACATTACAGCCGAGTAAAGTCCTTTTTGATTCACAATTTTGCATACACAAAACAGTGGTAGAGATGTAGACGATTGGCAAGCCTATGGGGTTCCTTATTTTATTGAATGAGTTCCGAGCATATATGTATCCCTATATCACTTTGAGATGAGTGAATACACTTGACCGATGAGGTTTATATTTGCCAAGTATTGACTATGATGTTAAGGAAGCACCCCGGAGATTTGAAAACTTTGAAGAATTCAACTTATTTTACTTGAAGCGTATTGATGAAATTTTCGAAGAGGTCCTTTGAGGTATGTTGAGAGAGGAGTTCCCCTTGTGAGTGGTTATATTAATGTGCAGTGCTCGGGAAGATCAAAGTTTAAGTTTGGGGGGATTTATGAGTCGATTCTTGATCCACTCATTCTATTCTATTGAGTCGTGTTTTTGTTTGCTTTTTAGTGTTTTTGTTCTCTTTTATGCGTGGTATGTTGTGTTTTAATTTATAGGTAGTTGAGCGAAGATTGTGGTGAAATATGCGCTTTCATAGCCAATATTGGAGTTTATGACGATCAAGAGCAAAAACGGGGCCTATATCGGTCGTATTTTCTAAATTCAAAATCATCACTCCGAATTGGGATGTGTTCTCCATTGATATATATTCCTCGTGAAATTAGTTTCGAAATGGTATATCATACGCTAAATTCCAAGGTGTATTGTTACAAGAACGAAGGATCAAGCCGGAGAAGACCAAAAACCGGAATCAAAATAAGAAGAAACGACCCGGGCCGCGTCAGGCAACTCGACCGTGTCAGGACACGGCTGGGTCTCGTTCCAGTGAGATTTTCACATTCTGGAAGAATACAACATGGCCGTGTCACAGGACATGGCCGAGTCACGATCCAGTCGAATTTCACTTTCTGAAGGAGTACAACACGGGCCGTGTCATATGACACGGCCGGGTCCGGCGGACAGTGCACTTTTTGCCATTTCCAGGACAGTATGACATGGGCCGTGTCATTTGACACTCGTCGTGTCACTTTTCGGTGCAAGTCCATTTCGTTGACATTTTTACACGATTTGGAGCACTTTTCTTGTTTTTTTGGCTTTATAAAAAGGTGTTGGAGACCTTAGGAGATATATTCTGATCTTGTATAAGATATTGTGTGGAAAAACACATGATTGAGGGAGAGAAACACCAAAATAGGGAGGAAGGAGAGATTTTTCATCATCTTCTTTGTATGTTCATCTTGAAGAAGAATACATTTGTGAGTGAATATAATTCCTTGTATCATTTTGTTGTGAGTTCTTGAAGGAAGATCATCAAACCTTCATCGGGAATTCAATTTCGGCTTTTACAAGGGAAGTTTCTACCATGTTTTCTTTTACGATTTTCATTATTATTGTTGAAATAATCATAAGTAGCTAATCTTTTCATATGGGTTTTTAGATTGAGCCACACACATGTTGTCGATTGTTAGTTTCAATTGATTTTCCGAGTAGAGTTTGGATTGTTCCTCTTTGTTTGTTCTTCGCATAAGAACTTTTGATTTAGATTATCAAACCTATTTCATAGTTGTTATTATTATTCAAAATCGAGGGTTTTTGTCGGTGTTCGCCATCAAACGACCCGATAGAAGTGATTGTGAATGTTCTAAACCTTTTTCTGCGATCTTTTAGCGAATTACCCCATCAAAGGTATTAGCTAGTCGATTGTTAGTATATATTCTCCCCATCAAAGGAGTGTCTCTTATTTTCGTAAAGAACAATCGCGATTTTTAGAATTACTGCCATCAAATGGATTTCTTTTAATCGTGAGCAATCGATAATTCCAAACCTTATTTCTTTGAGTATCGGAACTAATAATTGATTACATATGTGTCGGTGATTCTAAACTCCCATATCATTCTCACAATTGTAATCTCTTAATTATCCAACCTTTAATTCGGTGTTTTTAACGCTTCGATTAATTTAATTGTCCGCACTTGTTTTACAGACTTCCATCCTATCAAATCTTTGGTGTATTTTACTTTATTGTACTTTTGTTAATTCGACTATTTGCCGAACATTATCAAAATTCAAACTGTTTCCAACTCCTTGTGAGATCGACCTTGGAGTTACTTGCTGCTTCCTACAAAAGCGATTCGTACACTTGCGAGTTTTTAATTTGTTCATCAACGCTATAATGAAATCTCGATCTCATGCCTTAGGAATTCCTGCTGAAGTTCCTTCTGAACAGTTAAACGAGCAAGCATTTGCTCCTCAACGGACTTACGGCTCAAGGCATCGGCGACAACATTCGCCTTACCCGGGTGGTATTGAATCTCAATATCATAATCTTTAATCAGTTCTAACCACCGTCTTTGTTGCATATTTAACTCCTTCTGAGTAAATATATACTTTAAACTCTTATGATCTGTGAAAATCTGACAGGTGTTGCCATAAAGATAATGACGCCAAATCTTCAGCACAAATACCACGGCTGCTAGCTCCAGGTCATGGGTTGGATAGTTGACCTCATAAGGTCTCAGTTGCCACGAAACATAGGCAATCACTTTCCCATTCTGCATTAATACACATCCGTCCCTTTTGGTAAGGAAAGGAAAGGCGCTGAGATTAAACGACTCTTGAGCTCCTCAAAACTCCGTTGACACGCGTCAGACCACGTGTATTTCTTATCCTTCCGCAAAAGGTTCGTCATAGGTTGAGCAATTTTAGAAAATCCCTCCACAAATCGCCGGTAATAGCCTGCTAATCCGAGAAAGCTTCGGATATCCTTAACATTCTTCGGAGGTTGCCAATCTCGGATAGCCTCCATATTCTGAGGGTCGACACGTACTCCGTATGATGAAATCACATGTTCGAGAAATGTCACCTTGAACATCCAAAACTCACATTTGGAAAACTTTTCATAGAGTTGCTATCGTCTCAACACGTCGAGAACCTAATGAAGGTGAAATTCGTGCTCCTCTCGCTCACGAGAATAAATCAAAATGTCCTCTATGAAACAACCACGAACTGATCTAAATAGTCAATGAAAACTTGGTTCTTCAACTCCATGAATACAGCAGGTGCATTAGTTAACCCAAACGGCATCACCACAAACTCGTAATGCTCATAGCGTGTTCAAAATGCCGTTCTTGCGATATTCGACTCTCGAATTCGCAACTGATGATACCCATATCTCAAATATATCTTGGAAAATACTGAAGCTCCTTGAAGTTGATCCAAGAGATCATCGATGCGGGGTAGGGGATATTTATTCTTAATCGTCACCCTGGTCAGCTCTCGATAATCAATGCACAAGCGAAAAGAACCATCCTTCTTCTTGACAAATAACACTGGTGCTCCCCATGGAGACGCACTCGATCGGATATAACCCTTCTCGGTCAATTCCTCCAGTTGATTCTTCAATTCCTGCATTTCGGTTGGGGCCAAACGATATGGTGCTTTTGATATTGGATATGTACTAGGCTCCAACTCTATCGTGAATTCCACATCTCTCTGTGGAGGTAAACTAGGTAACTCATCTGGAAATACATCGGCATATTCTCTCACTACAGGAATATCCGCCAACATCACTGATGATTTCTCGGTCTTGGTCATATAGCACCAATAACCTACACACCCCTGATTGAGTAACTTCACTGCCTTCATCATATTAATAACTTTTCCGGAATGGCTGGGGTTACCCCCTTGAAATACACACTCGACTCCATCGTCTGAAATGATAGTGACCATACGCTTACGAACATTGAGGATGGCATCATGACGGTCCATCCAATCAATACCCAAAATAACATCATCTCTAGGTAAATCTACCACGATCAGGTCCGCCAATCAAACACGGCCATTAAGCTGAATCGGACAATTCTTAACTTCACGATCTCCGATAATTCTTCTACCGTCTGATAGACCAATGATATAAGGTTCACAACTAGTAGCACTATCCAGGTGAAGTCTACTCAAGCATGACTCGGAAATGAATGAATGCAATGCACCAGTATAAAAAAGGGTACACACAGGTTGAGATAAAATTTCGAGTGTACTTGAGATCATTCGGGCCTCCGAATCGTCGGCTCTCTTCATCTCATAAATTCGGGGCTTGCTAGTCCCTGCATCGGATGCTCCTGATCGATGTTAAGGCCAATATGTTGGAGCAAAGCGGTCCCTCCATGAAACGAGCTCGCCCAAGTGTCCAAAACAAGAATAAAGGGAAGCAACCAGTCAAGAAGTTTGATGGTGATTGCTTCAACTGTGGCAAACATGGGCACGCGGCGAAGGACTACCGGAAGCCGAAGGCCAACAAGAAGAAGAAATATGTTACCAGCATCGCTGAGATGCTAATGAAAATGCTACTGCTTCCTCTTATTTGACCGAGTGTTCTGATTTATGGCATTGTAGATTAGGTCATGTGAATCTAAATGCTATAAAAAGTTTAGTAAACTTAGATTTACTGAAATTAAATGAAGTCAATACTCAAAACAAATGTGAGATTTGTGTTGAAGCAAAAATGACGAAGCTTCCATTTTATTCGGTAAAACGGAATACAAAACCCCTTGAATTAATTCACACAGACGTGTGTGATTTAAAATTTGTGCAAACTAGAGGTGGTAAGAAGTACTTTATCACTTTCATCGATGACTGCACAAGATATTGTTATCTTTAAACTTGGGTTTTGGTTGATTTACCTGAAGGTTGTAAACTTGGGGGTGTTAGAAGCTTGCGTTGTGAACAAATTGAGTCATTACACGAGCAATCCAAGCAAAGAGTATTCGAAAGCTCTTGTTAGATTTTTGAGGTACTTAAAGTATACTCAAAATCTTGGGTTAGAGTATTAGAGATACCTCCGGTACTTGAAGGGTACTGTGATGCAAACTGGATACTTGATACGAAAAGTTCATTTTCTACAAATGGTTACGTGCTTACCATTGGGGGTGGAGTTGTCTCATAGATGTCTATGAAACAAATGTGTATAGCTCGATCTACCATGGAATCGGAATTCATAGCTTTGGACAAAGCTGGTGAAGAAGCCGAGTGGCTCAGAAACTTTCTACAAGATATTCCATGTTGGTCAAAGTCAGTGCCTGCAGTGATGATACACTGTGATAGCCAAGCTGCTATTGGTAGGGCGAGAAATAACGTGTTTAATGGAAAGTCTCGACATATTCGTCGACACCATAATACCGTGAGCCATTTGATCAAAACTGGGATTATCTCTACTGACTATATGAGGTCATTGAATAATCTAGCGGATCCGCTAACCAAAGGGTTAAACCATGATCAAATGAATAAATTGCTATAGGAAATGGGTTTAAAATCCACAAATTGAGAATTATCATAGTGGTAACCCAACCAAGATGACTGGAGACCCCAAGAACTTGGTTCAATGGGAGAACTAAGCTATGAGAGTTCGTGTGAAACACTCATCTAATTTTATTCCCTATAGAGCAATTGAGTGTTGAAAACTTGCCTAGTGGTGAGGTTAAGTCTATGACTTTTAATGATTCCTAAATACCTCGAGGAGGTTGAGTATGGAAAGATACTCAGTAAAGAATCACCTATATAAGTGAGGTGTCCAAGGCCCGCAAAGGACACAAAACGTGAGAACGGATGAGGTTGAGGTATTCAAGTGTTAGCACCATTGTCTTGGTACACGCCGTGGAGGAATAGTTCAAAGCATCATGCCACTAATCCGCCTGTGTTGTAACACCCCCAAGATATTCGAGGTGTATTACAGTGTCGTAGACCCCTACGTGGGATCCACCAGGCTAAACAAGAAAAACCCCACTCGACTAACCATCTCGGTTAGCGAATAAACATACATTACCAATACGAACATATAATGACACGCCCGGTGCAACCGGCATAATAAACATCAACCGACAAATATAGAAATTTTGATGAATACAATGTTGGAGCGAAATCGGTATATGCGCCATTGTGCGGAAGCGTAAATATAAAGTGCGGAAATTAAACGACACATAGATTTATAGAGGTTCGGCTATAATCGAGCCTACGTCCTCTCTCGGTATCTTTTTCTATAGGATAAAGATCAAAACCTCTACACCTCTCTTCAATTGGTCGAGGGATAACCGTTACAATCACGTCTTCTATGGGTCCGTGATAAACCACTTGTACTTGTCTTTGTCTCGGTCCAAGGTAAACCATTTTCCTTTTCTATTAGACAAGGAATCAACCGCTCTAGCTTTCTATCGGTACTAGATAAACCTCACTAGATAGCAATTGTGATTATAATAATGCCGGATCCTTGATCCTAATAACACCGAATCCAATCGTATCTTTTCTTTTACCTATCGTGTATGTGTTGAATGTATAAACATTCAAACTATCAATATAAGCTCAATATCACAACAACAATATAATGAATATGAATCTCAGATCAATGAATGTTTTGCTTGAAGTTGTTGTCTGGAATAATACCAAGGATATGGTATTTATAAACTTCATCAACCAAACTAGCCGTTGCCTCTTCAGACTGCATTATGGTCGCTGTCTTCATTCACCTACGTACGCTAAACGTATTACGTACGTTAAGCCTTGCTTGCTACGTACGTTATCAATACAGCAGATCAGTCCAGTAGCATTCGTTTTATGTGTTATGTACGTTACCCATTATCCATTACGTATGTTAACTTTTGTCAACATATCCATTGCTTGATGACCTATCTCATGACATCATCTCCAACGTTCATCTCGTTTAAACTCAGAAACACTTGGTTACGTACGTTATTAATATCATATTACTTACGTTATTGTCGTCCACTTAGGTACGCTATGCAATCTTCATTGCGTACGTTATGCATGTTCAGAACACCTTTTTGCGACTTCGATTTCTTCGATGCTTTGCTTCGCCTCTTTGATGTTTTGTTTTTTGTAACAACTTAATCATCAAAACACTATTAAAGCATGTATGGAATAAAATGTTCCAGCATACAAACCACAAACCGAAGGGAAAAGCCTAAGTACTCGCGAGTACATTCTATAAGTTTACAATTTGGAAAACAACCAAGTTGAAGAGACAACATAAATAAGGATACCCCAATGCACACGTCAATGACCCTGGCCATCATATTCGTACTGTCCCAGCGCCCGCTCGTCCGGCTGAACATAACCTGAAATTCATGAAACGAATTTCCCCAATAAAGGTCCCCAACGAGGTTAGAAATTACGCTAGTACAAGTAACCAAATGATCAACTTACCCCTTACACATATAGTCAATGCATGCAATTATGAAAACATCGGTTGAAACACACATTTCCAGAAATGCCAATAATCCAAAACACATTTATAAAAAGCACCACAATTAACCGCCGATCCACGTCTCTTTGGACCCCTACCGAGACCCCATCGGATCTAACCCGTAGTGGTTAAAAGCAAGCTCGTCGATCCACATCTCTGTGGTGTAATATCCGATAGAAATTCTTACCTACTGTTGTATTATTCGGATAATTCAATATTGTTGTTAGTCTTGCTGCATTTGTTTAATGTTTATTGATGGTGGAATATATCATAATAGACTTGAATACAACTATTATTAACACTATGATTGACTTCTCAACGTTGTATAGATAAGTGCATTTTTGGGCTAGTAATTCAGTGCTTAACGTATGCTAACCCTCTAGCATAACGTACGCTATATTGTGGGATTTACGTACGTAAGGAGTTGCTGTTTACGTACGTAAGACTTTTAGTCTTATCCGATCTCAACTTTCGGCGTGTGGGGTCGGGCGTGATTCGAATATCTGATCTTTTGGAGTAGCCTAGTTGACCTACATTATGTATGTAATTCTCCAAGCAATAACGTACGTAATGATGTTCGTATTTTAGTCCAATAGCCTCTGGAACTAGCTTACGTATGTAACACTTTTGGTGTAGCGTACGTAAAGATGCTAACGTACGTTATCCTTTTGTGTATAATGTACCTAACGAACTGTGCTGTTATAAAAAGGCAACTTGTGTCATTCATTTTGCACTTCGAAACCCCGATTTTTCACCCCTATAATCATCCCCCTGCCTCTCTAGATCAATTCTACCTTCTTCCAACTTGTGTTTGAGCTTTGCATTTTGATTTGGAGCTTGTTGATTGGAAGTTTGGAGTCATTCTTGAAGCTTAGAGTGTGTTCTTGTGGTTTTGTGTATTGTTCTTCATTTCTGAATGTATGTTATACGATTTCACCCTATAATCTCATAGTTATACTGATAGTGATAAAGTATACTTCACCTAATGTTGAACTAATCAAGCTAAACATGTTTGTAGTTAAGCATTTAACAACTTAATGATGAATATGGTGATTAAGGGATTGATATGATGTATTCTTGATGTCTTAAATGGTAGTAATCATGTTTAGTAGAAACACACTCTTCTTGCTGGACTTTTAACATCACTAAAACAATAATGATCCTTAGTTCCATTGTAGATAGGTTGATTTGTAGGATTGTTATCATTATATTGAATCGAACCATCATGTTTAGAAAGATTCTAAGCTAAATGAACTTAGGATTTTCATGTGATTTGGTTGAACCTTGAATCATATAAACATAAGATTATAGTTCAGAGGTGTTTAATTCACCTTAATGATGATATTGTGATGATCTTGTGAAGAATAAATCAACTATATCGTTAATCTAACTAGGTGAACTCATAACTGATGAACATAGTAATAACTTTACAAACTCATGATTTGTTCGAAGAATGATAATCGTTGAGTAACCTTCACTTTGATCAATGTTTTATGAAACGTAGTTGTTTGGATTATATCGTTCAAAATATTGATGTTGTTTTTAAGAAATTCTATCGGCATATCAATTTTAGCAAAGTTCTCCTTGATGGTTGTTTTTGATAAATTCTCAACCGTTTGATAACACCTTGAATGATAACCGATGATGAGTATAAATTGAAGTTAGTATGAATCCTTGAAATGGAATCAGGATACAAAGATAGTTGAACTAAGCAAATTAAATTTAGGATATCGATTCGCTGAACTAGATATCGATAGTTATGAGAATGTGTTATTGAATGGATTGTATCCCTTACAAGGTTGATTTTTCGAGTAACCGATATTAAGTCGAGGACTGTTGGTTCGTTCGACAAGGAAGGACTATTCTCGTCTCCGTATTGAGGCAAGTTATCTTGCTTAGTTATAATGATGTTTGGATTCTTGTGATGATTATGCGTTTCATGTATATGAAACATTTATACATTTGTGACCCGTGATTTGATATTATTCTTGATGATGTTTCTTTTTCATCGGGGAATCGCATTCCCAAGTTCATCACTTTTTGAACTGTTGATATCATTGATCCTTATTGTCATTTCGGTGAGTTTCTTGATCCTTAATCGGATATGTGATTTATTGAATTCGTTGTCATGTTGTATCGTGACATATCCGGAATCATATCTGCGTTCCGATTGGTTATTGTGTAGGATTTTTAGCCAGGCACATATATAGTCATGCGTGGATGTTTCCGTATTGGACTGTGCACACGAGACGTAGTTCGTGAGGCTAATTAGGTACATTGTCCGATGTATATCCTGGATTCCGTATACGGGGTGGACATGTGCACTGACACATTTATGGATCAGGCGTACTGTGATGTCCATCTTGAGCCGTAATATTTTTGGTCGTTCATAGTCCATTTATATATTTGGATGTGTTCGACATTTTGTGACTAATCGTTCAAACGCCCGAGGGGTATGTTCATTAGTCGGGTTGTTTTCCTTGAAATCTAATATATGTGAATTGTATAATATCTTGAGAAACCATTTATCATGTATATCTGACCCTGTGTTGGGCGAAATACTTGTGTTGTATATTAGGTCGATGTAAAGGCAAGGCACGGGAAGATCATGGTGACGGCGAAGGGTTCGAAAGATACTAGTTCGGGGGGCCCAAGTCTTTTAATGTCCGGTTTTGTTCAAACTGTGTAATGTTATCTTTCCGCTTTATTTTAAACTTGTGGACTATTGTATTGTTATTTAAAGTATATTCCGTCTCCATATGGATTATACTCGTATTTCGGATCCTGTGTGTAATAAGGCCGTTGGTCATACTGCTGTAAACTCCTAATCGGAGTAAGTACTATGTAATTTGGTTCGGTATCACAAGTATTGCGTATTTAATCTTTAATTTGGGTATCACCTGGTGGGTCCCAGTGTGGGGTCCACGGAACTGTAATGGCCGCCTTTTTAGGGTGTTACAGAAGATGGTATCAGAGAGTCGATTTTTTTTGGAGTCATTAGGGAATGAACTAGTGTCAAGAGACCTTCGTGTCATGTGTGACCTGTGCAAGCTCCTGATCTTACGAGCCAAATACGGTATGTACTCTATGAGCCATGATTTAATTACTCGCATGATATTGATATTGGAATGGATCTCCTTGTTGATCTTGTTATTTTCGAGGATTTGTGGCAGGATTTATCTGATTGATAATTCGAGGTAAATTCTGGATTGATTATATGATTGAAATTGTTCGACTCAATGTCGATATGATATTCTGTGTGACACCCGTAGTGTCGATAATTCATTGTGAACTGTTTTCTTGAATATGTAATTCCTTGTTGCTATTAACTTAGCATGAATTTTAATTGGTATCATGCACTGTACTTATGGTTATCATTATGAATTGACTCTTTCAGTATGGAAAGAAATCTGAGAGGCCGTGGCAGGGGGGACGAGGCCGCGGAAGGGGCCGAATCCCGATACCACGAGCCAACTCCGCAGGCAGTGATTCGCCTTCTAGGGACCAATCGCACCACACTGGGCGCGAGGATGTGCATGTCGATACTTACGCGGTGATGCAGGGCATGATGGCTCAGATTACCCAGATGGGTCAGTTAATGGAGGCTATGCAAAGAGCTACTACTGACCAGCAACAGGGGCCACCCTCCTGTACATGGCGGACCGGTGAGTCGGATCATCAGCGACATCTCTCGCCAGCGACCCCCGACTTTTGAAGGCTCCTCTGAGCCTGTTGATATCGTGCATTGGATTGAACACTTCGAGAAATTATTCGATATGGTAGACTGTCCAGCAGATAATCGCGTCTCCATAGCAGCTTACTACCTTGGCAAGGGTGCCCACACCTGGTGGCTTTCGGTGAGGCCAGCTGGTGGTGTATGTATTTGGGAGGAATTTAAAAATCTCATGCTACATCCTTACTATCCGGGTCCTCTCCGCGAGGCCAAACTGTCAGAACTGCTGAATCCAGACCCGTCCGAAGATGATGATGTACTATCTGTTGTCGAAAAATTCCAGGCACTTCTTCCTTTTTACGCGACGATTGTCCGAACGGAGGCCAATAAGATTAAATATTTTCTCAAGAGGCTTAAACCCCGAATGAGAATACAACTGCTGAATCACCACTGTACGACCCTACCGGAGTTCATCGAGAAAGCTCTGGAGTACGAATTGACCGTGAAAGAAATTTCCAAGAAGCAACCGCAGTCCAACAACAAGAAATTCAGGAACCAGAACCACAATGACAGCAACCGTGGAACATTCAAGAGGCCCCAACCAGTGCCAAATCCTTCTGAACGGCAACGCATGGCGTCGAAGCCAACTGTATCACAACCTCGAGTGGTCAGCCTATCTGTTGTGTGCTATAACTATGGAGACCAGGGGAACATCAATTCTAAATCCTGAGGCGGCCGTTGCATGCCATACTTGTGGGAAGTATGGACATCATGCTCGGTATTGTAGGAGTGGACCTAGACGTACTTCAACAGCACCTCATGCTCCAGTTTAGTCTTCTGTCCAGTACCGTGTACCTCGTCTGCTTCTTATCAAACTACCGGGGCAAACAGAGGAATGGGCTGTGGAAATCAAGCTGGTGCATCTAGTACCGGGGCTGCAAAACCCAGAGTCTACGAGATGAAGAAGGTCGGTGATCCCGAAGCCAGCATGATTGCAGGTACTCTCGAGATCCGATCTCAGCCTGTCTGTGTTCTTTTTGATACTGGTGCTTCACACTCCTTTTTATCTGCTTCTTGTTTGAGTCGTTTGCAATTAGATCACGTTACCAATTGTAAACCTTATATAATTGGTCTACTCGATGGTAGAAGAATTGTTGGGAATCGTGAAGTGCAAGACTGTCTGATTCGCATGAACGACCGTAAGTGGTTGTCGAATTTAATTTTGGTCGATTTACCTAAAGATAATGTGATCTTGGGTATCGATTGGATGGATCGTCATGATGCCAAACATAGTGTCCACAAGCGAACAGTGACCGTCACATCTGACGATGGTGTTGAGTGTACTTTTCAGGGTGACAATCCCAGCCGTTCCAGGAGAGTCTTCAGCACTATGAAAGCAGTAAAACTGCTTAATCAGGGGTGTATTGGCTATTGGTGTTTCATGACCAAAACAGCGGATCGACCAGTCAAATTGGCCGATATTCCGGTAGTCCGAGACTACCAAGACGTGTTTCCAAATGAGTTGCTAGGCTTACCTCCACATCGTGATGTAGAATTCAATATTTAATTAGAGCCAGGTACGTCCCCGCTTTCGAAAGCACCGTATCGTATGGCTCCGACTGAGATGCAGGATTTGAAGAAACATCTTGAGGATTTGATGGAGAAGGGCTATATTCGACCTAGTGGATCCCTTTGGGAGCACAAGTGCTATTTGTACGGAAGAAAGATGGATCTCTGCGTCTGTGTATTGATTATCGTGAGCTAAACAGGATGACCATTAAAAACAAATATCCATTGCCGCGTATTGATGATTTATTGTATCAGCTTCAGGGGGCTGCTGTGTTTTCTAAGATCGACTTGAGGTCCGGTTACCATCAGCTGAGGATTCGTGAGTCTCACATTTCGAAGACCGCTTTTCGTACTCGCTATGGGCATTATGAGTTCGTAGTGATGCCTTTTGGACTGACTAATGCACCGGCAGTATTCATGGAGTTGATGAATCGGGTATTTATTAATTATCTAGATCAATTTGTGGTCGTTTTTATCGATGACATTCTGATTTATTCTCATGACCATGAAGACCATGAGCGTCATCTCCATCAGTTTCTCGAGGCGTTAAGACGGGAGCAGCTTTATGGAAAATTTTCTTAATGTGAGTTCTGGATGCGTGAAGTTATCTTTCTCGGACATGTCATATCAGCTGATGGGGTGCGAGTAGACCCACAGAAGACAGAAGCTATCCGAGACTGGCTACTACCAAAGAACGTGAAGGAAGTACGCAGTTTCTTGGGACTAGCAGGTTATTACCGACGGTTCGTGGAAGGTTTTTCCAAGATTGCGCAACCAATGACTAACCTGTTAAGGAGGGATAAGAAGTATTTATGGTCAGAAGCATGTCATTGGAGTTTTGATGAACTCAAGAGTCGGTTGATCTCAGCACCTATTTTGGTCCTACCGAAAGGAACGGAAGGATTTGTGGTGTATAGTGATGCGTCTAAACAGGGCCTTGGATGTGTACTAATGCAGAACGGGAAGGTGATCTCCTATGCATCAAGGCAGCTACGACCGTACGAGGTCAACTACCCCACACATGATTTGGAACTTGCAGCTGTGGTGTTTGCTTTAAAAATCTGGCGTCACTATCTGTATGGAGTTACCCGTCAGATTCTTACCTATCACAAGAGACTGGAGTACATTTTTACTCAGAAGGAGTTAAACATAAGGCAGAGAAGGTGGCTAGAACTCATCAAAGATTATGATATCGAGATCCTTTATCATCCGGGCAAAGCAAATGTAGTTGTCGACGCATTGAGTCATAAAACAGTATAGGAGCAGATGATTGCCCGCTTGACAGTTCAGAGAGAATTGCAGTTAGAGTTGGTGAGGCCAGAAATAGAAGTCTGGTTATAGCGTATTCAAGGACAACTCTGCACACTTGAGATTTCATCGTCCCTTGAGGATATAATTAGATCGAATCAGGTTACAAACCCATTTTTATCTCGAGTTCGGGATGAAGTAACTCAAGGGAAAGCCCCTGGCTTTGTGATCCATGAGGATGGATTGATACGCTTTAGGAATCGGGTTTGTGTACCCACAGACGATGAATTGAGAAACTCTATCCTAAGAGAAGCTCATGCTACCCCGTACTCCATTCACCCGGGGTCTAGCAAAATGTATAAGGATTTGAAGCAATATTATTGGTGGGGAAGTATGAAACGTGAAGTTGAAGAATTCGTTTTGAGGTGTTTAACCTGTCGACAGGTTAAGATTGAGCATCAATGACCCGCAGGGATGCTGAAACCGCTCCCGATTCCTGAGTGGAAATGGGAGGACATATCGATGGATTTTATCACTAGCTTACCGACTAGTCATCGAGGGATGAATACGATTTGGGTGATTGTGGACCGCCTGACCAAATCAGACCACTTTGTGGAGATAAAAGACACATGGGGACCCGATAAATTGGCCCAGCTATTTATCAAAGCAATCGTAAGGTTACATGGTACCCCTAAGAGTACTGTATCAGATCGTGACGGGCGTTTTGTGTCACATTTCTGGAAAGCAATTCATTGTGCGATGGGTATGCAATTGAACATCAGCATGGCTTTTCATCCACAGACTGATGGTCAGACTGAGAGGACTATCCAGACTCTAGAGGATATGTTGAGGGCGTGCGTTCTTGATTAGAAGGATGACTAGGAGGCCCAACTACCTTTGGTGGAATTCACTTATAATAATAGCTAGCACGCTTCGATTCAGATGGCACCTTATGAAGCATTGTATGGCCGTCGTTGTATATCCCTTCTGTGTTGGGATGATCTGTCTGAATCATTGGGTATGGAATGTTGTTAGCAGCCCGTGAGAAGATTGCTCTGATTAGGAGGCGTTTGTTGACGGCTCAAAGCCAACAGAAGTCTTACGCAGACAACCGTCGATGACCACTTGAGTTCGAGGTCGGTGACCATGTACTAATGAAGGTGTCCCCTACTCGAGGTGTTTTTCGTTTTGGGAAGAGAGGCAAGCTGAGTCCGAGATATGTCGGGCCGTTTGAGGTTTTGGAACGAGTAGGCGATCTAATGAGCTCTGATCCGGATTCATAATGTGTTCCATGCTTCCCAGTTAAGGAAATATGTTGCTGATCCGAGTCATATACTTCAGTTCGATGAGGTCGATATAGCGGAGGATCATTCGTACGAAAAGCACCCCATACGAATACTTGACAGGAGGATCAAACAATTGTGGAACAAGACGATTTTCTTACTGAAGGTTCAGTGGTCATGACACGGAGTCGAGGAGGTCACGTGGGAGATGGAGAGCAGCATGCAAGAGAGGTATCCCGAATTGTTCCCCTTAATTTCGAGGACGGAACTCCTTTTAAGGGGGGGAATATGTAATATCCGACGGAAATTCTTACCTACTGTTGTATTATTCAGATAATTCAATACTGTTGTTAGTCTTGTTGCATTTGTTTAATGTTTATTGATAGTGGAATATATCATAATAGACTTGAATACAACTATCATCACTATGATTGACTTCTCAACGTTGTATAGATAAGTGCATTTTTGGGCTAGTAAATATGTGTTGAATGTACGCTAACCCTCTAGCATAACGTATGCTATATTGTGGGATTTACGTACGTAAGGAGTTGTTGTTTACGTACGTAAGACTTGTAGTCTTATCCGATCTCAACTTTCAGCGTGTGGGGTAGGGCGTGATTCGAATATCTGATCTTTTGGAGCAGCCTAGTTGACCTATATTACATACGTAATGCTCCAAGCAATAACGTATGTAATGATGTCCGTATTTTAGTCTAGTAGCCTCTGGAACTAGCTTACATACGTAACACTTTTGGTGTAGCATACGTAAAGATGCTAACGTACATTATCCTATTGTGTATAACGTACGTAACGAACTGTGCTGTTATAAAAAGACAACTTGTGTCTTTCATTTTGCACATCCAAACTCGGATTTTTCACCCCTATAATCATCCTCCTGCCTCTCTAGATCAATTCTACCTTGTTCCAACTTGTGTTTGAGCTTTGTATTTTGATTTGGAGCTTGTTGATTGGAAATTTGGAGTCATTCTTGAAGCTTAGAGTGTGTTCTTGTGGTTTGGTGTATTATTCTTCATTTCTGAAGGTATGTTATATGATTTCACCCTATAATCTCATAGTTATACTGTTAGTGATAAAGTATACTTCACCTAATGTTGAATTAATCAAGCTAAACATGTTTGTAGTTAAGATTTTAACAACTTAATGATGAATATGATGATTAAGGGTTTGATATGATGTATTCTTGATGTCTTAAATGGTAGTAATCATGTTTAGTAGAAACACACTCTTCTTGCTGGACTTTTAACATCACTAAAACAATAATGATCCTTAGTTCCATTGTAGATAGGTTGATTTGTAGGATTGTTATCATTATATTGAATTGAACCATCATGTTTAGGAAGATTCTAAACTAAATGAACTTAGGATTATCATGTGATTTGGTTGAACCTTGAATCATATCAACATAAGATTATAGTTCAGAGGTGTTTAATTCACCTTAATGATGATATCGTGATGATCTTGTGATGAATAAATCAACTATATCGTTAATCTAACTATATCGTTAATCAACTTAACTGATGAAAATAGTAATAACTTTACAAACTCGTGATTCGTTCGAACAATGATAATCGCTGAGTAACCTTCACTTTGATCAATGTTTTATGAAACGTAGTTGTTTGGATTATATCGTTCAAAATATTGATGTTGTTTTTAAGAAATTCTATCGGCATATCAATTTTAGCAAAGTTCTCCTTGATGGTTGTTTTTGATAAATTCTCATCCATTTGAACCATACGAATAATCGAGAACAACTTGAATGATAACCGATGATGAGTATAAATTGAAGTTAGTATGAATCCTTGAAATGGAATTAGGATACAAAGATAGTTGAACTAAGCAAATTGAATTTAGGATATCGATTCGCCGAACTAGATATCGATAGTTATGAGAATGTATTATTGAATGGATTGTATCCCTTACAAGGTTGATTGCTCGAGTAACCGATATTAAGTCGAGGACCGTTCGTTCGTTCAACAAGGAAGGACTATTCTCATCTCCGTATTGAGGCAAGTTATCTTGCTTGGTTATAATGATGTTTGGATTCTTGTGATGATTATGCGTTTCATGCATATGAAACATTTATACATTTGTGACCCGTGATTTGATATTATTCTTGATGTGTTTCATTTTCATCGGGGAATCGCATTCCCAAGTTCGTCACTTTTTGAACCGTTGATATCATTGATCCTTATTGTCATTTTGGTGAGTTTCTTGATCCTTAATCGGATATGTGATTTATTGAATTCATTGTCATGTTGTATCGTGACATATCCGGAATCATATCTGCGTTCCGATTAGTTATTGTGTCGGATTTTTAGCTAGGCACATATATAGTCATGCGTGGATGTTTCCGTATTGGGCTGTGCACACGAGACGTAGTTCGTGAGGCTAATTAGGTGCATTGTCCCACGTATATCCTGGATTCCGTATATGGGGTGGACATGTGCACTGACACATTTCCAGATCGGGCGTATTGTGATGTCCATCTTGAGCCGTACTGTTTTTGGTCGTTCATAGTCCATTTTTATATTTGGATGTGTTCGACGTTTTGTGACTAATCGTTCATACGCCCGAGGGGTATGTTCGTTAGTCGGGTCGTTTTCCTTGAAATCTAATATATGTCAATTGTATAATATCTTGAGAAACCATTTATCATGTATATCTGAACCTGTGTTGGGCGAAATACTTGTGTTGTATTTTAGGTCGAGGTAAAGTCAAGGCACTTGAAGATCATTGTGACGGCGAAGGGTTCGAAGGATACTAGTTCGGGGGGCCCAAGTCTTTTGTTGTCCGGTTTTGTTCGAACCCTATAATGTTATCTTTCTGTTTTATTTTAAAATTGTGGACTATTGTATTGTTATTTAAGGTATATTCCATCTCCATATGGATTATACTCATATTTCCGATCCTGTGTGTAATAAGGCCGTTGGCCATACTGCTGTAAACTCCTAACCGGAGTAAGTACTATGTAATGTGGTTCGGTATCACAAGTATTGCGTATTTAATCTTTAGTTTGGGTATCGCCTGGTGGGTCCCAGTGTGGGATCCACAGCACTGTAATGGCCGCCTTTTTGGGGTGTTACATGTGGACCCCTACCGAGACCCCGTCGGATCTAACCCGTAGTGAGCATACACACACACACCATTTCTCATGCAATACTACTATGTCAAGATTGTAAGTTCATAAGGGTAGTTGCCTCGATCGATAGACAGTGACACGAACGGAAAGGAAGAATCAAACACGACCGCTAGGAACCGACGAAACCGAACCTAACGATTCGAAGAATACAATCACAACTATTTCTAAACGAATACGGAAATGGAATACACCCGAAAACCCACCTACGATTCATGTAAGTTTGTACAAAAACAACGACGAGGACGGATCGCAACCGAATCCTCCCGATTACACAAATATAACGAAACTTACCATGAACTCGTAGGGAAATCAAGAATACCACCTAGATTAATCATATACATCATGAATTAATCAACAACACAGAACGAACCGGACAATAAATCGAAAATCCCCCAATTTTCCCAAAAGTAGGATTCTAATAGATTTTACCTTGATTCGAAGATGAACAATGGATGATTAGTGATAGATTGATGATATGATGCTTGAATATACTCCTACAATGGTGTTTGGGCAAAAATCGGACGAACCCTAGCTTTCGAGGTCCCTCCCGTCGCGAAGAGAAGTGAGAAAGGTGAGAAATGAAAAAAGATCGGCTGCTGCCAGTTTATATACTGGCAAGTGTTACGGCCGTAACATCCTTCACTTACGGCCGTAACATAAGAACATTACGGCCGTAACTGGCCCCTGGAATGAAACTGGGCAATTCAACGAAGTCGACATACGGTCGTATCAATACAAGATTACGACCGTAATCATTCATACGGCCGTAACTCTAGCATGTTACGCCCGTAACTCCTCACTGGACCAAAATGTAAGGAAACGAAGTCTTTTTACGGCCGTATAAAGGAAACCTTACGGCCGTAACTCTCGAGTACTACGGCCGTAACGTAGATGACTTACGGCCGTAACATGGCCTGTGACATCAGGCCAGAATCTGAAGGACTACTCGACGAGGAATGATCGGAAAATAGCAAGGCGTATCCACGAACAACGGATACACTCCCGACGGATTCAAGTCATAAACTAAAGATCTAAAATGAAACGTGATTCCGACTACCCGAGGGTTCGGAAATGACAAGGATAGCAATTACCCCGTAACTTTAGAAAATTACAAAATGGCCTAGACGTCCGAAAATCACGATACGATGTCGGATCAATAAATCGAAACTCACAACACGAACAACTCAACCATACGAACTCGTGCAACCAAAGAAATTACGAAATCGAACGTCCATGCAACAACACATAACATAAGACGTAATAATATCAAAACATCTCTGAAACTCGTCCAAACGGAGAAACTCCAAGATTAAAATAGATTTAAAATGTCGAAACGGTTACAAGCGAATCACTAAAACGAAAAAATACACCAAAAATGAGAATACCGGGAAAGAAAAAATGCGGATATTACATGTGTACCCAATGATGTTAACTATGGAAGGTTCAAAGCCACGAACTACATATCCTTATACTTTAACGCCTCTTGAGGACTGAGCTTGTGTCTGTACATTGCATTTGGGCTATTTTCTCTCATGTGGGGATTGTTGGAATCGTTAATGATTTTAATTTTATTTTGTAAAATTAAATATCATAGGATCGATCTACGTTCCGAGTAGATAATCGTGGTATATTCCCTTTCTCTAAACCGATTTCCGGTGAGTGAGAAATAGTGAATTAAAGTTTGTCACTTAATTGTGAATAAATGAGGGATGGCTATCCCACATTGAATAATGAGCTATCATTGTTCAAGTATATAAGGAGTTACCATTATTCATGTAATAGTTAATGGCACATGTGTATGGGCTTAAATCCCACATGCGGGTGCCGCCGCCGCCCGCTCGCCTCGCCTCGGCCGCCGCCGCCCGCCCGCCTCGCCTCGGCCGCCGCCGCCCGCCCGCCTCGCCTCGGCCGCTGCCGCGTGCCGCGAGCCGCATGCCGTGGACCTTGGACCTTGGACCTTGGCCTTGATCTTGGACTTAGACATGGATCTTGAATCTTGGCAATTGGTTTTTGGGTCTGGTCGTGGGCTAGGCCTTGGCTTGCTTAAAGCATTTTTTGGACTAGCTCAACAATGTTGTTGGGCTCATATGTGCACATAAGGATGTCCAGGTACATCCCTCAAGCGGTTAAGGAGCTGAATACAGTCCAGGTGCATCCTGACTGTTTAAATTCAGCCAAAAACGGGCAGTAACCTCCCAAATGTAATGAGAAGGAGTTAAGGCTGCCTGACTGTTCAAATTCAATAAATAACGGGCAGTAACCTCCCAGGTGTAATGAGGAGGAGTTATGGCTACATTTGAATTGTGTAACTCCAGTGTTCAATGCCGTGCAGGTGTGAGATGGCCTATAAATAGGTGCATGCTCATTGCATTCCACACACTTGCAAAAAATGAACATACACAAAATTTTCTGCATACATTTCATAAGTCGAAGCTCTGTCCTCGCCCTCGTTCTAGTTTGCCGGAGCTCGTAGGTTTGTGGTGCTATTAGCTTTGAGACGAAGCCGTTTTATCTTTGGGGACGACACGCCTAAACCGAGAGCACTACCGGGGCGTATCTCGTCTTGCGGAAAGAAGCCTTCCTCGACTCGGCTATTAGTTTTTATACAATTTTCTATTTTTTCTTGTAATTTCAATTTAGTTTCGAGTTCTGTAATTTCTTTTTTTCGTTCGATTTCTATAATTTCTGGTTTTCAAATTGTACTTTTGTTTTTCAATTATAATTTAATTTCTTCCAACAAATTTCTACGAAACAGTTTCCAACAATTCCTTTTTGGACTGCCTGCGTGGAGTCCTTTTTTATATGAATACATATTCGCCGTTACCAAAAAAAAAAAAAAAAAAAAAAAAAAAAAAAGGTGCATTACCCAGTGCAAACTTCACCTTCTTCGGCGCCGAATTTTTCCATTCTCCCAACAACAATTCATAAATCCAATTCCCAACATCCGAACATACAATGCACGTCCGAAATTCTGGAAATCATAAACACACACTAACATGCACCATACTTGAGCAGCATGAGAGAAATCAACATACACAATCGAAAACGACGAATAATTGGAACCTCGAATTCATTATTACTAGCATATTTGGTCAAGTTACAATAGGAAATTCATAAGCTGACATTATTAAAGACGTGGACAGGGAACCATCCAGATAGATCCAACAAATTCTACCCTTCATCTAATCATTTTCCTTATACAATGAAATGAATATTTTTCTGAATGGCTAATATGGGGAAAAATTCAAATATTGCCAATGGGTTAATTCATTTTTTTGGTGCCACTGATAGTACTCTAAACTAGTGTCTATGCTTCTTAGTCTTCTCAACAGAGTGGACAAAAAATAAAATAAGGCTTTAATTATCTAACCCTTCCAGCAACCATATTATTGATGAGATCGATGATATTATTTGGTTGTGGAAGAGAAGAGATTATCATCAGTTTGATAGTAAACTACGTCTCCGGAATCGTTAACATAATGGTCACTCTGAATGCTTTTCACCAAGCTAGGAATCAAGTGAACAGGAATTAGTCCTGACTTTCTGGGCTCTCTATAGTATTCTCCCAATACCCTTTTTGCTTCCCTTGTCTGCAAAGCAAACCAACCAAATAATCAAATTAATTGAGTGAGTTTATAACACCATCCCTGTATGGATATTTACCCAAAAAAAAAATGTTTTAAAGTTACAAGATTTACTTTTGAGGTTTAATTAATTCCATCCTATATTTTCCCATTCATAAGAAAAATAAAAAAGAAATTACATTTCAAAAACTTGTAGCAATAAAAGCGAAATCCCTCGCCCGGCGCCCCATCCCTACCGGCAGCAGATTGATGGAGAAATTAAATCACATGACTAACTACCACTAGGTGGGAGGAATCAGATTCCACGCCTACAAAGAGCTATCCCCACATTGAAGGGATAAAACTCTCACACTGCGACTGTCAGGACTCAAACTTGCGTTTTTATAACAATCTGCCACCCATTAACCCGTTGAAATACATCTCAAAAACTACTAGTATATCTTCTTGTTCCAACTCCTAGTGATAGTTTAATTATTTCAAACAAACAAGAATATACTTAAAAAAAGCAGGCGTATGATAATATGATCACGTGGACCTTAGGGTAGGTAGTGGAGATCTCACCGCCTCTACTAAGTGATAGTGTGGAATTTGGGGGAACAGATGGTGAATAACATGGGTCCCAATATCATGCTGTATTCTGTTAAATATTCCATAATCTCGATCTACTGTTGTTAGACCTCCCCTTAAATAACTCCATTCCTGCTCACAAACAAACGACAATATAAATATCCATCTAACAATTTCTGAAAAATTTGAAATGGCACACATTTTTATGTCAATAAATATATACGTACATAAATTATGTATATTGTGTCTGTGTGTACGTGGTATTAAAAAATTGTCACACCTTTCCACGGTACCACGGGAGCTTCCTATCATGACCATGATGGTGCAAGTACGTTACAGTATCCAACCACGCCACAAATATCTGTTTGATTTGACAGATAAAATACGAGTTTGACAATAAAGTAACACTTACACCACTATACATTAGTAATTTTTATAATTAAATTAAATATCATTTTTTATTTTGAGATTTTTACTATACATTTATCATCACTAATTATATCAATTAATATTTAAAACACATCTAAGTATACACTATACTATTAAAGCATTGAGAGGGTTAGTTTTTTTTTTTTTTTTTTTCAGAATCGAAAGGATCGAGAAATCTTTTACTAAACATTGCCTGGAATCCAACATTTGACGGGACTTCAATGTTTAAATTAAATGATATTTTCTCACATCAGACCCATGTAACTAGTCAACATATGTAGCACTCCCTCGGCAAGACTAAAAATGGGCGGGCTCTGCTATTCCCCCACCCCCTCTATTACTAATCCCCTCTCGGCAACAAAAAAAATAAAAATAAAATGTTTTTTTTGTCCTTCTCAATTCTTTTATATATATATATTTTTTTTGAATGACCAGATAATATAATTGAATAGTTTATTTATCAATATTGATCGTATTTTTCATATTTATTACTTATTATATATATTGTGTCGTAGTTATTTTGAATCAATAATATAAATAAAAATAAATAAATAATAGAAATTATTAATTTTGATAATAATAAAGTAAAATAAAAATTCAAAGAAAAAAAGGAACACATAAATAAAGAATGTAAAAAAAGAAAACTAAAATGCGAAGGACAAAATTGGAAAAAAAAAAAAAAGTGGGGTTTAAGATGGCTGTCAGGACGGGGGAAAGCAATTCCATAAAATAATTGATATAAGTAACATTATCATTGTCCGGTCTAAAAATTTATATTTCTATCAAAATATTATCTTTTTAATAAATTTATATATACCGTTTTTCACAATCAAATCAACAATCACTTTTTAATCTCCACTACACATTTATCATTAATACTTTTAATCTCCACTACACATTTATCATTAATACTTTTTACTTCTAATCTCCGTCAGGCAATTATCATTATTATTTATACCAATCATTATCTAAATACACCAAATATACACCCAGTGGATACTGTCAATATTTGTTTGGGATAAAGTGAGTAATGATTATTATTTGATAAAACTAAAAAAATAAAAAATATTGATAATGAATGTTTGGGGAAGATTAAAAGTACTGGTAGCTTATTTGATTGTTTAAATGTGATAAATAGTATGAAATTTATAAAAGAAAAAAAGAGGAAAAATTTAGGTGATGCTTGGTCAAATAAGAAAAAATGGAAAGATAATGGGAAAGGGAATGAAAATGAATGATACCCATACCACTCAAATTGTTGGGGTATGGGAGATTACTCATTTGTTTACTTCTTAATCTCCACTATATATTCATTATCATTACTTACATCAATTATTACCTAAAATTACCAAATATAAACCCTTGACAATAAATCCTATGTCAAATTTTGAACGAGACAGAGAGAGTATTTCTAAACCGAGAAAGTTAATGGATGTGTGCTTAAAAAAAAGTTGTGTATTTTTTAAAAAAAAAGTTGTGTATTTAAATTGTGTTTAATGATTTTGACCTATGTAGTCAATTAAATAAATGCACGGGTACTCATGTATTCGATCAAAATAGTATATACACGAATATTTATGTATTCGGTCAAATGAACACGCAAACACTCATGTACCTGGTTAAAAATGGGAACGTGAGTACTCATTTACTCGGACAAATGAGTATCTAATTACTCATATACGCAGCAAAATAGAGCACGCGAGTACTTATATATTCGGCCAAATGGGGGGATGCGAGGACTCATGTACTGTGCTAATTGAGCAATGAGTACGGTAGTGTTCATATAGCTATCCGAATATTTCAGTATTCTTTGACGAGTAATACCAGCATCGAAGTACATTTAAATATGTTTTAAGCACAGAATGATTTATCCTCAAAATGAGAGGTTGTCGGTTCATTTTTTTTTTGTAAAATTTATTTTATATTGAAACTAAAATATAATTATTGACTAATTCCATCTAAATTGAGGAATGACAGTGTTTAGAGAAAGTTACGTACCAGGTAGGGAACGACATAAAGCTTGAGCAATAAGAGTGGACCAATAATAGTAGAGACAGAGAAAAGAAAGGCAAGCATCACACCCCAACATATGGTTGAAGTCGCCACCAATTTCCTTTCATTTCGTTTAAACAAATCGCTGTAAGGATCAAAGTGAGAACCACTTTTTCCTGGACTTCTATACCACTGCAAATGAAGACAAAAAATTCAGATCATGGAAGTGGATTGTTCGGTTTTTCATTCTTTATTTTATTTACTCTTTTAATTGTTTGGTGTGTTAATCCAGTTATGTGGACTTGAGGCATCGGTTGTAAGAGTTTGAGTACACCTTTGTATTCGTTGAGCTAGAATAAATTTTAAAATAGAGGCAAATGTTTAGGGTATTTATAATCTAAATAAATAATTGAGTATTAAATTAGGCTAAAAAATGTTACTACAGAATTACTCTTTTTAAAATTAGCACCACCGCATTAATTGATCAGCAATAACAGTTCTAACGTGCGTTGTCTCTCAAGTGTCGAAATCAAGTACGACTACTATATATAATTTAGTACTGCTACTATTTCCTGAAAAACACAAAAGGTCGTGAGATAGGAGTAGGAGAGTAATACCAGATATAATGGATATGCAAACAAGGGAAATGGGATTTTGTATCTTAAAAATTTGGTAGAATAACCCAGCTTCATGTATAACTTCTCCGGCAGCTGCAATAAATTAGTCAATCCAGTTGATCTTTCCGGTACAATTATGGAACTCAAGCTGTGTATATATATATATATATATATATATATATATATATATATATAGAGAGAGAGAGAGAGAGAGAGAGAGAGAGAGATCCGAAAAACAAGATCCATTACCGGTACCCACGACTCATCGTTTTCAACATGACCATGGTTCTGATGGTGGGTTCTGTGGCTAATTCTCCTGTTCAACGGATGCATTAAATTGATAAAATAATAATCATTATGAGAGAGAGAGAGATTAATTTCTAAATAGTAGTACATATAATACTCCATTCGGTCCGCACTGAGTCGCTGTATTTCACCAAAAAAATAATATATTTGAAAGTTTTTTAGAATTCATTATCTCTAATTATATCAAATCATCGCAGTTTCTTCTTTATCTCACCCAAAAAAATCTATTTGAAAGTGTTACGTCTCACTAATTATCTCCAATCACACTTTATCCTTTAATCCACACGAAACACTCATCATCAACACATTTAACTTTTAATCTACACTATACATTCACCATCAATACTTACAAAATATATATCTATCACATGCAATCATTCACCGAAAATATACCAATTTTTTGCTAAATATTGCAATCAGACTACAAGGGTTCAAGTACTAAATATCTATATTAGGTTAATACAAACATCTAATATTTGTGTAGAAACTAAAGCAGAGATTAATTTTCAAGAACTAACCATCCATGATAAGGTACTAGAATTGAAGAATGGAGTAAATGTCCCACCACATTATTCAGTGTTGGATTGTCCGAGAAGCTCCCATGCCCACTGCATTTAGTCATGAGATTTAATTTATCATCTACCTCTAATATTATCGAGTAGTATCAAATAATTACAATAGATAACGACGACAACAACAACCGGTTATCATTTTATCTATCAACAAAGGTGAGACTGGCTACATTTTATTTTCATTCTATTTGATAAAATTGTTTACCAAAAAGTTGTCATTGTTTACCAAAGGTTTCAGAAAATTCACTATTTATTTATTCTTAATTTGTTCTCTTAATCATATATACACACTTTTTTTATAGAAAAAATAACAAGCAATAGTGGGGGAGGGTCAAATGAAATGATTTAAAATTTAATTCAAAACATTCGAAATTAAAATCAAGTCATAATTTTAAATATTAAAACTAAGTTGATTATTATTCATTACCTCGTGAATCAAATCAAAATTACGCAGTTCATTTTAAAAAAAAAAAAAAACAGAGAGGAGAGAAAATAAATAGACTTAGGATCATGATGTATTGTGCACCGCTTTGGCATGATATTTCTGGGTATAGTAGCTTTCTATTGAGCTTACTTTATCAGCCCAACATGATTGTAAAAAAGAAAAAAAATATGATTGTAAAAGTTAACCAGCAAGACTTGATTACCTTTTCTGGCTATATTAAAAAATTTAAAATATTAAGTATCTCCTTTGTCCCAACGTACTTAAGCCGTTTAATTTTTTTAGTCAATTTTTTTTAATTTTTGATCATAAGATTATGAAAAATATTTTTAATTATGATGTGATAATGATACAAATAGATTTATCAGGAACTGTATTTTTAAAATATTATAATTTTATTATTTTCATAATTATAAAATTATAAATTTTCACAATCAAAGAATTTTAACTAGACCAAAAAAAAGTCAAACAGACTAAGTTCGTGAAATGGAGGAATATTTTTTTATATTTTTTCTTAATATATTATCAAAAATACTAATATATCGAAACTATACACTGAATGATTATATATATATATATATATCACCCTTAATTTTCATCGACTCTCCTCTCTCTCTCTCTCTCTCTATATATATATATATATATATATATATATATATATAATGATTATAACAGTAATAGTAAGAAAAAGAAAAAAGAATAAATTAGTAATAAATAAAAAATATTTAATCAGTACCAGTCATGGCCAAGAACGAACAAGGCCCAGAACATAGTCCCCTGAGAAGACCAATACACCGGCCAAAAAAACCAACTGTCGAGGTAAACGGCGGCGACGAGCAACCCAATGACGGCGACGATGTCACGGAGGACGTAGCAACACGACCACCATGGATCCTTGACCCAGCAATGCGACGGAATGGCCGCCCTGATGTCCGCAATCCTGAACGGTGGTGGCGCAGCTGGGTCGAATCTCATTTCATCCGCCTCAGCTGCCCGTTTTTTCATTCTCTCTTGTTGCCCGCCATTAATCTCTCCACTGCTAATTGATGAGAGAGAAGAATGGCGTAGACCTGAAAAAACGGCCATAGTTTCTAATTTCTATGTGAAACAACCAATTACTAAGGAGATGTATATATATAGAAAAGGACTTGTGATATGTTTCATCCACGTTTAGATTTGTGGAGAGGAAATGAAGGATGGGTGTTTTATGGGCGTTTTGAGTGTTAGTGGAGTTTGTTGGAAATTTATTAGTAAAATTTATCGGGCGAAAATAAATTATAACTCGAAAAATAGAAATTACAAATCTCAAAACTAATTGAAATTACAGGAAAAAATCGAAAAAACCGTAAATTATTACCGAGTCGAGGAATCCTCTATCCGCAAGACGAAATACGCTCTGGTAGTACTCTCGGTTCCGACGTATCGTCTCCAAAGATAAAACGGCAGCGTCTCGAATGTAGTAGCACCACAAAACCCATGAGCTTCGACGAGATGGAACGAGGTGAGGACGAAGCCGACTATGAGACTATGTATGCAGAAACTGTGTATGTCGATTTTTTGCATGTATTGATGCAAATGAGATGCATGCCAATTTATAGGCCATCTCACACCGGCAGAGATTTAACGCAGCCACTAATGGCTGTCATAATGCAGGCTTTCATGTTGTATTAATACAGGAGTTTCAGAATTCAAAAAGACAGGAGTTACAAAATTCAAAACACTCATTTACTCCTCATCACACCTGGGCCGTGTTCTGACTAAATTTGAACAGTCATGACGCACCTGGACTGTATTCATCTCCTTGACCGCTCGAGGGATGTACCTGGACATCCTTATTTACACATACGAGCCCAACAACATTGTTGAGCTAATCCAAAAAAATCTTTAAGCAAGGCACGGCCTAGCCCAAGCCAAACCCACGACCAGGCTCAATGACCACCCAAAGACCAATTGCCAAGATCTAAGGTCCACGGCACGCGGCTCACGGCTCGCGGCTGAGGCCGAGGGGAGGCGGGCGGGCGGCGGCGGCGCGTGCGTGCGCACGTGTGGGCTTTAAGCCCATCACATGTGCCATTAATTAATACATGTATAATGAAAACTCCATATATATACTTGAACAATGATAGCTCATTTATCAATGTGTGATAGTCATTCCTCATTAATCCACAATTAAGTGACAAACTTTAATTCACTATTTCTCACTCACGGGGAATCGATTTAGAGAATGTGAATATACCACGATCATCTACTCAAAACGTAGATCGATCCTATGGTATTTAATTTTACAAAATAAAATTAAATTCGTTAACAATTCCAGCAATTCCCCACATGAGTGAAAATAGCACAAATACAATGTACAGACACAAGCTATGTCCTCAAGAGGCGTTAAAGTATAAAGATAGGTAGTTCATGGCTTTGAACCTTACATAGTTAACATCATCGGGTACACAGGCGAATTAGTGACGTGATGCTTTGAACTATTCCCCCACGGTGTGCACCGAGACAACGGTGCTAATACTTGAACACCTCAACCTCATCCGTTCTCACATTTTGTGTCCTTTGCGGGTCTTGGACACCCCTTTGGATTCAGAAATGTATTTCATGAAACGCCCCTCACTTCTTATTTATATAAGTGATTCTTTACCGAGTATCTTGCCATACTCTACCTCCTCGAGGTCTTTAGGAATCATTAAAAGTCATAGACTTAACCTCACCACTATACAAGCTTTCAACACTCAATTGCTCTATAGGGAATAAACTTAGATGAGTGTTTCACACGAACTCTCATAGCTTAGTTTTCCCATTGAACCAAGTTCTTGGAATCTCCAGTCATCTTAGTTGGGTTACCACTATGACAATTCTCAATTTGTGGATTTTAAACCCATTCCCTCTAGTAATTTATTCATTTGATCATGGTTTAACCCTTTGGTTAGCGAATCCGCTATATCATCCAATGACCTCACATAGTCAATAGAGATAACCAGGGGCAGACGCAGAATTTTTCGTTTAGGGGTACTACACTCTAAATACTAACTTGTATAAAATCACAAAAATATGTGGAGCAACGATACAAAAGTTACAATATTGACGGAAAACAAAGATATATTACATTATAAGTAGTCTATTACATTAATATTGACCTAAATATGTAGAGAAGTTATAGTTATGTTTCTCTAAGGAAGTGGTGGCACTGATACATACGTGTACCCATCGATTGAAAATACTGCAAAATAGTAAAAACCTTGTCTCTAATATTATTAGTTATGGCAAGTGTGGTCTGTGAAGCACAAGAATGTGCTAAATCCTTTTGAATATGTGGAGAGGTCATTTGATTATTGGCAGAGGTATTTGGGCCCAAAATTTTAGAAGCAACTTCATTATGTTGACAATGCCATAAAAGTAGCTCAATGAAATTACCTCAATTTGAAGAAGTAGTTGACTCGTCGTGTCCACGAAAAGACAATCCTTGCTTCAATAGAAAACGAGTAACATCCAATGAAGTTGTCAAGCGAGTGCGAAACATCCATCTCGTGGGCATTTGTTCGGAACAAATTTGTCACACTATGTCGTTGATCTATAAAAGCTTCAATTTTAAAATAAATTTTATAGAATACCCAATGGGCAATTGAAACCCTAATTTTCAAATTAAATTAGCAAGATACATATTGAACTCAAACAAACGAACACAAAACACAATTTCACGATCTACATATTAACATATATAAATATTAAAATGCTAAACCAACTTCAAATATCTAGAAAAACAAACGATTTATTCAAATATTAAGTTATGAAGTTCTAACAAGAATAACATGTCAATAAAAAAGTTGACCAAATAAATAGCAACAAAATCAATAAGATAATAACATAATATCATATTTAATTGTTAATTAGTTAAAAGAGAGTAAAAAAAACTTACCAAAGAGTGGAATTGTGGTCCTGCTCTCACTCTCTGTCTCTGCTCGACAATGGAGAGAGCAAGCGTGGTAAAAATATTGCCATGTTTTTTTAATTCGAAAGTTAAAAAGTTGCTTTTTAAATATTTTTTTATTTTCTTAACCCAACTATTAGAAACGTGTTTTTCAAATTTTATTTAGTTTTCCTATTGCGTTTTCCCCCTTCACTCTTATTCCTCCCTTCTTCTTCATTCCTCTCATCTCCCCGCAGGCGGCAGTAGACAATAGATTAAATCAGGCACTCACACACTACTCAGCGGCGACCGACGGTTCAACGTGACGAATTCTTGAGTCATGAAGGACAATAAGGGGAGCTATTCGTGCCTCGGCGAAGGGTGTTGAGCCAACAATTTGCCGACGGCAAAAGCTAAAAAAAATTAAAATTTTCCGGTGGGGGGTGCTTCAGCTGACCCTAGCACCCCCTGTGTCCGCCCCTGGAGATAACCCCACTTTTGATCAAATGTTTCATGGTATTATGGCGTCGGCGAATATGTCGAGACTTTCCATTATACATGTTACTTCTTGCCCTAACAATAGCAGCTTGGCTATCGCAGTGAATCATCACTGCAGGCACTGGATTTGACCAACATGGAATATCTTCTAGAAAGTTTCTGATCCACTCGGCTTCTTCACCAGCTTTGTCCAAAGCTATGAATTTCGATTTCATGGTGGATCGGGCTATACACGTTTGTTTCGTGGACTTCCACGAGACAACTCCACCCCAAATGGTGAACACTTAACCACTTGAAGAAAATGAACTTATCGTATCAGGTATTCAATTCGCATCACAGTACCTTTCAAGTACCAGGGGGTATCTCGAATAGTGTAGCCCAAGGTTTTGAGTATACTTTAAGTACCTCAAAACTCTAACAAGATCTTTCAAATGCTCTTTGCTTGGATTGCTCGTATAATGACTCAATTTGTTCACAGCGCAAGCTTGTAACACCCCCAAGATATTCAGGGTATATTACAGCGCCGTGGACCCCTACATGGGATCCACCAGGCTAAAATAACAATACTGCTCGTCTAACCATCTCGGTTAGCGAGAAACACACAATAGCACAACAATAATTAAATGGGATCACCCGATACAACCGGTAAATAGGACATCACTCAAATTCACAATTACGATTTATCATACAAAACATGTCCCAATTCAAAAGTGCCTATGTACTCGCGAGTACTATCTATAAGTTCACAAGTTTGGAAAACAAATACATCAAAATGGACAATGGAAATAAAGGGACTCCATTGCACACGTCAACATCCCCGGCCAGCATCCTCGTACTGCTCTAGTGCCCGCTCGACCGGCTGAACACCACCTGAAATTCATAACAAGAATTTTCCCTAAACGGGTCCCAAAGGGGTTAGCAATTACGCTAGTACAAATAATCAAGGCAAACCATTCGCTTACACATTTCATAGTACATGCATCAATTCATTTAAAAATCCAAAACCAGACATGTATTTTCCCGGAAAACAAACAATTAAATCAATTTGTTTAGGACTGGGGCGAAACCACTGGTCCCATTTGAGGCCTCTAAGGACCCTCCCGAACTGTCCATAATCATAAAACAAATCACGCACAGGCATCGCCTAGGACCGGGGAGATACCACTGATCCCATTCGAGGCCTCTAAGGACCCTCCCGAACTGGCTAGCGAACAAGATCGTGAATCCGGAGTGAAGTCACAGATTCCCCCGAGGCCCCGTCGGACCCTCCCGGAGTGAGCAAAGCACACAGATGATATACATCACCATTTCATGTTAAGCATAAAGGTTTCCAAGAGTACTTGCCTTGAGTAATTAACGATGAAACGAACGGAACGGAGAATCAACCACGATCGCTAGGAACCGACAACCACGAACCTAACGATTCGAAGAATACAATCACAACCCATTCTACAAGAGTACGAAAATGGAATACGCCCGAAAACCCACATGTGATTCATGTAAATTCGTACAAAAATAACAACGAGGGCGGATCGCAACCGAACCCTCTCGATTTCACAAATACCACGAAATTTACCATGAACTCGTAGGGAAAACATGAATACCACTAAGATTAATCATATACATCATGGATTAATCAACAACACGGAACGAATCGGACATTAAATCGAAAATCCCAAAATTCCCCAAAATAGGGTTCTAAGAGTTTACCTCGGATCGGAGACGAAGAACACGCGTAGATGATGTTAATACACACCAAAACTCAAGGAAAATGATGGCTTGAAGTTACAAGGCTTCAAATCGCCTGGAAAACGCTCAGAAATCGCCTGGAATCGGAGAGGACGAAAGGATGAAAACGGCCGAAATTGGTCAACTCATGGGTATTTAAACCCAGGCCCGGTTGCGTACGTTAGCCCTGGACAGCTAACATACGTTAGCTTCTTAACGTACGTAAGCCTTCCAGACTTACGTACGTAATGCATCGGTAGAACCTACTGTCAAAAAACACAAAGGTCATTACGTACGTAATACCCTACGCTAATGTATGCAACATCGATCTCATCGCGTATGCAAGGGACTGGCAGAGCCTACTGCCCGATTCCTGAACACTATTACGTACGTAACAACAATGAAGTTACGTACGCTAAACATAACACATAACGTACGTTAAGTATAGAGCGTAACGTACGTTATGTCCTCCCAGAACAGGACTCACAAACAGGCAAGAGGTGAACCAGAAATGAAAACACGTCGATTGATAAAACATGAAGATATGAACACATAGGGTTCGAGACGACGAACCTAAGTGTTGAAAGAAAACATATTCCCGACTAACCAAAGGTTCGGAAAACAACAACAAACATAATTACCCATAACTTTGGGAAAGTACAAAACGGTACAAAACATCCGAAACATACGATACACGATCGAAACACCAAATAAAGCTCACAACACGCATAGTAACATAAGATGGATTTACCGCAACCTCGCAACGGCATTTTCGAACAACTATTACTAGAATCAAACCAAATAATGACGGCAATGACATTAAACGCGGCATTGAGTAAAACAGGTCTGAAACAAACTCGGATGACAAAAAAGTACAGTATTAAGTATTCTCAAAATATCAATACAGTTACAAGCGAGTCACTAAAAACAAAAAATACACCAAGATGAAATATACCGGGAAAAAGGAAAAATGCGGATATTACATTCTCCCAATCTAAAAACAAGTTTCGTCCCGAAACTTAAAAAACAAACAACTCGGGGTACCTAGCACGCATGCTACCCTCGGTTTTCCAAGTTGCCTCATCGACACCATGTCTCGACCACTGCACCTTGACCAATGGAATGGTCTTATGCCTCAGTCGCCTCTCACGCTGCTCCAAAATCTTCAAGGGACACTCCTCGAAAGTAATATCCTCAACGATATCGATCTCACCATAGTCGATGACATGAATAGGATACGAAACATATTTCCTCAGCTGGGAAACATGGAAAATGCTATGGACGTGTCTCAATTCCAGAGGCAATGCCAAACGATACACCAACTCGCCGACCCTATCTAGAATCTCAAAGGGTCCAATAAACCTCGGACTCAACTTTCCCTTATTCCTGAAGCGGAAAACTCCCTTCGTCGGCGACACCTTCACCAAATGTGGTCTCCCACCTCGAATTCCAAAGGTCGACGACGAACATCGACATAGGATTTTCTATCGACTCTGAGCAGTCAACATCCTTTCCCGAATTAATTCCACCTTCTTCCTCGTCTCTAAGGCGATATCCGGTTCGATCCCAACTAAATCGGACGCCTCGTTCCAACAAATCGGCGATCGACATCGCCGCCCATAAAGCGCCTCATACGGTGCCATCCGAATCGACGTGTGCCAACTATTATTGTACGTAAACTCGATCAACGGCAAATGCTCCTCCCAATCACTGCTCTAATCGAGAGCACAAGCACGCAACATATCCTCAAATGTCTGGATAGTGCGCATCGAGTTCCCATCCGTCTGAGGATGAAAAGAAGTATGCAGATGAAAACGAGTACCCAACGCCTTATGTACCGCCTGCCAAAAGTGCGATACAAAACGGCCATCACGATCCAAAATAACAGACTTCGGAGTATCGTGAAGCCTCACAATCTGCGCAATAAATACACGAGCTAATCTTTCCGGACCCCAAGTATCCTTGATGCCCAGGTGAACTCAATCTCACGATTCGGTGGTAATCCCGACAACTCGTCAGGAAAGACATCTGGGAACTCACTAACGACTGGAATCTATGAAAACTCGACCCCACCATCCTCCGACTTCAAGGCGTAACACCAATAACCAGTACACCCCTTCCGTAGGAGTCTTATTGCCTTCAAGGTGTTAATTACGAACTTCTAGTTTCCCTTCTTTCGCCCCGTGAAAGAGTGCTCGGTGCCATCCTCGGCTAGCATGGTGATGATTCTCGTGTGGTAGTTCATGATCGCACCATTCCGCTCGAGACAATCATCCCGGATAGGGCTGAGAATTTCCCGTCGGGAAATCCCGAGTCCCGGTCCCATCCCGAGTCCCGACGGGAAACGGGACCCCGAGTCCCGAATTTTTCGGGACCGGGACCGGGACCTTAAACTTTGTTAATTTCGGGACTCGGGAGTCCCGAAATCCCGATCGGGACTCCCGAAATCCCGATCGGGACTCCCGAAGTCCCGATTGCAAATTTTAATTTTGGGACATTTTGGGACATTTCGTGACATTCGGGACATTTCGAAAAATTATCCTCGGGATCGGGACCGGGACCGGGACTTAAATTTATCCCAATTCGGGAATCGGGACTCCCGGAGTCCCGATCGGGACCGGGACCGGGACCACTAAATTGGTCCATTTCGGGACCGGGACATTCGGGACTCGGGACCGGGACCTCGGGATGTCCCGATTCTCACCCCTAATCCCGGAGAATCAAATCCTCACCCTCAATATCCACAACAATAAGATTAGAGAGCCAAGCCCTCTCAAAAATAACCACAGAACAGCCTCGGATCTCCCGATCACCAACGATCCTATCACCGCTAGGAAGTTTAACGATGAAAGGCTCGCAAGACGACAAACAGTTAAGACTCAGGTGACGCGCACACTACAGAGAGATAAACGAATGCATAGCACCATAATCGAAAAGCACACTGACAGGATGAGAATGAATATGAACGGTACCTGTAGCCATGGTAGCCACTGGATCATCGGCCCTCCTCATCTCATAAACACGCGGATGAGCGGAGCCGACACTGGAAGCTCCCCCTCTAGCGGGCTAGCCCCGACCTCTCCCTCGGCTAGAACTCTGTGGAGGCGGCGGAGCAAATGACCCCTGGTTCACACTCGGATCCTTAGGCACTGGAAAAGAAGCCTGGGCACCAAGAGTCTGCCCTAAACGCTCACAAAAAGAAGCCTTGTGGCCTGAGTGACCACAAGTATGACAAATCAATGGCGGGCGAGGACACTCCCGGTTCCTATGGCCCGACTTGCCACATTTAAAACATCTGACATCACGAGTGGAGGCATTGGCAGTACCTCGAAAGCCCCCAGAAGAACGAGCCAAACCGCCCGCAGTAAAATTAGCAGACTTAGACTTCTTCTGAACTCCGCCCTTGTGGAAAAGTTACTGACGGATTTCTGTTACTTACTTTCTCGAGCTGCCTCACTGGCCGTCAAGGACATATCATAAGCAAGGGCTCTACTTTGATAGTCCCTTAAGGTGGTGCAGGCGAATCCATTCATGTAATCATGAATCTTCGGTTTCATCCGCCTCGAGAAGTGGCAAATCTTGCCATTCTCCTCCTTAACCTGGGCCTTTACGTAGCCCAATTCCTGGTTGAAATATGCAATGTCCTGAGATCCCGGAATATCTCGAGGCTGAGCATCATAAAAAGCACGAATCCACGCCTGACGAACCGGCCACATATAATACTCCGCTTCCATAAGGTCTTTGAACTCAGCCCACGAAGCAACATGATCCTGAGGCCCGACAGCCTCCCACCAATCAGCAGCATCCCCAGTGAGAAAATAATAGGTGATTGGGACCTTGCGATCCTCGAGACAGTTTGTGACAACAAAGACCTTGGACATCACTTTGATCTTGTTAGAAGTATGCCCTAGAATGCCACTCAGAGGATGTTGAGTTAGGGCATTGTACTTGTAATTATGTAAATCATTAATATAAGACAATGGATGTTTCTTTATTTTCTGGTAGTTACTGGCATTCCTAACTCGTAAATATACATATAGAAACTAGTCCATGTATTTGAGAGCAAAACGTTCCACTCCTTATTGGATAAGGGGGTCGGCACTGGAAAGTTTATAGCTCAAATACTTAATCGTTCGCAAGTCGATGAAACTTGACTGGGCGTTAAGTTTATGTGAAGACTTATATGACGTGTTCTTTGACATGGAGAGTGCATGTCGAACACTAATGGTTAGTGGGAGCACACGTTATAGGTATGCTAATTGGATTAGTATACTCGAACCGACTCACCCTCGATTCGTCACACGGATTTCACTCCGGGACAGTCAATGACGGAATCGAAAGGTTGTGATAGGTATTCGTGAACCTTCAACTTGAGGATTTAGTAGGGATGTGCTTGTGAAGTCAAGATTTTCATTAGAGTAGTTCGGCCCTATAAACTGGGAGGTGGGGGTCAACCTCGACGTGCATCTTGATGGGCAAGTAGCAGGTCCTACTAAATACCAAGATAGAATTCTTTCTCCCCTTAGTGAGCGGGTTATATGTCCTATGCGGTTATTGGCAGATGAGATCATAAGTCTTTGGCCAAAGTATTGGAGCTAGTTGTATTGGATACACGAGAGATCAATGATCTCGATTTGCATTAACACATGTATTGGAGCTAGTTGTATTGGATACACGAGAGATCAATGATCTCGATTTGCATTAACACATGTATAGCGTTAAGTATAGATAGGGTTTGACTGACCGTGACCCTATAACTTGATCGGGATATTTGAAAGAAGGGTTTATACGTATACTGGTATTCACGACAGAAAGGGTCTTGACTGATCCCAATCATTCGTTTTCAGTTGGGGTACAATGTAGGCTGCCAGGCTGGCTAGGTGGTGCTACTACTCTTTGGTTCCTCCCATTGCTGACTGAGATGGACCTACCGAGTCGCGCAATAGGATTGACGACGAAATGAATCGAGCTTAATCTCTCATTATGAATATTAGATATTGGATATCTAATTTAGGACATTGGATGTCTAAATCGATTTATTAGATAAATTGATTTACGGCCTAATGAATTAAATAAATTACTAGGTGATTAATTTAATTCATGAATATAATTATTTCTTGGAGAAATTAATTATGTTATTATGTATTTAATATGATTAATTAATTAGATTAATTAATTGATATAAATACATCGGAACGGAATTGGATTTTACCTGTTTGGACTCGCGGGAGTCCGAAACGAGCCGGACTCGTTCCATTTCTTCTAGATGGTCCGCCCATTTCCTCCCCTTTTCTTTAGTCCTTGTCTCCACCTTAATTGATAGATGACATACTAGGGGACAAAAGATATGTGGCATATCTTGGGGGTAGGTGAGTCTTAAAGAAAGAAGAATAAGAGGAAGACTAATCTCTTCTCACTCCAACACAATTCCAACCATGCGAAAAGAATAGAGAGGGAGAAAAATAATTCTTCTCAAGTTTTTATCATCTTCTTCACCTTGTTCTGGAGTTCTCTTGGAGAAAATTCAAGATATAATGAGAGTGTGTGATTTATACACTTAGAGTGTTATAATCAAAGGCTTCATCATCCTAGCTCTAGCCGTATCCTTGGAGGATAGCAAGGTGATCGTCATCCTGTTCGTTTCTCCGGCGCATGGCAAGTAGAGGCGTTGTATTTCGACGTTGGATCATTCAAGTGCTTGGAGTGCTTTGGATCGTGTTAGGTGTATTTTTATGCGTTTTTATATCATTATTTTATATCCATCTTGAGCCTAAATCAGCCTAAATGAGCTTTTAATGCATTATTTTTATATGTTTCGAGAAAATCTGGTCCCAAAACGATGAAAAGCTAAAACAGCAATGATTTTAGTCATGCAGACACACTAAGTGAACCGCGCAGACACAAAGCAACCAGAGAATGATGTGCATATCAGATGTCTTGGCCGCAAGACACATTAAGTGAGCCGCGGCACAGAAAGCGCAAAAAGAAGAAACGCGCACTGGGAAGAAGCACAAAAAGCCGCGGCACTGTGGGTTCTAAAAATGGGCTGAATTTGATAAATAGGCTGCTTGGGCTTTTGTTTGTGATTGGGCCGAGAGGAGCTTTAGGTGAAAGAGGGATTTTACTTCCTTGAAAAGGAAAAAAACGGCTGGAGGGAATTAAAAAGAGAGAAAAAAAAATCTATAAAAGCAGAAGAAGCGAGCGAGGGGATTAGAGGGAGGACCACAGGACAGCAGGTTTCGGCGGGTGAAGAATAAAGTAGAACAGAAGGTGTAGATTTCAAGAACGATGCACTAGCGGATCTCTACGGTTTTCCGCATCTTAGTTTTAGATTTATTTGAGTAGGATTTTGATTGTCAATTTCATGACGGTTTGATTATTTATTATTATTTCGATTTACTCGTTATTCTATCAATTGGATTCTTCTTCATCGTCTTAACGCTTTTTAATTGTCTCTACAATAGTTAATTTGTCTTGAATGTCTTTATGGATTCGGGAGATGAAATTTAGGCATAGTTCTTGTTAGATTTAATCATAATTTTCGTGAGATACGGATATACTCATGCGAATTGTGAAGCTGTTTGTGTAATTCTTGAACTGCTTTAAATATTAATTATCTGATTCGAATAGGAATATATCGAGTTAGTAATTCGTAGTATTTTCTATCGACCTTGGGAAAGGCTTTAGAATAATTTAGGAATTCCTGGCTTACAATCAATTGAATAACAGTGAATTGAATCGAATAAATATCATTCCCGATTGTTTGAGGTGAAAATCAATATCCTACCCCTTATTATTATTATTATTATTATTATTATTAGTATTATTATTTATTTTCTGCAATTAGCTTAGATATAAACTCTATTTAATTGTTCTTCAAATAAAATTGTGAGTTGACTAAATTTTGGTACTTAGCGAAATCAGTCCTCGAGGAACGATACTTAACTTATCACTTTATTACTTGTTGACACCGTGCACTTGCGGAATATTGTGAGGTATTTTCCCACAACAAGTTTTTGGCGCCGTTGCCGGGGACTGATTTTTCGCTAATATCAATACCAAGCGACTCTAATTTTAATTTGAAGTTTTTTTTTTTCATTGTTTAGTCTCTTTATTTTTATTTTCTTCATTATGTTTTCCCATGAGTATCGTGACCCTTGGCATTTCATAAATTTCGATGCTCTTAATAATTTGCCAAATAGAATGGTGAGCCCTCCCCCAAAAGAAAAGACCATTCTTGAAATTTATGTAGACGTTCTTAAAAATCCCGATAGTAGCATTTTTGAGCTATCATGTGCACATCGTGGTCTTGAGAATCACTACGGTTATTTTCCACTCATTTATTTAGTAGTGAAGTTGAGGGGAGGTTGAGAAGAATGACATGTTGAGTTTTAGTGGTCACCCCTCCCCCAAAAAGAAAAGACCATGCTTGAAATTTATGTAGACGTTCTTAAAAATCCCGATAGTACCCTTTTTGAGCTATCATGTGCACATCGTGGTCTTGAGAATCACTACGGTTATTTTCCACTCATTTATTTAGTAGTGAAGTTGAGGGGAGGTTGAGAAGAATGACATGTTGAGTTTTAGGGTCAGTCAACCCCCTCCCCCAAAAGAAAAGACCATGCTTGAAATTTATGTAGACGTTCTTAAAAATCCTGATAGTACCCTTTTTGAGATACAATGCGCACATCGTGGTCTTGAGAATCACTACGGTTATTTTCCAGCTCATTTATTTAGTAGTGAAGTTGAGGGGGAGGTTGAGAAGAACGACATGTTGAGTTTTAGGGTCGATCCCCCAGCACCCAATGATTTCATAAAGTGTGATGAGCCTAGAGAAGAAGTTATCATTGATGATGTTTCCAAAGAAATTCCATTAAATTGTCATCAAACTTCGACTAATAAGGTGAATACTTTTGTGCCAAAAATTTTATTAACGGTGCCACGCATAATTTTTCCTAAATCCATAATGGGAGAGATTGACCCCATTACTCATGATTTTGTTGAGGCTGATTCTTCGAGTTCTAATGAGGTTGTGCATCATAATTCTTTATTATTTGCCCATTCGAACTCTTCTTATTTTTTCATGCCTTATCATTATTATATTCTTCCATCATTTTTTGGTTGTCCGCATAATTATTCTTATTCATCATTTTTGGCAACCGGGCATGAGCCAAAGCCTCCCCTATGGAATAAGAGGCTTATAGATTGCAAGAAGGGGGCATTTGGCAATCTCCCTAGAAAGAAGCCACGTCAGAATTTTTTCGCCACGTCGTGCTCAAGACGTAAACTAGAGCGCTTGATGGGAGGCAACCCATCATTTTTACTTGCTTTCTAGTTAGTTGTTTTTATTTGATTTTTCGTTATTAATTTTTTTTCTTTGTTTTTGTTATTTCATTTGGATTCGTGTATTCTTGTTGGCCCTTATTTCTCTGATATTTCTTTATGACCCCTATGAGTTGTTATTCTTTATATTCTAGTCTTTCTTGATTTAATGTCTATTGTTATCTCGTGACTAGAGACTAAGTTTGGGGGTCCCTCGTGATGTTGGGCGTTATTTGAAGTATGGATTGATCGACGTTTCCACTCAGACATGTGCTGGTGTTCAAGAAGACATTTGGAATAAGTTTCACTTTTCCTTATCTCTTTTATTTTCACATGAGTTTTAATTATTGATAATGTTATGTGTAGTGAACTTTATTTTGCATGCTGTTGATGGTTTTTGCAAGCTTGAATTTTTCGTGAATTTTTCGTGCCTCCATGTGTAAAACTGATGTTACGATACTGAATTCTCTTGGAAGAAACGGTTGAGTTTTAGTCGAGTTGCAATCAGCGATATCTGTTTCTGTTGAGTATTCAATTAGGTCCGAAATTTTATCATTTTTGTAGAAATTTTAGCAGATAAGAAAAGAGACATACGTGTTTTCAAATCACCGTTTATACGTTTGGTTAAAATTTTTGCGTAGCTCGTCGTCCAGTACCATGAGTCTTGTTGGCATTTAAATTGAGTTTAGAGACGGACAGTTTTTCCCAAGAAAAAGTCGAGATATTAATTGTTCTATGATGGGAAGTTTAGTAACCGGGGGTATTCACGTGACCCGTTGTTTACTCTCGCGTAAAACGACGACCCTGAATAGATTAATAATTTAGAAATATCGCATTACCGATGATGGGAAGCCTAGTAACCGGGGGTATTCACGTGACCCGTTGTCTACTTTCGCGTAAAACGGCAACCTTGACATGCGGGACTTGCTATTCGAGTTTTTTCTCCGCTGTAGAGGGGGACTTAGTAACTAGAAGCATCCATGTGCCCCATGAGTGTCTTTTACGTCAAACGGTTCCCCGATACATGAGAATGGAAATCCACCCTAGGATCATCCCGATGAAATATCCCGAGAACCGAAACCTAATGGTTAACTCGAATCATATTATTGATCATTCATAAGGGAATGCTGTCCTAGGAGTAATTTTAATAATGAAACTCTTGAATTTTGCCTCTAGACTGTGGGATTGGGCGAATTGGCTTGTTTAATCTAACCCTTCATATTGACGGTCGGTTAAATTCACGCTTGTTAATCTTTGAGCTTGATTTTCTCCATGAACGATTGATTAGGACTGAAATTGGTTACTTAGTGGAATCAGTGTCCGGGACGTGACTCACTATTATGATACTTGTATTATTCTTTGAGATTTTCAGGGTAGTATTGATTAAGTTGAGCACTATGGATTTGCATGATTATTCACGATACATTTTGTTTAAATTATAATTTTTTGCTTGAGGACAAGCAAAGGCTCAAGTTTGGGGGTATTTGTTAGGTGTATTTTTATGCGTTTTTATATCATTATTTTATATCCATCTTGAGCCTAAATCAAATTAAATGAAATTTTTAACGCATTATTTTTATATGTTTTGCAGAAAATCGGAGTCTAAGCCCAAAACGATTTAAAACGGCGAAAAACAATGATTTAGCACACGAACCATGCAGACACAATAAGTGAACCGCAGACACAAAGACAACCAGAATGACGCAGATATCAGATTACATGGCCATGCAAGACACATTAAGTGAATGGCAGACAGAAAGCGCAAAAAGAAGAAACGCGCACTGGGAAGAAGCACAAAAAGCCGCGGCACTGTGGGTTCTAAAAATGGGCTGAATTTGATAAATAGGCTGCTTGGGCTTTTGTTTGTGATTGGGCCGAGAGGAGCTTTAGGTGAAAGAGGGATTTTACTTCCTTGAAAAGGAAAAAAACGGCTGGAGGGAATTAAAAAGAGAGAAAAAAAAAATCTATAAAAGCAGAAGAAGCGAGCGAGGGGATTAGAGGGAGGACCACAGGACAGCAGGTTTCGGCGGGTGAAGAATAAAGTAGAACAGAAGGTGTAGATTTCTGGGCAACGACAAGACCACGGATCTCTACGGTTTTTCTGCATCTTAGTTTTTAGATTTATTTGAGTAGGATTTTGATCAGAATTTCAATTTTGGTTTGATTATTTATTATTATTTCGATTTACTCGTTATTCTATTGAATTGGATTCTTCTTACTGTTCTTAATGCTTTTTAATTGTCTGGCCAATAGTTAATTTGTCTTGAATGTCTTTATGGATTCGGGAGATGAAATTTAGGCATAGTTCTTGTTAGACGAATCATAATTTTCGTGAGATAGGGATATACTCATGCGAATTGTGAAGCCTGTTTGTGTGGGAATTCTTGAACTGTTTTAGCTATTAATTATCTGATTCGAATAGGAATATATCGAGTTAGTAATTCGTAGTATTTTCTATCGACCTTGGGAAAGGCTTTAGAATAATTTAGGAATTCCTGGCTTACAATCAATTGAATAACAGTGAATTGAATCGAATAAATATCATTCCCGATTGTTTGAGGTGAAAATCAATATCCTACCCCTTATTATTATTATTATTATTATTATTAGTATTATTATTTATTTTCTGCAATTAGCTTAGATATAAACTCTATTTAATTGTTCTTCAAATAAAATTGTGAGTTGACTAAATTTTGGTACTTAGCGAAATCAGTCCTCGAGGGAACGATACTTTACTTATCACTTTATTACTTGTTGACACCGTGCACTTGCGGCATATTGTGAGGGATTTTCCCACAACAGATCGTAGGGATATACAACTAAAGCTTGGGGAATAGCTCAAAAGAAGGAATACATTTAATCAAAGGACTACAAGGGTGAATTTCTATATCTCTTGTGTTTTCGTTTGTATATTCGTACATACGTAGCTCGATCGATCCTCGTAGGGATTCAGATCGAATTAATTTTCATTTTACTGATTCCACCGGGCCTTCGTTTTAGGCACCGAATCCCAATAACAGTATCGGAGAGTAGGTCTTGTGATCGTATATACGATATTGGCATGTGGAATGCTTGATTAGATGGTATATGATTTGGAATCATAATCGTATTAATCGTTGATTTTCTATTGTTCATCCAAAAATTATTTTTTCATGATTTTATGTTATAATGTAAATCTATTTTTATTTTGAAAAACTGATTTAAAGTGTAATATAAAGATTAGAAAAATATTATTTTTGGAATCGGGGCAAAAAACGAGCCGAAAACGTAATCGGACCGGCGGCCGGTCGACTGTGCGCTCGCGGTCCGAGGCGCAGATCGCGATCCGACCCGTGATCGGCCAAGCTCGGCAGCCTGTGGCCACGCTGGCAATGGTCTCCGTCCCACGGCCACCGCCGTCCTCGCCGGCACTCCGGGCAAAGGTGCTCTACCGTGTTTTTCGACTGCTTTTTTATATTTCATTCGATAATTAATTTTCCACAAATTAAATTGGATTTAATTTGACTAAGATTTAATTATGGTAATTTTAATCTTAGGGTAATTAATTTAATGAAATATTTTGTCGTCCGGAACAAGTTAAAATTGATGGTTGTTTGAATTAATTGGATTAATTCATTTTGAATGAATCAATTGGATCGGTTTGTATTGTTGATTGGATCAATGTATCTCTACGCCTTCCATTTATATAGTATTTATTGGACGAATGCTTTTGAATGGGGATGGGGTTCGTGGACTTAGTTTTGAATCGTTCGTTTTATTCAATTCGGTTGTAAAGGCCGTTTTGAGCCTATTTATTTTACTAGAAATATTTGTATCTAGGATGCAATTTTTAATGTAAAATTTATATGTAATGACGAAGACCGGAGGAAGATCCGTTTCGAAAAGACGAAGATTCAAGATAAAGACTTGTAATTAGATTACGGAGTTTTTTTGTTTTCTAGGAACGGTCCATGAACCACATGTTGGTAGCAACTAGGTTGTGAATGGTTGTTTCATATTGTATGAATGCCACAAACTCGCTTAAATGAATTAATGTGGAAAGTGTAACATTAATCGCGAAAATTATCCCACGACAAATTATTAAGTTTATAAGGTTTCAAGGTTTTCCTTCCCTCCATCGAGCTTTTGGGAAATTGAAATCCAAACCGGATGTGCTATGCTTCCGAGTTATCGGGGTAGTCGTTTGGGGAGGACGGATAAATCACCGGGAGCGCATTGGATGCCTTAGGTTGGAGCAAATTTTATCCCTAGAAACCTGATTGGTTGCCGGATAAGATTCAATTGTGAAAGTGATTTGCGTCGATGGTATAAACTTAACTTGTTTACGAACCATAGAAACCGTATAGGTTGAGGGGAGAGAACAAGGGGAAAAAGAAGATAGAATCATCCATTATATGGGTTGGTGTTGGACATCACTTTATGAAAATTAATAGACTAGAAACCTGTTCGGTTGCCCTCTATTAAGATTTATAAAGAACTCGATCACCACTATGAAGTAGAGCGACGATACTTCCGTATTTCACATGGGAGTGTGCTATTCCGATAATAATAGTTGGAGCTGGGTAACAAGAATAGAAAAGACCTTAATTCTATACTCAGAACATAATATAACAAGTCACTAATTAATCTGTTATAATGCAGACATAACTCTAAATATGACCATGAATCTGCTCACAATTCTACTTGAAAAGAACACCATGATTAGACCTAACTTTGTGGATTGACTCCGCAATGTGATGATAGTCCTCAGTATAGAGGCACTGGGATACGTCTTGGAGACGGACATTCCGGCGCCTCCAGTGCGGACAAGAGCCAATCAGGAACAGATTGAAAACCACGAAAAGTGGGTTAAGGATGACGTGAAAGTCCGTGCATATATGATGGCTTCCATGTCTAACGAGCTTCAGAGAGCTTATGAGAAAATGACTTCTGCTAGGCAGATTCTATCTCACTTAACCGAACTTTATGGTGAGCACAGCAGAACTGCTAGATATGAGATATCCAAGCAACTGTTCGGTGCAAGGATGAAGGAAGGTGAGAAGGTTGGGGAACACGTCCTCAAAATGATACCCATGATCGAGAGATTGGAGGCTCTTGATTTTAAGATGGATACTTCTCTCCAAACCAACCTTATCCTCCAGTCTCTCCCTGATTCCTTCTCACAGTTTGTTATGAACTTTAACTGCAATGAGATTGCATGTAATTTAGCTGGGCTAATGAACAAACTTATGACCGCTCAGTCTCAGATTAAGAATCCGCGGATGAAGGATTCTGCTCTTGTGATTTTTTATGGACCTCGGAGGTCTAAGAACAAGAAGAAAAAGACCAAGAAGTAGACTGGACCACATGTTAAGGACCTTAAGGGTAAGATCAAGGCCCCAATGGTTCCGAAGAACAAGAAGAAAAGGATGCGTGTCTCAAGTGCGGTGAGCTGGGCCACTGGGCAAGAGACAGTCCGATTCTTCATGGCACTTCAGGTACAGAACTTTTAGTTTATAAACAAATTGTTCTGCTACTGTATTTTCTACTTCCTGGATACTGGATTCTGGTGCAAGTTCTCATATTTGTACCGTGAATCAGGATCTGGAACAATGTAGGAAGCTTGGAGCTGTAGAAGTTATGATCACAGTCGGAAGCGGGCATAGTGTCGAGGCAACCGACATAGGATCACTTCTTTTGGGTCTAGAATCCGGCTTTGTTTTCACTTTAGAAGATGTACTTGTTTTGCTCAAGGGGCATAAAAACATTGTATCCATTCCGGTCATGGACCGAAAAGGCTTTTCATTTTTCATTGGTGATAGTTCCTGCAAAATTTATTTCAGAAATAAACTAGTGGGTACTGCTACATTGTTAAATGGATTGTATCATCTAAATCTCAGCAACAAAGTAGTTGTGAATACTATGACTAGAAAACGTGGTAGGGATGAAACCAATCAAGTTTTGAAATGGCATCTTAGACTTGGTCATGTTGGTCAGACCAATGTTTACAAGATGGAAAAAGATGGACTTATGGGTCCATTGGGATCGGATCGCTTTCCTACTTGTGAATCTTGCCTTAAAGGCAAAATGACTAAGTCTCCCTTCACAGGGACTTTTGAAAAAGCCACTGATAAACTGGGATTAATCCATACTGACGTATGTGGTGCTTTGGAAGCAGCACGTGACGGATATCAATATTTCATTACGTTTACAGATGATCATACTAGGTATGGTTATATATACTTAGTGAAACATAAATCCGAGGCTTTTGAGAAATTCCAGGAATTCATGGCCCTAGTCGAGAAACAAACTGGTAATCATATCAAAGCACTTCGGTCGGACCGAGGTGGCGAGTATATTAGTACGGTGTTTGACGAGTTCCTTAAGGAACATGGAATAGTTTCACAACTAACACCTCCAGGTACTCATCAGTTAAATGTTGTGTCAGAAAGAAGGAACCGGACCTTGTTGAACATGGTCCGTTCCATACTGGGCTATACTGACTTACCAATTCACCTGTGGAGGTATGCACTCCTGACTGCCACTTACATCTTGAACAGATGTCCTTCCAAATCCATTCCTAAAACTCCACATGAGATGTGGGAGGGCAGGAAACCAAGTCTTAATCATATTAGAATTTGGGGATGTCCCACCTATGTCAAGAAGACTAAGATGTAGAAGTTGGAAGCTAGGTCCGCGAATGGGTGTTTCATTAGATTCCTGTCTGGAACGATGGGATATCTATTCTACATGACCGAAGATCGAAAGATCGTTGTTGCTTAACAAGCACACTTCCTGGAACATGAGTTCATTCAGGAAGGTGGGGCAGGTAGAAGTATTTCTTTGGAAGAATGCAATGAAACTCCTTAGGAGACACCTGTGCAAGAAACTGGAACCGAACCTTCAAAAACACAAGTACAACCACCTCGTAGGTCTAGTAGGGTGTCACATTTACCTAAGAGGTATGGGCTTGTGCACTTGGAGGAGCTGGGTCTCCATGAGGTTCCAAGTGATAGCCAAGAGACCGACCCAACGACCTATGACCAAGCGATGGTGGATGTAGACTCCGCGAAATGATGTGAAGCTATGGAAGCTGAGATAGACTCGATGCATGTCAATCAGGTCTGGACTCTAGTAGACCGCCCAAGGGCATATTTCCTATTAGGAACAAGTGGATCTACAAGAGAAAGACTGATGGAGATGGAAAGGTTGACGCCTATAAGGCCAGGCTTGTGGCAAAGGGTTATACCCAGAAGGAAGGGATCGATTACCACGATACCTTCTCGCTCGTAGCTATGATCAAGTCTATTCGCATAATGCTCGCTATAGCTGCCTACCACGATTATGAGATATGGCAAATGGACGTAAAGATGGCTTTCCTTAATGGATTCCTCGAGGAGGAAATCTATATGGAGCAGCCTAAAGGCTTTGTGTCCGAGGTCGATATTCAGAAAGTGTGCAAGCTTCATCGTTCCATTTATGGACTGAAGCAAGCGTCGCATAGTTGGAACCTTCGTTTTGACGAGGCGGTCAAAGAGTTTGACTTCGTGCAAAATGATGAGGAACCTTGTGTATACAGAGGGTTAGTGGGAGCAAGATTGCATTCTTAGTATTATATGTGGATGACATTTTACTAATAGGAAATGATGTAGGGATGTGCTTGTGACGTCAAGATTTTCATTAGAGTAGTTCGACCCTATAAACCGGGAGGTGGGGGTCAACCTCGACGTGCATCTTGAAGGGCAAGTAGCAGGTCCTACTGAATACCAAGATAGAATTCTTTCTCCCATTAGTGAGCGGGTTATATGTCCTATGCGGTTATTGGCAGATAAGATCATAAGTCTTTGGCCAAAGCATTGGAGCTACTTGTATTGGATACACGAGAGCTCAATGATCTAGATTTGCATTAATGCATGTATAGCGTCAAGTACAGATAGGGTTTGACTGATGTTGTGAGGAAATCCCTCACATATGCCACAAGTGCACGGTGTCAACAAGTAATAAAGTGATAAATAAGATATCGTTCCCTCGAGGACTGATTTCACTAAGTACCAAAATATAGTCAACTCGTTATTTTATTTGAAGAACAATTATATGGAATCTATTTCTAAACTAATTGCAGAAAAATAAATAGAAGATAATAATAGTAATAATAAAAATAATAATAAGGGTGTAGGATTATGATTATGACCTCAAACAATCAGGAATGATTTCTTTATTTAATTTAATTCACTTTTATTCAATTGATTGTAAGCCAGGAATTCCTAAATTATTCTAAAGCTTCTCCCAAAGTCGATAGTTACGCTAACACTTTTTTTTAGCGTTACAATTGATAGTAACTGGTGTTGTCATAGTATCTATGGTAACATCAAATTCGGTGTTACCGTTGATAATAGACCCTTGATAATAAACCCGTTGGTTAAGATAACGGGTCTCTTTAGTATAAGAGACCCAATATTAGAAATAACAGGTCTCTAATGTGTTAAAAGGTCTACTATTTTTTTGAGATAAATTAAAAACCAGTTATTTAAGGTAACAGGTCTCTAATGTGTAAGAAATAAGAGACCACCTGTTTGATCCAACGGGTCTCTAATGTGTAAGAAATAAATACCCGTTATTTATTTTATTTATTGGTATTAAAGGCCCATTGTATAATATATGTGGTCTCTTTACCAGTCATTCACATGCTTTTAGCTCTTTTCACTACTACAAAAAAAAAGAAACCCTTATTAATAGACCTGTTGGTTAAGACAACGGGTCTCTTTAATATAAGAGACCCACTATTAGAAATAATAGGTCTCTAATGTATTAAAGTGGTCCGCTTTTTTTTGTGAGATAAATTACAGACCAGTTATTTAAGATAACGGGTCTCAAATGTATAAAAAATAAGAAACCCGTTGTTTGATTCAATGGGTCTCAAATGTATAAGAAATAAGAGACCCTTTACTATACGTGGTCTCTTTGCTTCTTTACCGAATCAGCTGGGCAAGCTACATTTCCTCCCAGACCCTAGCCAAAACTACCTTATTTCCCATTTAGCCCGTCACGCCCTTCGCCGCCCAAAACAATCATCTGAAATGGATCGTGTACGAACAAAGCCTCCCGCTAGGTAATCGAGCGCTACTACACGAAGATGGATGACTTCGGATTTCTGCCGCCAGGTAATCGAGCGCTACGAACAAAGACCCTTATTTTTGCTTTGATTTCTGCCTTTGCTTCGGGGTTTTGGTATTGTTGTATCATCCCTAAAATCTTCATATAATTTGATTCGTATTTGCATATAGATAACTGAGATTGAACTTTATTAATGTTTTGGTTCGGTTTTGTGCTCTTAGGTTGATTCCATAGTGTTAGTGGAGTCGCCAAGCTCTACGTTTATTGATTGTTTTTTTTTTGAGTTATTTTCTTCTGGTGTTCATGTGATGATGCGATTCTGGTATTTTAGATTAGTTGTATGTGTTTTCTATTCGTTTCTTCGTATGCTCCAATAGCGATTGACGAATTTTCCTAATGAAAATTGAGTTCACTCACAGAAAAATCTTGAACTCCTCTGCTTTTTGGAACTTTACTTTCTGGGCATCCTTTCTGTCGCATAATAATTTATGGTCCACACTTCTTTAATAGGATCTTTTTTTTTCAAAAAAGGATGGTATAACTTCTCATTTTCTAATTTTATTTTGGGTTTTTTTCTTCGAAATGGAGTCTGAAAATGGGGTTCCACTTGAAGATGAAGGAAAGGTCATCACTCAGAATCCTAATGGAGAAGGATCCACTATAGATGTAAACAAAAACAATATAGGTAATGTTCGCGAGATAATTTCCGGTGAAATTGAAGTGTGTAAAGATGATAAAACAGACAAAGAGGGCCCTAATTCATCAGGGGCCAAAGTCATCTCATCCCCATTTCTATCAAAGGGTAAAACGTCCGATCCGGATAAAAATTCCAATGTCAATAATAATGGCCCTAAGAACAATAAATCGGCCAAGAATCAGTCTACTTCAAAAGCATCGGTTGTGTTTGGTCATGGTACAAAACCTAGATTGACACAGAGTCTTTCTTTCCCATGCAAAGGCCGTCATTCCGATATTTTGAAAAGAAGCATTGAAGTTTATCCATCTAAATCAGACATAAAACCGTCTCAGAAAAATAGTTCAAAAATTGTGTCTCAAGTTACAAATGTGAGTTCTAGTCTGAGGATCAATTCGGTGGTCAAGGACCCATTTTCTGTTGTCAATTCTAAGTCCGTCACAAGCGCTGGAAAGGCAACCAGTCGATGTACAAGGGATTAAATGATGTCTGTGATGATACGAAAATTTTTATGACCGTATAGGTTGCTTCATATGGGAGCTTCTCATATATAGTCACATTAAGCTTACCTCTGTAGTTATCGCAACACCTCAAGGAAGTGAGGTGCCAAAGTTGTGCTAAGTTGCATAGTAGTGCCAATCGTGCTTTGTGTCTCCAATTCTGTTTTGGACAATTTTTAGATTTCAATTTTTCCAGGCACCTATTTATTGTCATGTAGGCCTTCTCTTTCTTTTTAAGAATTCTTGTTGGGTATATGGAATAATTTTTTCGTAAACGTGCTGTCTGATTCAAGTTGAGGAACCTGGTTTGGTCGACCTCGAAGCATGATGTTTACCTAGTGTCGCATTTTTCCATTTTGCACTAGTCTTCACTAAGATCCAAAAAGACTGAAGTTCTTAATGTCTTTGGTCATGTGGCTCCCTCAGAGGTGCGTCTCCCTTAACTGATCATATGGTGAGCCATTTAAGTTAAATGCAGTTATGTTTTTTCGGATACTAGAGTTTTCTATACTATCTTATTATAGAAACACCCCGAAGTTTTTGGAAGGATTTACTCAAACTCAAGTAAGTACATTGGTCATCGTAACAATTTGTTGATTGTCGGGGGATTCAGGGGAGCTTATTTGCAAGGTAATTCTCTCTCTTGGCAAAAGCTTTAATTGGATGTTTGTTCTGTTTCAATCAGTGACTATCCTCTTTCCTTTCCTATCAATGTTTAAACTTTTGCGATTGATCTTGGTTTATTGGAATATGTTTTTATCGTCAACTGATTAGACAATGGTTTCAAAATATGAAATTCTATTTTCAACTGACCTACTTCTTTCTCATTTTTTTCATCATATAGAAGAAAAAAAAAGATCAAGTGACCTATTCATCATATATTCATATTGATGCTGAGAGCTAGAATATTTACATGAGAAAACTACATCTTACTTGAGATTTTATATTTTCATTTCTAAATCCAACATCTTCTTTTGATGCAGTACCTAGATCGACCTGGTGTTGGCTTTTGCGCGAGGACAACTTATGATGATAATGCTATTACAAATGCAATCGAGATTTATGACAGTCCAAGGTGAACCTCCTTTTTGCCTTCCTAGTTCCCTTCCTAACTAATATCTCTGAAGCAGAAATCACATATGCTGAAATGCATCTCTTATTTCTGGAACTAATTGAGTTAAACCACCATCAGTGGTGCTGTTCATTTCACAGCTTCAAATAATGATTGTGCAGTACGGGATTTTGACATCGAGAGATTTCAGCTTGTTAAGCATTTCTCTTACCCATGGCCTGTGAATGTGAGCCATCTATGTCGAGCCTTAAGAAATCCATGGTGATAATTTTAAATCCTTACACTCTTTTTTCATCCGTTATTTTTAAAAATCTGTCCATGACATTTTATGCTTATGTTATATGTTGAACTTCGTCCGGGAAAAATAGATCTCCTAATGGAACTGGGACCAATCCGGCACCTGATATGTAACTACCATTAATATTTTGAGTTGCTTAGGATTACATGTAAATAGTTCTGACTATCTTAGTTACAAATGCAGATCTATGGCAAAAACTTATCCCAGCTAATTAGGAATAGCTCATTATCTGTGAAGGAGGAGGATGCCCATTCTACTACTTCGTCGTACTAATTAGTTACCTCCGACTCCAACTTTTAGTCATTCTTAGATTCATTCTCTACCATTTTCCATCTTCGGTTTTCGGTCGGACAGAAATGTTAATGAATCTGTATTTTGACCAGAAATCTTACTCCCCGCATAGGGTTAATGTTTCAGCGTTCTCCTTCAGGTTGGAACAACATGCTGAGAAGCGAAAAGAGGTATTTGTTTAAACTATTTTCTGGAATTCTCTCATGTAGAAGATAAAACTATTTAGTATCATGTTTAATATCCTAAATTCAACATTTTCCAACACTCTGTTTCTTGTTACATTGTCGTTTTTATGTGATCACATGAATCTTCGCTCTTGGGGGAGATGGAGAATGAACCAGTACATAGTGATAGTCAGCTGTTTTCTCTAGGACCTCGTGTAGTATACAAGAATACACGTATCTTCCAGACTTTTATTTGACTAATAGTTGCATTTAGGACTTGCCTCCCATTGGTGCAAGTCATTAGGTCTATTTAGGTTTACCTTTTCCGTTTTGAGAGATTATCATGCAGTATTTATGTGCATTATTCATGTGTTTTTTGAGGGTTATGTCCTCATGTTATCTCTCCTGATTTCATAATGAAACTTATTTTCTTAACATAAAAATTAATCAATTTGTTTGCTCACTCTTACTGCTTTTTATTAAACCAAGATGCCTTTTTTTTCTTGTTGCTTTAATAACATGCGAAAGCAGAGCTCTCTTAACTTTTATCTTTTAAATTATCGTTACAATCATGTTGAACTCTTGGCTTACATATTCATTTAATTGTTACAAAGTAGTGGTAGGTATGCATTAGATGTAATTATATTGTATTCTACACTATCTACAGTGGTCAACAGAGATCTGTGTCCCTAAATTGATTTTCTTATTCTATCTGGCTTCTGTTTAATTTCTAAGGAGAGGCCAGTGGCCTTAGATCCCCAGTTGATGAGAAGCAATAATATTCAAGAGGAAAAGATGGTAAAAGTTCCGAGATGGAAACTGATAGAAGCAGCAGTTGCTAATAAAATTATTCTCCAGTTGGTGAGCAGGTACTTTTATCATTTTTATTTTGATTATTCTCTTTGCTGAGTAGTGTCATTCTGTTGGGTTAGAAGTTCTAGTGGAGTCGACCAAACAAATCATCTGGACTGAGCTCTTCAACTGAAAATAATAGCGTATGCCTTAATTGGTTGGACAATTCATTAATTAATGATACATGTACGATATTTGATTAAAATTTCGATGAATCCACTCAATTGCCACACTAAAACCTTATTTTATTGTTGATAAATTTTTTATGTATTAATCATGCATGTAGAAACTTTTAAATAAATCAGGGGACGGTTTTTCTAGTATTTACCAAGTATAAATCTGACTTTCCGTTCTTTTTATAGGCCGATGTTAAGAAAGCTCTCGAAAAGGAAGGTGTTGAGGTGGCTAATAAATTGGTTCATGGTGGCAAGGGACACAACCCATCTTGGCTAATTGGGAGGCTTATTCAGAACAAGGAATCGAAGTCAAAGTCTTCTTCAACATCATGTGCAACGTCCGTTCCAGATCAGTGGATGTCAGAGAGAAACTTGACCAAAAATTTCGAGAGATGATGAAAAAATTGGCTGGCCAGAATCCGGATTTAAGTTTTTTTTAGTATTTATGTTATCTTTCGGATTTTTTTCGGATTGTCATGGTATTAATGCGGTGGTACTGAAGTTAGCTTTTGGATGGTACTAAGTTATTCTATGGTACTTAAGTTAGCTTTTGATTGGTTTATTTATGTCGAATGATGATAATGTCGTGGTTTATTTGGATGGCTTGAAAAGCCTTGTTTATGTAAAACTTTGACAGGTTATTTGGTTACGGTTTATTTGAATGGTTTTATTATGGTTTAAACTATTACCAAAACAAAAAAGTGTTCACTAAATAAATGTTACAATAATGGAAAAGGGTGTTGCCAAAACAAAAATGTGTTTCAGCAGTTGGTGTTACAGTAGGGATTATTAGTGTTGCCATTGGTCTACAGTAACACGTTTATGGATGTTGCTACAGAGATATTGTTGTTGCCATTGGTCAACAATAACACTTTTATTGGTATTGCTATAGAGGTAAAAAGTGTTGGTATTGGGGTCTGTAGCAACACATTTTCCATGTGTTGCCATAAAGTTAAAAAGTGTTGGCATAGACCCCTATGGTAGCGGCCGTTTTTGTAACACCACCAAATTTCAGAAAAGTGTTACCGTAGCATATTTTTTTGCTTTTAGCAACACTTTTTACCCCTTTGAGCACACTTTTTTGGGTGTTGCTGAAGGCCATTTATGGCGTAGTGGCTACAATCACAATCCTACTCGAACAGATCTAGAAAATAAGATGCGGAAAAATTAAGAAAAACCGTAAGGGATCCGTGGTCTTGTCGTCGCCCACAAATCTCTTCGTTTCTGCTCTCCCCGGATTCTTGTGTTCTTCGATCCCGTCCTACGATGTCTTCATCCCCCTTTTTCTGACCTTCAATGTTTATTTATAGCTATCCTTAGCCTCCAAAACGCGTTTGTGAATTAGGTTGAAAACGGGCTTCAGAAACGGCCCAGAAACGCGGCAAATCCATCAAAACCGCCCCATGGGCCGCGGACCCTAATGTTCAGCGCCTCTATACCTGGGCACATTTTCTTCATGGGCCGCGGCTCAGCATCCTTGTGCCGCGGCCCCCGGTACAGTTGGTGCGGCGCCCTGCTAGTCACCTTCGCGTGCCGCGGCCGGGCCTTGGTGTGCCGCGGCGCCCAGGCCAAAAATTATCATTTTGGCCCGTTTTTCTCCGTTCGAGCTTTCGGACTCCAATTTCCTACAAAACATATAAAGATAGTGTATTAAAAGCTCATTTAAACAGATTTAGACTTCAAAATGGATATAAAATAATGATAAATAAGCGCATAAAAATACGCCTAACAAATACCCCCAAACTTGAGCATTTGCTTGTCCTCAAGCAAAAATCAATTTTCAAATAAAAAGTATCGTGAATGATCGTGCACATCCATAGTGCTCAACTTAATCAATACTACCCTGAAATTCTCAAAGAATAATACGAGTATCGTAATAGTGAGTCACATCAAGGACACTGATTCCACAAAGTAACCATTTTTAGTGCTAATCAAGCTCAAAGATTAACAAGCGTGAATTTAACCGACCGCCAATATAAATGGTTAGATTAAACAAGCTTACTTGCCCAGTCCCACAGTCTAATGGCAAAAATTTAAGAGTTTCATCGTCAAAATAAACCTCGGACAACATTCCCTTATGTATGAAATAACATGATTCGAGTTAACCACTAGGTTTCGGATCTCGGGATGTTTCACCGGGATAACCCTAGGGTGGATTTCCATTCTCATGTATTAGGGAACCTTTTGACGTAAAAGACACTCATGGGGCTCATGGATGTTCTAGTTACTAAGTCCCCCTCTACAGCGGAGAAAAAACTCGAATAGCTATTCCCGCACGTCCGATTCAAGGTTGCTGTTTTACGCGAAAGTAAACAACGGGTCGCGTGAATACCCTCGGTTACTAGGCTTCCCATCATCGGTAATGCGATATTTCTACATCATTAGTCTATTCAGGGTTGTCGTTTTACGCGAGAGTAAACAACGGGTCACTTGAATACCCCCGGTTACTAGACTTCCCATCATAGAACATGTATAAATTCTCGACTTTTTGGGAAAAACTGTCCGACTCTAAACTCACTTTAAGTGCCTACAAGACTCATGTTACTGGACAACTAGCTGCGCGAAAAGTGTAACCAAACGTAAAGACGGTGATTTGAAAACACATATGTCTCCTTTCTTATCTGGTAAGATTTCTACAAAAACGAAAAAATTTCGGACCTAAATGAATACTCAACGGAAACAGATATCGCTGACTGCAACTTGACCAAAAGTCAACCGTTTCTTCAAAAAGAAATCAGTATCGTAACATCAGTTTTACACACGGAAGCACGAAAAATTCACGAAGAATTCATTTTTTTTTTTTTTGCAAAAACCATCAACAGCATGTAAGAAAAATAAAGCAATGATGAAATCACAATTTATAACTAAGAAAAATTAAGAAAATATCGCATGCTTCAATTTATTCCACTACACAGAATCATCAACAATAAAACTCATGTGAAAATAAAAGAGATAAGGAAAAGTGAATCTTATTCCAAATGTCTTCTTGAACGCCAGCACATGTCTGAGTGGAATCATCTGTCAATCCATACTTCAAATAATGCCCAACATCACCAGGGACCCCCAAACTTAGTCTCTAGTCATGAAATAACTATAGACATTAAGTCAAGAAAGACTAGAATATGAAGGATGATAACTCATTGGGGTTATATAAAAAATATTAGAGAAATAAGGGCCAACAAGAATACACGAATCCAAACGAAATAACAAAAAAAAGAAAGAAAAAAAATTATTAACGAAAAATCAAATAAAAACAACTAACTAGAAAGCAAGTAAAAATGATGGATTGCCTCCCACCAAGCGCTCTACTTTACGTCTTGAGCACAACGTGGCAAAAAAAAAATTAACGTGGCTTCTTTCTAGGGAGATTGCCAAATACCCCCTTCTTACAATCTATAAGCCTCTTATTCCACAAGGGAGGCTTTGGTTCATGCCTGGTTGCTAAAAATAATGAGTAAGAATAATTATGCGGACAACCAAAAAATAATGAAAGAATATAATAATTATAAGGTATGAAAAAATAAGCAGAGTTCGAATGGGTAGATAATAAAGACATATCATGAACAACCTCATTAGAACTCAAAGAATCAGCCTCAACAAAATCAAAAGTAATGGGGCCAATCTCTCCCAAAATGGATTTAGGAAAAATTATGCGTGGCACCGTTAATAAAATTTTAGGTACAAAAGTGTTCACCTTATTATTCGAAGTTTGATGACAAATTAATGAAATTTATTTGGAAACATCATCAATGATAACTTCTTCTACAAGCTCATCACACTTTATGTAATTATTGTAACACCCCCAGGATATCCGAGGTATATTACAGCGCCGTGAATCCCTATATGGGACCCACCAGGCTGAACAGCATCATACACAATGACTCACAGAAATGATAAAATAACACCACGTCATAAAGACGCAAAACAGAACAATCCACCCGGTTCAACCGGTCAATATGACATCATCATCCATCACAACATAATAAGCAACAATACAATTCAAACGAACAAGAACCCCTTAAGTACTCGAGTACAACTATTAGTTCAAAACCACAAAAGACAAAAAGGTAAAGATACTAAAACATCACTCGTGCACCATCATCACGCACGGCCATCATCCGTATCTTGGTCCAGCCTCATTGCCTCGATGAACTCCGACTGAAATTCATAAAACGAATTTCCCAAAACGGGTCCCAGAGGGGTTAGCAATTACGCTAGTACAAGTATTCAAGGCAAACCAATCGCTTACACATTTCATAGTACATGCACCAAAAATCATTTCGAAAACCAAAACAAGACATGTCTTTTTCCTAAAATAAACAATCAAACAATTAGCCTTGAGAACAGGCAAAGATACATTCTCACTGGGGCCTCACAGGGGACCCTAACGAGTTGGCTACAAATACGTAAAAACAAAACCATGCACACGCTAAGCCGTGAGAACAGTGGCGGCAAAGATACATTCTCACTCGAGGCCTTGCAAGGACCCTAACGAGTTGGCTAGCGGTACGAAACTCGTGAAATCCAGGGCGGCAGCATAGATTTCCCTCCTTGACCCCGTCAGGCCAACACGAGGTGAGTTACACACAAATAACATACATCACCATTTCATGTTAAGCTTAAAGGTTTCCAAAAATACTTGCCTCGATTAATAGACGGTGACGCGAACGGAACGGAAGAATCAAGCACGACCGTGAGGAACCGACGATTGAACCTAACGATTCGAATAACACAATCACAACCAACTCTAGACGATTACGGAAATGGAATACACCCGGAAACCCGCCTATGATTCATGTATATTCGAATAAAATAACAACGAGGGCAGATCACAATCAAACCCTCTCGATTCCGTAAAAATCCACAAAATATCCATGAATCCGTAGGAAAACTAAAGATACTAACAATATCAATCGTATACATCATGAATCCACCAACAAAACGGAACGAATCGGAAGAAAATCCCAAAACCCCCAAATTATCCAAAAGTAGGGTTCTAAGAGATTACCTTGGATTTAGGATGAGAAACACAAGTGGATGATGTTAGTCTTACACCAAGAACTCAAGCACAAGAATCTCTGAAGTGATTGGAGGAAGAAAGTCGCCTCAAATCGCTCGGGAGTCGCTCGTCCGCGGAAAGAGGAAGAAATGAGATTTTGTGATTATCTCGGTCAACTCCCTGGTTTATATAACCAGGGAGTGTTAGCGCACGCTAAGACCTCAAGGTTAGCGTGCGCTAACGGATAGGTTACCAACCCTCCCGTTAGCGTCCGAGTCCGTGGCTGTGGTTTTTGCCGTTAGCGTGCGCTACCATGCATGCGTAGCGTGCGCTAATAACCTATCTCCAGAGCGCGCTATCGACCAATAGCGTGCGCTACGAACATCGCCGAGTCCAAAGAGCTAACCGCCTAAACCTCACTGGCCCGTTAGCGTGCGCTACCATACCAGCCAGTAGCGTGCGCTAACTAGAATCGATTGAATTCAAGAGTAAACCGCCCAAGATCGACAAATACACTAGCGCGCATCGAACAACTTAACGTGCGCTAGTCTCCCGACATTAGCGTGCGCTAATCCGATAGTCCGCAGGCACGGGGTTAAACCGCCACTCCTGTGGCTAAATCGTTAGCGTGCGCTATTTAATTAATCGTAGGCGGCGCTACTAATGGATTCTTAGCGTGCGCTATACAGAAATATAGCGTGCGCTAGATATAGAATATAAACGACCCCAAAATACCTAATATGAACGAAACGTCAAACGAAACACCTCAAACGCATCATAGCATAGAATGAATCCACGGCAACCAAACGGCGGTTCCGCACAACAATTACGAGAATCGATCAAAAGATAACGGAAAAGTTACATCAAGGATACCCGAGGGTCACTAAAATCGAGAATTACACCGGAAATACAATTACAAGGGAAAGAAAAAAATGCGGATATTACATTCTACCCTCTAAAAATAAGTTTCGTCCGAAACTTAAGGAACAAACAACTCGGGTACCTAGCACGCATGCTATCCTCGGTTTCCCAAGTTGCCTCCTCGACACCGTGTCTCGACCATTGCACCTTGACCAAAGGTATGGTCTTATGCCTCAATCGCTTTCTCACGATGTTCCAAAATCTTCAAAGGGCGCTCTTGAAAGTAACATCTTTGGCGACATCAATCTCACCATAATCGATGATGTGGCTAGGATCCGGGACATATCTCCTCAATCGGGAAACATGGAAAACACTATGAACATGACTCAAGGCCGGAGGTAACGCCAAACGGTATGCCAACCCACCTACTCGCCGAGGATCTCGAAGGGCCGATAAATCTCGGACTCAACTTCCCTTTCTTCCCGAAACGAAAAACTCCTTTCGTTGGCGACACCTTTAGCAAAATGTGGTCTCCCACCTCAAATTCCAAAGGTCGACGACGGACGTCGGCATACGACTGGCCGACTCGGGCGATCAACATCCGTTCTCGAATTAACCCTATCTTCCGCCTCGTCTCTAAAACGACATCCGGCTCGGTCCCGACCAAATCGGACGCCTCATTCCAACAAATCGGTGATCGACATCGCCGCCCGTAAAGTGCCTCATACGGTGCCATCCGAATCGACGCATGCCAACTATTGTTATACGTGAATTCGATCGGCGGCAAATGTTCCTCCCAGTCACTACTCCAATCGAGAGCACAGCACGCAATAAATCCTCGAACGTCTGGATAGTGCGTTCCGACCGTCCATCTGTCTGGGGATGAAAAGAGGTACTCAAACGCAACCGGGTACCTAACGCCTTATGCACCGCCGCGAAGTGCGATACAAAACGGCCGTCACGATCCAAACAATAGACTTCGAGTACCGTGAAGTCTCACGATCTGCGCAATAAACACACGAGCTAACTTCTCCGGGCCCCAAGTGTCCTTGATGCCCGTAAAATGTGCCGACTTGGTCAGGCGATCAACAATCACCCATACCATATTCATGCCCGACCTCGATCTCGGCAAACTCGTAACGAAATCCATCGATATATCTTCCCATTTCCATTCCGGAATGGGAAGTGACTGCAATAACCCAGCCGGTCTTTGATGCTCGATTTTGACCTGCTGACAAGTCAAACATCTCGCTACAAACTGTGCGACCTCATCCTTCATGTCATTCCACCAGAAATTTCTCCTCAGGTCCTTGTACATCTTACTCGTACCAGGATGAACGGAATAAGGTGTAGCATGGGCCTCCCGTAAAATACTCTGCTTCAACTCTAAGTCGTTCGGCACACAAAGCCGACTCTGGAATCTCAAAACACCATCCTCGTGAATCACAAATCCAGGAGACTTCCCTTTAAGAACGTTCTCTCGGATTTGAGTAATCATCGGATCCTCTAACTGCTTCAGCTTAATTTCATCGATCAAAGACGACGAAATCTCTAAAGCACAAAGTTGCCCGACGGCTCCCGGCAACAAGACCTCAACATCTAACTCGATCAAAGCCCTCCGAAGCTCGGGACCGAGATGTAAGGATCTCAAGCGTTCGCAACGCAATCGGTTTCCGACTCAAGGCGTCGGCCACAACGTTCGCCTTGCCGGATGATAAAGGATTTCGAGGTCATAATCCTTAATCAACTCTAACCACCTCCTCTGCCTCATATTCAACTCTCGCCGAGTAAATATGTATTTCAGACTTTTATGATCAGTAAAAATCTGACATGTGGAGCCGAAAAGATAGTGACGCCAAATCTTGAGCGCAAAAACGACTGCCGCTAACTCCAAATCATGAGTAGGGTAGTTCATCTCATACGGCCTCAACTGTCTCGATGCATAGGCAATGGTCTTGCCGTGCTGCATTAATACACACCCAAGACCCTGACCCGAAGCATCGCTATAAACGGCAAAACCCTCGTTGCCACATGGCAACGCCAAAGCAAATGAAGTCAAACGCTTCTTGATTCCTCAAAACTCGACTGTCTCTCGTCATTCCGCACGAACTTCTCGGATTTCGGAGCAAGCTGCGTAAGTGGTCGAGCCGTTTCGAGAAACCCTCACGAACCTACGGTAGTAGCCACCAAACCCAAGAAACTACGGACCTCCTTCACATTTTTGGGCGGTGCCCAATCCAATACGGCCTCAATCTTCTGCGGATCCACACGAACCCTAGTGAAATCACGTGACCTAAAAACATCACTTCTTTCAGCCAGAACTCACATTTCGAGAACTTTGCATAGAGTTGCTCGGTCCTTAAAATGTCTAATACTATCCGCAAATGATGGGCATGCTCTTCCTCATTCCTCGAATAAATAAGAATATCGTCAATAAAGACGACGACGCACTTATCCAAATACTCGATAAAAACTTTGTTCATCAATTGCATGAACACCGCCGGTGCATTAGTTAACCCGAAAGGCATGACTACGAACTCATAATGTCCGTACCTCGTCCGAAAGGCTGTTTTCGGCACATCGGACTCTCTCACCCTGAGCTGATAGTACCCCGATTTCAAATCAACTTTCGAGAATACCGCAGCTCCCTGCAACTGATCGAACAAGTCATCAATTCTCGGCAAGGGATACTTGTTCTTGATGGTCACCTTGTTTAGTTCGCGATAATCGATACACAAGCGTAGCGAACCATCCTTCTTCCGCACAAACAGGACCGGTGCGCCCAAGGCGAGGCGCTCGGTCGAACATACCCCGACTCAAGAAGCTCACTCAACTGCTTCTTCAACTCGGACATCTCTGAAGGTGCCATGCAATAGGGCGCCTTCGAAATAGGGGCCGCACCCGGCTCTAACTCTATAGTGAACTCGACCTTTCGATCCGGTGGCAATCCCGGTAACTCGTCAGGAAAAACATCAGGAAATTCATTAACGATTGGAATCGACGAAAGCTCGACTCCACCACTCTCCGCCTTCAAGGCATAGCACCAATAACCAATACATCCCTTTCGCATGAGACTCATCGCCTTCAAGGCATTAATGACGAATTACGGTTTCCCTCTTTCGCCCCGCGAAAGAGTGCTCTGCCGTCCTCGGCTAACATAGTGATGATTCTCGTGCGGTAGTTCATGATCGCACCATGCCGCTCGAGCTACCATCACCAAGAATCAAATCCTCACCCTCGATACTCACAACAATAAGATTAGAGGGCCAAGTCCTCTCACAAATAAGCACGTACAGCCTCGAACCTCCCGATCACCAACGATCCTATCACCGCTAGGAAGCTTAACGATGAAGGGCTCACAAGGTGTCAAACGGTCGAGACTCAAACGGCGCACACAATCCAGAGATATGAATGAATGCGTAGCCCCTAATCGAAAAGCACACCGACAGATGAGAAAGAATATAAACGGTACTTGCCGCCACGGAGCCGCCGGATCATCGGCTCTCCGCATCTCATAGACACGCGGGTGGGCGGAGCCAACACCGGAAGCTCCTCTTGAGGGCTGACCCGACCTCTCCCGACTAGCACTCGGCGGATATTGAGGAGCAAACGACCCCCGATTCACACTTGGCTCCAACGGGCCGGTTGAGAAGAACGGTGCCGCGAAGCCGCTTTGACCTGCTCACAAAAAGGGGCCTTGTGGCCTAGCTGTCCACAAGTATGACAGGTAAGCTTCGGACGAGAACATTGCCGGCTCCTATGGCCTTGCACACCACAGTTAAAACATGTGGGTTCATGAGCGGAGGTTCCGGCGGCACCCCGAAAGCTCCCAGAGAAACGAGCCGAACCGCCCGTTGAAAAATTTGCAGCTTGGGATTTCTGCTGGCCTCCACTCTTGGGACCAGAAAAATTTCCAACCGACTTCTGCTTCTTACTCTCGCGGGCCGCCTCACTCGCCGTCACAGACATATCATAAGCAAGGGCCCTACTCTGATAATCCTTCAATGTAGTACATACGAGTCCCGACATATAGTCCCGAATCGGCAACTTCATCCGCCTGGAGAAATGGAAAATCTTGTCACTCTCCTCGACAACTTGGGTCTTCACATAACCCAACTCTTTGTTAAAATCAGCAATAGCTTGAGCTACGGGGATATCCCGTGGTTGAGCGTCATAAAAAGCATGTACCCGAGCACGTCGGATCGCCACGGCAATATTCGATCTCCATCGACTCTTGAAACTCAGCCACGAGCAAAGATGGTCTTTGGGCCCGACGGCCTCCCACCATCCGTAGCGTCCCCAGTGAGGAAATATTGAGCAATAGGGACTTTACGGTCCTCGGGACGATTAGTGGCAACGAAGACCTTAGACATCTCCTTGATCCACCCTTCCCGGCTAATCGGGTCCGAAGCTCCCGAAACCGAGGAGGATGCATCTTGATAACATCTTGGAGCCAACGATCCGCTCCGCCCGATTAGCGTGGGCCTGATCCGGGTTCTGAACCGCTGAGCTATCGCCGCCATTTGGTTTACCATTTGTTGCATTACGGCCGCGATACCAAGATCGCACGCTCGAGAAGAAGCATGGCTATGACGGTCGCCAGACGCGGCCTCGAAGATCGTGGCGTGGCCGCCCCACCGGCTGCCCCACGTCCCTGGCCGCGTCCACGACCACGACCGCGACCACGACCTCTTCCAGCATCCATGCTGGAGTTAAACAAGTAGCAAAAGCCATACGAGGGTAAGTACGAGAGAAGAACAATTACAAGTCGAGAATCAAAGGTACTATACAAGGAAATAATGAACAAAGGAAGGAAAACTTACGGACACTGGTAGTACCGGAATCATGGCAGCGTGACGATGATGTGCAAAACAAAACACCACAAGACCCAATAAACCAACAAGCCTAGGTATCCATAAACCTAGAGCTCTGATACCATTTTCTGTAACACCCCGGATATCCGAGGTATATTACGGCGCCGTGAATCCCTATATGGGACCCACCAGCCGAACAAAGATCATACACAATGACTCACGTAAACGATAAAATAACACCACGTCATAAAGACGCAAAACAACAATCCACCCGTTCAACCGGCCAATATGACATCATCATCCATCACAACATAATAAGCAACAATACAATTCAAACGAACAAGAACCCCTTAAGTACTCGAGTACAACTATTAGTTCAAAACCACAAAAGACAAAAAGGTAAAGATACTAAAACATCACTCGTGCACCATCATCACGCACGGCCATCATCCGTAATCGGTCCAGCCCGCTCGTCTCGATGAACCCGACTGAAATTCATAAAACGAATTTCCCCAAAACGGGTCCCAGAGGGGTTAGCAATTACGCTAGTACAAGTATTCAAGGCAAACCAATCGCTTACACATTTCATAGTACATGCACCAAAAATCATTTCGAAAACCAAAACAAGACATGTCTTTTTCCTAAAATAAGCAGTAAACAATTAGCCTTGAGAACGGGCGGCAAAGATACATTCTCACTCGGGCCTCACAGGGGACCCTAACGAGTTGGCTACAAATACGTAAAAACAAAACCACGCACACGCTAAGCCGTGAGAACAGGCAAAGATACATTCTCACTCGAGGCCTTGCAAGGACCCTAACGAGTCAAGAAGCAGACGAAACTCGTGAAATCCAGGCGGCAAAGATAGATTTCCTCCTTGACCCCGTCGGCCAACACGAGGTGAGTTACACACAAATAACATACATCACCATTTCATGTTAAGCTTAAAGGTTTCCAAAAATACTTGCCTCGATTAATAGACGGTGACGCGAACGAACGGAAGAATCAAGCACGACCGTGAGGAACCGGCGATTGAACCTAACGATTCGAATAACACAATCACAACCAACTCTAGACGATTACGGAAATGGAATACACCCGGAAACCCGCCTACGATTCATGTATATTCGAATAAAATAACAACGAGGGCGGATCACAATCAAACCCTCTCGATTCCGTAAAAATCCACAAAATATCCATGAATCCGTAGGAAAACTAAAGATACTAACAATATCAATCGTATACATCATGAATCCACCAACAAAACGGAACGAATCGGAAGAAAATCCCAAAACCCCCAAATTATCCAAAAGTAGGGTTCTAAGAGATTACCTTGGATTTAGGATGAGAAACACAAGTGGATGATGTTAGTCTTACACCAAGAACTCAAGCACAAGAATCTCTGAAGTGATTGGAGGAAGAAAGTCGCCTCAAATCGCTCGGGAGTCGCTCGTCCGCGGAAAGAGGAAGAAATGAGATTTTGTGATTATCTCGGTCAACTCCTGGTTTATATAACCAGGGGAGTGTTAGCGCACGCTAAGACCTCAAGGTTAGCGTGCGCTAACGGATAGGGTTACCAACCCTCCCGTTAGCGTCCGAGTCCGAAGCGGGGTTTTGCCGTTAGCGTGCGCTACCATGCATGCGTAGCGTGCGCTAATAACCTATCGGTAGCGCGCGCTATCGACCAATAGCGTGCGCTACCTGAACATCAGCCGAGTCCAGTAGCCAACTGCCCAAACCTCACCTGGCCCGTTAGCGTGCGCTACCATACCAGCGTAGCGTGCGCTAACTAGAATCTGATTGAATTCAGTAAAGCGCCAAGATCGATAAATACACTAGCGCGCCATCGAACAACTTAACGTGCGCTAGTCTCCCGACATTAGCGTGCGCTAGACAAGATAGCGTGCGCTAATCCGATAGTCCAGAGGCCTGGGGGTTAAACTGCCACTCCCAGGGCTAAATCGTTAGCGTGCGCTACGAATTAATCGTAGCGTGCGCTACTAATGGATTCCTAGCGTGCGCTATACAGGAAATATAGCGTGCGCTAGATATAGAATATAAACGACCCCAAAATACCGGAATATGAACGAAACGTCAAACGAAACACCTCGAAACGCATCATAGCATAGAATGAATCCACGGCAACCCCGAAACGGCGGTTCCGCACAACAATTACGAGAATCAGATCAAAAGATAACGGAAAAGTTACACTGAAGGATACCCGAGGGTCACTAAAATCGAGAATTACACCGGAAATACAATTACAAGGGAAAGAAAAAAAAATGCGGATATTACAATTATCAGGTGCTGGGGGATCGACCCTAAAACTCAGCATGTCTTTCTTCTCAACCTCCCCATCAACTTCACTACTAAATCGATGAGCTGGAAAATAACCATAGTGAATCTCAGGACCACGACTTGCACATTTTCGCTCAAGAGGGGTACTATCAGGATTTTTGAGAGCGTCTACACATTGTTCAAGCATGGTCTTTTGTTTCGGGGGAGGGGGCTGACTGGCCCTATTAGGTAAAGATCATCGAAATTTATGAAATGCCAAGGGTCACGATAATCAAAGGAAAACTGTAATACCACCAGTATTACATGCTTTTTCACTTTGGGCGCTCACGTCCATTTCTTCTGTTTGATAAATAAATGTACTCCATTGCAATAAAACATATTTTGTATAATATGGTTGTACTGTATTGTTCGCATCTGTTATTCGTGTAGTGTGATGGTATGATGATTGACGAACTTTCAGTGACATACCTCGATGTCGTTAGGTAATTATCGGTGCGAATATGACGGTGGCCAACGTCTTGTTCCCCGAGAGATTTCCAGACGACATGGAGAGGGAGTCGTGTCATAAGAAATTAATGTGATAATAATTTGGCAAACAAAACTGTCCTTTACGTACGTTATACTCCGAGTCATTACGCACGCTATATCTGAGTCATTACGTACGTTAAATATCGGCCCTTATGTACGTAACATCGGTCTTCGGTCTTCGGACAGGAATCTTCGTCAGGTAGTACGCGTGCCGACCAACTTTCGGCGTGATTGCGACAGGCAAGTCAACGAGGTGTTACGTACGTTAACCCGCTTTCGTTACGTACGTAACGATGTGTGTAAATCGTTCCAGCGAGTTCCTTACGTACGTTAATATTTTTCCATAACGTACGTAAAGTCTCTTACGTATGTAAACCGTCAGGCATAACGTACGTAAGGGCAATCTGAGTTTATAAAAGAACATTTTGCCTTTCATTTCTTCCGTCCCAAAAATCATTCTTCTTCCTTGTACACTACTCTCCACCACCATTGAACCAATTCTAACCTCCCAATTCAAGTGTTATCCTATTAGAGTACGTTAATCAAGCTTCGGGGAAGGTCTTGAAGGTGTTATCCTCTCGTTCTCCTTCGTCCACCGTCGTTCTTCATCATCTTTTGTCAGTAAAGGTAAGTTTATCCAACCATGAACTCATTTCAGTATTGTTTAGTAAGTTTTAGTAAACCTAGGATGCCTTGGGTAGCTTAGAACCCTCAGTGATAATCGAACCGGTATATAACTATCGCAATTGTTAATCGATATCCATCAAAGCTAGAAATTGGAATGAATAATGGTAGAACTCATAATCATATTGATAATCACCAACTTCTCGGAATCATCTTGAAGTATTTCATGTATAACCGTATTATCATGTTGAATAAAACCGTTAATGAATCCTTGATGAAGTTACCAACAATTTCTAGCCGAATAGATACCGAAACATGTTAAGATGATGGATTAATCGTTCTAGACTTGCATATTAAGACAACGATGAAATCTTGGTGATTGTTGGTTATAATTAACTAGGAATGTTGTGTTAGAACACTATTGTTTAGCGGAAGGATAACTTATAAAGAATGTTGCCGAACCTAAGAAATTAATGGCACGCATTATGATTAAAAACGGAGAAATTCGATTCCGACATCATAAGCAACTAGGATAGGGTTCTAACAGGCGGGAGGGGGAGGAACGTCGTTGATCATCATTGTTATCATAAGATGTTAATCGACAAACATGTAATAGGTCGGATTTCCAAGTGCGATCGTTCAAGCCGCCTTGTCAAGAAATAACTCGTCGGATTTGAGGCAAGTGAATCTTGCTCGACTTTACGTCTTATAATTTTAGACATAGTAAATGTTACTATTGTGGAATGGTGCTCTTACGATTATCTTGTCGGAGTATTCCCGAGTAGATACTACCGTGACCCTTGGCCGCGGCCTTGGGAGTTTTCTCGTTGACCGTGTTGCGGATAAAACTCGAATGGTACCCACGTCCGGAGTATTCTGTGTAGATACTTCCGTGACCCTTGGTTGCGATCTTGGGAGTTTATGTCTTGATAAAAGGAATAACATGGAACATTCGGTGATAACTTTATTCCTTGAAATTATTAGATTTTACCTTTGAGTTTGGTTTGGATTGTTTGAACTAGGTTCTGGCACGACATGTCGTGCAGTAAATTTGTTGAATTTGTGCAGACACCCGAAGGTTACGGCCAGGCATGAGCTGTGTTGGAAGAAGGCCTGTTAATTTCTTAAATCAATTTGAACATTCCACGTTGTGTAATAACCGTATGTACGGACACTATTTGCTTTTGTACTTTGGGTTGTACGAATACTTTCTTAATTACTTCCGTATATTACCACTTTTAATAAAATATTTTAGAAAATATTTTCAAAAACTTGCCTTGTGGGTCCCTCATGGGATCTACAGCACTGTGGCGTCCCGGTTCATTTTGGGGGCGTTACAGAAAATGGCATCAGAGCCAAACACTCACGTGGAAAGTTTTACCAAAAATATTTTGAAAACGTTTTGCCTTCAAAATCCAACACTTCTGACGACCGTAACTCCTCGAGGGATGTCGAGGTAAAATACACGTAAATTCTTAAGGATCAAGTATGATGTTTGGATTCAGTAAGAACTGAGAGAATGTTTGCATTAAACTAACCTATTAGATTGAACGAACATCACCAATGGCACGTCGAGGAGCTATAAGAAACGTAAATGACGCACAAGGTTCCGCTATGAACCAGCAGGAAGACAGAAACACCGGAGAAACTAATCCAGCCGGAAATCAACCACCGCCTGTTAATCAGAACGAACAGGAAGCGGAAAACCAGAACAACGGGGGATTTGATCCAGCCTTCGTTCAGACTCTCGCCCAGGCCATTGCTATGGGAATCACTCAGGTCAACCGGGCAGAACAAGTACCAGTCCTTAACATAGAAGAGAACACCGGGAAGGACCGTTGGCTGGGAGAAATGCTGAAGGCCAGACCGCCATTATTCGACGGGTCAGGGGATAAGCACGTGGACGATTGGATCTCGGAGATGGAGACCGCCTTCGAGGTGATCGGCTGCCCAGGAAACCGAAAAGTGCCACTCGGGATCAACCAGCTCCGTGACACTGCAGCCCAATGGTGGAGGACCTATAAGCCAGAGGACAGAATAGTCGGATGGCCCGAGTTTTCCAAACTATTGAGAGACGAGTATTGTCCCCGATCAGTTCAAACTGCACGAGCGCGGAGTTTCTTCTTGTGAGGCCTCGAATTTGCCAAGCACGTAAATCATTCGGGCATACAGACCAAGCTAAGCTATGTCGCATGATGGTTCCATCCGAAGACCGAATTTGTCACCTTGCTCAACGGTTGCGGAGGATGTTCAACGCTACGTGGCGGGGTTTCATTGCACCACGTTGAGGGCATATGAGGACGTGGTCACAAAGATACGCCAAGACGGTTGTCGATCGGATGCCGGCACAACCAAAAGAAGCAAAAGACAAGAAATCACCCGGGAGCACCAGCAGAGTGAATTTGGGAATTGGGTTCCCTCCAAATCGGCAGCCTTCGTCCCAACGAAAGGAACATCCGACGGGCCTTCTCGCCGTAGTTTGTTTCAATTGTGGCATAGCAGGGGCATACCATGAGTCGGTGTCGTAAAGCATCGACAAAGTGCTTTTCATGCGGAAGGGTGGGCACATGTCTCGCTCGTTTCTCGGATCAGACCTACACCAAACCCGGCTCCTCGTAGTCAACAAGGCTCCTGCAGACATCCAGAGCGTCTGCCATGTCCGACTACCGATCTCCACCTCACCAATCTCCTCTACACGGTGCCGGAAGAGGACGTGGTCGCGGGGGAGGTACTGCACCCTCCTCGGGGACACTGCCGTCCCGCGTGTTCGAACTAAGGGCTACTGACGACCAGACTACTCCTGCTGTCTCAGGTACACTCCTTATTAAATCTCAGCCTGTTCATGTACTGTTTGATACTGGAGCAACCCACTCGTTTATATCCGTAGAATGTGTTAACCGTTTGCATCTCCCTTGTGTACCCTGTGAGTCCTTTACTGTTAAACTACCCGAGGGTAGCAGGGTGGAGGGTAACTTGGAAGTTCGAAACTGTCCGATTCGTATCAATAATCTGGGCTGGACAGCCAATCTCATGGTCTTTCCACTCCAAAATGAAGATGTGATTTTAGGTATGGACTGGATGACGATGCACAAGACGGTATTGGATACCTATCACCTGACCGTTTCTATTACGACCCATGACGGTGCCACTCACATAATTAGAGGCCGAGAGCACTTCAGTACTAAAGGGTCCCTCAGTCTCCTTTCAGCAGTAGCATCTCATGATGATCGAGGAGCGTATTACTGGTGCTATATTCTTTAGGAGGGCACGTCACAATTGTCGGTTGCTAACATTCCTGTAGTGAACGAATTTCCGGACATATTCCCCGATGAACTACTTGGATTGCCACCACAAAGAGAGGTCGATCTCTCAATCGAACTTGAGCCAGGAACGACGCCTATCTCCAAGGCACCATACAGGATGGCACCAGCCGAAATGAAGGAACTAAAGTCACAACTCGAAGAATTGCTAAGGAAGGGGCTCATTCGTCCAAGTACTTCGCCATGGGGTGCGCCAGTTCTTTTTGTGAAGAAAAAGGACCGCTCTCTGCGCCTGTGTATCGATTAAAGGGAACTTAATAAGGTCACTATTAAGAACCGTTACCCACTTCCAAGGATTGATGATTTACTGGACCAACTGCAAGGGGCGACTGTGTTTTCAAAGATCGACTTACGTTCGGGATATCACCAATTGAGAATTCGAGAGGAGGATATTCCTAAGACTGCATTTCGATCGAGATATGGGCACTACGAGTACATGGTGGTGTCGTTTGGCCTGACTAATGCTCCAGCCGTTTTTATGGAATTGATGAACAGGGTTACGCGAGTTTCTCGATAAGTGTGTGGTGGTTTTCATTGTGATATTTTAATTTATTCCCGAAGCCGATGGGAGCATGAGGAACACTTGAGGCAGGTGTTGAGCGTTTTAAGGCAACATCAACTGTATGCTAAACTTTCTAAATGCGAGTTCTGGATGCGAGAGGTAACCTTTTTGGGGCATTTGATTTCAGCAGGAGGCGTTAAAGTAGACCCCCAGAAGATCGAGACAGTTATGAATTGGGAACCACCTAGAAACGTCAAAGAGGTGAGAAGTTTCCTGGGGTTGGCGGGATATTATCGACGGTTCGTCGAGGCCTTCTCCTGTGTCGCTCAGCCATTAACAAATCTGGTTAGGAAGAACACCAAGTTTGTCTGGACAACAGATTGTCAGGAGAGTTTCGACAAGCTAAAAAGGAAGCTTACTACTGCCCCAGTGTTGGTACTACCGCAGGGTACGGAGGGATTCGTAATATGCACCGATGCATCTAAGCACGGGCTGGGATGTCTGTTCATGCAAAATGACAGGGTTATCGCTTACGCCTCTCGACAACTTAAACCTTATGAGGTGAACTACCCGACACATGACTTGGAACTAGCTGCAGTGGTCCACGCTCTTAAGATTTGGAGACATTACCTATATGGGGTTACCTGTAAGGTCTTTACGGACCACAAGAGTTTAAAGTATATTTTCACGCAGAAAGAGTTAAATATGAGATAGAGGCGTTGGCTGGAGTTAATCAAGGATTACGATGTAGAGATTCAATATCACCCTGGAAAGGCCAACGTCGTAGCGAGCCGAGTCGGAAAAGCTGCGCAGAGGTGACACTATCTCGGTTTGTGATACAAGCTGGATTTGCGGCAAGATCACGGGAGAAATGACATTGAAGTGTGGATACAACACCGCGAGGGACAGTTGTGCTCGATTGATATTCGCTCGTCTCTGCTTTGGGACGAGATACGCCAGCACGAGATGGAGGATCCGAGAACTCGTGCGATCGGCGCAAAGGCCGAAGGGGAGTTATTTGGACTACAGGATCCAAGGGGGCTTAGTTAGATTCAAGAACAGGATTTGCATTCCACCTAATGACGAGCTTAAGCAAACTATACTCAAGGAAGCTCATTCTACTCCCTATTCGATACATCCCGGCGAGCAAAATGTACAAAGACCTTGAAAGAGTTTACGGTGGAAGAATATGAAGCAAGAGGTAGCAAGGTTTGTCGCTCGATGTATGATATGTCAACAGTGAAGATTGAACACCGTAGGCCGTAGGAATCATGCGGCCCTTACCCATTCGGAATGGAAATGGGAGAGCATATCAATGGACTTTGTCACCAAGTTACAGTGACGGCGGGGAAAGGACACGATATGGGTTATTGTAGACCGACCGACAAAGTCGGCACACTTCATTCAATTCGGGAGGCCATCGGAGCAGGCAGTGGCTACCATCTTTGTTCGGGAAATCGTGAGATTACATGGCGTTCCCTCGGGGATTATTTCGGATAGAGACACTAGATATGTGTCCCTTCGGAAGAGGTCCACTGTGCCATGGGTACTCAATGCATTTCAAGCCTTTGCCTATCACCCTCAAACGGATGGACAAACAGACGCACCATACTGGACTCTGGAAGATATGTTGAGAGCATGTGTACTCGATTGGGGTAAGGATCAGGCTAAACACCTCTGCTTAGCGGAATTTTCGTACAACAACAGCTGGCATGCAAGCATAGGCATGGCCCCCTTTGAGGCCTTGTATGGTAGAAAGTGCAAGTCTCCCCTATGTTGGGATGATGCATCCGATGTCATCGCCACCGAGTTGGATCTAATCCAGGAATCTATTAAGAAGATATCCATTGTTCGAAAACACATGTTGGCGTGCAGAGTCGCCAAAAGTCTTATGCTATGGACGGCGGCAGACGTTGGAATTTATGGTTGGGGATCATGTTTGGGTTAAAGTATCGCCAATGCGGGGCATTCGACGCTTCGGCCAGAAGGGCAAACTAAGCCCGAGATTTATTGGCCCGTTCGAAATACTGGACCGAGTCGGTAGACTCGCTTATCGGCTAGCATTACCACCATCGTTAGACGGAGTGCATAATGTCTTCCACGTCTCCCGCTGAGAAAGTACGTGTACGATCCTAGCCACAAGATCAACTTCGAGGAAGTAGAGATTTCCAATGATGCTACCTTTAGGGAAGTTCCAACAGCGATTTTGGATCGACGCGTAAAGACACTAAGGAACAAGAACATACCCCTTGTTAAAGTTCAGTGGTCGCACCACGGTACGGAAGAAGCAACTTGGGAGACCGAGGCGAGCATGAGAGAGAATCATCCCGAGTTATTTTCTTAGTTTCGGGACGAAACTATTTTTAAGGGGGGTGGTATGTAATACCACCAGTATTACATGCTTTTTCACTTTGGGCGCTCACGTCCATTTCTTCTGTTTGATAAATAAATGTACTCCATTGCAATAAAACATATTTTGTATAATATGGTTGTACTGTATTGTTCGCATCTGTTATTCGTGTATTGTGATGGTATGATGATTGACGAACTTTCAGTGACATACCTCGATGTCGTTAGGTAATTATCGGTGTGAATATGACGGTGGCCAACGTCTTGTTCCTCGAGAGATTTCCAGACGACATGGAGAGGGAGTCGTGTCATAAGAAATTAATGTGATAATAATTTGGCAAACAAAACTGTCCTTTACGTACGTTATACTCCGAGTCATTACGCACGCTATATCTGAGTCGTTACGTACGTTAAATATCGGCCTTTACGTATGTAACATCGGTCTTCGGTCTTCGGACAGGAATCTTCGTCAGGTAGTACGCGTGCCGACCAACTTTCGGCGTGATTGCGACAGGCAAGTCAACGAGGTGTTACGTACGTTAACCCGCTTTCATTACGTACGTAACGATGTGTGTAAATCGTTCCAGCGAGTTCCTTATGTACGTTAATATTTTGCCATAACGTATGTAAAGTCTCTTACATACGTAAACCGTCAGGCATAACGTACGTAAGGGCAATCTGAGTTTATAAAAGAACACTTTGCCTTTCATTTCTTCCGTCCCAAAAATCATTCTTCTTCCTTGTACACTACTATCCACCACCATTGAACCAATTCTAACCTCCCAATTCAAGTGCTATCCTATTAGAGTACGTTAATCAAGCTTCGGGGAAGGTCTTGAAGGTGTTATCCTCTCGTTCTCCTTCGTCCACCGTCGTTCTTCATCATCTTATGTCAGTAAAGGTAAGTTTATCCAACCTTGAACTCATTTCAGTATTGTTTAGTAAGTTTTAGTAAACCTCGGATGCCTTGGGTAGCTTAGAACCCTCAGTGATAATCGAACCGGTATATAACTATCGTAATTGTTAATCGATATCCATCAAAGCTAGAAATTGGAATGAATAATGGTAGAACTCATAATCATATTGCTAATCACCAACTTCTCGGAATCATCTTGAAGGATTTCATGTATAACCATATTATCATGTTGAATAAAACCGTTAATGAATCCTTGATGAAGTTACCAACAATTTCTAGCCGAATAGATACCGAAACATGTTAAGATGATGGATTAATCTTTCTAGACTTGCATATTAAGACAACGATGAAATCTTGGTGATTGTTGGTTATAATTAACTAGGAATGTTGTGTTAGAACACTATTGTTTAGCGGAAGGATAACTTATAAAGAATGTTGCCGAACCTAAGAAATTAATGGCACGCATTATGATTAAAAACGGAGAAATTCGATTCCGACATCATAAGCAACTAGGATAGGGTTCTAACAGGCGGGAGGGGGAGGAACGTCGTTGATCATCATTGTTATCATAAGATGTTAATCGACAAACATGTAATAGGTCGGATTTCCAAGTGCGATCGTTCAAGCCGTTGCCTTGTCAAGAAATAACTCTCGTCGGATTTGAGGCAAGTGAATCTTGCTCAAACTTTACGTCATATAATTTTAGACATAGTAAATGTTACTATTGTGGAATGGTGCTCTTACGATTATCTTGTCCGGAGTATTCCCGAGTAGATACTACCGTGACCCTTGGCCGCGGCCTTGGGAGTTTTCTCGTTGGACCGTGTTGCGGGATAAAACCTGAATGGTACCCACGTCCGGAGTATTCCTGTGTAGATACTTCCGTGACCCTTGGTTGCGACCTTGGGAATTTATGTGCTAATAAAAGGAATAACATGGAACATTCGGTGATAACTTTATTCCTTGAAATTATTAGATTTTACCATTGAGTTTGGTTTGGATTGTTTCTGACCTAGGTTACTGGCACGACATGTCGTGCCAGGTAAATTTGTTGAATTTGTGCAGAACACCCCCGAAGGTTACGGCCATGCATGAGCTGTGTTGGAAGAAGGCCTGTTAATTTCTTAAATCAATTTGAACATTCCACGTTGTGTAATAACCGTATGTACGGACACTATTTGCTTTTGTACTTTGGGTTGTACGAATACTTTCTTAATTACTTCCGTATATTACCACTTTTAATAAAATATTTTAGAAAATATTTTCAAAAACTTGCCTTGTGGGTCCCTCATGGGATCTACGGCACTGTGGCGTCCCGGTTCATTTTGGGGGCGTTACAAAAACATAATGAAAAAAATAAGAAAGAAAAAAATAGAAACTAAAGAAGAAAAACTTCAAATTAAAATTAGAGTCGCTTGGTAATGATATTAGCGAAAAATCAGTCCCCGGCAACGGCGCCAAAAACTTGTTGTGAGGAAATCCCTCACACTATGCCGCAAGTGCACGGTGTCAACAAGTAATAAAGTGATAAGTAATATATCGTTCCCTCGAGGACTGATTTAACTAAGTACCAAAATATAGTCAACTCGTTATTCTATTTGAAGAACAATTATATAGAATTTATTTCTAAACTAATTGCAGAAAAATAAATAGAAAATAATAATAGTAATAATAAAAATAATAATAATAAGGGTGTAGGATTATGATTATCACCTCAAACAATGAGGAATGATTTCTTTATTTAATTCAATTCACTTTTATTCAATTGATTGTAAGCCAGAAATTCCTAAATTATTCTAAAGCTTCTCCCAAAGTCGATAGAAAATACTAATAATTATTAACTCGATATATTCCTATTCGAATTAGATAATTAATAGCTAAAACAGTTCATGAATCCCCACTATAAATAGGCTTCACAATTCCCATGAGTATATCCCTATCTCACGACAATCATGATTTTTCTCACAAGAACTATGCCTAAATTTCATCTCCCGAATCCATAAAGACGTTCAAATCAATTTAACTGTTGGCCAGACAATTAAAAGGTGTTAAGAACAATGAGAAAAATCCAACTCAATACGAATAACGAGTGAATTGAAATAAAAATAAATAACTCAAACCGTCATGTAATCGGCTACAATCACAATCCTACTCGAACAAATCTAGAAAATAAGATGCGGAAAAATTAAGAAAAACCGTAAGGGATCCGTGGTCTTGTCGTCGCCCACAAATCTCTTCGTTTCTGCTCTCCCCGGATTCTTGTGTTCTTCGATCCCGTCCTACGATGTCTTCATCCCCCTTTTTCTGACCTTCAATGTTTATTTATAGCTATCCTTAGCCTCCAAAACGCGTCCGTGAATTAGGTTGAAAACGGGCTTCAGAAACGGCCCAGAAACGCGGAAAATCCATCAAAACCGCCCCGTGGGCCGCGGCTCACTTAATCTGTGCCGCGGCCCCTAATGTTCAGCGCCCTATACCAGGGCACATTTTCTTCATGGGCCGCGGCTCAGCATCCTTGTGCCGCGGCCCCCGGTACAGTTGGTGCGGCGCCCTGCTAGTCACCTTCGCTTGCCGCGGCCGGGCCTTGGTGTGCCGCGGCCCCAGGCCAAAAATTACCGTTTTGGCCCGTTTTTCTCCGTTCGAGCTTTCGAACTCCAATTTCCTACAAAACATATAAAGATAGTGCATTAAAAGCTCATTTAAGCAGATTTAGACTTCAAAATGGATATAAAATAATGATAAATAAGGGCATAAAAATACGCCTAACAACTGACCGTGACCCTATAACTTGATCGGTACATTTGAAAGAAAGGTTTATACGTATACTGGTATTCAAGACAGAATTGTTCTTGAATGATCCCAATCATTCATTCTCAGTTGGGGTACAGTGTAGGCCGCCAGGCTGGCTAGGTGGTGCTACTACTCTTTGGTTCCTCCCATTGCTAACTGAGACAAACCTACCGAGTCACGCAATAGGATTGACGACGGAATGAATCAAGCTTAATCTCTCATTATGAATATTAGATATTGGATATCTAATTTGGGACATTGGATGTCTAAATCGATTTATTAGATAAATTGATTTACGGCCTAATGAATTAAATACATTACTAGGTGATTAATTTAATTCGTGAATATAATTATTTCTTGGAGAAATTAATTATGTTATTATGTATTTAATATGATTAATTATTTAGATTAATTAATTGATATAAATACATCGAAACGGAATTAGATTTTATCTGTTTGGACTCGCGGGAGTTCGAAATGAGCCGGACTCATTCCATTCCTTCTAGATGGGCCGCCCATTTCCTCCCCTTTTCCTTAGTCCTTGTCTCCACCTTAATTGGTGGATGACATAAGGCATCTAGGGGACAAAAGATATGTGGCATATCTTGGGGGTAGGTGAGTCTTAAAGAAAGAAGAATAAGAGGAAGACTAATCTCTTCTCACTCCAACACAATTTCAACCGTGAGAAAAGAATAGAGAGAGAGAGAGAGAAAATAAATCTTCTCAAGTTTTCATCATCTTCTTCACCTTGTTCTTGAGTTCTCTTGGAGAAAATTCAAGATATATTGAGAGTGTGCGATTTATACACTTAGAGTGTTATAATCAAAGGCTTCATCATCCTAGATCTAGCCGTATCCTTGGAGGATAGCAAGGTGATCGTCATCCCATTCGTTTATCTAGCGTGTGGCAAGTAGAGGCGTTGTATTTCGACGTTGGATCATTCAAGTGCTTGGAGTGCTTTGGATTGTAGGGATATACAATTAAAGCCTGGGGAACAGCTCAAGAGAAGGAATCCATTTAATCAACGGACTACAAGGGTGAGTTTCTATATCTCTTGTGTTTTTGTTTGTATATTCGTATATACGTAGCTTGATCGATCCTCGTAAGGATTCAGATCGAATTAATTTTCATTTTACCGCTTCCGCTGGGCCTTCGTTTTAGGCACCGAATCCCAACAGATCCACCCCTCCCAGATAATCGGGTCTGAAGCCCTAGAAAACTGGGAAGGATGCATCTTGATGACATCCTGAAGACAACGATCCAAGAAGGCCCCATAAAGATCATGAAGGTGAATCCTACCGCAAGGATTGAAGGCCAAGCTAATGCCGAGATGCTCGAGAAATAGCGCGAACAATGGACCACAGATGATCGGAAACGCGCCAACCTCGACAATGTAGCTAAGAATGCGCTATTTCTCACTCTTGACAAAGGCACGTTCTTGAAGGTAAAGAGCTATAAGACAATCAAGGAAATCTGGAAAAAACTCAAGATGATTTGCGAGGGAACTGAGCTCTCAAAAGAAAACACGATTTCAAAACTAACTCAGCAATTCGAATCTTTCAAAATGAAACCAACTTAAACTCTTGAGGAAATTGACCTCAGATTCACTGGCATTGTCGGTGAACATGAAGCGTTGGGCAAAATTTATACCCAAAAGGAGAATAACTTAAAAATTTTCAGATCTCTTCTTGCCCGATGGGATATCAAAACCACAGCTATGCGTGTGTCATGTAATCTGAACGACATTTCTACTTTTGACCTCTTCTTTGACCTCAAAGCATTTGAGTATGACATTGACAAGAGAGATAAAGCCGAAGAATCACCTTCTAAAACTACAGCATTAGCCGCTGTATCCAACAGGAGACACAGCATGCCTAGCACATCCAAGTCTGCCCACAAGAATGCTGACAGTGACGATGATATGGTAATACCCGGTTGTAAATTCATTCATTATCATTCAGTAATTATCATCCAGTAATTGTCACTCAGTAATTTTTCACTCATTAATGATCATTCATCATTCACGTTCATTCAATTGTATTCATTATTGGCATACTTGGAGCCGTGTATCAGTTACCGATCATTGTTCAACTCCGTTTGAGTATCGAGACGAGAGTATTTTTCATAATCATCGTGATGGGTAGTCTTGTGTTGGAAGTATCACCTATTGCATGTTATTGGACTCAATTACATTCATACCAGTATCATATGTCGGATCATTCATCATTGGTAACGAGAAGACAGAGTTGTCGGATTTTTGTCACTTCCAGCAGTGAGTTACGGCCATAACTGATCATCATTACAGCCGTAACATTCATTCATGGAAATGGGTGTCTTTCTGGACGAAGACATCTTATGGCTGTAAGTCATTCTAGTTACGGCCGTAAGCACGAGGGTACGGCTATATGTTTTGGGAGACTACGGTCGTAACATGCATTCATTGGGCTGGAGGCTGTTCTTGTCGAAATCAACTTACGGCCATCAGATCGGTAGGATACGGCCGTAAGTGTTATGTTACGTCCGTAAGGTAGCTTTGGTTACGTCCGTAACCCGGTCAGTGCAGGCATTATTATTTTTTCGACGAATCATTGTTACGTACATATGAAATGGATATTACGGCCGTAAGGCTGTTGACTTGGGTAGTTACGGCCGTAAGGTGGCAGAGTTACGGCCGTAACTCTGCGTAGTTTATAAAGGCTTGGACACCATTTCATCATTTTGGTTCCGAGAGAGAGTTTTTGTGGGAGAGATTTTTCATCATCAAACACTTGTGTGTTCGGGTTTAATCATCTTCATTCGTTTGTGGAGCTTGGGAAGTCGATTAACACGAGTATCAATGGATCGAAGAGGTTGGATCTTCAAAGGTAATTTTTCTTCAAACCTTAGATTTCGATTGTAATATGGGATATGATGTTTTGGATGTTATAATCATGATATATGAAGATATATACGCATGATTATGAGTTTGTATGAATATTCATTGGATTATTGAAGGATTGTTTGAAGAACACTTTGAATGTGGATTTGGATTTAGGGGTTTCGATTAGATGTTGTTGAAACCTTGAATTGTGTTTTCGTAATGAATTATTGATTGTGTTAAGATGTTTTGTTAGATTGAATCACTCCTTGGAGTTTTGGTGTCGATATAATTGAGGATTGGTTGTAAACAATCAAAGATTGGTTACAACGTGTTTGTTATAATGCCCCAATGAATTTGGATTTGTCATATCGACGTTTTGAGTTGGTTGTGATCATGCTTGATTCGTATATGGAGGGTTTGATGGTAATTATGTTATTCAAGGTTGTTCGAGCGACCAACATCTCATTTTAGGACGTTTGTTCGAGGAAGGACATTCTTCACCGGTGTTGAGTAAGTTAGTTCTTACTCGGTTAAAAGGATACTCATTCCTTTCATTGTTGTTCACTCATAATCATAATTCATTCATAGTGTAATAATCATGTTGAGACTTATAATTATCAAACTAACCATTCAATTCACGAAGAACGACAGTTCCAATCATTTCAGTGAGCTATCATTCTTTTCATTATTATTTCATCTCGGTGAGTCATTCTTGACCCTTATCGGATTTGTTATTCATTAATATTCATCATGGTCATTTTTTTTGTTCATGTGACCTTCTGGGCTCGTATTGCGTGGCCGAGTGGTTATGTGTGAAATTTTTAGTCGGGCACATGATAGTCATGTGAAGGGTTCACCGACATAATGGACTGTGCACACGGTAACACTACTTCGTGAGACTAATTAGGTACAAGGACAGGTGTGTCCGGACACTCGTCTTGTGCACTTGCACGTCCCATTACGGGCGTACTATGATGCCCCTCTTCAGCTTAATTTCATAATTAAGATATATCACGATTGTGTTTATTCAACTCTTGAGGATTGTTGTTCTGTGTAAATGACCCCGTTGGGGATGTTGTTTTCAGGTCATGGAAAGGCTAAAGCACGGGAAGAGAACGTTGATGGCGAGGAGTCCCAATGATACTAGTAGGGGGCCCCAGTCCATTTCAGTCATTCATGTCTCTTCATTTTTATTTCCGCTGCAGATTTCCGTTTGGATACTCATTTTTATTCAGTGTTGTATATTTTATCTTCATATAAAATATACATGTATTATGTATTTCCTGGGTGTGTCATACTTGAAACTCCTCATCAGAGTAATTGGTAATATGATGTGGTTCGGTACGACAATTATATTATTTAATTCATTCGTTTTCATTCGCCAGGTGGGTCCCAATCGGGGGTCCACGACACTGTAATAGCCGCCTAGTTTTGGGTATTATAGAGTTGGTATCAGAACGTGGTTTTGAATACTACCTTTCGAGTCATGTCTCATTGAAATCATTGTTCATTAGACTAGTATCATTGGACTTTTGCGTCACGTGTGACCTGTACAAGAGCCAAGCCCCTCAGACCAAATAACAGTAAGATTTCTGACGCCATGGTATAATTTCTGGCAATAAGAATCACTCATTCATCATTCAACAGTCAACAATCCTCAATCATCATTTTCATTTTTGATCATGTCGATCATGTTAACTCATTAATCACTCAGTTCATTTCGTTGCTCATTTGTTGATCTTAAGGATCGTATTATTAATCTTGTTAACTTGTTCAAGATAATCATTTCAAGAATTTCATCAGATAATCATGTCACCTCGGTTGATCCTTCACATAATCATTGTGTTAGAGCGCGTATGCTCATTATCATCATTTCATAATGTAATCATAATGTGATATTCATACGAGATCTATAATTATCATGTGACTTTCCTACGTCAGTATGGAGAGAGCTGTCAGAGGACGCAGGGGAAGAGGCCGCGGTGCGGGCCGAAACCCGGGAGCTTGTGTGAATACACGCGCGAACGCAAGGAATAATGCTAATTCAACAAGAAGCGACGCTGCCACTCATTCACCTGGAAATAATCATTCACCGTCAAGGAGTCGTACCCGAGTTACAGCTCAACCGGAAGGTGTTCGGGTTAATTGAATCACTTTTATGCAGGGCATGATGGCCCAGATGCAATTGCGTAATCATCATTGCGCCTCTCTGGCGATTTAATCGAGTAAGCTCTTACTTATGAGCTTACTGCGAAGAAAGTTGCTAAGCATCAACCTTCATCTTCTGGCAAGAAATCGAAGAAGTGTAATCAGTCCGAAGGCAGACAGGCAACCTTCAAGAAGCCTCATGCGGGCCCTACTTTTTCGAGCTACCTCCTATGGTGCCGAAACCTGCGGAATCCCAGTCCCGAGCAGCCAGTTCGGCCATCACCTGTTTCAACTGTGGAGGACAGGGTCATTCCAGCACTAGGTGTTCGACGCCATCTATCACGTGTTATAACTGTGGGGTTGCCAGGCATAAGGCCCGTTTCTGCCGAAGGGACCCCAAACCTCCAACATCATCTCAGGTCCCAAAGAAGTCAGCGGCTCAAAATCAGGCCACTTAGTCCGCGTCGTTTAAGATGACAGGAGCAAATAAAGTTGGAACCCACAACTATTAGACAGGAGCATCCGGTGCAGGGACTAGCAAGCCCCGAATTTATGAGATGTAGAGAGCCGACGATCCAGAGGCCCGAATGATCTCAGGTACACTCGAAACTCTATCTCAACATGTGTGTACCCTTTTTGATACTAGTGCATCGCATTCATTCATTTCCGAGTCCTGTTTGAGTAGACTTCATCTGGATAGTGCCACTAGTTCTTAACCCTATGTCATTGGACTACCTGACGGTAGAAGAATTATCGGGAATTGTGAAGTTAAGAATTGTCCGATTCAGCTTAATGGCCGTGTGTGGCTAGCAGACCTAATCGTGGTGGATTTACCTAGAGACGATGTTATTTTGGGTATTAGTTGGATGAATCGTCGATGCCATCATTAGTGTCCGTAAGCGTATGGTTTATCATTTCAGACAATGGAGTCGAGTGTGTATTTCAGGGGGGTAATCCCAATTGTTCAGGAAGACTCATTAATATGATGAAAGCAGTGAACTTACTCAATCAGGGTTGTTCGATCATTCATTGTATCATTATTATCGATTGGCCATTCTAAGGCAATCGAGGTGTTCAATCATCCATTGTATCATTGTGATCGATTGGCCATTCTAAGGCAATCGAGGTGTTCAATCATTCATGGTATTATTGTTATCGATTGGCGATGTATTTCCAGATGAGTTACCTGGTTTGCCTCCACCGAGAGATGTGGAATTCACGATAGAGTTGGAGTATGGTACATCCCCATTATCGAAGGCACCGTATCGGATGACCCCGACAGAAATGCTGGAACTAAAGAATCAATTGGAGGATTTAACCGAGAAGGGTTCCGTTTCGAGAAGACGAAGATTCAAGACGAAGACTTGTAATTAGATTACGGAGTTTTTGTTTTCTAGGAACGGTCCATGAACCACATGTTGGTAGAAACTAGGTTGTGAATGTTTTTTTTCATATTATATGAATGCCACAAATACGCTTAAATGATTAATGTGCAAAGTGTAACGTTAATCGCAAAAATTCTCCCACAATAAATTATTAAGTTTATAAGGTTTCAAGGTTTTCTTTCCCACCATCGAGTTTTCGGGAAAATTTTCATTCCAAGAATCACATCAGCTATCCCATGTCTTTCATGTCAAATTTTCTTTTTAACATGTTCTTAGTGTCGTTAATCACTTGTATATTGCTGCCCATGATTAACATATCATCTATATAAACACACACAATAACATAGCCGTTATTAGTGTTCTTAATATAAACACATTTATCACACTCGTTTATTTTAAAAACATTTGATAACATTACATTATCAAATTTCAAGTGTCACTGTAATGGAGCTTGTTTCAATCCAAGTAGAGACTTAACCAGTTTGCAGACCGTTTTCTCTTGTCCAGTTACTACAAACCCTTTAGGTTGTTCCATATAGATCTCTTCATCCAGATCACCGTTCAGAAAGCAGGCTTAACATATATTTGATGAATCTCAATATTGTGCAAAGCAGCAATCGTGAGAAGCACCCGAATAGATGTAATCCGCGTTACTGGTGAATAGGTATCGAGAAAATCGTACCCTTCCTTCTACTTGAAACCTTTGACTACTAAACGAGATTTATACTTATCAATTCACCCATCTGCATTATACTTCCTTTTAAGGATCCATTTGCATCCTAAGGGCTTACAACTTTCATGTAAATCAACCAATACCCAAGTTTGATTTTGCAAAATTGAGTCAATTTCATTCTGAACAGTTTCTTTCCAGAGCAACTCGTGTGGTCTAGCATAAGCTACTTTGATCGATGTTGGTTCTTAATCCAACATAAATGCTATGAAGTCAGGTCCAAATTTATTTGGTGTCCTAACCCTACTACCACGTCTTAGTTCTATAAGTTCCAGATTAGATATTGATTGCTTATGTAACTTTGGATCTACATCCGCAGATTTTGAACTTGTTGCTTCATCTTCAACTCTATTGCTAGAATTGCTCTCAACTTTATCATTGTACTTACAAGAATATATGTTTTCAAAGAATATAGCATTCCTTGACTCAATTGTTCTTCCCAAAGTCATATCAGGTACTTCTGACTTGTGGATAACAAACCGATAAGCACTGTTGTTCAGTGCATACCCAATAAAGATACAATCGACCATTTTAGGACCGACTTTAACTTGTTTAGGTAGAGGTACCTCAACCATCGCCATACACCCCCATATTTTGAGATATTTGTATGATGGTTTTCTACCTTTCCACAACTCATAAGGAGTAACATCCTTACCTTGCATGGAATCTTGTTCAATATGTAGTTGGCTGTCAAGACAGCTTCCCCCCATATGTTCTGGGGCAACCCTGAACTAATTAATAAGGCATTCATCATATCTTTAAGTGTTCGATTCTTACATTCAGCAACGCCATTACATTGTGGTGCATATGGAGCTGTTGTTTGATGAATTATACCACTCTCGTTGCATAATTCCTCAAACGGGGCTACATATTCACCTCCTCTATCGCTTCGAACCATCTTAATACGACAACCTATTTGATTCTCGGCTTCATTCATGAAGTTCTTAAAGGCTTCAATAACATCATCTTTACTTCTCAAAAGATAAAGATAACAATATCTTGTGCAGTCATCGATGAAAGTGATAAAGTACTTCTTACCACCTATAGTTTGTACAAACTTTAATTCACACACGTCTGTGTGAATTAATTCAAGGAGTTTTGTGTTCCGTTTTACCGAATGAAATGGTAGCCTCGTCTTTTTTGCCTCAACGCCAATCTCATATTTTTTTTGATTATTGACTTCATTTAATTTTCATAAATCTAAATTTACTAATCTTTTTATAGCATTTAGATTCACATAACCTAATCTACAATGCCATAAATCTGAACACTCGGTCATGTAAGAGGAAGCATTAACATTTTCATTAGCATTAATAGGCTTGATTACATGCTGCATATCCAAAGCATTAAGTTTAAAGAGTCCCTCCGAGAGGTAACCCTTACGAAGAACCTATTAAACTTCTTTATGATAACCCTATCTGACTCAAACACTAGTTTAAACCCCTTACTAACTAGTATAGAGCCTGAGATCAAGTTCTTCTGAATGTCAGGAACATGAAGCACATTCTTCAAGGTGAGTGTTTGTATGGACGTTCATTTGAGGGCCACTTCTCCAACTCTAACAATCTCAGATGAAGCTATATTCCCCATGTTGAGCTTCCTCGCCTCAATAGCTTGATAGGTCTTAAAGTGGCTCCTTTCTGCACAAATTTGGGCAGTAGCACTGGTGTTGATGTACCAACCACCTTGGTTCTGAACGTGGTTGACCTCCTCTGTGACCACTGCAACAAGATCGTCCTCTTTCCACTCGCCGTCATTCTCGGCGATGTTGGCGACATGTTTCTTTTTCTTGTTGATCTTCGGATTTCAACATTCCTTCGCCACGTGCCCCTGCTTGTCACAGTTAAAGCAATCACCATCAAACTTCTTGGCTGATTGCTTCCCTTTGTCCTTATTTTTGGCACTTAGGCGAGCCTGTTTGATGGAGGGACTGCCTTGCTCGAGCATCGATCAGGCCTTTTGGCCTAGGATCATTCTTTTGCACATCTGACTCGATCCAGAATTTCACAATCAAGTCTACAAGAGTCATCTTCTTTCGCTTGTGCTTGAGGTAGCTCTTGAAGTCTTTCCAACTGGGGGGCAACTTCTCGATCACAGTTGCAACAGTAAAAGCGTCCGACAAGAACATCCCCTTGGCATTGACATCATGAACAATGAGTTGGAACTCTTGCACTTGTTCCATGATTGGCCTTGAATCAAATATCTTGTAGTCCAAATATTTGGCGACTACAAACTTCTTCGTACCCGCATCATCACTTCGATACTTCTTTTCAAGTGCATCCCATATTGATTTTGATATACATACAACAGATTACACATTGTACAAACTATCCTTTAAAGAATTTAGAATAAAGTTTTTAAAGAGATAGTCTCCATTGTGCCAATTGTCATAGGCAGCTTGGACAGTGAAACTTGTCTCTTGTGCACTTGGTGCTGGTGGCTCATCTTCCTTAAGGAAATTTGCAAAGCCTAATGTTGTCAAATAGAACAACATCTTTTGTTGCCATCTTTTGAAGTCGGCTCCACCAAACTTTGGTGGCTTCTCGGCGGTCGGCATGATCCTTGGCCCCGAGTTTGTTCCAAAAAAGGAACCACTTGTGTTGCACCCGTAGGCACCAACAGTAGATCCTAACATGGATCCTGCGGTACCACTGGAAGTGGAACCAATGGTGCCACTCGAGGTGGATAAACCAGTTGTCAGAAAAGGGTTCGAAAACACCCATGAGTTTGTCGCTGAGGTGGTTGAGCTCATCAGATTGGACATAGTCGCAACAACAATGTTCGCCAAGGTTGACGCAGTTGCAGAGGCAAAGGTAGTGGTGGTGCTTGAGGCGGTGGATGCAGCAGCGACATCTCCAATTGTAGGATTTAGTAAAAACAGCGAGTATATTTCATCTTGCGCTTGTTGGAAATTTATTCGTAAAACTTGCCGGGGGAAAATAAATTACAACTGGAAACAAAATTACAACTCGAGAAACAGAAATTACAAATCTCGAAACTGAATTGAAATTACAGGAAAATAGGAAAAACCATAAACTATAGCTGAGTCGAGGAATCTTCTATCCGCAAGACGAAACACGCCCTGGTATTGCTCTATATTCTGATGTATCATCTCCAAAGTTAAAACGATAGCGTCTCAGAGGTAGTGGCACAACAAAACCCACGAGCTCCGACGAATTGGAACGAGGGGAGGACGAAGCCGACTATCAGACTATGTATGCAGAAACTGTGTATGTCGATTTTTTGCATGTACTGATGCAAATGAGATGCATGCCTATTTATAGGCCATCTCACACCTGCAGGGATTTAACACAGCCACTAATGGCTGTCATAATGCAGGTATTCAGGCTGTATTGATACATGAGGTTCATAATTCAAAAAGGCAGGAGTTACAGAATTCAAAAGAGCCATTTACTCCTCCTCATCACACCTAGGCCGTTTTCTGTCTGAATTTAAACAGTCAGGATGCACCTAGACTGTATTCATCTCCTTGACCGCTCGAGGGATGTACCTGAACATCCTTATGTACACATACGAGCCCAAAAATATTGTTAAACTAGTCCAAAAAATCTTTAAGCAAGCCAAGGCCTAGCCCACGACCAGGCCCAAAGAACAGCCCAAAGGCCAAGGCCACGGTCCATGGTCCCGGCTTGCGGCTCTCGCGGCTCGCGGCCGAGGCCGAGGCGAGGCGGGCGGCGGTGGTGCGCACGTGCGCGCGCGTGTGAGCTTAAGCCCATCACATGTGCCATTAATTAATACATGTATAAGGAAAACTCCATATATACTTGAACAATGATAGCTCATTTATCAATATGGGATAGCCATCCCTCATTAATCCACAATTAAGTGACAAACTTTAATTCACTATCTCTCCTCATCGGGAATGAGTTTAGAGAATGTGAATATACCACGATCATCTACTCATAACGTAGATCGATACTATGATATTTAATTTTACAAAATAAAATTAAATTCATTAACGATTCCAACAGAGTTAGTGAGTAAGGCCTTGTTTTTTTGTTTGTTTTCCAATCGTCAATTTCAAAAAAATCTACTTATAAAAATACAATTTTAGTTCTTTTTAATTTTTATTATCAAAAATTATTATTTTCAATATTTATTTTTCGCATCAATACCGTGTGAAGCCACTACTGCATTTAAGAGCAAACGCAATGTCCAATTTTGTTGCTATAGGCCCTTCAAACTGTGTGTTAGGCCTATGCAACAGTGCATTGAGTGTTGCATCTGTTGGCGTTACGATAGACGTGATGTAACATTATTGAGATCTCTAGCTACATTAGTCCAGCTTTAGCCGACGTGGTCGTAGGATGAACCTCATTTTTTAAAATAAATTAATATGTTAACTGATTATATATATATAAAGAGAAGTGCTACACATACAAATATTTATACACACTTTTCTACACACTAACATCTCAACCATTCATTTAGTGTGGTCCCACAATAAACGAATGGGTCCCACACTAAATGAATGGTTGAGATGTTAGTGTGTAAAAAAAATGTGTATAAATGTGTGTATGTGTAGCATTTCTCATATATAAAAGTCATCGGTTAAAGTCTCTTTTTTCCAAAAAATAATTTTCAGATTTTAAAATCCCCAAAACCTGTTTTTTGAACCTTTAATTTCCATATGCACAATACATTATAAATCAACAATTACAAACATAATCACAAATCACAACCACAATAACCATATATACATGTATAACACAATATATACATCAACATTAAAAAACTACAGCAACATTCACAAAACTATACAACATCAACATACTACGTACTAATATCAAGAAGATCACTATATACATCAACATTAAGAAAATCACTATAGACATCAACATTAACAACACAAGTCTAAAGAAACAAATATTTAACAATAATATATTTACATAAAAAGTTCTACAAATACAACTAAAATCTAGTTATATCAATCAAGTTCTTAAAGATAAAAGAAAGATTACTACCACCTTGCATATCGTTGTCCCGAGGCTGTGAGAAGCAGTGAGGGACTGTAAATTGAAGAACGAAGGTGGTGGTGGACGAGGCACCTGAAGTCCAGACCGAGTCACGGTCTGAGTCAATGACATCATAGACTGCATCATGGCATGATGTTGGGACATCATAGTCGGCTGCTAGCTTATTCTGAGGCTTGCTGCTGAGCAAAAATGGCTTGTTGTTGCCCCTCTTGGAATTTTTCGAACTTATCCTCAATCTCCCTTGCTCTTTAGAGTGTAGCTCCCTCTCCATCCTTAATTGCTCCTATACAAAGGCCTTATCGCGTCGCCACTTTGAATGCATTGAAAATTTGGGGTATACTTCAACAATCTGTGGCCTTCATAATGCTTATTTGTGTGGGCCTGAGAATGCTTATTTGAGTCTGAGAATGCTTATTTGTGTCGAACCTGGAGCTTCAGTTTATTTCCTATTTCAGTCCAGCATCTTTAGTGTAATTTTTCTCAATTGACTCAATTCAGCTGCGATCCAGCAACTAAAATTCGACTCTTTAATCTTGTTCCTTACTAATTAACGTTAGCGTTAACTAGTTAATATCAAATTATTAGTAGATAATAGCATGGATTTTGAGGAGCATAATTATTCATTACATTACATTTATCAAGTTAAGATTCTGTATTATATAAGGTGGGAAATGTTAGGAATATATAGAGGTGTTCGGCGGTTCAAAACCGCCGGTTTTTTGAACCGCCGGTTCCGGTTTGCCAAAAATCGGAACCGGAACCGAACCGCCTTATAGCGGTTCACGGTTACGGTTTTGAACCGTGAACCGCCGGTTCCGAACCGGAACCGAACCGGCGGTTCGGCGGTTTTTTTTTTTTAATTTTTAAATTTTAATTTTAAAAAAAAATATGGGGTAAAAATTGGACTTGAACTTAATTCAGATATTAAAGTCTAAACTTGAATTTTATAATTTTAAATCTTTGAATTAAGCGCCTACGTATTTGATATCCGACTTTAGAGTTTAGGAATCAAAATCAAAGTCCTCGTAGTTCATTTTTAAATTTGGTGGGGGGAAGGAAAAAAAATAAAATGGACTTGAGCTTAATTCAAATATTCAAAGTTAAAATTAAAAATTTCAACTTTAAATATTTGGATTAAGTTGCGTACGTATCCCCTTACCTTAGGAATCAAAGTCCTCGTAGTTCACTTACCTTATACTTACCTTAGGGAGCGGAGGTGGAGGCGGAGAGGAGCTGGTTCAATCACCCAAGTCAATTGAATCATTGCTAGATCCGGTATCATATGTATCACTGTCTTCTTGTTCATTATAATTTGGTTCTTGTTGGCGTAACTCGGCTTTTACCCAATCATTCAATAATGCTTGGGCTTCAAGATTTTGAGGCGTCAATCGAGATCGCCGTTCATCCAGAATGTATCCTCCTACACTGAAGGCTTGTTCAATGACTGCTGAGGCGGGGGACTAGTATTTCCTTCGCAATCGTGGCAACTACAGGAAATATTGTAGACCTTTTTGCCCACCACTTAAGAAGATTGTTATTACCATCCGAACCAAGTTCTAAAGCTCCCAATTCACAAGTAGTTAAATAATTTTCAAGTTCTTGATAAGCATTACTTTGATACCTTGTTCGTTTTCGGGATAAATCTTCTTGATAGGCATTCCATTCACTAAGATCCGGAATAGCAAAACCAAAAGAAGATGTACTACTAGAAGGAATGTGAACAGGAGAAGAAGAACCCGTACCAAGATCAAGACTACCACTATAACTACAAGCATATTCACGATAAAGAGTAGATAATAAATTTTTTGCATTTTGAACTAACTCGCTAGGATTTCGAGGACTAAAATTAGCAATATGATTAGGAAATAAAGCATTATAGTAAAGTGAATGTAATTTTAGCAAACCTTCCTCTCTAACTTGAGGATCTAAAAGTTTAGCAACTAAAAAAACCGGAGGAATGTAGGCGAAATATTTAATCCATTTGTCTCTCATTTCTTCTATACAATTAAATAACTCGGGAACTTTAATTAAAGACTTGAATACAAGTACAATTTTAACACAATGTTCAACAACAATTGTAGAAGTAGGATAATAAACACCGGACAAAGATTCAGTTGCCTCTTTAAAGATTTTTAAAAGTGCCATTAAACTAGAGCACTTATCCCATTGAGTTGGCAATAAGCAAACGGGTACTTGTTCTTCGTTATAAAAATTGCATAATGCAATACGATATTCATAACTATCATTTAACAAATTGTAAGTAGAATTCCAACGATTTGGCACATCTTTTGAAATTTTTTTTGGATGAATATTATTTTTTATGCAATATCTTTTCCATTTTTTACCTAGAGACGAATGTCTAATTAAATACATTATTGCTTCACGGATAGGAGCATATACTTCTTGTAAAACAGTTAAACCATCTTGAACACATAAATTAAGAACATGACAAATACACCTAACATGAAAAAATTTACCACCAAGAGATGGCTCACATATTGCAATAAGTGATTCTAAACTAGCTGTATTGGAGCTAGCATTATCAAAAGAAATTGAAAATTTTTTTTGTACTAAATTATATTCAGATAAAATTATATGAATTTTATGCGAAATATTTTGAGCGGTATGTGGGATATTAAACTCTCTAAAACCAATTAAACGTTTTTGTATAGTCCAAGAATCATCAATCCAAATACAAGTAATTCCCATATATGAATTTGCTTCCCAATGATCACTCCAAGCATCGGAACATATACAAACTTTATGATCTAAGTTTAAAAACATATTTGCTAAAATTAATTTTGCCTCGCTAGTAGTTTTTCGAACATCACGAGTTACGGTGGAGCGTGAAATTTTTTTACTAGCGGGATTAAAACTTAGTTGAGTGAAATTTTCATACATTTGGTCGTCGGCAAAGTTAAAAGGAAGAGATTTACCACAAACAAACCTAGCTAATTCTTTTCTAGCGGTAATTGGATTAAATTTAAATAAAGTACTATTACCTTGATTGGGGGCATTAGACGACGTCGCCGTGCCTCAAAGTTGGGTTTGATTAGACTCGATGCCAACTTTGTCGGGATGTTGTCTTTGTATATGGCCATTGAGTGTCCCGTAACCTCCTCCTTTTTTAAACTTGTACATTTTATCGCAATAGTTGCACTTGGCCAAGAAATGACCGGGACCGGATGCAACGTCGTCCATTTTTGTATAATGGATCGCAAATAATGGAGATTTCAGCTCGGATGGTTTCCTTTGTTTTGGTTTTGTTGGTTGCTCTTGCTCACCATCTTCATGAATCGATTTTGAGGCATCAAACATTTCGTTGATTTGTTCCTCGGTTAATTCATCGGGAACATAATCTCCAAAATTCCGACTTGGTATAGAATGAGAACTCGGAGTATGAGTAGGAGGAGGAGTACTACCACTAGCACCGCCTCTTCCACGTCGAGGAATGCCAGTGATAGCCTTTCCCTTTCCCCGATTGAATTGACCACTTGACATTTTTTTGAATTAAAAGTGTATACTTGATAGTTGAGATAATAGAAATTAGAGAGAAAGTAGATAGTTGGTGTGAGAAAAATGAAGGATGTGAGGGAGTATTTATAGGTGTAAAAATGTAAAAAAAATTTTTTTTTTTTGAAAATGTGGTCTGTTGAACCGCCGGTTCCGGTTTGAACCGCCGGTTCACAACCGGCACATATTTGAATTTTTGATTTTTTTTTTTAAACCGCCGGTTCGCGGTTCGTCATTTTGACGAACCGGAACCGAACCGTCTAAAAACGGTTCACGGTTCTGGTTTTGAACTGAACCGCGGTCAACGGTTAACCGAACCGCGGTCAACGGTTTAAAACCAGCGGTTCGGCGGTTCGAACCGGAACCGTGAACACCTCTAGGAATATACCCTCAAGTGCCACTTAGAGGGTGAGAGAGAGCATTGTTGATGTGGCGACATTATCACTTAATTTTATGGAGGCCCACGATCGTATCTTCAAGCCGAAGAAATAAATTAGAAGTTATTTATTTTTACATATGCATTTAAATATATTAGGGTTGTATACTGCAAAGCATACTTTATGCTTGTATTACCTTATTTCCCTGTAACTACCTATGAGAATATTAATTATATTTAGTCACATATTTTGCATATTTATTCACGTCATGGTTATGCAAATGAAATGTCTAATTATTTTATATTGTGGTTAATGTGGTGTGTTGGTGTCACACGGAAGATCACATTATCGGTGCCTTATATAATAATATAGTAATTCACAACTATATAATTATTAGACAAATTATATGAAAGGTAGTGTAGTCTTGAGATTAGATGGTCTTGAATTTTAGCACGCATTAGTGTATTTGCATACGTTGAATAAGATCGAAGTGAGATAGTGTCTTCTATACTGACTGTAAGAAGAACGTAAATCTCGGATAATTATTATTTCTTAATTCGAAGTATATAATATTTAATTATATATTTGTAATATTTATTGTTTTGATTTACCATGGGTGAGAGTCAAAATGATTAACTCAATAAGCTTCATATCTTGGGCAATAATATTATTCATATGACAATTAATATTATTATTACTAAAAATCGTGTCCCGACTCGTGCGGGTTGATGATGTTTCCTTGAGAAGCTCGATAATGATTATTACATTAAACCTGCAGGTGGATTTAATTCTGATATAATAATAAAGTTCGACTGGTACTACTCTTGAATAAGATATCAATTACTTAAAACTGTGAGTAGCTCAAATTAATTAATGGACATTCAATATCTTAAACACGAGAAATAAAATATTTAAATAAGGAGCCCGATTTCGTAAATTGGGATTTGGGTTGGAAGTGCAATATTAATTCTTTAGTGGATTGAATTGATATTAGTGATCTCAACCATATTAGGAAAGGGATTAATATGAAAGTTGGGTTGCACTAGGAGTCCTAACCTTAATCCTCCTTAAAATCCCTAGAGTAGTTCAAAAGCCTATAAATAGGACTTTTGGGTGTTCGGCCATGATGTTCAGTTCATGCTTGAGAGTTCGATTTTTTTTTTTTGTGTGTTTAATGTAGATCCTGACTTGTCTTTGATTCTACAATTTAGATAACACATCAATTTTCTAAGAGTGTTTACATAATACTAGAACATAAATAAAAATCAAGTGACCCCAAGTAAGAAGTAGTTCAGCTGATTCCCCATAGAAGTCCAAGCAAGATTCGGTAGCTCGTTGCCCACACAACGTTCGGATTAAGGCGGATCATACTCTAGAAGATCTAAAGGTAGAAATACAAGAAGATCGAGGAGCAAACAACCACTACGATTCAAAAGGTAATATCCTATGATCTTTGATATAGATTAGGATATTTCATTTACCAACATATTTATTTAATAAATAATAAATAATATTTAAATTACTTCTTAATCTTAGTAGTTAATTAATTAGCATGTCTAAATAGGTTTTGTGCTCGTGGATGGGTAAAACGCTTGAATCTAAATTTTCCCCAATTTCGTTTCTGCTGCATTTTCTTTCCAACAACTCGTATCAGAGCCAGATTTTTAGGCTTTTGTTATTTTAATTAATTTTGATGGTTAATTGATAGCAATTTAAATATTCATGTAATTTGATGTTGGAGTATTTTGCTAGATGTGTTCTTGCATGGAATATGATCCAATTATCATGGTTATGTGAATGATTTATTTATTTATTTTTATTATTTATGCAATTATTGGTTTGGCCCAATTTTGAGGAATGTAATGATTTTTCCCATGAAAAAATTCGCGGGTAGATCTATGATCTTATTTTTTCGTGTAATATTGTTGTGAATTCGATGTGTTTTATTTTTTGTAAAATTACAATCTAATTCGGAGAAGACGAAGTCACGAAGAAGTAGAGCAGAACCGGGACACCGGGACTGCTGAACAGTCGCGACCGAACAACAGCACGCGGGCGCCGCCGAGCAGTGCCGGGCCTGCTGCCGAGGGTCGCGGGCAGCCTATTCCGAGCCGGTTCGCCGGTTCAGGTCGGGTCGTCTAGATTTTGGTCCGGTCCGTTTCTCCGCTGTTCGTTGCGTCCACAGGAGAGTCGGGATTTAAAATTAAATTTTTTATGTAATTAATTTTGCATAAAAGTACAACTTTAATTTTGGAAATCCACGACCCGGTCGGAGAGGAGTGACTATATGCTTGATCCAGTGGGAGAAATCGAGTCGGAGATTTTCTCGGATTCAATTCAAGGAAGAAGACCATGATAATTGGATAATTTAATTATCCATGATTTTATTTTGGTTTTTACTGTTTTGCATATATGGCATGTATGAATGCATGCATGATATGTTTCTTGTATGTTAGGACGAGAAAATTAAAAACTTTAAGGCTAAAATAACTAAGTGATTAAATTTATGTTTAAATAAAATCAATTTGGCCTCCATAATTAATTTAAATTATGAAGTAATTAGCATGCGCGTTGAAATTAATGGTCTTCCTCCATATCAGATGTGCTAATTATAGTTCACTAGTTTTAAATTTATAATGATAACAAAAGGTAAATATTATTTTTTATGATAGGACCTCTCCATCTGTAGGACTATTATTTAAAAGATAATATTTTAAGGTTGTTAAATTATGGTGTTCAGTTAGGTGTATTAATTAATAAGCTCCCCAACGGAGTCTATGTTAATTACTACATGGCCAAGACGAACCAACTATTAATTTTACTTATCATAACGTAAATTAACTAGATAGTAAAATTAAAGACATAAAACTCTAATTGAAAAATGTGTGTGTAACGTCCACACGATCGTGGCTTGCATATACGGGTTTTTCGAGGTGTTGGTTGCTAGCATATATATTGTGTTTTGAGTTTTTTCAATATATTTTGCTATGCATTATGTGATGAATGTTTTAATTTTATCTCAGATGTCTTTCAATCCACTTGCTGTAGTTCTCAAAGAAAACAAACTAGATGGCACTAACTTTGCTGATTAGAAACGTAATCTTAATATTTTCCTGACTGCTGAAGAACACAAGTTTGTTCTAACTGAGGAATGCCTATTAGATCCAGATGCGGATATGACACCCGATGAGGTGTTTGGTCATCAGAACCAGATGGCTAGGCAAAATGCTATGAGGGTCTTGATGACGACCCAAATGACTGAAGTAACCCTAGTAAGTGATCATGTTCAAAAGATGATTTCTCATCCAAACGAACTCGATATCTTAGGGGCAACTATATATGCATAAATGCAGGTCGATATCATCCTAAACAGTTTACCTAGGAGATTTGAGCAATTCCCCATAAACTACAATATGAATCGTAGGGAGTATACCTTGGCGGAATTGCTGACAGAGCTTCAAGCTGCAGAAGGTCCCTTCAGGCAAGGGTATCAAGTTCTTGCGGCTACTAGTGTTTCGACTTCTAAACCCAAGTGGGGGAAGAAGAAGAAACAAGTAGGCCAGAAGCAAATGGCAACTCTCAAGGTAAAGAGCAAGGCTCCTCGTTCTGAGGCGAACAGAAACCCAAAGTGAAAGTGCTACAAGTGCAGTCAGAAAGAATATTGTAAAGCGTACTGTCCTGCTCTTAAGAAAGGTATGTCTCGTACACTAGTAGTCAAAACATGTTTGGCAGCTTGTTCTTCCACTTCGTGGATAGTTGATTCAGGCTCCACTGATCATGTTTGCTTTGAATCGCATGGTTTTCAGGTAACCAAGCAGCTTAGTTCGGGCTAGATAATAGTCAGCTGGGGCAATTTTTACAGGCTTATAGCTGTTGCAGTGGGAGTCGTACAGTTGAAGATTAATGATACATATTAGTCCTTAATAATGTATTATTAGTACCTGATTTTAGAATGAATTTGATTTCGGTTTCTAAATTACCTTGTGATGGTTATTCAGTTTCTTTTGATGGTGATGCTATTATTAGAAGAAACGGTGAGTATATTTTCAATGGTATTTATAGTGATGGACTATATATCATTAATACTGCACAAACTCCTATGTATGAACATAAATCGCTTAACTCTTTGTTTAAACCTAAAAAGAGAAAAAAACCTCCGAGCATAAACCAAACATATACGTGGCATCTACGGTTAGGTCAAGTAAACCTTAGGAGGATTCAAAGATTAGTAGATGATGGCCCATTGGATGACCTCCAAGTTGAGTGGTGGTGAATTCCTTAGTGCAGAGGTTTTGAATTTCTTGGCAAATGAGGGGATTTCATCCCAGCTCACTGCGCCACGAACTCCACAACAAAATGGTGTTGCTGAGAGAAGGAACATAACTCTTTTAGAAATGGTTATGTCAATGATGAGTTATTCGAATTTACCTATTTCATTCTGGGGTATGCCTTGGAAACAGCGACGTACATTCTAAACCTGGTGCCTTCAAAATCAGTTCCAAAAACACCCACAGAAAATGCAGAGTGGGCGAAAGCCCAGTCTAGGACACGTTCGGATTTGGGTATTCCAGGGCATGTGCTGAATAAGGATGCTGATAAGCTGACATCTCGTACAGAAGTACGAGTGTTTGTAGGATATGCTAAGGGAACGAATGGTGGCTTGTTCTATAGTCCCCAGGATCAGAAGGTCATTGTTAGCACCATTGGATGATTCCTGGAAGAGGATTATATGATTAGTCACAAGCCCATGAGAGAAATAATTCTAGAAGAGTTGAGGGGCGAGACTCCATCTATACCAATCGTACGAACGCCAACTAACACTGCACCACTTATCGATTTTGAGACTTTTACACCAACTCAGGATTTGCATCATCGTAGTGGGAGGGTTGTTTGTCAACCGGAATGATTCATAGGCGTGGATAGTCTTTGGACTCAATCCAAGGTGAAGATGAATCAGATCCCTGGACTTACAAGGAGGTAATCCAAGATAAATATGCCGACTCCTGGCAAGTAGCGATGGAATCAGAAATGAGATCTATGGATTCCAATCAAGTGTGGGATCTAGTAGAACTACCTGATGGGATACAAGCCATTAGGAGTAAGTGGGTCTACAAGCGAAAGAAAGGAGGTGACAGGAAGGTTGAAACCTTCAAAGCGATGCTTGTTGAGAAAGGTTACACTCAGAAAGAGGGTATCGATTATGATGAAACCTTTCCACCGGTAGCCCTGCTTAAGTCAATCTGGATTCTTTTAGATATAACTGCGCATTTGGATCTGGAGATTTGGCAAATGGATGTCAAGACTGCATTCTTGAATGGAAGTCTAGACAAGGAAATCTACATGTGCCAACTAAAGGGATTCATTGCTGAAGGAGAAGGGCACTTAGTGTGTAAGCTTAAGAGATCCATTTATAGACTTAAGCAAGCATCTAGATCTTGGAACACTTGATTTTACGAGGTAGTCCAGTCATATGTATTTGCCCAATGTCCGAGTGAGAGTTGTGTGTATAATAAATGAGATGGAAACGTGTTGGTGTTTCTTGTACTATATACAGATGATATCCTTCTAATTAGAAACAATGTGAAGGAATTATCACATGTACGAGTATGTCTATCTGAGCATTTTAATATAAAGGATTTGGGATAAGCAGGACACATCCTTGGAATCAGGATCTTTCGTGATCGGAAGAAAAAGATGTTGTGTTTATCTCAGGCATCCTATGTCGATACAGTGCTAAAGCGGTTTATTATGGAGAATTCCAAGAAAGGTTTTCTACCTTACGGACATGGAATTCAACTATCTAAGGATATGTGTCCCAAGACACAAAAGGAGATAGATGACATGAAGCTGATCCCTTATGCGTCTGCTGTGGGAAGCCTCATGTATGCTATGCTTTGCACTAGACTAGATATCTGTGATGATGAAATAATGGCTGCTAGATATCAGTCGAACCCAGGTCCAGGACACTGGATTGCTATCAAGCACATACTTAAGTACTTGAGAAGGACTAGGGAGTATATGCTAGTATATCAATCAGACGACATGTGTCCAGTGGGTCATACTGACTCAGATTTTTCATCAGACAAATAAAAATCCAAGCCTATTTCAGGTTATGTGTTTAGCCTGGGAGGTGGAGCCATTAATCGGAGGAGTGTAAAGCAGAAATGCATCTCGTACTCCACCATGGAAGCCGAGTACTTGGCAGCCTATGAGGAAGCCAAAAAGGCGGTATGGCTCAAGTACTTCCTGCAGGACTTAGATATGATTCCCGATTTGGGAAAGTTCAAAATGGCCCAAAACATCCGAAACTCACGATACATGATCGAAACACCAAAAAAAGCTCACAACACGCATAGTAACATAAGATGGATTTACGGCAACCTCGAAACAGCATTTTCAAACAACGATTACTAGAATCGAACCAAATAACGACGACAATGACATTAAACACGAATTTAGTAAAACAGGTCAGAAACAAACTCGGATGACAAAAAGTACAGTATTAAGTATTTTCAAAATATCAATACGGTTACAAGCGAGTCACTAAAAACAAAAAATACACCAAGATGAAAGATACGGGAAAAAGGAAAGATGCGGATATTACATTCTCCCACTCTAAAAACAAGTTTCGTCCCGAAACTTAAGAATCAAACCACTCGGGGTACCTAGCACGCATGCTATCCTCAGTTTTCCAAGTTGCCTCATCGACACCATGTCTCGACCACTTCACCTTGACCAATGGAATGGTCTTATGCCCCAGTCGCTTCTCATGGTGCTCCAAAATCTTCAAGGGACACTCCTCGAAAGTAATATCCTCAGCGATATCGATCTCACCATAGTCGATTACATGACTAGGATACGGAACATATTTCCTCAGCTGGGAAACATGGAAAATGCTATGGACGTGGCTCAAAGCCGGAGGCAATGCCAAACGATACGCCAACGTGCTGACCCTCTCTAGAATCTCAAAGGGTCCAATAAATCTCGGAATCAACTTTCCCTTATTCCTGAAGCGAAAAACTCCCTTCGTCGGCGACACCTTCAACAAAATGTGGTCTCCCACCTTGAATTCCAAAGGTCGACGACGAACATCGACGTAGGATTTCTGTCGACTTTGAGCAGTCAACATCCTTTCCCGAATCAATTCCACATTTTTCCTCGTCTCTAAGGCGATATCCGGTTCGGTCCCGACCAAATCAGACGCCTTGTTCCAACAAATCAGCGATCGACATCGCCGCCTATAAAGCGCCTCATACGGTGCCATCCGAATCGACGCGTGCCAACTATTGTTGTATGTGAACTCGATCAACGACAAATGCTCCTCCCAATCACTGCTCTAATCGAGAGTACAAGCACGCAACATATCCTTAAATGTCTGGATAGTGCGCATCGAGTGCCCATCCGTCTGAGGATGAAAAGAAGTATTCAGACGAAACGAGTACCCAACACCTTATATACCGCCTGCCAAAAGTGCGATACAAAACGACCATCACGATCCGAAATAATAGACTTCAGAGTACCGTGAAGCCTCACAATCTGCGCAATAAATACACGAGCCAACCTTTCCGGACCCCAAGTATCCTTGATGCCCAGAAAATGTGCCGACTTGGTCAGACGATCCACAATCACCGAAACCATATTCATACCAGACTTCGATCTCGGCAAGCTCGTGATGAAGTCCATCTAAATATCTTCACTACTAGAAAAAACACATTTTAAATCGGTTAAAATAGGCCTTTTAAATCGGGTCTCGAACCGTTATAGATCCAGCCGATGTAAAAAATCTACACATTTAAAATCGGTTATTTAACCGATGTAGAAAATACATTTTACATCGGTTATTTAACCGATTTAGTAAGTGCAAATAACCGATTTAGAAAGTAACATTCTAAATCGGACATTTCCATTCCGGAATGGGAAGCAACTGCAATAACCCGGCTGGTCACCGATGCTCGATTTTGACCTGCTGACAAGTCAAACATCTCGCTACAAACTATGCGAGCTCCTCCTTCATATCGTTCCACCAAAAGTTTCTTCTTAGGTCCTTGTACATCTTAGTCAAACCAGGATGAATTGAGTAAGGTATAGCATGGGCCTCCCGCAAAATACTCTGTCTCAATTCCAAGTCGTTCGGTACACAAAGCCGACTCTGGAATCTCAACTCACCATCCTCGTGAATCACAAATCCAGGAGACTTCCCTTCAAGTACATTCTGTAGGTCACAAGTCGTCCAGGAACAAGTCTAGGGGGGGTGAATAGACTTGTTGAAACTCTTGAACTCTTTTTCACGAAGAGTGAGTTTCTTAAGCTGATAGTTAAACAAATGACTTGGAGTCGTTTGTTCTTGGATATGTGCGGAAGTCATCTGATGACGAATAGAAATCAACTTGATGAAACACTTAACAATGTATGTAGCAGTTAAAGTATGATGCAGTAAAACAGTAAATAACGCAGGCAATTATAGTGGTCTCAGAGGTGGGGTAATCCTCTACTAATCCACTTTTCTCCAAACCAGTTGGAGATGAATTCACTATAATTTTCAACCAGTGATAAATATTACAGTGATTCAAACCACACTACATGACTTCCAACCGGTGGAAATCCGTGCCGTTGTACACACTTGGCGCCTTGCACCTCTTGATCCTCGATCCTCGAATGCCTTCTGAGTCTCTTACTTCAACGGTGAAGTACCCGTACTCAAGATTATAGACAAGAGTTTTTGTCTTCTCCAACTTAAGAGCTTCCTTAAGTATGAACTTTTAGATCTGCTCTTTTCACGATGCTATTGATTGCTTTAGATTGCTTGATTGCTTTGATCGCTAGAATGTATGTTCGCACGGTAGTCGCTCGACTTCAAATCTCGGATATATATAGGTCACGATCTCGAGCTTTTTCCTTGTAGCCGTTGCAAATCTTTTGAACAAATCCGTCCGTTGGAGGAGACTTCATTGTTTAATCTTCTTGAATGTTGCAAGGTGGATTCCCATTATTTTATTTTATCTTGACCGTTGTGAAGACTTACGCATGTGAGCGCCGAATCTTTTGAATATAAAATGATTAAAGTCTTCAAATTGGAGTCCGGATGATTTATTTAAATCATATCTCTTGCGGAATCACTCCAATTTGTCTCTTCACGTTGCATGTGAGCTTTAGTAATACTTGACTTTTCAACGCATGCGCGTGGACTTGGAGTACTTGGATGCCTTGAGTAGGGTGATATGCGGCTAACATCTCTGGACAGTCCTCTCTACATTCCTTTGTTTGTAACTTGTCTGATCAGGCGACTTCCCTGAGGTACCTTGGCTGCAGTCTGGTCAAACTTCTTGATAAATTTTGTTGACCAGAGCTACTCTGACTGGAGTCGGCTGTTCCTCTCTGATGGACTTAGCTGTACTTGGTTCTTAACCGATTTTCAGCCTAACTAATTTTGGCCTACAGAAGATACTCATTTGGTTCTTTTTCCATTTTGCCAAGTTTTATACTTAACATATTTTGGCCTATGGAAGATACTCATTTGGTTCTTCCTTACAATTTGCCAAGTAATAAACATTTGATTTTATATTAATGACATCATCAAAATCTAACAAGTATTCCTAACAAATTCCCCCTATTTTGATGATGGCAAAACTAAGTAAGAAATCAAATGACCAAGTCTGCACTTAAGTGTAAGACACAAACTGAAATCAGTCTAATATTGAGACAACTGGAAATTGTCATTCAACAGACTGTTATAAGATTTTCTGACTTGTTTATTTGAAATTTTACAAGAAAGTTTTTACAGGTACAGAAAATAAAATTACAAGTATAAAGTCATCTGCCTCTTCCTCTGCCTCTGCGAATAGGCTGTTTGGCAAGCTTGAATGGTTTGGCTCCAATTGGTCTTATCTTGACTGGAGCAAGGCCATATTTCCTCTTCACAACAAGTGCTGCGAAGTCTTGTTCTTGCTGTGATGTGAATCTGTTCTCAAGACACAATTGCTTGATTTCTCTTTGAAGCACTAACTCATTAAGTTCACCGTCCAGACGGGTCGGTGCTTCCTCTGCTCTGAATGAGGGAATCATAGGATATGCATTTTGATCTTTAGCATGCTTCTTCAGAATAGCCCAGAGTTTTGGGCATGCTTCTTCCATGAAATTGATAAAGATCTGCTGTGGTGAGAGATTATCATCATGGAGTAGTTCCCAGACGTAATAATCTCTGATAAATTTCTTCTTTGCAGATCCCCACATCTCAAGAGCTTCAAATGGAATAAAGTCCTCAACATACCACAGCTCCTTCCCTTCCCATTCTAGAGTAGGCCTAAAACCTCCTCTAGTCCTCTTTCTCTTTCCTTCAGGCTGGTCATCCTGGTCAACTGGATCCACAGCTTCCTTTCCCTTCAGACTTGAGGGTCCTTCAATTTGAAGGATATCTTGCTTCTTCTTGCTTCTTATTTCTCTCTCTTCCCCCTGAACTCTCTCTTCCCCCTTTTTGCCAGCATCAACAAGGGTAGTTAATTGCTGTTCCATTTTGCTCATCCAATCAGACATGCCAAATGGCATTCTGTTGTTGGTAGGGGAGGGCTGAGGAATCTCTCTGTAGAAGGGTGTCTATCTTGGCATTTATTGATTGAAGGTCGGGAGTGACTGAGATGATAAACTCTCCAATAGTATCTTTGACGATTTGCACGATCGGCTCGGTCATGGTAGGAGATATACGAGCCGATAGAGTGCTCTCTGAGCCTTACGCAAAGGAACCACTAGGCTGAGGCTCTGTCTGCGGTGGTAGGTCGAGAGGGTTTTCTCCGGGTTCACGATCTGGAGTCTTGACCGACTCTGCGTCTAGGGTGGTGTCAGGCAGTACCACGATCTATCTCGAGCTCTGGTTCCGGCTCTGGTTCTGGTTCCTTTTCTTCTTCTCTCTCTTCCTCTTTCTCTTCTTCTTTCTCCTGATCCTCATCTTTCTCTTCTTCTGCCTTTTCTTCAGACTTTTCTTTTCCTTCTTCCTCATCTTTTTCGTTTTCATTTTCTTTTTCTGCTCCTGCCTCTCCTCCATCATCATTATCATCATCATCATCATCATTCTTATCATCATTCTGCTCCTTCTTTTCTCCTTCATCATCCTCATCCTCCTTTTCTTCTTCATCTTTTTCTTGTTCTACCTCTTCTCCTTCTTCTTCATCTCCCTCATCAGCCAATTCTTCTGTCTTCTCAATTTCTTACATTGTTTTTCAACTGGAATATTTTCTTCTGTTTTTCTCTCTTCTTCTTCTTCAACCACCAAATCAATAACTTCATTATTTCCTTCTCCATCTACTTCTTCAATCCTAATCTCTTTTTCAACTTCCTCCTCCTCCTCCTCTCCAAAGGAACCATCAAAAATGCTAAGCATGATAGAATGGATAAAGTGGTCCATGTTTGTTTTAAAATGGGACATGAACCATTTATCCTGGAGGATTAAAACTAAGTCTGATTCTTTGCAAAATTGAATCAGAACCTCCTCAGTGGCTTGGGGATATTCCCAACCACTAGTTGCAATGTAGGTTTGAAGATTTGTAAAAGTCATAGTCTTGAAAAATTTCCACTCTTCAAAAACGTGTACAAAAGAGTGTTTTACTGCTTGTGGCTTAACAAGCTGGAGTTGTTCAATTGAAAGGTTGAAAGTATTATTTTCTAGTAGGTTAAAAGTATAATCAGCTTCAGGATTAGAGATTATGAGACCTGCTTCTTCTTCTTCGGATATGTAGACTGGTGGGGTGAGAACAGGTACAATCCGAGTCTCAAGGGTGTCTGGTGCAGGCAGGTCTTCCGGATGAGTTGGTGATCGAACTGAGGGGCTGGCAAGGTGTTCAGACTGCTCTCCCTCACTAAACTGCAGTTTCCTTGGCCTCTTAGGAGAGGGTTCCGGTGATGACTGCAGAGTAGAGGGTCCTTCAGGGGCTGGTCCCCGTCTCTTGAATCTGACTGCAATGGGTGTATCGACGGACTCGGTGTCGGACTCATTGCGATTGCGATATCACCGCAGTGTCCGATTCTCCTGATGAATGGTATCTTGGATATATACTTGAGTCCGGCAGCTCCTTCAACAACTGACCTGCTCTCCCAGTGCCTCCGACTTTCTTCACCTTCTCATGGTCCATATGACCAAGCCTTTTATTGGGGTGGAAGGGGTCAGTGTTTCCCTTAGCCACTCCGGTCTTCTCCAAAAACCAACTGAGTTGCGTTCCAAACGCCAGCTTTGTTTTGAACTTCTTCTCATCGTCAAGCCACTCGACCTTGTTCACCTCTCGCACGAGTTGCCTGAAGATGTAGTCTGCCCAATCAACTTCTTCTTCCTGAATCAATGCACTGACACCATAAACTTCGACGATGACAGTTGATCATAACTGCCCGCCATCCCCATTATTATTTTGTTGGTAATATCCAACGCAACACGGTAAATCCTCTTGAGTTCACTCCTCTTGGCTGTGAATTTCAATTTTTCCGGGATATTTTCCACCTTAATCTTTTTCCAGGTTTCGGCGGCGGATTGCTTGAGAGCTTCGACCGCTAAACCACGGTGCTTCATCCCGAAGACAGAACGAATCGTCTCTCGATATATCTTGTTGGTACTCACTTGATCTTGTGGATTCCATCTTGAATCAGATAAGCTTCGCGATAGAACTCGACGACATCCTCTTTGAACAGATGTTGCGGGTTGATGTCGAGAAGTGGGTAGATTCCGTTAAGCTTCATTGCCCGAATCAGATTGAGCATGTCGTAGTCCTCCAGATTGGCTTCCAATAAACCTTCACATTCGACAACCATCGAGAAAATGATCTGGTCTTTCACCGCCTTCAAATTCACTTCTTCGAAAGATGCCATTTCTGCAAATAGAGGATTTTAGTGTATATTTTTGCTCTGAAATATCTAGGGTTTCTGTAAGTGTAAAGAGTAAAGTGAAAGGTCTTCTTTCCTTATAAAGAAGATGAAAAGACGTTTGTATTAGTTTATTATATATTTGAACGGTGGTACGCCTTTTGATATTCTTTTGAATTTCAAATTTGAATCGGTGGCCCAATTTAAAATTCGACGGTTGATTCTGATTGGCCACCGTGGAGGTTGATTTAATAGGCGATTGACGCGTGTATTAAAATTGCCACTTGGCTTTTAAAAAATGTATATTTAAGTGCCATTCGTTAGCCAAAGTTAATATAATAATATTATAAATTTGGCAGATAATAATTAAATATTCAGAGGTCAGTTTAGAAAACTTAGCTGGTCTGATTTGTTGACTGTTGACAACTCTGTATCAGGTGATATGACTTCTCGCCTGGTATTCTGAATAGCTAAGTTGCTTTGTCCGTCCTTCGTCTGAAATACTTTAACTTGCTTCCGTACTAGATTCCCAATCTAGTAATCCAAGGTCTCTGCTAAGCTCCAGAAATCTTTCTTCTGGCAAGGGTTTAGTGAAGATGTCAGCTATTTGGTAGTCTGTGCTGACTCTTTCAACTCTAACCCTTTTGTTAAGCACATGGTCTCTAACGAAATGGTGCTTAACATCAATATGCTTCGTCCTTGAGTGCAAAACTGGATTGTTGGTTATTGCAATAGCACTATTGTTGTCACACCAGATTGGGACTTCGTTGGCAATTATATTATAGTCCCTTAACTGTTGTCTGATCCATAGAATCTGTGCACTGACTACTGCTGACTAGGTATTCCGACTCTGTAGTGGAGATAGAGTTAGAAACCTGCTTCTTGCTAAACCAGGATATCAGTCTGGTTCCTAGGAATTGACACGTTCCACTAGTGCTCTTCCTGTTGATTTTGCATCCTGCGAAATACGCATTTGAGTATCCTGATAGTTCGAAGTTGTCATCCTTGGGATACCATAGTCCAACATTAATTGTAGTCTTTAGGTACTTAATTATTCTCTTGGCTGCATCTAGGTGTGATTGCTTCGGCTTGGACTGGAATCTTGCACAAACTCCAACTGCATATGATATGTCTGGCCTGCTTGCAGTGAGGTACAGAAGAGATCCAATGAGTCCTCTGTAGTGGGTTGAGTCCACTGATATGCCCGCCTCGTCTGCATCCAGGTGAGTACTTGTGCTCATTGGAATTCTTGCGGGCTTGGCTGATTCCATTCCATATCTCTTGATAAGATCTCTGGTATACTTTGCTTGGTTGATGAAAATTCCCTTTTCCATCTGCTTAACTTGTAATCCGAGAAAGAAGTTAAGCTTTCCCATCATACTCATCTCAAATTCTCCTTGCATGAGGTTGGAGAATTTCTCGCATAGCTCTGGATTGGTTGACCCGAATATGATGTCATCCACATAAATCTGGACTATTAATATGTGGCCTTCGTGCTCTACTCTGAATAGGGTCTTGTCCACTTTCCCTTTGCAAAATCCATTTTTCTCAAGAAACACAGACAGTGTTTCATACCACGCTCTTGGTGCTTGCTTGAGTCCATACAGTGCCTTCAACAATTTATAGACTTTGTCTCCTCTGACAAAACCTGGGGGTTGCTCTACATAGACTTCTTCTTCTAGGATTTCGTTCAGAAAAGCACTCTTTACATCCATCTGGTAGACTTTAAAGTCCTTGAATGCAGCATATGCGAGGAATAGTCTGATGGCCTCTAATCTTGCAACAGGGGCATAGGTTTCATCAAAATCTATTCCCTCACACTGTGCATAACCTTTTGCTACAAGTCTGGCTTTATTTCTAACAACAACTCCGTCTTCATCACTCTTATTTTTATACACCCATTTGGTGCCAATAAATTTCTTGTGATCAGGTCTGTCTGTTAGTTCCCAAACTTTGTTTCTTTCCATCTGCTCCAATTCCTCTTGCATGGCATTAATCCATGAATAATCTTCCAAGGCTTGTTCTGTAGTCTTGGGTTCAATTTGCGACATAAAACATGAGAACATCGCCATTCCTGCTGGTAGGGTTGGTATCTCGTCTTAACTCCATCGATCAACTTTCCGATAATTTCTTGAATTGGGTGATCCTTGAGCCATTTGGGGATATCGTCCTCTTAGGTTTGTTCCCCTGTTGGATTGCCACAGGTGGTTATACGCATCAGTGGGTTACAGTGCATGCTGGATCGGCTATCGCCTTGTCATCTTGACTTGGTTACGATCTGCAGATGAGTCTTTGTCGACTCGGATGGGTCTTCTTCCGTAGCAACTGGATCAGATAGGTTTGGTGATCTGTCGATCTGCATTGGGTCTTCATCAGTGCGGTTGGGTCATCAGTGATGCGGTGAGTCCACCATTCCAGTGTCTGTATAATGACTTCTTCAGGGTTGCGACTTGAGCTTGTTCTCAATTAGCTCAACTTGTTTCCTGTACTCAACGGTAGATTCATCAAAAACAACATGGGGTGTTTCCTCCACAACTAAGGTTCTTTTATTAAAAACTCTATATGCCTTGCTTCTTTGGGAATATCCCATAAAGATACCGTCATCAGTTTTAGCATCAAAGGCATTTAGCTGTGTTTTACCATTGTTGTGGATGAAACACTTACAACCAAAAACATGAAAGTAAGCAACAGTAGGAGTTCTATTATTCCAAACCTCATAGGGGGTTTTGCCATGTCTCCCTACTATCATACTCCTGTTCTGGGTGTGACAGGCTGTGTTAACAGCTTCAGCCCAGAACCTTTTGGGTAGGTCCGCTTCTGCAATCATGGACCTTCTTTGCTTCCTTGAGTTCTGTTCCTTCTTTCAGCAACACCATTCTGCCAAGGCGTCTGGCCGCAGAGCTCATCTTTGGATCCCATTACGATCGCTGTAATCGATTATCGCCTTGTTGAGAAACTCTCCTCCTCTATACGATCGATCTTGATTACGGAGAGGGATTTCTCATTCTGGATCCTTCTCGGCTCGAGTAACTTGGTGAGTTTCACTTTTCTTGTATAGGAAAATGATCCAAGTGTACCTTGAATAATCATCTACTATTACAAGGGCATGTTTTCGGCCGCTCAACGTCCTTGGCTTGATAGGACCAAATAGATCCATGTGGAGTAGATCTAAGATCCTTGATGTGAGCGTTGTAGGTGGCGGCGAACGATGCCTTGGTGCTTTCCCTTCGACATGCATCACGAGTGCTTCCTTCTTGAATGCTTCATTTGGAAGTCCTCGACCGGCTCGAGAGCTAATCTTGTTGATGGCTTTGAAGTTTAGGTGACATAGTCTTTTGTGCCAATGACCATCCATTCTCAGCTACTGTCTTGGATAGAAAACAGGAGTTAGGTGTTCTTGTGTTCCAATCAATCATGTAGACATCTCTTCTTCGGAAACCTTGTAGCTTTATTTCTCCAGATAAGATGTCTATCACCATACACTTCAAGATGGTGAAGACTACTAGATTCTTCTCGTCACGAAGGCGGCTTATGCTCAGGAGGTTGTACTTGAGCCCTTTGACATAATGAACTTTGGATATGACAATGTTTCCTCGGTGCAGCTCTCCAAAGCCTTTTGTCTGTCCTCTAGAGCTATCTCCAAAGGTTACATCGGGACCTCTTTCTTTGATATATTTGGTCAGCATCTTCTTGTTCCCGGTCATATGCCTCGAGCATCCAGAGTCTACAAACCATTCTTCACCTCCAAAATTTGAGCTTGAGAAGATGTGGTTGTAGTCCTTCCACCTTTTCTGCAATTAAACAAGCAGAGATTTAGGTACCCAAATTTGTGTGGGTCCTTTGGGGTTAGTTGGTTTCCTGGAGAATTGATTTCTCCTTGGATTATAGAAATTGTTATTATTATTATTATTATTATAACCCTTATAAGGTGTCTGTGGTCGAGGTCTGAATCTCCTGGTTGGATTGTATACCGGATATTCCTCAAAATTTTGATAGTGTGGGCCATTTCTAAATCTAGGCTGAGTCCATTTATTAAATCTTTGTGGTCTCCACACTTGTTCATTTTGGTAATTAGGATAACCTTGAGGTTTCCATCTGCCCCTCCCATTATGAAATCTATTTTTGGGGAGTTGTTGGTAATAGTGGGCATGTTATGCAGAATTTCTTGCTTTTGCACAGGCCTTTGCCTAGTCGCTGTCTAGGTGGTATGCAGTGTAACATTTGCGGCTGAAACGTTTGACTCATTTGTTGCTGTTTTTTGAATATCGGTTTATATACAGGCTCGTGATCGAGGTATTGTTTCTCCCTTGATAAACTTGGTTTCAGAACTAGAGGGAGTGTGAGAATCATATCCAAGGCCTGATTTGGTATATAGTGACCTTTTATAAGTACACAATTCTCCGAGAGTTGAAGACGCCTTCAGGGAGGTTATTTCCTGCGCCTGAGTTTTATTTATCTGAGCCAGCTTAGTAAACTCAGTTTTGGCTGCAGCTGATTTTTCTTTAAGTACAATGGTTAGCCGATCTATCTCAGCTGTATTGACATTTGCCTGGTTTTTAAAGTCAGCTGTAGTTGTCTCAACCTTATTCAAATCTAGGCTGAGTTTTTCGAAATCATTTTTCAGCTGCCTATTCTCATCTTGCAGCTGAGTCTTCTCTCTTGTCTGACTTGGTGTGCAAATTTGAGTGTTTCAAAATCTTTAAATAACTGATTTACCGATTCATGTAGATCCATATCTTGTGACATGGCTGAGCTATTATATGAACAGGTGGGTTTAGAAGTTACCTCTTCATCAGCTAGGTTTGCCATCAGGCAGTCATACTCCTCGTCTTCATCAGAAAAGAATCCGCTGCTTGATTCGACATGCTCCTGGTCTTCTCCGATGAGGGCCTTTCTCCTATCTTCTTTTCTGCCCACCTCCTTCTTGGTTTCGTCCTTCTTGAGCTCGGGACAATCCATTTGAATGTGTCCGATCTTATGACAATTATAGCATTCTACTTTCCGACTTCCAAACCTTACGGTTCCTTCTTGGATTCTCCTTGTAATTTTTCTTATACTTGGAGTAGTTCTTTCTAAAATTGCTGAACCTTTGCATTATGAAAGCCATTTCTTCCTCAAAATCTAGTGGATTTGGAGGTTTCACATTAGATAGGCTCTTGGCAGGGGACTCGGCTGAAAATGCGATTCCCTTCTCTGCAGGCTCAGTTGAGGATGAACTTGGAAGCTCGAACTCATAAGCCTTCAGATCAGAGAACAGCTCCTGAATCTTTATTTTATTCAGGTCCTTGGATTCTCTCATGGCTACGGCCTTCATGCTCCATTCGGGGTTGAGAGATCTGAGGACCTTTAGTGCCATTTCCCTGTTGCCATAGGTTTTGCCCAGGGAGTTGATCTCATTGATAATTTCAGTGAACCTTGTGTCCACTTGATCTATGGATTCACCATTCTTCATTTTAAAGTTGTCAAATTTTTGGATAGCAATTGACAGCTTGTTTTCCTTGATCAGCTCCGTTCCTTCACACATTAGGGCTAATGTGTCCCAAATTTCTTCGGCATTCTTGCAGTTCTTGATCTTGACCATGGTGGATTTGTCAAGAGTTTGATATAACACATCTCTGGCCCGGTTATCAAGATTGGCCAGCTTTCTTTCTTCGGGAGTCAGCTCTGTCCTCTTCTTAGGGATCTTCTCTGGCCTTCCTGCTGCGATCTCCTCTGCTGTGTTGTCCTTCTCAAAGATGAATGGACCGTCTTCAATGATGCACCACATGTTGTCATGAATTGAGGATAAGTGTGCCTGCATCCTTATCTTCCAGAGATCATACTCGTCAACTGAAAACACAGGGAGTCTAGAGTGCATGTGTTCCATTATAAAGTGAGAGTAAAGATATATATATCTCATATAGATCTGGTTCGTGAAATAAATGAACCAACCTCTCCGATACCACTTGTAGGTCACAAGTCGTCCAGGAACAAGTCTAGAGGGGGGGGGGGTGAATATACTTGTTGAAACTCTTGAACTCTTTTTCACGAAGAGTGAGTTTCTTCAGCTGATAGTTAAACAAATGACTTGGAGTCGTTTGTTCTTGGATATGTGCGGAAGTCAGCTGATGACGAATAGAAATCAACTTGATGAAACACTTAACAATGTATGCAGCAGTTAAAGTATGATGCAGTAAAACAGTAAATAACGCAGGCAATTATAGTGGTCTTAGAGGTGGGGTAATCCTCTACTAATCCACTTTTCTCCAAACCAGTTGGAGATGAATTCACCATAATTTTCAACCAGTGATAAATATTACAGTGATTCAAACCACACTACAACAGCTTCCAACCAGTGGAAATCCGTGCCGTTGTACACACTTGACTGCCTTGCACCTCTTGATCCTCGATCCTCGGATGCCTTTACAGTCTCTTACTTCAACCAGTGAAGTACCCCGTACTCAAGATTATAGACAAGAGTTTTTGTCTTCTCCAACTTAAGAGCTTCCTTAAGTATGAACTTTTAGATCTGCTCTTTTCACGATGCTATTGATTGCTTTAGATTGCTTGATTGCTTTGATCGCTAGAATGTATGTTCGCACCGGTAGTCGCTCAGCTTCAAATCTCTGGATATATATAGGTCACGATCTCTGAGCTTTTTCCTTGTAGCCGTTGCAAATCTTTTGAACAAATCCGTCCGTCGGAGGGAGACTTCATTGTTTAATCTTCTTGAGCGTTGCAATTTGGATTCCCATTATTTTATTTTATCTTCCGACCGTTGTGAAGACTTCTGCATGTGAGCGCCGAATCTTTTGAATATAAAATGATTAAAGTCTTCAAAGTGGGTCTGGATGATTTATTTAAATCATATCTCTTGCGGGAATCACTCCAATTTGTCTCTTCACGTTGCATGTGAGCTTTCCGTAATACTTGACTTTTCAACGCATGCTGACGTGGACTTGGAGTACTTGGCTGCCTTCAAGTGGTGATATGGCTAACATCTCTGCAGACAGTCCTCTCATTCATTCCTTGTTTGTAACTTGTCTGATCAGGTGACTTCCCTGAGGTACCTTGGCTGCAGTCTGGTCAAACTTCTTGATAAATTTTGTTGACCAGAGCTACTCTGATTGGAGTCGGCTGTTCCTATTTGATGGACTTAGCTGTACTTGGTTCTTAACTGATTTTCAGCCTAACTAATTTTGGCCTACAGAAGATACTCATTTGGTTCTTCTTTCCATTTTGCCAAGTTTTATACTTAACATATTTTGGCCTATGGAAGATACTCATTTGGTTCTTCCTTACAATTTGCCAAGTAATAAACATTTGATTTTATATTAATGACATCATCAAAATCTAACAAGTATTCCTAACACATTCTCTCAGATTTGAGTAATCATCGGATCCTCCAACTGCTTCAGTTTAATTTCATCTATTAGCGATGACGAAATCTCCAAAGCACAAAGTTGCCCAACAGCTTCTCGCAACAACATCTCAATAACCAACTCGATCAAATCACGCCGAAGCTCAGATTGAGACGTAAGTATCTCAAGCATCCGCAACGTAACAGGTTTCCGACTCAATGCGTCTGCCACGACGTTCGCCTTGACCGGATGATAAAGAATTTCGAGGTCATAATCCTTAATCAATTCCAACCACCTCCTCTGCCTCATATTCAACTCCCGCTGAGTGAATATGCACTTCAGGCTTTTATGATCGGTAAAAATCTGACATGCAGAGCCAAAGAGATAATGACGCCAAATCTTGAGCGCGAAAACAACTTCCGCTAACTCCAAATCATGAGTAGGGTGGTTGAGATCGTACGGCCTCAACTGTCTTGACGCATACACAATAGTCTTGTCGTGCTGTATTAATACGCACCTAAGACCCTGACCTGAAGCATCGCTATAAACATCAAAACCCTCGTTGCCAGATGGCAATGCTAGAATCGGGGATGATGTCAAATGCCTTTTCAGCTCCTCAAAACTCGACTGTATTTCATCATTCCAGACGAACTTCTCAGATTTCTGAAGCAACTGTGTAAGTGGCCGAGCCAGTTTCGAGAACCCCTCGACGAACCTACGATAGTAGCCGGCCAAACCCAAGAAACTACGGACCTCCTTCACATTCTTAGGCAGTACCCAATCCAGCACTACCTCAATCTTCTGTGGATCCACACGGACCCCCTCGGATGAAATCACATGACCCAGAAACATCACTTCATTCATCCAGAAATCATATATCGAGAACTTTATATAGAGTCGCTCGGTCCTCAAAATGTCTAACACAACACGCAGATGATGCGCATGCTCCTACTCATTCATCAAATAGATAAGGATATCGTCAATGAAGATGAAGACACACTTATCCAAATACTCGATGAAAACTTTGTTCATCAACTGCATGAACACTACTGGCGCATTAGTTAGCCCGAAGGGCATAACAAAAAACTCATAATGTCCGTATCTCGTCCGAAAAACTATTTTCGGGAGATCAGACTCCTTACCCGAAGCTGATAGTACCCCGATCTCAAGTCGATCTTCGAGAATACTGCATCTCCCTGCAACTGATCAAACAAGTCATCAATCCTTGGCAAAAGATACTTGTTCTTGATGGTCACCTTGTTCAACTCGCGATAGTCGATACATAAACGTAGTGAACCATCCTCGGTCGAATATACCCCGACTCAAGAATCTCAATCAACTGCTTCTTCAACTCATCCATCTCTGAAGGTGCCATACGATACGGCGCTTTTGAAATCGGAGACGAACCTATCTCTAACTCGATAGCAAACTCAATCTCACGGTCCGGTGGCAATCCCGGCAACTCGCCAGGAAAAACATCTGGGAACTCACTAACGACTAGAATCGATGAAAATTCGACCCACCATCCTCTGCCTTCAAGGCGTAACACCAATAACCAGTACACCCCTTCTGTAGGAGCCTCATTGACTTCAAGGCGTTAATTATGAACTTCTGGTTTTCCCTCTTTCGCCCCGTGAAAGAGTGCTCGGTGCCGTCCTCGGCTAGCATGGTGATGATTCTCGTCCGGTAGTTCATGATCGCACCATGCCGCTCGAGCCAATCATCCCCGAGAATCAAATCCTCACCCTCAATATCTACAACAATAAGATTAGAGAGCCAAGCCCTCTCAAAAATAACCACAGAACTATCTCGGATCTCCCGATCACCAATGATCCTATCACCGCTAGGAAGTTTAATGATGAAAGGCTTGCAAGACGAAAAACAGTCAAGACTCAGATGGCGCACACACTCCAGAGAGATAAACAAATGCGTAGCACCATAATCGAAAAGCACACTGACATGATGAGAATGAATATGAACGGTACCTGTAGCCACGGTAGCGGCTGGATCATCGGCCCTTCTCATCTCATAAACACGCGGATGAGCGGAGCCAACACTGGAAGCTACCCCTCTAGCGGGCTGGCCCCGACCTCTCCCTGGATTGGCACTCTGTGGAGGCGGCGGAGCAAATGACCCCTGGTTCACACTCGGCTCCATAGGCGCTAGAAAAGAAGCCTGGGCACCAAGAGTCTGCCCTAAACGCTCACAAAAAAAGCCTTGTGGCCCGACTCACCACAAGTATGACAAATAAATGGCGGACGAGGACACTCCCTGTTCCTATGGCCCGACTTGACACAGTTAAAACATCTGACATCACGAGTGAAGGCACTGGCAGTACCTAGAAAGCCCCCAGAAGAACGAGCCAAAACGCTCGCAGTAAAATTAACAGACTTAGACTTATTATGAACTCCGCCCTTGTGACCCGAAAAGTTACCGACGGATTTCTGTTTCTTACTTTCTCGAGCCGCCTCACTGGCCGTATGTTGTGTCGAGATTTATACACCTCAACAGGTGATCGGCACAAATATCGGGCGACCGAACCAGAGTCAAATAGACCAAGGCAGGCTTTCCTATCGAAGGACCCAGAACAGGACCCAGCGCCGAGCGATCGACTGCCAAGGCGATCGTCTCCCGACAACTAGCGATCGTCCCAAGTGCTCGATCATGGATGACCACCTCATGCCACATAAAGCCAACATCCGTAAAGTATGCGAAGGCCGAAACTCGGGATAGAGACCCACATGCGGATCCGGAAAAGGCGCCGCAGGATAAGGCTTTGACCCCAGCCTGTCACCATCTTCTCACCTACCGACAGACCCGCCGAAAGGTCCAAGGTGGGACCTCCCGGGACAGCGACAAGAGACACATGTGATCCTCTCATTGGTTCGCACAGCTGGATGCCAGCAGTAGCCGCAGACTTTAAGGCAATCAGCCCATGTGCTAAAGACGATTGCCCCCTTATTATAATATAGGAAAGGTGATCGCCCGTCAGGATTAAGAAATCCCAGCTCCTATAAATAGAAGGCTTCCTGCACTTGGAAAGAGGTAGGTTTTTTGCTCTGCTTTTCTGGCTGCTTTCCCTCTCGGTTTTTCTCTCTCAGAACCTCTTAACCAAAAGACGGTCAACAGAGATAAGAACTCCCTACAGTTCAAGAACTCACAGAGCAACACTCAAGAGCTAGATAACTAGGGTCTTTTACACTTATTGTAATTATACTCTTACATTAATATTTGTACTCCAACATATTTGTATTAATAACATCTCGCAAGAGCATTCAAGCTCGGGCCTAACAAACCTGGCAAATCTTGTGTTATTTACTTCCCCACGGACGTGCTCTCGCATTTTGTTTGTTACTCATCCATTCCAGCAATATCATCTCCGGATAATATTTTGGGTAACAACAATTGGCGCTAGAAGGAGGGGATCTTAACCTTCATTTTCATTCCGACCGTCCCGAAGAACACTCATTGTTCTCCAGGGCATATACTTGAAGAAACACTCACTGTTCTTCAAAGAAAAACCTTCAGATTCATGACGTCTGCCACCACATCGAAGAGAGCCACTCTCCGATCTGCCGGACGCCTTATTCCGGCTCAATCCGAGCCCCGGCCTACGGCGGAGGGTAGCCGCGGCGGCGCGAGACTCTCGATCCCGCCCCTGAGGGACATCCCTAGCCTCTCACTCGATCAGTTCCAAATAGCGGAACAGATCGAGGAGGCCATGGCCATCCTGCGGGAGCGACGGAGAGCATGCGGTATGCCCTAAATTACCCTATCGGCCATCCGCCGCGCGGGCAAATGGAAGCTCAAGGTGTTACTTGTCGAGCGATCGTCAGGAAGCCCCGAATCACGAGTAGAAGCACTCGCGAGGCGGAACGGTTCCGTTTTCAGCCACCTAGGCAGCAACCCATCATGGCGGCCGGGGCATTCTGGCCCCAGCCATGAGACGACGGCACTCGAATCAGTCACCAGGAGTTCGGCTTACCCAACTCCCGGAAGGCAGACCAGCCATCTGGATCCTCCTCGCCGAAGAACCAGGATCTGCGACGACGACCTCATCGCCTACCGCAGAGCCAGGAGATCAGTACACGATCGCCTTGGCTCCCACTCCGAGAGCCAAACCACGAACGACCAAGCTACAGCGATCGCCGCAATGCAACGCCAGCTTGATGGCATGAAGGCGCTCCTAGAAACTGGGGCAGGCGCCAAGAGAAAGATCGCCGGTCCAAGTGATCCGCTCGCAGTTCAGATCGAACTTGCCTCCGTGCAGCCAAGGACCACTCCTCAAACACCTTTGTACGAGGGGAGATCGGACCCCGAGACTCACCTGAGCAGGTTCCGGATCTACATGACCGGGTGTGGGGCATCAGATGCGACCAGGTGCCGAATATTCTTGTTAACACTGGGCGACCTGGCCTATAGATGGTACATCTCATTGCCACTGCGATCCATCAGTTCCTTTGAACAACTGGCGAACGACTTCACATCGTACTTCACCGCCAAGGTTGCTCGACCAGAAGGTCCCCACCGCATGATGAAAATCAGGAAGGGGGAAGAGGAGTCCGACGAAGACTACATCGACCGGGTGGATGAGATAATCCTCAATGGCGAGCCCATAAGCGACGAGATCGCCCTCTACTCAGTCCTAGGGGGATTCAATGGTCTATCGCCTATGTTCAGGCACCTTACGAAGGACATCCCCATGACCTACGCAATCTTCCGCGCCAAGGCCGCAGACTTTTTGGCCAGGCGGAGGTTGCTCGCCCTTCGCCAAGGCGAGGGGGCAGAAACGGCAATCGCCAAGTCCAACAAGGCGGTCGCCAAGCCGCCCGGTGATTTCAGGACCTTCGAGGATGTGGAAGCCCATCTCTACCACAACCTCAATATAACTCCGGCTCATATTTTCTACGCCATCCAGGGGCGCGATCGGCTAAGCAAGCCGAAGGCGGTAAGGGACCACGGTCATCTGGACCGCAATAAATTTTGTGCTTACCACAAGAGTCCCGGCCACAACACCGATCAATGCCACGACCTCCTCAGACAACTCTGGAGATTGTTCAAGGAGGGCAAGCTGGACAGTCTAGTAACTTAGCCAGAGCCCCGGGTGGAAAGGATCAAGCGCCGTGATCGGCGTCAGAACAACGATCACCAATATCCCAAACCGATCGCCATAATCTAACACGGCGAGCCAGAGGATTCATACGAGTTGATCCTCCCGATCAACCCAGGCAGCTATATCTTTAGGCTTCAGTCAAGAGGTGGAAAGTTCAGAGGTCTTTCCCCAGTTTCCACCATGTCAAACAAAAGGCTACTTCCCAAGCAACATCTCCAAAAATGGAGGACTCGCTCGCCATCTAAAGTTCATCATCCAACATGATGGACCTAGGCACGAGATCGCCTCCCCCAGTACAACGTATACCGTCGAGGATCGCCATCTAAAATGACGATCCGAGGTAGAAGAGTGCAGCCATGGTCCTGGAGGTCGATGGAACCAACAGATTCGTCCATGCAAGGTTCCTTTGGGCTGCGATCGCTCGCCCTTTGTTTAAATACGAGGCGGGCGTAGCCGAAGGACCCTCCAAACAAATCTGTGGACACGCTCGCCCGCCCTCAAAGGTCCATCATCTAACATGGTGAATCCGGACAATGCGATGCGTCCCTACCCCCGTCACAACGTATACCGTCGAGGATTGCCATCTAACATGACGATCCGAGGTAGAAAAGTGCTAACAAGCCGCGGACGTGGAGTCGATTAATCCGACAATGCCCCGTGCAAGGACTCCTCCAGACTAAGACCGCTCGCCCTTTGTTTAAATACGAGGTGGGCATAGCCTAACGGAGGACCCTCACAATAAAGTGATCCGCGAGACAAACCTACAGGTGGAATGTCCCTTACGCAAAAGACACGGTCATGGAGGTCGGCCCATCGAACTCCGCGACCGTGCATGGTTCCTCTAGGTCGAAACAATCGGCCTTCCACGAGGGATATGCAAAATCGAAGATCACAAGAACAAGACCGAAGATAGCTAGCCAAACGATTGGATCGCCCGTCATTATCTTAGAACGATCGCCAGTGGAACCACCTCACCCCATGTCTTCAACATCAGAGCAAGCTGGGGGGCAATTGTTGTGTCGAGATTTATACACCTGAACACGCGATCGGCACAAATACCGGGCGACCGAACCAGAGTCAAATAGATCAAGACAGACTTGCCTATCGAAGGACCCAGAACAGGACCCAACGCCGAGCGATCAACTGCCAAGGCGATCGTCTCCCGACAACTAGCGATCGTCCTAAGTGCCCGATCATGGACGACCGCCTCATGCCACGTAAAGCCAACATCCGTCAAGTCTGCGAAGGCCGAAACTCGGGATAGAGACCCACGTGCAGATTTGGAAAAGGCGCCGCAGGATAAGGCCCTTTGACCCCAGCCTGTCACCATCTTCTGACCTACCGACAAACCTGCTGAAAGGTCCAAGGTGGGACCTCCCGGGACAGCGACAAGAGACGCGTGTGATCCTCTCATTCGTTCGCACAGCTGGCTGCCAGCAGCAGCCGCAGACTTTAAGGCAATCAGCCCATGTGCTAAAGACGACCGCCCCCTTATTATAATACAGGAAAGGCGATCGCCCGTCGGGATTAAGAAATCCCAGCTCCTCCTATAAACAGAAGGCTTCCTGCACTTGGAAAGAGGTAGGTTTTTCGCTCTGCTTTTCTGGCTGCTTTCCCTCTCAGCTTTTCTCTCTTAGAACCTCTTAACCAAAAGACGGTCGACAAAGACAAGAACTCCCTGCAGTTCAAGAACTCACAGAGCAGCACTCAAGAGCTAGATAACTAGGGTCTTTTACACTCATTGTAATTGTACTCTTACATTAATATTTGTACTCCAACGTACTCGTATTAATAACATCTCGCGAGAGCATTCAAGCCCGGGCCTAACAAACCCGACAAATCTTCTGTTATTTACTTCCCCATGGACGTGCTCTCTCATTTTGTTTGTTACTCATCCATTCCAGCAATATCATCTCCGGATAATATTTTGGGTAACAACACCGTCAAGGACATATCATAAGCAAGGGATCTACTCTGATAGTCCCTTAAGGTGGTGCAGGCGAATCCAGACATGTAATCATGAATCTTCGGTTTCATTCGCCTCGAGAAGTGGCAAATCTTGCCATCCCCCTTAACCTGGGCCTTCACATAGCCCAATTCCCAGTTGAAATCTGCAATGGCCTGAGAAACCGGAATATCTCGAGGCTGAGCATCATAAAAATCATGAATCCACGCCTGACAAACCGGCCACGGATAGTACTCAGCTTCCATAAGGTCTTTGAACTCGGCCCAAGAAGCAACATGATCCTAAGGCCCGACAGTCTCCCACCAATCAGCAGCATCCCTAGTGAGAAAATACTGGGCGATTGGGACCTTGCTATCCTCGGGACAGTTTGTGGCAACAAAGACCTTGGACATCTCTTTGATCCACCCCTCCCAAACAATCGGGTCTGAGGCCCCAGAAAACTGAGAAGGATGCATCTTGATGACATCCTGAAGCCAACGATCCGCCCCAGCCCGAGCAGCATGAGTCGGAGTCGGGTTTTGAACCACCTGGGCTATCGCAACCATTTGGTTCACCATTTGTTGCATTACAGATGCAACACCAAGGTCGGCGCCATTACCGTCTGCGCCATCTTGAGTAGCATTACGGCTCTGACGGCCATCAGTACTGCCGGCTCCACAAGAGTGTGACGTGGCCGCCCCACGTCCCCGGATGCATCCACGACCACGGCCACGACCTCTACCTCGGCCTCTCCCAGCATCCATACTAGAGATAAGAGGTAGCAAAAGCAACTCGATGATAAGTACGAGAGAAAACAATCACATTACAAGAAACGGAAGTACGATACGTGACAGCAAAAGAATTGAGTAAGGAAAACTTACAAACACTGGGAGTACCGAGACGCTGGCGGAGTGATGACGATGTGCAAAATAAAACACGACTAGACCCAATTAACCGACAAGCCTAGGTATCCATAAACCTAGTGCTCTGATACCATTTTCTGTAACACCCCCAAGATATTCAGGGTATATTACACCGCCGTAGACCCTTATGTGGGATCCACCAGACTAAAATAACAATACCGTTCGTCTAACCATCTCGATTACCGAGAAGCACACAACACCACAACAATAATTAAATGTAATCACCCGGTACAACCAGTAAATAGAACATCACTCAAATTCACAATTACGATTTAACATACAAAACATGTCCCAATTCAAAAGTGCCTAAGTACTCGCGAGTACTATCTATAAATTCACAAGTTTGGAAAACAAACACATCAAAATGGACAACGGAAATAAAGGGACTCCATTGCACACGTCAACATCCTCGGCCAGCATCCTCGTACTGCTCCAGTGCCCGCTCGACCGGCTGAACACCACCTGAAATTCATAACAACAATTTCCCCAAAACGGGTCCCCAAAGGGATTAGCAATTACGCTAGTACAAGTAATGAAGGCAAACCGTTCGCTTACACATTTCATAGTACATGCATCAAGTCATTTAAAAATCCAAAACCAGACATGTCTTTTCCTGGAAAACAAACAGTCAAATCAATTTGCCAAGGATCGGGGCGAAACCACTGGTCCCATTCGAGGCCTCTAAAGACCCTCCCGAACTGGCCATAATCAGAAAACAAATCACGCACAGGCATTGCCTAGGACCGGGGCGAAACCACTGATCCCATTCGAGGCCTCTAAGGACCCTTCCGAATTGGCTAGCAAACAAGCTCGTGAATCCGGAGTGAAGTCACGGATTCCTCCGAGGCCCCGTCGGACACTCCCAGAGTGAGCAAAGCACACACATAATATACATCACCATTTCATGTTAAGCATAAAGGTTTCCAAGAGTACTTGCCTTGAGTAATTAATGGCGAAATGAACGAAACGGAGAATCAACCACGATCGCTAGGAACTGACAACCACAAACCTAACGATTCGAAGAATACAATCACAACCCATTATACAAGAGTACGAAAATGGAATACGCCCGAAAACCCACCTACGATTCATGTAAATTCGTACAAAAACAACAACGAGGGCGGATCGCAACCGAACCCTCTCGATTTCACAAATACCACGAAATTTACCATGAACTCGTAGGGAAAACATGAATACCACTAAGATTAATCACATACATCATGGATTAATCAACAACATGGAACGAATCGGACATTAAATCGAAAATCCCCAAATTCCCCAAAATAAGGTTCTAAGAGTTTACCTCGGATCGGAGACAAAGCACGCATAGATGATGTTAATACACATCAAAAACTCAAGGAAAACGATGGATTGAAGTTATAAGGCTTCAAATCGCCTGGAAAATGCTCAGAAATCGCCTGGAATCGGAGAGGAGGAAGAAAGGATGAAAATAGCCGAAATCAGTCAACTCCTGGGTATTTAAACCCAGGCCCGGTTACGTACATTAGCCCTGGACAGCTAACGTACGTTAGCTTCTTAATGTACGTAAGCCTTCCAGACTTACGTACGTAATGCATTAGCAGAACCTACTGTCTAAAAACACAAAGGTCATTATGTACGTTAAGAGAAAGCTCTTACGTACATAATACCCTGCGCTAACGTATGCAACATCAATCTCGTAGCGTATGCAAGGGGCTGGCAGAGCCTACTTCCCGATTCCTGAACACTATTACGTAGTAACAACAATGAAGTTACATACGCTAAATGTAACACATAACGTACGTTAAGTATAGACCGTAACGTACGTTATGTCCTCCCAGAATAGGACTAACAAACAGGTAAAGGGGTGAACCAAAAATCAAAATGCATCGATTAACAAAATATGAAAATACGAACACATAGGGTTCGAGACGCCGAACCTAAGTGTTTAAAGAAAACATATTTCTGACTACCCGAAGGTTCGGAAAATAACAACAAACGTAATTACCCCATAACTTTGGAAAATTACAAAACGGCCCAAAACATCCGAAACACACGATACATGATTGAAACACCAAACCAAACTCATAACACGCATAGTAACATAAGATGGATTTACGGCAACCTCGAAACGGCATTTCCGAACAACGATTACTAGAATCGAACCAAATAACGACGGAAATGACATTAAACGTGAAATTAACTAAAACAGGTCCGAAACAAACTCGGATGACAAAAAGTACAGTATTAATTATTCTCAAAATATCAATAGGGTTACAAGCGAGTCACTAAAAATAAAAAATACACCAATATGAAATATACCGGGAAAAAAGGAAAAATGCGGATATTACAAAGCTAAGTCGGGTCGAGTGCAATTTGTAAGATACATTCAACACCTAATGACTCGTGCATATTCTTCTTGTGCAACAGGCTCCCCTCGATTTTTGCCCAAGTGAACATTTAACTCTATTGGGGTCTTAGCCGACAAGCTATCAAAAGCATTAAACTTCTTGAGAATAGTGTTGTAAACGAATCGAATATTTTTGATTCTATTCGTGATTTGAATTCGTTTAGCCCAATTCGTATTCGTTCTTTTCGAATTCGAATTCGAATTCTACTTTATATTCGTTGACATAACGAATCCGAATATAAATCTGATGGTATTCGATTCGTTTTGTTAACGAATATTCGATTCGAAGCAACTATAAATATATTTAATATATTATATATAATAAAAAAGAAAATGATATGTATATATATATATATTAATGTTTATATATATTATTTTTAGGTTTTACTTTAATTTTTTATGCTAAAATTTTGAATCTTCCATTCTATCCTAAAAAAATCGAATCTCGAATCGAATCGAATAATTCGAATATTCATATCGAATCGAACTCGAATCAACTTTTAATATTCGAATAAAAATCGAATCGAATCGAATAGTTCGAATAGTTTCACGAATACGAATCGAATACAGTGGTATTCGCTTCGATTCCTTTACAACCCTACTTGAGAACTTTCTCAGCATAGTGAGATTATGTCAAGATGATTCCATCAGATTTTCTTAAAATTTTCATTCCAAGAATCACATCAGCTAGCCCCATGTCTTTAATGTCAAATTTTCTTTTTAACATGTTCTTAGTGTCGTTAATCACTTGTATATTGCTACCCATGATTAACATATCCTCTATAGAAAGACACACAATAAAATAGCCGTTATTCGTGTTCTTAATATAAACACATTTATCACACTCGTTTATTTTAAAACCATTTGATAAAATTACATTATCAAATTTCAAGTGTCACTGTAATGGAGCTTGTTTCAATCCATGTAGAGACTTAACCAGTTTGCAGACCATTTTCTCTTGTCCAGTTACTACAAACCCTTTAGGTTGTTCCATATAGATCTCTTCATCCAGATCACCGTTCAGAAAAGCAGTCTTAAACATACATTTGAGGAATCACAATATTGTGCAAAGCAGCAATCGTGAGAAGCACCCGAATAGATGTAATCCGCGTTACTGGTGAATAGTATCGAAAAAATCGTACCATTCCTTCTGCTTGAAACATTTAACTACTAAACGAGCTTTATACTTATCAATTGACCCATTTGCATTGTACTTCCTTTTAAGGATATATTTGCATCCTAAGGGCTTACAACTTTCAGGTAAATCAACCAATACCCAAGTTTGGTTTTGCAAAATTGAGTCAATTTCACTCTGAACAGCTTTTTTCCAGAGCAACTCGTCTGGTCTAGCCTAAGCTACTTTGATCGATGTTGGTTCTTCATCCAACATAAATGCTATGAACTCAGGTCCAAACGTATTTGGTGTCCTGACCCTACTGCCACGTCTTAGTTCTACAACTTCCAGATTAGATATCGATTGCTTACGTGACTTTGGATCTACATCCGCATATTTTGAACTTGTTGCTTCATCTTCAACTCTATTGCTAGAATTGTTCTCAACTTTATCATTGTACTTACAAGGATATATGTTTTCAAAGAATATAGCATTCCTTGACTCAATTGTTGTACCCATAGTCATATCAGGTACTTCTGACTTGTGGATAACAAACCGATAAGCGTTGTTGTTCAGTGCATACCCTATAAAGAAACAATCGACCATTTTAGGACCGACTTTAACTTGTTTAGGTAGAGGCACCTCAACCTTCGCCACACACCCCCATATTTTGAGATATTTGTATGATGGTTTTCTACCTTTCCATAACTCATAAAGAGTAACATCCTTACATTTGCATGGAATCTTGTTCAATATGTAGTTGGCTATCAAGACAGCTTCCCCCCATATGTTCTGGGGCAACCCTGAACTAATTAATAAGGCATTCATCATATCTTTAAGTGTTCGATTCTTACATTTAGCAACGCCATTAGATTGTGGTGCATGTGGAGCTGATGTTTGATGAATTATACCACTCTCGTTGCATAATTCCTCAAATGGGGCTACATATTTGTCTCCTCTATCGCTTCGAACCATCTTAATACAACAACCTATTAGATTCTCGGCTTCATTCGTGAAGTTCTTAAAGGATTCAATAGCCTCATCTTTACTTCTCAAAAGATAAAGATAATAATATCTTGTGCAGTCATCGATGAAAGTGATAAAATACTTCTTGCCACCTCTAGTTTGTACAAACTTTAATCCACACACGTCTGTGTGAATTAAGTCAAGGAGTTTTGTGTTCTGTTATACTGAATGAAACGGTAGCTTCGTCATTTTTGCCTCAACACTAATCTCACAGTTGTTTTGATTATTGACGTCATTTAATTTTCATAAATCTAAATTTACTAATCTTTTTATAGCATTTAGATTCACATGACCTAATCTACAATGCCATAAATCTGAACACTCAGTCATGTAAGAGGAAGCAGTAGCATTTTCATTAGCATTAATATGCTTGATTACACGTCGCATATCCAAAGCATTAAGTTTAACGAGTCCCTCCGAGAGGTAACCCTTATCAAGAAACCTATTAAACTTCTTTAGGATAACCATATCTGACTCAAACACTAGTTTAAACCCCTTACCAACTAGTATAGAGCCTGAGATCAAGTTCTTCCGAATGCTAGGAACATGAAGCACATTCTTCAAGGTGAGTGTTTGTCTGGACATTCGTTTGAGGGCCACTTCTCCAACTCCGACAATCTCAGATGAAGCTATATTCCCCATGTTGAGCTTCCTCGCCTCAAGAGCTTGATAGGCCTTAAAGTGTCTCCTTTCTGCACAAACGTGGGCGGTCGCACCGGTGTTGATGTACCAACCACCTTGGTTCTCAACGTGGTTGACCTCCTCGGTGACCACTGCAGCAAGATCGTCCTCTTTCCACTTGCCATCAATCTCGGAGATGTTGGCGACTTGTTTCTTCTTCTTCTTCTTGATCTTAGGCTGTCGGCAGTCCTTCGCCACGTGCCCCTGTTTGCCACAGTTGAAGCAATCACCATCAAACTTCTTGGCTGATTGCTTCCCTTTGTCCTTATTTTTGGCACTTAAGCGAGCCTGTTTGATGGAGAGACCGCCTTGCTCCAACAGATTGGCCTTAACATCGACCAGGCCTTTTGGCTTAGGATCATTCTTGTGCACATCTGACTCGATGCACAATTTCACAATCAAGTCTTCAAGAGTCATCTTCTTTCGCTTGTGCTTGAGGTATCTCTTGAAGTCCTTCCAACTGAGGGGCAACTTCTCGATCACAGTTGCAACAGTGAAAGCATACGATAGGAACATCCCCTTGGCATTGACGTCATGAACAATGAGTTGGAACTCTTGCACTTGTTCCATGATTGGCCTTGAATCAAATATCTTGTAGTCCAAATACTTGGCGACTACAAACTTCTCCGTACCTGCATCATCACTTCGATACTTCTTTTCAAGTGCATCCCATATTGCTTTTGATATGCTTACAACAGAGTACACATTGTACAAACTATCCTTTAAAGAATTTAGAATAAAGTTTTTAAAGAGATAATCTCCATTGTGCCAATTGTCATAGGCAGCTCGGACAGTGAAACTTGTCTCTTGTGCACTTGGTGCTGGTGGCTCATCTTCCTTAAGGAAATTTGCAAAGCCTAATGTTGTCAAATAGAACATCTTTTGTTGCCATCTTTTGAAGTCGGCTCCACCAAACTTTGGTGGCTTCTCGGTGGTCGGCATGATCCTTGGCCCCGAGTTTGTTCCAAAAAAGGAACCACTTGTGTTGAACCCGTAAGCACCAACAGTAGATCCTAACATGGATCCTGCGGTACCACTAGAAGTGGAACCAACGGTGCCACTCGAGGTGGATCCACCAGTTGTCAGAAAAGGGTTCGAAAACACCCATGTGTTTGTTGCTGAGGTGGTTTAGCTCATCAGATTGGACATAGTCGCAACAACAGTGTTCGCCAAGGTTGATGCAGTTGCAGAGGCAAAGGTAGTGGTGGTGCTTGAGGCGGTGGATGCAGCGGTCGACATCTCCAGTTGTAGGATTTAGTAAAAACATCGAGTATATTTTGTCTTGCGCTTGTTGGAAATTTATTCGTAAAACTTGCCGAGGGAAAATAAATTACAACTGGAAACGAAATTACAATTCGAAAAACAGAAATTACAAATCTCAAAACTGAATTGAAATTACAGGAAAATAGGAAAAACCGTAAAATATATCCTAGTCGAGGAATCCTCTATCCGTAATACAAAATACGCCCTGGTAGTGCTCTCGATTCTAACGTATCATCTCCAAAGATAAAACGGCAGCGTCTCGGAGGTAGTGGCACCACAAAACCCACGAGCTCCGACGAATTGGAACGAGGTGAGGACGAAGCCGACTGTGAGACTATGTATGCAGAAACTGTGTATGTCGATTTTTTGCATGTACTGATGCAAATAAGATGCATGCCTATTTATAGGCCATCTCACACCTGCAGGGATTTATCACAGCCACTAATGGCTATCATAATGCAGGCATTCAGGCTGCATTGATACATGAGGTTCATAGTTCAGAAAGGCTGGAGTTACAGAATTCAAAAGAGCCATTTACTCCTCCTCATCACACCTGGGCCGTTTTCTGACTGAATTTGAACAGTCAGTATGCACCTAGACTGTATTCATATCCTTGACCACTCGAGGGATGTACCTGGACATCCTTATCTGCACATACGAGCCCAACAACATTGTTAAACTAGTCCAAAAAATCTTTAAGCAAGCCAAGGCCTAGCCCACGACCAGGCCCAAACAACAGCCCAAAGGCCAAGGCCATGGTCCACGGTCCATGGTCCCGGCACGCGGCTCTCGCGGCTCGCGGCCGAGGCCGAGGCGAGGTGGACGACGGTGGTGCACGCGTGTGCGCGCATGTGAGCTTAAGCCCATCCCATGTGCCATTAATTAATACATGTATAATGAAAACTCCATATATACTTGAACAATGATATCTCATTTATCAATGTGGGATAGCCATCCCTCATTAATCCATAATTAAGTGACAAACTTTAATTTATTATTTCTCCTCACCGGGAATCGGTTTAGAGAATGTGAATATACCACGATCATCTACTCAGAACGTAGATCGATAATATGATATTAATTTTGCAAATTAAAATTAAATTCATTAATGATTCCAACAGAGTTAATGTGTAAGGCCTTGTTTGTTTGTTTGTTTTTCAATCGTCAATTTAAAAAAAAAAATCTACTTATAAAAATACAATTTTAGTTCTTTTTAATTTTTATTATCAAAAATTATTATTTTCAATATTTATTTTTCACATCAATACCGTGTGAAGCCACTACTGCATTTAAGAGCAAACGCAATGTCCAATTTTGTTGCTATAGGCCCATCGAACCGTGTGTTAGGCCTATGCAACAGTGCATTGAGTGTTGCATCTATTGGCGTTACGATAGACGTGATGAACATTATTGAGATCTCTAGCTACATTAGTCCACCTTTAGCCGACGTGGTCGTAGGCTAAACCTCATTTTTTTAAAATAAATTAATATGTTAACCGATTATATATATAAATGTCATCGGTTAAAGTCTCTTTTTTCCAAAAAAATAATTTTCAGATTTTAAAATCCCCAAAACCTATTTTTTGAACCTTTAATTTCCATATGCACAATACAATATAAATCAACAATAACAAACACAATCACAAATCACAACCACAATAACCATATATACATGTATAACACAATATATACATCAACATTCAAAAAACTATACAACATCAATATACTACATACTAATATCAAGAAGATCACTACATCAACATTAAGAAAATCACTATAGACATCAACATTAACAACACAAGTCTAAAGAACCAAATATTTAACAATAATATATTTACATAAAAAGTTCTACAAATACAACTAAAACCTAGTTATATCAATCAAGTTCTTAAAGATAAAAGAAGAATTACTACCACCTTGCATGCCGTTGTTCCGAGGCTGTGAGAAGCAGTGAGAGACTGTAAATTGAAGAACGAAGGTGGTGGTGGATGAGGTGCCTGAAGTCCCGACCGAGTCACGGTCTGAGTCAATGACATCATAGACTGCATCATGGCATGATGTTGGGACATCATAGTCTGCTGCTGGCTTATTCTGAGGCCTGTTGCTGAGCAAAAATGGCTTGTAGTTGCTCCTCTTGGAATTTCTCAAACTTATCCTCAATCTCCCTTGATCTTCAGAGTGGAGCTCCCTCTCCATTCTTAATTGCTGCTATACAAAGGCCTTATCAGCGGTATTGAAAATTTGGGGTATACTTCAACCATCTGTGGCCTTCATAATGCTTATTTGTGTGGGCCTGAGAATGCTTATTTGAGCCTGAGAATGCTTATTTGTGTCGAACCTGGAGCTTTAGTTTATTTCTTATTTTAGGCCAGCATCTTTAGTGTAATTTTTCTCAATTGACTCAATTCAGCTGCGATCCTGCAACTAAAATTCGACTCTTTAATCTTGTTCCTTACTAATTAACGTTAGCGTTAATTAGTTACTATCAAATTATTAGTAGATAATAGCATGGATTTTGAGGAGCATAATTATTCATTACAGTACATTTGTCAAGTTAAGATTCTGTATTATATAAGGTGGAAAATGTTAGGAATATACCCTTAAGTGCCACTCAGAGGATGAGAGAGAGCATTGTTGATGTGGCCACATTATCACTTAATTTTATGGAGGCCCACAATCGTATCTTCAAGCCCAATAAATAAATTAGAAGTTATTTCTTTTTACGTATGCATTTAAATATGTTAGGTTTGTATACTGCAAAGCATACTTTATGCTTGTATTACCTTATTTCCCTGTAACTACCTATGAGAATATTAATTACATTTAGTCGCATATTTTGCATATTTATTCACGTCATGGTTATGCAAATGAAATGTCTAATTATTTTATATTGTAGATAATGTGGTGTGTTGGTGTCACATGGAATATCACATTATCGGTGCCTTATAAAATACTATAGTAGTTCACAACAATATAATAATTAGACAAATTATATGAAAGGTAGTGTAGGCTTGAGATTAGTTGGTAGCGTATTTACATACGTTGAACAGGATCGAAGTGAGATAGTGTCTTCTATACTGACTGTAAGAAGAACGTAAATCTCGGATAATTATTATTTCTTAATTCGAAGTATATAATATTTATTTGTGCATTTATAATATTTATTGTTTTGATTTACCATGGGTGAGAGTCAAAATGATTAACTCAATAAGCTTCGTATCTTGGGCAATAATATTATTTATATGACAATTATTATTATTACTAGAAATCATGTCCCGACTCGTGCAGGTTGATGATGTTCCCTTGAGAAGCTCGATAATGATTATTATATAAAACCTGCAGGTGGATTTAATTCCGATATAATAATAAAGTTCGAGTGGTGCTACTCTTGGATAAGATATCAATTAATTAAAGCTGTCAGTAGCTTAAATTAATTAATGGACATTCAATATCTTAAACACGAGAAATAATATATTTAAATAAGGAGCCCAATTTCATAAATTGGGATTTTGGTTGGAAGTGCAATATTAATTCTTTAGTGGATTGAATTGATATTAGTAAACTCAACCATATTAGGAAAGGGATTAATATGGAAAGTTGGGTTGCACTGTGAGTCCTAACCCTAATCCTCCTTAAAATCCCTAGAGTAGTCCAAAAGCCTATAAATAGGACTTCTGGGGGGTTCGGCCATGATGTTCAGTTCATGCTTGAGAGTTCGATTTTTTTTTTGTGTGTTTAATTGTAGATCTTGACTTGTCTTTGATTCTACAATTTAGATAACACATCAATTTTCTATGAGTGTTTACATAAAACTAGAAAATAAAGAAAAATCAAGTGACCCCAAGTAAGAAGCAGTTCAGCTGATTCCCCATAGAAGTCCAAGATTCAGTAGCTCGTTGCCCACGCAACGGTCGGATTAAGGCGGATCATACTCTAGAAGATGTAAAGGTAGAAATAGAAGAAGATCGAGGAGCAAACAACCACTACGGTTCAAAAGGTAATATCCTATGATCTTTGATATAGATTAGGATATTTCATTTACCAACATATTTATTTAGTAAATAATAAATAATATTTAAATTACTTATTAATCTTAGTAGTTAATTAATTAGCATGTCTAAATAGGTTTTGTGCTCGTGGATGCGTAAAACGCTTGAATCTAACTTTTCCCCAACTTCGTTTACGCTGCATTTTCTTTCCAACAACTGGTATCAGAGCCAGATTTTTAGGCTTCTGTTATTTTAATTAATTTTGGTGGTTAATTGATAGCAATTTAAATATTCATGTAATATGATGTTGGAGTATTTTGCTAGATGTGTTCTTGCAAAGAATATGATCCAATTATCATGGTTATATGAATGGTTTATTTATTTATTTATTTTTATTATTTATGCAATTATTGGTTTGGCCCGATTTTGAGGCATGTAATGATTTTTCCCGTGAGAAAATCTGCGGGTAGATCTATGATCTTATTTTATTCGTGTAATATTGTTGTGAATTCGATGTGTTTTATTTTTTGTAAAATTACAATCTAATTCGGAGAAGACGAAGTCACGAAGAAGTAGAGCGTAAAGGACACCGGATCTTGAACAATCATGACAACAAAGACGCGGCGCGCGAGCAAGCACGGCCCGCCGCGAGGGTCGCGGGCGGCTTATTCTCGCCAGGCGATTCAGTCGGGTCGTCTAGATTTTGGTCCGGTCCGTTTCGCCGTCATTCGTTGCGTCCGCTGGAGAGTCGGGATTTAAAATTAAATTTTTTTATGCAACTAATTTTGCATAAAAGTACAACTTTAATTTTGAAAATCCACGGCCCGGTCGGAGAGGAGTGACGAGATGCTTAATCCAGTGGGAGAAATCGAGACGGAGATTTTCTCGGATTCAATTCAAGGAAGAAGACTATGATAATTGGATAATTTAATTATCCATGATTTTATTTTGGTTTTTACTGTTTTGGATATATGGCATGTATGAATGTATGCATGATATGTTTCTTGCATGTTAGGACGAGAAAACTAAAAACCTTAAGGCTAAAATAACTAAGTGATTAAATTGATTTTTAAATAAAATCAAATTGGCCTCCATAATTAATTTAAATTATGAAGTAATTAGCATGCACGTTGACATTAAGGGTCTTCCTCCATATCAGATGTGTTAATTATAGGTTCACTAGTTTTAACTTTCTAATGATAACTAAAGGTAAATATTATTTTTTATGATAGGACCTCTCCATCTGTAGGGCTATTATTTAAAAGATAATATTTTAAGGTTGTTAAATTATGGTATTCAGCTAGGTGTATTAATTAATAAGCTCCCTATCAGAGTCTATGTTAATTATTACATGGCCAAGAGGAACCAACTATTAATTTTACTTGTCATAACATAAATTAACTAGATAGTAAAATTAAAGATATAAAACTCTACTTGAAAAATATGTGTGTAACGTCCACACAATCGTGGCTTGCATATGCGGGTTTTTCGAGGTATTGGTTGCTAGCATATATATTGTGTTTTGAGGGTTTTCAATATATTTTGCTATACATTATGCGATGAATGTTTTAATTTTATCTCAGATGGTTTTCAATCCACTTGATGTAATTCTCAAAGAAAACAAACTAGATGACACTAACTTTGCTGATTGGAAATGTAATCTTAATATTTTCCTGACTGCTGAAGAACACAAGTTTGTTCTAACTGAGGAATGCCTATTGGAGCCAGATGCAGATTCGACACCCGATGAGGTGAAAGAATTGAGCAAATGGAAGAAATTTGATGAGATGGCTCGCTGTTACATCTTGGATTCTTTAGCAAATGTGTTGCAGCATCAGCATCAGAGTATGGGCACGGACGCGGAAATGATGAAAAATCTCGGTGAGATGTTTGGTCATCAGAACCGGGCGGCTAGGCAAAATGCTCTGAGGGTCTTGATGACGACCACAATGACTGAAGGAACCCCAGTAAGTGATCATGTTCAAAAGATGATTTCTCATCCAAACGAACTCGATATCTTAGGGGCAACTATCGATGCATAAATGCAGGTCGATATCATCCTATGCAGCTTACCTAGGAGCTTTGAGCAATTCCGCCTAAACTATAATATGAATCATAGGTAGTATACCTTGGCGGAATTGCTGACAGAGCTTCAAGCTGCAGAAGGTCTCTTCAGGCAAGGGTATCAAGTTCTTGCGGCTACTAGTGTTTCGACTTCTAAACCCAAGTGGGGGAAGAAGAAGAAATAAGTAGGCCAGAAGCAAGTGGCAACTCTCAAGGTAAAGAGCAAGGCTCCACGTTCTGAGGCGAACAGAAAGCCAAAGGGAAAGTGCTACAAGTGCGGTCAGAAAGGATATTGTAAAACATACTGTCCTGCTCTTAAGAAAGGTATGTCTCGTACACTAGTAGTCAAAACATGTTTGGCAGCTTGTTCTTCCACTTCGTGGATAGTTGATTCATGCCCCGCTGATCATGTTTGCTTTGAATCACATGGTTTTCAGGTAACGAAGCATCTTAGTTCGGGTGAGATAACCATCAACTGGGGAAATTTTTCCTGGCTTATAGCTATTGCAGTGGGAGTCGTACAATTGAAGATTAATGATAAATATTAGTCTTTAATAATGTATTATTAGTACCTGATTTTAGAATGAATTTGATTTCGGTTTCTAAATTAAGTTGTGATGTTTATTCAGTTTCTTTTGATGGTGATGCTATTATTAGAAGAAACGGTGAATATATTTGCAATGGTATTTATAGTGATGGACTATATATCATTAATACTGCACAAACTCCCATGTATGAACATAAATCGCTTAAATCTTTGTCTAAACCTAAAAAGAGAAAAAAACCTTCGAGCATAAACCAAACATATACGTGACATCTACGGTTAGGTCAAGTAAACCTTATGAGGATTCAAAGATTAGTAGATGATGGCCCATTGGATGAACTCCAAGTTGAGTGGTGGTGAATACCTTAGTGGAGAGGTTTTGAATTTCTTGGCAAATGAAGGGATTTCATCCGAGATCACTGCGCCGCGAACTCCACAACAAAATGGTGTTGCTGAGAGAAGGAACATAACTCTTTTAGAAATGGTTATATCAATGATGAGTTATTCGAATTTACCTATTTTGTTCTGGGGTATGCCTTGGAAACAGCGACATACATTCTAAACCTGGTGCCTTCAAAATCAGTTCCAAAAACACCCCCAGAAAATGCAGAGTGGGCAAAAGCCCAGTCTAAGACACGTTCGGATTTGGGTACTCCCGAACATGTGCTGAATAAGGAAGCTGATAAGCTGACATCTCGTACAGAAGTACGAGTGTTTGTAGGATATCCTAAGGGAATGAATGGTGTCTTGTTCTATAGTCCCCAGGATCAGAAGGTCATTGTTAGTACCAATGGCTGATTCCTGGAAGAAGATTATATGATTAGTCACAAGCCCATGAGCGAAATAATTCTAGAAGAGTTGAGAGGCGAGACTCCATCTATACCAATCGTACAAACGCCAACTAACACTGCACCACTTATCGATTTTGAGACTTTTACACTAGCTCAGGATTTGCATCATCACAGTGGGAGGGTTATTTGTCAACCATAATGATTCATAGGCGTGGATAGTCTTCTGACGCAATTCAATGTGAAGATGAATCAGATCCCTGGACTTACAAGGAGGTAATCCAAGATAAAGATGCCGACTCCTGGAAAGTAGCGATGGAATCAGAAATGAGATCTATGGATTCCAATCAAGTGTGGGAGCTAGTAGAACTACCTGATGAAATACAAGCTATTAGGAGTCTACAAGCGAAAGAAATGAGGTGACGGGAAGGTTGAAACCTTCAAAGCGATGCTCGTTGAGAAAGGTTACACTCAGAAAGAGGGTATCGATTATGATGAAACCTTTCCACCGGTAGCCATGCTTAAGTTAATTTGGATTCTTTTAGATATAGCTGCGCATTTGTATATGGAGATTTGGCAAATGGATGTCAAGACTGCATTCTTGAATGGAAGTCTGGACAAGGAAATCTACATGCACCAACTAAAGGGATTCATTGCTGAAGGAGAAGATCACTTAGTGTGCAAGCTTAAGAGATCTATCTATAGACTTAAGAAAGCATCTAGATCTTGAATGGAATCAGGATCTTTCGTGATCGGAAGAAAATGATGTTTGTTTATCTCTGGCATCCTATGTCGATACAGTGCTAAAGCGGTTTAGTCTGGAGAATTCCAAGAAAGGTTTTCTACCTTACAAACATGGAATTCAACTATCTAAGGATATGTGTCCCAAAACACAAAAGGAGATAGATGACATGAAGCTGATCCCTTATGCGTCAGCTGTGGGAAGCCTCATGTATGATATGCTTTGCACTAGACTAGATATCTGTGATGATGAAAGAATGGCTACTAGATATCAGTCGAACCCAGGTCCAGGACACTGGATTGCTGTCAAGCACATACTTAAGTACTTTAGAAGGACTAGGGAGTATATGCTAGTATATCAATCAGACGACATGTGTCCAGTGGGTCATACTGACTCAGATTTTTCATTAGACAAATAAAAGTTCAAGCCTATTTCAGGTTTTTAGCCTGGGAGGTGGAGCCATTAATTGGAGGAGTGTGAAGCAGAAATGCATCTCGTACTCCACCATAAAAGCCGAGTACTTGGTAGCCTCTGAGGCAGCCAAAAAGGCGGTATGGCTCAAGTATTTCCTGCAGTACTTAGATGTGATTCCCAATTTCCCAAAGGGTATTACACTTAATTTTGATAATACCGGTGCAGTCGTAAATTCGAGGGAACCACGAGCCCACAAGGTAAGTAAACATATCAACTGCAAGTGCCACATCATACGACACTTCATAATGGAAGGAGACGTAGTTTTAGCCAGGGTCGCATCGGAAGATAATCTTGCTGATCCTTTCACGAAAGGAATACCCTCAAAAGTTTTTGAAAGTCATGTGGAAGGAATGGGATTATGGTGTATGGCAACATTGCATTGAGTATAAGTGGGAGATATGAGAGACTATGTAATATAGTAGTATATTTAAAAGCATGCATTGAGTATAAGTGGAAGATTGTTAGGGTTGTATACTACAAAGCATACTTTATGCTTGTATTACCTTATTTCACTGTAACTACCTATGAGAATATTAATTACTTAATCACATATTTTGCATATTTATTCACGTCATGGTTATCCAAATGAAATGTATAATTATTTTATATTATAGATAATATGGTGTGTTGGTGTCACACGAAAGATCACATTATCGGTGCCTTATAAAATAATATAATAGTTCACAACCTATATAATTATTAGACAAATTATATGAAAGGTTGTAGTGTATGCTTGAGATTAGTTGGTCTTGACTATTAGCACGAATTAGCGTATTTGTATACGTTGAACAGGATCGAAGTGAGATAGTGTCTTCTATACTGACTGTAAGAAGAACGTAAATCTCGGATAATTATTATTTCTTAATTCTAAGTATAGAATATTTAATTATGTATTTATAGTATTTATTGATTTGATTTACCATGGGTGAGAGTCAAAATAATTGACTCAATAAGCTTCCTATCTTGGGCAATAATATTATTTATATGACAATTATTATTATTACTAGAAATTGTGTCCCGACTGGTGCAGGTTGATGATGTCCCCTTAAGGAGCTCGATAATGATTATTATATTAAACCCTGCAGGTAGATTTAATTCCGATGTAATAATAAGGTTTGAGTGGTACTACTCTTGGATAAGATACTAATTAATTAAAGCTGTCGGTAGCTTAATTAATTAATGGACATTCTGTAACACCCCAATTCTCGAATGGGACATTGCACGTCGTAGATCCTTCAACAAGGTCTACCAGGCTAGGACATACACATATTTTACAATAATTCCATAATGACAACACTAATAATGAAAAGAAGGCCGTGGCCTTGGCCAAAACATTTTAGTTCCAATTTAGAAAAACAGAAAGTAGATTGAGTTCATTGCCCACGCAGGGGACTTCATCCACATCCTTAAGACAATAATAAGTTTACTCCACTAACTCCGACAAACCATGTAAGCATAATAATAATAAAGTAAATAACATAGACTCGAGCCTCATCGTCATGCTTGGCTATCCTTTGCATGCGTTTCCCGTGCTGGCTCCTCAGCTTGCCCGATACCTAAAATACATGAAACACATTTCCCCCATTTAAGGGGTTCGCATTCGAATAGCTAGTGCAAGTACGCAATAACATGACATTATATACAAATATGATTCAACACAATCATCTCATTTAGAAAGAATTTGAAAACAATATTCCGGAATATCACATTTATGTCAAAACATCAATTTCATATACACCATATCAACATATTTCATCACCACAAACATCCACACTTGGTAACCCGCGGCCGTACCCATTAATATCGACCCCCAGAAGCTCTATCGGACCGTCCCTAGGTGGGAAACCACTTCCGCGGCTGAACTTATTAGTATCGGCCCTCAGAGATCCCGTTGAACCGGCCCCGGGTGGAAGAACAACAACACACACACACACATTATCACAGTTCATCATTTGTATCGAGACCGTAACACACATAACGAAATGTAATACATGTACTTGCCTTTACTAACACGACGAGAAAGAAACGCTAAGAGGAAGGGTTTCAGTCCAACTCCTTTCGAAGGTTCAATCCTAACTCACAGCGACATATCATCAATCATAACACTACGGAAACATGGGAAACCATCCTAAGTTCTACCCGTAGACACAATTCGCTGAACATTACGAGGGCATAATCCAACATAATCGAATAACGGAAGAGTTCATGAATTCTATTCCCCAGAACTACAAGGATAACAAGGAATTTCGAATATACAATCCTAGTCTAATAACAAAATTGGCCGAATCGGAATACTAAAATGGAATCACAAGAAAATCCCCCATATTCCCGAAGTTAGGGTTTAAGTCGATTTACCTTGATTCAGACGGTGGAAGACGTTAGGATCATGATTAATTCTTTCTAGGAACTCAAATCTATGGATGGATGATGATGTCTGGGTCGAAATTCACTCAACTCCATCGCAAATTGCCGAGAATCGCCAATGAAGAAGAAAAGGTAGGAAAAATGACAAAGTCAACTGTTGTTGTCCTATTTATACAGGCAGTGTTTAGCGTATGCTATAGGCATGCTTAGCATGCGCTATTCTGGGTAACGTGCAGTCCAGAGACTTCTATCCTCCCCGTTAGCGTACGCTAAAGTCAACATAGCGTGTGTTAGCGTCTGAGTTAGCATACGCTAACATACGGGTTAGCGTACGTTACCTGGTTTAGCCTGAACTCACTGAACCTACTTTCCAAATCCAGAGTATTCTGCCCACCCTCATTAGCGTACGCAACGGTATGATAATGTACGCTAATCTTCTCAACATCATATGTGATGGTAACAATAACGTACGTTGATTAACCCACTCTAGAAGACAGAACTTATTGTCCAGTTTGATTAACGTGCGCTACCTATGAATTTAGCGTGCGCTAGGGATACCACTTTAGTGCGCGCTATCTATATTGTTAGCGTGCGTTAACTACTCTGATACAGAATACAATTGTGAAACCTGATCAGAACGTACACGTCTCGGAAGGTATAAAACTCGACAGTTACCAATGAATAACAAAGTATTAATAAGAGACAACAACATGCAAGCTTACTCTCTCATCAGAACACATGAATCCAACCATTCGACGGAACGGACAACGATTCCAATAATGGTACCCAAAACTATGAAAATATTACAAAACAGCCCAAACCCCTGATAATCACGGTTCTAGGCCAGATAACAACCTCAGGAAGTCGTAACGTATCAAAAAATATTAAAGGAACTCACAGAAGTAACGAAACGTCAGTTTAGAACGAGATTTACGAGAATCGAGCCTAAACGCAAAAAAGTTACAGAATAATCAAAATCTCATAAAAACAACTCCGAAACTCGTCTGGATGTCCATGAATGTAGAACAAAATATTTTTAGAATACTAAAATGATTACAAGTAGTCATCCGAAATGAAAATACACTAAAAATAGAAATTACTACAAATAGAAAGTGCGGATACCACATTCTCTCCCTCTAAAAGGAAGTTCCCAAAACTTACAAGGTGAATAATTCGGGATATCTCGTCTTCATACTATCTTCCGTTTCCCATGCTGCTTCCTCTTATCTGTGTCTCAACCATTGCACTTTAACCAAAGGAATGGTTTTATGCCTAAGTTGCTTAATTCGACGCTCCAAAATCTGAATCGGTCTCTCCTCAAATGTGATGTCGGGTCCCGGTTCAATCTATTTAAAGTCAATGACATGATTAGGATCCGGTACATACTTTCTAAGCTCGGAGACATGAAACACGTTATACACATGACTCAATGACAGCGGCAAACCCAACCGATATGCCAGATCTCTAACTCGCTCTAAAATCTCGAAAGGTCCAATATACCTCGGAGTAAGTTTACCATTCTGACCAAAGCGGTAAACTCCCCGAGTCGGAGACACTTTCAGTAATACATGGTCTCCAACTTCAAACTCTAACGGCCTGCGACACGTGTCGGCATAGGATTTCTGTCGACTCTGAGATGTTAATAACCTGTCACGAATCAAGGCAATCTTCTCTCTCGTCTCAACTACTAGATCTGGTTCGGTACCAATCAATTCAGATGCATCATCCCAACACAATGGCGATCTGCACCTTCTTCCATATAAAGCCTCAAATGGTGCCATTCTAATCGAGGCGTGCAAACTATTGTTGTACGTAAACTCGATCATCGGCAGGTGTGACTACCAATCATCTTTCCAGTCCAAGGCACATGCTCTCAACATATCCTCAAGCGTCTGAATCGTCCGTTCCGACTGTCCGTCTGTCTGGGGATGGTAGGATGTACTGAGTCTCAATTCAGTCCCCAAGGCCCGATGAACAGCCTGCCAAAAACATGATATGAACCGGCCATCTCGATCAGAAATAATACTCTTAGGAGTCCCATGCAATCTCATGATTTCTACAATGAACACCTGTGCTAGTCTTTCCGATCCCCAAGTATCCTTAATACCCAGAAAGTGAGCAGATTTGGTTAGTCGATCGACAATGAACCAAATCGTGTTCATTCCAGTCTGAGCCCTAGGTATACTGGTAATGAACTCCATAGAAATATCCTCCCACTTCCACTCTGGAATAGGAAGTGGTCGCAATAACCCCGCGGGTCGCTGATGCTCGATCTTAACCTGCTGACAGGTCAAACAGTTCGACACAAACTCACTAACGTCCATCTTCAAGTTGCTCCACCAGAAGTTACTCCTTACATCCTTGTATATTTTGTTTGTACCATGATGTATAGAATAAGGTGTAGTATGAGATTCTCTCAAAATTTTATGTCTCAACTCAATATCATATGGTACACACAATCTGCCTTGAAATCTTAAAATCTCTTCATCCTGAACCACAAACCCAGGGGCTTTCCCTTTCTTCACGTCCTTCCTCAGCTGAACTAATATCGGGTCCTCATACTGCCTCGCCTTAATGTCATCAATCAAAGACGAAGTGATCCATAATGCACATAACTGCCCCTGAACTCTCTGGAGCCAAACTTCGATATTCTGACAAATTAAATCCCGCTGAATCCTGCTTAGATGCGTAAGTACCTCTAACATCTGTGGAGCCATCGGTTTACGACTCAATACATCCGCTACTACATTGGCCTTGCCCGAATGATAAAGAATTTCAAGATCGTAATCCATAATTACTTCCAGCTTCCTACGTTGCCTCATGTTCAATTCCTTCTGGCTGAAGATATACTTCAGAATGAAGGGATCAGAGGATAAACATCCCATTCGGCTGCATATTTAAGCGTGATCTTCCAAAGAGTAGACCATATGGTCTCCATGTAGTTGATGAATAACTGTTGAGGAGAGCATTCTTTGTCGTGGAGTATTTCCCAGAGATAATACTTCTCCGTGAACTCCTTCTTAGCCTCTGCCCAACTAGTCATAAATTCTGTAGGCAGAATTTCTTCAACATGCCACATTTGTTTGCCTTCCCATTCAAACCTTGGCTCTTATATTTGCCTTGTTCTCCTCTTCTTCTCGGCAGGCTGATCTGCAGTCTGCTCAGCTACTTCCTTCCTCTTTTGGCTTGATGTCCCAACATCAATTAATGAGATATCTTGCCTCTTCTTCGATCTGAGCTCTTGAGCCTGTACATGTCTTACTTCCCCCTGCTTACTTCCTTCCCCTTTTTTGCCAGCATCAACCAGTATAGTCAATTACTGCTCGACTCTGTGCATCCAGTCAGACATGCCAAGAGGCATTCTGGAGTTTGTAGGAGGAGGAGGTTGAGGAACATTCCTATGCAGTAGGGTATCAATTTTGGCATTGATGGTCTGCAGGTCAGGTGAGATTTTTGAGGCAAGCAACTGTAATACCCGTAATTTCGATTTCTGGTAATTTTTTTTTTTTTGCGGAAGTCCGTTTTGACGACTTTATCATGGCCGTTTCATCATTCTGAGAATGATTAATTCTGCACTTTTTGTCATCCGAGTTCGTTTCGGTGTCGTTTTGCTGAGTTCCGTGCTTTTTGGCGATTTTTCCGCACTTGAGTTCGATTCTTGCGAATCTCGTTCGAAACTGCTGTTTCGAGTTTCCCGTAAGTCCGTTTAACTTTGTTAGACGTGTTGTGAACTTCGGTTTGGTTATTCGATCACATATCGTGATTTTCGGACGTTTCGGGCCATTTTCATAATTTCCCAAAGTTTGGGGTAATTACTTTCCGTTGCCGAATTTCGAGCCTTCGGGTGGTCGGAATCATATGTTCTCTTAGTGCTCGAGTTCGTCTTTGCGAGTACTTCGTAACCGTATCTTCGATTCATATTCAGGTTCAGGTTTCGGGGTTGTTCGGGCCGTCGGAGTTGGCCCTACCGAGTCATGGTCGCGATTCTGGCCAGATCGCCGAATTACGGCCGTTAGTGCTCGGCAGTTACGTACGTAAGGCCGGTTACGTACGTAAGGACCTGGAAGGTTACATACGTAACGGGCCGGCATATTTGGGGCAGTGACTCGGTTACATACGTAAGCCTTGGCCGGTTACGTACGTAACCCGGCCGGCAGGCAGCCTATTTAAGGCCCTGCAGTCGGGTTTTTCACCCATTTTCTCACTCTCTTCCTTCTCTTCCGTGGATGGAGGTGTAGGAATCATGGAGAGATGTTGTTGGACAATCAATCCATGAAGTCTTGGAGTTCATATCATCAATCATCTGTCCTATAACATCCTTTGATCGACCGAATCAGGTCAGATTTTCTAGAAATCTAATTTTGGGGATTTTAGGTATTTTGTTCGATTTCGTCCATTTAATCTGATTTAACTTAGGATTGTGATGAATTGATGATTATTTAGATGTATTATATCATTTCCCTTGTTATTCCATGGTTGGATCGTATCGATTCGTTGTTTTGGTCGAGTTCTTGATCGACGCCTTGAAGGTGTCCGGTAAAATGTCATAGAGGGGTTTTCGGGCATTCTAAGATTATTCTTCCTCATATGATCGATGATTTATTGATTATATGTTGTTAGGGTCGAGTTTCTTGTGAAGAACTCGAGTCGGAACCCTTCCGTTCGTTGCCTTCTTTGGGGTTCGAGCTTCCCGGTCGAACCGTGTTCTTTGGAGCGTTCGATAGCGGTTATTAAGGCAAGTATCTTATTATACGACTTGTATCTTGCGACTAGTAATCACGTATGAGATTTATGATGATTTTGCTTGCCTTCGTAAATATGTTCCGTTTGAGTTGTTTGTGTTTTCCGAAATTTGAAGGCTTTGTGATAATAGTGTTATATTGGTATACATGTTAGCCGCTGTGCAATGTATTGTGTACCGAACGTGTGTTATGTTGGTTATGTGTCGTTGATTGATGATAGTTGTTGCGAGTGTTGAGATTGTATTATGTGCGTGTGATGTACGATTTTGTGGTGATGAACGTGATTGATTAATTGTGCTCATTGTTGTATGTAATGTGAATGTCAATGTGAATATGTGTGTGGCCGTTGTTGTGCGGCGATTAATATGCTTCGATGGCGATCGGCATTATGATCTGAGCGCCAACCATAGAAAACATACTCTGGGCAAACACCCAGCAGTCGGCACCCACGGCGACCGTCTTTCGGTATCCAGCGATCATCTTTTATTACTTGGCGATCGTCTTTTATTAATTGGCGATCGTCTATGATGACCAGCCAGAGACGATCTTCTCGTGCCACGTATGAATCCAACATCCGTCAAAGTCGTCGAAGACCGAATCTTAGATGGTGGCCCACGTGCGGATCCACAAAGGGCGCCGACAGATAAGACATTTGACCCCAGCCTGTCACCTACCTCACCTATCGACAGGCCCGCCGAAAGGTGCAAAGTGGGACCTCCCGGACAGCGACTCAGGACGCGTGCAGGCTTCCCATTGGCTCGCACAGTTGGTCGCCAACAGCATCCCCAGACTTAAAGGGAACAACCTCACGTGACGGGACGATCGGCCATCTTATTATAATATAGAAAACGGCGGTCGCCCGCGATTGCCAGAGAGGTCCCAGCAGCTTTGTCACCTATAAATAGGAGGCTCACAACAAGTGTCCGGGGATCAGGCGATTTTACCGTGAATACAGTACAAATTACACACAGAGAGAGAATCAAAGACTCATCTGGCAATCACTTACACATTCATAGTAATATTCATATACACTTATCAAATATCCCAAGCAAGAACTCACAGATCTACATATCTGGTTCTTCCGGTAATCTACACGCTCTACAGCTTAGATAACTAGAAGTCTTTACTCTCATTGTAATAGATTCTAACATTAATATTTGTACTCGACAGTATATTTATTAATAACATCTCGCGAGAGCATTCAAGCCCGGGATTAACAACCCCGACAAATCTTGTGTTATCTATTTCTCACGGAAGTGTTCTCGCATTTGTTTGTTACTCGATCATTCCAGCAATACTATCTTCGGATAATATTTTGGGTAACAACAATTGGAGCTAGAGGAAGGGGCCCCTCTAAACCTTCATTTTTATTCCTACCGTCTCGAAGAACACTCACTGTTCTCCAGACATATACTTGAAGAAACACTCACTGTTCTTCAACAGAAAAGCCTTCAGAAAAATGACGGCTGCTACGACCTCCAAGAGAGCCACCCTAAGATCCGCCGGAAATCTCATTCCAGCCCGAACCGAATCCCAGTCCACGGCGGAAGGCGACCGTGGCGACGCTAGGCTCTCACTCCCGCCCCCGAGGGACGGTTCTAGCCTCTCACTCGATCAGTTCCAGACCGCGGAATAGATTGAGGAGGCTATAGCCATCCTCAGGGAGCGACGGAGGGCCTGTGACTCGCCCACCATCACTCCGTCGGCCATCCGCCGGGCAGGCAAGCGGAAGCTTAAGGGGATCTATGTTGAGAAATCGACAGAAAGCCCCGAGCCGCAGGAGAAGGCTCTCGTGAAGTGGGATGATTTCGTCTTCAGCCGTCTAGGGAGCGATCCCTCATGGCAACCCGGACACTCAGGCCCCAGCCGGGAAACATCGGAGTCCGAATCCTTTACCAGGAGTTCGGCATATCCGACTCCCAGGAGACAAGCCGGTCAGCGAGCTCCCGCTCGCCTAAGAAATGAACCCACTGGCACGGAACTTGCCATTCACCACGGGGCCAGGGGATCAGTACACGATCGCCTTGGCTTGCACTCTGGGAGTCAATCGGCGAGCAGTCAGCCGACGGCGATGGCCGCCATGCAGCGCCAGCTCGACGAGATGAAGGCGCTCCTGGAAACTGGGGCAGGTGCCAGGAGATCGATCGTTGGGCCAAGTGAACCTCTCGCGGTTCAGATCGAGCTCGCCCCAGTCCAACCAAAGATCGCTCCCCCACAAACACCTCTATATGAGGGGAGGCCGGATCCGGAAACCCACTTGAGCAAGTTCCGGATCTACATGACCGGATGCGGAGCATCAGATGTGACCAAGTGTCGAATGTTCCCATTAACCCTGGGCGACCTCGCCCACAGGTGGTACATCTCACTACCACCCCGCTCAATCAATTGCTTTGAAAAGCTCGCGAACGACTTCACGTCGTACTTTGCCGCCAAAGTCGCTCGCCCTGAAGGCCCCCACCGCATGATGAAAATCAGGCAGGGGAAGGACGAATCAGATGAAGATTACATCGACCGGGTAGACGAAATAGTCCTCACCGGCGAGCCCATCAGCGACGAGCTCGCCCTCTACTCAGTCGTGGGTGGATTCTGCGGGCACTCACCCATGTTCATGTTAGGAATATGCCCTCGAATGCCACTAAGAGGATGAAAGAGTGAGGGCAATTGTATTGTAATTATGAATATTATATTTAATAAGGCAATTATTATTTTCTATATTATTGTATATCACAAGCATTGTGATTTGGTATATAGAATAATAGTCCTTGCATTTGAGAGTGAACATTCTACTCCTTATGAAGATAAGGAGATAGGCACTAGAAGTGTTTAGAGCTCGAATGCTTAACTAGTTCGCAAGTCGATAAAACTTAACAGGACATTAAGTTTTAATAAGACTTGTATAACTGATGCTAGGATGTGTGCACGTCTTGATAGCATAGTTATAAGTATATTGGTGGGACCAGTATACTCGAACATGACTCATACTCGATCGACCACACAAGATTCACTCTGAGAGTCAATGACGAATCGAAAGGTTGTGATAGTATACGTGGACCTTTGACTTGAGGGTTCAGTAGAAGATGTGTCTGTGACGTTTAGTTTGTCATTAGAGTAGTTAGACTCATTTGCTTAATTGCTGAGTCGACCTCGAAGTGCGGACTATACGGGCAGGTAGCAGTCTTTGCTGTACACCAAGAAAGGATTCTATCTCTTGTTAGTGAGCAGGTGAATGTCCTATACGGTTAATGGCAAATAAGATCATAAGTCTTTGGCCAAAGCATTCTGATATAGTCGTATTAGATAGACTATTAATCAGTCGGTCTTGATTTGCATTAACACATGTATAAAGTTTAGTCAACAGTAGGGTTTGACTTTACCGTGACCCGAAGACTTGACCGGGACATATGATGAAGGGTCTATACGTATATAGTATTCACGACATAATGGTTCTGGAATGATTCGTTCATTCGTTCTCGCCGGGTTACTGATGCGGCCCGCTAGGCTGGCTAAGTGCTGCCCGCACACATTGGTTCCTCCCAATGCCGGCTGAGACGAACCTACGGAGTCGCGCAATAGGATCATTGATGGATAAATATGAATTAATTATCTCTCTTATAATATTAGATATTAGATATCTAATTTTGATTTATCGGATAAATCAAATAGCGGTCTTATGAATTGTAAGTAGGTTACTGGGTGATTACTTTAATTCATAAATTATATTTCTTAGAGAAATATATATTTGTGTTTGATATAATTAATTAATTGAATTAATTAATTAGTCCAACCACATTGGAAATAAAACAGATTTGTTTGACAAACATCCGATACACGAGGGATTCGTTTTGACGAACATCCAGTACACGAGCCGAGTAAATTTGACCCGTCTTCTTGGAAATTTCCTTTAAGGCCACCCCCTCCCTCTCTTGTTTCTTTTATACTTATTTTATGTCACTAGGTGACATATGTGAGGTGTATTTGATACCCTCAATCATGTGTTAAAGGTAGACTTTCATTTTTTTTTATAAACAAAAGTCTTTAAAAAGGAGAGAGGACAACTTCTTCTTGCAAGAACTCAAAATCACGAATTTGAGAGAGAGTGTAAGGTTGAAAACTTCATATTGATCTTAGAGACAAGATATAAGAAGAATACATTGAGAGAGAAAATTCCTACAAGCTTCCCTAGCCGCATTCTTGAAGAAAGGAAGCTTGTCGATTTTTCCATCAAGTTCCGGCGTGTGAAGTAGAGGCATCTTGCTTTAGGTGCTTGGAACAAAGGGCTCTTCATCATCATCATCATCATACGAAGGTTTTTCAGAGACATCATAGGTATGGGACTTTGATTCCTTGATCTTTGTATTTTTCTTTTCGTATATACGTTACTTGATCGATCCTCTTAAGGATTCCGTTTATTCTTCCGCTGCGTTTATTTTCTGTGGAATCCTAACAGTGGTATCGGAGCGAGGTCAAATATATCGTATATATGATCATCTTTGCATTTGGAATGTTATTTGATGATGTTTATGATTTAGAATCATAATAGATATAATCGAAGAAATTTAATCGTTTGTAGTAAGTCAAGTTTCGACTATTTTATGTGAATTATTTGGAAGCGAGTCGAAAAAATGAGAAAAACGGGGGTTAAACACGAATACCGCACGAAGACGCAGCTGCCGGCAGCAGCCATCGATCGGCCGCCGCCGAGAGTGACTCGGCAGTTATCAGAAGCCGCCGCCACTGCGGCGTGGCGAGAGTGACTCGGCCGGCGGTTTTCGCCCGATTTTGAATCGGGCCGTGGTCGGGCCTAATACCGGATTTTCCGACTCCATTTTTGTGTTTATATTTCGTTGTAATAATTTCCAAATTTAAATTGATTTAATTGATTTAATAAAATATTTGGAATATCTTTTTATTAAGGGAAATTATTAGACGAGAATATTGTTTTGGCGGATTACTTTGAACGGATTAAAATGACGATTATAAATATTAATTTGATTAATATTGTAGAAATTAAATAGATTAATTTTTATATTAATTGGATTAATATATGAATTGATTATTTAATTTCATTTACCGTTACATGTTATATGGAATGCCTTATGTGATGGTGATATAGCTCGTGGACTTAGTTGTTGATTTGTTCGATTCGATATGGTTGTAAAGGCCATTTTGAGCCTATTTATTTTTACTAGAAAATATGTATAATAGGACGTATTGTTCAATGATGTAATTATTCATATGGCTATGACGAAGACCGAAGACGACCGACTAGAAGACGAAGAATCAATACTGTATTTTTCCTTTCTTTATTTGGCTTGGCCCAATACTTAGGAAAAAGTCCATGAGCTATATGTTGGTAGTAACTAGGTTGCTATTTATTGTTTTTCATTTTGAATGATTGACAAACCACAAACCGCGTTTATAAACGGATTAATGTGCAAAGTGTAACATATAATCGTGTTAATACTCCCACTTACAACCACTAAGTTATAAAGGTTACGAGGTTTCCTACCCTCCGTCAAACTCATGGAAAATTGAAATCTAAACCGGAATATTATTCTTCCGAGTATGTCGGGGTAATATTTTTAGGGAAAGTTGATAAATTCCTAGAGCGCATTAGATGCCTTTGGTTGTGACAAATCAAACCCCTATAAACCGTATGGGTTGCCGGGTAAGATTCAATTGTCAGACTAATAGGAGTTGACGGTTTAAACTTAGATAGTTCAGCGAGCCATAGAAACCGAATGGGTTGAGGGCAAGTGAACTAGGGGTAAAAGAAGATCGAATCATCCATTAGATGGGTTGGTATTAGACACCACTTTATAAAGAATAATAGAATATAAACCGTATGGGTTACCCTCTATTAAACTTTGTAAAGAAATCGATCACCACTATGAAGTCACCCAAGACTTCCGGATTTAACATGGGAGTGTGTAAATGCCGATAAAATAGTGGGAGCCGAGTTATGAATAAAGAAAGTCCTTAAATTCTTTACTCGGATCATAATTAAACAATCACTAACGAATCTCAAATTATTCTCTGCAGTTAACAAAACTCTCAATATGACAATGAACCCACTCGCTATACTACTTGAAAAGAACGTCCTGACTGGTCCGAACTATGTGGACTGGCTACGGAACTTGAGGATTGTCCTAACTATGGAAATGCTGGGATACGTCTTGGAGTCGGACATCCCAGCGGCTCCTGCAAGAACCCGAGCCAATCAGGAAGATGTCGATGCCCATGATAAATGGGTAAAAGACGATATAAGAGTGCGAGGATACATGTTAGGCTCAATGACCAATGAGCTTCAACGTGCCCATGAAAAGATGACGTCTTCACGAGCCATCTTAGCGCACCTGGCTGAGCTCTATGGAGAGCATAGCCAAACTGCTAGATATGAGATATCAAAGCAATTATTCGGTGCCAGGATGAAGGAAGGAGAGAGGGTTGGGGACCATGTACTCAAGATGATCTCGATGATTGAGAGATTAGAAGCTCTTGATTTTCAGATGCATGCATCTCTCCAAACTGACCTTATCCTGCAGTCACTTCCTGACTCCTTTTCCCAATTTGTCATGAACTTCAACTGCAATGAGATTGCATGTAATCGAGTCAAGGCTAATGAACAACCGACGACCGCCTGGTCTCGATGAAGACAAAGGGAAAGGAAGTTGCACTTGTGATTTCTTCTAAGACTTGGAAGTCCAAGAATAAGGAGAAAAAGAACAAGAAGCAGTTAGGTCCGATAGCCAAGATCGACAAGGGAAGGGGCAAGGCCCCAATGGTTCAAAAGAGCAAAGGGGCCAAGAAAACGGATGTATGCCTCAACTGCGGTGAGCTAGGCCACTGGAAAAGGTATTGTCCAAAGCTTGACCGTAATGCGCCTTCAGGTACGGAACTACTGGTTTTTGAAACAAATTGTTCTGTAACTGTATATTCTACTTCTTGGATACTTGATTCCGGTGCGAGTTCTCACATTTGTACAATGAATCAGAATCTAGAACGAAGTAGGAAGCTGGATTCAGGGTAGGTGATGGTCACCGTCGGAAGTGGGCATAGTGTCGAGGCTTCTGATATCGGATCCCTTATGTTGGATTTAGAATCTGGTTTTATTCTTACTTTAGATGATGTACTTGTTTTGCCCAAGGGGCACAAGAATATTGTATCAATTCCGGTCATGGACCGAAAGGGATTTCACTTCTTTATTGGAGATGGGTCCTGTCGTATTTATTTCAGAAATAAATTGGTTGGTACTGCTACATTATTAAATGGTTTATACCATTTAAATTTAAAGAATAAGACAACTGCGAACACTATAACTAGGAAGCGTGGTAGGGATGAAACGAACCAAGCACTTAAGTGGCATCTTAGACTTGGTCATATCGGTCAAACAAAGGTTCATAAAATGGAGAAAGATGGGCTTACGGGTCCATTGGGATCAGATCCGTATCCAACTTGTGAATCTTGCCTTCAAGGCAAAATGACTAAGTTACCCTTCGCAGGGACTTTTGAAAGAGCTGCTGAAAAACTTGGATTGATCCATACCGACGTCTGTGGCCCTTTTGAATTGGCACGAGACGGCTTTCAATATTTCATTACATTCACTGATGACCATACCAGGTATGGATTCATGTACTTAATGAAACATAAGTCTGAAGCTTTTGATAAATTCAAGGAATTTAAAGCCCTAGTTAAAAATCAAACAGGTAACCGTGTTAAGACTCTTCGGTCAGACCGGGGTGGTGAGTACATGGGTACCGAATTTGATGAGTTCTTAAAAGAACTAGGAATAGTGTCACAATTCACTCCTCCAGCTACTCTACAATTAAATGGTGTATCAGAAAGAAGGAACCGAACCTTGTTGGACATGGTTCGCTCCATGCTTAACTATACTGATCTACCGATTTATCTGTGGGGTTACGCGCTCCTTACTGCTGTGCATATCTTGAACAGATGTCCTTCCAAATCCGTTCCTAAGACTCCCCATGAGATGTGGAGAGGTAGGAAACCAAGTCTTAATCACATTAGGATTTGGGGATGCCCTGCTTATGTCAAGAAGACTAAAGTAGAGAAATTGGAAACTAGGTCTGTGAAAGGTCGTTTCATAGGATATCCAGGGGATTCCATGGGATATCTATTCTACATGCACGAAGATCATAGGATCATCGTTGCTATACAAGCACACTTCCTGGAAGATCAGTTTATTCAGGAAGGAGGGGCAGGTAGAAATATTTCTTTGGAAGAAATAAAAGAAACACCAAATGAGACACCTATGCAAGATATAAGAACCGAACCTTCTGAAATACAAATACAACCTCGCAAGTCTAGTAGAATTTCTCAATTACCTGAGAGGTATGGCTATCTGCATAAAGAGGAACTGGGTGTCCATGAGATGACAGAAAGTAGTCAAGAGAATGATCCTTCTACATACGACCAAGCGATGGTAGACGTTGAATCTACCAAGTGGCAAGAAGCTATGGAAGCTGAGATAGACTCAATGCATGCTAATCAGGTCTGGACTTTAGTAGATTGTCCTAAAGGTATAGTGCCTATTGGAAACAAATGGATCTATAAGAGAAAGACTAATGGAGATGGCAAGGTTGATACCTATAAGGCCAGGCTTGTGGCAAAGGGTTATTCCCAAAGAGAAGGAATCGATTACTTCGAGACCTTCTCGCCTGTAGCTATGATTAAGTCTATTCGCATGATGCTTGCTATAGCAGCCCACTTAGATTATGAAATATGGCAAATGGATGTGAAAACGGCATTCCTAAATGGATTCTTCGAGGAGGATATTTATATGGAACAGCCTAAGGGATTCATATCTCAAACCAATATTCATAAAGTATGCAAACTTCAGCGTGCCATTTATGGACTGAAGCAAGCTTCACGGAGTTGGAATCTTCATTTTAACGAGACAGTCAAAGAGTTTGATTTTGTCCAAAACGAAGAAGAGCCCTATATTTACAAGAAGGTTAGTGGGAGCAAAATTGCATTCTTAATACTATATGTAGATGATATTCTACTTATAGGAAACGACGTAGGAATGCTCAGTTCTGTGAAAGATTGGCTTTCTAAAGAGCTCTCAATGAAAGACTTGGGAGAAGCTACCTATATTCTGGGTATTCGTCTCTACTGGGATAAAGCGAAAAGAATGTTAGGTCTTTCCTAAGCCCTCTACATAGAAAAGATCCTGAAGCGATTTAGGATGGAAGATTCTAAAAGAGGGTTTCTACCTATGCAACATGGTGCAAAACTTTCCTTACAGATGTGTCCTCAAAGTGAGGAAGATAGAAAGGAAATGAGCAAGGTACCTTATGCTTCGGCAGTAGGTAGCCTTATGTATCCAATGATTTGCACTAGACCGGACATTGCCTATGCTATGAGCGTTGTAAGTCGGTTTCACTCAAATCCAGGGCAGGAACATTGGACTGCTGTAAAGAACATTCTTAAGTACCTAAGGAGGACTAAAGACTTGGTTCTTACATACGGCGATGGAGAACTAAGAGTGATGGGTTATACAGACTCAGATTTTTCGGGGGACATGGATGCTCAGATGTCCACATCAGGGTATATCCTTACTCTGAATGGTGGGGCAGTTTCTTGGAGAAGTGCCAAGCAAAGTTCGACTGCTATCTCTACATGTCAAGCCGAATATCAGGCAGCCACGGAGGCTGCTAAAGAAGCTTTTTGGATAAAGAAGTTCATTGAGGAACTCCAACTGGTTCCTAACGCAGAGAAGCCCGTGACACTGTTTTGTGACAATGACGGAGCTGTTGCACAGGCTAAGGAGCCTAGGGCTCACCACAACACCAAACATATTGCGAGAAATTATCATTTTGTTAGAGAAATGGTTCGGGATGGGAATGTTACACTGCAGAGAGTAGACACAGCAAATAACGTTGCTGATCTGCTTACCAAGACACTATCTCAGAAGGTCTTACAGAGAAATCTGGAGAGTATGGGTATTAGATACCATAGTTTGTGGCATTGAGTGTAAGTGGGAGATTGTTAGGAATATGCCGTCGAATGCCACTCACAGGATGAGAGAGTGAGGGCAATTGTATTGTAATTATGAATATTATATTTAATAAGGCAATTATTATTTCTATATTATTATATATTACTGGCATTGTGATTTGGTATATAGAATAATAGTCCTTGCATTTGAGAGTGAACATTCTACTCCTTATGGAGATAAGGAGATAGGCACTAGAAGTGTTTAGAGCTCAAATGCTTAACTAGTTCGCAAGTCGATAAAACTTAATAGGACATTAAGTTTTAATAAGACTTGTATAACTGATGCTAGGATGTGTGCACGTCTTGATAGCATAGTTATAAGTATATTGGTGGGACCAGTATACTTGAACACGACTCATAATCGATTCAGTCACACGGTATTCACTCTCGGAGAGTCGATGACGAATCGAAAGGTTGTGATAGTATACGTGGACCTTTGACTTGAGGGTTCAGTAGAAGATGTGCCTGTGACGTTTAGTTTGTCATTAGAGTAGTTAGACTCATTTGCTTAATTGCTGAGTCGACCTCGAAGTGCGGACTATACGGGCAGGTAGCAGTCTTTGCTGTACACCAAGAAAGGATTCTATCTCCTGTTAGTGAGCAGGTGAATGTCCTATACGGTTAATGGCAAATAAGATCATAAGTCTTTGGCCAAAGCATTCTGATATAGTCGTATTAGATAGGCTATTAATCAGTCGGTCTTGATTTGCATTAACACGTGTATAGAGTTTAGTCAACAGTAGGGTTTGACTTTACCGTGACCTGAAGACTTGACCGGGACATCTGATGAAGGGTTTATACGTATATAGTATTCACGACATAATGGTTCTGGAATGATTCATTCATTCGTTCTCAGTCGGGGTTTACAAAGGCGGCCCGCTAGTCAAGCAGGCCGCCCGCACTCATTGTTTCCTCCCAATGCCGGCTGAGATGAACCTACGGAGTCGCGCAATAGGATCATTGATGGATAAATATGAATTAATTATCTCTCTTATAATATTAGATATTAGATATCTAATTTTGATTTATCGGATAAATTAAATAGCGGTCTTATGAATTGTAAGTAGGTTACTGGGTGATTACTTTAATTCATAAATTATATTTCTTAGAGAAATATATATTTGTGTTTGATATAATTAATTAATTGGATTAATTAATTAGTCCAAACACATTGGAAATAAAATGGATTTGTTTGACAAACATCCGGTACACGAGGGATTCGTTTTGACGAACATCCAGTACACGAGCCGAGTAAATTCGACACGTCTTCTTGGAAATTTCCCTTATGGACGCCCCCTCCCTCTCTTGTCTCTTTTATACTTATTTTATGTCACTAGGTGACATATGTGAGGTGTATTTGATACCCTCAATCATGTGTTAAAGGTAGACTTTCATTTTTTTATAAACAAAAGTCTTTAAAAAGGAGAGAGGACAACTTCTTCTTGCAAGAACTCAAAATCAAGAATTTGAGAGAGAGTGTAAGGTTGAAAACTTCATCTTGATCTTAGAGACAAGATATAAGAAGAATACATTGAGAGAGAAAATTCCTACAAGTTTCCCTAGCCGCATTCTTGAAGAAAGGAAGCTTGTCGATGTTTCCATCAAGTTCCGGCGTGTGAAGTAGAGGCATCTTGCTTTAGGTGCTTGGAACGAAGGGCTCTTCATCATCATCATAATATGAAGGTTTTTCAGAGACATCATAGATATGGGACTTTGATTCCTTGATCTTCGTATTTTTCTTTTCGTATATACGTTACTTGATCGATCCTCTTAGGGACTCCGTTTATTCTTCCGCTGCGTTTATTTTCTGTGGAATCCCAACAGTTCAGGAACCTCACCAAGGACATCCCCCCGACCTACTCGGTCTTCCGCGTCGGAGCCGCCGATTTTCTGGCCAGGCAGAGGATGCTCTCCCTCCGCTTAGGCAAAGGACCCTCCGGAGAAGGTAAGACGCCATCCCATGTCCAGAAGAAGGCGGTCGCCAAGTCCAGAAAGGCGGTCGCCAAGCCGCCTGGCGAGTTCAAAGCCTTCGCGGACGTGGAGGTCCACCTTCTCCACAACCTCAACTTATCTCCGGCCCACATCTTCAACGCAATCAAGGGTCGCGAGTGGCTCTCCAAACCAAAGCCGATAAGGGACCACGATTATCTAGACCGTAGCAAATTCTGTGCCTACCACAAGAGTCCCGGCCACAACACCAGCCAATGCCGCGACCTCCTCAGACAGCTCTGGCGACTGTTCGAGGAAGGCAAACTGGACAACTTGGTCACCAAGCCAGAACCTAGGACGGAAAGGACCGGAGGGCACGAGCGCCGACAAAACGAAATACCTCCTCCCAATCCGGTCGCCAGAATCGAGCATGAGCCGGAGTACTCTGATGAGTCGATCCCTCCGATCAACCCTGGCGGTCGGATCAACATGCTTCAAGCAGGAGGTGGGAACCTCGGGGCCCTTTCCCCGGTTACCACCATGTCAAACAGGAAGCGAAAGGCCGAGCTAAGGGCATTCGCTGGGGTCCATGTCGTGGTACCTCCGGAGCCGACCATTTCTAAAGACGCGCTCATCACCTTCTCCAACAAGGACAGGGAGGGAGTGCAATGCCCCAAAGAGGATGCACTGGTGATCTCTGCTTGTATCCTTGGGAAGATGGTCGATCGCGTGCTGGTCGACAATGGAAGTTTCTGCAACATCATATTCAAATCCGTCCTGGACCAGCTCGGCAACTTGACCAAATTCATCAAGCCGTTCGACACCGTGCTCCAAGAGTTCGGCGACAACACAGTCCAAGCCTACGGAAGGATCAAGCTCTCTGTAGAGCTGATATGCTTTTACGATCCCAAGGTTATGATTACTAGGAACCTAAATTTTGTAATCATAGATAGGCCCAGCATCTATAATGGGTTCTTAGGTCGCCCCTTTCTAGAAACCTTTGAGGCGGTCGCCTCGTCTTTCTTTTACTGTATCAAATTCCCCACTACCGATGGGACGGTTGGTACTGTAAAAGGAGATCAGCTAATGGCAAAAAGATGTTTGAATTACTCCTATGTCGTTACTTCTTTCAATACTTCCCATGCTATGTATAACATTGAAACGATCGACGATCAACCCATGGAGATCGACGAGCCAAGCACATCGTACCAACCCTACTCATAGGACGCCATCTCGGTTCGATTAACGGACGACATCGATCCAAGGATCGGTTTCGAGCCAAGTCTCGACATCGATCCAAGGACCGAGTCCGGAAATCGTTCCAAACGAGAGGCGACCGTCCCCATCGAAGAGTTGGAGAATATAACGATAGATCCGACTCATCCAGAACGGGAAGTACAGATCGGCGCAAGCATCAACCGCGAATTAAAAGGGGATCTGATCAATTTGCTACGTAAGAACATCAGAGTCTTTGCCTGGTCGCATCAAGATATGGTTGGCATAAGTCCTGAGCACGCTTGCCACTATCTAAAGATCGACCCGACAATGAAGCCTGTTCACCAAAAACGTAGGAAATTCGGTCCCGAGAAATACGCGGCGCTCGACATAGAAGTCCAAAAGTTACTCAACAACAAATTAATCGGGGTAGCTACAGACGAACCACAATGGGTCGCCAACGCGGTACTCGTCAAAAATCCAACTGGTTCCTGGAGGTTATGCATCGACTTCACCGACCTCAACGCGGCATGTCCAAAAGATCACTTTCCGATGCCTCATATTGATCACTTGGTCGATAGCACAGCAGGTTGCGAAATGATGTCATTTATGGATGCCTTCGCCGGATATCGTCAAATCCCAATGGCGGGGAAAGACATAAAACACACATCTTTCCACACGGAAAAAGACATATACTTTTGGGTCCGAATGCCGTTCGGCTTGAAAAACACAGGGACAACCTACCAAATGACTAGTCAATGTAATGTTCGCTAATCGATCGGCAAGACCATGGAGGTCTACATTGACGACATCGTGGTCAAAATCCTCAAAAAGGAAGATCACCTCAATGATCTCGCCGAGACGTCGCCATCCTCGAGAAGTTCAACATGAAGTGAACCCCAAGAAATGCAACTTCGGTGGGCTCCGAAAATTCCCGGGCACATCGTGAGCCAAAGGGGGATCAAGCGAACCCCACCAAGATCCAGCGATCCTTGACATGCAGGAGCCGCGAACATCAAACAGTGCAACGCCTCACAGTTGTCTAGCCGCCTCAACTGCTTTCATATCCCGGCTCGGCAATAAAAGTAAGCCATTCTTCGCGACCATAAAGAACAAGAAGTTCGCATGGACGAAGGAGAGTCAGGTAGCATTCGCCAAAATAAAGCAATATCTATCTAACCCCCAGATCCTGGCAAAGCCGATCCCCGGTGAGAAACTATTCCTTTATCTAGCAGCCTCAGAGGTCGCACTGAGTGCCGTTTTGGTGCGAGCGGAGGGACAAGTCCACTTGTCGATCTACTATGTTAGTCAAGCGCTCCATGACGCTGAAACACGATATACACCATTGGAGAAGATCGCCTACGCCCTTGTCATGAGTGTCCGTAAGCTAAGGGCTTATTTCTTCAAACATCAAGTGGAAGTCCTGACAACTCTACCTCTAAGGCAAGTTCTACACCGACCAGACACCAACGGGCGACTCCTCAAGTGGTCACTGGAGATCGACCAATACGGTATCACATATGCTCCTCGCACGGCGATCAAAGGCCAAGCTCTGGCGGACTTCGTGGTAGAACTAACGTTCCCTCACAGTCCAACCCATATCGGCCGACCTGCTTGGAAGCTATATGTGGATGGCTCGGTGACCAATTCGCGAGCAGGGGCAGGGATTGTCCTCATCAGTCCCGATGGACAAAGTTTCACTAATGCTGTGCGTTTCAGTTTTCGTGCGACCAACAATGAAGCCGAATACGAAGCCTTGGTAGGCGGGCTCGATCTAGCCCTCGCCCTGGATGTTCGTCGCCTCCATATCTTCATGGACTCCCTCTTGGTCGTGAACCAAGTCAAGGGAAAATATGAGGCGCGCGGTGAACAGATGGTCAAATACCAAGAGCTGGTCGCCGAAATGTGCACGAAATTTGAGGAAGTGCTAATCGAGCAAGTCCCGAGAGAGCACAACTCCCCGGCCGATGCCCTGTCCAAATCTAGCGTCATCTGATGGGGCAGCCGATTTCTCTAATATCCAAATTACAAAATCAGCAAGGCCGGCGATCGACAGAAACCTGGTTACCATGGTTGTTGTTGCCGAGGAAAACTGGATGACTCCGTTCATCAAATACTTACAGGACGGAACGGTCCCCGATGGCCGTATCAAAGCTCGCCAACTCCAGCTACGTGCGACCAGATACACCCTATTGGACGACCGGCTTTACAAGCGAGCTTTCAGCCTTCCCCTCCTCAAGTGTATTACACCGGAGGAAGGTCGGCTCATCTTAGCCGAAATCCATGATGGGACCTGCGGAAACTATGCTGGCGGACGAGCTCTCATCCATAAAACAACCAGGCAAGGTTTTTTCTGGCCATCACTTCAGAAGGATGCGATCGCATATGCCAGATCGTGTCATATGTGTCAAGTAATGGGACCAAACATTAAACTCTCCCCCGAACAGCTCACCTCCATGTACAGCCCTTGGCCATTCGCGCAATGGGGCATCGACCTTATAGGTCCCTTGCCGACGGCTCCAGGAGGCTGTAAGTTCGCCATCGTAGGGGTCGACTGTTTCACAAAATGGGCTGAGGCCGAACCGCTAAACAAGATCGGCCAAGAGCAAGTGATCAAGTTTATCTGGAGAAACATCATATGCCGATTCGGCCTGCTCCAGACCATCATCTCCGACAACAGAAAGCAGTTCGACGGCTTAGAAGTCATGAAATTATGTGAGAAATGGGGAATCAAAAGGTTGTTCTCGGCTCCCTATCACCCTTAGATGAACGGGCAGGTAGAGGCTGTGAATAAGATCCTCAAACACACAATTAAAGCGCGACTCGAATCCAGGCTAGGACGATGGGCAAGCGAGCTCCCAGATGTTTTGTGGTCTTATCGAACGACGACCCGTAATTCAACCGGCGAAACCCCATTCGCCTTCGCCTTCGGAACAGAAGCGGTGATTCCCTCGGAGATCGCCGTCCTCAGCCATCGAACCGAACAAGAGATGACGACCGACAACAATGTGCCCCGAAGGATCGACCTTGACATGCTCGAAGAACGACGACTGACCTCAGAAATGAGGAACACAATCCACAAAAGGAGATCCGAGAAGTTCTTCAATTCGAAGGTCAAGGAGAGAAGGTTTCAGGTGGGCGATCTCGTCCTCAAAAAGATCCAGACCCACATAGGTGTCTATGGTCCGAACTGGGAAGGCCCTTTCAGGATATCTAAATGGCTAACTAAGGGAGCCAACAAACTTGAACATCCTCACGGTACTCCGGATCAATATCCCTAGAACGCCGTACATCTGAAGAAATACTACCAGTGAAAATTTTGTATTCAGTTTCAACTGCCCAATGTACAAGGAATATAATGAGATTTTTTCCTATCCCATCTATTCTGGCGATCGCCCCACCAGGCATATCGCATACCGCCGACGATCGTCGTTCATGACGATCCGAGGTAGAATCAATGCAGCCATGGTCCTGGAGGTTGATAGAACCGACAACTTCGCCCATGCATGGTTCCTTTGGGCTGAGATCGCCAGCCCTTCGTCTAAATACAAGGCCGGCATAGCCAAAGGACCCTCCAAAACTAATCAGTAGACACGATCGCCCGCCCTCAAAGGTTCATCATCTAACATGGTGAACCCGGACAATGCGACGCGTCCCTACCCCGTTACAACGTATACCGTCGAGGGTCGACATCCAACATGCCGACCCGAGGTAGAAAAGTGCTTACAAAGCCGCGGACGTGGAGTTGAATAAACCGATGACGCCCCGTGCAAGGACTCCTCCAGACCAAGATCGCCCTCCTTTCGTCTAAATACAAGGCAGGTGCAGCGTAACGGAGGACCCTCACAATAAAGTGAGTCGCGGGATAGGCAATGTCCCTCGCACACAAAGACACGGTTGTGGAGGTCGGTCCATCGAACTCCGCGACCGTGCACGATTCCTCAAAATCGGCAAACTGATGATAGCTCACCAAACATACTATTTTTGTTCCCTTACTTACAATAAGTAAACAAAAACAAGGGGGCAAAGGAGGCGAGCTAATCCTAAATGCGACTGGAAAGAAGGAACCGTACCCAATCGGCTTCGTTCAAACACACGCAGGACGATCAGAATTGTTCGACAAAATTTACAAGTAAGAATTTCCAAAACATGTCAATACATTCAAACGTTCAGACAATCGGTCGGATAAACAAAGACTTCGGAAGCAATCATACACATACTTGTAAAAATTCGCATGCAAACATTCGATGGCGATCGTGCATAAAAAGACACAAGTGCGAAAAAGGAATATTTTATTCATAAAAAAGATTTCGTACATTACGAAGCCCGAAGGCAATACAAAGAGAAAGCAAAAATTACAAGTGAAAGAAAACAAAGAGATCTCTCAGGGCCCCGCCGGCTGGTCTTCACCCTCAGGTGGCGGATCGGCACGAGCTCCCCCATCGGCGTCAGGGTAAATGAGTTTGTCCGGGAAAGGATACCAACTCAAGTCGATCCCCAAGTCGGCGAGGTCAAGGATCGGCAGGGAGAACTCTGGGTGCAGAGGGTGCTCGAGTGCATAAACTTTGAAGCTATCCATCAAAGGACCGATATCGATCCCTACCTTTTTTGCGGCTCGGGCAGCATCGGCATAGGCCACGTAATAAGCGAACTTGCCAACGAGTGCAACATTGAGGTAGGGATCGGTCTCGATCGCCTTTAGCTGCCCTCTCAGCTCAGCAGTCGTCTTCTGAGCTTCTGCCAGTTCGACCACCTTAGTGGCAGTTTCCCCCTTGGCTTTCTCCAGCTCTCCGTTCGCTGCCTCCAGCTCACGGTTGAGCCGATCCACCATCGCCTTCAGTCCGACCGCCTCCTCCTGCGAAGCCGCATGCTTCCGGCGAGCTTCTTTCTCCTGGTCACGGAACCGATCGGCCGCTTCCTTGGAGCGGATCAGCTCGTGCTTCAGTCGGTCGACGTCCTGTTTAGCTCGTTTGGCCGTCTCTACGTACTCCTTCTCCATAGACTGGATCCAGTTGGCGTATTCAATGTTTGTGTTCCGAGCGGCCTCGAGATCGCTATGAAGGCGAGCAGTAGAGGGTCGCCCCTCAAAATCCCTAGCAGTTTGGATGGCCATCGTCGCCGTCTGGAGAGCCAGGGCAATGGTCGCCTGCATGGAGTCTCCAGATCGGCGACGAGCGATCGCATCGAGGTTGGTCGTCCAAGCCTTGGGCAGAGAGGTGATGGCCTGCTGGACGTAATTAGGGATGTCGAGGGACTTCTGCGGAGCCTTACTCGACAAGAAATCCAGCACCATAGGAGCGACTTACGGGTCAGCAAGACGGACCCTGCAGCACAAACAAAAGAGACAAAGGAATTAGAATATACCTAACTAAATTTTCCAACTCGAAAAGTTCAATACGATCTCACCTGTTGACCATCTCGGGATCGCGGCCAAAATAGGGTTTTCCCCGAGAAGTCTCGGCCTCAGCGATCGCCGCTCTTTTCAAAAAGCCGGCTGGGGACCTGGAGCCGAACGCCGAGGGCCTGGGACCAGACCCCTCCGCCATCGGAACGGAAGAGACAGGGGGAGCGGCGATCGGCGGCTCCAAAATAGCTAAATCCGCCTCAGCCGTCGGCAGGGACCCCTCCGGCCTCTGCCTCTTGCGGTTGCGCTGAAGTTGTTCCTCCTCTTGAATTTCCGGCTCGGCGACCAGCACCACAGCGGGCCTCACCACAGGGGCAGGGCGAGACGACATCGCAGCAATGCGACCCGTCTTCTTTCCCAGGTGAAGGCGACCGATAAGACCAGGATTAGACATGGCTATCTCCTGCGGTGGCTCGGCGAAGCGGGGAAAATGAATCTCTGCCAAAGAAGAAACTCAGACAAGTTAGACAGCTACCTAGATGTTACGACCTCCTGGAGACGATCGTCAAAGAAGAAATTAAATTTATACCTGGAACTCTCAGATGACGAGGGAAGCAAAACAATCGAGCCCCCAATCGATGAAGTTCGCCACCGAGCGAGCGAACGTCTATGAAGGAATCCGGCAAGGCACGAATCCGTTCCCAAACGATCAGGAAATCGAAAGGAAGATCGCCGATCGCTAGAACAAGAGGTCCTGCAAAAAGGAAACGAAATTAGATCAGTTCAAGACAAGTCCGATCAAAGGGAGAATTAAAACCCTTACTCGGATTCCTCTCCCAAAAATTGGTGGGAATATCCAACTCCTCCTCCGGTCTGTCACTCGATGCCGATCGCCACGCTCCGCCGACCCAGCACCATTTTGCCAAGTCACCATGGGTTTTGTTCGGCACACCGAGGACCACTCTTCCCATTCGGCCTTGGATATGATTACCGCCGATCGACCCTTTCTGCGCAGCCAGTTTGAAAAGATAGTTCATCTCCATCGTAGAAAGGAGGCGGAACAACCGGTGACCGCCGAAAAGTGTCAAAGTGCAGATGACCTGTAGCCAGGCGTTCGGCGTCAGTTGTAGCGGCGCCAAATTCCAGGCGATCAATAAGTAGGAGACGGCGAACGGCAAAGGGAATCACAGACCGGCCTCCATGATCATCTCACTAACGGCGACCAGACCCTCGGGCGGTTGATCGACACGTTTATTTTCCGAAGGCACGTGCAGGGAAACGTCAGAGGGAATATGGTATTTGGCCCTCCAACGGGTCAAGTCTTTCCGGGTCGCCGAACTCCGGATCTGACCAAGGGTCCATTGAGACGGGTCGGCGGCCCGAAACACCGTCCGCTTCACATGTTCGTAGGGATGAGCGGCGGAGTAAGCTTCGAAATCAAACTCTGGACAGGGCCCGGCAATCCCGTCCATAAGCTTAGCGAAAGCCATATAATCGGGGCCAAAGACGCTATCCTTTTCCCAAGACAACCACATCAGTTCGTCTTCTTCCACCGGCGATCCCCCTCGCTCCGTCGTCGCCTCAGATCTCGCCACTACGGCCTCGTTGAAAAGCTCCTCAAGCTCTGCGGGTGCAATCCCCGTACGAATAGCCTCAACGGTCGTTTCCATAGGGATTCCCACGGGAATTTCCTCCCGGACCGGCGAAGCCGCGGCGGCGGAGGTGCTTCCGGTCTCGAAGGTCTCAGATCCTCCAGACATATTATAAAAAGTAAAGGGAGAAAGAAGATTGGTTTTCTTACCTAAAAAGAAAAAGGAAGACGATCGGCACAAGAAGCTTCGGAAATTTCTGCAGAGTTTCAGCAAGAAGGCAAGGACGCGTGAAGAGTAAAAATGGAGTAGCCCTAGACCCTTTTATAGGCGGGAGCAGGGGTCTCCATGCAAATAGGCGAAAATCCGACGGCTGGAGTGCAACCGTCGGGGGGACACATTAAATGCAGCCCTCGAATCCCGCGTACGCGTCTTTTCGAGGGCACACCAGACGACAAAGTCTGACAAACCGTCGGACTCACTCAATAGAAACGCGACGCGTGTCCTCGCAACGTTTCGCGAGCCCGCCTTCATTTCCCGCTGCTCCCAGCGCTAAAGGAGATCGTCCAAATTCGAAATTAGATCGTCTGATCGTCTAAAGCAATGGCGATCGCCAAACAGTGCCACCTCATCCCATGTTTTCAACATCGAGCCGAGCTGGGGGGCAATTGTTGTGCGGTGATTAATATGCTTCGATGGCGATCGACATTATGATCTGAGCGCCAACCATAGAAAACATACTCTGGGCAGACACCCAGCAGTCGGCACCCACGGCGACCGTCTTTCGGTATCCAGCGATCGTCTTTTATTACTTAGCGATCGTTTTTTATTAATTGACGATCGTCTATGATGACCAGCCAGAGATGATCGTCTCGTGCCACATATGAATCCAACATCCGTCAAAGTCGTCGAAGACCGAATCTTAGACGGTGGCCCACGTGCGGATCCACAAAGGGCGCCGACAGATAAGACATTTGACCCCAGCATGTCACCCACCTCACCTACCGACAGGCCCGCCGAAAGGTGCAAAGTGGGACCTCCCGGACAGCGACTCAGGACGCGTGCAGGCTTCCCATTGGCTCGCACAGCTGGTCGCCAACAGCAGCCCCAGACATAAAGGGAACAACCTCACGTGACGGGATGATCGGCCATCTTATTATAATGTAGAAAACGGCGGTCGCCCGCGATCGCCAGAGAGGTCCCAGCAGCTTTGTCACCTATAAATAGGAGGCTCACAACAAGTGTCCGAGGATCAGGCGATTTTACCGTGAATACAGTGCAAATTACACACAGAGAGAGAATCAAAGACTCATCTGGCAATCACTTACACATTCATAGTAATATTCATATACACTTATCAAATATCCCAAGCAAGAACTCACAGATCTACATATCTGGTTCTTCCGGCAATCTACACGCTCTACAGCTTAGATAACTAGAAGTCTTTACACTCATTGTAATAGATTCTAAGATTGATATTTGTACTCGACAGTATATTTATTAATAACATCTCGCGAGAGCATTCAAGCTCGGTATTAACAACCCCGGCAAATCTTGTGTTATCTATTTCTCACGGAAGTGTTCTCGCATTTGTTTGTTACTCGCTCATTCCAGCAATACTATCTTCGGATAATATTTTGGGTAACAACAGCCGCTAAGTTCACTCGTGTTGGTTCGACGGGACCTACGAGGATTCGTGGCAGTGGACTACGGGGTCAGAACTTAGTGAGGTACTGAGGTCCAATCATGCTGGTCTGACGAGGCCTACGATAATGCATGGCAGTGGACCATGAGTTTCGGACACAGTACGTCCAACCGGGTGAGCTCGATGGGGATTACGGTGACATGTGGTAGTGGACTACGGTGTCAGGACTGTGTGTGTGATTGTTGTGATTGATATAGTCCGTGCGGGTCGTTGAGCCTACGGAGACACGTGACAGTGGATCACGGTGTCGGAATTGATTATGTTTGTTTAATTGTGCGTGGTGTAGTCCGTGCGGGTCGTTGAGCCTATGGAGACACGTGACAGTGGATCACGGTGTCGGAATTGATTATGCTTGTTTAATTGTGCGTGGTGTAGTCCATGCGGGTCGTTGAGCCTACGGAGACACGTGACAGTGGATCACGGTGTCGGAATTGATTATGTTTGTTTAATTTTGCGTGGTGTAGTCCGTGCGCGTTGTTGAACCTACGGAGACACGTGACAGTGGATCACGGTGTCATGAGCATGATTATTTTCAAATCAAAGATTTGAAAGGAAAAGTTTTATGACAATGAATGTTGGATCGAGTTCTAAGCTTGAGTAAATGTTCCCGTATTGTAAACTGCTGAGTTATGAAACAGGATTTGGGTTAAGGCCCTAAAGTTTTTCGAAAGGTTTTTGTGAATCAGGACTTGAGGTCTTAAAGGTTTTGAAATTCAAAAAATTCCCGAGATGATAATCTTATTTTCGAATGCTTCATAGCTTATCTTTCCTTGTGAAAACCTCCCGGGAATATTTTGATACTTGATTATTATATTTGATTCACGATTATTATTTGCTTGTTACATTTCGTATGATTTGATACTTGCACTAGTAAAATAGTGGAGTTTTACTAACCCCCGAGAAATCAGGGGGTGGATGTCTATTTTGTGTCCAGGGACATGCAGATTCAGGGGAGCAGTCACAGGATTGGCACAAGAGGATGACGAGCTGCGATACTAATCAAGAGTTGAGAGTTGAATTGATTTTCGTTGTGTTGTCCGAGTTGATTTCAGTCTTCTGCTGTATTGTGTTTCGACCCCTGTGTGGGTAATGTTGTATAAGTCAATTTTGTTGATTGAGTTGTGTGACCTCATCGGTCTGTGTGTTCGCGTGTAAGTGACCTTAACGGTCTGTATTATTTTATTGTTTGACCCTGGCCGGGCAAGCAGTTGGTCGTTTTGTAAGGTATAACCTGGTAGATCCTCGTGAAAAGGGGTCTACGGCGTGTAATATTCCCATATGGTTTTGGGGGTGTTACAGCAACTCTCCAACAGTTTCCTTGACAATGTTGCGGATCGGCTCAGTCATCACAGGTGAAATGGGTGATGCCTGAGGAGAGTGCTCAACTGAGCTTTCTGCGCCTGCAGGTAGGTGTGCAGTTGACCTACCTGTCTGCAGACTCCTGTCTGCAGGCGACTGATTAGATGGGGTATGTTCTGGGATCCCCGATCTGTCTTCTTCTTCTTCATCAAGGCTGGTGTAGCGGGCACGTGCCCCAGCCTTATCTTCTCTGGCTTCATCTTTGCCTTCTTTTTTTTTCTTCGGCCTCTTTTTGCTTCTCTTCTTCCTCTTTCTTTTCTTCCTCTTTTTCTTGTTCCTTCTCTTCCTCTTCATCATCCTTCTTTTCAACAAAAGACTGAAGTTGAGTAAATGGAAATGATTTCAAAGTTTTCCACTCCTCAAAAGTATCGACAAAAGAATGTTTGAGAGCGAATTGTTTTACCAGTAAGAGCTGCTCTATAGATAGGTTTAGGAAATTGTTCTCGAGTAGGTTAAAAGTGTAGTCTGCTTCAGCAATATGAATAATCAATCCTGCTTCTTCTTCTTCTTCAGACATGAATTAAGGGGTTAGAATAGGAACCAATTGAGTTTCCATGTTGGGGGGAGCATGCTGATCCTCTATGTGATCTGGTGCAGGAGTGGATAAGTAATCTGGCTACTCCTCCTCTTCAAAATCTAATCACCTGGGCCTCTTGGGAGAGGGTTCAGGTGAAGAATGAATCGCCGATGGCTCTCCAGGGGCTGGTCCCCTCCTCTTGAAACGAAGAGCTATAGGTGTATTGTCTGAGTCGGAATCAGACTCGTCTGCAGGTTGGTCGCGGGCTGCAGTTTGATCTCCATCAGACTCGTCTGAGCTTGATGGATATCTGTAGGGAGTTGGCTCACTAGACATTTCCCTTAATAATTTAGTTGTTTTCCTCTCTCCGCCCAATCTCCTTAGAGTATCATGGTCCAAATGACCAAGTCTCTTGTTGATGTGGAAGGGGTCAGGATTTCCCTTCGCCACTCCTAACTGCTCCAAAATACAACTAATTTGAGTTCTAAAGGCCAACTTGGATTTGAACCTTTTCTCGTCATCTAGCCATTGGACCTTGTTTACTTCGCGCACCAGTTGTCTGAAAATATATTCATCCCAGTCAATTGGTTCATCCTGAATTAGTACTCCGAGCACCATAAACTTGGCTGACGACAACTAGTCGTAGCTGCCCGCCATCCCCATCCCTATTTTATTGGTAATATCCAACGCATAGCGATACTCTTTCCTCAGCTCACTTCTCTTGGCGGTCAGCTTCAACTTTGACGGCTGCTCGTGAGCCTTGATCTTCAGCCACGCGTCGGCTGCATTTTGCTTTAGGGCTTCGATGGCTATTCCATGAGATTTCATTCCGAAGACCTTTCCGAAGGTTTGCGGCGTGATTTCCACTTCTTTTTGAAGGACTGAGCTCTTGATTCCCAATTCCAGAAATCGAGCTTCCTTGTAGAATGTGATAACAGCCTCTTTGAAGAGAAATTTAGGGCTGATATCCAAAAATGGGTAAATCCCGTTTATCTTCATAGATCTGATAAGATGATGCACATTGTTGTCCAGATTGGTTTCGAGTAGCTCTTCGAAATCGATCACCAGAGAAAAAAGGATCTGGTCCTTCACAGCCTTCAGATTAACTCCTTCAAAATTTGACTCCATTTCTGCACAAGAAAAAGTTTTCTGAGTGTATTGAAAGTTCGAAAGGATTTTTGCTCTTAAAAATCTAGGGTTTGTAAGCTTGAAGAAGGCAAAGTGAAATGATTTTTCCGTCTTTTAAAAGGAAATGAAATGACGTTTGGAATTTAATATTAAATTAATTTTGAGTCGGTTCAAATTTGAAAAGTGTATGACATTTGGGATTTTTAATTTGAATTAGTGGGGTCATGTGAATGTGTAAGCGTGCGAGCGTGTCATCATGTAAACATGTGAACATTAGATTGCCACGTGTAAATAAATAATAAAATATTCAGGAGTCGGTCATGGTAAAAACTTAGCTGGTTGACCGTTTGACTGTTTGACTGTTTGACTGCTCTGCATAAGGTAACTGTTCTTGTCTGCTTCAGGTAGGATCTGATGCCTGTGGTCAGCTTAGTCCGTCCTTCGTCTGATCTGCTTCAGTCAGCTTTCCCATCTGTACTAGGTTCCCACTCTAGTAATCCAAGTTCCCTGCTCAGCTTCAAAAACCTTTCTTCTAGTAAAGGTTTGGTGAATATGTCACCAATCTCGTATTCTGTGTTGACTCTTTCTACTCTGACTATCTTATTAAGCACATGATCTCTTATGAAATGATATTTGACATCAATGTGATTCGTCCTTGAGTGCAATACTGGGTTGTTGGTTATTGCAATTGCACTATTGTTGTCACACCAAATTGGAACTTCATTTGCAATGATGTTGTAGTCCCTTAACTGTTGTCTGATCCATAAAATCTGAGCACAACAGCTACCTGCAGCTAGGTATTCTAACTCTGTTGTTGAAATGGAGTTAGATTTCTGCTTCTTGCTAAACCAGGATATCAGTCTGGTTCCTAGGAATTAACACATTCCACTGGTGCTTTTCCTATTAATTTTGCATCCTGCGAAGACTGCCTCTGAGTATCCTGATAGCTCAAAATTATCATCCTTAGGATACCGTAGTCCAACATTGACTGTAGACTTAATATATCTAATTATCCCCTTAGCTGCATCCTGATTAGACTGCTTAGGCTTGGATTGACATCTAGCACATACTCATACGGCATAAGATATGTCTCGTCTGGTTGCTGTCAGATAAATGAGTGATCCAATAAGTCTTCTGTAGTGAGTTGGATCCACTGATATGCCTCCTTCATTTGTATCTAGATGAGTGCTTGTGCTCATAGGGATTCTTGTTGGTTTGGCTGATTCCATTCCAAATCTCTTGATTAAATCTTTGGTATATTTGGCTTGGTTGATGAAAATTCCATTTTCCACCTGTTTAACTTGCAAACCTAGAAAGAAATTTAGTTTGCCCATCATACTCATCTCAAACTCTCCTTGCATGAGATTTGAGAATTTCTCACACAGCTCTGGATTGGTTGAGCCAAATATGATATCATCTACATATATTTGAACTAATAATATGTTGTCTTCATGCTCCACCCTAAAAAGGGCCTTGTCCACCTTTCCTTTTTTGAAACCGTTCTTCTCAAGAAACACAGATAGTGTTTCATACCATGCTCTTGGTGCCTGCTTGAGTCCATATAGAGCTTTTAAGAGTTTGTAGACTTTGTCTCCTTTGACAAATCCGGGGGGTTTCTCCACAGAGACTTCTTCTTCTAGAATTCCATTAAGAAAGGCACTCTTCACATCCATTTGGTAGACTTCAAAATATTTGAATACTGCATATGCAAGGAATAGTATGATGGCTTCTAATCTTGCAACATGTGCATAAGTTTCATCAAAATCTATTCCTTCACATTGTGCATAGCCTCTAGCAACAAGTCTGGCTTTATTCCTAACAACAGCTCCATCTTCATCGCATTTGTTCTTGTACACCCATTTGGTGCTAATAACCTTATTGTGATCTGGTCTATCTGTTAGTTCCCAAATATTGTTCCTTTCCATCCAGTTAAGCTCTTCTTGCATTTCATTGATCCATGAGTAGTCTTCTAAGGCTTGTTCTGTAGTCTTGGGTTCAATTTAAGACATAAAGCATGAAAACATTGCCATTCCTGCTGGTAGAGTGGACTGTCTGGTCTTGATTCCGTCAGTTAGCTTCCCAATGATTTTTTGGATGGGATGATCTTTAAGCCACTTAGGAACGTCTTCTTCTTCAGGGCCTGTTCCCCCTGTATATTTGCTTTGGTGAACTTCTTCTCTTTCAAATCAGCTTTATTCTGGCTTCCTTGATCTACAACTGGATCAGCTACCGCCTTGTCATCTGCAGGTGAGGATCTGGTCTGGTCTGCAGATAGGTCTTTATCAGCTACAGATGGGTCTTCATCAGCTACATATGGATCAGGTAGGTTCTAGGATCCTATCTGATCTGCAGTTGGGTCTTCAAGATGATCTGCAGGTGAGTACATCATTCCTGTATCATGGATGATGACTTCTTCTAGGGTGGCAGATTTGAGTTTATTCTCAATCAGTTCTACCTGTTTCCTGTACTCAACAGAAGATTCATCAAATACAACATGAGGTGTTTCCTCCACAACTAAGGTTCTTTTATTAAAGACTCTATATGCCTTGCTTCTTTGTGAATATCCATAAAGAGACCATCATCAATTTTAGCATCAAAGGCATTTAGTTAGGTTTTACCATTGTTGTGGATGAAACACTTACAACCAAAAATATGGAAATACGCAACTGTAGGTGTTCTGCCATTCTAAACCTCATAGGGAGTTTTGCCATGTCTCCCTACTATCATACTCCTGTTTTGAGTGTGGCATGCTGTGTTGATAGCTTTAGCCCAGAACCTCTTGGCGAGATCATTCGCAATCATGGACTGTTTGCTTCCTTGAGTGGTTTCTCCTTTTGGCAACACCATTTTGCTGTGGAGTCCTGGCTGTAGAGACTTCATGCTGGATCCCATTCTGATCACTATAATTAGTGATTGCTTTGTTGAGAAATTCTCCTCCTCTATCTGATCTGATCTTGATAATTGAGAGGGATTTCTCATTCTGGATCCTTCTCAGCACCTCAGGCAACTTGGTTAGTGTTTCACTCCTTTTATAGAGAAAAACATATGTGTACCTTGAGTAGTCATCCACTATTACTAGATCATGCTTTCTACCACTTATGGTCCTTGGCTTGATGGGACCAAATAGATCCATGTAAAGTAAATCTAAGATCCTTGTTGTGAGAGTGGTAAGCTGGACTGGTATGAATGATGCTCCTGTTTGTTTCCCTTTCTGACACGCATAACATTGAGCTTCCTTCTTGAATACTTCTTCTGGAAGTCCTCTGACCAGCTTCTGAGAACTAATCTTGTTAATGGCTTTGAAATTTAAGTGACATAGTCTCTTGTGCCACAACCATCCATTCTCAGCTATTGTCTTGGATAGAAAACAGGTATTAGGAGTTCCTGTGTTCCAATCTATCATATAGACATCTCTCCTTCTGAATCCTTGTAGCTTCACTTCTCCAGATAGGATATCTATCACCATGCATTTCCAAATGGTGAAGACTACTAGATTCTTCTCATCACAAAATTGGCTTATGCTCAGAAGATTGCACTTGAGCCCTTTGACATAGTGAACTTTTGATATAGTGATGTTTCCTCTGTGCAGCTCTCCAAAGCCTTTGGTCTGTCCTCTAGAGCTATCTCCAAAGGTTATGTCTGGACCTCTTTCTTTGATATAATTTGTCAGCACCTTCTTGTTCCCGGTCATGTGTCTTGAGCATCTGGAATCTACAAACCATTCTTCACCTCCAATGTTTGAATTTGTGGAGATGTGGTAGTAGTCCTTCCACCTTTTCTGCAATCAGATAAGCAGAGATTTAGGTACCCAAATCTGTGTGGGTCCTCGGGGGTTAGTTGGTTTCCTGGAGAACTGATTTCTCCTGGGATTGCGAAAGTTGTTGTTATTACCCCTAAAATGTGTGTGTGTTGTCTGGGCCTGTATCCTCTGTTAGGATTGTGTACTGGATATGCCTCATAAAATTGATGTGTGCCATTTCTAAATCTAGGCTGAGACTAATTATAAGATCTTTGGGGTCTCCACATCTGTTTATTTTGAAAATTTGGATAACCTTGAGGTTTCCATTTGCCCCTCCCATTTTGAAATCTGTTTTTGGGGAGTCTTTGATAATAATGGGCATGTTGTCTGGGTTGCTGCTTCTGCCTTGGCCATTGCCTAGTCTCATGTCTAGGTGGCTGCTGTATACCTTGGCTGCAGCCTAGACCTGTGACTTGGCTGCTGCCTATTTTGAAACACTGGATTGTAATTAGGCTCAGCAGACGGGACAAGTGTTTCTCCCTTGATGAAAGTTGTTTTAGAACTAGAGGGAGTGTTATGGTCATATCCAAGGCCTGATCTGGAATATAGTGGCCTTTTGTTCATATACAATTCGTCCAAAGTTAGAGACGCCTTCAGGGAGGTTATATACTTCACCTGAGTTTTACTTAGCTGAGTCAGTTTAGTAAACTTAGCTTTGACATGAGCAAGTGCAGCTGATTTCTCACTATTCAAAACAGTTAATCATTTTATCTCAGCTGTAGTGATATCACCCTGGTCTTTAAAGTTGTCTGCAGCCTATTTTTCAATATTATATTTTGTTTTATTCAACTCTAGGCTAAGTTTTTCAAAATCGTTTTTCAGCTGCCTATTCTCATCTTGCAGCTGAGTCTTCTCGGCTGATACAGATAGGTGTGCAGATTTTAATTTCTCAAAGTCCTGGAGAAGCTGATTTACAGATTCGTGCAAATACATATCTTGTGACATGTCTGAACTATTATTTGATTTAGAGGGTTTTGATGTTACCTCTTCATCAGCTAGGTTGGCCATCAGACAGTCATATTCCTCATCGTCATCAGAGAAGAATCCGCTGCTTGATTCCACTTTCTCTTGATCTTCTCCAATGAGGGCTTTCCATCAGTCTTCTTTTCTGCTCACCTCCTTCTTGCTCTCGTCCTTCTTAAGATCAGGACAGTCGATTTGAATGTGTCCTGTCTTATGACAGTTATAGCATTCCACCTTCTAGCTTCCGGCTTTTTGATTTCTCCTTGGATTCTCCTTATAATTCTTCTTATATTTGGAGTAATTCTTTCGGAAATTGCTGAATCTTTGCATTATAAATGTCATCTCTTCCTCTAAATCGAGTGGATTTGGAGGTTTGACATCAGATAAGCTCTTGGCGGGGGACTCGTCGGCAAATGCTATTCCCTTAGGCTCGTTTGATGATGAACTTGGAAGTTCGAATTCATAAGCCTTCAGGTTAGAGAATAGTTCTTGAATCTTTATTTTATTGAGGTCTTTAGATTCCCTCATGGCCACCGCCTTTATGTTCCATTCGGGGTTAAGAGATCTTAATACTTTCAAGGCCATCTCCCTGTTGCCATAAGTTTTTCTGAGGGAGTTTATTTCGTTGATGATCACTGTGAACCTTGTGTACACCTGGTCTAAGGATTCTCCGGTTTTCATCTTGAAGTTGTCAAACTTCTGAGTGGCGATTAACAACTTGTTTTGTTTTATCAGCTCTGTACCTTCACACATCACAGCAAGGGTATCCCAAATCTCCTTAGCATTCTGGCAGTTCTTGATCTTGACCATAGTTGATTTGTCAAGAGTTTGATATAGCACATCTCTCGCCCGGTTGTTAAGGTTAGCTAACTTCCTTTCTTTAATGGTCAGCTCCGTCCTCTTCTTGGGGATTTTATCTGGCTTCCCGGCTGCAATCTCCTCAGGTATGTTGTCCTTCTCAAAGATGGCCATCTTCGATAATACACCACATGTCATCATGGATAGAGGATAAATGTGCCTGCATCTTTTTTTTCCAAAGATCATATTCGTCAACTGAAAACACAGGTAATATAGAGTGCATGTGTTCCATTCTAAATGAGAGATATAGATATATGCAAGATATATGGATCTGGTTTTGGAAATAAATGAACCAACTGTAATATCCACATTTTCTTCTCCCGGTATTTTCATTTTTCGGTGTATTTCTCGTTTCTAGCAACCCTCGTGTAACCGTATTAATTTTTGAGAATAATTGTTTCGAGACTTTTGTCGTCTAGTTCTACGTTTATTGGTTCTTCCATCGTTTATTGATCTAATTCTCGCAATTGTTGTCGGAACCGCCGTTTCGGCGTTGCCGTGGATCCATTCTATGTTATTATGCATTTTGAGGTGTTCCGCTTGATGTTTCGTTCATGTTCCAGTATTTTGGGCCGTTAATATTTTGTGCCTAGCGCGCGCTAATCTTTCTGCATAGCGCACACTAGGGATCCCTTAGTAGCGCACGCTACGTCTGCTTCGTAGCGCGCGCTAGCGAGCTGAGCCCTGGGAGTGGCAGTGAACTTATTTCTGATTCCAGTCCTCTGGACTAGTGGATTAGCGTACGCTACGTTGTCTAGCGCACGCTAATGTCGGAGGACTAGCGCGCACTAGGTGTCCGGTAGCGCATGCTAACGTGACTGTCCAGTACTGGGCAGTTTGTTCTGGACTCATTCAGGTGCCCAGGTAGCGCACGATATAGCTCGATAGTGCGCGCTACCAAGTCATTGTTAGCGCACGCTAACGGTCCAGGACAGTGAGTTCTGGACTGTAATATAACAGTGTAAAGCCCAAAAATTTTGAATCTCAAATTTTCGTCCAATTTCAAAATTTCCCTATACTTTGTAATAATTCATGTTTTTTTAAACCTTAACCTATATACTATATGGTATAATTAAATTAAGAAATTAGTAACCTAAGTCTATGTTTAAATTGAATAGTTGTACACCAAAGAAACTTTCATAAATGATAATCTATCACACGTTTCAAATCAATGTCAATAACCGAAAATTTGCCATTAAACTCCATAAATTCGGCCACTATTCATATTACCATAACCGATCCATTAAATCGAAACCTTAAACACAATTATGACCAATTACTACCTTCCTTTTATGCAGCCGCTCCTTCACCCTAAATAATGTGACTTCTGTTCCTCTCCCATTCCATCTTACGAACAAAACACACACATAGACGGCTGCTACGTTTTTTTTCTTTCTCTATCAAGATCAAGGTTGCTGCTGTTCGTGACCCTTAAAAAGTGTTGCTGAAGTCGTGTAATCGTGAATCCGTGGTGCTTGTTGTTTGGATCGTGATTAGGGTTCGATTCGTGAGGGTTTCGTTCTTGTTCTCTCCTTTATTCGATTCATCATAAGGTATTTCTAATCGATCTTGAATCTCTTTTCTATTCGACACATGATTTCACTTATAATCTGAATATATAAACTTGAAACCTAATTCGTATACATACTAAACAAAAATCTGACCTGTTCTATTCAAATTATAAGTTAAGACGTATATAGAAGATCACATAAAATCATAACGGTATTGGATGTTTCGATATGTAAATATCAAATCAAATCGACTCATGTTTCTGATCTGATTTTCTGTGTTATGTGTGTGTCGTATGTATGATCATCAAAGGCTGGAAACATGTGGGTTAATATATTAATTAAACCAGGTCTTGTGATATATATAGATCTCGTGTGCGTTTGTGTAAGTAAAACATGTTAAAAATGGTCTAAAACAGTTTTCTGCAGGAGACAGTTTTAAAAAGCTGAATATGTGTGCGTTATAGCTAGAGTTCCATAAGGATTTAATTCTGTACTTTTGCATAAAACTTAGTTTAATGTTTTACTTAAGTTTTACAATTGGCTTGAAGGGAGTTGAAGTAGTATTGGTCATGCTTTTGAATTTTACGGGATCATATGTCAAAATCTGAGTTTTAAGAATTTAAATCTAGTCTGGTTTCACGATTTTTCATTTGAAAACTATAATGAGTTATGACTTGAAAATTTACAGGAGTTATATCTCACATGTTTTCTAAGTTCTGGAATTTTTTTGGATTTTTCCAAAGTGTTTTGATATGCCTTTGTAATGAATAACTTCTGGGTGTTTCAGCAGTTTACTTTCTAGACAGTCGTGTAAAAAGTGATTTTTATTGTGTGCTTGTACTAATGAATAAAATCTGAGAAAATTCAAGTAGACTCCTAAGACATATATGCTTCAGTAGTAAATTTGATGAACTTTTACTTTGACATATGGTGTGGTGTTAAAGTTCATAAAATATAGGCTAAAACATAGTAAAACCAGAATTTGTTAGAAAATTAAGATTGTTGTGATTTTAATACCATTTAATATACTTGAACCCTAAAATGCATTTGAACATTAATTATGATACAATTGGTCATATGTTAACCTAATTCCAATAATGAAACTCTAATCACATTAATAAATGGTGTTAAGTAATTAAGAACCCGTTATGACATTATGAGCTAATAAGTATAAACGAACCTAATTTGTGTAGATTCGCTGAAGAAGGAGTAAACTCTAATCTTTATATCTTCTGACGTGTTTTGAATTTTGCGGTTGGAGGTACGGATATTCTTGATACCTCCTTATCCCTACTATTGTATCGGTTGTTCGTTTGTTTTGATATTCGTACAGATATTCTTGAACTTTTGATATGATACATTTGATATGAACCTTTGATATGAACTTTCATATGATATGCCATTTGAACCCTTCAGTTTGATACCTGAGCCAAGTTCGTTTCAGGACCATGAAGCTAACATGGCCGTATCATTGATGCACCAATGGCACGACTCTAGTGTGGTTGAGTGATGTTCCACACCGTCCCATTTTGTTATGATATGTGCACTTTATATTTGTTATGGCCAATACGATTGTTCGGGGGCGTATGGATGCATCCTAGGTTCGATTCGTATTTGATTGGATATGACATGATTATGATATGATATGTTCGATGATTGATGCTTGTGTGCAATACACGTCTTTCACATGTTCGGGAGTTAGCTACTCCATGGTTACTACGATATTTGATTTGATTTATGTTCGGGCTCGTGGTAGATTACTGACCCTTCCTTACTTTTGATATCCATTTGTTTATACTTCATTCCCTTCCCAATGCACCGTACTTTATATGTTCGTTCCTTAACTTTTGGTTTTGTTTATACATGTCTGTTCACTGGGCTTTTTAAGCTCAGCCGCATTTTCCTTTTCCTGCGGCAGGTATCTAAGCTAGGAGCTGGGGTTGCTTTGGGGTTGAGAGTTGAGCTTGCGGAGACTTTACCCTAGTCATCTTAGATTTATTTTGCTATTGTTAGGACATTGTTTAGACTTGGATGATTTGTTATTCATCCCTTTGGAGTATTTCTTTTCGTTGAACTTATGTTTTGGCTTAAGTCATTTCGACTTAACTCCTTTTGATTATTTATGTTTAAGACTTCCGCTTGCGTTTATTTATGTATGTTCTGATATGCCACCATAATGTGATACTTCTACTCTTGTCGGGTTGGGGTTTTACTATTATGGTATCGGAGCTTTAGGTTTGACCTGTAGAGCTTAGGCTATGACCTGTGAGGATTTGGGTAGACATTAGGTTTCCTTCTGCGTATTTTCCTTTCATACTTCATCTTTATTTGACCTTACAAATCATTTTGATGATCATTCAGATGGTGTATACACGTAGAAATCCTAATCGGGATGATATCCCTGACTTCGAGGCCATGATAGCCGCTGCTTTGGCTAATGCTCTCCCGAATCTCTCTGCTGAATTGAGGACCAGAATCGTCGATGACATCAGAAATTGTGCTGGTTTGTCGGGTGGCGGTGCTCCACCTATCGGGATGCATGGTTGGATTGAAAATTTCACTAAGCTTAAGCCTCTTTCTTTCCGATCTGCTGCCACCCCCACAGAGGCAGAAGATTGGATCACTCATATGGAGAAGTTGTTCAAGGTCTTGGGTTGCGGTGATGAATTCAAGACGCGTTTGGCTACCTTCAAGTTGGAAGGTGATGCATTGAATTGGTGGAAGGCGTATGTTCTGGCTAAGGGAGAGAACTTTGCTGACACTTGTGCATGGAATACTTTCCGTGACATCTTCTAGAAGTAGTACTTTCCTTTCTTCGAACAGCAAAGGTATGAGCGTGAGTATGGGGCTATTCATCAGTTGGATCGGGAATCGTCTGGAAAGTATATGCAGAGGTTTCTGACGTTAGCTAGCTTTGTTGGACCGATTGCGGGTGATGCTCATAGGCAGGCTAGGCACTTTAAGTGGGGGCTGAAGAAGTGGATATTAGACCGGATCGTGAATACTGATTACACCAATGTTGCACTAGTAGCGGCCGCGGCCCGCAATATTGAGTTACTTCATGCTGATAGGGGTTCGAACAAGGGGACAGGGATGGTGATCGTATTAACTACAGGGGTCGTTAGGACCAGGGTCATGAGCATAGGGGTCGTCAGGACCAGGGTGTTGAGCACAGGGGTCGCCAGGATCGGGGTTTTGATCAGAGGCGACAAGAGTACAGGGGTTAGGATCAAAGAGTTACTGGTAGGAATGGGAATGACCGCCAGGGTTATAGGGATCAGTCGACTCGAGGTTCTCAACAGGGTCATTCTTCAAGTTCTTCGGGTCAGAGGAGGCCTACTGAGACCTTACCTCATCTACCTCTCTGTGCTACTTGCGGGAAGCCTCACCCGGGCGTTTGTCACACAGCTATTGGAGGATGTTTCACTTGCGGGTCCACTAATCACAAGGTGAGGGATTGTCTCCAGGAGAAACGGATTACATCAGTGAACTCCGCTAAGCCAGCTCCTACTATAGGTCGTGTTTATGCTACGACGCGTGATCAGGCAGCAAACTTATCAGATACTATTACCGGCATTCTTTACATTAGTGATCATACAGTTTTTGCATTATTTGATACCGGTGCCACACACTCCATTATATCTGTTGCATTTGCCAAGAAACTTAATATGACCCCAACACCACTAACAAATCGTATATCCATCTCAACACCAATGAGAAACCATGTACTCATTGAACATGAATATGTGAATTGTCCCTTACGGTTTGATGACCGCATTCGTCTGGCGAATTTGCTCCCTATTGATATGATCGAATTTGATGTGATTTTGGGCATGGATTTTTTGGCTTCGCATAGAGCTACCATTGATTTCCATGACAGAAATGTGATTTTCGGGGACTTGCATCAGCCTGATTTTATTTATCATGGTTCTTAACCTCTTAAATCTGTTAAAATTATTTCTGCCATGAAGGACAGAACCTTGATTCCCATGGTTGCCAAGGTTTTCTGGCTTCGATTAAAGATACATCTTTGAAGAGTCCTAGTATCAAAAGTCTTCCTGTCGTACGAGAGTTTCCCGATGTTTTCCCCGACGAACTTCCTGGTATACCTCCTGCTAAGGAAGTTGAGTTTGACATTGAGTTGATCCCAAGTGCTGAACCTATTTCCAAAGCTCCGTACCGTATGGCGCCCTTAGAGTTGAAGGAGTTGAAGGAACAGTTACAGGAACTCTTGGAGAATGGTTTCATCCGACCCAGTGTCTCTCCTTGGGGTGAACCTGTTTTGTTTGTTAAGAAGAAGGATGGAAGTATGCGACTGTGTAATCGACTATCGTGAGCTTAACCGTATCACTATCCGTAATCGTTATCCTATTCCGCGTATTGATGATTTGTTTGATCAATTGCAAGGGGCTAAGTTCTTTTCGAAAATCGATTTGAGGTCCGGTTATCACCAATTACGTGTGAAGGAGCAAGATGTTCCTAAGACCGCGTTCCGTACCCGATATGGTCACTACGAGTTTTTGGTTATGCCCTTCGGTTTGACAAACGCTCCCGCTGTATTTATGGATCTTATGAATCGCGTATTCCACGAATATCTCGACAAGTTCGTTATTGTTTTCATTGACGACATTCTTGATTATTCCAAGACTGAAGAAGATCATGAGCAACATCTCCGGATTGTTTTGGAGACTCTTCGGCAGCAGAAGTTGTATGCCAAGTTGTCGAAGTGTGAGTTTTGGCTAAAGCAAGTTGCATTCCTTGGTCATATTGTATCCGCAGATGGCATCACCATGGATCCATCTAAGGTTGAGGCTATCACCAAGTGGCCGAGACCTACTACTGTGACTGAGGTTAGGAGTTTTATGGGACTTGCTGGCTACTATCGACGTTTTGTTGAGGGTTTCTCACGGTTGGCGTTACATTTGACGCAACTGATGAGGAAGGGTGAGAAGTTTGTTTGGACGGAGGAACGTGAGAAGAGTTTCGAAGAGTTGAAATAGAGATTGGTGTCGGCTCCTATTTTGACTCTTCCATCTGGTTCTGGGGGCTATCAGATTTATAGTGACGCGTCGAAGAAGGGTTTAGGTTGTGTCCTTATGCAGCACGGTAAGGTGATTGCTTATGCTTCGAGGCAATTAAAACCTTATGAAGAGAATTATCCTACTCATGATCTAGAGTTGGTTGCGGTGGTTTTTGCTTTGAAGATTTGGAGACACTACTTGTATGGCGAATCGTGTGATATCTTTACTGACCACAAGAGTCTTAAGTATATATTCGCCCAGAAGGAACTTAACATGAGACAAAGAAGGTGGTTGGAACTCCTTAAGGATTATGATGCGAATATTCAATACCATCCGGGCAAGGCGAATGTTGTTGCCGATGCGCTTAGCCAGAAGTCTGGTATGATTGCTAGTTTAGAAATTGAGCCAAGGGTTCTTCATGATTTAGAACTTTTGGATGTTGAACTTTGTGTACGAGGTTATGACGGATATTGGGCTAGTATGAAGATAGAATACAATCTTATACTATGGATTAAGGAAGCTCAAAAGGATGATGGTGAGCTTTGGGTTGTGGTTCAGAATGTTCAGGAGGGTAAGCAGTCGGAGTTCAGGGTAGATGACTCTGGTGTGGTATGGTTTGAAAATCGACTTTGTGTTCCTAACGATCCTGAGTTGTGTGAGGCTGTGTTGTCAGAGGCCCATAGTTCCCCATTCACTATCCATCCTGGTTCTACCAAGATGTACAGGGATCTTAAGCAACACTTTTGGTGGAACGACATGAAACAGGATGTAGCCTTGTATGTTGCTAGATGTATGACTTGCCAACAGGTCAAAATCGAACATCAGAGGGCTAGTGGTTTGCTGCAACCGTTAGATATCCCTACTTGGAAGTGGGATGAGATTTCCATGGACTTTGTTACTAGTTTACCTCTTACTCAGAAAAGACATGATGCAATTTGGGTAGTCGTCGATTGTCTAACCAAATCTGCCCGTTTCTTACCTATTTGTATGGATTTTCGTATTAGTAGATTGGCGGAAATTTTTCAACAGGAGATTGTTAGACTTCATGGTACTCCTACATCTATCTTGTCAGACAAAGATCCGCGGTTTACTTCTCATTTTTGGAAAAGCCTACATAAATCTTGGGGTACACGTCTTAAGTTTAGCACGGCTTTTCATCCACAGACAGATGGTCAGTCAGAAAGGACCATTCAGACTTTAGAAGACATGTTGAGGGCATGTGCTTTGGAGTGGACGGGAAGTTGGGATGAATACTTGTGCTTGGTGGAGTTTGCTTATAATAATAGTTGGCATGCTAGCATCAATGCAGCACCGTATGAGCTTTTATATGGGAGGAAATGTAGAGCACCCATTTGTTGGAACGAGGTAGGTGAACGTGTGATCGAGGGGCCGGAACTTACTCAAATCACTAATGAGAAAGTGGCTGGATCCAAAGAGAAGCTGAAAGAGGCTCGCACTCGACAGAAGAGTTATGCTGATAAGCGTCGACGTGACTTGGAATTTCAGGTTGGGGATCGTGTATTTCTGGAAGTATCGCCGTTCAGAGATGTGAAACGTTTTGGGATCAAAGGGAAGCTTAGTCCTCGATTCATTGGACCGTTTGAAATTCTTGAACGTATTGGGGAGGTTTCTTATCGCTTGGCTTTACCTCCTAAGCTATCACATGTTCATAATGTCTTCCATGTATCTCTTCTGAGGGGATACAATTATCATCCGTTGCATTGTGCACGTGTCCACCTCGTATACGGAATCCAGGATATACGTGGGACATGTACCTAATTAGCCTCACGAACTACGTCTCGTGTGCACGGTTCAATGTGGAAATATCAACACATAACCATAGTGTATCCAGCTAAAAATCCTACGCAATAACCAATCGGAACGCAGATATGACCCCAGATATGTCACGATGCAACATGACAACGAAACTCAAAGAATCACATATCCAATAAGTATCAAAAGACTCACCGAAGTGAACAATGAAAAACTGACAATGAAAAGTAGACACGACTAATCAATATCTAAACAATAATCCTGGGATCATCATCCCCGAGAAATGATCAATATGATCAACGACCTCAATACAAACAGTCCTGGGATCAACATCCCTCAACAAACAGCCAATACGAATCTCATTATACGAAACCTCAACATACAATATATATCACAAATCAACATACTAATTATCCTCATGAGTGAACAATACTTAAATTACCTCAAGCCGACGATAATATCCATTCCACGAACAAACTATCAAACCGACAGTTTACGTTTATAGTATCATTGCCATATGAATTATAAATGAAATGAAAGTGAAACCATTCATTAAATATTATAAAACTGAACAAGTATAAACTTGCCTCGATACCGATAACACGAAGCCGTTACCAAATATGAAAATTAAAGAAATCTACAAACTCTTCATCCTTAACCGAATATGAAAATTAAAGAAATTAAATGCAACGCACAAATATATTGCCACTGTACACTTGGTATTTATTGGATACATATTTTATTGATTGACTTTATGTCTAGTTTACAAAAAAAAATTGTAATAAAAGATTAAAAACAGAAATGAAAAAAACTAAAAAACAGTGATTTGAAAAAACAAAAAGAGTCACTACCAATGTTCAGACTTTAGCCGACAGCTAAAAGTCGTTGGATAAAGTCGAAAATCGTCGGCTAAAGGTTGATCGGACGAGGTCGGTCGGCTAAAGTTTAGCCGACGGCAGTAACTGAAGGTCGTCGGCTAAAGATTGAGTTTAGCCAACGCCAAAAGAGTTATCGGCTAAACTGTATTTGTTTTAGCTGACGGGGGAGATATTGTCGGTTAAACTCCAGCAATTTTAGCTGACGATCCAAAGGTTGTCGGCTAAAGTCTAATAGTTTTAGCCGATGTGCTATCTATCGGCTAAGTGCTTTTTATGTATATAAAAAAAAACTTTAGGCGACGGTATGTGCATATGTTGTCGGCTAGAGTCCATTAAAGAATAATCGAAATCCCCAAACTTGTTTAGACTTAACCTGTATATTCCAAATATACAATACATCACCATACATCACAATCAACATACATCAATGTACGAAAATCATAATTTATACACCAATATTACAAAAAAACACACCATATCAAGATATCACGTAGCAACATCAATAAAATCACTATAAACTCCAACGTTAACGAATCCTAGTCTAAATAAACGAATATTTAGCATTAATATGTTTCTAAAGCAAAAGTACTACTACAACCACAACTAAAATCCACATAAATGCTCAAATTCTTAAAGATAGAAAAATGATTACAATCATCTTGCATGTTGTCATCCCTCGATGGCGATTAATACGCCTCGATGGCGATCGGCATAATGACCTGAGAGCCAAATTCATAAATCATGCGGCGATTAATACGCCTCGATGGCGATCGGCATAATGACCTGAGAGCCAACCATAGAAGACGTGCTCTGGGCAAACACCAGATATCAGCACCCACGGTGATCGTCTTTTGGTATCTGGCGATTGTCTTTTAGTATCTGGCGATCATCTATGATGTCCAACCAGAGACGATCGTCTGGTGCCACGTATAAATCCAGCACCCGTCAAAGTCATCGAAGACCAAATCTTGGACTGTGACCCACGTGCAGATCCATAAAAGGCGCCGACAGATAAGACCTTTGACCCAAGCCTGTCACCTACCTCACCTACTGACAGGGCCGCCGAAAGTTACAAAGTGGGACCGCCGTGGCGACTCAGACGCGTGCAGCTCCCATTGATCAGACACTGTCACAGCAAAGAACCGCGGACTTTAAGGGAAAAGCCCCACGTGACGGGACGATCGGCCATCTTATTATAATATAAAAAATCGGCGGTCGCCCGCGATCGCCGGAGAGGTCCCAGCAACCTTGTCTCATATAAATAGGAGGCTCATAACACAGAACAGAACATCGTGAATACAGTGAACGATATACAGAATGAGAAATATATTCTCATACATAGAACATCAATAGCAAGAACTCACAGAGCTTCATATCTGGCTTTTCCGGCAATCTACACGCTCCACAGCTTAGATAACTAGAAGTCTTTACACTCTTTGTAATAGATTCTAACATTAATATTTGTACTCAACAGTATACTTATTAATAACATCTCAGGATTAACAACTCAGGCAAATCTTGTGTTATTTATTTTCTCACGGAAGTGTTCTCGCATTTGTTTGTTACTCGATCATTCCAGCAATACTATCTCCGGATAATATTTTGGGTAACAACAATCCCGATGAAGAAGAGGGGTGTTGTTTGTAAATTGAAGAATGGAGGTGGTAGTGTGTTCCCGACTGAGTCACGGTCTGACTCAATGACATTATATACTGCATCATGGCCCGCTGCTGAGATAGCATCTCTTGTTGAGCCTTTCTTTGCTCCTCCTGGAATTTCTGGAACTGGTCTTGAGACTTCATTTGCTCCTCAGCTCGGAGCTCCCTCATGATCTCAATTGCTCCTCTATATAGGCCTTTTGAGTGTCGCCCCTTTGATTCCGCCGAAACCCTGGAGTATCCTTCAATATATTGTTGCCTTCAGCTCCCATCATCGGCGTCTGGTGATGACTCCCTTTAGGAGGTTATATGGTAGCCCACACCAATTGTCCTAATGTAGGGATCGGCCTGATCGATCTATCGACGTGCTAAATCGAGGCTGATTTCCTCCAAATCCGGATGCTCCTCCCTCGCCATATCTGTCAACATCCTCTCAAACTCTTCCATCACTCTCTCCTAATTAAGTAGAAACAAAATAAGTAACGGAATATTATTAAAGTTCAGAGGTAAATATTGACAACAATATTAAAATGGTTAGGATACATTTATAACTTACATGTATATCCGGATAGTTAGAGTATTCCTTTCGAGTCACGTAGATAAAGGCATTCGACACATTTTCATCATAAGTGGACTCGTGCGAAACTCTCGCTAATGACCGCGAATCTAAGCTGTGGTGCTCCATCAAACCCTTACAGTTAGCAATGTTGGTTGAACTGCTCGCCTACACATAGAAACATGTAATTTTCATTTAACAATGAACAGAATTACCACAAGTAAGTTTCATATACGTTAAACAACAATAGCATTACAACAAAATTTATTGGTCGATTACATACAATATAGTCTGGGTCGCTAAAATGTGCGCATAGTCACCTCCACTCGTACTCCCTACACTTGAACTCCTCGGGAGTAGCCTCGCGGGAATTATCCCAAGCCGATCAAAACATGTGTAGCTCATTCTTCCAGGACTTGTACCTATAACAAACGTTTATAAATAATAATCAATCACACGAAATTTCTCGAGTAATTACTCAACTACATATTGTGAAAATTACTTACTTGGTTGTTTGCACCTCATCACACCAAGTATGTAGTAGGAAAGAAGGAACATCAAACAACACCTACAATTAACATATAGAAAATATATTACTATATTTATTCCAAATTTAAATACAAATAGCAGCCTTCAGAATTGAGATGTAAACATACCGACATAGCATTCTTCAATGCATCCTTCACGCACTGTGGCACATCCTTCCACTCAGCCCACAGTACCGAAACCATATCACGTATGACAAACCCAACATTACGACAATGTGCCGTACAAGCATCAGAAGCCAAAATGGGTCGTCGATACATTTCATCTACTACTATCTTGTGACAGCCATTTTTGTTAACGTATGCGTCAAGTGCTAGGCCCTTCGATAGGCCACAGGTCTTCTTCTTATTTTTCGGTTATGCTTCAGTACGATCCTCTTGTTGGAAATAAAACGCAGCAGAAGCGAAGTTGGGAAAAAGTTTGATTAAAGCGTTTTACGCATCCACGCGCACAAAACCTATTTAGGCATGCTAATTAATTAAGTACTAAGATTAATAAGTAATTTAAATATTATTTATTATTTATTAAATAAATATGTTGGTAAATACAATATCCTAATCTAGATCAAAGATCATCAGATATTAACTTTTGAAGCGTAGTGGTTGATTGCTCCTTGACCTTCTTGTATTTCTACCTTTAGATCTTCTAGAGTATGATCCACCTTAATCCGGACGTTGTGTGGGAAACGAGCTACCGAATCTTGCTTGGACATCTATGGGATCGGCCGAATATGTCTTTTATGAGTAACTCGATTTTTTTTAGTTTACGTAAATACTCGTAGAAAATTGGCGTGTTATAAAAATTGTAGAATCAAAGACACAAGTCAAGATCTACAATTAAACACAAGAAGAAAAATTGATCTCACAAGCCTAAAAAATTGTCACGGCTGAACACCCCATGTAAGTCCTATTTATAGGATTTGGACTACTCTAGGGATCTTAAGGAGGATTAGGTTAAGATTCCTAGTGCAACCCAACTTTCTATATTAATATCTTTCCTAATATGGTTGAGTTCACTAAAGAATTAATATTGCACTTCCAACCCAAATCTCAGTTTACGAAATCGGGCTCCTTATTTAAATATATTATTTCCCGTGTTTAAGATAATGAATTTTCATAAATTAATTTAAGCTACTGACAGCTTTAATTAATTAATATCTTATCCAAGAGTAGTACCACTCGAACCTTATTATTATATCAGAATTAAATCCACCTTCAGGGTTTAATATAATAATAATAATTATCGAGCTCCTTAAGGGGACATCATCAACCTGCACGAGTCGGGACACGATTTCTAGTAATAATAATTATCATAAAAATAATATTATTGCCCAAGACACGAAGCTTATTGAGTCAATTATTTTGACTCTCACCCATGGTAAATCAAAGCAATAAATATTATAAATACATAATTAAATATTATATACTTTGAATTAAGAAATAATAATTATCCGAGATTTACGTTCTTCTTACAGTCAGTACAGAAGGCACTATCTCACCTCAATCTATTTTAATGTATGCAAGTACGCTAAAGCATGCTAATAGTCAAGACCAACTAATCTCAAGCATAAGCGACAACCTTTCACATAATTTGTCTAATAATTATATATGTTGTGAACTATTATATTATTTTATAAGGCATCGATAATGTGATCCTCCGTGGGACACCAACACACCACATTATACACAATATAAAATAATTAGACATTTTATTTTCATAACCATAACGTGAATAAATATGCAAAACAGGTGATTAAATATAATTAATATTCTCGTAGGTAGTTAGAGGGAAATATGGTAATACAAGCATAAGGAATGCTTTGCAGTATACAACCCTAATAATCTCCCACTCATACTCAAAGCATGCTTTTAAGTATACTACTCTATTACATAGTCTCTCATTTCTCCCAATTATGCTCAAAGCAATGCTGCCATACACCGTAATCCCATTCCTTCCACATGCCTTTCAAAAACTTTTGAAGGTAGGCCTTTCGTGAAAGGATCAGCAAGATTATATTCCGATACAACCTTAGCTACAACTACGTCTCCTTTTATGAAGTGTCGTATGATGTGGTACTTGCGGTTGATATGTTTACTTGCCTTGTGGGCTCGTGGTTCCCTCGAATTTACGACTGCACTGGTATTATCATAATAAAGTGTAATACCCTCTGGCAAATCGGGAATCACATCTAAGTCCTGCAGGAAGTACTTGAGCCATACCGTCTCCTTGGCTGCCTCCGAGGCTGCCACGTACTCGGGTTCCATGGTAGAGTCCGAGATGCATTTTGCTTCACACTCCTCCAACTAATGGCTCCACCTCCCAGGCTAAACACATAACCTGAAGTAGACTTAGATTTTTCTTTGTCTGATAAACAATCTTAGCCAGTATAACCCACTGGACACAAGTTTTCTGATTCATATACTAACATATACTCCCTAGTCCTTCTCAGGTACTTGAGTATGTGCTTGACAGCAATCCAGTGTCCTGGTCCTAGTTTCGATTGATATTTAGCAGACATGCCTACAGCATGACGGATATCTGGTCTAGTGCAAAGTATAGCATACATGAAGCTTCCCACAGCTGACGCATAAGGGATTAGCTTCATGTCATCTATCTACTTTTGTGTATTGGGACACATATCCTTGTTAGGAATACTTGTTAGATTTTGATGATGTCATCTATGTCTTGTGATTTATTCAAATGTATTTTCTGAATACTTGGCATTGTAAAGAAGAACCAAATGAGTATCTTCTGTAGGCCTTAAAATTTAGGCTAAGTCCTAATCAAGTGTTGATCAGTAAGAAAATCGACTAAGTATAGAACTACCAATATATCAGAGAAGTTCACAGGCAAGTTCATTATCAAATGAGTTTTTCGTCAACACAAACATCAGAGAGGTTTGACGAAAACCCATCTACAGTTAAGTTCTGAAGTAGGCGATACATCAGACAAGTATTGGTCAAACAAGAATGTCAGAGAGGTTTGACCAAAACCCAACTGCAGACGAGTTATCAAATGAGGTCTGGTCAAAATAAGTATCAGATGAAGTTTGACCATCAGATCAGAGAACGTCCATCAGGTCAGAGAACTTCAGTCAGGTCAGAGAACTTCAGTCAGATTAGAGGAATTTATCTCAGAGAACTTCTACACAGAGAAGTTTTTCATCAGAGAGGGTTGACCGCACATCTGGCAGGTTTGACCAAGAGATATCAGATGAGTTCTCAGACAAGATATCAGCCAAATTTAAGGAACTCAGTCCACGTCAGCAAGCATTGAAGTCAACAATAACGGAAATGTACATGCAGACGCAAAGAGACAAATCGGAAAGAGTCCCGAAAAATTAGGAATAAAATATTCCTTGATATCCCCATTCTGAAGACTTATGAATATACAAATCAAGAAAAGTGGCGCGACCAAAAGAATTCTTTCCAACGGTCGGAATTAAAAAGGGAATCAAGCTATGCAACGGAATGATAAGATAAACAAAGAAGTCCACTCTCCAACGGACCAAATTGTTACAGTGATGCAACGGCCATGAAGAGAAGCTCAAGATTCGTACTATAAATATCTTAAGATCATAATGAGTAAAGTACGATGCGAACAATACTTACAAGCAATCTAAGCAATCAAAGCAATTAAAGCTATCAAGAGATCTATAGCATCGTGAAAAGCAAAGTTTCAAACATTATAAGAGGCTCTTGAAGTTGGAGAAGACAACACTCGTATCTTTAAAGATGAGTATATGGTACTTCTATGAACGAGGTTTCAGAAGTTTTACGACTGATAAGGCATCCACGAGCTCTTGATTGTAAGGTGATAGACAGAGCGAGAGTTGTTGAGGCATCCACGGGTTTTCGATCAGGGGGTTCTAGGCAGTCAAGGGAGTTGCAATGGCCACGGGTTTCCACTGGTTGGAATCTTTTGTAACTAGTTTGAATCATTGTAACGTTTATCACTGTTTGAAAGTTATAGTGAATTTATCTCCAACTGGTTTGGAGAAAAGTGGACTAGTATAGGATTACCCACCTTTGAAACCACTATAAGTGCTTGTGTGTTTTACTGCATTCATCATACTTAACTGCTGCATTCATATTTACTGTTCCATTTATCAGTCAACTGTCTTCCGCATTGTCTAGTTTTTACAGTTGACATAAGTCACCTGCCGTTGATATAAGTCATCTGCAGAAATTCTGGTTTTACTATGTTTTAGCCTACATTTTATGAACTTTAACACCACACCAGATGTCAAAGTAAAAGTTCATCAAATTTACCACTGAAGCATATATGTCTTAGGAGTCTACTTGAATTTTCTTAGATTTTATTCATTAGTACAAGCACACAATAAAAATCACTCTTTACACGACTGTCCAGAAAGTAAACTGCTGAAACACCCAGAAGTTATTCATTACAAAGGCATATCAAAACACAGGGGCGGATCCATGTTAATCATGGTGGTGCATGTGCACCACCAAAATTTTGTAAAAAAAGACCCCCTTTACCTATGTCTGGTTGGAGGTGGAGATAGAGAGTAGAAAGTCTTTGATGAGGAGCTGGTGCGAGGGGAGCCAGGTGCTGTACCAGATGAGGTAGATGTTGATTGGGGAGGAGAGGACGGGGCCCATGTGGTAGCGGAGGTTGACTAGGTTTGATGAGCCCCCAAATTTCTTGGAGGCGGAGAGGGATCTGGGTGGGAGCTGGAGCTGGAGGTTGAATAATTGGTCGAGTTCTTCCTTTGCAATTGCAGCAGCAGTAACCTTGTTGTTGGAGTTGAAAAATTGTACAGGAAACAAAGAGGCCGTACATAATAATAATAATAATAATAATAATAATAATAATAATAATAATAATAATAATAATGCATCAACAATTATGTGAATATCCACTCAACTCGTATTTTTAACAAATTTGTGTAGTTGTGTATGACTGTGGCGTGTGCGGTGTGCATTATCATTTTTGTATTTTTATCTAATCGTTATTTATTATTTGACAGTATTTGAATTGGTTTAAGAACTGAATTATTTAATATCCAGTCCTGGATTACTAGAGGTCAGGTGTGAAATCTTAAATGTGTCCCTACAAAAAATGCTTGAATTTATTTTCATGTAATTTTCAAAATATTAGTACTAGATACTTAAAAAAATAAGGCATAGATTATAAATATATGAGTATATAACAATCATAATCACGGTTCAAACAGAAAATTCAATATTGAATTGAATAATTCTAATCAAATGAGCTAACATTTTTAAGTTTGTTAATATTTTGTATTAAATAGGGTTTTGAACTTGGGTCTTTTAATAAAGATAACATTTAAGTTCATTTTCCAATCCAATCACAATATAATTTTAATCTGATAATTTTTATACTATTTGTTTTTGGAAAAAAAGTTATTCATAGGTCCTAAAAATTGGAAACCCTCTGTGGGGTACAAGTCGCACCTTCTCAATACTTTACCCATCATGTTCGTCGGGGGCACCAGTAGAAATTTTGTGCTGGATCCGCCTATGTCAAAACACTTTGGAAAAATCCACAAAAATTCCAGAACTTAGAAAACATGTGAAATATAACTCCTGTAAATTTGCAAGTCATAACTCCTTATAGTTTTCAAATGAAAAATCGTGAAATCAGACTGGATTTAAATTCTTAAAACTCAGATTTTGACCTATGATCCCGTAAAATTCAAAAGCATGACCAATACAACTTAAGTAAGACATTAAACTATGTTTTTATGCAAAATTACAGAATTAAATCCTTATGTAACTCGAGCTATAACGCACACATATTCAGCTTTTCAAAACTGTCTCCTGCATAAAACTGTTTTAGACCATTTTTAACATGTTTTACTTACACAAACGCACACGAGACCTCTCTATATCACAAGACCTGGTTTAATTAATATATTAACCCACATATTTCCAGCCTTTGATGATCATACACACGACACACACATAACACAGAAAATCAGATCAGAAACATGAGTCGATTTGATTTGATATTTACATATCGAAACATCCAATACCGTTATGATTTTATGTGATCTTCTATATACGTCTTAACTTATAATTCGAATAAAACAGATCAGATTTTTGTTTAGTATGTATACGAATTAGGTTTCAAGTTTATATATTCATATTATACGTGAAATCATGTGTCAAATAGAAAAGAGATTCAAGATCGATTAGAAAACCATATGATGAATCGAATAAAGGAGAGAACAAGAACGAAACCCTCACGAATCGAACCCTAATCACGATCCAAACAACAAGCACCAAGGATTCACGATTACACGACTTCAGCAACACTTTTTAAGGGTCACGAATAGCAGCAACCTTGATCTTGATAGAGAAAGAAAAAAAACATAGCAACCGTCTATGTGTGTGTTTTGTTCGTAAAATGGAATGGGAGAGGAACAGAAGTCACGTTATTTAGGGTGAAGGAGCGGCTGCATAAAAGGAAGGTAGTAATTGGTCAAAATTGTGTTTAAGGTTTCGGTTTAATGGATCGGTTATGGTAATATGAATAGTGGCCGAATTTATGGAGTTTAATGGCAAATTTTCGGTTATTGACATTGATTTGAAACGTGTGATAGATTATCATTTATGAAAGTTTCTTTGGTGTACAATTATTCAATTCAAACATAGACTTAGGTTACTAATTTCATAATTTAATTATACCATATAGTATATAGGTTAAGGTTTAAAAAAATGAATTATTACAAAGTATAGGGAAATTTGGAAATTAGAAGAAATTTTGAGATTCGAAAATTAAGATTGTTGTGATTTTAATAACATTTAATATACTTGAACCCTAAAATGCATTTGAACATTAATTATGATACAATTGGTCATATGTTAACCTAATTCCAATAACGAAACTATAATCACATTAATAAATGGTGTTAAGTAATTAAGAACCCGTTATGACATTATGAGCTAATAAGCATAAACGAACCTAATTTGTGTAGATTCACTGAAGAAGGAGTAAAATCTAATCTTTATATCTTCTGACGTGTTTTGCATTTTGCGGTTGGAGGTACGGATATTCTTGATACCCCCTTCTCTCTACCATTGTATCAGTTGTTCGTTTGTTTTGATATTCGTACAGATATTCTTGAACTTTTGATTTGATACATTTGATATGAACCTTTGATATGAACTTTCATATGATATGCCATTTGAACCCTTCAGTTTGATACCCGAGCCAAGTTCGTTTCCTAGCCATGAAGGTAACATGGACGTGTCATTGATGCACCAATGGCACGACTCTAGTGTGGTTGGGTGATGTTCCACACTGTCCCATTTTGTTATGATATGTGCACTTTATATTTGTTATGGCCAATACAATTGTTCGGGGGCGTATGGATGCATCCTAGGTTCGATTCGTATTTGATTGGATATGACATGATTATGATATCATATGTTCGGTGATTGATGCTTGTGTGCAATACACGTCTTTCACATGTTCGGGAGTTTGCTACTCCATGGTTACTACGATATTTGATTTGATTTATGTTCGGGCTCGTGGTAGATTACTGACCCTTCCTTACTTTTGATATCCATTTGTTTATACTTCATTCCCTTCCCAATGCACCGTACTTTATATGTTCGTTCCTTATCTTTTGGTTTTGTTTATACATGTCTGTTCACTGGGCTTTTTAAGCTCAGCCGCATTTTCCTTTTCCTGCGGCAGGTATCTAAGCTAGGAGCTGGGGTTGCTTTGGGGTTGAGAGTTGAGCTTGCGAAGACTTTACCCTAGTCATCTTAGATTTATTTTGCTATTGTTAGGACATTGTTTAGACTTGGATGATTTGTTATTCATCCCTTTGGAGTATTTCTTTTCGTTGAACTTATGTTTTGGCTTAAGTCATTTCGACTTAACTCCTTTTGATTATTTATGTTTAAGATTTCCGCTTGCGTTTATTTATGTATGTTCTGATATGCCACCATAATGTGATACTTCTACCCTTGTCGGGTTGGGGAGTTACAAACTGGGTAGCACACGCTAACCCTTAGCCGTTAGCGCGCGCTAAGCCGTGTGGCTATAAATACCCAGGAGTTGACTTTGGACGGATCTATTTCTCATTTCACCTCCTTCCCCCGCGGCTTTGGCGATTTGGGTGATTTCTTGGCGATTTTTTCCTCCAATCATCTCAACCATCATCTTCTTTGAGTTCTTGGTGTCTAATATCAACATCAACACGAATCTATCATCCTAATCCAAGGTAAATCTTCTAAGAACCCCACTTTTGGGTAAATTGGTGGTTTTCGGAATTTTCTTCGATTCGTTCTGTATTATTGATTAATTCATGATGAATATAATTAATCTTGTTAGTATTCTTGGTTTCCCTACAGATTCATAGTATATTTCGTGGTTTTTGCGTAATCGAGAGGGTTTGGTTGTGGTCCGCCCTCGTTGTTGTTCTTGTACGAATATACATGAACCGTAGGCGGGTTTTGGGGTGCTTTCCGTTTTTCGTATTCATCTAGGAATGGTTGTGATTGTATTCTTCGAATCGTTAGGTTCGGTTTCGACAATTCCTCGCGGTTGTATTTGACTCTTCCTTCCCGTTCGTGTCACCGTCTATTAATCGAGACAAGTACCCTTATGAACTTACAATCTTAACATGGTAGTATTGCATGAGAATTGTGTGTGTGTGTGTATGCTCACTATGGGTTAGATCCGACGGGGTCTTGGTAGGGGTCCACGGAGGGGTGGATCCGCGAGCTTGCTTTTAACCACTATGGGTTAGATCCAACAGGTCTCGGTAGGGGTCCACGGAGGGGTGGATCTACAGTTAATTGTGGTGTATTTCACAAATGTGTTTTGATATTGGCGTTTCCGGAAATGTGTGTTTCAACCGAAGTTTTCATTATTGCATGCTTTGACTATATGTGTAAGATGTAAGTTGTTCATTTGGTTACTTGTACTAGCGTAATTGCTAACCCCTCTGGGGACCCGTTTTGGGGAAATTCGTTTTATGAATTTCAGGTCAGGTTCATCGAGACGAACGAGCACTGGACCAGTATGCGGATGATGGCCGTGCGTGATGATTGTGCACGAGTGGTGTCTTATTGTCTTCTATCTTTTTACCGTTTGTGGGTTTATAAACTAATAGAAGTACTCGAGTACTTAGGAGTTCTTGTTCGCCCGAATTGTATCATTGTCTATTGTGTTTGTGTCGGATGATTGTGCTGTGTTTAACCGGTTGAACCGGGTGGGTTATTTTTGTTTTGCGTCTTTATAACGAGGTGTTATTTTTTTGTTTCTGCGAGTCGATGAGTATGATGGTTGTTTAGCCTGGTGGGTCCCATATAGGGATTCACGGCGCTGTAATATACCTCGAATATCTTGGGGGTGTTACAGAAAATGGTATCAGAGCGCTAGGTTTATGGATACCTAGGCTTGTTGGTTATTGGGTCTTGTTGTGTGTCGTTTTGCACATCATCATCACCCTGCCATGATTCCGATGCTACCGGTGCCCCTATGTTTTTCCTTACTCCATTCTTTGTTTCCTTGCATCACACCTTCGATTCTTGATTGTGGTTGTTTTTCCTCTCGTACTTACCATCGTATGGCCTTTGCTACTTCTTTAACATCAGTATTGATGCTGGAAGAGGCCGTGGTCATGGTCGTGGTCGTGGCTGTGGATGCGGCCGGGGACGTGGGGCAGCCGGTGGGGCGGCCACATCGCATTCTTCGGGAGCCGGCAGCACCGGTGACCGTCATAGCCATGCTTCTTCTCAAGATGGCGCTGACCTTGGAATTACGGCTGTCATGCAGCAAATGGTGAACCAGATGGCGGGTGTAGCTCAGGTGGTTCAGAACCCGAATTCGGCCCATGCTAATCGGGTCGGAGCAGACCGTTGGCTTCAAGATGTCATCAAGATGCATCCTCCTCAGTTTTCGGGAGCATCAGACCCGATCGGCTGGGAAAGGTGGATCAAGGAGATATCTAAAGTCTTTGTTGCCACCAACTGTCCCGAGGACCGTAAGGTCCCTATTGCCCAGTATTTTCTCATTGGGGACGCTACTGACTGGTGGGAGGCCGTTGAGCCTAAGGACCACGTTGCTTCGTGGGCGGAATTCAAGGACCTAATGGCGACCGAATATTGCCCGTGCCCAGTTAGACAGGCTCGAGTTCATGCCTTTTATGATGCTCAGCTTCGGGATATTCCTGTTTCTCAAGCTATTGCCGATTTCAACAAGGAGTTGGGCTATATGAAGACCCAAGTTGTCGAGGAGAACGACAAAATTTTTCACTTCTCCAAGCGGATGAAATTGTCGATTCGCGACTACATGTCTGGGCTCGTCTGCACTACCTTAAAGGATTATCAGAGTAGGGCCCTTCCTTATGATATGTTTGTGACGGCTAGTGAGGCGGCCCACGAGAGCAAGAAACAGAAGTCCGCCGGGAATTTTTCGGGCCACAAAGGTGGGGGTCAGCAGAAATTCCAGTCTGCTAACTTTTCCGCTCGTTCTACTGGGGTTCCCCGCTGGGCTGCCAGTGCCCCTTCTCGGGAGGTGAAGTGTTTTAACTGTGGCCAACCGGGCCACATCAGTTGTAACTATCCGAGCCCTTTGATGACGTGTAATCGGTGTGGCCAGCCAGGCCACAAGGCTGCTTTCTGTACCGAGAGAGAGAATTCTTGGTGCCTAGGCTTCCTTTCTAGCGCCCAGGGAACCAAGCATGAATCAAGGATCGTTTGCTTCTCAGTCCCCACCGAGTGCCAGTCGAGGGAGAGGTCGGGGTTAGACCGCCAGAGGGGGAGCTTCTAGTGTCGGCTCCGCCCATCCATGAGTTTACGAGATGAGAAGGGCTGATGATCCGGCCGCTACCGTTGCCACAGATACCGTTCACAATCATTCTCATCGTGTCAGTGTGCTTTTCAATTCCGGTGCTACGCATTCATTTGTCTCTTTGGAATGTGTGCGCTGTCTGGGTTTTGATTGTTTGTCGCCTGCGAGCCTTTCATCGTTAAACTTCCTAGCGGTGATAGGATCGTTGGTGATCGGGAGATCCGAGATTGTGCTGTGAATATTTGCGAGAGGGCTTGGCTCTCAGATCTTATTGTCGTGGGTATTGAGGGTGAGGAATTAATTCTTGGGGATGATTGGCTCGAGCGGCATGGTGCGATCATGAACTACCACACGAGAATCATCACTATGTTAGCCGAGGATGGCACCGAGCACTCTTTCGTAGGGCGAAAGAGGGGAAACCAGAAGTTTGTTATTAACGCCTTGAAGGCGATGAGACTCCTGCGAAAGGGGTGTACCTGTTATTGGTGCTCTGCCTTGACGGCGGAGGATGGTGGAGTCTAGCTTTCGTCGATTCTAGTCTTTAGTGAGTTTCCTGACGTATTTCCCGACGAGTTACAGGGATTGCCACCGGATCGTGAGGTCGAGTTTGCTATAGAGTTAGAGCCGAGCGCGGCTCCGATTTCGAAGGCGCCGTATCGCATGGCACCTTCAGAGATGGCCGAGTTCAAGAAGAAGTTGAGTGAGCTTCTTGAGTCGGGGTATGTTCGACCGAGTGCTTCGCCTTGGGGCGCACCGGTCCTGTTTGTGCAGAAGAAGGATGGTTCACTGCGTTTGTGTATCGACTATTGTGAACTAAACAAGGTGACCATCAAGAACAAGTATCCTTTGCCGAGGATTGATGACTTGTTCGATCAGTTGCAGGGAGTTGTGGTATTCTCGAAGATTAATTTGAGATTGGGGTACTATCAGCTCCGTGTGAGGGAGTCCGATGTGCCGAAAATAGCTTTTCGGACGAGATACGGACATTATGAGTTTGTAGTTATGCCTTTCGGGTTAATTAATGTGCCGGTGGTGTTCATGCAGTTGATGAACAAAGTCTTCATCGAGTATTTGGATAAGTGTGTCGTCGTTTTCATTGACGATATTCTTATTTATTCGAGGAACGAGGAAGAGCATGCCCATCATTTGCGAGTAGTGTTAGACATTTTGAGGACCGAGCAACTCTATGCGAAGTTCTCGAAATGTGAGTTCTGGCTGAAGGAAGTGATGTTTCTGGGTCATGTGATTTCAGCCGAGGGAGTTCGTGTGGATCCGCAGAAGATTGAAGCAGTGTTGGATTGGGCACCGCCCAAGAATGTGAAGGAGATCCGTAGTTAGTTGGGTTTGGCCGGTTACTACTGTAGGTTCGTCGAGGGTTTCTCGAAACTGGCTCGGCCACTTACACAGTTGCTCTAGAAGTCCTAGAAGTTCATCTCGAATGACGAGAGGCAGTCGAGTTTTTAGGAGCTGAAGAGGCGTTTGACTTCAGCCCCGATTTTAGCATTGCCGTGTGGCAATGAGGGTTTTGCTGTTTATAGTGATGCTTCGGGTCAGGGTCTTGGGTGCGTATTGATGAAGCACGGCAAGACCATTGCATATGCGTCGAGATAGTTGAGGTCGTACGAGCTCAACTACCCTACGCACAATTTGGAGTTAGCGGCAGTTGTTTTTGCGCTCAAGATTTGGCGTCACTACCTTTTTGGCTCTGCGTGTCAGATTTTTACCGATCATAAAAGTCTGAAGTGCATATTTACTCAGCGAGAGCTGAATATGAGGCAAAGGAGGTGGTTAGAGCTGATTAAGGATTATGACCTCGAAATCATTTATCATCCGGGCAAGGCGAACGTCGTGTCCGACGCCTTGAGTCGGAAACTGGTTGCATTGCAAACGCTTGAGATCCTTACGCCTCAATCTGAGCTTCAGCGGGTTTTGATCGAGTTGGATGTTGAGGTTTTGTTGCGTGGAGCTGTCGGGCAACTTTGTGCTTTAAAGATTTCGTCGTCTTTGATCGATGAAATTAAGCTGAAGCAGTTGGAGGATCCGATGATTACTCAAATCCGAGAGAACGTTCTTAAGGGAAAGTCTCCTGGGTTTGTGATTCACGAGGATGGTGTTTTGAGATTCCAGAGTCGGCTTTGTGTACCGAACGACTCAGAGTTGAGACAGAGTATTTTGCACGAGGCCCATGCTACACCTTACTACGTTCATCCTGGTTCCAGTAATATGTACAAGGACCTGAGAAGGAATTTCTGGTGGAATAATATGAAGGAGGAGGTCGCACAGTTTGTAGCGAGATGTTTAACTTGTCAGCAGGTCAAAATCGAGCATCAACGACCGGCCGGGTTATTGCAGTCACTTCCCATTCCGGAATGGAAATGGGAAGATATTTCGATGGATTTCATTATGAGTTTGCCGAGATCGAGGTTGGGCATGAATATGGTTTGGGTGATTGTTGATCGTCTGACCAAGTCGGCACACTTTCTGGGCATCAAGGACACTTGGGGCCAGAGAAGTTGGCACGTATGTTTATCGCGCAGATTGTGAGGCTTCACGGTACTCCGAAGTCTATTGTTTCGGATCGGGATGGTCGTTTCGTATCGCGCTTTTGGCAGGCAGTGCACAAGACATTGGGTACTCATTTGCGTGTGAACACTTCTTTTCATCCCTAGTCGGATGGGCAGTTGTAGCGCACTATCGAGACGCTTTAGGATATGTTGCGTGCTTATGCTCTCGACTAGAGCAGTGCCTGGGAGGAGCATTTGCCATTGATCGAGTTCACGTACAACAATAGTTGGCACGCGTCGATTCGGATGGAACCGTATGAGGCGCTCGATCACCGATTTGTTGAAATGAGGCATCCGATTTGGTTGGTACCGAGCCGGATATCGTTATGGAGACGAATCAGAAGGTGGAATTGATTCATGAGAGGATGTTGACCGCGCATAGTCGACAGAAGTTGGATGCTGATGTTCGTCGTAGACCTTTGGAATTCGAGGTGGAAGACCACATTTTACTAAAGGTGTCGCCGACGAAGGGGGTTTTCCGCTTCGGGAATAAGGGAAAGTTGAGCCCGAGGTTTATTGGGCCCTTTGATATTCTCGAGAGGGTAGGCGAATTGGCATACCGTTTGGCGTTACCTCCAACCTTGAGTCACGTTCATAGCATTTTCCATGTTTCCCAGCTGAGGAAATATGTTCCGGATCCGAGTCATGTCATCGATTATGGTGAGATTGATGTCGCCGAGGATATTACTTTTGAGGAGCGTCCTTTGAAGATTTTGGAGCATCGTGAGAAACGACAGAGGCATAAGACCATCCCTTTGGTCAAGGTGCAGTGGTCGAGACGTGGTGTCGAGGAGGCAACTTGGGAAACTGAGGATATCGTGCATGCTAGGTACCCCGACTTGTTTGTTTCTTAAGTTTCGGGACGAAACTTATTTTTAGAGGGGTAGAATGTAATATTCGCATTTTCTTTTCCCGATATTTTCATTTTTCGGTGTATTTCTCGTTTTTAGCGACTCTCGTGTAACTGTATTAATTTTTGAGAATAATTGTTTTGAGACTTTTGTCGCCCAGTTCTACGTTTATTGGTTCTTCCGTTGTTTATTGATTTGATTCTCGTAATTGCTGTCGGAACTGCCGTTTCGGGGTTGCCGTGGATCCATTCTATGTTATTATGCGTTTTGAGGTGTTCCGTTTGATGTTTCGTCCATGTTCCGGTATTTTGGGCCGTTAATATTTCATGCCTAGCGCGTGCTAATCTTTCTGCATAGCGCATGCTAGGGATCCCTTAGTAGCGCACGCTACGTCTGCTTCGTAGCGCGCGCTAGCGAGCTGAGCCCTGGGAGTGGCAGTGAACTTATTTCTGATTCCAGTCCTCTGGACTAGCGGATTAGCGTACGCTACGTTGTCTAGCGCACGCTAATGTCGGAGGACTAGCGCGCGCTAGGTGTCCGGTAGCGCGCGCTAACGCGACTGTCCAGTACTGTGGAGTTTGTTCTGGACTCGTTCAGGTGCCCAGGTAGTGCACGCTATAGCTCGATAGCGCGCGCTACCGAATCGTTGTTAGCGCACGCTAATAGTAGTAGCGCACGTTAACGGTCCAGGACAGTGAGTTCTGGACTGTAATATAACTGGGTAGCGCACGCTAACCCTTAGCCGTTAGCGCGCGCTAAGCCGTGTGGCTATAAATACCCAGGAGTTGACTTTGGACGGATCTATTTCTCATTTCACCTCCTTCCCCCGCGGCTTTGGCGATTTGGACGATTTCTTGGGGATTTCTTCCTCCAATCATCTCAACCATCATCTTCTTTGAGTTCTTGGTGTATAATATCAACATCAACACGAATCTATCATCCTAATCCAAGGTAAATCTTCTAAGAACCCTACTTTTGGGTAAATTAGGGGTTTTCGGATTTTCTTCGATTCGTTCCGTATTGTTGATTAATTCATGATGAATATAATTAATCTTGTTAGTATTCTTGGTTTCCCTGCGGATTCATGGTATATTTCGTGGTTTTTGCGTAATCGAGAGGGTTTGGTTGTGGTACGCCCTTGTTGTTGTTCTTGTACGAATATACATGAATCGTAGGTGGGTTTTTGGGTGCTTTCCATTTTCCATATTCATCTAGGAATGGTTGTGATTGTATTCTTCGAATGATTAGGTTCGGTTTCGACGATTCCTTGCGATTGTGTTTGACTCTTCCTTCCCGTTCGTGTCACCGTCTATTAATCGAGGCAAGTACCCTCATGAACTTACAATCTTAACATACATGAGAATTGTGTGTGTGTGTGTATGCTCACTATGGGTTAGATCCGACGGGGTCTTGGTAGGGGTCCACGGAGGGATGGATCTGCGAGCTTGCTTTTAACCACTATGGGTTAGATCCGACGGGGTCTCGGTAGGGGTCCACGGAGGGGTGGATCCACGGTTAATTGTGGTCTATTTCACAAACGTGTTTTGATATTGGAGTTTCCGAAAATGTGTGTTTCAACCGAAGTTTTCATTATTGCATGCTTTGACTATATATGTAAGATGTAAGTTGTTCATTTGGTTACTTGTACTAGCGTAATTGCTAACCCCTCTGGGGACCCGTTTTGGGGAAATTCGTTTTATAAATTTCAGGTCAGGTTCATCGAGACGAACGGGCGCTGGACCAGTATGCGGATGATGGCCGTGTGTGATGATTGTGCACGAGTGGTGTCTTATTGTCTTCTATCTTTTTACCTTTTGTGGGTTTGTAAACTAATAGAAATACTCGAGTACTTAGGAGTTCTTGTTCGTCCGAATTGTATCGTTGTCTATTGTGTTTGTGTCGGATGATTGTGATGTGTTTGACCGGTTGAACTGGGTGGATTATTTTTGTTTTGCGTCTTTATGATGAGGTGTTATTTTGTTGTTTCCGCGAGTCGATGAGTATGATGGTTTTTTAGCCTGGTGGGTCCCATATAGGGATTCACGGCGCTGTAATATACCTCGAATATCTTGGGGGTGTTACACCAACCTCTCTGATACCACTTGTAGGTCACAAGTCATCCAAGAATAAGTCTAAAGAGGGGGTGAATAGACTTATTGAAACTCTTTTCCACAAAGGATGAGTTTCTCAGCTGATAGGTATGCGGAAGTCAGCTTATGACAAAAGCAAATAGCTAATGGAACAGTTAAGTATGAATGCAGCATTTAAGTATGATGCTAAAACAGTAAAGTACGCAGGCAATTTATAGTGGTCTCAGAGGTGGGGTAATTCTCTACTAATCCACTTTCTCCAAACCAGTTGGAGATGAATCCACTATAATTTTCAACTAGTGATAAACATTACAGTGATTCTACAACTTTAGCTACAACAACTTCCAGCCAGTGGAAATCCTGTCGTTGCAACTCCTTTCTAACTGCCTAGCACCACTTGATCTTCAAATCCTTGGATGCCTATCAGTCGCGAAACTTCAACCAGTGAAGTACCCCTTACTCAGGTTTTAAGGCAAGAGTGTTTTGTCTTCTCCAACTAAGAGCTTTCTTCGTATATGAATGAGAATACTGCTCTTCACGATGTTATAGATTTCTGATTGCTTAGATTGCTTTGATCACTTGAAAGTATAGTTCGCACAGTTGTTGTTGTACTGCTTAACTTGAAATCTTCAGATATATATAGGTGTTGATCCTTTGAGCTTTTCTTCATTGCTGTTGCAAATCTGTAACAAATCCGTCCATTGGAGAAATAGACTTCTTTGTTTTTCTTTCTGAACGTTGCAAGGCTGGATTCCCATATTTTAATCCATTTCCGACCGTTGTGAAGACTTCCATGTGATGGCGCCGAATCTTTTGATTTAAATATTCTTAAAGTCTTCAGAGGTGGGTCTGGATAATTTATTTAAATAACATCCTTCCGGGAATCTCTCCAATATGTCCCTTATCGCCCGCATGTGACTTTCCGTAATTATTAACTATTCAACGCATGTTGATGTGGACTGGTTTACTTGGCTGATCCCTTAATTGATCTCTCTGTGGTCAAACTGTCTGATATGCAGTCAACCTTCTCTGATGTTGACTTCTCTGATGTGCCGACTTGTCTGAAGTCTTCTGACCTGATTGTACTTGACTGGCCTGATGGTCAAACTTCAGATGACTTGACTTTTCTTTTTGATTGCAGTCTGGTCCAATCTTCACTGATTAAATTGTTGTCCAGTACTTCTCTGATAAGGGTTGCCTGACATAGCTCGTCTGTGGTCAACCTTATGCGAACAGTTGAGTTGACCAAGACTCGGCTGATAGATACTTATCTGTGATTTGTACTTAGCCGATTTTTAAAGCCTAACTTATATGGCCTATAGAAGATAGTCATTTGGTTCTTCTTTACATTTTTTCAAGTATCTAACTTAACACAATTTGGCCTATGGAAGATACTCATTTGGTTCTTCCTTAGATTTTGTCAAGTAATAAACATACATTTGAATAAACAAATACAATGATGACATCATCAAAATCTAACAAGTATTTCAAACATGTTCTTGAGAGTTTATGTAAGAGTGTTGAACCACATGTTGTGTGGGGAGTTTATTGCTTCTTTCTCATTTATTTAAAGAGAGTTAGTATCAATTCTTTCCATTCTTCAACTAATCATGGTTACTAGTACATGTAATATGTTGAATAAAGCCTTCATGGGCTAAGTTCTCCTATTTGGAATTATAAACAAGGTTTGTCATGTTATTTAAGTTTGTATAAAAATCTATTATGGACTACTTATTATTGTGTGTGATTTTCTTTGTTTTATAATCTTTATTTATTATCACTACCAAAAAAAGGACTTTATCCGACGACACTTAAAAAAATGGCCGACGACTTTTAGGAGTCGTCGGCTAAACTTTAGAGTTTAGCCGATGAACTTTGTTTTGGTCGGCTAAAAGGGTTTAGCCGACGACTATTGTCCAGGTCGTCGGCTAAACTCTAACCTAGTTGTCGGCTAAAGATCGACAGTTTAGCCGACCACCGATTCGTCGGCCAAACCCTAAAAATATATGTATATATATACACATATATTTTTTATAAAACTAATATATATATATATATATATGTATATATATATATAAACTAGAAAGCAAAATATATAAAAAAAAGCCATCAGCCGACAACAACATTAAAGTTGTCGACTACAGAGGAATGGCCGACGACATGTTACAGTCGTCGGCTAAAGTCTATATTAAAAACAACAAATAGAAATATAAACTAGAAAGCAAAATATAAAAAAAAAAACCTTCAGCCGACTACAAGATTAAAGCCGTCGGCTAAAGAGGAACGGCCGACGACATGTTAAAGTCGTCGGCTAAAGTTTATATTAAAAACAACGAACAGAACAGAAACATCTTTTCACAAGTTGAAGCGTCCGCTCGCTGTGTACCCTTGTCCAGCCCGTCGTCCGCCGCCCGTCCTTGTCTAGCCCATCGTCCGTCGTCCGCCACCCGTTTCCGCCATGGACTTGTGCTCGCCGTCGGCCTCAACTCCAGAAGAAACCCTAATTCTATTTGTTCTTAAGGTTAGCATCTTCTTCTTCCCATTTTTTCACTCTTTTTTGGGTGTAAGAATATATTTGGTAATAGCTACACAAGGTGTTAGGGGTTGAATTCATAAGGTTATTACAAGGTTAAATCAAGGTTATCAAGGGTTATCAAGAGTTGTGTTGAAGGATTGGAAGCTAGGGTTTTTCTTGTTGAAGCTTTAAATTCATGGTTCTAGTTAAATTTCATCACAAAGATTGGAAGTAAACTCCTATATTTACCTTTGATTTCTGTAAATATTAGTATTTCATGTATTTAATATGTTCTATATGCTTATTATACTTGATTATGCTTGGAAAATTGAACTAAAACACTAGAAACCGTCGAAAGGACTTATATTGCAAAATAAAAACTGGACAGGGGCTGTAAACGTAATTACTGGGAAAAATCGCTGGACTGTGAAATTTAGGTAAAAACATAGGCTTATAGATTGATGTCTTGTGGTCGTTTGTCCGGGTGGCTCATGCCATAACTCATCCCGATGAATAAACTAGAGCCAAAACGGTAAAACATGTCAAAAACTGACTAACATATTTCATTGGACAAAACGGGACAGTTCTGGTCGTTTCTGGAACTCGTTGTAGTTTTATGAAATGAAGCTAAGACATAAACTTAAACATAGGAAAAAGACTCGCATCCTAAAGTGTTCTAGAACTCAAGATATGGCCTTTTCCGCGGGACTGCAGTGTGCTGTCCAACTTTCTGCACTTAATAATCACAAGTTTACACTAGAAATTTAACTCATGTTATGATGTAATTAAGGATATAAGGTCACTAGAAATTATTATATATACATTCAAATACAATTTCAAAAACATAAAAACCGATTCATGACCTTTTACGCGTTAGGAATAACATAGACATAAAGTTAGAATAACTATATTTACAAAAACCGAAACATGACGAAAAGTATAGTTTCGACATATAAGTTTATATTAGAAATCTTAAATATGTTATGAAATGGTTAAAACAACTAGACTTGTTTTCACAATGACTTATATAAATTAGACTCGTAATTATTTTTAAAGTGTCAAGACTAAATATAAACACTTGTTTTACTTTACAAACGATAAGTACCAAGCATAATTAATGTAATAACTATATAAAGCATGCTAGTTTAAATACAAATGATATTCTAGAACCTAAGACGCGTAATAAAGTTTATAGGTTATTGTTAGAGCTATCGGGTTGATTTTTTATCTAGTTTTTCATCTTTTGCCCTCACAGTTTTTCATCTACTTTTTTCATTTTTTGCTCACATGAAAAAATGAATGTTGCCTCAAAAGTTATCATGTATATTTAATTATGTTATTTGTGTTGTTCATTTTAACACAGGCACACATGAGTAAAGTAACAAAGATGTTGGGATTTGGTAAGAAAAAGAAGACGCCAGATTCGGGAGTTAGTTCTGCAGCTTATAGCCACGCGGGATGTAAGGAACCCGCGCCCCTTTATATAGGTAAGTCTACGAGTCGTGCACATAAGATACTGGAGGCTAGTGGGATTCATACACCGACAGAACCTTCTCGATTATCTAAATGCTTAGATTTTCCGGACCAAGAGACGCTGTCCACACCTACCGCTACCCCGACGACCACTCCGGCACCTCGTATGCCTTCTATACATCGGCCTGACTCTACTCCTTCCACTACAGGACATGTAGATAGTTCGTCAGATGTACCACAAGGTCCGCCCCCGACTCTTTTCATGCCACCCATGGTACCGGCCATTCCTGAGGTCGACGATACGGGTCGGCCACTCACAACCAGTTTGATAAGCCCTACAGAGGCTTACATATTTGTTCCATGGTCCGAGGAGAAAATATGACGCAGTGCTAGACGGTCGAAGGGCAAGCTTGTCGAGGATCTTCGATCTGAAGCAGATGACTTGGCACGACTTTCGACATCTGAGAAGAATAATAATAAGAAGAAGACTCGAGGATCATCTAAGTGTTATGTACTTGACAGACATGTTTCGGATAATAGTCGTCACACCATACCGGTTAATAAGTATGGAGCCCCCGTATTGTCTTCTGACGGCGCAGTTGCATATCGTCGATATATAGGAGTTCTCATTCGAGATAGAGTTCCAATGTTGTGGGCCCAGTGGAAGGACGTGCCGATGTGTGTGAAGGAAAGCCTAAACAACGCTATGTCGGTAAGTATTGATATTAGTGGTTTCCTATCCGTCGCTCATTGGTTTATTGTTATTATTTTGATGAAGTCAGATTATATTGCCATGTTTCCTATCTGTATTGTCTTGGATTTGATGTTGTTTAGAAGTTGTAATGTGTCCTTAGATGCACACTTCTTAATCATTTTCTGGTGTTGTGGCGATGCGCTTGTCTGATTTTTTTGAGTAGTATATCTTGCCGTGGCGACTGAAAAAAATTAAAATAAAAACAAAAATTTGAACAAGGCAACTGAAAAAAAAATTGCCTAGCAACTGAGAAAATCAAAACAAGACACATTCACCCTTGGAAATGGCTATCTATATGATTACATTTTTTTCTACTCTAGGGCCAGCAAGCACCATCTGGTAAAAAATGGGGGCCAATGGATTATTTTTAGTTATATATAAAGGAAAAATGTTGATGAGTAATGCAGCTTTTCAAACAAATGTAGAGGCAAAAAATTGTATAAGACCGTCCGTCATGTGAATTCTATTCCGCAAGACATGTCGGGATGACTGCATCCCTGTTTGTGCCTTCACAAACTCCGCCACCATCATCAGAGCATGCCGGTCCCTTAAATGATGGTAGTGATTCTATTTATCGTGATTTTCCGACTCTTTAGCTAGTTATTTTTGTATTTTAATTAGTAATTAGTATGTGGAAAACTATGTTAGATAGGATTTGATCTACGTTTGTTGAAGACTATGGTAATGTTTATCGTAATTTGAAAACTATGGTAATGTTTGTCTATACTTATTTGAGTATATATGTACTTGTGATTTGGAGTTGTATATTGTTATTGTTTGTGTATATTGTTGTTTGGTTGATGTTAGAAACAGGTTTTTAAAAATAGGTTTTGGGAAAAATAAAATCTGAAAATTTTTTTTAAAAAAGACTTTAGCCGACCACTTACGAGTCTGCTGTCGGCTAAAGTATTTTAGCCGACCACTCTTATTTAATCGGAAAAAGCTGGTTTAGCCGACCACTCTTATACCGTCGGCTAATGTAATACCCTCGCCTTTAATATTGTATTTCATGATTTAAGCTAAGTATTTTCGCACCATATCTGTGATGTGTAGCATGTACCGACGAATTATGTTAAGTTGGATTCATGGTCATTCATACTATATTAGTTGTTGGGTGATATTGTGAAAATTCCATTTATGCTCGTTATAGTACTTAACGTACGTTAACATGTATTCTTAACGTACGCTATGGAGGCCGCCATACGTACGTAACACCAATACGTTAACGTACGTAATGCGGAAGATCCTCCAGCAGTCCGCCTTTCGGCGGGTGGGGCCGAGCAGGGGTAGGTGGTCGGGAGTCGATCGCGACAGCCAAGTCAACGGCCATTACGTACGTAATAGCTGCCTGGTTACGTACGTAACGAACTGCGTGTTTTTAGACAGGGAGATTTGATGAAATTGGTTACGTACGTAATGATCATGAGATTACGTACGTAAAGGCTATAACGTACGTAATGTCAAGTTCAGATTATAAATGTATGACTTGCCATTCACTTCCTACTCGACCTCTTTTAATCTCCCAACTTAGGAACGATCCCTTCCCTTCCAACTTCATTTCTAAGCCTTCCTAACTTGTGTTGGAGCTTCAACACTTGATTGGTGACTTGGAGAGCTAGAGATTGAAGTGTATTCCTTGGAGTGTTGGTGTTGTTCTTCATTTTAAGGTTGGTCTTTCTTTAACTCATATCAATTCCATGCTTATGATGATGTTAGTAGATAAATACTTCACATAATGTTAGTTTAAACTAGTGTAAACATGATGAGTTAATTGAATCATACTCAAACCAAGTGAAGATTAATTTTGAAGGTATTAGTGTTACTTCTTGATGTAAATAACTTCATAATGTGATTGTGTTGATAATGATATACATAAAACCTGAGGTATAGCATGATAATCGGAAGTTGATTTTAGTCTCAACACTAGGAACATGTTAGGGATGATATCCTTAATGATTAAAAATGAGAAATGTTAAATTTGTCTTGAACATTCTATTGATTCTTGAAGGTAGTATGGAACCATGATTTTTGGCCTCTAAAACCTTTGTAATAAAATTGTTGGAAAGATGATATTAACCCTTTGTAGATGATCTTTGTTAGACGAATGAAGTTACTTCAGAAATCTCAAGTATCCAATGATATAACTAGGCTTTTAATAAATTCTTCAAAGTAAAACAATGAATGTTGATAGAAGGAAGTTGTAATCTTCATATGTTCGAATCTATCGATTTTGTTAAAGGGCGTTAATCGCTACATTGATAGGTTGATAATGTTCTTAAGAGAATTGTGTTGAATATGATGATACAAATGCGGTAGATGAATAGCCGAATTCCATTTCATTAATCCGTGCATGTCAAGAGGCGTAAATTAAGATGATGTTCTTAATTCACTAAAAACTTGAACTTATGTTTCATATAATAATCAAGTTTTGAATGAAATCGTTGGTAAAATAATGAAGAAGGTAATTAAACACAACTTATATCGTAATTGGAAGTGTCGATGATTTGAAAAGATATTTTCACGATATTGCATTGATGATAAACTGGACATCAAGAATTTGACATCAAGATTAGAATATGTAATGAACATGATAAACATACGATGATTTGTAATAAGAACATTAAAATGGTCAATAGGATAATCTATTTATTCAAAGTAAATTTACGAATAATGTTTATGCGATAATACCATTATCATACGAATGTGTTGTTGAATGAATTATATTTCATTCAAGGTTGCTTGTTCACGTGAGTATTGTTAGACGAGGATACCGTTCGTTTGACCATTCAAAGAAGGATTATTCGTCTACGGAATTGAGGCAAGTCATCTTGCTTGGTTATAGTGATGGTTGAATTCTTGTGATTATTATGCGTTTCGTGTGTATGAAATGTTCTGATAATCTATGATTCGTGATATAGTGATACCCTTGATCGTATTGTCATGGTGTTGGCAATGATACCCCCGAAATTACCGTCCTTATTACCGTTAGTCCTTTTGAGCTTCGTTGACACTTCGGTGAGTTGTTCGATTCCTTGGTAAAAGTGTAATTCGTTGAGTTTTGTTGTCATGTTGTATCGTGACATCTCTGGAGTCATATCTGCGCGCCGATTGGTTATGTGTAGGATTTTTAGCCGGGCACTTGATGATCATGCGTGGATGTTTTCCGCATTTAGATCGTGCACACGAGACGTAGTTCGTGAGGCTAATTAGGTACATCGTGCCACGTATATTCTGGATTCCGTATACTGGGTGGACATGTGCATGGACACATTTCCGGATCGGGCGTACTGTGACGTCCGTCTTGAGCCATAGTGTATGGTCGTTCGTATATCTGATTATGTTCGACAGTTGGGACTGATTGTTTATACGCCTTCGGGGTATATTCAGTAGTCGGTGGATTTCTTTGAAATCAGTATATATATATGAATTGTATAATGTCATGAGAATTATTATCATGTATAGCTGACTCTGTGGTTTGGGGCGAAATACTTGTATTTCAGGGCGAGGAAAGGGCAAGGCACAGGAGGAGCACAATGGCGACGGAGGATTCTGATGTATGCTATTTCGGGGGCCCGAGTCTTTTGGTTGTTCGGTTATGTTTTAAGTGTGACTATCGTTTTATTTTTGGTGGCGGATGAATGTACTAAAACTTGTTAGGTACTGCCCATCGTCATATGGTCTGTACCGAGTTTGGATCCTGTGTATGTTTGCTTGTATTTAAAAACATGAATAACTCATACTCCACACCGGGGTTTTGATAAATATTGTGGTACGGTGCCACGTTGTCAGATTTTAAGCGTATATTGTGATATTGCCTGGTGGGTCCCAGGAGGGATCTACGGCACTGTAATAGCCACTGTTTTTGGGCTGTTACAGAAGATGGTATCGGAGAGCGTGTATTTTTATTTTGAGTCATTGTAGGATCGAAATAGCATCAAGAAAACTTCGTGCCGCGTGTAACCTGTGCAAACGCCTGACCCGTCGAATACGGTATGTTCTCATGAACCATAATTTAAATTACTGGCATGATATTGACGATGTATTGGTCTCCTTACTTATCTTGGCATCTTGCTACCATGAGGCAAAATTCATCTGTTTGAAGAGAACCTAAATTAATTATGTGATTGGAATTGTTTCGACTTAATGTTGATATGATATTGAGTGCGTAACACTTGTAGTGCCAGTGATTCTTTACAACTGCTTTGTTGGATAGGAAATTCCCTGTTGTTATTAACTTAGCATGAATTATGATTGATAAATCAAACTGTACTTGTGACTTGATTCTTTCAGTATGGAAAGGAACCTTAGAGGTCGTGGCAGAGGGGGACGAGGCCGCGGAAGAGGCCGAATTCCGATACCACGAGCTAACAGACGCGCGAATGTGGAGCGAGTTCCGCAGTGCTGATTCGCCTTCTCGGGACCAATCACACCACACCGGAGAGAATGCACGTGTCGATCCTTACACCGTGATGCAGGGCATGATGGCCCAGATGACCCAAATGGGTCGGCTGATGGAAACTATGCAAAGGAATACTACTGGTCAACAGCAGGGACAACAGCCTCCGCCTCTGGTGCCTGGCGGGATCGTGAGCCGGATTATTAGCGACATATCACGTCAGTGACCTCCGAATTTTGAAGGCTCATCTGAGCCTGCCGACATTGTACACTGGATAGAGCATTTCGAGAAACTGTTCGAGATGGTGGAGTGCCCAGAGGAAAATCGAATTCTTTGTGGCGACTACTACCTTAGTAAGAGTGCCCATACTTGGTGGCTTTCTGTGAGGCTGCCAAGGCGCGAGTACTTGGGAGGAATTTAAGACTCTTATGCTAGATCGTTACTATCCCGCACCCCTCCGTGAAGCCAAAGTCCGAATTACTAAACCCCACCCATCGGAAGACGAGGATGTGTTAGCGATTCTTGAAAAATTCCAAGCACTTCTCCCTTTTGCTACGTCGGTTGTTCGTTCGGAAGCCGATAAAATCAAATATTTCCTCAAGAGGCTTAAACCCGAATGAGGATGCAATTACTCAATCACCTTTATGCGACCTTACCGGAGTTTATTGAGAAGGCTTTGGAGTATGAACTTACTGCGAAGGAGATTTCTAAGAAGCGACCTCGCTTTTCCAACAAGAGATCCAGAACTGCACTCCAAGGAGACAAAGAACCGGGTATTCAAGAAACCCCACTGCACTAAATCCTTCCGAGCGGCCACCTATGGCACCGAAACCGGCAGAACGCACTCTCGGGCAATCACTCACCCGTCGTGTGTTATAACCGTGGGGACCAGGGCATATCAGCTCCAAGTGTCCAAACCGGCCGTTGCTGTCACACTTGCGGGAAGAACGGTCATCGCGCCGCTATTGCCGGGTGGACTCGGCGTGCCCAAAGATCTCTTGCTCCAGTACAGTCTTCTGTTCAGGAACGTGCTCCTCCATCCGCTTCTTACCAGACTACCGGGGCGAACAAAGGGATGGGCCGTGGAAATCAAGTTGGTACACCTGCTTCCGGGGTTGCAAAACCCAGAGTTTACGAGATGAAGAAAGCCGATGATCCCGAAGCCAGCATGATTGCAGGTACTCTCGAGATCCACTCTCAGCCCGTTTGTGTTCTTTTTGATACTGGTGCTTCACACTCCTTTCTGTCTAGTTCTTGTTTGAGTCGTTTGCATTTGAATCGTGTTATCAATTGTGAACCTTATGTAATTGGTTTACCCGATGGTAGAAGAATTATTGGGAGTCGTGAAGTACAGAACTGTCCGATTAGCATGAACAACCGTGAGTGGTTGTCTGACTTGATTGTGGTGGATTTACCTAAAGATGATGTAATCTTGGGTATTGACTGGATGGATCGTCACGATGCCGTCCTTAGCGTCCGTAAGCGAATGGTGACCGTCACATCGGATGATGGCGTCGAGTGTATTTTTTGGGGTGATAATCCCAATCATTCTGGGAGAGTCATCAGCGCTATGAAGGCTATGAGATTACTGAACCAGGGATGCATTGGTTATTGGTGTTACATGACTAAGACAGCTGACCGGCCAGTCAAATTGATTGATATTCCAGTAGTTCGAGATTATCCGGATGTATTTCCAGACGAGCTTCCAGGAATACCCCCACAGCGAGAGGTGGAATTCACCATTGAGTTGGAGCCGATGGCGTCCGCTTTGAAAGCACCGTACCGTATGGCCCCGACTGAGATGCAGGAATTGAAAAGACAACTCGAAGAATTAACTGAGAAAGGATATGTTCGGCCCAGTGCATCCCCTTGGGGGGCGCCGGTGTTATTCGTACGGAAGAAGGACGGATCGCTGCATTTGTGTATCGATTACCGGGAGCTGAACAAAGTAACACATACACGCGACATACCCAATACATATACTCGTTCCGATAACATTTCCGCCCCTGTCTGTCGTCTCAATAAACCGAACACATACACGCGACATACCCAATACATATACTCGTTCCGATAACATTTCCATACGATACATCTGATGCACGATATCCTCAATTACAACTGTCGACCAAGTACGACAATCATATAAATACTCATACGGTATATCCGACATCGAAAAACAAACCAAGCATGTAATATCCTAGAATTAAAAATAACCTCGATAGATATACTGACACGACTGTCACAGTTCCTAAAATTATTTGTCCATACTGTATCGGTCCCACTCTGTACAGTACAACTCAGATAAAATAATGCGAAAAATTCATAGTGAAATTCTAGGATATTACAACGTCAAAGGGTAATAATAAACATAAAAGTAGTAAAGAAGGGGAGGAAGGCGAAAAGAGGAATACCTTCCCAAAATACATCATCATGGCATCAAAACGAGGGCCCTCCGCGGCATCTCGTAATGCCTGCTTATCCCTAGCTGGGATCATGGAGCTGAAATATGGAAGAAACTTCTCCCACTCCTTACAACGGAGAAAAGTCTCCATAGCCGGACCAGGGGGACCTGCAGTCTTCGGCCGCTTGGAAATAGGGGAGCTAAGGGAATGGGCCCTCTGGGTGACCTGAAGCTGCCGAGACGAGCTTGCAGGGCTCCGCCCAGTGGTTAAGGTAGGAGCCAGGTCGGAGGGGAGAGTCACCCCAGCTTTGGAGCGGGAGGAGAGCTTCTGCTTAGTTTTTGATGAGCCCTCCGCCCTCTCTTTAGGGGGATTCGTCGATTTGGGGACCTTCTCATTCGTCAGTTCAGCCGGCTTGGAGGCATCAGACTGGCAGGTCCGCATGAATCGATCTACGAAAAACAATACAAATGGTCAGTAAGATAGCCAAAAAACAAAATAACAAAGATTATACTATGGAAAGAGCCGCGAAAACCTACCAATATGAGGGATAGCTGGGTAAGGATTCGAGCTCAGCCCAAAATGGAATAGAATATCATGAAATTGCGTCAGCTGGAAAGCATTGTAAGGAATGGCATTCCATTCCCGAACTTTCTCGACCCACCCAGCTCGAATAGAACTGTGCCTGGGAATAGGATCCTGGCTCGGAGTGGCCTGCGTCTATTTCGTGGGGAAACCCCAGGAGTCAGTCGTAGGGAGCCGAAGGAAAAAGAAACGCGACCTCCAGTCCTTCACATTGGAAGGGAGGTTGGTAAAGAAATGGGCATTGTTTCGGGAAGTTAAGTAAAAGGAGCCTTTAAAGATCTTTAGCCCGAAACAAAAATAGAAAAAAAATCCAAGTCGGGTTCCTTGTGTCTATAATGACACAACAGGAGAAAGCTGACCATATAACGAAAAGAATTGGGAGAAAACTGGTTGAGGGGAAGATTGTATTTAACAGAGAGAGAGACAAGGAAGGGATGAAGAGGGAAGCGAAGACCACTGCTCACCTGATCCACGAACTAGGTAATATGACCTGGGGGAGGATAATCAGGGGTGTTACGAGCCTAGGGCGTGACAAATTCCCACCTCGGAGGAAGTCTAAGAAATTTTATAAAACTAGCCAACGCGGCTGGACTAGTCCTAGATAGAGGATGAGGAGGGAGAACTCGAGTAGCTCCTGCGACTGTTTGATATGTATTAGCTAAAAGGCCGGTCACAGTTACTTCATCCATAGGAGGAGGGGAGGAGGGATCTACGATGATCAGAGGAATGCCGGAGGGAAGGCTAGAAGGGATGTCACCCAACTCGGACCAATCTACATCACCTAGGGGTTCATCTCTAAGACAGAGGGAAGAGCCAGTAGCTCGCTCCGACCTACCCCCTGAGTCCCCATCAGAAGAGGATAAACCTTCTAAAAAAGAGTCCACGGCCGATTGTCCAGAAAGATTCTGAGAATCCGAGGCAGACGACATAATAAAAGGAAGAAAATGGAGGAAGGAGAAAGGAAAATATAGGTAACAAACAAAAAGAAAAAGTAACGAGGTGTTTAGATAGACATACCCATGAGATTGGGTGGATGAGCGCCGGAGAAAGATAGTGGAAGCACCACCGTAGGCAGGAAACCAAGGTCGCAGGTGTCGCCGGAAAACCCTCACACTAGTGTTTGGCAAAAAACGAGCGGAAGTGGATGAGGGGGTAGAGGATCTCTATTTATACGGAGAAAGGGCGAAAACCAAGAAGATAACGAGCGATCTGGAGCGTCTGATGCCTCCTGTAAAAGAACGGCTTGGATCTGGTACTACCTCATCCGACCTATAGCAGGTTGACACCTGGACCTGGCCATAGATACGACGGTTGGGAAGCGAGGAAAGCAAAAGACATTGATATAAAGGCGCATGAAGCTCGAGGAACCTCGTTACCTGGGGACGGTAACCCCAAGGACTACTGTGTCGAGGTCGTCAGATTGTAAACAAATCCTACTCTACTCAGTCTTACAGCTCGACTAGAGTAGTGTAACACCCCCAACCCGCTCGAGGATATTACATGCCATAGAACGCTTCCTCAAAGATCTACCAGGCTGGTAAATTCATCGAAAAACTCAAAAATGCCTTTAAGGCTAAAATGACTCAGTAGACCGATTTGGTCTTTCAATAAATACATACAACTCAAACAAAATACATGCCCATGCAGGGGTCGAATACAACACACTCCCGTACAACGGGGAAAGAATACCACAGCGGAACTAAAATACAACTGAACCAATACAACAATGTACGGGTCCTCATGTGATTAGTATCGATCATCTTTCATCATCCTTCGTGCCGACCCTGTGTTATGCTCCCAAAACCTGAATGCAAAAAACAGACATCCACCCCCCGAATACTCGGGGGTTAGCAAAATTCCACTGTTTTGCTAGTGCAAGAACAAAGTGCAAAAATAGAAGCCATACAATTCACATTTCCACGAATAACAATAACCAGGAATCCTCAAAGATCCAAACGTAACGAAAAGTACTTCCCGAGGCAAGAGTTGGGTGAAATGTTCCAAAACCGAAAGATCACAAATCAATGGAAACGATTTATAAAACAGTTTAAAAATGCGATCGAGAGTTTTAATAGAAAACAACTTAGGATTATCGAATCCTTCACTTTCTAAAAATCAACAGGGTCACAACCCAAAGGTTTTGTTTTCGCAAATAGAAAACCGACAACAATTCACAGGGTTAAAACCCACGTCACGTGTCCTCGACGGACATAAAAATCAATATCAACTCGTGAAGTTTTACTCGTGAATCCAGGGCTCTCCCATTGGACTCTCGCCGTGGCCCCGTCGAACCAACCCACGGTGAGTAAAATACATTCACTAAATATACACCAACCTGTGAAGTTTTTACTCGTGAATCCAGGGCTCTACCATTGGACTCCCGCCGTGGCCCCGTCGAACCAACCCACAGTGAGTAAAATACATTCACCACTTGTGAATCCAGGGCTCTCCCATTGGACTCCCGTCGTGGCCCCATCGAACCAACCCGCGGTGAGCGAAGCAATCATGCACAAATAACATATCACACCAAGGATATTCAAACAATTCACCCAGAGGGATCAACACTTAGCAAAACACCACGTCAACCATAACGCGATGGAACGAAGCAATATACGTACACACGCATTATCAAGCGCAACATCAACACCAACATATCCAAAGGATTCACGTAGTCACTTACAACCCACACAATTTACAAAACATACGCGTTTTGAAAGTGAGTCTTTAACGAGGCTAGCCGAATCTTTTGAAAACTCATTTCAAACAAACAAACAAACATACTAAGACGATCAGCAATCATCATATCCACAAAACAAGAAATGTATGGACAAGGTACTTGCCTCGAATAAGAACAACGCGGAGAATCGACCGAAGTAGGTTGGCACGAACTGACTACGAACCCACCGACTCCACCGAACGACAACCCACGATAATAAACTACGAACGAAAACAATAACAACGAAAATGAATTCCAAAGTACGATCCAAAGCCGCTGAATTCAAAGAACAATTGACGAAAGTTCAAGGGTTTCCCCCAAAACGGCCAAGAACACAATTCGTCCCGTCAAAACACGAAAACGGAATTCCAAACCGAAATATGGATATACAATCCATAGGATATGTTTAACAAAATCATTTAACAACAATCGATCCATCAAAAACGGATGGAAAACGAATTCAAGAACAAATCCCCAAAAAAGTCGATTCGAAGGAAATCAAGAATTATACCTTGATTCGATGAAGAACAATGGATTAAATGATGTTAAACACACGAATAATACTAAGATTAATCATACCCATCATGGATTAATCAACAATACGGAACGAATCGGACAAAAACTCAAAACCCCCAAAATTCAAGAAAATAGGGTTCTAAGAAGAGATTACCTTGATTCGCTGGATCAAAGGATGATATAGGATGATCAATCAATGATATGAACTCAAGAACTTCGTGGATTTGTTGTTTAACAACATGGCTTCACCTCCTCCGAAACCCCACCCGCGGACAGAAAAGAAAGGAAATGAAAAACGAGTGAAAATGTGACTGCTCTGTCACATTTATACTGGGTCGGACTAGCGTGCGGTACCCTTCCGGCAGTAGCGTGCGCTATGGGCCAGTATCGCCTAGAAATCTCGGTCGGGGCCCACACGACCCGGCACTGATGACCCGACTGCTGACCGGGACCTGCCTGCATGCCCCCGATAGCATGCGCTGCGCGGATGCTAGCGCGCGCTAGCCGATCTGTCCAGAACCCTCTGGACCAAATTGCTCGGCCAGATAACGTACGCTAGTCGGCCGGCAGCGTGCGCTACACATGCCGATTAGCGCGCGCCATGACTGACAGTAGCATGCGCTACCTGCCGATCCTCTCCGAGTCCAGTACTCCACTAACCACTCTGCCTAGCCCGATAGCGTACGCTAGCCGGTCGGCAGCGTGCTCTACACCTGCCGAGCTAGCGTGCGTAGCCTTCCGGCAGTAGCGTGCGCTACGACGGTTCCTGTCGCGCCTGCCCGGCCAGTGCCTAGCACTTCCGACAGTGCCTGCCGCACCTGTCCGGCCAGTGCTCAGTCGTCATGATCCGACGACTCGATTTCCGAAAACACACGGAACGAACACGACGAAATGCTCACGGACAACTACATCGACCCGAAATGAAATACCATGCAACAATTAATCGTACGCGACGAAGAAAAAGGGTCAAGATTATGAATGTGGATACCCACAACTTTGGGTAAATTACAAAATAGCCCAAAACGCCCGAAAATCACGATACGTGATCGAATAACCAAACCAAGTTCACAACACGTATAACAAAGTTAAACACACTTACAGGAGACTCGAAACAGCAGTTTCGAACGAGATTCGCAAGAATCGAACTCAAGTGCGGAAAAGTCGCCAAAAAGCACGGAACTAAACAAAACGGCACCGAAACGAACTCGGATGCCAAAAAGTGCAGAATTAATCATTCTCAAAATGATGAAACGGTCCCAATCGAGTCGTCAAAACGGACTCTCGTAAAAAAAAGAAAATCACCGAAATCCAAAATTGCGGGTATTACATTCTACCCTCCTTAAAAGAAGTTTCGTCCCGAAACTTAAAACAAGTAGGGAGAATCAATGTACCACTAGGAATATTTCAATGAGATACACAAGAATGCATAACTAACGCCCAACGGCGAAACGTTACAAACAACGCAAAGGAATATACGGTGTGAAAACACGCTCCACGACGACCAACACAACGTCACCGTTCGGGATATAATAAAACCAACATGTGACAAGCGTCATCAAACAGATAATACAACCAAGTCGATTATCTGAACAATCACAAAACACAAAGCACTCATTACAAGGAAACACGCACAATGAAGAAAACAGAAATAAACACAGAAACGATCCACAAGGACAACCACAAACATTTCGGACTATGTCGAAATCCTCAAAAACTACACTAGGCATTTATGTGTCCCTTCGGAGCAGAGACGCAACCTCAATCCCCAAATCTCTCAGCTACCGTCTCGCAATGCACGGCTCGGTGACCCATCTGGCCACACTCGAAACAGCTGACTAACGGTGAACGACAATTCTTCGCGGTACGAGATCAGGCAACGACAATCGAACAACCATGATTGAACGATAATGATCGAACAACAATGATCAAACAATAACAATCGAAAGATAATGATCGAACAACAACGATCGAAAAATGATGATCGAGTGACAATGATCGAACAATGACTCCAAAGTCCACACTTCAACTCAAGACATTAAAGAGCTGGTAGAAACTAAAAGGTCACTACTACAAAATACCCATTTAACAGCGGACAATTAACGTAGTTATGCTAAAACATTTATTAAATTTGTCTGTGGCATGTAATATTAAATAAATATATTATGAAAAATTAACAGTTGTCTGCAAGTTGTTAAATTAAGGCGATTAACGGTTTTCCTCAAACCGCTATTAAATTCGGAAAATTAATGGCGGTTGCTTAATAACCGCTGTTGATTTTGGAAATTTTACGGCGGTTACTTGAAAACCGCCGTTCTTTTTCTTCTTTTAACAGCAGTTATTAATAACCGCTGTTAATATTCCATTTAATTACTGCCCCGTTTCTTTCTTTCTTTCTTTCTTTCTTTCTTCCTTTCTTCTTTTTTCCTTTCTTTCCTCATACGCTTCTGACTCCCCGACTTTTCACAGTCAACCCACGACCTCAGGCGACATCGCGACCCCCGCAACCTTCGGCGACCTCGTGACCCCCGCAACCTCCCCGATGTTTCGCAATCGACCGCGAATTATTTGGTAATTATTCCGAACTCTCTTCTTTGTTCCTATTTGGTAATTTTATCTAGTCTTTTAGGGATTGTTTTGTGCTATTTAATGTGTGTGTTGTGTGTGTATGTGCATGTATAGGTGTGGCAGTGTGTGTGCGTGCAGTGTGTGTGCGTGCAGTGTGTGTATGTGTATTGTGTGTGAGGATGTATTGTGTTGTGTGTGTGTGGCAGTGTGTGTGTGTATTTTGTGTGGCAGTGTGTGTTGTGTGTATTGTTTGTGTGTGGACTTTTAATTATACCTGGATTGTTTTGGAGAATTATGTTAAAACCTCAATAAAACCACAATAATCACAAACGTGGTATTCAAATGCACATAACAGACAAAATATGTATGTGCGTGTGCACTATGTGTATGTGAGTGTGTAATGTAGTTTTACATGTTATTTTCTTCTTGTTTGTCGTATAATTTAATCGATTTAGTTGAGTGTGTGTGTTTAATTATGTGTGTTGCTTTTGACAACACTATTTTGTGGAACACGAATTATTTTGGGATAGATTTAGTTAACTTCTTAAGGATCTTCTTCCTTTGGGATAGATGTTAACTTTCGTCTTAAGGATCTTCTCCCAACAGTTCGTGCAGATAGAGTTAGCAATCTTGACAAAGCTATAAGTTGACGTAGTATATAATTAATTCTATTTTGACAACTGTCGTTAATGTTTCTATTTTAAACAATAGTTATAGGACAACCATACCTTTGTCATTCTCTCTGTCAAAATAATTTTCAAAAAGTTAGTAATCATATAGAAATGAAATTCTTCCCCTTATACAAAACAATAGAAAATTTATGAACATAGTATGTGTAACAGAAAACAAGAAATGGATCGAAGTTAGATGAATGCAAGTCGTGCGAGTGCGGAGTATGACAATGGAATTGAGCAATTTCTTAAATTTTCTCTACAACATCGCTTGGAACCCGATGAACGATACTTTTGCCCTTGTGTGAAGTGTATGAATGGGAGACGACATGAGGCTGACACAATTCGTGAACATCTTGTTTGTGCGGGGATAAACACCAACTATAAGGTGTGGATATAGCATGTCGAAATAGTAGATGTTCCAATTGGAAACACTCATGTAGATATAGATGGTGATCAATTTGAAGAAATGATTCGTGATGTCGGACAAGAATCATTTCAAAGAGCTCATGTTTATGATGCGTTGAAAAGTGATTCAGAGACTCCATTGTATTTGGGGTGTGAAAATTTCACACGTCTATATGCCGTGTTGAAGCTGGTTAATTTGAAGGCAATAAATGGGTGGAGTGACAAAAGTTTCACCGAATTGCTCCAATTGATGAATGAGATGCTACCAAAAAGCAATACATTGCCTAAGCGTACCTATGAGGCAAAGAAGGTTTTGTGTCCGATGGGTATGGAGTATAAAAAAATACATGCTTGTCTCAATGATTACATACTGTACAGAAAAGAGTTTCAAGAATTGCATAAGTGTCCTAGGTGTGGGGTATCACGATATTGTTGACTCAAAAAGTATTTTGATGATAATTTCATTCAAAACATTTGATAGAATCGATCTCAGCAAGCTGTTATATTGAAGGAGAAAACTGGTCTTAGCGAACGCTACATGTATCAGAGTAGCGCACGCTATCGAGGCTTATATACAGCCAAGTCAACTCAGCTGCAGTCTAGTCGGAATCTACCTGATGGATAGCGCACGCAAAAGCTTCAATATCTGTGTACGCTAAAATACTTATATTAGTGCACGCTCTACCATATTATTAATGCACGCTATCGCATCTTTAGTCAGAGGACAGTAAGATCTGGACAGAAAAAGGAAAAAGTTTTGCGCCCGCTATCGGATAACAAGTTTAGTACTCCAGTAGCCACTGGACTCAAAATGAGAAAGCACTTACGTACACTAAACAAGGTAACGTACGTTACTGAGGAAAGAATATAGCGCATGCTATTCAGCAACTATTAGCGCACGCTAAATCAGTCAAAATTCTACCGTTGGATATTCTACCCGTTGGAATGCAGGAGTCAAAGAAGATCCGTGAAATCTGGAAAAGTTAATATTAAACAATTACTAGCGCACGTTAGGTACAATTGCTAGCGCACGCTATGTATAAATATATCCGTTGGGAAAGAGTCGTTGGGGAGACAAACCGACATTATCTAAAGTCAAGATTAAATACCTATTGACCAACCGTTAGCGCACGCTAAGAAGGTATGACTAGCGCACGCTAGCCATATAATTTTACCGTTGGAACAGTTTTGTGACCGTTCAGACAGGCCAAGTCAGAGATCGATTGCGCATGCTATGGAGGTATTATTAGCGCACGCTAATAATATAAATATCAGAATTCAAAGAAGGGCTGAAACCTATAGATACCCATATCATTTGGGTATCACTTACACAACTTCAAGCATTCAAGCATACAAGCAATCAAAGCATTCTTGATCTCAAATCTCTATCTATTACTACATTCTAAGTTGTGAGTGTTGCATCACTCATACGAGAGCTTTAGAGAAACGAATTTAGAGTCACTAATCCGGTGTTATTAGGATCTTTGATCCGGCATTGTTAGGATTACACTCCAATATTCGTAAAGTGAGGATTATCTAGTTCCGATAGAAAACTAGATAAACAAAGTTTATTTTGAGAGTGGTTGAGCTTGGACCAATAGAAGACAAGCGGTTGTAATGGTTGTTGTACTCGGACCGATCGAAGATGAGTCAAGTGTGTGGTTGTTCTTAAGCCAATAGAAAAAGAAGTCGGAGAGAGGACGTAGGCAAGTTGCCGAACCTCTATAAATCTTTTAGTCTTTTACTTTCCGCATGATTTTCTTTTATTCGAGAGAAAGTTCGATATTCCGCATTACCACTATTCAACCCCCCTTCTAGTGGTGAATTTATCTCTTCAGTTGGTATCAGAGCGGGTCTCTTTTTAAAGGTTTAACCACCAAAGGGAAAAAGATCCGCAAATGGCACTTCTTGGCCAAATCGAAGGAAATGCTCTCAACCGTCCTCCCTTCTTCGACGGTTCCAATTTCATGACATGGAAAAAAAAGATGGCTATATTCGTTCAAGCCTACGATATTGAAATTTGGAAAGTCATTGCACTTGGTCCGAAACTTGCCAAGAAAGAAGATTGATCGTTGAAAAAGTTCGACGAGTTCAACGATGAGGACTGGAGGAACACGCACATCAATTCACGTGCTACTTAACTTCTCTATTGCGCCCTTAATCCCGAAGAACTCAATAGTATATCTTCCTATGAAAGTGCAAGGGAAATTTGGGAAATCCTTGAAGTAACTCATGAGGGAACCACCCAAGTTAAGGAGACTAAGATCAACAAGCTCCTTCATGACTATAAACTCTTCTCCATGAAGGACAAGGAAACGATCACCAATATGTTGGATCGATTCTCGGCTATAACCAATGGACTTGCATCATTCGGAAAGCCTATATCTATTAGCGACAATGCTAAGAAAATTCTTCGCTCGTTGCCACGTGAATGGGATGCCACGGTTACCGCGATCATGGAGTCCAAAGATCTCAACAAGCTCGAGTTTAGTGCTTTCATCGGGTCACTCATCAATTATGAGATCGTTCTCAAGTCTAGAGGTACCAAACCAAAGCCTCGTGAAAAGGTAGTCACATTCAATGTTGATAGCGACGTTGAGGAAGATGTTCCCGAGGATGAAGATGACGAGGAACTTGCTCTCTACGCCAAGAACTTTAGAAGGTATAAAAATCTAATTCAAAGAAGGCGAAATTTCCTTGGTCAGGATGGTAAGGCGGAACAAAAGAAAAATAGCTATTTTCCTATAAAGAAGTTCGACAATAATTGTCGTAAATGCGGTCAAGCTGGTCACTATGCCAAGAAATGTTGAGGATCCTCTTTAAAGCCTCAAGTCGAAAGATTCAAAAAGAAGGAGGTTCTAATCGCGTCTTGGAGTGACGAAGAGGAGGAGATTGAAAGATCTCTCAATTCTAATCTTGCATTTATGGCACTCGACTCCGAAAGCAATATCGAGGTAAGCTCTAAACTCAATGATGATGAATATGATAATTTCGATTTTTGCGATTCTCAAGAAGACCATCATGAAGATGAGCTATTAAGTGAGTTTGAATCTCTAAACAAAGAATACGAAGAGATGGTTAAATTAAATATGTCCTTAAAGAGGAAAATAAAATCTTTAGAACTCGAAAAATCCTCTCTTCAAAATAAGGGCAAAACTGTCGAGCTCGACCATACCTTATGCCTTGAAAAGGAAAATGTTTTGAAAATCGAGTTGAGAAAACTCAAAAGGAGCTAAAATATATTTTGAACAAATTTACTCTCGGAAATGAGAAATTCGAAAAGCTCTTATCCATTCAAAAATCTCCATTGTTAAAACACGGCCTTGGTTTCGACCTGTTTAAAAGGGAACAATTCCTTATCAACCTTGACAAAATAAAGAAAACCAAAGCCGAGAACTCAAAAACTCCTTTCAAACAACCAGTTCATGATAACATTCGTTCAAAGTTAAGAACCATCAAAGTTAAACAAATATGGGTTCCAAAAGGGACAATTGTTCCTAATGCTATAACTATCGTTAACTTTGGAGGACCCAAACGGGCTTGGGTACCGAAACAACCGAGAAATTCTATTTTTGTAGGTACCGGCACCAAGGAAAAGCAAGTGGTACATTGATAGCGGATGCTCAAGGCACATGTGCAGCTCCGAGGATCTATTTGAAGACCTCGAATACCAAGAACAAGGACATGTGACCTTCGGTGACAACCAAAAAGGAAAAATTAAGGGAATCGGCAAAGTCTGTAAGGAACCTTCTCCATCTATCAACAAAGTATTGTTTGTTGAAGGTTTGCATCATAATCTTCTTATCGTTTCACAACTTTGAAATGAAGGTTTTAAAATTCTCTTTGAACAAATGCATTGCACGACATTTAGAAATAACAAAATTGCATTCATCGGTTTGAGATGTGGAAACATTTATATTGTCGATCTTAATGATAAAAGTTCATTCAATAAAAAGTGTCTTATTACTTTGGATGATAATGCATATTTATGGCATCGAAAATTGGGGCATACATCTTTACCTATTATTTCCATTTTATCTAGACACAACCTTGTTCGTGGATTGCCCAAACTCAAGTTTGATAGAAAGCATTTGTGTGAATCATACATAAAAGGGAATCACACTCGAGAATCTTTCAAACCAAAATTCGAGGTTTCCACTAGCCGTATTCTTGAACTTGTGCATATGGATTTAATTGGACCATCTAGATATGTTAGCCTAAATGGTATGCTTTATACTTTGGTCATTGTTGATGATTATTCCCATTTTACTAGGGTAAGATTTATCGATCATAAATATGACACATTTTCCGAGTTTTCCAAATGGTGTCGTTTGGTGCAAAATGAGAAAAATCTTTCTAAAACTTCAATCCGCACCGATCACGGAGGTGAATTTGATTGCACTCCGTTTGAGCTTTTATGTGACAAATATGGTATTAATCATAATTTTTCGGCTCCAAGAACGCTTCAACAAAATGGGGTTGTTGAATGGAAAAATCGATCTTTGGAGGAAATGTCAAGGACTATGCTTAATGAAAACTCTCTTCTTCAATACTTTTGAGCCGAAGCAATCTTTACGGCATGTCGTGTGATTAACCGTGTTCATGTTCGTAGAACTAACCTTAAAACTCCGTATGAATTATGGAAGGGCAAAAAGCCAAATATATCGTATTTCCATCCTTTTGGTTGCAATGTGTTTATCTTAAATAATGGTAAGGATAACTTGGGGAAATTTGATGCTAAATCCGATTCCGGTATATTTCTTGGTTATACTACTAATAGCAAAGCACATCGTGTTTATAACATTCGAACAAATAAAGTTGAGGAATCCATTCATATTAAATTCAACGGTATGATCTCACCCCCGAGAAAGGTAGAATATTTTGATGATGCAGGTATTTTTCCGGATTCTCAACCATCAAACGAAATGGAGAAAATTTCAGAAATTCAAAAGAAGACAATCGAGAGTCTACCGAAAGATTGGAGGTACATCAAAGACCATCCAAAAGATCTTGTGATTGGAAACATTGAAGATGGTGTTCAAACCCGAAGGAGAACCACTGAATATATGGCTCATTGTGTTTTCGTATCCGAAATAGTTCCCAAGAATATATCCGAGGCTCTTGAGGATGAAAGTTGGGTGATGGCAATGCAAGAGGAGCTTGTACAATTCATGCACAATAATGTATGGAATTTTGTTCCCGCTCCTAAAGATAAAACAATTATCGGAACTAAATGGGTGCACAAAATAAAGAGTGACGAAGACGGTTACCCAATTCGAAATAAATCTCGTTTGGTCGCTCAAGGGTATAATCAAGAGGAAGGCCTTGATTATGAAGAAAGTTTTGCTCCCGTTGCTCGACTCGAAGCCATCCGTTTGTTATGTGCATTTTCCGCTCACAAAAAGATCAAACTATTTCAAATGGATGTGAAAAGTGCATTCTTGAATGGCTACATTCAAGAAGAAGTTTATGTCAAGCAACCTCCCGGTTTTGAAGATCATCAATTTCCAGATCACGTCTATAAGCTCAACAAGGCACTCTATGGGTTGAATCAAGCACCCCGAGCATGGTATGATCGCTTAAGTCAATTTTTAATTGCAAATGACTATAAAAGAGGTAAAGTCGATAATACCTTTTTTGTGAAAATATTGAATAATGATATACTTGTTTGCCAAATCTATGTTGATGACATTGTATTTGGAGCTACTAACGAATCATTGTGCCAAGATTTCTCTAATCTTATGAAAGGAGAGTTCGAGATGAGTATGATGGGAGAATTAACATTCTTCCTCGGGCTTCAAATCAAGCAATGCGAAGATGGAATCTTTATCCATCAAACAAAGTACTCACACGATCTCCTAAAGAAATTCAAAATGGAAAGTAGCAAGGTGATTTCGATGCCAATGTCTTCATCATTAAAGCTTGAAAAAGATGAAAATGGCAAATCCGTAGATCAAAAACTATATCGAGGTATGATAGGATCTCTGTTATATTTGACTGCTTCTAGGCCAGACATAATATTTGCTACATGCTTATGTGCTCGATTCCAAGCTAATCCCAAGGAATCACATTTAATTGCTTGTAAACGCATTTTTCGTTACTTGAAAGGGACTATCGGACTAGGTCTATGGTATCCTTCTTGCTTGGATTTTAATTTGATTGCATATAGTGACGCCGATTTCGGCGGATGCAAAATTGATAAAAAGAGTACTAATTGTACATGTCATTTCATCGGTTCATGCTTAATATCTTGGGGAAGTAAAAAGCAAACCAGTGTAGCACTGTCTACAGCTGAGGTCGAATACGTTGCTGCAGGGAGCGCCTGTGCTCAGGTACTATGGATCAAAAATCAACTCCGCGACTACGGCATTTATTTTGAAAATACCCCTATATTATGTGATAATACTAGTGCAATAAATTTAAGCAAAAATCTTGTGTTGCATAGTAGAACTAAACATATAGACATTAGACATCACTTTCTACGCGATCATGTGCAAAAGAAAGATATATGCTTAATTTTTGTCGGGACGAAGGACCAACTTGCTAATATTTTTACAAAACCTCTTCCCGGAGAATAATTTAATTCTATTCGTTTGCAACTTGGTATGGGACATCTAGACAATTTTTTAAATTAGTTTTCTACTCGAGAAAGCAATATCCTTGAAACGTTCCATTCGCTAGCGCGTGCTAGTTTCATTTTTGTAATGCGTGCTAACTTTCATTTTCGATAGCGTACGCTAACCTTTTATACTTTGCGTGCGCTAATTAAAACTCTTCAAATTCTGAATTTACTACTGGACTGTCCAGTGAACTACCCATCTACTCCTAACGTACGCTAAACATACAACTCTAGCGTACGCTAATTAAACCCGCACAGTTCACTATATAAACTCTGCTCAGTTTAGAAACACTCTTATTCTCACATAACGTACGCAAACAGAGAAACCCCTTTTCAGGAAGAACCCTAGCCAAAAAAAATCCAATCCATCCAATTTCGATTTCTTCTTCAAATCATCCAATTACTCCCAAATTCATGTCTAGCAAGGGCCGCAAAGCCATGGAAAAATCTTACAAAAATGCCAAACGCCCGCACGACCCTGCATACAATGCGACCTGATTCGTCTCATACACCGCATTGAAGTTGTTTTCTGAAATTCTCCCTCAGTAGCATATTACCGATTGTTACTTCTTCAATTTCAGTAGTCTCGAACGATCCAAGGTAAAAATCCATGAATTTTTTGAAGCCCTAGGAATAGCTCGTTTCGTTGAATGCAAAGAGATTATTTATCCTTCTTGTGTTCGGGATTTTTATGCTAATCTTCATTTGGGAGACGGTGATGGTTCTTCTGGAGGATTCGTTCTCAATAGCTTGGTGAAAGGGACTGTGGTGAAAATTTCATCGGAAATCCTTCATGAGTTATTTGGTTTATCGAAGGACGGCTTTGGTTGTAGTGGGAAGTCGATTGAAGAAGACTCGTACGTATCCGAGAAAGAGATTGCCAACTTCTTGTGTTCGAAGGCTGTCATCGAAGTTACCAACGAAATGTTCGAAAACAACGACTTTGTATACATATCTGGTTGTTGTTGACCGGACTCACTAAATGCTTGATGCCAAAGGTGAACACACAATACAAGCTCGCCGGCGTTGACAAACACGTGGTGTACCGGGTGCTGAGAGACGACAAAGTGGATTTCACCGCAATTGTTTTGAATTGGATGAAGGCAAAATGAGATTGCTTTCGCTCGAAACATTATTGGACGAGAATGCGGAAGTTAGGGCTCCCATTCGGTTCCATTCTCACTATGATCTTCCATCATTTCCATGTCGATTTGTCAAGCGAGGCATCGGTTCCGGTGTCTCGAGGACACGAGATTAGCGATCTCATTCTTAAAGCAATGCACTATGTTGAAACGTTTAATAGAGGTTGGGTGTTATTCTCATATATTCGGGAAGACGACCAAGTGCCGAAAGGGATGCGAACGCCGACTCCGGCCGAACGTGTGCTCCATTAGGGACCTTACACACTTCGGTAATTGCAATCCGGAACATTTGTTCGTCACCATAAAACAAAAGGAAAATGACCAATGAATGATTCAATCACCGAGGAAGAGGAAAGTGACCTAATAGCCCGTATGCATAGTATTGAAACCTCTCAAATGGAAATACGTGAAGATGTCCGCTCTCTTCATTCAGAAGTTAAGGGTGTTCGCGGGCTGCTCGAGAATTTTATTCATTTTACTCACCTATCCTTTCCGCTCCCTTCCTCTTCATTAGACCAAGCATCCTAGTTTCTAAGACTTTGATTCTCATTGTAGTAAACTATGTTTCATTTGTTTGTGATGTCTTGTGCCTTGATCTGTTATGTAATGCTTGCATTATTCTCTTTAATAAAATGTTCATTGAATTAGTTACGCTGTTGTGTTTTGTTTTGTTTTGATAATATGTTCTCTACCATAATTTGTTAAATCTACAACGACTCAGGGGGAGTTACTTTTTGTTTCTGTCAAAAAGGGGGATAAAACACTCCAAAAATCGAACGTACTAACAGATCGAACAAATCACTTTGATTCGAATTTTTTAAATGGTTTTTGCAGGAATATATTAAATGTTTTGACATCATCAAAAAGGGGGAGATTGTTGACTCAAAAAGTATATTGATGATAATTTCATTCAAAACATTTAATAGAATTGATCTCAGCAAGCTGTTATATTCAAGGAGAAAACTGGTCTTAGCGCACGCTACATGTATCAGAGTAGCGCACGCTATCGAGGCTTATATACAGCCAAGTCAACTCAACTGAAGTCTAGTCGGAACCTACCTGATGGATAGCGCACGCAAAAGCTTCAATATCTGCATACGCTAAAATACTTATATTAGCGCACGCTATACCATATTATTAACGCACGCTATCGCATCTCCAGTCAGAGGACAGTAAGGTCTGGACAGAAAAAGGAAAAGGATTTGCGCACGCTATCGGATAACAAGTTTAGTAGTCCAGTAGCCACTGGACTCAAAATGACAAAGCACTTACGTACGCTACACAAGGTAACGTACGTTACTGAGGAAAGAATATAGTTCACGCTATTCAGCAACTATTAGCGCACGCTAAATCAGTCAAAATTCTACCGTTGGATATTCTTTTCGTTGGAATGCAGGAGTCAAAGAAGATCCGTGAAATTTGGAAAAGTTAATATTAAACAATTACTAGCGCACGCTAGGTACAATTGCTAGCGCACGCTAAGTATAAATATATCCATTGGGAAAGAGTCGTTGGGGAGACAAACCGACATTATCTAAAGTCAAGATTGAAGACCTATTGACCAACCGTTAGCGCATGCTAAGAAGGTATGACAAGCGCACGCTAGCCATATAATTTTACCATTGGAACAGTTTTGTGACCGTTCAGACAGGCCAAGTCAGAGACCGATTGTGCACGCTATGGAGGTATTATTAGCGCACGCTAATAATACAAATATCAGAATTCAAAGAAGAGCTGACACCTATAAGTACCCATATCATTTGGGTATCACTTACACAACTTCAAGCATTCAAGCATACAAGCAATCAAATCATTCTTGAGCTCAAATCTCTATCTATTACTACATTCTAAGTTGTGAGAAGAAAGATACAAAGAGTGAAACACCTTGTAATATTTATTATACTTTGTATTCTTTTATTTGGTTGTGAGTGTTGCATCACTCATACGAGAGCTTTAGAGAAACGTATTTAGAGTCACTAATCCGGTGTTATTAGGATCTTTGATCCGGTATTGTTAGGATTACACTCCAATATTCGTAAAGTGAGGATTATCTAGTTCCGATAGAACACTAGATAAGCAAAGTTTATTTTCAGAGTGGTTGAGCTTGGACCAATAGAAGACAAGCGGTTATAACTGTTGTTGTACTCGGACAGATCGAAGACGAGTCAAGTGTGTGGTTGTTCTTAAGCCAATAGAAAAATAAGTCAGAGAGAGGACGTAGGCAAGTTGCCGAACCACTAAAAATCTTTGAGTCTTTTACTTTCCGCACGATTTTCTTTTATTCGCGAGAAAGTTCGATATTCCGCATTACCACTATTCAACCCCCCTTCTAGTGGTGAATTTATCTCTTCAGATACAAAGTGAAGAATGATGGAGAGAACACACAACAAGGACCTCCCACGAAGGTGTTATTGTATCTTATGATTGTTCCAAGGTTCAAGCGATTGTTTGCTAATAGAGATGATGCAAAGAATCTCACATGGCACGCAAATGAGAGAAAATGCGACGGGCTAATTCGTCATCCAGCTGATGCTGCACAATGGAAGAAAATAGATCATTTATTTCCAGATTTCGGGAGTGACGCAAGAAACCTTAGGCTTGGACTTTCCACAGATGGAATGAATCCGTACGGTAACTTAAGCAGCAAGCATAGCTCTTGGCCTATTTTACTTGTGATATATAATCTACCTCATTGGTTATGTATGAAACGGAAGTACGTTATGTTGTTAATGATGATTTCAGGACCAAAACAACCAGGAAATGACATAGATGTTTATCTAAGTCCGTTGATTGATGAATTGAGAATGATGTGGGATGAAGGGATTTACGTGTTTGATGGTTACCGCCAGCACAGTTTCAAGTTGCGTGCAATGTTATTTTGTACGATTGATGACTTTCCTGCATATGAAAACTTGAGTGGATATAGTGTGAAGGGACATCATGCATGTCCTATATGTGAAGAAAACACAAGCTACATCCAGTTGAAACATGGAAATAAAACAGTTTACACTCAACATCGGAGGTTTCTCATTCGCCATCACCCGTATCGTAGATTGCGAAAAGCTTTTAATGGATTCCCAGAAAATGGACTTGCGTCGATGCCCTTAACAGGTGAGCAAGTGTACGATCGTGTGAAGAACATAAATACTATATTTGGAAAAACTAAAAAGAAGGCTGCTACGACAAACATTTGGAAGAAGAGGTCAATATTTTTTGATCTTCCTTACTGGAGACATCTAGATGTTAGACATTGCATAGATGTTATGCATGTTGAAAAAAATGTTTGCGATAGTGTGATCGGCACACTTCTCAATGTTAAACACAAAACAAAGAATGGTGTCCAGGCTCGTCAAGACTTAGAGGAAATGGGTATACGTCCTCAGTTGCATCCGCAAGTAGTCGGTAAACAAACTTATCTTCCCCCGGCATGTTATACTTTATCCAGAAGAGAGAAAATAAGCTTTTGTAATTTTTTACAAGGCATTAAAGTGTCACAAGGTTATTCGTCGAATATTAAGAGTCTTGTATCGATGCAAAATCTGACATTGGTCGGTTTAAAGTCTCATGACTGTCATGTCTTGATGCAACAACTTCTAGCTGTGGCTATACATGACGTCTTGCCTAAAAAAGTGAGAAATGCCATAACTCGCTTGTGTTTTTTCTTCAATTCTATATGTAGAAAAGTGATTGATCCTTTGGTTTTGGATGAGTGGAAAAACGAGGCTGTTGTTATCTTGTGCCAATTGGAGATGTATTTTCCTCCTCCTTTTTTTTTGATATTATAGTTCACTTACTTGTCCATGTAGTTAGAGAGATTGAAGAGTGTGGCCCCATTTATTTGCGATGGATGTTTCCGATTGAGCGATACATGAAGATTTTTAAAGGGTATAGTAAAAACCCATTTCGTCCAGAAGCATCTATTGTTGAGAGGTATATTGCAGAAGAAGCAATCGAGTTTTGCACAGATTACATGTCACAAACACCATATGTAGGGCTTCCGAAGTCTCGACATGATGGGAAACTTAATGGAAAGGGTACACGGGGTGTTAAAATATTAACCAAGAATCGCGATGAGGTGCTCCAAGCACATTTGTACGTTTTGAATAACACTGATGAGGTTCTTCTGTACTTGTATGCTCACAAGAATCTTTTGAAGACAAAGAATCCCCGAATGAGCGAGAAATGGTTGTTGATTGAACATAATAAGACTTTTTTGAGGTGGTTTAAGGTACAAATCTCCGAAAGTGATAGCGCATCTGAAATGTTAAAATGGCTAGCTTACAGGCCGAAGTCCGATGTCGTAACTTGGAATGGATATGATATCAATAAGTACTCATTTTATACAAAGTCACAAGATGACAAAAGTTCGGTGCAAAATAGCGGAGTTACTCTTCAAGCCGAGTCCATGCACTTTTCAAGATCGAAAGATAAAAATCCAGTTATGGCATCGGCAAGTTACTATGGAGTTATTGAAGATATATGGGAACTTGATTATGTTAAGTTTAGAGTGCCTATTTTTAAGTGTAAGTGGGTTGATAATAACACGGGTGTGGTAATAGATGAATTGGGCTTTACATTGGTAGATCATCATAAGATAGCTTACACTGACGAGCCTTTTATCATGGCATATCTGTAATATCCGCAATTTCGGATTTCGGTAATTTTCTTTTTTGGGGCGAAGGTCCGTTTCAACGACTCGCATGGGACCGTTTCATTATTTTGAGAATGATTAATTCTGCACTTTTTGTCATCCGAGTTCATTTCGGTATTGTTTTGTTGAGTTCCGTGTTTCTTAACGACTTTTCCGCACTCGAGTTCGATTCTCGTGAATCTCGTTCGAAATTACTATTTCTAGTTTTCCGTAAGTCCGTTTAACTTTGTTAGACGTGTTTTGAACTTCGGTTTGGTTATTCGATCACGTATCGTGATTTTCGGACATTTTGGGCCATTTTCATAATTTCCCAAAGTTTGGGGTAATTACCTTCCGTTGTCGAATTTTGAGCCTTCGGGTGGTAGGAATCATGTGTTCTCTTAGCTCTTAGATTCGTGTTTGTGAGTACTTCGTAACTTTATCTTCGATTCGTATTCAGGTTTGGGTTTCGGGGTCGTTCGGATCGTCGTTGTGGTTCAGACGTAATTTTTGGTCTGTCTGGAGGTGGCTGGCCGGACCTATGCGACACGGCCCTGAAAACAGTGCTGCCGAGTGCCGTGTCTTGCGCCGGGTCGGCCAGGACCAGCAGCCTGCCGAGACACGGCCGAGACACACGGCGCTGGTCTGGGCCGGTTGCTGCGCCGTGTTCGGCAGGCGTATAAATATGGCCGAGCAGTCGTTTTTTTTTCACTCGTTTCAATTCCTATCCTTCCTGTCCGCGGATGGAGTCTTTGGGAAGTCGAATACATGTTGTTATACTATGAATCCATGAAGTTTTGGAGTTCATAACATCAATTGATCATCACGTAACATCCTTCAATCCAGTGAATCAAGGCAAGTTTTCTTAAAATCTAGTTTTGGGGATTTTGTTCGATTTGTCCGTTTAATCCATTTTAACTCATAATAGTGATGGATTTATGATTGTTAAACAATATTATGTCGAATTCCTTGATGTTCCACGGTTGAATCGCCGAGGATTCATCGTTTTATTGAGTATCTTATCGACGCCTTGAAGGTGTTCGATAAAATGTCGCAAAGAGGATTCGAGCGTTCTACGATTATTCTTCCTCGTTCGTTCGTTAATTTATTGATAGTATGATGTTAGGGTCAGATTTCTCGCAAATAACTCGAGTTGGAACCCTTCCGTTCGTCGTTTTCTTCAAGCTTTTCGATCGTGGGTGTATTCATTGTCTTCGCCGGAGAATTATAGGTGTTCGAGGTGTCCCGACTGAGCCGTGTTCATAGGAGTGTCCGGTATTGATTATCGAGGCAAGTATCTTTCTCATACATTACGTGTTTCGTGGATATAATGGTTGTTAATTGTCGATATGTGCTAAATAAATATTTATAACCATTTTTCACAGGATCGGTAAATGTAAAGTGTAATTTTTTGTAAAGATATGTGCGTGGCGTCACGTGGTTATGGATGAAATTGTGATGGTCGTTTATATTGTGATTTTTCATTATATGGGTCGTTGTAGATATTATGTTAAATTAGAAATCGGCTTGTTGCTTGTCTTAAAGATATGTCAATAAGACGTAGTGCCGGGTAGATAGTACATTTAGACATGTGCTATAATATTTTGGTGATCACCTGGTTGTGTGGGTTAAGGTGTGTGTTAAGAGTTGGGTTAGTCATATTGGTTGACCAGCTGTTATACCGTTGATGTGTAGGGATGTCCTTAGGATTGTTAGGTTGTAGCTAGGACGATCGTAGCTATGCGTCGAATAATTGGCTATTTCTAGCAAGTGCCTTGATTATATATATATATATACTGTGATTGACTATCGAGGCTTGTGGTTTGCAATTATGTTAAATTGTGGTTTTTGGGTGCGTGAGTTGTGTTCCTTCCACCCGAAGTGTTCGACGGGATGTCTGGGGGTCGATACTAAGGGGTACGGCTGTGGAAGTGGACTTGGGTGCGTGTGTGGTTGAACTTCCACCCGGAGCGTTCGACGGGATGTCTGGGGGTCGATACTAAGGGGTACGGCCACGGAAGTGGTGTCCCACCCGAAGCGTTCGACGGGATGTCTGGGGGTCGATACTAAGGGGTACGGCCACGGGATACCAGTTGTGATTTGGTGATATCGTGATGTTTTGATAAACTGTTTTGATGACTATTGTGATATGTTCGGAATATCACAGCGTTTTGGGTTCTCGATGTTGATGTACATTATGTATTGAATCTTGGTACTTGGCTAGAATGGCACTAGGATATGTGTCTTAAGTGTTTAACTCCTTGACTGTGAGTTTTGTTGTTGGAAAACGAAAATAGATTTTGTTTCGTGTATTGTGGTTGATGAGGTTTCAGGTTGAGAACCCAACGGTTCTGTATAGGTTGTTTTGTGAAAAATGAACTTTGGGGCTGTGACCCTAAATGGCTTTCGAGGAATTATGAGCTTGTCAATTTCTAATGTTTTTAAAACTCCCGAGATTAGAAAGTGTTTTCAAAATGCTTACTTGTTTCGTTTCTACTTTCAAGACTTCAACTATTTTAATTTAATGATATATCTCGGGAAGTCTTTCGTTGTATTCTCGGAATGTGTTGTGTATGGCTCGTTTTTGCACTTTATACTTGCACTAGCAAAACAGTGGAGTTTTGCTAACCCCCGAGTAATCGGGGGGTGGATATCTATATTGTGTCCAGGTACATGCAGGTTTTCGGGAGCAAGTCACAGGATCGGTACGAGGTATGATGAAAGACGAATGATACTAATCACACGAAGGCCAGTTTTGGGTTAAGTTAGTCGAAGTCCATTGCATTGTCTTTTCTGCTGTTTTATTGTTCGTTGTTGCAAGTATTTTACCCTTGCATGTGTATGAGTCTGGATGAGTTTATGCATTTTGATTTGTAAGTCAGTCACGGAAGACCAAATCGGTCTATTGGTTCGTTATTTTGATTCGTCAGTATGTAATGTAATGTGTTGTTTTGATGTCTAGCCTGGTGGATCCTCACGGAGAGGGTCTGCGGCGTGTAATATTCCCGGTTTGATCTAGGGGTGTCACAATATCAAGCTAAACAAGTGTTTTATGTCAAGGATCCATGTAATGAAATATTGTCAGTGGTCATTCCGGGTAGAGGTGTGGATATTAATGAAACAGAAGAGTCATGTTTTGACATTTGTGAGTTTATTCCTTTATCAACACGGATGCCGACTATCATTGAAGAAAATGTAGCAGACGACATACGTACAATTCGAGATGATCATGATGTGGCAGTGTGTGTGTTTTTGTGCTGTGTGTGTGTGTTTGTGTACTGTGTGTGTGTGTGTGTGTTTTTATGCTGTGTGTGTGTGTGTGTATGTTTTTTTATGCTGTGTGTGTGTGTTTATTTGTATGCTGTGTGTGTGTGTTTTTGTGTGTGTGGCAGTGTGTATGTGTTTGTTTGTTTGTATGATGTGTGTGTGTGTTTTCTTTATGTGTGTGTTTTTGTGCTATGTGTGTGTGTTTGTGTGTGTGTGTTTGTGTACTGTGTGTGTGTTTTTTTTATGCTGTGTGTGTGTGTGTTTGTGTGTATGGCTAACTCTAGTTTTAATTGTCAATATGTAGGCCAATTTTGATGTTAGCCAGATTAGCAATCTTGGTCATTTTCAGAAGACGTGTTTACAGTCAATTGGCGTAAAATGGAGGCAATTTAAGTCTGATTTGACCGTTGAGTACATATATGGTCCAAGCAAAGAAAAATCTCCTTGTCACAAGTATGGTATCTCCGAGGAGGACTGGAGAGATTTCAAAAAGATTTGTGAGGACTCCGCTTGAGAGGTAAAACCGAAAAAAAATGTTTTAAGTTTTTTTTTAAGTTTAATGCTGAAAATAATGAACGCACAATCAAATAAAATAATTTCTAATTAATAACATAAAATCTGAAATAAAAAAATATTTTAAGTTTTTTTTTAAAGTTCAATGCTGAAAATAATGAACGCACAATCAAATAAAATAATTTCTAATTAATAACATAAAATCTGAAATAAAAAAAATATTTTAATTTTTATTTTAAAAAAAAACTGAAAAAAAATGATTTAAGTTTTTTTTTTAAGTTCAATGCTGAAAATAATGAACGCATAATCAAATAAAATAATTTCTAATTAATAACATAAAATCTGAAATAAAAAAATATTTTAAGTTTTTTTAAAGTTCAATCTTGAAAATAATGAACGACAATCAAATAAAATAATTTCTAATTAATAACATAAAATCAAATAAAAAAATATTTTAAGTTTTTTTTAAAGTTCAATCTTGAAAATAATGAACGCACAATCAAATAAAATAATTTCTAATTAATAACATAAAATCAAATAAAAAAATATTTAAAGTTTTTTTAAAGTTCAATGCTGAAAATAATGAACGCACAATCAAATAAAATAATTTCTAATTAATAACATAAAATCTGAAATAAAAAAATGTTTTAAGTTTTTTTTTAAGTTCAATGCTGAAAATAATGAACTCACAATCAAATAAAATAATTTCTAATTAATAACATAAAATCTGAAATAAAAAAATGTTTTTATTTTTTTTTGTAAAGTTCAATGCTGAAAATAATGAACGCACAATCAAATAAAATAATTTATAATTAATAACATAAAATCTGAAATAAAAAATATTTTAAATTTGAAAATGTAGCGACCACTTTTCTAAAATATGATTCTTCAAATTTTAAGAAGAATAAATAAAAATGCTGCAGCGGAAATACATCTCAAAAGACAAACTTAATAATTGCAAGTAATCTTCTCGAGTCATTGTTAAAACAAAACATACCTTAACGTAAAAATAAAACGAATTGAACACTTGTTCATAAACATAGTTTGAGAGAAATAATATTAAATATATAAACATCTAATCATAGGCTTGATCATCCCACTCTCAATCGCATGCCACATCGAGCTCTTCAACCTGAAAGGGGTTAAATAGTGGGGTAAGCTTCCCACTCACTCAGTGTGGAGGATACGCAATATGTCTACATTAATTACTAAATATATTAGCAAGTATAAACAACATGACTGATAAATTCTGAAGCCCGTCGGCTAGCCCGAAGGCTTTATGCACAATTAAGTGTTTCTAACTGATTTGCACATTTAAGTGCTTCTGACTGATTTGCACATTTAAGTGCTTCTGACTGATTGCACATTTAAGTGCTTCTGACTGATTTCACATGCACATACGAGACAATATATAAAGCAATTAAAATAAACAAAAGCATAATAAATCCCCACACCTGGATAAAATGTAGTTCTTGAACTTGAATGCGATGAAGATGCTTGACTCGACAATTTTAGGCCCGTAAGTTCTTGTTATTATCTACAAATAATAAAAATAGTTTATTATTAATATAATACTATAATTGAAAATAATCTACAAGACATAACTTGAATTGAATATTAATATTATTAGAGAAATCTACGTATTTAATGGCTCGAATAAATAAGGCTGAATTTTAATTATTGAAAAGCTAATTGAAGTAAAATTGAAGGAATTAAATATTTAATGAGTGAAATGGTGTAAAGACAGATCGGGCCGTCACTAAATGGGACTGGATTAATGGACTTGAAGTTGGCTCCAAAAATTAAATGGGCATTGGCGTAAAAGGGTTGGATAATTGGACTAGTTTGACTAGAGTTGAAATTCTGGATTTGGGCTCAAGGATTCAATAAACAATGGTTAAAATAATTTGGGCTTGGACGAAGTCATTGGCCCAATTGAAGACGATTTATTCTGCCAAATTCGAAGCCCTTATTCTCATTCCCGTCTATGAACAGCGATCTCCTTCCTTTCCATCGCTGGCTGCGGGTTTTTTTTTCCTTTTTCCTCCATTAATTCACGAGCTGCTAATATCAGGGAATTTCCGCCCAATTTTGCTCGACCATAAAGAGTATGACCGGCGATGCAACTCCATCCAGTCGGTAGAACTGGGTGGTCTGATAGAGATCAGTGGTGCGGCACTTAGGTAGCAGCGGCGGCTAAGCTGGGGATGGAAGACGGCGGTGCAGGCGTCGTCCATGGCTGCTAGTTCGGGCTGACGGCGGCGGAAAATTTGCAGCGGCCAGTATCAACGGAAAAGGTGACCGTGGCTGGGGATTTCCGGTTTCGGCCGAAATCAAAAGGTTTGTTTCTTAAGCTATGAATTTGATTCAACAAAATGGTTTGAGTTTTGATTGAATTTTGGTTTAAGATTCGGGTTTTACTGGATGAAGTTGGGTGTGTGAGTGTGTGTTCCGTTGGGGAAATTTTTGAAGTTGGAAGATGCCCGACGGAGTGTTTGTGTAACACCCCAAAAGGCGGCTATTACAGTGCCGTGAATCCCACACTGGGACCCACCAGGCGATATCCAAAATAGGTTAAATAAATATTATTTGTGATACCGAATCACAATGAATAGTCATTACTCCGATTAGGAGTTTATTAAAATATGGCCAACGGCCTTACAACACACAGGATCCAAAAAAAAACAAGTATAGACCATATGGGGATGGAAAATACTTCGAATGTCAAATACAACCAAATAACAATTTAAATGAAGCAGGAAATAACATAACATGATTTAACATAACCGGACAACAAAGACGAGGGGCCCCCGAACTAGTATCCTTCGAACCCTTCGCCGTCGACATGCTCTTCCCGTGCCTTGCCTTTGCCTCGACCTAAAATACAATACAAGTATTTCGCCCAACACAGGGTCAGATATACATGATAACCAATTCTTCCGACATTATACAATTCACATATATAGATCTCAAGAAAATCATTCCGACTATTAATCATACCCCTCGGGCGTATGAAACAATCAGTTACAAATATCGAACACATCCAATCATACATGGACTATGAACGATTAACAATATAGCTCAAGATGGACATCACAGTACGCCCGATCCGGAAATGTGTCCGTGTACATGTCCACCCCGTATACGGAATCCAGAATATACGTGTGACAATGTACCTAATTAGCCTCACGAACTACGTCTCGTGTGCACAGTCCAATACGGAAACATCCACGTATGACTATACAAGTGCCCGGCTAAAAATCCTACACAATATCCAATCGGCACGCAGATATGATTCCGGAAATGTCACGACACAACATGACAACGAAGTTCAATGAAATACACATCCAATTAAGGATCAAGAAAAACTCACCAAAGTGAAAATAAGGACCAACGAGATCAACGATTCAAAACGACGTACTTGGGAATGCAATCCCATAACATCAAGGACAATGTCAAATCACGACAAATGTTACATGAACAATTCATACACATGAAATATATAATCATCACAAGAATCTAATCATCATTATAACCAAGCAAGATAACTTGCCTTAATACGGAGACGAGAATAGTCATCTTCTTGTCGGAACGAACGAACAGTCCTCGACTAATATTGTTTACTCGAACAATCAACCTTAAACGAAATACATTTTACTCAAAAACATATTCGTATAATTATCAATATAGTATTAGTAAGACGTCAACCTACAATCCTTTAGAATAGTTTGTTACTACCAATTATTGAAGCCTTATGTCAGGAGTCCTTCTAACATCATTACAACCTTAAGAATCGGTTTACAATATTTACCGAATGTTCGCGTGGTTCATCATAAACAAGAGTTCTATCAAGGGTATGTTGAATAACCAATTATGATGTTAAGATCATCTTATGATGATTAAACTTTCCAAAACATTAAAACGTTGAAAGGTAAAATCTGCACATTATGATTATTCTCCCCTCATCTAAATTGACTTTTAAGCTAACAACAAGTTCATAAGTTCTGAGATTACACCACACCCATGAGGGTTATCAAAGTCTTTGTTTACAAGGCTGGAAGATTCATTAACATGATGGTGAATTCACCATTTATCTAGTATGATGATCAAAACATTCTAAGTTCTCAACACATTAGATTAATGAAAAGTTATTGTTGTAATTATCAAGATCCTTATCAATCTTTAAAGACTTGTGAAGCTGAACCATAATGATTTAAAGTTTCTAAGATTTCTGAACAAGATCATCTAATCCTATCTTTAACATTATCAAGTTCTTCCCAAGATAATTAAATACCTAAAATGGTGTTTAAACACTCAATGATATCAAGTTCTTGATTAAATCCAGTTATGATGGAGCTAACTGATCCAACAATGTTCTACTGAGTTAAATTCGTCCAACAAGATGAGTATGGTAGTTACAACATGATTAAAATCACTATATCATCAAGAACACCTCCATCTCAAACCCTTATTTAACATATTCATCAAAAGTGTTAAAAAGGTTGGATTAGAACTATGTTTTACTTGCTTAATCTAACTCTAGGTGAAGTATAATTCGTCATTAACATCAACATAAGAAAATAATGTAGAGAGGAAAGTACGCCTACCTCCAGAAATGAAGAACAACTTCAATGCTATGAGAAAATATACTCCAAGCTCAAGAACAACTCCTAGTCTCCAAGGAAATGATCTCCACTCCAAGATTTAAGGCTTAGAAACAAGTTGGTGAAGGTTGATATCGTTTTGGTAGTGCAGAGGTATGATATGTGAAGAGAGAAATTCGGTTTGGGGTTGTGAAGAAATGAAAAACAGGCTGGTCCTATAAATAGACTGTGCAGACTTACTTAGCGCCTTATCCGGGATGATTAGCGTACGCTAATGCACTTACGTACGCTATCCGGTCGATATTATGTACGTAAGCGGCTTACAGTGGCTACTGTCTTGAATTATCGAAGGCCGTTAGCGCACGCTAATGATAAATGGGTTACGCACGCTAATAAAAGTAGATTCTCACCGACACGACAGCTCAGACTTAGATCACATGCATGCTAACGGCTAAGGAGTTCACGTGCTGAAGTCAACTGCTGCCAGATTCCCTCTTAGCGTACGCAACCGAGGAAAACTTACGCACGCTAAGGCACAAGATTAGCGTACGTTAATCGTACTGTGTAACGTGCGCTACATCAACAGAAAAATTCGAAAATGCAACTCTCTAATTAACATCGAATCATCACATTTGAAATGAACTAACAACGATATGATATTCAAATCTATAATACCTCAACATAATACTAAATGCAACGATTCATGATAATCAGATTATCCGAATAATATAATGACAGGTAAAAATGAAAAGTTACAGTCGGATATTACATACTCCCCCCCTTAAAAAGAGTTTCGTCCTCGAAACTAAGGGGTAAATAACTTGGGGTATCTCGCTCGCATACTATCCTCGGTCTCCCACGTAGCCTCCTCAACTCCGTGTCGTGACCACTGAACTTTCAGTAGGGGAATCGTCTTGTTCCGCAACTGCTTGATCCTCTTCTCGAGTATTCATACAGGACGCTCCTCGTACGAATGATCCTCTGCTAATTCAATCTCTTCGATCTGAAGTACATGGCTCGGATCAGCAACATATTTCCTCAACTGGGAGACATGAAACACGTTGTGAATCTTACTCAAAGCCGGTGGCAAAGCTAGTCGATAGGCCAGATCGCCTACACGCTCCAAAACCTCAAACGGCCCAATGTACCTCGGGCTCAGCTTGCCCCTCTTCCCGAAACGAAAAACACCTCGGGTAGGAGACACCTTCATTAACACATGGTCACCAACCTCGAACTCCAGTGGTCGTCGACGGTGATCAGCATAAGACTTCTGTCGACTTTGAGCCGTTAACAACCGACTCCTAATCAAAGTGATCTTCTCCTGAGCTGCTAATAGCATGTCGGGTTCCGTACCCAGAGATTCTGACAGTTCATCCCAACACAAAGGGGACCTACAGCGACGGCCATATAATGCCTCATACGGTGCCATCTGAATCGAAGCGTGCCAACTATTATTATAAGTGAATTCCACCAAAGGCAGCTGGGCTTCCCAATCGTTCTTCCAATCAAGAGCACATGCTCTCAACATATCCTCTAGAGTCTGGATGGTTCTCTCCGACTGACCATCGGTCTGTGGATGAAAAGCCGATCTTGAAATTCAGCTGCGTGCCCATCGCACGATGAACCGCCTTCCGAAGTGTGACACAAATCGCACATCACGGTCTGATACAATGCTCTTGGGGGTACCGTGTAGTCTCACAATTTCCTTAATAAACAGCTGGGCCAATCTCTCGGGGCCCCATGTGTCCTTAATTTCCAAGAAGTGGGCTGATTTGGTCAGACGGTCCACAATCACCCAAATCGTATTCATTCCTCGACGACTCGTCGGCAAGCTAGTGATAAAATCCATAGATATGTCCTCCCATTTCCACTCAGGAATCGGGAGCGGTTTCAGCATTCCTGCGGGACGCTGGTGCTCAATCTTAACCCGCTGACAGGTCAAACACCTCGAAACGAATTCGGCAACCTCACGCTTCATATTCCCCCACCAATAATTCTGTTTCAAATCCTTATACATCTTGCTAGAGCCCGGGTGAATGGAGTATGGGGTAGCATGGGCTTCTCTCATGATAGAGTTCCTCAACTCTTCGTCAGAGGGTACACAAACTCGATTTCTAAAACGTATCAATCCATCCTCGTGGATCACGAATCCAGGGGCTTTCCACAGGTTACTTCATCGAACTCGAGATAAGAATGGGTCCGTAATGTCTGCTTGATTTTATCATATCATCAAGAGACGAAGAAATCTCAAGGGTGCAAAGTTGTCCCCGAACACGCGTAACCAAACTTCAATTTCGGCCTCATAAGGTCCAACCGCAATTCCCTCTTGTCTTGTTAAGCGGCTCGGCATATGCTCTGCCTTGTCTTACGGCTCAATGCGTCGGCAACCACATTTGCTTTACCGGATGATAAAGGATCTCGATATCATAGTCCTTGATTAATTCTAGCCACCTTCTCTGCCTCATGTTCAACTCCTTCGAGTAAAAATGTACTTTAGGCTCTTGTGGTACAGTAGAGATCGCGAGTAACTCCATAAAGATAGTGGCCTTGATTTTCAAAGCAAACACCACGGTGCTAACTCCAAGTCGTGGGTCGGATAGTTAACTTCATAGGGTCGCAATTGTCTCGATGCATGGCGATTACTTTCCCTTCTGCATAAGTACACATCCTGGACCACTGTCTCGGCGTGTCACTATACACCACAAATCCTTCCGTCCCTTTTGGTAAGACCAAAGCGAGGGCGAAATCAATCGACTCTTGAGCTCATCAAAACTCTTGACATGTTTCGACCACAAATACTTCTTGTCCTTCCATGATAAGTTAGTCATCGGTTGCGAAATTTTAGAGAATCCTTCTACGAATCGTCGGTAGTAACACCTAGGCCGAGGAAACTACGAACTTCCTTCACGTTTTTCGGTGGTAGCCAATCTCGAATGGCTTCCGTCTTTTGTGGGTCCACTCTCACCCCTTCGGCTGATATCACATGCCCGAGAAAGACAACCTCAGGCATCCAGAATTCACACTTAGAAAATTTCCCATAAAGTTGTTCCCGCCTCAATGTATCGAGAACTTGGTGGAGGTGACTCTCGTGCTCCTCGTGATCACGAGAGTAAATCAGAATGTCGTCAATAAAAACGACTACAAAGCGATCCGGATAGTTAATAAAAACTCGATTCATCAATTCCATGAACACTGCTGGTGCATTAGTCAGTCCAAATGGCATCACCACAAACTCATAATGCCCATAGCGAGTACGGAATGCTGTCTTCGAAATGTCAGACTCTCGAATCCTCAACTGATGATAACCAGATCTCAAGTCGATCTTAGAAAACACGGCAGCTCCCTGAAGTTGGTCCAATAAATCATCAATACGAGGCAAGGGATACTTGTTCTTGATGGTTACCCTGTTCAGCTCACGGTAATCAATACACAATCGTAGAGATCCATCTTTCTTCCGCACAAATAACACTGGTGCTCCCCAAGGGGACGCACTAGGTCGAATATAGCCTTTGTCAGTCAACTCCTCAAGCTGGTTCTTCAATTCTTGCATCTCAGTCGGATCCATACGGTACGGTGCTTTTGAGAGCGGGGACGTACCTAGTTCTAACTCAATAATAAACTCCACGTCACGATGAGGAGGTAAGCCTGGCAACTCGTCTGGAAATACATCGGGGTATTCTCGGACTACCGGAATGTCGGCCAATTCAACTGGTCGATCAGCTGTTTTGGTCATGTAGCACCAATAACCAATACACCCTTGATTAAGCAGTTTCACTGTTTTCATAGCGCTGATGACTCTCCCAGAACGACTGGGATTATCACCTCGAAAAATACACTCGAATCCATCATCAGAAGTGACGGTAACCATCCGCTTGCGGATACTGAGTATTGCATCGTGACGATCCATCCAATCGATACCCAAGATTATATCATCCTTAGGTAGATCGACTACAATCAGATTTGACAACCACTCACGGTCGTTCAAAAAATCGGACAGTCCTGGACTTCACGATTTCCAATAATTCTTCTACCATCAGGTAGACCAATCACGTAGGGCTCACAATTGATAACATGGTCTAGAGGGAAACGACTTAAACAAGAAGAAGATATAAAGGAGTGTGAAGCACCGGTATCAAAAAGAACACATACAGGCTGGGAGTGGATCTCGAGTATACCTGAAATCATGTTGGCCTCGGGATCGTCAGCTTTCTTCATCTCGTAAATCCTGGGTTTCACAGTTCCGGCACCAGGTGTACCACCTTGATTCCCACGGCCCATTCCCCTATTCGCCGGTGGTACGATAGGAAGCGGACGGAGGCATCCGGTTACAGACAGAGGATTGGCCCAGGGCATGAGACGCTCTTGGTTCGGTCCGGTCCACCCCGCAAAAGCGAGCACGGTGACCATTTTTGCAACAAGTATTGCATTTGACGGCCGGCTTCGGGCATTTGGAGCTGATATGCCTGGTCTCATGATTATAGCACACAACGAGAGGAGGACCGCTCGAGAGTGCGATCCATGTCGGCCGACGCCATGGGTGGTCGATCGAAGGGTTTGGCAATGACTAGGGCTTCTGAATGTCCCGGTTACTCTCGATGCAGTTACGGTTCTGGACCTTTTGTTGTTGGATTGGGGTTGTTTCTTGGAAATCTCCTTCGCGGTGAGTTCGTACTCGAGCCTTCTCGATGAACTCGGTAAGGTAGTACAGTGGTGATTCAATGTTTGCATTCTCATTCGGGGTTTAAGCCTCTTGAGAAAGTATTTGATCTTGTCGGCCTCTGTTCGGATAATTGTCGTGGCAAAAGGAAGGAGTGCAGAATTTCTCGGCAACAGATAATACATCATCGTCTTGAGACGGGTCGGGGGTTCAAAAGTTCCGACAGTTTGGCCTCACGGAGTGGCCCAGATAATGTGATGCAGCATGAGGTTTTTAAATTCCTCCCAAGTGTAAACACCATCAGCTGGCCTTACTGAAAGCCACCAGGTATGAGCGCCTTTGCTAAGATAATACGCGGCTACCGAGACGCGATTCTCTTCCGGGCAGTCCACCATCTGGAAAAGTTTCTCAAAATGCTCGATCCAATGCATAATGTCAGCAGGCTCAGAGGAGCCTTCAAAAGTCGGTGGTCGCTGGCGAGAGATGTCGCTGATAATCTGACTCACGGGTCCGCCAATCACAGGAGGAGGATGAGCCCCCTGCTGCTGGCCAGTAGCGTCCCTCTGCATAGCTTCCATTAGTTGACCCATCTGGGTCATCTGTGTCATCATGCCCTGCATTACGACGTAAGGATCGACACGCGCATCCCCGCGCCCTCTGTGGTGCGATTGTTCCCTAGAAGGTGAACCACTGTCTGCGGAACTCTGATCCGCATTCGCGCATCTGTTGGCTCGAGGTATTGGGATTCGGCCCCTTCCGCGGCCTCGTCCCCCCCTGCCACGACCTCTCAGGTTTCTTTCCATACTGAAAGAATCAATCATAATGATAACCATAAGTACAGTTCAAGATACTAAAATTCATGCTAAGTTAATAGCAACAAGGAATCACATATTAAAGGAAAACGGTTATCGATACCACAAATGTCGCACCGAATATCATATCGGTGTCAAGTCGAACAATTTCAATTGTATAATCAATTCAGCATTTACCTCGGATTATCAATCAGATAAATCCTGTCACAATTCCTCGAAATAACATGATCAACAAGGAGACCCATACTGATATCAATATCATGCCAGTAATTAAATCATGGCTCATAAAGTACATACCGTATTTGGCTCGTAGGGTCAGGCACTTGCACAGGTCACACGTGACACGAAGGTCTCTTGATACTAGTTCATTTCTCAATGACTCATAAAAGAAAAGAAACAACTCTCTGATACCATCTTCTGTAACACCCCAAAAGGCGGCTATTACAGTGCCGTGAATCCCACACTGGGACCCACCAGGCGATATCCAAAACAGGTTAAATAAATATTATTTGTGATACCGAATCACAATGAATAGTCATTACTCCGATTAGGAGTTTATTAAAATATGGCCAACGGCCTTACAACACACAGGATCCAAAAAAAACAAGTATAGACCATATGGGGATGGAAAATACTTCGAATGTCAAATACAACCAAATAACAATTTAAATGAAGCAGGAAATAACATAACATGGTTTAACATAACCGGACAACAAAGACGAGGGGCCCCCGAACTAGTATCCTTCGAACTCTTCGCCGTCGACATGCTCTTCCCGTGCCTTGCCTTTGCCTCGACCTAAAATACAATACAAGTATTTCGCCCAACACAGGGTCAGATATACATGATAACCAATTCTTCCGACATTATACAATTCACATATATAGATCTCAAGAAAATCATTCCGACTATTAATCATACCCCTCGGGCATATGAAACAATCAGTCACAAATATCGAACACATCCAATCATACATGGACTATGAACGATTAACAATATAGCTCAAGATGGACATCACAGTACGCCCGATCCGGAAATGTGTCCGTGTACATGTCCACCCCGTATACGGAATCCAGAATATACGTGTGACAATGTACCTAATTAGCCTCACGAACTACGTCTCGTGTGCACAGTCCAATACGGAAACATCCACGTATGACAACACAAGTGCCCGGCTAAAAATCCTACACAATATCCAATCGGCATGCAGATATGATTCCGGAAATGTCACGACACAACATGACAACGAAGTTCAATGAAATACACATCCAATTAAGGATCAAGAAAAACTCACCAAAGTGAAAATAAGGACCAACGAGATCAATGATTCAAAACGACGTACTTGGGAATGCAATCCCATAACATCAAGGACAATGTCAAATCACGACAAATGTTACATGAACAATTCATACACATGAAATATATAATCATCACAAGAATCTAATCATCATTATAACCAAGCAAGATAACTTGCCTTAATACGGAGACGAGAATAGTCCTCTTCTTGTCGGAACGAACGAACGGTCCTCGACTAATATTGTTTACTCGAACAATCAACCTTAAACGAAATACATTTTACTCAAAAACATATTCGTATAATTATCAATATAGGATTAGTAAGACGTCAACCTACAATCCTTTAGAATAGTTTGTTACTACCAATTATTGAAGCCTTATGTCAGGAGTCCTTCTAACATCATTACAACCTTAAGAATCGGTTTACAATATTTACCGAATGTTCGCGTGGTTCATCATAAACAAGAGTTCTATCAAGGGTATGTTGAATAACCAATTATGATGTTAAGATCATCTTATGATGATTAAACTTTCCAAAACATTAAAACGTTGAAAGGTAAAATCTGCACATTATGATTATTCTCCCCTCATCTAAATTGACTTTTAAGCTAACAACAAGTTCATAAGTTCTGAGATTACACCACACCCATGAGGGTTATCAAAGTCTTTGTTTACAAGGCTGGAAGATTCATTAACATGATGGTGAATTCACCATTTATCTAGTATGATGGTCAAAACATTCTAAGTTCTCAACACATTAGATTAATGAAAAGTTATTGTTGTAATTATCAAGATCCTTATCAATCTTCAAAGACTTGTGAAGCTGAACCATAATGATTTAAAGTTTCTAAGATTTCTGAACAAGATCATCTAATCCTACCTTTAACATTATCAAGTTCTTCCCAAGATAATTAAATACCTAAAATGGTGTTTAAACACTCAATGATATCAAGTTCTTGATTAAATCCAGTTATGATGGAGCTAACTGATCCAACAATGTTCTACTGAGTAAAATTCGTCCAACAAGATGAGTATGGTAGTTACAACATGATTAAAATCACTATATCATCAAGAACACCTCCATCTCAAACCCTTATTTAACATATTCATCAAAAGTGTTAAAAATGTTGGATTAGAACTATGTTTTACTTGCTTAATCTAACTCTAGGTGAAGTATAATTCGTCATTAACATCAACATAAGAAAATAATGCAGAGAGGAAAGTACACCTACCTCCAGAAATGAAGAACAACTTCAATGCTATGAGAAAATATACTCCAAGCTCAAGAACAACTCCTAGTCTCCAAGGAAATGATCTCCACTCCAAGATTTAAGGCTTAGAAACAAGTTGGTGAAGGTTGATATCGTTTTGGTAGTGCAGAGGTATGATATGTGAAGAGAGAAATTCGGTTTGGGGTTGTGAAGAAATGAAAAACAGGCTGGTCCTATAAATAGACTGTGCAGACTTAGCGCACGCTATCGGGACAGTTTAGCGTACGCTAATGCACTTACGTACGCTATCCGGTCGATATTATGTACGTAAGCGGCTTACAGTGGCTACTGTCTTGAATTATCGAAGGCCATTAGCGCACGCTAATGATAAATGGGTTACGCACGCTAATAAAAGTAGATTCTCACCGACACGACAGCTCAGACTTAGATCACATGCATGCTAACGGCTAAGGAGTTCACGTGCTGAAGTCAACTGCTGCCAGATTCCCTCTTAGCGTACGCAACCGAGGAAAACTTACGCACGCTAAGGCACAAGATTAGCGTACGTTAATCGTACTGTGTAACGTGCGCTACATCAACAGAAAAATTCGAAAATGCAACTCTCTAATTAACATCGAATCATCACATTTGAAATGAACTAACAACGATATGATATTCAAATCTATAATACCTCAACATAATACTAAATGCAACGATTCATGATAATCAGATTATCCGAATAATACAATGACAGGTAAAAATGAAAAGTTACAGTCGGATATTACAGTTTGTTTGCTGTGTAATCGAAAATTGATCAGAGGGAATGGATTACCTGAGGATTATGTTCCGGCGGTGCTAGAATTTCCTGTGTAATTTTGTGAACTGAAGTTTTGCTGCAGCGGCGTTTTTTTTTTTTATTGTATGAGATTTCTGGTGTAGAATGTTTTCGGATGACGGGATGAGAATGTATGCTGTTGGATTTATATGATGATTTGATATGGAAATATTTGCTGTAAAATGAGATGAAATCCCCTTTTGATCTGCTGAGAGTGTGGTATTTAAGTAGAAAAATTTCAACCAACTCTTCCCCATGATGCCCACTACTCCCACTAATGTGGATGTGAGAATGTACAGAAAACTACTCCCTTGTTCTGATCGTGTGTGTGTGGGAGAGGATGTTGGGCTTGGATGAAAATTAATAGGATAATTATTGTTAATGGATTGGATTTGGTAAATAATTGTAGGAGTTGGACTTATAATATTTAGGCTGAATATTATAATGAGTTTGGCTTAGGTCGGCCCAAAATGAATGGATTAAAATTAATTAAAATGGAGTTGTGAAATCTTATGGGTAACAATTAATATCGCTTAAAACTTGACTCGGGCCTAGAAACGATGAGATGAAACAATGAATTAAAATGAGAAATGCAACGAAACGAATCACATGACTTGTCATGAATAATAATGGAATAAATGAATTTGCATGATCATGAAATAAAATGAATTAACGATAAATTATTCGGGCATTAATTTAATAAAATTGAACATGTTTTCTATAATTAACAATAAATGTATGTGCGAAATTGGGGCGTTACAACCTACCCCCCTTTAACAAATTTTCGTCCTCGAAAATTAAGTTACATACCTTGAAAAATGAATGTTGGATACTTAGAACGGATCTCCTGTTCACATTCCCAAGTTGCCTCATTTGGTCCGTGACGACTCCACTGAACTTTCACCAATTTAACCTCTTTATTTCGTAACTGGTGTATCTTACGTTCCAAAATAGCTATAGGTACATCCTCATAAGTCAGATTCTTGGCTACATGCAACTCTTTGAAATTGCATACATGACCAGGATCATGTACGTATTCTCTCAGCATGGAGACATGAAAGACATTGTGCACTCCTGATAATTCCAACGGCAATGCCAAACTATAAGCAAGATCACCAACACGACCCAAAATCTCAAAAGGTCCGATATAAAGGCTGTAGCTTTCCCTTTTTACCGAATCGTACCACTCCTTTCATAGGCGCTACCTTCAAGAACACTTTTTCTCCAATCTCAAATTGGATATCTTTCCTTTGCTTATCAGCATAAGACTTCTGTCGATCCTGGGCGGTCTTAATCCTACTTCAGATCTCGGCTATCTTCTCTACCGTCTGTTCGATCAATTCCGGAACCAAGATCTTTCCTTCTCCAACCTCACTCCAATAAAGAGGCGATCGACATTTCCTTCCGTAGAGAGCCTCGTACGGGGCCATTTGTATAGTTGCTTGGTAACTATTGTTATAAGCAAACTCTACTAACAGCAAAATATTCTCCCAATTCTCACCAGTATCAAGAACACACGCCGTCAACACATCTTCAAGTGTTTTGATAGTCCTTTCAGATTGACCATCGGTTTGTGGATGATAAGCAGTACTGAAATTCAACTTAGTGCCCAATGCACCCTGAAGACTCTTCCAAAATTTCGACGTAAATCACGGATCTCTATCCGATACGATTGACACTGGAACACCATGTAGCCTCAAAATCTCCCGAATATAAATCCGTGCATATTCTTCCACACTATAAGTCATCCTCACAGGTAGAAAGTGAGATGACTTCGTCAAGCAGTCTACTATCACCCAGATAGCGTCGTTCTTCCTCACGGTTCGTGGCAGACCAACCACGAAATCCATTGTGATATGCTCCCATTTCCATTCTGGGATTTCCAATGGTTGGAGTAAACCTCCTGGCCTTTGGTGTTCTGCCTTCACCTGCTGACATATCATACACCTCTCCACAAATACACCAATGTCCTGTTTCATTCCTCTCCACCAAAATAACTTCTTCAGGTCAGGGTACATCTTTGTACCTCCCAGGTGAGCGGAGTATGGTGCATTGTGAGCTTCTTCAAGGATTTACTTCCTAAGGGATGGATCCTTAGGAACACATAACCTCCCATCATAACTCAAAACGTCGTCTGAGGAAATGGCAAATTTCTCAATACTCCCAGCTTGTGCTCGATCCTTCATCTTGCACAAGAACCTATCAGGTGGTTGAGCCTCCTTAATCTTATCCCTCAAGTTTGGTTGCAAGACCAAAGATGATAGGATTGTTTTCGAACGTTTTGAAGACTCAACTACCTCAATCCTCAACTGGGAGAACTCCTTTATCAAACTCTCCTGATCAGTCAAGCAAGCTAACTCGCCCCTAGTCTTCCGACTCAAGGCATCAGCTACCACATTAGCCTTACCCGGATGGTAATGAATAGTACAATTATAGTCCTTCACCAATTCTAACCATCGCCTTTGTCTCATGTTAAGGTCCTTCTGTGTGAAAAGATACTTCAGACTTTTATGGTCAGTGTATATCTCACGCTTCCCTCTGTAGAGATAGTGACGCCAACTCTTCAGCGCATGTACTACAGCAGCCAACTCCAGATCATGCGTTGGATAGTTCAACTCATGTGGTTTAAGCTGTCTCGATGCATAAGCTACTACTTTACCATGTTGCATCAGAACACAACCCAAGCCCTGCTTTGAGGCATCACTATAAATAACAAAGTCTTCTGTCGGATCAGGAATCGTTAATACTGGTGCCGAGGTTAGTCTCCTTTTCAACTCTTGAAAACTTTCCTCGCACTTGTCGTTCCATTCAAACCTCACGCCTTTCCTTGTTAACTGGGTCATAGGAGTGGCGATTTTCGAAAATCCTTCGATAAATCTCCTATAATAGCCAGCTAGGCCCAGAAAGCTGCGGACTTCGCTCGCATTCTTGGGTATTCCCCAACTACTCACTGTTACAACTTTATCGGGATCAACCTCAATTCATTTTGAAGTCACCACATGTCTAACGAATCCAACTCTGTTTAACCAAAACTCACATTTCTTGAATTTAGCATACAACTTCTCCTTGCGAAGTGTCTCCAATGTAATCCTCAAATGTTCTTGGTGTTGTTCCTTGTCCTTAGAATACACCAAGATGTCATCTATAAAGACGATCAGTAACTTATCCAAGTAAGGTTGGAACACCCTGTTCATCAAATCCATAAAGACTTCTGGTGCATTACTCAGACCAAAAGGCATCACTACAAATTTAAAATGTCCATAACGGGTTCTGAAAGCCGTCTTGGGAATGTCACACTCCCTAATCTTCAGTTGGTGGTACCCCGACCGCAAATCAATCTTCGAAAAAGTTCCGGCTCCCCTCGACTGATCAAATAGATCCTCGATTCTCAGTAGTAGGTAATTGTTCTTCACCGTGAGTCGATTCATCTCTCTGTAATCTATACACATCCGAAGTGACCCATCCTTCTTTCTTACAAACAGTACTGGTGCACCCTAGGGTGACACGCTAGGACGAACAAATCCGAGCTCCAGTAGCTCTTGAATCTGGACCTTCAATTCTTGAAGTTCCTTCGGAGCCATTCTATATGGCGCTTTGGATGTAGGGGCCGTCCCAGGGACGAAATCAATACTAAACTCCACTTGTCGGTCAGCTGGGACTCCCGGCAAATCTTCTGGAAACACATCCAGAAACTCTCGTACTATAGGTACGTCTCTAGGGGACACCTCATTAGTACGAGTGTCAACCAAACTCACCAAGTAACCCAGACATTGCTCCTTATTTAGACTTCTTAGTGCTTTCATAGCACTGATTACTCTGGGTACTGTCCTACTCTTAGTACCATAAAAGGTGATCGACTCGCCTTCAGAACACCTCAATGTTACATTCTTCTCATGGCATCTTATATCGGCATCATGTCTATCGAGCCAGTCCATACTAAGGATCACGTCAAAATCCATCGAGTTAATCAAATACAGACTAGCGTCAAATTCTCTTCCTCCTATCTCAATATTCTCGTCAATCATTCTATTAGTGAGGATCGTATTTCCTGATGGTAAGCTAACCTCAAGAGAATCAACAGTTCTAATGCTTCTATGACCAATGACATGATAAAATTTTGCACACATAAAAGTATGTGTGGCACCAGTGTCAAATAAAGCGAAGGCAGGTACATTAGAGATCATAAGCATACCTGATACCGTGCCGGGATTCTCATCTGCGTCCTTTTGGGTCAAAGTATAGATGCGAGCTTTTCCTCCAGAACCTTGACCTTTGGCCCTTTGCAGATGACAGTTCGAAGCTGAATGCCCTAGCTCGTTGCATCTGTAACAGACACCTTTACCGTACAGGCACTCCTCTCCATGATTCTTACCACACTTCGAGCACTCTGGCTTACTGGTTTGAGGCTTAGGTCCCGACCTTTGATCAACCTTTGCTTGCTTATTAGAAACCACGACCTTATTTTGGTTTCCATTCCAATGCCTCTTACCGATACTAGGCTTCGTAGACTGTTGTTGATCCAGATTATGGCTAGCCTCAACCTCTTGGGCTCGAAAAACCATCTCGGTATAGGGTAGCACCCCATGACCAGCCACGATGTGACGAATACTCGGGCGTAAACCACTTCGGAACTTAAGGGCCCTCTTTCGATCTGTATCCACCATGTGCTCCACAAAGAAGCTGATTTGGTTGAATTTTCTTTCATATTCTTCAACCGTCATTCCTCCTTGTTCAAGATTCCAAAACTCTCTCTCCATCTTCTCTCGGTAATGCTGTGGGTAGTACTGTTCCATCACTATTTCCTTGAACCGATCCTATGTTAATGCAGCACGCTCGGCCGCCGGCCTCAAACGCCAATAGCTTATCCACCAGCGTCCAGCATCCTCCACCATTTGATATTGGCCACAAAGAATTCTTTGCGCATCGGTGCACCCAATGATCTCAAAGGTGCGCTCCAGCGACATGAACCATTCATCAACAAAAGCTGGTCCTTCTCGACCGTTGAATGTGGGTGGAGTGAAACGTCGGAACTGTTGCACAACTTGTGCCTAAGTAGAAGCTGGCATGTTATTGTTGTGGTTATCCTGACCTTTGTCACCACCACCGAGGTTGGCATTCTGACCATCGAGATTATCTGCACCTCGGTTAGCTGGGCGTCCACGTCCACGAGTTGCCATTATCCTAAGGCATACCACACGCAACGATCCTTCAGTACTTACCCAACAAGAGGGAGAAATAAAATGGAGGGTTACACTGCACCTACAGGTTGAGCACCAGAGATTTCTAGCAATGATGACTTTCGCATGTCACATATATACTATGAATTTATTAGAAAACGATTTCATGCCCGAATACTTTATCATAAAATTCTTATGTACAAAATAGACTGAAGATGCATCTATAATGCATGAATCATGGTTGATCTGGTAAACTGCATTTATCACATAATGTATAATAATAACTTAATGTACCTTGGAGTAGACGTGGAGCGGCAGAGGTGGATGATCATAATTGCTAAAGAAATATTTGACTACTTGCGAAAATGATATTTTAGTTTAGAAAAAGAAACCATTTTAACGAGTCTACAGAACCGTAAACCCGCTCCGATACCACTTATGTAGCGACCACTTTTCTAAAATATGATTCTTCAAATTTTAAGAAGAATAAATAAAAATGCTGCAGCGGAAATACATCTCAAAAGACAAACTTAATAATTGCAAGTAATCTTCTCGAGTCATTGTTAAAACAAAACATACCTTAACGTAAAAATAAAACGAATTGAACACTTGTTCATAAACATAGTTTGAGAGAAATAATATTAAATATATAAACATCTAATCATAGGCTTGATCATCCCAGTCTCAATCGCATGCCACATCGAGCTCTTCAACCTGAAAGGGATTAAATAGTGGGGTGAGCTTCCAACTCGCTCAATGTGGAGAATACGCAATATGTCTAAGTTAATTACTAAATATATTAGCAAGTATAAACAACATGACTGATAAATTCTGAAGCCCGTCGGCTAGCCCGAGGGCTTTATGCACAATTAAGTGCTTCTGACTGATTTGCACATTTAAGTGCTTCTGACTGATTTGCACATTTAAGTGCTTCTGACTGATTGCACATTTAAGTGCTTCTGACTGATTTCACGTGCACATACGAGACAATATATAAAGCAATTAAAATAAACAAAAGCGTAATAAATCCCCACACCAGGATAAAATGCAGTTCTTGAACTTGAATGCAATGAAGATGCTTGACTCGACAATTTTAGGCCCGTATGTTCTTGTTATTATCTACAAATAATAATAATAGTTTATTATTAATATAATACTATAATTGAAAATAATCTACAAGACATAACTTGAATTGAATATTAATATTATTAGAGAAATCTACGTATATAATGGCTCGGATAAATAAGGCTGAATTTTAATTATTGAAAAGTTGATTGAAGTAAAATTGAAGGAATTAAATATTTAATGAGTGAAATAGTGTAAGGACAAATCGGGCCGTTACTAAATGGGACTGGATTAATGGACTTGAAGTTGGGCTCCAAAAATTAAATGGGCATTGGTGTAAAAGGGTTGGATAATTGGACTAGTTTGGCTAGAGTTGAAATTCTGGATTTGGGCTCAAAGATTCAATAAACAATGGTTAAAGTAATTTGGGCTTGGACGAAGTCATTGGCCCAATTGAAGATGATTTATTCTGCCAAATTCGAAGCCCTTATTCTCATTCCCATCTATGAACAGCGATCTCCTTCTTTCTATCGCTGGCTGCGTTTTTTTTTCCTCCATTAATTCACGAGCTGCTAATATCAAGAAATTTCCGCCCGATTTTGCTCGACAATAAAGAGTATGACCGGCGATGCAACTCCATCCAGTCGGTAGAACTGGGTGGTCCGATAGAGATCAGTGGTGCGGCACTTAGGTAGGAGTGGCGGCTAGGCTGGGGATGGAATGGAGGACGGCGGTTCAGGCGTCGTCCATGGCCGCTAGTTGGTGGCGGCGGAAAGGTTGCGGCGATATCAACGGAAAGCAGTGGATGTGGTGAGGATTTCCGGTTTCGGCCGAAATCAAAAGGTTTGTTTCTTCAGCTCTGAATTTGATTCAACAAAATGGTTTGAGTTTTGATTGAATTTTGGTTTAAGATTCGGGTTTTACTGGATGAAGTTGGGTGTGTGAGTGTGTGTTCCGTTGGGGAAATTTTTGAAGTTGGAAGATGCCCGACGGAGTGTTTGTTTGCTGTATAATCGAAAAATTGATCAGAGGGAATGGATTACCTGAGGATTATGTTCCGGCGGTGCTAGAATTTCCTGTGTAATTTTGTGAACTGAAGTTTTGCTGCAGCAGCGTATTTTTTTTTTTTTAGTGTATGAGATTTTTGGTGTAGAATGTTTTCGGATGACGGGATGAGAATGTATGCTGTTGGATTTATATGATGATTTGATATGGAACTATTTGCTGTAAAATGATATGAAATCCCCTTTTGATCTGCTGAGAGTGTGGTATTTAAGTAGAAAAATTTCAACCAACTCTTCCCCATGATGCCCACTACTCCCACTAATGTGGATGTGAGAATGTGCAGAAAACTACTCCCTTGTTCTAATCGTGTGTGTGTGGGAGAGGATGTTGGGCTTGGATGAAAATTAATAGGATAATTATTGTTAATGGATTGGACTTGGTAAATAATTGTAGGAGTTGGACTTATAATATTTGGGGTGAATATTATAATGAGTTTGGCTTAGGTCGGCCCAAAATGAATGGATTAAAATTAATTAAAATGGAGTTGTGAAATCTTATGGGTAACAATTAATATCGCTTAAAACTTGACTCGGGCCTAGAAACGTTGAGATGAAACAATGAATTAAAATGAGAAATGCAACGAAACGAATCACATGACTTGTCATGAATAATAATGGAATAAATGAATTTGCATGATCATGAAATAAAATGAATTAACGATAAATTATTCGGGCATTAATTTAATAAAATTGAACATGTTTTCTATAATTAACAATAAATGTATGTGCGAAATCGGGGCGTTACATAAAATATTTATATTATATATATATATATATATATTACAATATTCATAAAAGGAATGTACAATAATCTGAATAATTTTACAAGAATCAAATAAAATAATTTCTAATTAAGAACCTATTTCTAATTAAGAACATAAAATATGAAAAAAAATGTTTTGAATTTGAAAATATTTATAAAATTGTTTATGGATTATTTGATACTTAAGAAACAAGAATTAGCAAAAATGAACATTCCGCATTATATGGCTCGAAGAGGGTACGACTTGGTTGATATACGGGAGATGGAGAGGAAGATGAAGGAGCGTCGAGAAGTATCTAAATCTGAAGAAGATATTGTTATTGATCCCCCGTCTCCACCTACGCGTCATAAAAGGTGGAAGCTTGGTCATACAAAAAGACGAGAGGGTACGTCATCCGATGCTGCACGGGAGATTGTCGAGAGGATTGTAAGTTCTTTTTTAAGAATTATTTTTTCTTGTAAGAAAAATAAAAAGCTCCACTTTTTTGTTGCTAAGTGTTAGCAAACATTAAAAATTTGAGGTAAATTATTTGCTTTATTAAATATAAATAACCACTTTTCTACCCAATTATTTTTATCTACATTCTTGTATTGTTTATTCTCCTTCATCAACTTGTATCAGTTGTTTGCATATTTCAAAATTTTGTAATATGGTGCCAAATTAAATTTTTGTAGGATGATTTGGAGAAGCAGTATACACAAGGTACCTTCATTCCTAAGGGACGACAGGATATATTGGCGGCTGCTATTGGGAGACCCGAGCACCCTGGTCGTGTTCGTGGCATTGGTTTTGGTGTGGGTATTCGCAATTACTTTGGACGATCATGTGGACCGATGTCTTCCGTAAGTAAAGATGTGTTGGAGCAGCTAAGGAAAGAGATCACCCTTGATGTCACAAAGACTTTGATGAAAGAGTTCGGCCAGACAATGGGTGCTAGTTCCCAGCGGCCTGTTGATATTCATACACCGGATGAGGTTACTCGTGTTAGCACGAAGTGGAGTTGTGCTGATGCTATTTCTGGCCCTTCCGGAGAGAGGCCTGTGACTGGAGACACTCATCGAGTTGGAGTTTATGTGGACAAGCATCCTCCCCATCTAGTTGCTATCGGTAGGGTTATTCAGGGCGATTCGACCCTACATTGTGCTCCTTTACCAGCTCATTTGGTTAAGGTAGTGGTTGAGGAGGCCGTAGATGCCAGCGCTGAAGTCCCTATGGCGACTGATGAGGTGAGAGTCGTGGGGGAAGCTTTAGGTGGATTTATTGCATAGCCACGAGATTTTATTTTCTCCGATTTTTCAAAGGTAAATATTTTCTTTTTCTTTTTAGTAACTCAAACAAAATAAATTATTTCAAATTTACTTGTATTTTACACTATACTATATGAAATAGGATATTCAGCGACCAAAGAAGCAGGCTCGTCACAATGACGGGTCGAGGACCAAAGATGACATCATGAAAGACTTACTTAGTGCTGCGTCAAGTTTGTACAATAATCCGATATCAGTGCCGTGGGATACAACTATCTTTGGTTGTGGTGGTGATGATGTTCCATTGTACATCGCTCACACTGATATTTTATAGAGATTGTTCAAGCAAAGTAGTGGCTTAGTTTATCAGTTTTACAGCTTTGGACTATGTGAGTAATTTTCTTTATTGAATTTTTCTACATTCGTAGTATGTGTGTGTGTACAGTATGTGTGTGTGTGTGTCTGTGTGTGTGTTTGTATGTGCTGTGTGTGTATGTACTGTGTGGCAGTGTGTTTTTTTTTACTGCGTGCAGTGTGTGCAGTGTGTGTGTGTGTGCAGTGTGTGTGTGTATGTGCAGTGTGTGTGTTTGTGTGCGATTTGTGTGTGTTTTTATTGTGTGGCAATGTGTGTGTGTGTGTGTGTGTGCAGTGTGTGTGTATTTTTAATGTGTGGCAGTGTGTGTGTGTGTGTGTCTGTGTGTGTGTGTGTGCAGTGTGTGGAGTGTTTTTTTTATATTAATATTTTGCTTAACAAATTAGGTATTTGTCTAATATGAATGTGGACACGATGGACGAGGTTTTGTATGGATATTTTGATCCTCAATCCAAACAAAATATGGGACATGGGGGAGAGGAGATCTCGAAATATATATCGACGCGTATGCTTGAGTCGAAGAAGCAAATATACATGGGAGCTTACCATCATAAGTAAGATAAAAGATTGTAAATTTCAAAATATTTTCTTTTTAACAAAACTATTTCCTTTTTTTTTTACAACATACTGTAGTAATATGTTCTTTCTTTCAAATGCATTTATCTATGTAGGCATCATTGGAAACTTCTGGTCATTATGCCAGGAAGAGGAACTATTATATGGATTTGCTCACTACATAGTAGGCCTGACTCTCGCATTAAGGCCATACTCCAAAAGTAAGATTTTATTTATAACATATTTGCTTTATAATTTTATATCAACGACTCAATATATTATTGTTACTTTTAAGCAAAGGCTGGATCGCATTCAAGACCATGGATGGTATGCATACAAGTAAATCAAAGCAGGCGGTTAGTTGGATATATCCCAAGGTAATACATTTAATTACATGAGTGTAAATATGTGTGTTTGTGTGTATGAATATTTGAGTGCGTACAACAATATTGTTTTTGGAAACACGAATTATTTTGGGATAGACGTGGTTAACGTCGTAAGGATCTTCTCCCTTTGGGATAGATGTTAACTTTCGTCTTAAGGATCTTCTCCCAACATATCGTGTATGAAGTGTCCGTTTGTTTGTGTTGGGTTTTTTTTTCTATGCAGTGTGTGTGTGTGCAGTGGCAGTGTGTGTGTGCTGTGTGTGTTTGTGTTTGTGTGTGTTTGTGTGCAGTGTGTGCTGTGTGTGCTGTGAGTGTGTGTGTGTCTTTGTGTTTATGTGTGTTTGTGTTTGTTTGTGTTTGTGTTTTGTGTATGGGCAGTGTGTGCTGTGTGTGTGCGTGTAGTGTGTGTGCAGTGGCAGTGTGTGTGCTGTGTGTGTTTGTGTTTGTGTGTGTTTGTGTGCAGTGTGTGCTGTGTGTGCTGTGAGTGTGTGTGTGTGTCTTTGTGCTTATGTGTGTTTGTGTTTGTGTGTGTTTGTGTTTTGTGTATGGGCAGTGTGTGCTGTGTGTGTGCGTGCAGTATGTGTGTGTGTGTGTGTGTGTGTGTGTGTGTGTGTGTGCAGTGTGTGTGTGTGTGTGTAAATATTTGAGTGTGTACGACAACATTGTTTTTGGAAACACGAATTATTTTGGGATAGACGTGGTTAACGTCGTAAGGATCTTCTCCCTTTGGGATAGATGTTAACTTTCGTCTTAAGGATCTTCTCCCAACATATCATGTATGAAGTATCCGTTTGTTTGTGTGTTTTTTCTATGCAGTGTGTTTGTGTGTGTGCAGTGGCAGTGTGTGCTGTGTGTGTGTGTTTGTGTTTGTGTGTGTTTGTGTGCAGTGTGTGCTGTTTGTGCTGTGTGTTTGTGTGCAGTGTGTGAATGAATAGTAGATAAGAATGTCTATTTTGTGTTGGCCTCTAAGAAGATTATGTTAGTTGTGTATCTGGTTGTTCACTGTTCTCGTTTTTATTTCATCTTTGATTAGTTGGGAGTGAGCCATTATGGATCCGGGCTTTGTTGCTTCCGTTTATTTTTTTTTCTGTTTTTGATCCTTATTTGATTGGAAACTAGCAAAGTCTCAACTTTCGCTTCTGGTATTGACGCTTAAACCATGTTTTGATGAATCTTAAACCACGTTGTGATTGAGTAAAAGCCCCTGCTTGTTATGTTGTGTTTTTATTGGTGTCAAGTAACGATCTTAGGCTCCCTCCTTCAACAAGTGCTTTGGATTGAATATGATAAAATCATTTTTCAATGCTTGAATATGTAAGAATAAAATTGCTCAATATGTTGTGTTTGGCTATGGTTTCATGAATCGTGACAGACATCTCATAATCTTACGCTTGGCCTGGCCCGTGTTTCATGTCCACGCCAAGACTCGAACTGAATCCAGTACCTTCCAGGTTACATATGATTCATTGCAAGGTCTGGACCCTTGGTTCCACTAGACTGTACATGGTTCGAGTCTTGGGGAGGCCATAAACCTGAGATCCAGAGTAAGATCACGAGTTGTCCGACACAGCATCCTGAAACTCCATGAACAAGTCAACAAGTTGAGCACATGACATTTATATATGTATATTTCAGAATGTGAGAATGAGAACCAAGGGATAGATTGTACGTTATCCTTTTTTTGTATATAATACCGATTTATGTCTTCAATAAAACCATAGCTTGTCATACATGCAGAGTGGAGAATGATACTTGTTGACTTGAGAAATCATGGGAATTTGGCCAAAATAGGACTGTTACCCCCTCATAATCTGGAAAGTGCTGCAAAAGATCTCGCGAATTTGGTTTCCGGCCTTCTGTATTTGGGAAAGTTGTGGGAAATTTTTTAGAACTCCTAGTTTTAAGTGATTGCAAGTTTTCGTTAGCCTTACCAATAATGTGTGTTTGTGTGCAGTGTGTGTGTGTGTGTGCTGTGTGTACTGTGTGTGTTGTGTGTGTTGTGTGTATTTATGTTTATGTGTGTATTGTGTGTTTGTGTTGTTTTTTTCTGTTTGCGTGTGTATTGTGCGTTTAGTTGTGCAGTGTGTGTGTGTTTGTGTTTTTTTTTCTATTTGTGCAGTATGTGTGTGTGTGTGTGTGTGTACTGTGTGTGTGTGTGTGTGTGTATGTTTGTTTGTGTGCAATGTCTGTGTGTACTGTGTGTATATGTGTGTTTGTGTGCAGTGTGTGTGTGTGCTGTGTGTACTGTGTGTGTGTTGTGTGTGTTTATGTTTGTGTTTTTTTTTCTGTTTGTGTGTGTATTGTCTGTTTATGCTGTGTGCAGTGTGTGTGTGTTTGTGTTGTTTTTTTTTCTGTTTGTGCAGTGTGTGTGTGTGTGTGTGTGTGTGTGTGTGTGTGTTTGTGTGCTGTGTGTGTTTGTGTTTGTGTGATATGTACTGTGTGTGTGTGTGTATGTGGGTACTGTGTGTATGTGTGTATGTGTATGTTTGTGTGTGTTTGTGTGCTGTGTGTGTTTGTGTTTGTGTGCTGTGTGTGTTTGTGTGTGTTTATGTTTGTGTGTGTATTGTATGTTTGTATTTTTTTCTGTTTGTGTGTGTATTGTGTGTTTAGTTGTGCAGTGTGTGTGTGTTTGTGTTTTTTTTTTTCTGTTTGTGCAGTGTGTGTGTGTGTACTGTGTGTGTGTGTGTATGTGTATGTGTGTGCAATGTGTGTGTGTACTGTGTGTATGTGTGTGTTTGTGTGCAATGTGTGTGTGTGTGTGCTGTGTGTACTGTGTGTGTTGTGTGTGTTTATGTTTGTGTTTTTTTTTCTGTTTGTGTGTGTATTGTATGTTTATGCTGTGTGCAGTGTGTATGTGTTTGTGTTTTTTTTTTCTGTTTGTGCAGTGTGTGTGTGTGTGTGTGTGTGTGTGTGTTTGTGTGCTGTGTGTGTTTGTGTTTGTGTGATGTGTACTGTGTGTGTGTGTGCTGTGTGTGTGTGTGTGTATGTTTGTTTGTTTGTGTGCAATGTGTGTGTGGGTACTGTGTGTATGTGTGTGTTTGTGTATGTTTGTGTGCAGTGTGTGTGGAGTGTGTGTGTCTGTGTGTGTGTTTTTTTTTTGTGCATTGTGTGTTTGTGTACTTGTGTGCTTTATGTGTTTGTGTCAGTGTGTGTTTTTTTAGCTGTGTATGTTGTGTGTTGATTTTATTTACTGAAAGCGACTCATAATTATGTCTTATTTTGTTTTAGTGTAATAAACAAAATGGAGGTTGGGAGTGTGGTTATTATGTTATGCACTGGATGTCGACTATCGCCCGAGCGCGTATTTTGGATGGTTGGATGGAGGTAGTATATTTTTAACTTGAAGTGGTGATAAAACTATTTACTCTTTTACATTTAAAGTTTGTTTATTATACGTTTATATGTGCAGATGTTTGATGATGTTGGAGCACTGTCTGAAGATGTTTTTAATAAAATTCGAGTTGATTGGGGACTTTATTTCTTGGAGGTTCGAAATCGTCTCGCGACATGATTTTGGTGTTTTGTGTGAATTATTTGTATGATTGTACATTTGATATTTGTATGAATTATTTTGGGTGAATTGGTGTTTTTTGTATTATCTTTTTCAATGAATTGGTGGTTCAATGAGTTTGGTGTTGGTTAGTTCTTTTCGGTGTGTTTGGATTCGATGAATTGGTGGTTTATTGATTAGTTTGATCCGAGTCAGGTACTAGATTGTGCAAAATAATGCAAAAATTTGGGGAAAATCTGGACAAAATTTTTAGAACTTCAACAGCGGTTCCTCCGAAACCGCTGTTATTTGTAAAATTAACGGCCGTTTTATAATCCCTGTTAAGTATCAGATTTAAAAGCGGTTACCTATAACCGCTATTAAATGGCATATTTAACAGCGGTTACCAGAAACCGCCGTAACGCATTTAACAGTGGTTATTATGAACCGCCGTTATTTGACAAATTCAACGGCGGTTTTCAAAACCGCTGTTAAAATTAACAGCGGTACATATAACTGCGGTTCCGGAACCGCCGTTAATTGGCCATTTTAACCGCTGTTAAAAGCTTGTTTTGTAGTAGTGGGTGTTACTTCCGAACAAGGTTCACAAGAATCGAACCAAACTCGGAAAAGTCGCAACGATAAACAGATCGATCCGAAACAAGGTCACAATCCATTCGAATGATGACAACCGAGACACCAAACAAGTTCAAAAAGTGTCAACAAACACGAGCAAGTCGATAGAATTTAGAAGTAGAAAATGCAGAAGTCAAAAATAATACGGGTATTACATTCGACCTCTTATAAAAGAAAGGTCGTCCCCGCAACTCACAACAACGGAAGCAAGGTAACAACACAAAAAACAACCGACAGAAACATCTCCCATGGGCTCCTCAGAGCCGATATATGTACTGAAGTTCGTGCCCCGAAAGACTCGGAAACCAACTCGCAAAACTGGATCCTGTGCCTCTCGGGTCCACACTTGAAATGCGTTACTGACGAGAAGGACAATTGGTACGTGCATGCCCCCGGCACACCACGGTTGAAACACCTCGGCTCGGCATACCGAATATACAAATGCTAGATACAATGGGGCATAACGTCGCAAAACAACATAGCGGAGATGCCAACTCAGCACAACAAGGAATCATAACACATATCATATACAACGATTACCATCGTAAAGTAATACACACACAAACACTACAGCAACGACGGTATCGTTCGGCGACCTCAACGGCCCGAATGATAACAAGTACATAATTACAACCATCATGAAACAATCACACATGTACACAAATGTACAAACCCAAGCTTCTACAACTCGCACTCGTGCGACAACACGCAAATCACTACGAGACGACATAGTAAATACCAGTTCACACCTCTCATAGAGGGCTAGTACTACAAATACGTGGCAACGCCTCAACATTCATGCCACCAATTCGATCATATTCGGAAGTTAACATTATAACAACAAAGCAAACATCATACATATATTCCCAAACTGCAAACGGGAATTGATAGGTTTTAAAAAAAATGAAAACCACCTTTTGAAAATAATTTTGGAAACACCGATTGATCTTGAGTATCACCTTTCAAAAAGTAGTACAAACACTATTATCGAGACTTTGAAAACCATCTTGCGTTTGATAAAACGAGGACACTTTCCTTTTAGTGAAAACTTTCAGAAATATTCGACCCTCGGGTCTAAGTAAAAGTATTTCTAAAACATTAAAAATATCTCAAAATATTTTGGTCCTCGAGGTAGAACAATTTTGAAACATATTGTGGCACCGTGGATGTACCACGAGAAAATAATTCATTTTAAAAGTACGTCTCAAAATTTATTTTCTAAGATACTCAAGGTTTTCAAAGATAATTCAATGGGCTAGAATGCCTAAAAATCCACACGTATCAACATTCGGTTACACACATCATAATGTACGCATCAACTCGCTTAAAATCAAGGCAACACCTGTCTTTTACCGGATACAACAATCGAAAGGACATAAATAATACCAACACTCCTCATATAAACGAAATATGAGAGTCACATAAACGCATCACGAAACCAAAAATCTGCATAAAGATTCCGTCACTTAACACATAATCATACCAGTAACTCACATCAGATGAGGCACAATCACAAAGAAGGGAGACTTACATCCACAGGTCGCACGAAGATGATGATCGCCCCACGATACTAATCACGACCAACAAACTCAGACGACGCGTCGCGACACGACTCAGTCAGACAAAATCCAACGAGACAAAACTCAACAGACACAACTTGACCCGACAGCCTAGGTTTCCACAACCTAAGCTCCGATACCATTTATGTAACACCCCCAATCCGCTCAAGGATATTACACGCCGTAGAACCCTTCCTCAAGGATCTACCAGGCTGGTAAATACATCGAACAACTCAAAAATGCCTTTAAGGCTAAAATGACTCAGTAGACCGATTTGGTCTTTCAATAAATACATACAACTCAAACATAATACATGCCCACACAGGGGTCGAATACAACACACTCCCGTACAACGGGAAAAAAATACCGCAGTGGAAATAAAATACAACTGAACCAATACAACAATGTACGGGTCCTCATGTGATTAGTATCGATCATCTTTCATCATCCTTCGTGCCGACCCTGTGTTATGCTCCCAAAACCTGAATGCAAAAAACAGACATCCACCCCCCGAATACTCGGGGGTTAGCAAAACTCCACTGTTTTGCTAGTGCAAGAACAAAGTGCAAAAATACGAGCCATACAATTCACATTTCCACGAATAACAATAACCAGGAATCCTCAAAGATCCAAACGTAACGAGAAGTACTTCCCGAGGCAAGAGTTGGGTGAAACGTTCCAAAACCGACAGTGTCACAGCCCAAAGGTTTTGTTAAAACAGCTCAAGGGAAACGATTTATAAAACAGTTTAAAAATGCCATCGAGAGTTTTAATAGAAAACAACTTAGGATTATCGAATCCTTCACTTTCCAAAAATCAACAGGGTCACAGCCCAAAGGTTTTGTTTTCGCAAATAGAAAACCGACAACAATTCACAGGGTTAAAACCTACGTCACGTGTCCTCGACGGACATAAAAATCAATATCAACTCGTGAAGTTTTACTCGTGAATCCAGGGCTCTCCCATTGGACTCCCGCCGTGGCCCCATCGAACCAACCCACGGTGAGTAAAATACATTCACTAAATATACACCAACCTGTGAAGTTTTTACTCGTGAATCCATGGCTCTACCGTTGGACTCCCACTGTGGCCCCGTAGAACCAACCCACGGTGAGTAAAATACATTCACTAAATATACACCAACCTGTGAAGTTTTTACTCGTGAATCCATGGCTCTACCATTGGACTTCCGCCATGGGCCCGTCGAACCAACCCACGGTGAGTAAAATACATTCACCACTCGTGAATCCAGGGCTCTCCCATTGGACTCCCGCCGTGGCCCCGTCGAACCAGCCCGCGGTGAGCGAAGCAATCATGCACAAATAACATATCACACCAAGGATATCCAAACAATTCACCCAGATGCATCAAACACTTAGCAAAACACCACGTCAACCATAACGCGACGGAAAGAAGCAATATACGGACACACGCATTATCAAGCACAACATCAACACCAACATATCCAAAGGATTCACGTAGTCACTTACAACCCACACAATTTACAAAACACATGCGTTACGAAAGTGAGTCTTTAACGAGGCTAGCCGAATCTTTTGAAAACTCATTTCAAACAAATAAACAAACATACTAAGACGATCACCAATCATCATATCCACAAAACAAGAAATGTATGGATAAGGTACTTGCCTCGAATAAGAACAACGCGGAGAATCGACCGTAGCAGGTTGGCACGAACCGACTACGAACCCGCCAACTCCACCGAACGACAACCAGCGACAATTAACAACGAAAATAATAACAACCAAAATGAATTCCAAAGTACGACCCAAAGCCGCTGAATTCAAAGAACAATTGACGAAAGTTCAAGGGTTTCCCCCAAAACGGCCAAGAACACGATTCTTCCTGTCAAAACATGAAAACGGAATTCCAAACCGAAATATGGATATACAATCCATAGGATATGCTTAACAACATCATTTAACAACAATCAATCCACCAAAAATGGATGGAAAACGAAATCAAGAACAAATCCCCCAAAAAGTCGATTCGAAGGAAATCAAGAATTATACCTTGATTCAACGAAGAACAATGGATTAAATGATGTTAAACACATGAATAATATTAAGATTAATCATACCCATCATGGATTAATCAACAATATGGAACGAATCGGACAAAAACTCAAAAACCCCAAAATTCAAGAAACTAGGGTTCTAAGAAGAGATTACCTTGATTCGCTGGATCAAAGGATGATATAGGATGATCAATCAATGATATGAACTCAAGAACTTCGTGGATTTGTTGTTTAACAACGTGGCTTCGCCTCCTACGAAACCCCAGCCGCGAACAGAAAAGAAAGAAAATGAAAAACGAGTGAAAATGTGACTGCTCTGTCACATTTATACTGGGCCGGACTAGCGTGTGCTACCCTTCCGGCAGTAGCGTGCGCTATCGGCCAATATCGCCTGTAACTCGGGCCGGCCCGCACGACCCGGCAAGACCGATGACCCGACCGCGACCGACTCGCCGCCCGCCCGAGAAGGCAGGCGTTGCGGACGCTAGCGCACGCTAGCCGATCTGTCCAGAACCCTCTGGACCAAACTGCTCGGCCAGGTAACGTACGCTAGTCGGTCGGCAGCGTGCGCTACACATGCCGATTAGCACGCGCCACGACCGACAGTAGCGTGCGCTACCTGCCGATCCTCCCCGAGACCAGTACTCCAGTAACCACTCTGCACATCCCGATAGCGTACGCTAGCCGGTCGGCAGCGTGCGCTACACCTGCCGAGCTAGCGTGTGCAGCCTTCCGGCAGTAGCGTGCGCTACGCCGGTTCCTACCGCGTCTGCCCAAGGCCCAAAGACTTCCGACAAGGTTCGCCGCACTGTCTGGCGGCCACCGGCCATGATCCGACGACTCGATTTCTGAAAACGCACAGAACAAAGACGACAAAATGCTCGCGGACAACTACATCGACCTGAAATGAAATACCATGCAACAATTAATCGCACGCGACCAAGAAAAAAGGTCAAGACAACAATTACGAATGCAGATACCCAAAACTTTGGGTAAATTATAAAATAGCCCAAAACGCCCGAAAATCACGATACATGATCGAATAACCAAACCGAAGTTCACAACACGTATAACAAAGTTAAACAGACTTACAGGAAACTCGAAACAACAGTTTCGAACGAGATTCGCAAGAATCGAACTCAAGTGCGGAAAAGTCGCCAAAAAGCATGGAACACAACAAAACCGCACTGAAACGAACTCGGATGCCAAAAAGTGCAGAATTAATCATTCACAGAATGATGAAACGGTCCCAAGCGAGTCGTCAAAACGAACTCTCGTCAAAAAAAATAAAATCACCAAAATCCGAAATTGCGGGTATTACAAGTAGGGGGGACTGGTTGATAGGACGACGAATGTACGCTCCCAAAGAAAAACCCCCAAACAACATATGCAGAAAGAACATATACCTTGAACCCCCAAAGAAAAACCCCCAAACAATACACTCACACAATACACATTGATAGGACGACGAATATACGCTCCCTAAAAACCCGGTTTAGAAAAGGACCAATATAAGCCGGCGTACCGACCTTTGAGTAAAGGAAGGTTTTATTAGACTAATGAAGTCCGACCTATGTCCTCAGACAAGAGGATGCCGACCTCAGAGGGCTCGCCGATCTATAACCTCAGATAAGAAGGTGCCGACCTCGGAGGCCCCGCTGACCTGTGACCTCTGCTAAGAGTGGGCCGACCTCGGAGGCCTCGCCGACCTACGGATTTGGATAAGAGTGTCCCGACCTAAGTGATCATTTATAATATGAGCCGACCTACTAAGTCATAACCAGGGTCGGGAATCGCCGGGCTCATGAAGGTTGAACTCTCGCGAAAGGAGATCTCGACTCACCTGACAGAATCCCAGAGATTCGGGGACTGGAAGCCCATACTCTTCAATCCCGGAAATCCAGGGATGGAAAATCGCAGCCTGAATCCCAGGATATCGGGGATCTTCCCTAAAAATCAGGGAAGATCTTAAAGGATAGGCGGCTCTCCCTTGTATAAAAGGAGGAGGGGGGCTTTCCTTCAAAGGCCAAGCATAATTCTGAGATTACAGCATATTTTAGAGAGAGAAAAGGCAATACTTCATACATTCGGATTTTCTTAGATAAACTCCTGAGATTAACCCAGTTTTTGGTGGCCGATCAGCTCGGTTACATCACATATATTCCACAAAACCCAAAACCAATCCATAGAAAAAACCTTTTTTCAGAATCTGTAAAGAAAAAACCCCAAAGAAAGACCTAAGAAACTCAGAAACACAATACTCACATACATACAGAAACACATACAGAAACCCCACCATACATACTGTGAAGAATAAAAACCCCAAAGAACGACCTTACCTAAGCCAATTCGTATAATGTCACCACCAATCGTCCGATTATGAGCAATTTCGCCAGCAAACATTCGATTATGAGAAGAATAAAAGAAAATGTGTGAGTAAAAACTATAATAAAAGCTAGATTGAAAATATCCCCAAAAATTTTAATGAAACTGAAAAAACCTCGAACAGGCGATGAAAGAACCCTAATAATCAGTCTCCGCAAGAAAATAGCTTAATCGCGGGCGAAGCGATCGAGTATGGGTAAGCAGGCGATGAGTCAGTGAAAAAGAAATGAATGGAGCGGGAGAAAATTTTGGGGAGGAAATAATTGAGCGGGCGAAGAAGGCGAGGGTTTTTTGGAGTCTGAAAAAAAATTGAGGATAAATATACACTTCATTGTTGTAAAAATATTGCGTCAAAAATAAAATTTCACACTTTTTACTTCAATAATTATAAAATTAGCGAAGTCTTTGAAACTTAAAATTTCTAACTAGCTCCTGCCTTTTTGTTTGGTACCATTTACTGAAGTCTATGTGTGTTGTTTACTTCAGTAAATTGAAAAGCGAAGTTGTTGTTTGTTTTTACTTTGCTAATATACATTACCGAAGTGAGACGTACCGAAGTCTTTGATGTTTATTCTACTAGTGATAATCCCAAAGCAATGAAATATAATGATATCATTCCAGACGAAAAAAATTTCGAGAATGAATGTTCAAAAACTTAAAACCCCAAATTTAAAAGCCTTAACTTGCTTGGGATTCATAAGAACTAAAAAAAATCATGAGAAAATGAAATGCAAATTTCATTTTGTAATGTGAGGCGGCCCTCTTTTTCGAGTTGTGCCGTAAACAATCGGGCTTTAAAAAGGGTAGTTGAAGTGACAGGTGGGGAAGAATGGAAGATCGAAGAGTTGCGGAATTTCCATATTTTCCAAGGAGAAGCAACAAAAATGTGGCACCAACTTTTATTCTCCAATCCTCTGATGTTGGACACAAAAGCACCACTCACACCTATACGCAGCCAACGAACCATAGAGGTTCCAGAATCTATGCTCAGATGGGAGGCCAAAAAGAGATTTCCAGCAGTGAGAGCTAGAAACTAGAAAGAGACCAAACAAACACATAGACGAAAAACACAGACACACACAGAGTCACACATATTCCCAAACACACACAGCATCAACACATATACACAAACAGACACATCAGCACAATAAAAGAATCCAGAAATAAATAAGAAGAGGCAAACCAAAGAAAAAAATTCCCGAAAAAACCTAACCAATTAGCTGATGGAGAACTACGTATAGCCAGAGAGAATCCAGGTACAAAGTAGGTACCGAAATCTGGAAACAAAGACAACAATAGAAGATAACAAAGCCAATCCGAGAAAAAACGGAAAACAAATTGAAGGAGATCATCGAAAGCAAATATACATGTTCAGAGAAACATAAATTACACAAACCAAAAAATACGAGGGAAAAAACATTTGAAGCACAAAACAAAATAATAAACGAAAAAGAGAGACGAACAACCAACAATCTAGAGCAACCCTAAATAGCATGTAATCTTACAACATGAAACAAAACCCTAATTTTAAAGAAGTGTACAGGTAACATAACTCCATTGGAACTGGGATTGCTCCTAAACATGCGAAAGACTTTGGTTTGCTACTCCTGCGAACACAAATAGGCAAGCACAAACTGAGCGAACAAGAAAGAAAGAAAGAACGAAGAGAAGACCACGCAAAGAAGAGAAACAAAGTTGGAGCTGACACGCGGGTCGTCGAAGCGGACAACAATCAATAACTTACTTGGGATGATGGCCGACAGAACTATGTTCTAGAGCAAACATTATCACAGTACTAACAAATCATCAAGGGAGTTTATGCAAAGCAGATGTAGAACTTTAAAAAACTACAAACACATCACTGGCCAAGAAGTCATTAAGAAAAAAAAAATTAAGATATTTTTGACCATAAGCGGTGTTTCTAAAAAGATCCGTCCAGTACATTTCGTTCTGTATATAGCTCAGTTGAAGGCTATCATAAACCAGACAAGACTTGAACATAATCTGTACAAAAAGCCTAATGAGATATGTAACTTAAGAGACGTAAAAAGGATGATCATAAAGAAAATGTAGAAACAACAAGAAATGAATCTGTTAGTAATGGAAAAGCTGACAAGTTAGATACTACAGAATTTCTGGTGATTAATTACTTGTTTCTTAATCGACGTGTCAACTCTTGCAAAATCATTTGTAAGGCTGGCAGGGAGATTATACAGAAAATATTTGATTAGTTGATAGGTATTCATTCATCAAAGTGTCGACTCTTTAAAAACTGTTACTTCAATACTTTCAAGTCTATTCAAGAGTCGGAAAGATTCGTTATTCATAGGGGATCAAAACACTGAACTTGTGCTTCACAAACTGACATAAATGACTTATGGAACGACTTATTAAAAGCTCTAAAGCAGCTTGATCAAGCTTCTATAATACTCACTCTGGCTAATTTACAACCGCCAAAACCAAAAAAAGACAGTCACCAAACACTAATTCAAATAATCATATGAACCAAAATAATTTTGTTAATATAACTAATTTTTAAAAATAGAACATAAATACAGAAGCCAAATTTGTTTAATATCTCCTTTGATATAAATTTAAATGAAGGCAATAAAAAGATATATCAGTATTTAACATAAAAATCACCTTCTCCAAACCCTGTATCTGCAATATAACAAAAAGTTAAAACCTCGCAAAAAATAAAACGGGCAATAGGCACCGAAAAGAAAAAAAAGGGCGATGGCGCGGCCCAAAAAAAAACATTACTTGAAGAAGCAATTGACATCCAGAAAAATTACCTAACACGTATGAAGAAGAAAATAGAGGCCAAGATGAAGAGCACAGAAGGCGAAGGCAGGCGTGTTGGAGAAGACAAAGCACACGTGTCACGAGGAAAACAAAAGTATTAAGAAGCAGGAAGAGGGCGAGGCTCATACCTAGGTTTCACAACTAGAAGAATAAAGATGGAGGTGGTTGTCGGGAAGCCGAAGCAGGAAGGGAGGAAATCTCATGAAAAAACAAAAAAAAAAAAAGTGGAAAAAGAAGCAGGAGACGGTGGAGGAAGCATGTGAAAGAAGGCAGGAGGCGGGCGACAGAAAAGAAGCCGCTTATATTATATGCTACAATTATTTGGGACAGCTCTCAATAAAGAATTTGAATTTGCTGCAACCTACAAATACTAAGTAGAGGCATCATGTTCGTTGATGGAATCATTCAAGATTTCAGATTGAAGGACGAATTCATTAGTATTATCAAAACATATGACGATCGATCTATTTCCAAGGAAGGTATAATTTTGGCTCTTGTATTTTAATTTTTTCATGTATATGATCATTAATCGATCCATTTCGGATTCAGATGAGCATATGATTTATTATACGAGTTAAATCTTCCACTAGTTTAATTTTATAGCCCAAACCCAATAATGGTATTGGAGCAAGGTTAACGCTCTCGTATACGCAAGAAATATGTGTTCGGAATGAATGATCATTTTGGATTGCGATTAGAATCGTCAGAATTAGTTTTAATTCTTCATTTTATTTAATTTCGTGAATTTACATTTAAATATGAATCTGAAATTTTTCGAAATAATAATTCTTATTTGCAAACACAAAATCCAAAAATTTGGAATTCCGGTGAAAAACAATCGTGAACCACCACGTCAGGTGGCATCACGCAGCTATCGGAAGACTGTCAAGTAGTGCCTGGCATCAAGCGGTGAGAGGTGCCGAGCACGCGACCCTGCAGGTAGTGCGGGGTCTCTCGGCTCATGTTGTTGAGACACGCGCAGGGTACGGGCAGCGGGCGGGTTGCCCGCAGCTGGGTCAGGAAGACCACTCACAGGCAGTAGTTGTAATAATCGGATATTTGTCATGTATTTTCATTTGTATTTGAACCTTGTGGTGTTAGATTATGTTGTATGAATAATTGAAGTACGATTAATCCGTATCCATATTCCTATATTCATGATCGCATTGTGTGGAGTTTGTAAATTCATGCATGCATATGCATGATATTAACGTACGTAAAAGGATTTATGTAGCATACGCTAAGGGCTATGGATAACATACGTTATGTTGTAAGCATAGCGTATGTAAGATACGGTCAAGATAGGACAAACTGAAGTCGGCGTGTGGAGCCGGATGAAGATGGTGTCGGATTCCCCCGTGGTAACCTGGTCAACCTTTTGATAAAGCAAGTCAACGAGCATAACGTACGTTGAAGAGGGGTAGATAATGTATGCTATGAAGATTAGATGACGTACATAAAGAATTGTTAACGTACGTTATGGAGGTCAGCAAATGAGACAGTGAACTTCTGTCGGATGATAACGTACGCAAGGATTTGTTGTTAGCGTACGTTAGGCTGCTAACGTACGTAATGTTTTGTGGATAATGTAGGTAAGGTTTAAAACTCTATATATAGACATCAACCTCTTTTCATTTCACCTCCACCCCTTGTCCGATTTTCTGTGAATTTGAGAGTTCCTCAGCACTATAAACCCCTTGTACCAACCTCTCAGCTTGGTTGAGAAGATCTTAGACCTTTTGGTTTGGAGTTCAAGCTTTCGGTGTTGAGTTTCACCAAGTGTTTCGTCATCTCCTCTATATTAATGTATGTTGATCCTTCACGAACTGAAATTCATGTTCTTAGTGATGATTATGAGCATGCCTCTGAGATGATTAGATTCCAAGGGTGTTGTAGTAATCGGATACCATATTTTAGGAAGTTTGAATTTGGTTATACTTTGGTTTTCCTTCATTGTTAAGAGAATTAAAGTCGAGCCTTGGTGGGTTGAACCCTAGAATGTAGTTTTCTGATATTGTTAATGACTTTGAATAATGTATTCGAATAAGTTTTCTGAGACTATTAGGGATTTTCACTGAGATTAGTTCCTATTTTGTAAGAGGTGTTTAAATTGATAACCTTCTTTATATTCATGATTAGAATGGATTGATTATGTTGGTGATAATAGAATCGAACCTGGAACACGGTTGTATCATCTCCCTTCAAAGTATGTTTTAGTATATGTATATCTTGAATCATACCTTTTAGATGAATCGTAAGATTAGCCGAACCATATATTGGAAGTTGATAATCGATATTGAATTTTGGATTGTGATGACATGCATATCCTTGAAATTCGTAGACGTCGACATTTCATCTTTGTTATGGTCATTTGATTCGCATGAAGTATGTCATTAGTTCGACTTAGCGTTCATCAAGAAGTTGAACTGCGAATCGGCTATACATAGAATGTTAACTCGGATATATCTTAGGATGTTAGATGTCCGTACTTTAGGTATGTGACGTAAGTTGAACTCTTTGTTATTTCTTTTTGAATAAGGTCCAAGCTTTGCAAAGTGATTGTTGGCCACTTAAGTATACTGGATACAGTTTGAAAAATAGTTTAAACAACAAACTGTACGGAATCTAAATCTGAGTGCGTAGCGGAAGTCTTGGATACAGTAGGTTGCTAGGGATACAACAACTAAGTGTATGGTGTATACTTAATATATCACAGTAATTTAAAACAGTAAAGGCTGAAGGTAAATAACACAGTAATTTAAGTGGTTCGAGGTAAACCCCTCTACGTCCACTGGTCCTCCACACAGGAGTAAAAAGTTTATTATAATTACTGCGTACACAACTACGTAATTATAAACAAACCTATCCTTGTATCGTTCACACAAATTGATACAAAGAATGTCACTTTCAACCGTTCACACAGATTGGTTAAAGCTTCCTTCTTGACTAGCTTCTTCACACACAGTTCCAAAGCTTTGTCCTTATTCGTCCCACACAGGTCAGAATAACTTGTTGAGTTCATACAGAGCTCAGTTTTTACACAAAGGTAAAAGGGTAGGTAACCAGGTAAGAACAGCAGCTTTGAATATCAAGTTCTTGAGCTGATGATGGATGTTCTTGATGTTGAGCACTGTATATCTCTTTTGTTCTAAATTGCAGTATGCTTTGGAGATATGTTTGCTCTGATGATAACTTTGATAGCTTGAGTATTAGGTTACTTGTGAATCGATCTTCAATGTCTTCAAGGATATATATAGTCTCTCAAGAAAGTATCCGTTGAGATATATCCGTTTGAATAAGATTTCCTTCAACGGAATATGACATGATCCGGATTTCATGATTCTCAAGATTCAAGATCGGCAAGATTTAAATACTTTATCCTTGAGTATTTAAATACTTCTTTGTTCAACGGGACTTGACTTGTGTTCCTTCTTGTCCTTTTGTGAACTGTATGGAAGATGACTGTATTTTGAGCATCGAGACAGTTTCCATACTTGGTCTTTTTACAAGACTACTTGTTGTACTGACGAGCTTCACTTTATGCTGATTCGAGGCAGGTCTTCGATACAGGATACAGCCTTAAAGCCTCGATACAGTTTCCTTTACTGTATTTGGCATATATGTCAAAACCTCTAAATAACATTCGATACAGGGATTCGAGTATCCCGGCTGTTTCGATACAGGGTGTTTGTTTTTCCCAACAATTTCCCCCTTTTTGACAATTTGCCAAGATCAACTTACTTAACTCTTCGAGTCTTCTTGATGATGCCAAAACCTTATATATGAAGCATTCTTCTTTGATGACTTCTGGCAGATTTCTTGGTCTTTTGTCAATAGGTCTGACTTAGTGACTTAGTCTACAATAATGAACTGCTCGCAGGCACGTTCGATACAGTTTGAGATTTATTACAACTTAAGCCTATGATTGGCGCGCAGGCACAATCTTACAATGTATTCTAAGTTTACAACTGAAATTATGAACTGTTCGTAGACTAGTTCGTACAGCTTATTTTTCAATCAAGTTTATCTAACTTGAGATTCCTATCAAACAATTTAAGTAGTCATACATTAACACAGTAGATTACGAGTTGTAATCTTTCAAGACAAACAAACGGTTTTTATTGATATTCAAAATGATTGAGTACAAAGTTTGCTGTTTCGAATAGAAATTACAAAAACAAAAATAATATACATAAATTTCAGATCTTTATCTATAATCCGCATGCCTCCATGGTCTTTTTCCGGGCTCATTCTCGGTGCCACACCACCAGTTTTGAAGAGAATCATTGCCTCGTTCCTGGTATATCGCTCTTCCTTCATATGAACGATCAAAGGCAAGTATCCAATCTTCTGGATGGGTGACCCGATCTCCTCTTCTATGTTTTGATTTCATTTCGATTTGGAGAGGGAGTTTACCTTCTTCTAGCATCTTCGTGAACTTATCCACGCCTGCTAACGCTTTATAATTTTTGAAGATGGCGGATTCTCCGATGAGTCCGACAAAATATCTCATCCGCTCATTCTTCCTCCAAAGGCTTCACTTCGGCGATTGGGTTGCGGTTGGTCGGCAGACGTATTTCCGAAGGTCTCGAATAAGAGTTTGCCAAGGGACATTAGGGTCATGGAATTCCTGGTCTGAGCCCGAAATTTTAAAGCTTTGGGATTGAGGTGCTAGCTTGTTCAATTCGGCGGTTGATACTGCTCGAGCAAATTTCAAATTCCCTTTCTTGTTGCAGCCTTTATTCTCCTTGCCTTCTCGTGCCTCTTCCCCTTTTGGCTTCATCAAGACTTTGCAGGATTTCAAGAGCGGCGTCTGCTTTGGTCTCGATGCCGGGTCATTCTTTCAACAAGGGAGGAAAGAGTCTCGCGACATTTCTTGAATGCATTTGTCGTGAGCACGCAGCTTGAGAGTCGTTCTCAATCATTGCACAGCGGTCTTGGCTTCAAGAATCCTTGTCTTTGTAGCTTCCTCCTTCGCAGCTTGCTCCCGCTTATCTTCCATGATCTTCAAGGCTTGCTTGAAAACTTCGCAAAAGAATGAATGCGTCGACAACTCGAGATACTTTGTGTTGAAGAGTGGTCATTTCTTCGACGGCAGAGGTGTGCATCCAATTCAAGGCCTTTTCAACTAAGATAGAGCGCCATCGCATCTCGATAAATACATACCAAGGCCAAGAGCTCGCAGGCGCTCTTTTCGTGCAGCAGAGATAGGAGAATCTGGTTGGGCGAAGTCTGCAGCGCCGTTCAATCTTCTTACATTCACGGATGGACGTGAAGTAAGTTGGACATCCTCAGGTTCGGTATCGTCCTCGGATTCCATTGTTGAAGGGGCGGGAGCAGCTTCCTGTGGTTCGGCGACAGTTGGTGGAGAAGCGTCCTGTGGCGAAGGTTCTTCGGCAGATATGGATGCAGGAGGGACTGAATCCTCCTGTTGGCTTTCAGGAATAGCTTCTTCGGTCGCAGCAGGCTCGGTTGCCTGTTCCAAAATTTCTTGAACTTCCTCGACTGGAGGGACTGATTCCTCTTGGTCGGGAATGTTCTCGGGCTGTGGCGAAGGGGGATTGGCTAGGGTAGAAGGCCCTTCGTCTTTTCTGGGTGGAGAGGCGTCTCGGGCTTCAGCCTCTTCACGGCTCATTCTCGCACTCGCCAAGAGCATCGTCGCTGCCGCCTCCGAGTCATGATCGCGTCATCTTTCGATTAATGGGAGAATCCTCGACTTCTTCTTTCCTTTTCTTCCGCGCGATTTGTGCGGCAGGTGGCTTTCAATTAGATCCTTGCAAGAGGCGTTGTCCCATCGCCAGGCCTCAATTTCTTGAGTCTCCATTTCGAGACGAATCTCTTCGTGGCTCCATTCGCTCCAGCTTGTACAAAGGTATCGTACGGAGCTAGCCTATAGCCTTTCCATTGCGTAAATCTTTCGTACGCGTGTTCAATTTGAACCAAAGAAGTGTTTGATTTATGATCGAGTCGTGAGGGACTTCGAATAACGTCTGCAGACGCTGTTTGAGGATTCTGTGCAGTATGGGATCCTGCAGAAGATAGACTCCTTGTGGGATGGTGCCTCAAGGAAATTGGATCTGTGACGGTGTAGGATCCCGCAGAGGAGAAGTAGCTTTGGCTCCGAATGGGCACTGACTTGCTAAAGTCTTGAGCGTTGCGAGATGTCTCTATATCCGTCGTAGCCGCCAAAGGCTCGGATCTACCGTCGATACAAGAGAGGAGACACCTCTTCCACAGGGGTTGGGCCCCGGGTTCTTCATCGATGGGTTGCGCCACGGGCGAGACATCCTCGAGTGCTTGGCTTTGATTTTTGAGAGCCTCCGAGTCTCTTCTTGGACTTCTCACCACAGAGTGTTTCTTGTCGTGAGATCGCCGCTTCTTTTTGAAGATTCCATTTCGGGACCTTCACGGTTTCATCTCTTGGGTCGTAAATAGGCATGTGCCTGGTTCTCGGGTGGTTGCAATGCAAGGTGCTCTGGTTATACGCAGTGGGTTTGACACCTCCTAAGTATATCATCGAGCTATTTTTCTTTGCATCGGCGGATTGCGTCAGTCCGCACTTCGTCAGAATGTAGTTCAGCATTAAACCAAAGGATTTCTTTTGGGTGGCAGGTTTGCACACCTCTTCTTGAAGACGTTTCAGAATGATTTGGCACCAATTGACCTTTTCACAGGTCAAAATAGCTACCATCATCCTGAACCTTAAATTCGTGCACATCTCGAACGCACCGGTTCGGTTTTCAATGATCCTGGAGCAAAAGTCATGAAGATAAACGAAATGAAGAAGAAAATTTTTCTTGTGACAAGTGGTTGTCACCATATCAACCACTTTGGACCCTGTAAATAGTCCATAAAACTTAGTAATAAGCTCTTGAGACCCGAACGTCTCAAGTTGGTCCATGGTCAGGCCATCGGCGGGCAGCCTGTAGATTCTCTGGAGTAGATCGCGATTGATGCAGATTTCCACTCCCTGGACTGTTGCAGTGATGTCAGCAACATGTCCTCCCTGGGCTAGTGACAGAAAACGGACGGCGGCGTTGAGGTAGAATTCCTCAACCAGATGGGCGTCGTATTTGTCGGCGGTCTTGCTCCCGAAGCGATAGAGACCTTGTTGTTCAAGACGAGTAATGATATACTCCATCGGTTCTGAGTCGTTGGTTTCCGAGAGAATACGCTCGATGATGACAGGTTTGGAGAAGATCCGGCCATCAATGATGTTGGAGGATTTCTTCAGAACAGGGGAAGAAGATTGACTAGCCATTGATGTTTTCTTAAAACAAAGGTGGAAGAAAACAGTCGAATTTCGCAGTGAATATGCAGAAAATATGTAGGTTGTTTGCTTGAGAACTCTTGTAATTGCAGAAAGCGTAAAGAGTCTCTAATGGCAGATACAGTCCTTTTATACTTGGGCGGCGAAATAGGGTTTTGCAGAGTACGAATGGTCAGATTTTAAGGGATGGGAACCGGTTTTGAAATCAACGGTCAAGATGGATTGAGTGTAACTGGTACGCTAATCCATTAAAAGGTTTTAAAATACAGCGGGTCCCACTTCTGACATAGGTTGATACCCTAAATGCCTAAAACGGCGGTTTAAAAATAATAAACAATTTAAAAACATCGCAGCTTTTGAGATTCAGTTGTCCAGATGTCGTGTAAGGCATTTAATGAACATGACGTTTGACATAAAAACAGGGCACGTGGACAAAAATTATTTTAAAAAAAAGGAAATAATATTATATTATATACTGAATCGAAATCCTATAGCATGTGCTGTTCTCCGCGTCGATACAGCGTTCCCCCTTAAAAAGGTACTAATAGGTTTTAAATTCCATACAACAATATTTGGATTAATGCTGTATTCATGGGTCCTATAGTATTCCCCCTTAATTATTGCACACACCAGCTGTAGGATTCATATGCGTTCGTTCGCTACAGTACTGTATTGATGATTCTGAGTGTACAAATAATTAATGTTGGATACTGTATTCACGGGTCTTACAGCATTCCCCCTCAATTGTTGAGTAAAAACAGTAAATTTACTTACAGGGAGTCTGGATGTAGTATTCCCAATTCTGTTCTGAGCATGTTGAATCTTGCTGTGTCGAGAGGCTTGGTGAAAATGTCGGCCAGCTGGATGTCTGTATGAACTTTTTCCAGGCGAACATCCTTGTTCTCGACATGATTCCTGATAAAATGATGCTTCATGTTGATATGTTTAGTGCGCGAGTGCAAAATCGGATTGTGCGTGATTGCAATTGCACTCGTGCTATCACACATGATTGGAGTCTCTCTAGCATCGATTCCATAATCTGACAGTTGTTGCTGCATCCAAAGGATCTGCATACAAAGCCTACCAAAGACATAGTACTGATTCAGCCGTGGAAAGAGAGTTAGCCAATTGCTTCTTACTGAACCAAGAAACGAGTCTAGGTCCGAGAAAGTGACAAGTTCCACTTGTACTCTTCCTATCTAGCTTGCAGCCTCCGAGATCCGAGTCGCTGTATCCAACTAAATCGAATCCGCCTTCCTTAGGATACCACAGTCCTGCATCGACTGTTCCTTTAATGTACTTCAGGATTCGTTTAGCTGTATTGAAGTGTGATTCCTTAGGTGCAACTTGGTATCTCGGAAACTCTCCAACAAAGAACTGGATATCGGGCTGCTAGCCGTTAGGTACAGGAGCGAACCAATGAGCTTCTCGTAGAGTGATTGGTCAAACGGCTTTCCGGTTTCATCAAGACTAATTTGCACGGAAGTGCTCATGGGGTTGGCGAGGATTTGGAAGTGTTCATTCCAAATTTGTTGAGAAGCTCCTTGCCGTATTTCTCTGGTTGATGAATATACCTGTAGGCAACTGCTTTACCTGCAAACCTAGGAAATAACTAAGTTCCCCCATCATACTCATTTCAAATTTGCTTTGCATGAGATGTGAGAACCTTTGACATAGAGCAAGGTTAGTTGAATCAAAAATAATATCATCGACATAGATTTGTACCATTAGAAGGTCATCACCTTCCTGTATCTTGAACAAGGTTTTGTCGACAGCACCTTTCTCAAAACCGTTGTTGGTTAGATACTGGGACAGGGTTTCGTACCAGGCTCTAGGGGCTTGTTTAAGTCCGTACAGCGCTTTCCTTAGCCTGTAAACTAGATCGATACCGTCTGTGTTGGCAAACCCTGGTGGTTGTTCAACATAAACTTCTTCTGCAAGTTCTCCATTCAGGAAAGCACTCTTGACGTCCATTTGGTATACGATAAAACTCTTATGGGCGGCAAAGGCTAAAAATATCCTAATGGCTTCTAGTCTCGCTACAGGGGCGAAGGTTTCATCATAGTCGATTCCTTCTTCCTGACAATAGCCTTGTGCTACTAGTCTGGATTTGTTTCTTATGATAAGTCCATTTCGATCCTTTTTGTTTCGAAATACCCATTTGGTTCCTATAACCGATTGGTGTGTCGGTCTGGGTACAAGATACCATACATTGTTTCTTTCGAAACCGTTAAGCTCTTCTTCCATAGATGTTATCCAATGAGAGTTGTTAAGAGCGTCTATGGTCGAAACAGGTTCGAACTGGGCTAAGAATACGGCGATAGTGCACATATTGAGTCTCCTAAGTTCGGATTGAGATTTCCATTCGTGAAACTTCAGCATTAGATTCTTCTTGTGCACAAAGTACATTTCCTTGTGTACTCTATATTCTCCTACGAGTAGAAACACCGGCATTAATGTTTCCAATGATCAGCTCTTGCGGGTGATCTCTCAACCATCTTCGGTCGGGTTCTAGTTCAGGATCCCGTACTGTATCGAAAGTTTCTGTGGGTACAGCTTGACATGCGGCGTCGACTTCATCCACATCGATTCTTACAGCTGCGGGGTTGATTTCTAAATCAACTACAGGTTCTATGGGTGTAGGTGGATCCAAGATAGATAGATGGTGAATGTCCTGAGTGATATCATCTACTCCTGTAGGGTCATGGTGTGGTTCGTCGAACACTACATGAACTGATTCCTCGATCGTCAGCCTCCTTTTATTGAAGATTCTGAAAGCTTTGCTGACGGAGGAGTATCCTACGAATATTCCTTCATCTGATTTTTCATCGAAGGTTCTAAGTTGGTCCTTACCATTGTTCAATACATAACACCTGCATCCAAAAATGTGAAAATACGAAACTAATGGAGTTTTGTTATTCCATACCTCATAAGCTGTTTTGTTGTGGTGCTTGTTGACGATACAACGGTTTTGAGTGTAGCACGCTGTATTGGTTGCTTCACCCCAGAAACGCTGTGGCAATTTGCTTGCGGCAATCATTGTCCTTGTTGCTTCTTTCAATGTTCTATTCTTTCGCTCGGCAACACCATTTTGTTGAGGTGTACGGGCAGCTGAGTATTCGTGCTGTATTCCATTCTCCGAACAGTATTGCTCTATAAAGCGGTTAGTAAATTCAGTACCTCTGTCGGAACGAATGCACACGATACTCGATGCTTTTTCATTCTGCAACTTCCTCAGGAGCTCGGGCAGCCTTGATGTTGTTTCCTTCTTCTTGATAAGAAAGATCGTCCAAGCATACCTGGAATAATCATCAACAACAACCATGCAATATTTCTTACCTCCCAAACTTACTGGGTCTACAGGACCGTAGAGATCCATGTGTAGCATTTCCAACACTCTTTGGGTTGAAAGGTAGGATTTGCTTTTCAGGGTTGACTTGATTTGCTTGCCTTTCTGGCATGGTCCGCAGACGCTGTCCTTCTTGAATGACACATCTGGCAAACCTCTAACCATACCCTGTCTTGAAAGCTTGTTGATCTTCTTGAAGTTGACGTGAGACATCCTCTTGTGCCATAGCCAGCTAAGATCTGCAGTGCCTTTGGCAACAAAACATGGAATTGAGGAGCTCATAGGCTTCCAACAAGAATGCACATATTACGATGCGCTTCTCGTAAGCACAACTTCCTTGGTTTGGGTGTTCTTGACTCTACAGCGATCTATATAGAACTTCACCGAGAACCTGTTTATCACGTAATCGGCTAATACTAAGTAGATTATACTGTAAGCCTTCAACATATGCAACATCGGTGACCTTGAATTTCCCGACAAGTAGGTTTCCTTTCCCTCTTGTTCTTCCTTTAGACTTATCACCGAAGCGAACTTTCGGACCGCGACCTTCTACAAAATCGATAGCTTGCTCTGTCTCCGGTCATGTGACGAGAGCATCCACTATCGAAGTACTGTATCCTCCTCTAGAATGTCCTGTAACAAAGAAATTAGGTAGATTTAGGTCCCCTTTGATTTTGGGTCCATATATGTTAGTTCCTTTAGGTACCAGATTTTCCCGACAATTGGTTTACTGTAGGATGTACTCGGTACAGTGTTGCGATATCTACGGGGGGCATATCCGTAGTTGTTATAATCATGATAATTACTATGCATGTAAAATTCAAGGTTATTATTATTATTCCAGTACGAGTGCCGTCTAGGAGGTGGAGCCATTTTCTTAGGCCTAACAGCTTGTCTTCGGGGTCTCCAGTTGGATTCCCAATGCTGTTGTTGATACTGAACTGGCATCTGCTGTCTTGAGGGATAACGGGGCTCCTGTATCCAATACCTAGGCGCTGCATCGAGGGTACCGCATGCGGGCCTTTGGTGGTTGGATACCGCTTTCTTCTGAATGACTGTCGGCTTTGATGATATGCTTGTGGAGCATGCCGTAGATTACGCCTTCGAGTGGTTGTTGGTTCCACTGCCTCGAATAGTAGAGTTGTGGGGCGGAATTGCAGCCTTCGGTTTTCTCGGTCTGACAAGTTCCTTTATGGGACTAGGAGTATCTTCCGATTCTGGAATGTGTTCCACACTCTTGACGAACACCGTACTAGTTTTCCCTTTATTCGAACATGAGCCGTATCCTAAGCCACTTTTATCATGAGCATGTTGCCCGTTGCTCTAATTTCTTCCATTCTTTTGGACGATTTTTCAAAAGACTTGAGAATGGTCTCAAGTTCAGTTTCTCGCTTCTCGAGAGTTGTGATTTTGGTTTGTAGTAGAACCAAATCATTTGTCTTGCTCTCATTGTGGGTTTTAACCTCATTTAGTTCATGAGCAAGTTGATTGCTCTCCATGAGTTTTTCAAAATCGACTTTGCTGGTTTCACAATCAAGAGACATATTTTCATAATTTATTTTCAGCAAGTCATTTTCATCTTTCAGCTCTAGATTTGTTAATTGAAGCTGTATATTCTCAGTTTTTAGAGTCTCATGGGCCTTTTGAATGTTTTTGAATTCATTCATCATATTTTCGAAAGTATGAGATGCATTAGATGGAATAGCTGAGGTTGAACTTACCTCATCGTCGCTGTCTTCACCTTCTGGAACATCTTTGGCCATAAAGCACATGTATGCTTTATCATCGAACTCATCGTCAGATGAATCACTTTCAGTGACTACCTGAAGACATTCTGCTGATTTGGATGGTGTGGGGGAGGCTTCTGATTCTCCAATCAGGGCCTTGAGCTTGTCTTTCCAAGCACGTCTTCTTTCATCTCTCTCTTGTTGCTCGGCCTCTTTCAATCTTTGGACTTTGGGATGAGGACATTTGTTTGCATAATGGCACGGTTTCCTGTGATTATAGCACAGTTAGCATTACTGATGATGTTTGGTACTTACCTTGTTGTGACTTTGGGCTCGTAGGAGTCTTTCCAGACTGTTTGATGAACTTTTTGAATTTATGCATTAGAAGCGCCATTTCATCTTGTGACAGGATGTCGTCGTCACTATCAGCATTCTTGTGACCGGGCTTCGACGAGCTAGGCATGCTGTGTCGACGGTTCGATACAGCGGCGAGAGCTGTGACCTTTGAAGGAGATTCTTCAGCTTTCTCTCTTCTGTCAATGTCATACTCAAAAGCTTTAAGGTCAGAGAAGAGGTCAAAAGTGGATATTTCATTAAGATTACTGGATACACGCATAGCTGTAGTCTTAATGTCCCATCGGGCTGGGAGAGATCTGAAAATTTTTAAGTTCTTCTCCTTTTGGGTGTAAATCTTGCCCAACGCTTCAAGTTCACCAACAATACCAGTAAATCTGAGGTCAAGTTCCTCAAGTGTTTCCGTTGGTTTCATTTCAAAAGATTCAAATTGCTGAGTAAGTTTTGAAATCTTGTTTTCTTTTGAGCCTGTTCCCTCACAAATTAACTTGAGTTTATCCTGATTTCTTCGGGTTTTTTGCGGCTCTTTACCTTTGAGAACGTGCCTTTGTCAAGAGTGACAAATAACGCGTTCTTAGCCACGTTGTCGAGATTTGCTCGCTTCCTTTCATCTCGTTGTCCATTGCTCGCGTTCTTTCTCGAGCATTTCAAATGGGCTTGGCCCTCAATCCTTGCGGTGGATTGACCTTCATGATCTTGATCGGACCATCCTGTATAACAAAATCATCTCTTCGTGCATTGCCGCAAGATGAGCTTCCATTCTAATTCTCCGATCGTCAAATTCGTTAATAGAGAACATAGGGACTTTGTTAATCATAGAAGTATCCATACCGATAATATAGGAATGAAAGAGACTGTTTTGAAAATAAGTGATTTGAATCGATTCGGTTAAAAAGAAATACGACCGATTCTTTTTAGAATCAACCTCTCGATACCACTTGTTGGCCACTTAAGTATACTGGATACAGTTTGGAAAATAGTTTAAACAACAAACCGTACGGAATCTAAATCGAGTGCGTAGCGGAAGTCTTGGATACGATGAGGTTGCTATGGATCTGACAACTAAGTGTATGGCGTATACTTAATATATCACAGTAATTTAAAACAGTAAAGGCTGAAGGTAAATAACACAGTAATTTAAGTGGTTCGAGGTAAACCCCTCTACGTCCACTGGTCCTCCACACAGGAGTAAAAAGTTTATTATAATTACTGCGTACACAACTACGTAATTATAAACAAACCTATCCTTGTATCGTTCACACAGATTGATACAAAGAATGTCACTTTCAACCGTTCACACAGATTGGTTAAAGCTTCCTTCTTGACTAGCTTCTTTACACACAGTTCCAAAGCTTTGTCCTTATTCGTCCCACACAGGTCAGAATAACTTGTTGAGTTCACACAGAGCTCGGTTTTTACACAGAGGTAAAAGGGTAGGTAACCAGGTAAGAACAGCAGCTTTGAATATCAAGTTCTTGAGCTGATGATGGCTGTTCTTGATGTTGAGCACTGTATATCTCTTTTGTTCTAAATTGCAGTATGCTTTGGAGATATGTTTGCTCTGATGATAACTTTGATAGCTTGAGTATTAGGTTACTTCGGTAACTGATCTTCAATGTCTTCAAGGAGATATATAGTCTCTGAAGAAAGTATTCGTTGAGATATATCCGTTTGAATAAGATTTCCTTCAACGGGAATATGACATGATCCGGATTTCGCGGGATTCTGAAGATCTGAAGACTGGCAGTATTTAAATACTTTATCCTTGAGTATTTAAATACTTCTTTGTTCAACGGGACTTGACTTGTGTTCCTTCTTGTCCTTTTGTGAATCAGTATGGAAGATGACCGTATTTTGAGCATCGAGACAGTTTCCATACTTGGTCTTTTTACAAGACTACTTGCATCTTGTGAGCTTCACTTTATCTTGATTCGAGGCGTGTCTTCGATCTGAGATACGACCTTAAAGCCTCGATACAGTTTCCTTTACTGTATTTGGCATATATGTCAAAACCTCTAAATAACATTCGATACAGGGATTCGAGTATCCCGGCTGTTTCGATACAGGGTGTTTGTTTTTCCCAACAGTGATTGATCGAATGGGCGATCTTTGGGCGTATTGACATTCATTGAAGTATTTTAATCCTTATTCTCTTTCCAACAAGTACTTTAATTATGTTTTATGTATTGATGTTATACATGTTGTCTTGCATGTGTGTCGTTGTATGTCCACCTCGTGTTGGTCCGATGGGATCATCTTGGGATCTATGCTAGCATGCGCTAGATCGTTGGACAGGTTTTTCCACCTTGTGTTGGTCCGACGGGATTATCTTGGGATCTATGCAGTGAACGCTGGATCATCGGAATTACCATGTGTATGTTGTGAGGTCATGTTGTGGTTATCATGTTGTGTACGGTATTGTGAGTCTTCTCGTAGTAGAGACTTATGGTTATTGTTGTCGTTGATGATGTTTTCTTTATTCTTCATGAGATGTTGAATAATCTATTGTTGTATAATTAGTATACTTGTACTAGCATCGTTGTGCTAACCCCTTCGGGAGTGGACATTTGTTTTATGTTCAGGATACCGGATGGGGAAACAACCACTAGAGCTGCATGATGACGAGGGTGCAGAGTGATGTTACGGCCGAGATGATTTGTCAGATTGTGTTTTGTTTCAATAAAGTAGTCGAGTACGTTGTCGTTTTATTTGTCTTCTGAGGTTTACTTTCGGGTGTTGGCTGATTTATACTTTTCAGGCTGGTGATGTAATAATTTAATTTTACGGTTGGTATTTAATAATGTTGTTTTTAAATTCTTAGCCTAGTAAATCCTTATAACAAGGATTTACGACGTTGTAATAATCTTGAATATCTCGGGGTATTACAGAATATGGTATCAGAGCTAAGATTATGGATATCTTGGCTGTTGGGTTGAATTATGGTTCGGATGTGTCTTTTTGGGGTTAACCGGCCGCGAATAACATCACTGTACTGCCTACGTCTTCATGTGAGCGGTGGCTGTAAGTTTCCTAAACTCTATCTTGTCCTTTTCATATTATTTCCTTTTTGATAATTATTAGAACGATATTGTTTCCTGTATATTGAGTATGCATGCTTTTAGTATGTTGAGAGGAGGACATGGACGTGGTCGCGTTCGTGGACGCGGACGTAGAAACTCCGAGAGGAACGCTGAACCCTCTGTTCCTGATTCGCTGTCAAATCAGGCTAGCTACAGTTCTGGCGAACAACAAGAGTCCATCAACAATGAACGAGAGCAAACCATGGAAGCAAATTCCGAACTTGCTGTTCCCGACATCCTTCGTCAAGTGGTCAACCAAATGACCAATTTGCTCAAGTTATGTACAAAATGCAAGTGGCGGTAAGATTGTAGCCGGGAGAGAGACATCAAGGAATCCCAGACTTGGGAAATCGAGGAGATAATGACAATGAAATTACTGAATGATAATGACTGAATTACAACCGGGTATTACAGTTACAGAATATGGTATCGGAGAGTAGCTTTCTGAATGCCTAGGTCGTCGATTATTGGGTCTGTTTTGTCGTGTCGTGTTGTCAGCTGTTGTTTGTGTTGAGAAATATCACTGGCTGCCATCGTCTCGTGCGACCTGGGCTCTAAGCCTCTCTAATCCTTAATTTCTTTTCTAAACCTGTTTTAGTCTCTTTTCTAAAGCTGTCTGGACTTTGTATTAAGATAAGGGGCCCTATTGTAAACTGTATTTCATTGGAATCGTGCCCATTGATTTTATTCTGATCCTATCAGAATCCTGCGAGGAACTAGGGTAACTTGTTTGTACTTTGATCTCATTCAAATTGTGTTGATTATTTTTCCTTTCCCTATGTGTTTGAGGAGTTTGTGTATACTGGCGTATGGTGATGGTTACCAAGAGAAACATTCCTTGAGAACAGGAATAAATCATGTTAATCTTTTATTCGAATTCAATACCTATGAGATTCTATTCATTGGACAGGAGATTCCAGATCTCAATGAGATAAGACAAAATCCTTCGACATAGCGAAGTCACTGTCGAGTTGAAATGCTCAGCGGTACTTAGGCCCATGTATTTATTTGAACGAGAGTAAGATATTTTACAACCCGTGTTATTACCATTTTCTTTTAAGATAACAACAAAAGTTTTCAAAATCTTTGAATAATCCAGCATGTCATTTTTTTTTAAAATAAATTTAATTTCGAAATTTTGATCTAAATATTCTTATGAGAGCCTGTAAATTTAATTTTGATTTTAGTATTCGGATGTATGATGCGAAGATTTGTCCTGCAGATTAAGTTATCTTGCAACATGATTTTGATAAGACGTATCGTTTAAGTTCTTTCAGAAACAACGAGAATCAAGAAATGGCATCGTTTTGAAAAGATGTTGGCACTTCTCGATGATAGACGATGAGTTTTTGTACTTTTCAAACCGAATATTTTCAGAATTAAAATAGAGAATTGATTTATGCACTAAGAACTCCTCAATGGGAGTATATACATACAAAAATAACATGTGAATGTAAAAAAAGAAAGAGTTTCCTCTGAAAATCAAATACACCAGCCCATGTACTGGGAGTAAGAGATGCATCATAGCTACAACGTGTAAAAGGGTCACGTGAATGGTTGAATGTGGATTATTTACGTGCGACATTGTTGATATGTAACGGCTAGAAGAATGAGTTCAAAATTGGAGCTTTGTGATCTCTATCACTCCAGTCGATATGCAACATATTAACATTCCAACCCGTTGCAGATGATTCACATTTGGTGCTTTAAACATGTTTCTCATTTACCTTTCTTAAGAAGCAAGTTATTTTCCTTGTACCTAATTGAAATCTTTAAGCTGGGATCAACTTTTGTTATTATACCACACTCTCTTTGATACGTTGGACTTATGTGCATCGAGTTGAACCTCAATGACATATTTTCTTGGTAACCCTTCATTATGGGCATGTCATGTAGAGATCGGATTGTTGGGAATCGCGAGACTCACGATCGCCTGTGCGTATCCAGACAAAGATTGATTTTTGAATTCTACTGATGTTGAGATACTGGGCGAGGATTTAATCCACGATGCGGACTAGTTGGACAGCATAAAGCAATCATGAATTGTCGAAAGAGAACTGAGTACTTCTGGGGAAATGATACGAGCTATGAAAGTGATGATATTGTTGAGGCGAAGCTGTACTAGTTACGGATGCTATGTGACGAGGCTCGAGAGTAGCAAATCTTAACTATACTCGATACTGGTTGTGAGCAAGAGAGTCGGTTGTCAAAATAATCCTGAAGCCTGTTACGGCCGTAACGAACCTTTACTTATAGCCGTAACATAACAACATATCTATGAATCATAATGCCAGCTTCTTCCAGCCAATTTCTTTTTCTTTTGATTCATCTTTGTTTCTTTCGATTTGCAGGCCTTGATGACTAATATCTAAGATACTTCTATCATATCTTGACATCGAATATGAATATCACGAGTTTGTGATTATACCTTTTTGGCCTAACCAATACTTCAGTCATATTTGCAAACTTGACGAAATCGAACCTTATCTAGTAATTTCATTGAGCTCATGGTTATCGTTTGTTGATGACTTACTGACCTACTCGAGAAATAAGACAAACATGGTGTTGTATCGAGATTTATTCACCTCGACAGGCGATCGAATACAAGGCCGAGCGACCGAGTCCACAACCAATCAAGCTATGACAAACTCGCCTAAGCGAATATACCAGACCACCTACAGGTATCTAGCGATCGACTCCAAAGGCGATCGCCCTTTGGCACCTAGCGATCTACTCTGGTGCCCGACTAAATACGGCCGACCTACGCCCCGAACAGAGACGATCATCCATCAAAGTCTACGAAGACTGGATCTCAAAACAGTACCCATGTGCAGATCCAAGACAAGATCCACATTTCACGGATCATTGACCACCAACAGCTGTCTCTGACAAGGGCGGCTTTACCTACCGACAAGCCCGCTGAAAGGCACAAGGTGGGACCGCCCGTGACAGTGACTCAGAGTCATGCAGGCTTCTCATTGGACCGCGCGACTGGTTGCCAGCAACTCCTGCAGACCTTAAGGAGACAAGCCCATGTGCTAAAAGACGATCACCCGCTTATTATAATACAGCTGAGGCGATCGCCCGGCATATCCAAGTCCTATAAATAGAGAACCTCCTCCTACTGGAAAAAGGTTCCCAATTCGTTCACTTACATTCCGAATTCATTCATGGATATACAGAAGAACATACATACTTCCAAGCTCCCAGCTTCCTCCCCAGAATCTATCTCATTACTTCTCTCTCAGCACCTCTCAACCAAAAGACGGTCGGCAGAGGCAAGAAGTCTCCACAGTGTAGATTCTAAGAGACACACAAGTCCAGGAGCTTCAACATACAGCTAATACACGCCGTGAGAGACGGTCGATCTCTCATCGCCGTCACAGCTCATCTACGTTGTTACAAGAACTCACAGAGCATCATATCTGGTTCTTCCGGCAATCTACACGCTCACTAGCTAAGATAACAAGAATCTTTACACTCATTGTAATTGTATTCTTACATTAATACTTGTATCCCCGAATATTTGTATTAGTAATATCTCACGAGAGCATTCAAGCCCGGGACTAACAACCCCGACAATTCTGGTGTTATTTACTTTTCCCATTGAAGTGTTCTTGCATTTGTTTGCTATCCATCCATTCCGGCAATATCTATCTCCGGATAATATTTTGGGTAGCAACAATTGGCGCTAGAAGGAGGGCATCTATACCTTCATTTTTCATTCCTACCGTCCCAAAGAACACTCACTGTTCTCGGGGCATATACTTGAAGTGACACTCACTGCGCTTCAAAGAAAGCCTTCAGAATCATGACGTCCGCTGGTACATCGAAGAGAGCCACTCTACGAACTGCCGGACACCATATCCCGGCTCAATCCGAACTCCAGCCGACGACTGGGGGAAGCCGCGGCAACGCGAGACTCTCGATCCTGCACCTGAGGGATGGCCCCGACCTCTCACTCGACCAGTTCCAAACCGAGGAACAGATCAAGGAGGCTATGGCCATCCTAGAGGAGCGACGGAGAGCATGCACGTCGCCCGCAATAACTCCCTCGACCGTCCGCCACATGGGAAAACGGAAATTCAACGGGCTACTGGGCGAGCGATCGTCAGAAAGCCCCGATTCGCGAGAAAAGGCTCTCGCACGACCGGACGGATCCGTATTCAGTCGCCTGGGACGCGACCCATCATGGCGACCGAGGCATTCTGGCCCCAACTGCGAAATGAAGAAATCCAAGTCCATCACCAGGAGTTTGGCCTATCCAACTCACATCCGAACGCAGATCAGCCGTCTGACTCCCGCTCCGATCGCCAGAGGATCAGTACTTGATCGCCTCGGATCCCGCTCCGAACGCCGATATGCGAGCATCCAGACCACGGCGATGGCCGCTATGCAACGCCAGCTCGACGAGATGAAAGCACTCTTGGACACTGGGGCAAGCGCCAGCAGAAAGGTCATCAGGCCAACCGAGCCACTCACGGTCCACATCGAGCTCGCCCCCGTGCAACCAAGGATCGCTCCTCCCAAAGCACCTCTGTATGAAGGGAGATCGGACCCCGAAACCCACCTAAGTAAATTCCGAATCTACATGACTGGGTGTGGGGCATCAGATGCAACCAAGTGCCGGATCTTCCCATTAACATTGGGCGAGCTGGCCTATAGGTGGTACGTCTCGCTACCACCGCGATCGATCATCTCCTTTGAGGAACTGGCGAATGACTTCACGTCATACTTCGCCACCAAGGTCGCCAGACCAGAAGGCCCCCACCACATGATGAAAATCAGGCAGGGTGAAGACGAAACCGACGCAGATTACATCGACCGTGTAGAAGAAATCATCCTCACCGGCGAACCCGTCAGTGACGAGCTCGCTCTCTATTCGGTCCTGGGGGGATTCTACGGTCATTCACCCATGTTTAGACATCTCACCAAGGATATCCCCCAAACCTACGCGATCTTCCACGCTAAGGCTGCCAACTTTCTGGCCAGGAAAAGGCTACTCACCCTCCGCTTAGGCGAGGAAACGCCTCCTCGTGCATGAAAATCGGCGATCGCCTATACCGAAAAGACGGTCGCCAGGTCATCCGGCGACCACAAGGCCTTCGAGGATATGGAAGCCCATCTCCTCCACAAGTTCAACCGAACTCCGGCCGACATTTTCTATGCCATCAAGGAGCGCGAACCGCTAAACATGCCAAAGACGATAAGGGACCACGGCCACCTGGACCACAATAAATATTGTGCCTACCATAAGAGTCCCGGCCACAGCACCAACCAATGCCGCAACATCCTCAAACAGCTCGGGAGATTGTTCGAGGAGGGCAAGTTGGACAGCTTATTGGCTTAGCCGGAGCCCCTACCAATCTCCCAACACGGTCGCCCGAGTCGAACGCGAACAGGATAGTGAGCTCATATGAGCCGACCCCTCGATCAACCTCGGCGACCGCATGCTTCAATCAAGAGAAGGGAACTTCGGACGTCGCTCCCCGATTTCACACCTTATCAAATCGAAGGCTACTGCCTGGACGAACCTTTCGAAACCGGAGGACTCGTTCGCCATCTACAGTTCATCATCTAACATGGTGGGATAAGGCACGAGATTGCCTCCTCCGCACAACGTACACCGTCGAAGGTCGGCATCTACATGACGATCCGAGGTAGAAGAGTGCAGCCATGGTCCTGGTAGTCGATGGAACTGACTCCTTCGGCCATGCAAGGTCCCTTTGGGCCAAGATCGCCCGCCCTTCATTTAAATATGAGGCCGGCGTAGTCTGAGGGCCCTCAAAAAATAATCAGTGGACACGATCGCCCGCCCTCAAAGGTTCATCATCTTACTTGGTGAACCCGGACAATGCGACGCGTCCCTACCCCCGTCTCAATGTACACCGTCGAGGGTCTCCATCTACATGGCGGCCCAAGGTGGAAGCAGAGCTAACAAGCTGCGGAAGTGGAGTTGATTAATCCGACAACGCCCCGCGCAAGGAATCTTCCAGACCGAGACCGCACGCCCTTCGTTTAAATACGAGGCGAGGCGCAGCCTTCGGAAGACCCTACCAATTAAGTGAGTCACGAGAACTTAGCCATCAGACGGAATGTCGCTCATGCATAAGACACGATCATGGAGGTCGGTCCATCGAACTCCGCGATCGTGCACGGCTCCTCAAGACCGAGATGGACGGCTCCTTTCGAGGATTCGACAAACTTGAAGACCGCTCACTCAGGGATTTATTTTCGTCCCCTTACTTTTACTAAGTGGACAAAAACAAGGGGGAATAGAGTGCAGAGATATATACTCGACGATCGTCCCTATTCAATTACATACGTCGATCGGCATTAGTTAGATTTTTGTGCAGCGATCGAATTTGTTGTAAAAGTTATCTATATGAGTTTAACAATTCACTTAGACCTACACTTGCAACAAACTCTCCTCACACATTTGTACAAAGTCAAGCAAAAGACTCAAAAATAGCAATCATTCAAGTGATAAATCGAAGAACCAAACAGTCATTTCATTACTTGAAGTTTGGAAGTACATACATGGTCGCCCGAAGGCCTAAGTGCTACAAAAGGAAAGCTACAAATTACAAGACAAGAAAAGCTAAAACAAACAAAAAAATGAAGTGCCTCAGGCCCCTGCCTGGCCTTCGCCCTCAGCCTCTGGAGCGACCTCCCCATCCTCCGGAGTGTCGGGATGAACAAGATTGGCCGGAGTCGGATACCAGCTCAAATCCACGCCGATATCCGCGAGATCCAAGATCGGCAAGGAGAAAGCAGAATGGAGAGGATGCTCCAACGCGTACGCCTTGAAGTTCTCAGCAAGAGGTCCAACCTCCAAACCTCCCTTCTTAGCATCTTGGATCGAGTCGGCGAACGCCATATAATAGGCGAACTCGCTGACAAACTCCAAGTTTTGAAAGGGATCGGCCTTGGTCGCCTCTACCTCTCCTTTTAGCTCCGCCATCGCCTGCTGTGCACCTTGGAGCTCGGACTCCCTTGCAGCCGTCTTTTCCCTCGACTCCGCCAGCTCGCTAGTCAACCGAGCGATCGTCACCTTCAGACGATCGGCCTCCGTCTCAGCGGCCTTCTGTGCCCGGACGGCATTTGTCATCCGGTCCCGAAAGCGATCGACCGTCACCCGAGATAGCTCAGCATCGTTTCTCGCCAGCTCAAGTTCTTGGCTCGCCCGATTAGCTGCGGACAGGGAATCCTTCTCCATTTCCACAATCTTGTCAGCGAACTCGGCGTTCTCTTTCCGATCTGCCTCGAGATCCGCCTGCAGGCGAGTAGTGGAAGGACGCCCCTCATACTCCTGCACAGCCTAGGCAGCCATGGTCGCCGCCTGGAGAGAAAGGGCGAAAGTAGCCTGCATTGTACTCCCAGATCGCTGACGAGCGATCGCATCCAGATCGGTCGTCCAGGCCTTCGGTAAAGCGGAGACGGCCCGGTTGACGTACAACGGGATATCACAGGATTGGAAAGGAGATCGGCTCGCCAGGAAATCCCGCACCATCAGCGGACAAGAAGGATCAGCGCTACGGATCCTGCATCAAAACACAAAGTTAGCACATCTCCCACGCAAATGACAAGTTTCAACTCAGCAAGCAAAGTCTACCTCTCGGCTCTCTCGGGATCGCAACCGAAGTATGGTTTCCTATGAGGGCTCTCAGCTTCGGCGATTGCCATCTCCCGTAAGAAAGCCGCGGAGGGAGTAGGCTCAATCTCCGGAGGAACAACGGTGATCGGAGGTGCGGCAATCGGCACCTCGCTGGCAGGGGCAGAAACTGGAGTTTCTCCCGACCTCTGCCATTTTCGATTGGTCCGAATCCCCTCCTCACGAACTTCCTCCTCGGCCACGATCGGCTCCACGCGAGGCTCCACCTCCGGGATGATAGGTAGCGCCACAGGAGGAACCCGAGATGACTTCGTCTGGCGGAGATGACCCAGAACTCTAGGGTTCGACATAGCTATCTCCGGTGGGGGCTCCAGAAAGCGAGGAAAAGGAACCTCTACAAATGAGAACAATCAAGCCACACTTAGTCATATTTCTCCAAAAGGACGATCGCCCAGCAAATGGAGATCGTAGAAATTCATACCTGAGACCGAGAGATGTCTCGGAAAACGGAATAGGCGAGCGGACAACTAGCGACTCTCCTTGTTGATCCGGCTAGCGTTCAAGTCGTCGTCCGGCAAACTTCGTATCCGCTCCCAGACGACCAGGAAATCAAAAGGCAACTCCTCGATCGCCGGAATGTGGAAACCTGCAAAAACAAAATCAAATTAGATCAGTTCAGAACATATCCGAACAAAGGGAGAGTCTGAACCCTTACCGGGATTTCTCTCCCGAAAACCAGTAGGAATCTCCAGCTCGCCAGTGGGGTTGTCGCTCGCTGAGGCTTTCCAAGCACCGGCGACCCAGAACCACTTTGCTGGATCGCCCCGAGCCTTTTTTGGGACTCCAAGGATCACCCGACCGGATCGGCCTTGTATATGATAACCTCAGACCGACCCTTTCTGAACCGTCAGCTTGAATAGGTGGTTCATCTCCGACAGCGAAGGAAGGCGGTACAGTCGGTGACCGCCGAACAAGGTGAGAGTGCAAATTATCTGGAGCCAAGCATTTGGCGTCAGCTGGAGTGGCGCCACGTTCCATGCAGCCAACAGATGGGAGACGGAGAACGACAAAGGAAATCGCAACCCTGCCTCCATGATCGCTTCGTTCACAGCGACCATCCCCTCCGGAGGCTGATGGGCTCTCTCATTCTCAGCCGGCACAAAGAGATACACGTCTGAAGGGATATAAAACCTCGTCCTCCAGACGGCCAGATCCTTCCTGGTCTCCGAACTCCTGATTTGGCCGAGCGACAACAGAGATCGCTGAGCAGCCCGAAATAGCGATCGCTTGGGAGGTTGATAAGGGTGAGCGATCGAATACTCCCGGAAATCAAATCTTGGAGACGGACCGGCCAGCCCCTCCATAATCTCAGTAAAGGCCACATAGGCTTGGCCAAAGGCACTGTGCCGCTTCCAATAGGCTCTCACCGCAAAATCTCTCTCCATCTGCGAGCGCTTGTGTTCGACGGCCGCCTCCTTAGCTACGTCGGCCTCGTTGAACAACGCCTCAACCTCCGTAGGGTCAATTCCGGCTCGAATAGCCTCAGCGGCCGTCTCCAGATGGAACTCAGCGGAGGATCCTCCTTGGACGTTAGAAGTCCCAGCGGCGGAGGAGGTTCCCACTCCCGACGAAGAAGGTGTTCCAGACATTCTTGAATTCAAGATGAGGAAAATAGGAGTGTGTTCTTACCAAAGATGGAATCGACCGACGATCGGCAATAAGATCTTCAGAAAAATCTGCAGCAAAATCCTTCTTTCTCCAGTAAATGCGCATAAGAATGAACACTGCCACCCTGCCCCTTTTTATAGGAGATGGCAAGGAATTAAGAGCAATTAAGGAGAGTCCCAGGGGTAGAAGTGCAACTGTCGCATTTATTGACCCCCTTGAAACCTGCGTACGCGTCCTCTCAAGGACGCGTCAGACGAGGAGTCATAAATGACCGTCGGTCTACCCCAACAGGAACCCGACACGTGTCCCAGAGACCTTTCCGCATCTGCTGCCATTTCCCGCTCTTTTCAGCGACCTACCAGATCGTCCAAATTCAGAATCAATCAGCTCAAAGACGATCGCCAATTCAATAAAACGCATAGTCACTCGTCAAAGTTCAGCGATCGCCAGCAGAACCACCTCACCCCACGTTTCCACATAGGAGCGAGCTGGGGGGCAATTGTTGTATCGAGATTTATTCACCTCGACAGGCGATCGACTACAAGGCCAAGCGACCGAGTCCACAACCAATCAAGTTATGGCAAACTCACCTAAGCGAAGATACCAGACCACCTACAGGTATCTAGTGATCGACTCAAAAGGCGATCGCCCTTTGGCACCTAGCGATCTACTCTGGTGCCCGGCTAAAGATGGCCGACCTACGCCCCGAACAGAGATGATCGTCCATCAAAGTCTACGAAGACTGGATCTCAAAACAGCACCCATGTGCAGATCCAAGACAAGATCCACATTTCACGGATCATTGACCACCAACAGCTGTCTCTGACAAGGGCGACTTTACCTACCGAAAAGCCCACCGAAAGGCACAAGGTGGGACCGCCCGTGACAGCGACTCAGACGCGTGCAGGCTTCTCATTGGACCACGCGACTGGCTGCCAGCAACTCCTGCAGACTTTAAGGAGACAAGCCCATGTGCTAAAAGACGATCGCCCGCTTATTATAATACAGCTGAGGCGATCGCCCGGCATATCCAAGTCCTATAAATAGAGAACCTCCTCCTACTGGAAAAAGGTTCCCAATTCATTCACTTACATTCCGAATTCATTCACGGAAATACAGACGAACATACATACTTCCAAGCTCCCAGCTTCCTCTGCAGAATCTATCTCAGGACTTCTCTCTCAGCACCTCTCAACCAGAAGACGGTCGGCAGAGGCAATAAGTCTCCACAGTGTAGATTCTAAGAGACACACAAGTCCAGGAGCTTCAACATACAGATAATACACGCCGTGAGACACGGTCGATCTCTCATCGCCGTCACAGCTCATCTACGTTGTTACAAGAACTCACAGAGCATCATATCTGGTTCTTCCGGCAATCTACACGCTCACTAGCTAAGATAACAAGAATCTTTACACTCATTGTAATTGTATTCTTACATTAATACTTGTATCCCCGAATATTTGTATTAATAATATCTCGCGAGAGCATTCAAGCCCGGTACTAACAACCTCGGTAATTCTGGTGTTATTTACTTTTCCCACGGAAGTGTTCTCGCATTTGTTTGCTATCCATCCATTCCAGCAATATCTATCTCCGGATAATATTTTGGGTAGCATATACTATCTGAATAAGAGTAAATTATTATGTAAAACTACAACAGATACTATTTTCACGGTGACAACAAGAACTTTTTAAATTTTTGGTAAAGAACGTGATCTTCAACTTTCTTTTCAAAAATCAAACCATGTCACCTAAAGAATTTTAATCTCATTCGGCTTTTGAAACCAACCTTCTAGTTAATCATGCAAAGTGGGGTTTGATAATCTAACTGTGATACGATGATCCAGTCGAGACAGAGAGATTGAAAATTCCTTCCCGATTCATCTTAGGAAAGTAATAGTAATATATGATCATAAATATAGCATATTTAGTTGGACATTTTCTTTCGGGAAATCGATGTTTGTGTTAGAAACTTTTCGAATAGAACATGTGAATCTAAACCTAAGGAGGGAATTCATAATCGGGATCTTGTTTTCTGATTGTTCAAATGAAAATATGATGTAATATTATTTAGACCTATTTTACCAGATGTTCCCTTTCTCGTTCCACATATGGAGCCAGCCAATTCATATATCAGGCGGAATCTTTAATTTGAAATCAACTCTTATCTTGATATTGTTTGTCCTCTTTTATTCATATCTTTTGTGGATGTCGAGTAAACCTCTATAATAGATCTATTCTTGAGCCTTTAGAGGTAAGTGCGCCTAACAAGAACCCATACGTTGACGACCATGAGATACGAGACTACTGGGAACTTATTGCCTGCCAAGAAAGTCTTAGCGGATTTTTCGAACTCGACGCCCATTGCTATAGCATCGAGAGCTCGAACCTTGTATTGTTAAAACAATAACCTCGTTAGAATATCCTGAATTTACCTATTTAACCTCCGAGATTACTTCTTCATTTGACAACTGCTTCAGAGCATTTTTATCATTTTGAGAATTATTTGAACTCGAGGATCAAACCACGAACTGCCAGGGACAGGATTGTCGATGAAGTTATCTATGGGATATGGTCATATCCTGTGCCCAGCCTGAGGATTTGTCCCATCACGATGTAAAATTCAAACTTGTTTTCTATGTTGATTTTCAGCCTCGAAAACCTCCCTTGATTATTTCCCTGTGATTTCACCTTGAATTGAGCTTGAAATTCTATTATCCATCAGTACGATAGACTTGTATGTAACCGAGTACAAAATGAGAACAGTTAACTATCAGTGATGATAGCGTATACTAAGTATACTGGGTAGCGTACGCTAAGTGACTAACGTATGTTATGCATGAAGGCTAACATACGTTAAGGTCAGAAAGTTACAAATAAGACATCACCCCATTTCATTTCATTTGTTTCTTTCACTTGGCTTTCAACCTACTTCATCCCTAGAAATTTCCCAGCCACTTCCTATATGTTAGAACACCTTTTATTGATCATTGAAGATTGGAGATTACTTATACTTGATCATTGAAGTGGAGAATCATTTTGGATTGACACACAAGCAACTGGAGTTGGATTCTACCTATTGTGGTGTTTTCTTCATCTTAAGGTATGTTAATGCTATCTCCAATATTGGATTCGTGTTCTTAAGAATATGATGAATATGCTTTCAAGATATTAAGTTCCATAGATGATTTATTCAACCAAACATCATGTTTAGAAGTTGGGATGATTAAGCTTAAGATATCATTGTTGAGAACATCATAGCTGGAATCCTGTGTCGTCAAATGATGAGAGTAATGTTCTCAGATTGATTATCCGTATTGAATAGTGTTGCCATAATGATCGTAGATTTAGTATTGGTATCACTTTTGCTTAACAAAATTAGATGAAGGATCACCAAAGGTTGAAGTTGATTTAGTAAATTAATCTTCATGATGAAGCTGGAATATGTTGATGATATTGGTAACTAGATTATCAACCTCAGAATAACTGAATTACATAAGAGAATTTGTGATCAAAGATTGGAGTATGACATAATGATGATATGCTTATCCTTGAAATTGTAAGACATTGAACACCATTAGATCATTCAAGTTTTCATGAGTGTATCATGCATGGAGTTAACGTACGCTAACACTGAGAATTTCGTGCGGCGAGTCAGTTATCTGATCAGGGAAGAGACTGTCGGATGCATGTTTAGCGTACGTTGGGTTCTGCAGCTTACGTACACTAATGGGCAGAATTAACGTACGCTACGTTTGGTACGTAACGTATGTTATATCATTAGACGAGTTAGTTAACTAATCAGAGAAAATACTGTCAATGTATGATTAGCGTACGCTAGACTTCGTAGTTTACGTACGCTAACGAGCAGCCTTAACGTACGCTACGTTAGATACATAACATACATTAAGCAGGTCAGACAGGATACGTTTTATGAACTTTCGACCGTAATTTGGATTATTAGGTGTTCATACGACGTGAGATTAATTCTATATTATTTCTTTTGTTTAAGGTTTGAGCTTTGCAACGTGACTGATCGAAGGGGCGAACTTCGAGTGTATTGATAATTCGTCGAAGTTTTATTCTTGTCATCAATTCGAGGCAAGTACTTTAATTAGAATTGTTCGTATTATGTTCGATTATGTTATGATTGTACTGTGTACATGTGTTGTGATTAATTGTCCACATGTATTGATCTGACGGGAATCATCATGGAAAATCTATAGATATGTGCACTGGATCGTTGGACATGTAATTCCTCCATGCGTTGGTCCGATAGGATCATCATGGGAAATCTATAGATGTGTGCACTGGATATTTGGAATACCATGGGTATGTTGAGACTGTCATGATGTGATATGTATTGTTATTATTTCTCGTTGGAGAAACTTGTCATGATTATTGTTGATTAAATCATTGTTGTATAATTATCGTACTTGTACTAGCATCGTTGTGCTAACCCCTTTGGGGGTGAACATTTGTTTATGTTCAGGATCCAGGAGAGCAGGAAAATAACCACTGGAACTGCATGACGACGAGGGTGCAGAGTGATGTTCCGGCCGAGTTCAATTGTCTGTTGTTTGTGTTGTTTTTAATAAGTACTCGAGTACGTCGTTGTTTGTGATGTTGGAATTTGGCGATGTGTTAATATTCTTCATTTGGATGTTGTATTTTCGGTATTGGCCCAGAACTGTTGTATTTTATTTCAGTTACTTTCATATTGGTATCTGTTATTGTCTTTTCATTTCTTCAGCCTTGTAAATTCTTATGTAAAGGATTTACAGCGCTGTAATATTCCTGAATATATCGGGGGTGTTACAGTCAACACCTCCTTGGCAGCTGTGAATGATTGTTAGTGGTAATTAAACGTTTTATAAATTATTATTTTATTAATTTGAAGTATTATAAATAGGGGAGGAAGCTGTAGGGCGGAAAGGATAGGAGAGAGAAAGAATAGAGAGGGAGAGATTATATTGCAAAAAAAATATTGTGTAATAAAATTATATTTGAAAACAAATATTATGAAAAATTTATTTATTTATGTTGTTATTATGAGTGAGTAATTCTATTTTACTGGGCTTAAAATAAAACCATGTCTAAATTATTATTTATTTATATAATAATTTCAACTCTATGTTTTAATTATTATGATTTTCGCTTCAATGTGAAATATTATTTCATCAATGATATCACGTATTTTTTATAGTAATGAATCCCATTGCTTTGTAATTATCGATATTAGTTAATATTCTTTATTATTTATTTTTCATTAAATTAGATACATATAATACTTAGAAATTACAGTTATTGATATTAGTTAATATTCTTTATTATTTATTTTTCATTAAATCTTGGTAAATTATTTAAAAATCTATTTATCTAAAAATTCACTTAAAATCATTGTTACTTATTGCAATTATTTAAATCATTTCAACAATCAAATTAGGTTTCTATCTTTTATAATACCAAACCATAAAAGTAACAAGTTATATATTTCCATTCATAAGAGTATAAGTTTTTGATACCAAAAGACATTAATACCCTTAAATCTATCACTAAAAGATAAAAAAAGAAAGTCAACATCAACACCTTTTTGGAGGATATTTTAGTCTCTTTAAGCAAAATGGTATCAATAACTTACACTCTTATGAGTGAGGATATATAACTTATCAATTTTATGGTTTGGTATTAAAAAATTAATTCTCACATCAAATTATTTGGGACTATGTTAAAATTTAATGTAATTTGGTAATACGATATAAATATTTTTCCTTCACCATCGTAGTCCTCCTTGTGGAATCGACCTTGCACCGCATATCTCATCACCAAGTTAGTTAAATTCTTCCACTAGTTATTTATTTTATTATTTTCTATTGTTATTAGTTGTCGTTTTAATATTCAGTTTAGATTGTTTTAGTTTAAAGAATAGTTAGTAGTATAATTTATTTTGTTTTTATGTTCATAAAAAATCCGAAAAATAATACAAACTTGTAAAAATAATTAAAAAATAAAACATAATTAATTATAATAATAATAAAACTACTATTTATTTTTATAAAAGTATAAAAAATAGAAAATAATAATAAGAACATATAAAAGTCTAAAAAATATAAAAAAATCAGAAAAATAAATCGGAACTTTGGATATTTTTTCTAAATCCTGGATTATTAATATTAAAAAATCAGAAATTTTATTTAAAATTTGACAATGAAAAAAAATTAAAGAAAAAAAGACTAGATCTTATGTATAAATTGTTTTACCTAAAATATTATTTTTCATAAAATAAATAAAAATATGAATTATTTTTATTTTGTTTTTAAAAGAAGAACCTGCTAGTATTTTCTTTTTTTGTAAAAAAAGTTTGCTATTTAGAAAAAACTCCTTTATTCTTTTTTAGAAAATCTAAAACTCTAAAAAAACAGACTAAGGTTTAATTTAAAAAATCTGGACTATTATAATAAAATTTGTTATTTCTATTTTTGAACGTTGACTTTTTTTTTTAAAAAATCGAAACCTATTTGAAAAATTTTAATTAAAAGGGCAAATACCAAATATTTAAAAATCTGTAAACTTATAAAAAAATATTTTGTTTTATTGTGTGCATAAATAAATTAATAAGATTGTAATTTTAATTTTTCTTAAGAAAAATCTAAAAATCTGTAAAAATATCTGGATATATATATTTTTAGCTAAATATTATTAATCTGAAACTATAACTAAAAATCCGTAAAAATATCTTGATATATATTTTTTAGTTAAATATTATCAGTCTAAAACTAATATATATATATATTAAACTTAAAATAAAAAATTTAAAAACTAAAAATAAAAAAATATTTAAACTGAAAATAAAAAATAGAAAAACTAAAAAAAACAAAAACGAAAGAAATCAGAAAATTATTTGAATTTTAAGGTAATTTTTATCTTGTCTTTACTTCAAGTAGAATCTTGTAGTGGTAAATTTAGATTGTGCTTTGAGTTGTTATTTCTATTTTCAGTATTTATAGACATTTGATTTAATTACAATATTACTCATCGTATAATTTAATTAATCTGTAGAAAGTTTTCACATAGATCAGTTAGTAGGTTTATTCTTTGCAATCGCTTACATCCTACAAAAATTAATAATAATTGTAATAATTATCATAATTATTAGTAATAATAATAATAATAACAAACTCAAAAAAGCAAATAATTAAAATCCTTTAAAGATTCAACAAGTGATTGATAATTTTCACTACTACTTTGTTCGTTTTGAACAGAAAAAAGCTAAATATCAATCTTGTACAAATTGATTTTGAGAACCAATTGAATTTTGGCAAAAAGGCCTCTGTTGTACATGCCGAAGAAAGTTGGATTTTAAGTGCGATCGTTATGACGACTCCATCGATCCGAAAGTTTGATCGACTATCATAATTTGGTTTGGATGCAAAGCTAAAAAAATTGAAACTTGATGAATGTAGGTTTGGCAGTGAAATAATAAAGGTCAATTAACGAGAAGAAGATTGTCCTTTACTAAAATTGAAGTTCAACAATAAAACTGAAACCAAAATGCAAGAAATTAAAAATTTGAATAATCAAGTTGTAAAGGAGAAATCTTTAATAGAATATTTTTCTCCAGTAACTGCTAATTCTCCTTCTTGCATAGTGTTGCCTACAACTAATGCAACTCATTTTGAACTTAATCCATCAATAATTTAACATCTTCCATCTTTTCACGGTTTGGAAAGAGAAGATATTATATATATATATATATATATATTGTTGGGATTCGGTGCCTAAAACGAAGGCCCAGCGGAAGCGGTAAAACGAAAATTAATTCGATCCGAATCCCTACGAGGATCGATCGAGCTACGTATATACGAATATCAAAACGAAATACAAGAGATACGAGAAACATACCCTCGTAGTCCGTTGATTAAATGGATAACCTTCTCTTGAGCTATTCCCCAAGCTCTTGAACGATCCAACGCCGAAAACACCGCGTCTCTACTTGCCACGCGCCGGAGAAACGACCGGAACAACAATCACCTTGCTATCCTCCGAGGATACGGCTAGAGCTAAGTGATGAAGCTATATATTTGTGATTACAACACTCCAAGTGTATAACTCACTTACTCTCAATGAATCTCTCAATTTTCTCCAAGAACAATTAAGATGATATGAAGAAGATGATGAAGATAATTGAGAAAAAGGTTTTTCTCTTTCTCTCTCTCTATTTCACTTTCACGTATGGTAGCTGGTGTGTGTAAGTGATAGTCATCCTCCTTTATTTATTCAACTCCCCACTACCTTTAACAACTCATGCATGTGGGAATCTAACCCCACCTCCACAATAATAATACATTAAAGAATGGAGACATAAGTCCAAAAGGAAGGTGGGTGGAATGTGGGGGGCGGCCCATGCTAGAAATCGGACGAGTTCGGTTCGTTTCGGACTTAGAGGTCTAAACGAGATAAACTCCGATTCCGTATCGATGTATTTATATCGATTAATTAATCCAATTAATTAAACATATCAAATACAAAATAATATAATTAATTTCTCCAAGAAATAATTATATACATGAATTAAATTAATCACCCAAGAATTTATTTAATTCATTAGGCCGTAAATCAATTTATCCAATAAATCGATTTAAACATCCAATGTTCCAAAATTAGATATCCATTATCTAATATTCATTATGAGAGAATTAGGTTGAATCATTCCGTCGTCAATCCTATTGCGCGACTCGGTAGGTCCGTCTCGATCGGCAATGGGAGGAACCAAAGAGTAGTAGCACCACCTAGCCGGCTGGCGGCTACACTGTACCCAATCGAGAACGAATGATTGGGATCATTCAAGAACCATTACATCGTGAATACGGTATACGTATAAACCCTTCTTTCAAATGTCCCGATCAAGTTATAGGGTCACGGTCGGTCAAACCCTATCTGTACTTGACGCTATGCATGCGTTAATGCAAATCGAGATCATCGGTGTCGTGTATCTAATACAACTAGCTCCAATGCTTTGGCCAAAGACTTATGATCTCATCGCCAATAACCGCATAGGACATATAACCCGCTCACTAACGGGAGAAAGAATTCTATCTTGGTATTGATAGGACACGCTACTTGCCGTCAAGATGCACGTCGAGGTTGACCCCGCCTTCCGGTTTACAGGTCGAACTACTCTAATGAAAATCTTGACGTCACAAGCACATCCCTACTAAATCCTCAAGTCGAAGGTTCACGAATACCTATCACAACCTTTCGATTCCGTCATTGGTATCCTGAGTGAAATCCATGTGACGAATCGAGGTGAGTCGGTTCGAGTATACTAATCCAATTAACATACCTATAACGTGTGCTCCCACTAACCATTAGTGTTCGATGTGCACTCTCCATGTCAAAGAACACGTCATACAAGTCTTCACATAAACTTAATGCCCGATCAAGTTTTATCGACTTGCGAGCGATTAAGTATTTGAGCTATAACCTTTCCGGTGCCGACCCCCTTATCCAATAAGGAGTGGAAAGTTTTGCTCTCAAATACAGGACTAGTTTCTATATGTTTATTTACGAGTTAGGAATGCCGGTAACTACCGGTAAATAAAGAAACATTCATTTGCCTTATATAAATGGTTTACATAATTACAAGTACAATGCCCTCACTCAACAACCTCTCGAGTGGCATTCGAGGGCATACTCTAACAATCTCCCACTTGCACTCAATGCCACACACTATGGTATCTAATACCCATGTTCTCCAGATGACGCTCCAAGCTAGTCTCGAGAAAGTGGCTTGGTCGGATCGGCGACGTTGTCACCGAGTCTACTCTGGCAAAGACAATGTATCCCTTGCGAACAAATTCTCTTACGAGATGATACTTCCTCTCAATATGTTTGGTCTTTGTTGTGAAACCTCGGCTCCTTGGCTGCGCTCTGACTCGTCGTTGTCGCGATGCAGTAGCAGGCGGCTCGGACATGGTATCACTTGAAGTTCTCCCGAAACTTCTTAATCCGTAACCCTTCCTTGGAAGCCTCCAAGGCGCTTGATACTCGGCTGACAGTGGAATCGTGATCGCGCTTTGCTTGGCGCTACGCCAAGATACTGCTCCTCCATTAAGAGTAAATATGTAGCAGTAGACATCGAGTCGTCCTTGAGTCCTTGGAAGTCCGAATCGGTGAATCCCACCACATCCATTCTCCACCGCCATACATCGTAACCATATCTCTAGTCCTTCTTAAGTACTTGAGAACGTTCTTTCTGGCGATCAATGTTCCCTACAGGTTTGCAGAAACCTACTCACCACGCTTACGGCATGCGCGATGTCGAGTCTTGTACACAACATAGCATACATGAGGCTACCACGGCCGAAGCATATGGTATATTACTCATTTCCTTTCGTTGTTCCTCACTTTGAGGACACATCTTCAAGGAGAGTTTTATTCCATGTTGCATCGGTAGGAACCCTCTTTTAGAATCATCCATCTTAAATCACTTTAAGATCTTATCTATATAGAGGGCTTGGGAAAGGCCTATTGTTCTCTTCGCTCTATCCGGTGAGTCGAATTCCAAGAATATAGGTTGCTTCTCCCAAGGCTTTCATGGAGAAATTACTCGAAAGCCAAGCTTTTACGTAATCGAGCATTCCCACATCATTTCCTATTAGTAGAATATCATCCACATATAGTACTAAGAATGCGATCTTGCTCCCACTAACCCTCTTGTATACACAAGGTTCCTCTTCATTTTGCACGAAGTCAAACTCTTTGATCGCCTCGTCAAAACGAAGGTTCCAACTACGCGACGCTTGCTTCAGTCCATAAATGGAACGCTGAAGCTTGCACACTTTCGAATATCGACTTCGGACACAAAGCCTTTAGGCTGCTCCATATAGATTTCCTCCTCGAGGAATCCATTAAGGAAAGCCGTCTTTATGTCCATTTGCCATATCTCATAATCGTGGTAGGCAGCTATAGCAAGCATCATGCGAATAGACTTGATCATGGCTACGGGCGAGAAGGTATCGTGGTAATCGATCCCTTCCTTTTGGGTATAACCCTTTGCCACAAGCCCGTCTTAGGCGTCAACCTTGCCATCACCATCGGTCTTTCTCTTGTAGATCCACTTGTTCCCCAGGCACTATGCCCTTGGGGCGGTCTACTAGAGTCCAGACCTGATTTACATGCATCGAGTCTATCTCAGCTTCCATAGCTTCACGCCATTTCGCGGAGTCTACATCCATCATCGCTTGGTCATAGGTCATCGGGTCGGTCTCTTGGCTATCACTTGGAACCTCATGGAGACCCAGCTCCTCCAAGTGCACAAGCCCATACCTCTCAGGTAAATGAGACACCCTACTAGACCTACGAGGTGGTTGTACTTGTGTTTCAGAAAGTTCGGTTCCAGTTTCTTGCACAGGTGTCTCTCTAGGAGTTTCATTGTATTATTCTAAAGAAATACTTCTACCTGCTCCGCCTTCCGGAATGAACTCATCTTCCAGGAAGTGTGCTTGTAAAGCAACAACGATCCTTCGATCTTCGGGCATGTAGAATAGATATCCCATCATCCCAGACGGGAATCCAATGAAACATCCCTTCGCAGACCTAGCTTCCAACTTTTCCACCTTAGTCTTCTTGACATAAGCGGGACATCCCCAAATCCTAATATGATTAAGACTTGGTTTCCTTCCTTTCCACATCTCATGTGGAGTTTTAGGAACGGATTTGGAAGGACATCTGTTCAAGATATACGCGGCGATCAGTGCATACCCCCATAGGTAAATCGGCAAGTCAGTATAGCCCAGCATGGAACGGACCATGTTCAACAGGGTCCGGTTCTTTCTTTCTGACACACCATTTAACTGAGGAGTACCTGGAGGTGTTAGTTGTGAAACTATTCCATGTTCTTTAAGGAACTCGTCAAACTCCGTACTCATATACTCGCCACCTCGGTCCGACCGAAGTGCTTTGATATGATTACCAGTATGTTTCTCGACTAGGGCCTTGAATTCCAGGAATTTCTCAAAGGCCTCGGATTTATGTTTCATTAGGTATACATAACCATACCTAGTATGATCATCTGTAAACGTAATGAAATATTGATATCCGTCACGTCCGCTTCCAAAGCACCACAAACGTCGGTATGGATTAATCCCGATTTATCGGCTCTTTCAAAAGTCCTGTGAAGGGGACTTAGTCATTTTGCCTTTAAGGCAAGATTCACAAGTAGGAAAAGGATCCGATCCCAATGGACCCATAAGTCCATCTTTTTCCATCTTGTAAACCTTGGTCTGACCAACATGACCAAGTCTAAGATGCCATTTCAAAACTTGGTTGGTTTCATCCCTACCACGTTTTCTAGTCATAGTATTCACAACAACTTTGTTCTTTGAGATTTAGATGATACAATCCATTCAACAATGTAGCAGTACCCACTAGTTTATTTCTAAAATAAATTTTGCAGGAACCATCGCCAATGAAAAATGAAAAGCCTTTTCGGTCCATGACCGGAATGGATACAATGTTTTTATGCCCCTTGGGCAAAACAAGTACATCTTCTAAAGTCAAAACAAAGCCGGATTCTAAACCCAAAAGAAGTGATCCTATGTCGGTCGCCTCGACACTATGCCCGCTTCCGACTGTGATCATAACTTCTCCAGCTCCAAGCTTCCTACTTTGTTCCAGATCCTGATTCACGGTACAAATATGAGAACTAGCACGTAATCCAAGATCCAGGAAGTAGAAAATACAAGAGCGAACAATTTGTTTCCAAAACTAAAAGTTACAGACGAAGTGCCATGAAGAATCGGACAGTCTCTAGCCCAGTGGCCCAGCTCACCGCACTTGAGACAAGCATCCTTCTTCTTCTTGTTCTTCGGAACCATCGGGGCCTTGCCCTTACCCTTAAGGTACTTTGCTTGTGGTCCAGTCCGCTTCTTGGTCTTTTTCTTCTTATTCTTAGACTTCCGAAGTCCATAAGAAATCACAAGGGCCGACTCCTTCATCCGCAGAGTCTTCATTTGAGATTGAGCGGTCATAAGTTTGTTCATTAGCCCAACTAAATTACATGCAATCTCATTGCAGTTGAAGTTCATAACAAACTGTGAGAAGGAATCAGGGAGAGACTGTAGGATAAGGTCGGTTTGGAGAGAAGTATCCATTTTAAAATCAAGAGCCTCCAATCTCTCGATCATGGATATCATTTTGAGGACGTGTTCCCCAACCTTCTCACCTTCCTTCATCCTTGCACCGAACAGTTGCTTGGATATCTCATATCTAGCAGTTCTGCTGTGCTCACCATAAAGTTCGGTTAAGTGAGATAGAATCTGCCTAGCAGAAGTCATTTTCTCATGAGCTCTCTGAAGCTCATTAGACATGGAAGCCATCATATAAGCACGGACTTTCACGTCATCCTTAACCCACTTTTCGTGGTTTTTAATCTCTTCCTGATTGGCTCGGGTCCGCACAGGAGGCGCGGGAATGTCTGTCTCCAAGACGTATCCCAGTGCCTCAATACTGAGGACAATTATCAGATTTCGGAGCCAATCCACAAAGTTAGGTCCCATTAAGGTGTTCTTTTCGAGTAGAATTGCGAGTGGATTCATTGTCATATTGAGATTTGTCTGCATTAAGTATAACAGATTAATTAGTGACTTGTTATATTATGATCTGAGTATAGAATTAAGGTCTTTTCTATTCTTGTTACCCAGCTCCCACTATTTTTATCGGAACAACACACTCCCATGTGAAATCCGGAAGTATCGTCGCTCTACTTCATAGTGGTGATCGAGTTCTTTATAAATCTTAATAGAGGGCAACCAATGGGTTTCTAGTCTATTAATTTTCATAAAGTGGTGTCCAACACCAACCCATCTAATGGATGATTCGATCTTCTTTTCCCCTTGTTCACTCCCCTCAACCTATACGGTTTCTATGGTTCGTGAACAAGTTAAGTTTATACCATCGACGCAAATCAGTTTCACAATTGAATCTTATCCGGCAACCTATCAGGTTTCTAGGGATAAAATTTGCTCCAACCGAAGGCATCCAATGCGCTCGGTAATTTATCCATCCTCCCGACGACTACCCCGATAACTCGAAGCATAGCACATCCGGTTTGGATTTCAATTTCAAAGCTCGATGGAGGAAGGAAAACTTGAAACCTTATAAACTTAATAATTTGTTGTGGGAGAATTTTCGCGATTAACGTTACACTTTGCACATTAATCATTTTAGCGTGTTTGTTGCATTCATACAATATGTAACAACCATTCACAACCTAGTTGCTACCAACATGTGGTTCATGGACCGTTCCTAGAAAACAAAAACTCCGTAATCTAATTACAAGTCTTCGTCTTGAATCTTCGTCTTCTCGAAGCGGATCGCCTCCGGTCTTCGTCATTACATATAAATTTTACATTGAAAAATTGCATCCTAGATACAAATATTTCTAGTAAAATAAATAGGCTCAAAACGGCCATTACAACCCAATCGAATAAAACGAACGATTCAAACTAAGTCCATGAACCACATCCCCATTCAAAAGCATTCATCCAATAAATACTCAATAAATGGATAGCGAGAAGATTACATATGATCCAATAAATAATCAACAATAAATAGAATTGATCCAATCAATTCAACAATAATCGACAATTTAATTTTCGTCCGTAGTGTACCCATAAAATATTTTCTTTGAGTTTTCCATCATCAAAAATTCCAAATTAATGATTTTAATACAGGAAAATTCAATAATCGAAAATATCTTGAAAACGAGACCCGGTGCCGACGGCTGAAGCGCAGCGGCACCGGGCTCCACTGCGGCGGCCTACAGGCCACGCCTGCGGCCTACAGCCACGCCGCTCCAGACAGAAAGGGACTGATCATGCCGGACACGCCGGCGGGATACAGACGTGCCGGAGCGGCCGGAAAAACGCAAGCGCTCATTTGGATCTGACACGCGCTCGATAAGCACTCATTTGAATCTGACAAGCGCGCTCGGCGACCCGACAACCAACCACGCTCGGCGGATCTGACAGCGCGCTCGGCCAAGCACTCGTTGAATCGACAAGCGCGCTCGCCAGCGGCCGGCGGCCAGCGGCAACGCTCGGCCGGATCTGGCAAGCGTCGGCCGGATCAGCGAGCACTCGGCTCGATCGACTGGCGGTCGGCGGACTTCGGCGAGAATCTGACAAGCGTCCGGCCACGGCCGGGCGTGCTCGGCCACACTTTCGGTGTATGGAAAATCGTCCAACGATTCGATCGGCTCGTTTTGAGGCGATTTCTAAAATCTGTTATTCACGATCGAATATTATTAATATAAATCATATTTCCAAGGAAAACTGATTTATATCATAACATAAAATCACGGAAAAGCGACACTACGACGAAACAATAAAATATCTACGATTATTAAAGTGATTCTAAATCACAAAATAAGCATTCCAAATGCTAAATATCGTATATACGATCGCAAGACCTCGCTCCGATACCCTTTGTTGGGATTCGGTGCCTAAAACGAGGCCCGGAGGCGGTAAAGCGAAAATTAATTCGATCCGAATCCCTACGAGGATCGATCGAGCTACGTATATACGAATATCAAAACGAAATACAAGAGATACGAGAAACATACCCTCGTAGTCCGTTGATTAAATGGATAACCTTCTCTTGAGCTATTCCCCAAGCTCTTGAACGATCCAACGCCGAAAACACCGCGTCTGCGCTTGCCACGGAGAAACAGCCGAACAACAATCACCTTGCTATCCTCCGAGGATACGGCTAGAGCTAAGTGATGAAGCTATATATTTGTGATTACAACACTCCAAGTGTATAACTCACTTACTCTCAATGAATCTCTCAATTTTCTCCAAGAACAATTAAGATGATATGAAGAAGATGATGAAGATAATTGAGAAAAAGGTTTTTCTCTATCTCTCTCTCTATTTCACTTTCACGTATGGTAGCTGGTGTGTGTAAGTGATAGTCATCCTCCTTTATTTATTCAACTCCCCACTACCTTTAACAACTCATGCATGTGGGAATCTAACCCCACCTCCACAATAATAATACATTAAAGAATGGAGATATAAGTCCAAAAGGAAGGTGGGTGGAATGTGGGGGGCGGCCCATGCTAGAAATCGGACGAGTTCGGTTCGTTTCGGACTCAGGGTCTAAACAGATAAACTCCGATTCCGTATCGATGTATTTATATCGATTAATTAATCCAATTAATTAAACATATCAAATACAAAATAATATAATTAATTTCTCCAAGAAATAATTATATACATGAATTAAATTAATCACCCAATAATTTATTTAATTCATTAGGCCGTAAATCAATTTATCCAATAAATCGATTTAAACATCCAATGTTCCAAAATTAGATATCCAATATCTAATATTCATAATGAGAGAATTAGCTTGAATCATTCCGTCGTCAATCCTATTGCGCGACTCGGAAGGTCCGTCTCGATCGGCAATGGGAGGAACCAAAGAGTAGTAGCACCACCTAGCTTGACTGGCGGCCTACACTACTTAACCGAGAACGAATGATTGGGATCATTCAAGAACCATTCTGTCGTGAATACCGGTATACGTATAAACCCTTCTTTCAAATGTCCCGATCAAGTTATAGGGTCACGGTCGACCAAACCCTATCTCGTACTTGACGCTATGCATGCGTTAATGCAAATCGAGATCATCGAGTCCGTGTATCTAATACAACTAGCTCCAATGCTTTGGCCAAAGACTTATGATCTCATCCGCCAATAACCGCATAGGACATATAACCCGCTCACTAACGGGAGAAAGAATTCTATCTTGGTATTGGTAGGACTCGCTACTTGCCGTCAAGATGCACGTCGAGTTGACCCCGCCTTCCGGTTTACGGTCGAACTACTCTAATGAAAATCTTGACGTCACAAGCACATCCCTACTAAATCCTCAAGTCGAAGGTTCACGAATACCTATCACAACCTTTCGATTCCGTCATTGGTATCCGGAGTGAAATCCATGTGACGAATCGAGGGTGAGTCGGTTGAGTATACTAATCCAATTAGCATACCTATAACGTGTGCTCCCACTAACCATTAGTGTTCGCGGGCACTCTCCATGTCAAAGAACACGTCATACAAGTCTTCACATAAACTTAATGCCCGGTCAAGTTTTATCGACTTGCGAGCGATTAAGTATTTGAGCTATAACCTTTCGGTGCCGACCCCTTATCCAATAAGGAGTGGAAAGTTTTGCTCTCAAATACAGGGACTAGTTTCTATATGTTTATTTACGAGTTAGGAATGCCAGTAACTACCAGTAAATAAAGAAACATTCATTTGCCTTATATAAATGGTTTACATAATTACAAGTACAATGCCCTCACTCAACAACCTCTGAGTGGCATTCGAGGGCATACTCCTAACATATATATATATGTCAAGGAATTTCTTGACATTGTTCTACTTTCCGATTCCAAAATTTCTCTGATTAATCCATCAAACTTAGACTATTTCCATTTTTCTCACAGATAAAGCAAAATCCTGGCTAAATTATCTTCAAGCAAGAACAATTAATAGTTGGGACCAACTAATGAATAAATTTCTCGCAAAATTTTTTCCAATGTCCAAAACTAATAGTCTTAGAAGTGAAATTCTTAAGTGTCCCCATCATGGTTTTGAAATATAGTGTCTGGTAAAATATTTTATGATGGTTTAACTCCAAAAAGTCAATTAATCCAATCAATGCATGGTGGAAAATTTCTTCGCCTTATTGGAGATGAAGCTTGGACTGCAGTAGAAAATTTATTAGTTAATTCACAATAATGGAATTCACTTGACTCTAGACCCAAATCGATGCATACGACCCCTAAGAAAGGTGGAATTTATGAGGTTAGACATTATGTTGAAATAAAATCTACTACAGATAATTTAGTACAAAAAGTGGGTGCGTTAGTCTTGAAGCAATCCATTACCTCGTCAAACTCAAAAATGAATTTTGCATCATGTGCGAAATAATTTTATTCATCTCAATCTTGTCCCTCTGGTCCACAAAATCAAGAAATTTTTAATGAAGAAGTCAATGCATTACACTTATATGGAAAATCTTCAGATAGTCTATTTGCTCCAACTTCTAATTCAAATTGGAGGAATCATCCAAATTTTTCTTGGAAGCAGAACATGCCTCCAATGAATCAAGGAGGACATCAAATGAACATGTCAAATCTACAAAATGTCCGTCCTAACCAATATCCTCTAAATACTTAATATTATCCTTCTATAGTGCCAAAGAAACCATCTTTGGAAGATACTTTGCAACAATTCATGCAATCTACTCAACATATGTTCCAATCAACTCAACAAGCTGTACAATCAAACTCATATGCTATATCTAAACTCGAAACACAAATTGGTCAACTTTCAACTACTTTAGCTGAAAGAGAAAAAGGTAAATTTCTAAGTCAATGCATTCCTAATCATAAAGGACAATATGAAGTAAACTCTTCTAACGCGAAAGTTCAGTCCATATATGCCCTTAAAAGTGGAAAAGCAAGATAAGAGTCCGACTACAATCCGAAAGAAAAATCAAGTCAACCACAAGTTTCAAAATCAAAAGATTATGGGGAAATCAAAAGCCTTATATTCCAAAAGCCCCATTTCCTCAAAGACTTATTCAAAAAGATAAGAGTGCATAATACAATGATATATTGGAAATATTTATACAAGTTCGTATATATATATATATATATATATATATTTGATTATATTAAACAAGTGTCTGCTTATTCTAAATTCTTGAAAGATCTTTGCACTGTAAAAGAAAAAACAAATGTTCCAAGAAAGCATTTTTAGATGAACATGTTAGCTCAATAATCCGGAATAAAACTCCTGTTAAGTATAAAGATCCTGGTTTTCCTATAAAATCTTGTGTCATTGTAGATCACATCATTAAACCAGCCTTGCTTAATTTATGAGTTAGTGTGAATTTATTACCATTTTTTGTTTATACACAACTTGAATTAGGAGAACCTAAATTAACATCTGTGATACTCCAACTTGCTGATAGATCTGTAAAAGTAACCTAGAGGAATCATAGAAGATGTTCTGATCCAAGTAGACAAATTCACTTTCCTGTTGATTTATAGTCCTAGACACTAAACCTGTTGAGAATTCCAAAGATCAAATTCTTGTCATTTTAGGAAGACCATTCCTAACAACTTCAAATGCATTAATTAACTATAGAAATGGTATCATAAAATTTTCTTTTTGAAATATGACTATTGAACTAAATAGGTTTAACATTCTCAACAACATGATGATAATGATGATGTATGTGAGTAAATATGATAGAGAGCATGAGTCCTTATTTCTTTCCAAAAATTAATGATGATGATTTTTTTTTAAAATCTGTCTTGCTCATTTTGGCTCAAATCTTGACATTGACATTTCAATTAATGAAGTAAATTCCTTAATAGAGTCTACACCATTATTGGATAATGATAAATAGAAAGTTAAAACTTAACCACTTGAGAGCTTAATGAATAAGGAAGTATCTATTGAAGATTCAAAGATAGAGCTCAATCCATTACCTGAGTCTCTGAAATATGCACTTTTAGGACCATCAAAAACCCTACCTGTCATCATAGCATCTGATTAGACGAAAAAGGAGAAGATAAGTTAATCAATATCCTCAAAGAACATAAAGAAGCATATGCTAGATCATCTCCGACATCAAAGGTATTAGTCCATCTATATGCATGCATAGAATTCATTTTGAAGAAAATGCAAAAACATCTCGAGAATTTCAAAGAAGATTAATTCATAATTTGAAAGAAGTTGTAAGATCCAAAATAATCAAGCTCTTAGATATAAGAATCATCTATCTTATTTCTGATAGCTCTTGGGTCAGTCCTGTTCATATAGTTCCAAAGAGATCATGCATAATTGTAATCATGAATGAAGAAAAAGAACTTGTTCCAACCAGAATTCAAACTGGATGGAGACTCTGTGTTGATTATAAAAAATTAAACTCTATTACAAGAAAAGATCACTTTCCACTTCCCTTTATTGATCAAATGTTACATAAGTTAGCCACACATGCTTATTATTATTTTCTTGATGCATATTCTAGCTATAACCAAATTGCCATTGCTCTTGAAGATCGAGAGAAAACCACTTTTACCTGTCCTTTCGGTACTTTTACTTAACGATGAATGCCATTTGGTTTATGCAATGCACCTGCTACTTTCCAGCGGTGTATGATGAGCATTTTCTCTTACATGGTTGAGCGATTTTTAGAAATTTTTATGGATGATTTTTCTGTATTTGGGTCTAGCTTTGATAAATGTTTACACCACTTAACCATAGTGTTGGTTAGGTGTAAGGAGAAAAAAGGGGCTTCCGCACGAGAGCCAACGATAAATCTTGTACTAAACCGGGAAAAATGTCATTTATGGTTAAAAAATGAATTGTCTTAGGATACGTGTTTTCTGAAAAAGGAATTTAGGTGGACAAATCTAAAGTTGACATAATATCCAGTCTTCCACCTCCACGAACAGTTAAATTATTCCGATCATTCTTAGTCCATGCTGGTTTTTACTGTCGATTCATCAAAGATTTTAGTAAAATCTCAATGCCCTTATGTAATTTACATTCAAAAGACACACCTTTCGTACTTGACAATCATTGTTTAAAAGCTTTTAATATACTAAAATCTATGTTGAGCTCTGCACCTATCATGAAATCTTCAAACTGGAATCTTCCTTTTGAAATAATGTGCGACGCATCTGACTATGTCGATGGTGTAGTTTTGTAACACCCCCAAACTATTCGGGAATATTACAGTGTCGCAGACCCTCTCCGTGAAGATCTACCAGGCTAAATACAGAAAACACAACAACACAATACATGCCAACATGGCTAATAACGAACCATTAGACCGTTTTAGTCTTTTACCACAACACACACATCAAACATACATTACTCTTTCTCACAACTCATACCAACGCAGGGGTTGGAATACATCAACATTCCCATAAAACGGAAAATACCACGACGGAAAGACAAAACAACGAAACTTTAATAAAAATACTCAACACTGGTCTTCATGTGATTAGTATCGTCGTCTTCCATCATCCTTCGTACCGATCCTGTGATTCGCTACCCAGCAACCTGCAAGTACCTAGACGCAATACATACATCCACCCCCGATTACTCAGGGGTTAGCAAAACTCCACTGTTTTGCTAGTACAAGTATAAAATACAAATACAAGCCATACCCAACATACTCCAAGAACATAAGATCGGGAATAGTCCTCCAGACATAAATAAGAACAGACTTCCCGAGATAATTTATTTGAATAAAACCGTTCGAAACATGAAAAATGGAAATGTAGTTCGATATATAATTTGAGAAAACATTTTAAGATCTCCGGAGTTTTGAAAACATTTGAGAATTTCCACTTATCGAGCACACCTGGGACACAACCCAATGATCATTTTCCAAAAGTACAATTTCAATAACAAAACACGGGGTCCGTGACCCAATTATACCATTCCGATCACAAATCACAGGGTCCACGATGCAATCATCCATAACAACATATTCCCAAGGATTATTCACGTCCCGTGCTAACAAGCCACAAACCTCAGATGTTCCCGCACAACGTACTCGAGTGAATAACCCAATGGGAAACCATACCAAATCACATGTCACCGTGACAACAGTCACATAACCATAACCATACATACGTTCATAGTTATCCCGACATCGCGCTAGCAAGCTACGAACCTCGGAGCCTCCACGAGACATACCCAATTGGACAACCCATGACACGCACATCACACAACCAAACCACAACCATAAGTTATCTCGGCATCACGCTAACAAGTTATGAACCTCGGAGTTCCCGCAAGACATACCCGTATCGGATAAGCCCACAAGTTATCCCGGCATCGGGCTAGCAAGCCACGTGTAACACCCCCAATCCACTCAGGGATATTACATGCCGTAGACCCCCTCCTCGAGGATCTACCAGGCTGATAACTAAAATCAAACATCTAAACATCGCCTTTAAGGCTAAAATGACTCAGTAGACCGATTTGGTCTTTCAATAAATACATACAACTCAAATACAACTCATACCCACGCAGGGGTCAAAACACAACCACACCCGTACAACGGGAAAAATATAGCAGCAGAAAATAAAGTACAACTGAACCAATAAACAAATGTACGGTTCCTCATGTGATTAGTATCGATCATCTTTCATCATCCTTCGTGCCGACCCTGTGTTATGCTCCAAAACCTGAATGCAAAAATAGACATCCACCCCCCGAATACTCGGGGGTTAGCAAAACTCTATTGTTTTGCTAGTGCAAGAACAAAGTGCAAATACGAGCCATACAATTCACATTCCACGAATAACAATAACCAGGAATCCTCAAAGATCCAAACGAAACGAAAAATACTTCCCGAGGCAAGAATTTGAGAAAACGTTCCAAAACCGAAAGATCACAAATCAATGGAAATAATTTATAAAACAGTTTAGAATGCCATCGAGAGTTTTAATAGAAAACAATTTAGGATGATCAAATCCCACTTTTCAAAACTTAAAAGACGAAAGGGGGTCACCGCCCCAAAGGTTTACTTTCCGTAAACTGACCTTTATCAAACCGTTGGGATTTTAGCACTAAATCCGTAAAATGACCTTTACAAAACCATTGGGATTTTAGCCCCAAATCTCATCAACTCACAGTACACGAGAACGACAACAAGGTTCGTCTTCCAACATAAAAATCCATAATCAAAGGATTTAACACAAACAACAAAATACTCTAGTGCCATCCTAGCCAAGTAAGCCAAACGAACAACTTACCTCTTACACACTTAGTCGATGCATGCAATCATGAAAACCGTTCAAAACACTCATTTCCGGAAACGCCAATCTCAAAACACATTTGTAAAATGCACCACAATTAACCGCGGACCCACGCCTCTGTGGACCCCTACCGAGACCCCGTCGGATCTAACCCGTAGTGGTTAAAAGCAAGCTCGCGGACCCACGCCTCTGTGGACCCCTACCGAGACCCCGTCGGATCTAACCCGTAGTGAGCATACACACACACACGTTACTCATGCAATACTAATATGCTAAGAATGTAAGCTCATCAAGAATACTTACTAGAGATGGCCACTTATCCGACACCATTACCAAACTCTTCAAAACACAATAACAAGATTAAACACGGAATACACGATTCCATAACTTTAAACAACAGGGATATCATCAAAGCCTTCAACCTTCAAAATAATCAAATCATAATCAATTCCCGAAACACACCGTTCACAAAACACACGCGTTTTGAAAGAGAGCCTTTAACGAGGCCAAACCGAAATCTTTTGAAAACACATTTCAAACAAACAAACAAATACACCAAGACGATCACCAATTATTATATCCCCAAAACAGGAATAGTATGGGCAAGGTACTTGCCTCGAAATCACGATCGCAACGAGACGACGGATAGGACGCGGTCGAATAGCCCTGAACCCCCGAACAATATCAAGAACGCGATAGCACCACGAGTATTACGAGAATAACACCACACGAATCATCAATCACCAAACGGGATTCAACATCGGAATCCTGGAACACCTATAAACCTCCGGAAGGAACAATAACACATGGTTACGACGAGAATCAAGGCCAAAACAACGGAAATCCCAACAAACTATCGAAGGGAAACTCATTGGGACATTTAATCGAACACTAAATGTTCAATAATTCCCAAGAACACTCGAATCGTCAATCGAGTTAAACAAACTCGATATATGGATATACAACCCATAGAACACGATTAATAACATCATACTACACCAACCGATGTATCAAAATCGGGCTAGAATCGAAATCAAGAACAAATTCTCCGAAAAGTCAACTTGAAGGAAAATCAAGAAATATACCTTGATTCGACGAAGAACACGGATTGGATGATGATATAATCAACAAGAATCTTCCAAAATGCCTTGGAAATGATTAGAATCGGCCAAGAACTCGATTTCCCGTCGCACCCATCCGATAGCCGCGAGAAAAGGAGAAAAATCGAGTAAAAATGAAGTTTGGTCGAGCCCAGGCTATATATAGCCGGCAGGGTTACGGCCGTAACCGGCAGTGCCTTACGGCCGTAACTCGGCCCTTACGGCCGTACTCGGCAGGCCTTACGGCCGTAACCGGCATTCGTCAAAAATCAGTCCAGCAACTGTTGGGCACTTACGGCCGTAACTGGCACGCATTACGGCCGTAACCGGCCTTCGTCCGGAAGATGCCCAGCGCCCGTACGGCCGTACCCGATCACACTTACGGCCGTAACCGGCACCTTACGGCCGTAACTCGGCCAGGCCAGGCCCTGCTCCGGCCGTGACTCGGCCGTGGCCACTCCGACGGCCCGGACGACCCCGAAACCCGAACCTGAGTAAAAACCGAAGATACGGTAACGAATTACTCGCAAATACGAATCCAAGCGCTAAGAGAACACACGATTCCGACCACCCGAAGTGTCGGAATTCGACAACGGAAGTAATTACCCCAAACTTTGGGAAATTACAAAAATGGCCCAAAGCGCCTGGAAATCACGATAAACGATCGAAACACCGAACCAAAGTTCGCAACATGAATAATAACATTAAATGAACTTACGAGAAACTCGAAACAATAGTTTCGGACGAGATTCGCAAGAATCGAGTTCAAGTGCGGAAAAGCCGCTAAAAAGCACGGAACTCAACAAAACAACACTGAAACGAACTCGGATGACAAAAAGTGCAGAATTAATCATTCTCGAAATGACGAAACGGTCATGAGCGAGTCGTCAAAACGGACTTCCGCCGAAAAAAAGAAAATTACCGAAATTCGAAATTGCGGATATTACATTCTACCCTCCTTAAAAGAAGTTTCGTCCCGAAACTTAAAACAAGTAGGGGGAAGCAATATACCCTGCCAGGAAAACTCGACGAGATATGCAAAAACCGAAAACTCGCGCCCGACGGCGAAACGCTGCAAGAAACGCAAAGAGACATACGGCGTGAAAACACGCTCCACGACGACCAACACAACGTCGCCGTTAGGAATATAATTAAACCAACAAATGACAAGCGTCATCAAACGGATAATATAGTCAAGTCAATTATCCGAACAATCACAAAACGTAACGAATGAAAATCAATATGATCGACCACCCCAACAGTACATCAATCAAAACGCGAGCTAATCGCTGAAGAAATACGGAATTCCACCGCCCAAGGGTTGGAAGATCGAAAACGAGACAAATTTCCCGAACTTAAGGGAATTACGAAGGAGTCTGAATGTTCAACAATCACGAAACGAGATCAACAAAAACCAAACAATCAAACGATCGAACTCAACGTCGAGACAACAAAAATCGAACAATCATGTTCGAATCACGAAGAACAATAAAATTCAAAAAAAAAAAAAACAACTCCCAGGTTCACGTCTCAGCTCGAGACAGCATATGACCCGGTGAAAACAACAAGATGTGATTCACATAAGATCCACAGGAAAGGGAATAGCAATTGAATGGTCACAACGACAAACGAGTAATTATGAAACAATACCACACTTGTTCGATCAACAAAAACAAGGGACAGGACAAGCTCAGAAAATGTCAACGAACATAAACGAGTCGACAGAGTCGAAAACACAGGAGTTCCAAATCCGATCCACTTCGAATAAAAGAACTAATAGAACCAAATGATGTCACTTCCGAACAAGGTTCACAAGAATCGAACCGAACTCGAAAAAGTCACAGCGATAACTAGATCGACCCACAACAAGATCACAGTTCGTTCAAACGATGAAATCGAAATACAGAACAAGTTCAGAAAGTATCAACGAACACGAACGAGTTGAAAGAAAGGAGAAAGAGAAAATACAGAAGTCAAAACAGTACGGGTATTACCTCCGACCTCGTCCATGAAATTCACAAAAACGGGAGCAAGGTAACAAGACATTAAACAACCGACACATAACGGAACCATCACCGATGCACACGGTCATACCAAACCAAGCTCTAACAGCTCGCACATGCGCGACAATGCAGAAGTCACTAAGAGACGACAATATTCAATACCAACATCCCACCTCTCACAGAGGGCTAACACAACAAATGTGTGGAAATCGACTCAACGCTCACACCGCCAATTCGATCATACTCGGGAGCAAACATCAAAATGACAATGCGAACATCATACATACATTCCCAAACGCAAACGGGAATTGATAGATTTAAAAAAAAAATGAAAACCACCCTTTGAAATAATTTAGAAAAACACCGGTTGATCTTGAGTATCACCTTTAAAAAAAAAAAGTACAAACGTGATACCTCGTTATCGAGACTTTGGAAAACCATTTCGCATTTGATAAAAATGAGGACACTTTCTTTTAGTGAAAAGCTTTCAGAATATTCGACCCTTGGGTCTAAGTAAAAGTGTTTATAAAACATTGAAAATATCTCAAAACATTTTGGTCCTCGAGGTAGAAGAATTTTGAAACAGATTGTGGCACCTTAGAAGTACCGCGAGAAAACAATTCATTTGAAACGTACGTCTCGAAATTTATTTCTAAGATACTCAAGTTTTCGAAAATAATTCAATGCCAAAAAGGACGATGCCAAAAAGGCTAGAATGCCCAAAAATTTCAGGTAATCACACAGAACATCATAGCGCTGTGGGTCCCGCGTCGGAACCCCAGGCTAAAAACCATTTACAAAAATGCCAAAAAGGCCGATGACGGTAATATTTCAAAAACTCACATAAGCCATTTACAAAATGCTAAATACCGTCATAAGAATTTCGCCAAAATGATCAAGGCTATAATGCCAAAAACTCGGTTAAGGGAATCGGTTTTCGAAATAAAACTCGGTTGGTAAAATACCGAAAGTCATTACAAAAGAACTCACGCAGTGGATAAAAGAAATACAGTTCAACATGCACAATCCAGCAACACTACTCCTCATATGAACAAAATATTAGAGTCAAATAACCACATTTCACGAAATCAAAATCCATAAGAGGATTCCGTCACTGAACAAACAATCATAAAAATAGCTCGTGTCACACGAGGCACAACACAAAGAAGGGATACTTACAGCCACAGGTTGCATGAAGATGACGATCACCCCACGATACTAATCACGACCAACAAACTCAGACGACGCGTCGCGACACGACTCAATCAGATAAAATCCGACGAAACAAGACTCAAACAACACGACTTGACCCGACAGCCTAGGTTTCCTCAACCTAAGCTCCGATACCATTTATGTAACACCCCTAATCCACTCAGGGATATTACACGCCGTAGACCCTCTCCTCGAGGATCTACCAGGCTGATAACTAAAATCAAACATCTAAACATCGCCTTTAAGGCTAAAATGACTCAGTAGATCGATTTGGTCTTTCAATAAATACATACAACTCAAATACAACTCATACCCACGCAGGGGTCAAAACACAACCACACCCATACAACGGGAAAAATATAGCAGCAGAAAATAAAGTACAACTGAACCAATAAACAAATGTACGGTTCCTCATGTGATTAGTATCGATCATCTTTCATCATCATTCGTGCCGACCCTGTGTTATGCTCCAAAACCTGAATGCAAAAATAGACATCCACCCCCCGAATACTCGGGGGTTAGCAAAACTCCACTGTTTTGCTAGTGCAAGAACAAAGTGCAAATACGAGCCATACAATTCACATTCCACGAATAACAATAACCAGGAATCCTCAAAGATCCAAACGAAACGAAAAATACTTCCCGAGGCAAGAATTTGAGAAAACGTTCCAAAACCGAAAGATCACAAATCAATGGAAATAATTTATAAAACAGTTTAGAATGCCATCGAGAGTTTTAATAGAAAACAATTTAGGATGATCAAATCCCACTTTTCAAAACTTAAAAGACGAAAGGGGGTCACCGCCCCAAAGGTTTACTTTCCGTAAACTGACCTTTATCAAACCGTTGGAATTTTAGCACCAAATCCGTAAAATGACCTTTACAAAACCATTGGGATTTTAGCCCCAAATCTCATCAACTCAGAGTACACGAGAATGACAACAAGGTTCGTCTTCCAACATCAAAATCCACAATCAAAGGATTTAACACAAACAACAAAATACTCTAGTGCCATCCTAGCCAAGTAAGCCAAACGAACAACTTACCTCTTACACACTTAGTCGATGCATGCAATCATGAAAACCGTTCAAAGCACTCGTTTCCGGAAACGCCAATCTCAAAACACATTTGTAAAATGCACCACAATTAACCGCGGACCCACGCCTCTGTGGATCCCTACCGAGACCCCATCAGATCTAACCCGTAGTGGTTAAAAGCAAGCTCGCGGACCCACGCCTCTGTGGACCCCTACCGAGACCCCGTCGGATCTAACCCGTAGTGAGCATACACACACACACACACACGTTACTCATGCAATACTAATATGCTAAGAATGTAAGCTCATCAAGAATACTTACTAGAGATGGCCATTTATCCGACATCATTACCAAACTCTTCAAAACACAATAACAAGATTAAATACGGAATACACGATTCCATAACTTTAAACAACAGGGATATCATCAAAGCCTTCAACTTTCAAAATAATCAAATCATAATCAATTCCCGAAACACACCGTTCCCAAAACACACACGCGTTTTGAAAGAGAGCCTTTAACGAGGCCAAACCGAAATCTTTTGAAAACACATTTCAAACAAACAAACAAATACACCAAGACGATCACCAATTATTATATCCCCAAAACAGGAATAGTATGGGCAAGGTACTTGCCTAGAAATCACGATCGCAATGAGACGACGGATAGGACGCGGTCGAATAGCCCCGAACCCCCGAACAATATCAAGAACGCGATAGCACCACGAGTATTACGAGAATAACACCACACGAATCATCAATCACCAAACGGGATTCAACATCGGAATCCTCGAACACCTATAAACCTCCGGAAGGAACAATAACACATGGTTACGACGAGAATCAAGGCCAAAACAACGGAAATCCCAACAAACTATCGAAGGGAAACTCATTGGGACATTTAATCGAACACTAAATGTTCAATAATTCCCAAGAACACTCGAATCGTCAATCGAGTTAAACAAACTCGATATATGGATATACAACCCATAGAACACGATTAATAACATCATACTACACCAACCGATGTATCAAAATCGGGCTAGAATCGAAATTAAGAACAAATTCTCCAAAAAGTCAACTTGAAGGAAAATCAAGAAATATACCTTGATTCGACGAAGAACACGGATTGGATGATGATATAATCAACAAGAATCTTCCAAAATGCCTTGGAAATGATTAGAATCGGCCAAGAACTCGATTTCCCATCGCACCCGTCCGATAGCCGCGAGAAAAGGAGAAAAATCGAGTAAAAATGAAGTCTGGCCGAGCCCAGGCTATATATAGCCGGCAGGGTTACGGCCGTAACCGGCAGTGCCTTACGGCCGTAACTCGGCCCTTACGGCCGTACTCGGCAGGCCTTACGGCCGTAACCGGCATTCGTCAAAAATCAGTCCAGCAACTGTCGGGCACTTACGGCCGTAACTGGCACACATTACGGCCGTAACCGGCCTTCGTCCGGAAGATGCCCAGCGCCCGTACGGCCGTACCCGATCACACTTACGGCCGTAACTGGCACACATTACGGCCGTAACCGGCACCTTACGGCCGTAACTCGGCCAGGCCAGGCCCTGCTCCGGCCGTGACTCGGTCGTGGCCACTCCGACGGCCCGGACGACCCCGAAACCCGAACCTGAGTAAAAACCGAAGATACGGTTACGATTCCGACCACACGCTAAGAGAATAAGCGCTAAGAGAACACACGATTCCGACCACACGAAGTGTCGGAATTCGACAACGGAAGTAATTACCCCAAACTTTGGGAAATTACAAAAATGGCCCAAAGCGCCCGGAAATCACGATACACGATCGAAACACCGAACCAAAGTTCGCAACATGAATAATAACATTAAATGAACTTACGAGAAACTCGAAACTACAGTTTCGGACGAGATTCGCAAGAATCGAGCTCAAGTGCGGAAAAGTCGCTAAAAAGCACGGAACTCAACAAAACAACACCGAAACGAACTCGGATGACAAAAAGTGCAGAATTAATCATTCTCAAAATTACGAAACTGTCATGAGCGAGTCGTCAAAACGGACTTCCGCCGAAAAAAAGAAAATTACCGAAATCCGAAATTGCGGATATTACACCACGAACCTCAGGGTCCCTGCAAGACATACTCGATTGGATAACCTTACGGTCACGCCCGACCTGTACTAGCAAGGACGGATCCCGGAGATTCAACAAATATTACCTGGTGGCACATCACTTACAACAATCACACAACAACAAGCAAATACCATTACCAAACAACACTAAGCATCACAACCTCCTTACAAAGGAGTAACAACTAATATCACACCATGCCACATATTCACCAAACAAATACACGCATCAATACACAATCTTCAACTAGTGGAAAAGGTCTACTATAATCACCTAATACCATCACAATCACGCAACACTAATACACATATACAGGAAAGCACATTTATTCCCAAAACGTTCGAATTATCTTTTGAAAGACAACATTTATCGAGAATATACCGATCCTTTTGAAAGTTTATTAAAACATTCGGATTGCACATGTAATTAATTATCAACCATTACGTCTATGAAACATGAAATGTATGGGCAAGCTACTTGCCTCGATACCACGAGCAACGGAACAATGAATGGACACAATCGGGTAGCCCTCGAACTTCCAAGCATGACCAAGAACTCAACAACCCCACGAATACTACGAAAATAACATAACCACGAATCAATAACACTAATCAGAATCCGAATCGACCCGAAAAACAACAAGGATCCGAGAGTTTCTTCAAAGAAATCAAGAATCAAGTTCCGGGTGATAAAAATCGATAATGGAGTTACAAAATCCGAAGATTATGACCAAGACAACAAGAATTACATAATCAATTCATCCATCTCAGATTAAATCGAAGAATCACGAAGAAACCCCTAAAATTACACAACTACGGTTCTAAGGAAGAAAATACCTCGATCCGACGAGGAACAAGGATTTGATGATGATATAATAGACAAGAGCCTTCCAAAACATCCAGAATTTGAGTGGAATCGACCAAGAACTCCACTGCCCGTCTCCCTCGTCCGTCAGCCGCCACAAGAAGTGAAATAGGAAGTGAAATGAGGTCTGCCCATCGCCAGGCCTATATAAGGCCGATCACGTTACGGCCGCAACCAGCCATCCCTTACGGCCGTAACTCGATCAACCTGGCTTACGTACATACCGGCAACTGCCTTACATACATACGTACTGGGCACCCCTTACGGCCGTACTCGGCACATCCTTACGGCCGTAATCGAGTTACCAGTGCTGCTGCCCGAAACCTGCTGGTGGATTACGGCCGTAACCGGCCCATGCCTTGCGGCCGTAACGCAGCATTACGACCGTAACTGAACACTCCTTACGACCATAACCAAGCTCCCCAAGGTTGCTGCCCAAGATGTGCGGACAACTTACGGCCGTAATCGGCCAGGTCTTACGGCCATAACTCGACCCAGCCTACCATCCGGTAGTCCGGCTAGATTCCCGACGACGTCTCGATCACACTAACGCACCAACTAAGATTCAAAACAACAATGAGCAGACTACGAAACCCAACGTACCACAGTACAAACACACGATTCCAAAGACGTGGACGACAACAAACCGCTCGACCGAAGAAACATTCAACGAAACCAGAACGAAGATCTCGGGTATTATATTCTACCCCTTTTAAAAGAAGTTTGGTCCCCAAAACTTAAAACATAAAACGATCAACGCAAAACAATCTCAGATAACACACACTATCCGTTGCCGGCGACCTGCAATGAATCACATGCAGCACGTGACTGCTACCATCCATATCGCTATACCAGAATGATAACAAAACACAACGAACAAAATCAATATGGTTGACCAACCCCAACAGTACATCAATCTAAACGCGAGTTAATCGTTGAACAAATACGAAATTTCACAAGCCAAGGGTTGGAAGATCGAAAATGAAGTGAATTTTCCGAGCTTAAGGATATTACGAAGGGATCTGAACGCTCAAAAATCACTATACGAGATCAAAAAAAACCGGACAACAAATGACCAAACCACAACGATCGAGACAACAACGGTCGAACAATCATATTCGAATCACGACGAACAACAAAAATAAAATAACAACTCTGAAGTTCACACCTCAACTCGAAACAATAGGTGATCTGGTAAAAATGACAAGATATGCATTTACATAAGATTCACAGGAATGGAACCGAATTCGGAAAAAGTCACAATGACAAACGGATTAATCCGAAACAAAACCACAAATCGTTCGATCAACAAAAAGCAAAAGATATGACAAATTCAGAAAATGTCAACGAACACAAACGAGTCAATAGAGTTGAAAATAAAGGAGTTCAACCTCCAGTAAACTTCTAACAAAACAAGTTTGTCTCCGAAATTCGAAACAACAAAGCAAGGAAATAACATAAAATACAACTGGTAGACTACACCCCTCAGGGAATTCTCAGAGTCGATCCTGATATCAGTGTTCAAGTCCGTGCCTCGGAAGGCTCAGTGACCAATTCACAAAACTGAACCCGTCTCTCGAGTCCGCACTTGTAACACGTTATTACGGAGAAGGACAATGTGCACGAACATGACCCTACACGTTACAGCTAAAACATTTCTTGGCTTTACCTGGAGTCAAAGCTGACGACTTGGAACTCTTAGTCTCACTCATCGAGCGATGAAGTTTCACAGCAGAAAGACTACGGCATTGCGATCTAGAAACACCAACTCCTGCACTTCCCATAAGGTCATCAGACTTACTCTGTTCCTTCGACTCGGGCCCATGTTCCGACGATAACGAAGCTAGCTCATAGGCTAAGGCTCGATCCTGATAATCTCTCAATGAAGTGCAAGCGAATCCCGACATATACTGGCGAATCTCCGGCTTCATCCGCATGTCGAAGTGACGGATCTTCTCTTCTTCAGTCCTTACCTGATCTCGCACATAACTGAGTTGTTTGCTATAGTCGATGATAGCCTGCGACACCGATATATCCTGCGGTTTTGCCAAGTAAAAATCACGAATCATCTGATGACTAATCGGTTTCGGAAAAAACTCAGTGTAACACCCCCAAACCATTTAGGAATATTACAGTGCGGCATACCCTCTCCGTGAGGACCTACCAGGCTAAATACAGAAAACACAACATACTATACATGCCAACATGGCTAAATTATGAACCATTAGACCGATTTGGTCTTTTACCACAATATACACAACAACCATACATTACTCTTTCTCACAACTCATACCCACGCAGGGGTTAGAATACATAAAAATTTCCATGAAACGGAGAATACCACAACGGTAAGACAAAACAACAAGACTTCACCAAATACTCGACACTGGTCTTCATGTGATTAGTATCGTCGTCTTCCATCATCCTTCGTAATGATCCTGTGAATTGCTTCCCAGCGACCTGCAAGAACCTGGACGCAATACAGACATCCACCCCCTGAATACTCGGGGGTTAGCAAAACTCCACTATTTTGCTAGTGCAAGTATAAAACACAAATACAAGCCATACGCAACATACCCCAAGAAAATAATGATCGTGAATATACTTTCCGAGATAAATCACTTGATCAAAACGGTTGAATTATGAAAAGTGGAAATAAAACCATTATACATCTTACAAAACATTTCGCGATCTCGGGAGTTTTGAAAACATTTGTGATTTAAGAATTCTCAAGTCTTTCGAAACCACTTAGGGACACAACCCAACGATTATTTTCCAAAATACAATTCCGATATAAAAAGCACGGGGTCCACGACCCAAATCACGAAACATGGGGTCCATAACATTATATTCCCAAGGATTATTCGTGTCCCGTGCTACCAAGCCACGAACCTCAGATTCTCCCGCAGAACATACCCGAGTGAATAACCCAATGGGAATACATACCAAATCACATGTCACCGTGATAACCGTCATGTAACCATAACCATACATACGTTCATAGTTATCTCAGCATTGCACTAACAAGCTAAGAACCTCGGAGCCTCCACGAGACATACCCGATTGGACAACCCATGGCACATACATCACACAACCAAACCACAACCATAAGTTATCCCGACATCGCGGTAACAGGCCATGAACCTCGGAGTCCCCGCAAGACGTACCCGGATTGGATAGCCCCTCAAGTTATCCCGACATCGGGCTAGCAAGCCACGAACCTTGGAGTCCCCGCAAGACATACCCGATTAGACAATCCTACGGTCACGCCCGATCCATACTAGCAAGTATGGATCCCGGAGATTCAACAATCATACCCGGAGGCACATCACTTTCAACGATCACATAATAATAAGCAAACATCAAGCCAAACAATACTAAGCATCACAACCTCCTTTCAAAGGAGTAACAACCAATATCACACGTCACATATTCGCCGAACAAGCACACATATCAATACACAATCATCGGCATATGATTACGGCCTACTATATTTACCAAGTGAAATTATAACATCTTCCAACATACGTAATTAACACACGTATTCCGAAAACACATTTATTCACGAAGCATACGAGTTATCTTTTGAAAGACAACATTTATCGAGAACATACTGATCCTTTTTAAAGTTTATTAAACATTCAAAATGCGCATAAAATCGTTCACCAACAATTATGCCTGCGAAACACGAAACGTATGGGCAAGATACTTGCCTCGATACCACGAGCAACAGAACAACAAACGGATACGGTCGGGTAGCCCTCGAACTTCCAAGAACAACCAATAACTCGTCAACTCCACAAAAACTACTAAAATAACATCACCACGAATCAATAACGCTAACCGGAATCCGAATCAACCCGAAAAACAACAAGAATCTGAGGGTTTATTCAAGGAAATCGAGAATCAAGGTCCGGGTGATAAAAGTCGATAAATGACTTGCAAAATCCGGAGACCACAATCAATACAACAAGAATACCAAGAAAAATTCATCAATCTCGGAGAAAATCAATGAATCACGAAGAAACCCCTAAAAAAATACACAACTAGGGTTCTACGGAAGAAATACCTCGATCCGGCGAAGTACAAGGATTCGGTGATCATATAATCGAAAGGGCTCCCGTCGCCAGCCGCCACAAAAATGAAAAAATGAAGTGAAATGAAGCCTGGACGATGCCTAGGCCTATATATGACCGACAGTGTTACGGCCGTAACCGGCAGTGCCTTACGACTGTAAATCGGTCAACTCCCTTTACCTACGTAACGGTCGCTGTCTTACATACATAACGAGTATGCCTTACGACCGTACTCGACGCGGCCTTACGGCCGTAACCAGGTCCCAGGGCTACTGCCCGAAATCTTCCGAGGCGTTACGGCCTAACTGGCCACACCTAGCGGCCGTAACGAAGCCTTACGGCCGTAACAGGTTAACCCTTACGGCCGTAACCGAGTCCTCCTAGGCCAGCGTGTACGGGTGTCTTACGGCCGTAATCGGCCAGGCTTTACAGCCGTAACTCGATCCCAGGAGCCAACACCAGACCATCTAGCTCGATACTCGATGACGTCTCGATCACGCAAACGCACTGACTATGATCCGAAACAATAACGAACATGCTACGAAACTCAACGTACCACAGTGCAAGCACACGATTCCAAAGACGCGGACGACAAAAATCCGTTCGACCGAAGAAAAATTCAACGAAACCGAAATGAAGATCTCGGGTATTACACTCAGCTTCCATAAATTCCTAGAACTCTGCCCACGTGACAACATGGTCATGAGGTTTAATAGCTTCCCACCAATTAGCGGCACCTCTATCAGGAAGGTACTAAGCGATAGACTCCTTCTGCTCTTCGGGGCAATCAACTGCCTTGAATATCTTTCCCAACTGGAAAAGCCAACCGTCCCAGCCCAACGCACCCGCAGCACCGGCGAATCGAGGGGGATTCATACGAACTACTTCCCGAAGCTATTGATTTACACCGACGTTCTGAGTCGTGTCAGTGTTGTGTTGAACTGCCTGGGTCAACTGGGTCATATGTGATGCTACTCGTTGCAATATAGTAGCAACACCCATACCAATATCATTCCCGGCAATATTCTCTCGATCCCGCGTCTGATCCCCGTGGCCATCCGTACCACGGTTGCGACCACGACCTCTGCCCCTCAGCATATTAACAAGTAACCACCTAGCGCAACGAAAGATCATAACATATAATCACACACAACAATTGTTATCAATGGACAAGACACATAGAATACTGTCACAGATGATCGGTATAACGATCGCAAAAGTTAGATATAATGGCCAAAATGCAGTTCCAAAGCTTTTGTCCAGACTGATTAGCGCGCGCTACAACAGGGACTTAGCATGCACTAGCCATGCCACATCAGCGCGCGCTAGCTGCATACATAGCATGTGCTAACTGCGCTAATTCAGCAACATGTTATGAACGTATACCAAAAAATACCAAAATCGAAGGTTACAAATAAATAACAACATATGAATTCAAACGCCATCGATTCACATGATTACATCATTCCGCGAGCAACCCCCAAACAAAACAACTTACGTTCGAAACCGAAAATTCCACCTCTCAGTAAAGAGGACTAACACAACGAGTACATACCGAACAACTCAGCGTTCACACCTCGTTTTAATCACTTGTCTGAGCACTATTGCGTAAACAACGATAACATAAACACCACGTACCTTCTGACTGACAATCATGAAACCGAAAGGTTAAAAGCGAGAGTCACGTCTTGAGTAAATTTTGTAGACCTCATTTGAGTTTTTAAAAAAATTGCGTTTTGAAAACTTATAATACAAGATGATAATTGAAATATTAATAGTCTGAATTCTCAAAAAAAATTCGGTCTTGAGGTCATCCTACGAAAATCAACCTTTTCCTCCCTCGAAGGATATTTTAAAATAAAATCTACGTGACTCCCCAAAAACATTTAAAGCTTTAAAATATCGCATCGATAAACTTTCCTTGCGTAACCACACCAAAACCATTACCCCTGTAAAAATGATTTACACAAAGATATATATATATATATATATATATATAAATACAGCGGCACCACTCTTCATCCCAGCACAATACGAGAATCAAACAAGTATGGAATACGTATTCACAATTCACATTTAAACTCCACATCATAACACAAAATCACACAAGCTCGTATAACACGAGGCACAATATAGTAGGGAGACTTACATTCACAAGTCCCACGAAGATGATGGCTGCACCTTGATACTAATCACGACTGACATCTCCGACGACGCGTCGCGACATGACTCAGTCAGACAAAATATAATAATACAAGACTCGACAACACATAACTCGATCCGACAGACTAGGTTTACGCAACCTAAGCTCTAATACCATATTCTATAACACCCCCAAACCACTCGGGAATATTACAGCGCCGCAGACCCTCTCCTTGAGGATCTACTAGGCTAAATACAGAAAGCACAATAACACAATACATGCCAACATGGCTAATAACGAACCATTAGACCGATTTGGTCTTTTACCACAACACACACATCAAACATACATTACTCTTTCTCACAACTCATACCCACGCAGGGGTTGGAATACATCAACATTCCCATAAAACGGAAAATACCACGATGGAAAGACAAAACAACAAGACTTTACTAAAATTACTCAACACTGGTCTTCATGTGATTAGTATCGTTGTCTTCCATCATCCTTCGTATCGATCTTGTGATTCGCTCCCCAGCAACCTGCAAGTACCTGGACGCAATACATGTTAGGCGTATTTTTATGCGCTTATTTATCATTATTTTATATCCATCTTGAGCCTAAATCAGCATAAATGAGCTTTTAATTTACTATTCTTATATGTTTTGCAGGAAATCGGAGTCCGGAAGCCGAAACGATGAAAAACGGGCGAAAATAGCAGTTTTTGGTCATGAGCCGCGGCACACGAAGACAACCAGCGAGCCCCGAGTGGACTGTACTGTGAGCCGCGGCATAAGGAGAGTGAGCCGCGGCCCAGGAGAAATAAAAAAGCGCCCAGGTATGCGCTGAAGACAGGGTGAGCCGCGGCACAGATTAAGTGAGCCACGGCCCACCGGGCGGTTTTGCTGAATATTCCGCATTCCTGGGCCGTTTTTGGAGCCTGTTCTCGACCTAATCCACGAACGCGTTTTGGAGGCTTAGGACTGCTATAAATAAGCATTGAAGGGCAGAAAAAGAGGGGGATCCAGAGAAGAGATCGATAGATAGAGCGAAGAACACAAGGAGGAGATTTGTGGGCGACGACAAGACCACGGATCCCTACGGTTTTTTCTTAATTTTTCCGCATCTTAGTTTCTAGATCTATTCGAGTAAGATTGTGATTGTAGCCAATTACATGACGGTTTGATTTATTTATTACTATTTCAATTTACTCGTTATTCTATTGAATTGGATTCTTCTTACTGTTCTTAATGCTTTTTAATTGTCTGGCCAACAGTTGAATTATTATGAATGTCTTTATGGATTCGGAAGATGAAATTTAGGCATAGTTCTTGTGAGAATAATCATGATTTTCGTGAGATAGGGATATACTCATGGGAATTGTGAAGCCTATTTATTGTGGGGATCCTTGAACTGTTTTAGCTATTAATTATCTAATTCGAATAGGGATATATCGAGTTAATAATTTGTAGTATTTTCTATCGACCTTGGGAAAGGCTTTAGAATAATTTAGGAATTCCTGGCTTACAATCAATTGAATAAAAGTGAATTGAATTGAATAAAAATCATTCCTGATTGTTTGAGGTGAAAATCATAATCCTACACCCTTATTATTATTATTATTATTATTATTATTATTATTATTATTTTATTTATTTTTCTGCAATTAGTTTAGTAATAAATTCTATTTAATTGTTCTTCAAATAAAATTACGAATCGACTATATTTTGGTACTTAGTGAAATCTGTCCTCGAGGGAACGATATCTTACTCATCACTTTATTACTTGTTGACATCGTGCACTTGCGGCATAATGTGAGGGCTTTCCTCACAATAAGTTTTTGGCGCCGTTGCCGGGGACTGATTTTTCGCTAATATCAATACCAAGCGACTCTAATTTTAATTTGAAGTTTTTTTTCTTTAGTCTCTATATTTTTATTTTTTTTATTATGTTTTCCTTTGATTATCGTGACCCTTGGCATTTCATAAATTTCGATGTTCTTAATAATTTGCCAAATAGGGTCAGTCAGCCCCCTCCCCCAAAACAAAGACTATGCTTGAACAATGTGTAGACGCTCTCAAAAATCTTGATAGTACCCCTCTTGAGCTAGAATGTGCACGTCGTGGTCTTGAGATTCACTATGGTTGTATTCCAGCTCATATATTTAGTAGTGAAGTTGAGGGGGAGGTTGAGAAGAAAGACATGTTGAGTTTTAGGGTCGATCCCCCAGCACCTGATAATTACATAAAGTCTGATGAGCCTGTAGAAGAAGTTACCATTGATGATGTTTCCAAAGAAATTTCATTAATTTGTCATCAAACTTCGAATAATAAGGTGAACACTTTTCTGCCTAAAATTTTATTAACGGTGCCGCACATAATTTTTCCTAAATCCATAATGGGAGAGATTGACCCCATTACTCTTGATTTTGTCGAGGCTGATTCTTTGAGTTCTAATGAGGTTGTTCATGATAAGTCTTTATTATTTACCCATTCGAACTCTGCTTATTTTTTCATGCCTTATCATTATTATATTCTTCCATCATTTTTTGGTTGTCCGCATAATTATTCTTACTCATTATTTTTGGCAATCGGGCATGAACAAAAGCCTCCTTTGTGGAATAAGAGGCTTATAGATTGTAAGAAGGGGGTATTTGGCAATCTCCCTAGACAGAAGCCACGTTAATTTTTTTTATTTGCCACGTCGTGCTCAAGACGTAAAATAGAGCGCTTGATGGGAGGCAACCCATCATATTTACTTGCTTTCTAGTTATTTTTTTTTATTTGATTTTTTGTTTATAATTTTTTTCCTTTGTTTTGTTTTTTCGTTTTGATTCGTGTATTCTTGTGGCCCTTATTTCTCTAATATTTTTTCAACCCCAATGAGCATTATCCTTCGTATTCTAGTCTTTCTTGATTTAATGTTTATTGTTATTTCATGACTAGAGACTAAGTTTGAGGGTCCCTCGTGATGTTGAGCATTATTTGAAGTATGGATTGACAGACGATTCCACTCGGACATGTGCTGGCTCTCAAGAAGACATTTGGAATAAGTTTCACTTTTCCTTATCTCTTTTATTTTCACATGAGTTCTATTATTGATGATTTTATGTGTAGTGGAATAAATTGAAGCATGCGATGTTCTTAAATTTTCTTGGTTATGAATTGCGATTTCATCATTGCTTTATTTTTCTCACATGCTGTTGATGGTTTTTGCACACATGAATTTTTTTCGTGAATTTTTCGTGCTTCCGTGTGTAAAACTGATGTTACGATACTGATTTCTCTTGGAAGAAACGATTGAGTTTTAGTCGAGTTGCAGTCAGCGATATCTGTTTCTGTTGAGTATTCAGTTAAGTCCGAAATTTTATCGTTTTTGTAGAAATCTTAGTAGATAAGAAAGGAGACATACGTGTTTTCAAATCGCCGCCTATACGTTTGGTTATAATTTTTGGTTAGCTCGTCGTCCAGTAACAAGAGTCGTGTTGGAACTTAATTTGAGTTTAGAGTCGGACAGGTTTTCCCAAGAAAAAGTCGAGATATTATATGTTCTATGATGGGAAGTCTAGTAACTGGGGGTATTCACGTGACCCGTTGTTTACTCTCGCGTAAAACGACAACCCTGATTAGACTAGTGGTTTAGACATATCGCATTACCGATGATGGGAAGCCTAGTAACCGGGGGTATTCACATGACCCGTTGTTTACTCTCGCGTAAAACAGCAACCTTGACATGTGGGACTTGCTATTCGAGTTTTTTTTCTCCACTGTAGAGGGGGACTTAGTAACTAGAAGCATCCATGTGCCCCATGAGTGTCTTTTACGTCGAACGGTTCCCCAATACATGAGAATGGAATTCCACCCTAGGATTATCCCGATGAAACATCCCGAGATCCGAACCTAGTGGTTAACTCGAATCTATATTAATGATCATACATAAGGGAATGCTGTCCAAAGATTAATTTTGAAAATGAAAATCTTGAATTTTGCCACTAGATTGTGGGACTGGGCGAATTGGCTTGTTTAATCTAACCCTTCATATTGACGGTCGGTTAAATTCACGCTTAATCTTTGAGCTTGATTTTCTTCATGAACGATTGGTTAGGACTGAAAATGATTACTTCTTGGAATCAGTGTCCGTGGATGTGACTCACTATTACGACACTCGTATTATTCTTTGAGATTTTCAGGGTAGTATTGATTAAGTTGAGCACTACGGACTTGCACTAGTATTCACGATACTTTTTGTTTAAAATTGATTTTTGCTTGAGGACAAGCAAAAGCTCAAGTTTGGGGGTATTTGTTAGGCGTATTTTTATGCGCTTACTTATCATTATTTTATATCCATCTTGATCCTAATCAGCATAAATGAGCTTTTAATGCACTATTCTTATATGTTTTGCAGAAAATCGGAGCCGGAAGCCGAAACGATGAAAAACGGGCGAAAACGGCAGTTTTTCGTCATGAGCCGCGGCACAAACCAAGTGAGCCTCGGCACACGAAGACAACCAGCGAGCCCCGAGTGAACTGTACCGTGAGCCGCGGCACAAGGAGAGTGAGCCACGATCCAGGAGAAAAAAAAAGCGCCCAGGTATGCGCTGAAGACAGAGTGAGCCGCGGCACAGATTAAGTGAGCCGCGGCCCACCGGGCGGTTTTGCTGAATATTTCGCGTTCCTGGGCCGTTTTTGGAGCCTGTTCTCGACCTAATCCACGAACGCGTTTTGGAGGCTTAGGACTACTATAAATAAGCATTGAAGGGCGGAAAAAGAGGGGGATCCAGAGAGGAGATCGATAGATAGAGCGAAGAACACAAGGAAGAGATTTGTGGGCGACGACAAGACCACGGATCCCAATGTTTTTTCTTAATTTTTCCGCATCTTAGTTTCTAGATCTATTCGAGTAAGATTGTGATTGTAGCCAATTACATGACGGTTTGATTTATATACTATTATTTCAATTTACTCGTTATTCTATTGAATTGGATTCTTCTTACTGTTCTTAATGCTTTTTAATTGTCTGGCCAACAGTTGAATTATTATGAATGTCTTTATGGATTCGGGAGATGAAATTTAGGCATAGTTCTTGTGAGAATAATCATGATTTTCGTGAGATAGGGATATACTCATGGGAATTGTGAAGCCTATTTATTGTGGGGATTCTTGAAATATTTTAGCTATTAATTATCTAATTCGAATAGGGATATATCGAGTTAATAATTCGTAGTATTTTCTATCGACCTTGGGAAAGGCTTTAGAATAATTTAGGAATTCCTGGCTTACAATCAATTGAATAAAAGTGAATTGAATTGAATAAAAATCATTCCTGATTGTTTGAGGTGAAAATTATAATCCTACACCCTTATTATTATTATTATTATTTATTTATTTTTCTGCAATTAGTTTAGTAATAAATTCTATTTAATTGTTCTTCAAATAAAATTACGAATCGACTATATTTTGGTACTTAGTGAAATCAGTCCTCGAGGGAACGATATCTTACTCATCACTTTATTACTTGTTGACACCGTGCACTTGCGGCATAGTGTGAGGGATTTCCTCACAACAATACAGACATCCACCCCCCGATTACTCGGGGTTAGCAAAACTCCACTGTTTTGCTAGTGCAAGTATAAAATACAAATACAAGCCATACACAACATACTCCAAGAACATAAGATCGGGAATGGTCGTCCAGACATAAATAACAACAGACTTCCCGAGATAATTTATTTGAATAAAACCGTTCGAAACATGAAAAATGGAACTGTAGTTCGATATACAATTTGAGAAAAAAAATTAAGATATCGAGAGTTTTGAAAACATTTGAGAATTTCCACTTATCGAAAACATCTGGGACACAGCCCAACGATCATTTTCCAAAAGTACAATTTCAATAACAAAACACGGGGCCTGTGATCCAATTATACCATTCCGATCACAAACTGCAGGGTCCATGACCCAATCATCCATAACAACATATTCCCAAGGATTATTCGCATCCCGTGCTAACAAGCCACGAACCTCAGATGCTCCCGCAGAACATACCTGAGTGAATAACCCAATGGAAAACCATACCAAATCACATGTCACCGTGACAATAGTCACATAACCATAACCATACATATGTTCATAGTTATCCCAGCATCGCGTTGGCAAGCTACGAACCTCGGAGCCTCCACGAGACATACCCAATTGGACAACCCATGACACGTACATCACACAACCAAACCACAACCATAAGTTATCCCGGCATCGCGCTAACAAGCTACGAAACTCGAAGTCCCCGCAAGACATACTCGGATTGGATAACCCCACAAGTTATCCCGGCATCGGCCTATCAAGCCACGAACCTCGGAGTCCCCACAATACATACCTGATTGGATAACCCTACGGTCACGCCCAACCCGTACTACCAAGGACGGATCCCAAAGATTCAACAAATCTTACCCGGTGGCACATCATTTACAACAATCACACAACAACAAGCAAATACCATTACCAAACAACACTAAGCATCACAACCTCCTTACAAAGGAGTAACAACTAATATCACACCACGCCACATATTCACCAAACGAATACATGCATCAATACACAATCTTCAACCAGTGGAAAAGGTCTACTATAATCACCTAATACCATCACAATCACCCAACACTAATACACATATACAAGAAAGCACATTTATTCCCAAAACGCTCGAATTATCTTTTGAAAGACAACATTTATCGAGAATATACCAATCCTTTTGAAAGTTCATTAAAACATTCAGATTGCACATGTAATTAATTACCAACCATTATGTCTACGAAACATAAAATGTATAGGCAAGGTACTTGCCTCGATACCACGAGCAATGGAACAACGAACAGACACGGTTGGGTAGCCCTCGAACTTCTAAGAATGACCAAGAACTCGACAACCCCACGAAGACTATGAAAATAACATCACCATGAATCAATAACACTAATCGGAATCCGAATCGACCCGAAAAACAACAAGGATCTGAGGGTTTCTTCAAAGAAATCAAGAATCAAGTTCCGGGTGATAAAAATAGATATACGAGTTACAAAATCCGAAGATTATGACCAAGACAACAAGAATTACATAATCAATTCATCCATCTCGGATGAAATCAAAGAATCACGAAGAAACCCCTAAAATTATACAACAGGGGTTCTAAGAAAGAAAATACCTCGATCCGACGAGGAACAAGGATTTGATGATGATGATATAATTGACAACAGACTTCCAAAATATCCATAATTTGAGTGGAATAGACCAAGAACTCCACTTCCCGTCTCCCCATCCGTCAGCCGCCACAAGAAGTGAAAAAGGAAGTGAAATGAGGTCTGCCCGTCTCCAGGCCTATATAAGGCCGATCACGTTACGGCCGTAATCGGACACCCGTTACGGCCGTAACTCGGTAAACCTGGATTAAACACATACCGGCCGCTCCCTTACGTACGTACCGGGCACCCCTTATGGCCGTACTCGGCACATCCTTACGGCCGTAATCGAGTTCCCAAGGCTACTGTCCGAAACCTGCTGGTGCATTACGGCCGTAACCGGTCCCTGCCTTGCGGCCGTAACGTAGCATTACGGCCGTAACCGAACACTCCTTACGGCCGTAACTGAGCTCCCCAAGGTTGCTGCCCAAGATGTGCGAACACCTTACGGCCATAACTTGACCCAGCCCACCATCCGGAAGTCCGGCTAGATGCCCGACGACATCTTGATCACACTAACGCACCAACTAAGATTCAAAACAACAACGAGCAGGCTATGAAACCCAATATACCACAGTACAAGCACACGATTCCAAATACATGGACGACAACAAACCACTCGACCGAAGAAAAGTTCAACAAAACTGGAATGAAGATCTCCGGTATTACAGTTTTGGATCAAAGAGAAAATAAATTGCCAACTGTAATATATTATGAAAGTAGAACCTAAATGATGCCTAATTAAATTACTCTACAACTGAAAAAGAATTGCTTGCAGTTGTTTTTGCCTTAAACAAATTCCGACTTTACTTGATTGGTTCGAAAGTCATAATTTACGCCGTTCACGCTGCACTAAAATATCTACTTTCCAAGAAAGATGCCAAACCTCGCTTGATCCATTGGATTCTATTGTTACAAGAGTTTGACTTAGAAATTCGAGATAAAAAAGGATCTGAAAATGTTGTTGCTCATCATTTGTCTAGGCTAATCGTGAATTTTACTGATAAAGAAACTCCCATTTATGAAATTGTCTAATGAAAAAACTCATGTTTGTTTCTCACATATCTTGGTACGCCGACATTGTCAATTACCTTGTCACTAGTAACATGCCATCTCATTAGAATAATCAAGATAAAATAATTTTTTTCCCGGAGATCCATACTTGTTCAAATATTGTTCTGATCAAATCATTAGGAGATGTGTGCTTGAACATGAACAACAAAATATCATTGCCTTTTGTCATGATCATGCATGTAGATGTCGTTTTAGCTCAAAGAAAACAACTGCAAAATTATGCAATGTGGTTTTTGTTGGCCAACACCTTTTAAAGCTACACATTCATATTGCAGCACATGTGATAGATGTCAAAGACTAGGTCGAAATTTTTAAAACAAATATGATGCCTTTAAACCCAATTTTAATTATTGAAATATTTGATGTTTGGGGCATCGATTTTGTGGGACCTTTTCCAATTTCTTTTGGCAATCTTTAATACATGTGATAGAAGCATTGCTTTCAAAATAAATGACCACGAAGTCGTGGTAAAGTTTTTGAAAGAATTTTTTTTTTCAGATTTGGAACACCACGAGCAATAAGTGATGGAGGAAAATTGTTGGCCACTAAGTATACTGGATACAGCTTGGAAAGTGTTTTAAACAACAAGCTGTACTGATTTTAAATATGAGTGCGTAGCGGCAGTCTTAAATACAGTAAGTTGCTGTGGATACAACAACTCGATGTGGAATGTATACTTAAATAATCACAGTAATTAAAACAAGTAAGGCAGAAGGTAAATAACGCAGTATTTAAAGTGGTTCAAGGTAAACCCCTCTACGTCCACTGGTCCTCCACACAGGAGTAAAAAGTTTATTATAATTACTGCATATACATCTACGTAATTATAACAACACTTAATCAATATATCGTTCACACAAATTGATATAAAGATCTTAGCTTCAACCGTTCACATAGATTGGTTTGAGCTAATGCTTTGACTAGCTTCTTCACACACAGTTCTGAAGCTTTGTCTTCTTCGATGCAAATCCTTCACACACAGTTCCGGAGAAGCAAAGATTACTCAGTCCACACAGGGCTGATCTGGGTTTTTTCAAAGGATAGAACAGGGTATGAACAACAACTTTGACTTTCTGAGCTTCTAGCTGATGAAGTGTTGTTCAAGTTGTTTGAGCACTATATATCACTTAGATCTGAGTTCCAGTAAACTTCTGGAGATATGTTTTGCTCTGATATATATAATAATAACTTTGTCACTTGGTAACTGATCTTCAACGCCTTGATGAGATATATATAGTCTTCTGAAATATATCCGTTGAGATAAATCAGTTTGAGCAAGATTCCATTCCAACGGGATGAAAAGCACGATCCGGATTTTGCGGGATTTGAAGATCTATTGACTTACAGTATTTAAATACTTTATCTTTTAGTATTTAAATACTTCTATATCAACGGGACTTGACTTTTAGTGGGAACTGAAGATTCCTTCTTTGTCCTGTTGAGAGCTGTATGGAAGATCACTGTATTGTTGATTCGAGGCAGCTTCTATACTTAGTCTTTATAAGACTTCTTTGCTGTACTAAAAGGTCCCACTATATGCTGGATCTATGATAGGTCTTCGATACAGGTTGACACTTCAACTTTTCGATACATTTTCCTTACTGTATTGAGGATTGGCATATTGTCAAAACCTCTTATCATCGCTATTCGATACAGGGATTGATTATCCTGGCTGTTTCGATACCGAATATTGTTATCCCAACAATTTCGATACAGGGTATTTGTTATCCCAACAATTTCCCTCTTTTTGACAATTTATCAAGACTTTAAATCTTTCAAGTCTTCTTGATGATGCCAAAACCTTCTTCATGAAATAATCTTCTTTGATGATTTCGGGCAGATTTCTTGGTCTTCTGTCAAATGATCTGGCTTTCAGCAACTTAGTCTAATTTATGAACTGCTCGCAGGCGAGTTCGATACAGCTAAGACTTTTTACAACTTAAGCTTATGATTGGCGTGCAAGCAAAATCTTACAATGTATTCTAGATGCATACAACTGAAATTATGAACTATTCGTAGACAGGTTCGTACAACTTAATTTTCAAACAAGTTTCTGTACTTGTGATTGTTATCCCAACAATTTAAGTTACATAATCATACATTAACACAGTAGATTATGAGTTGTAATCTTTCAAGACATGCAAACATTTTTATTGATATTCAAAAATAGAGTACAAGGATTGCTGTTTTGAAAGAAAAATTACAAGCAAAAACTACAAGGATTTCAGCTCCTATAGTCCGCGTGTCTCCATGGCCTTTTCTCTGGATCATTCCCGGTTCCACGCCACCAGTGCTGTAGGGAGTCATTGCCTCGATCTAGGTATATTGCTCTACCTTCGTAGGATCTGTCAAAGGCAAGAATCCAGTCTTCTGGATGGGTCATCCGATCTCCTCTTCTATGCTTGGATTTCATTTCTTGCTGGAGAGGAAGCTTTCCTTCTTCTAACATCTTCGTGAATTTGTCTGCAGCCTCCGCTAATGTTTTATAACCCTTGAAGATGGGGGATTCCTTGACGAGTTTAACAAAATATCTCATCAGTTCATTTCTCCTCCATTGTTTCACTTCTGCAGCAGTTGGATGGTGGTTGGTTGGCAGATGAATCTCAGAAGGCCTTTGGATTAAGCATTGCCATGGGACATTGGGGTCATGGAACTCAGGTCGAGAACCTGAAATCCTGAAACTTTGTGCAGGAGGGGCTAGTTTATTCAGTTCAGCGGTAATGCTGTCTTGAGCAGCATTAAATTCCCTTTCGTGCTTGAGCCTTGTTCTCCTTGCTGCTTCTCTCGCTTCTTCCCTCTTTTTGGCGTCATCAAGACGTTCTAGGATCTCCAGTGCGGCATCCTGTTTCGTCTCAATGTTTATCATTCTCTCGATAAGGGTGGAGAGCACTTGCGACATATCTTTAATACTTTTGTCGTGGGCTCGAAGCTGGGAAGATGTTTCAATCATGGAAGATGCTGTCTTGGCCTCAAATATGCGCGTTTTGTATGCCTCTTCTCTCAGGAGTTGCTCTTGTTTATCTTGCAGATTCTTCAGGGCTTGCTTAAAGACTTCTGGCAAAACAGTGAAGGCTTCGACTACGCGAGAGACTTCATGATGTAATCCAGTCATCTCTTCAACAGCAGAAGTGTGCATCCAATTCAGAGCTTTTTCTACTGAATATAGGGCATTAACTGCATCCTGGATAAAGACGGTTTGAAGGCCAAGAGCACGCAATCCCTCTTTCCTAGCAGCAGTGCTGGGAGAATCCGGCTTGGCAAAATCTTCGGCTCCATTCAACCTCCTCAAATTCACGGTAGGGCGTGAATTGAGTTGGACATCCTCAGGTGTTGTACCGTCGTCGGATTCCACATTTGATGGGGTGGGAGCAGCTGATGCGGGTTCAGCAGCAGGAGGTGCTGTATTCTCCTGTTGCGAAGAGGTGTCTGTAGACATAGGTACAGGAGGGACTGATTCCTCCTGTTGTCTTTCAGCTTCCGCCTGTTCCGGCAGAGGGACTGATTCCTCTTGCTGGATGGCGTGTGATACTTCTTCTTCTTCTGCGGCAGCAGGCTCGGGTGCCTGTTCCGAAACAATTTCTTCTTCCTCGACTTGAGGGACTGATTCCTCATCGTAAGGAATATTTTCTTACTGTGGCGAAGGGGGCTCACTTAGGTTTGATGGCCCTTCGTCATTCTTGGTTTGAGAGGCTTCTTTTTCTTGAGCCTCCTCACGACTCATTCTCAGACCTACTTGGAAGGCATCGTCCTCATCGTTTGAGTCATGGTCTTCCTTTGGATCTTAGGGAGAGTCCTCGGACTTATCTTTTCCTTTTCTTCTGGCATCTGTTTTTTGCAAAAGATGGCTTTCAATCCATTCTTTGCAGTAGATATTGTCCCATTGGATCAGGGCATCAACTTCTATCGAGTCCGTCACTTCTAATACAAATCTTTCTTGATGGCTCCAGTCGCTCCAATTGTATAAGGTGTCGTATGGAGCTAGCCGGTAGCTTTTCCATTGAAGGAATCTTTCATAAGCATGATCAATCTGAACATAGGGAAGGGTTTTGTTGATAATCGTGTCCGGGGAGGGACTGCGTACAACGTCTGAGTCCGCTGTAGCGAGGGGTTCCTCTACAGGTGTGGGATCCTGTAGGGAAGAGGGATTCCTTAAAGGGGATGGTGCCCCGAAGGAAGGTGGATCCTGTATGGGTGTGGAATCCCGCATAGGAGAGTTAGCTGTTGGCTCCAGAGGGGCAGCCGACTCGCTAGAGTCTTCTAAGTTGGCAGATGTCCGATCATCCGTCTTAGCCGCCAAAGGCTCAGAATCTACTGTTGATACAGTAGCGGGCACCTCTTCCATAGGGGTTGGGCCTTGGGGTAGTTGTTCAGTGGGTTGCGCCAAGGTAGAAGCTTCATCGGAGGTTTTTGTGGATTTAGCTTTAGAAAGCCTCCTTAGCTTCTTTTTCGGCTTCTCAGCAGCAATAGGTGTCTTGCTGTGAGATCTCTTTCTTTTCCTTGAAGATTCCACACTATGGGACTTCAAAGAAACATCCATTGGATCTTCAGACACGGGCATACTTCGGACGGATGGATGGTTGCAAACCAGAGTGCTCTGGTTATAGGCCGTAGGCTTGACGACTCCTAAGTAGATCCGGGAGCTTATTTTCTTCACATCTGCGGATTGTGAAATTCCGCATTTCGTCAAAATATGGTTTAAAAATAAACCAAACGATTTCTTTTGAGTGGCAGGCTTCGACACTTCTTCCTGCAAGTGCTTCAAAATAATCTGGCACCAATTGGCCTTTTCACAGGTCAAAATCGCAACCATCATTCTAAATCTCAGATTTGTGCACATTTCAAATGCACCAGTGCGATTCTCGATTATTCTGCAACAAAAGTCATGCAAGTACACGTATGGCAAACAAAAATTCTTCTTGTGATAGGTGGTGTGAACCACGTCAACCGTAGCTGAGCCGGTGAACAAGCCATAGTACTTGGTTATCAGCTCTTGAGACCCAAAAGTCTCAAGTTCTTCCATGGTCAGGCCATCAGCGGGCAGCCTGTAAATGTTATGAAGAAGATCTCGATTGATGTAGATCTCCACTCCTTGAATGATAGTGGTAATGTCAGCGACGTGGCCTCCCTAGGCCAGCGATAGAAAATGAATGGCGGCGTCGAGGTAAAAGTCCTCAACCAAGTGAACGTCGTATTTCTCGGCGGTTTGACTCCCAAGGCGGTAGAGACCTTGTTGACAGAGTCTGGTGATGATGAACTCCATTGGTTCGACGTCATTGGTTTCAGAGAGAATACGCTCGATGATGACAGATCTTGAGAAGATCCGTCCATCGATGATGTTGGAGGATTTCTTGAGAGCGGGAGAAGATGTCTGAGCAGCCATTGGTGATTCTCAAGAAAATATGAAAGAGATTAAGAGAAATTTGCAGTAAAACACAGAAAAACTTGTAGGCTGTATTTGCTTGAGTGCTCTTAAATTTTGCAGAAAGCGTAAAGAGTCTAAAATGACAGTATCAGTCCTTTTATAGTGGGCGGCGAAGTAGGGTTTACAGAGTATGAATGGTCAGATTTTAAGGGATGGGAGCCGGTTTTTGAAAAGAACGGTCACGATGAACAGAGTGTAACTGGTACAGTTATCCATGGAATATTAAAATATGAGCGGGTCCCACTTCTGACATTTGTTGTTACCCTAAATGCCTGAAACGGCGGTTTTAAATGTTAAACAATTTGAAAACATCGAGGCTTTTGAGATTCAGTTGTCCATATGTCGTGTAAGGTATTTAATGTAAATGACGTTTGAAATGAAAACAGGGCACGTGGACAAAAAATATTTTAAAATGAAATATTATAATATATATACTGAATCGAAATCCTATAGTATGTGCTGTATCCGCGACGATACAACGTTCCCCCTTAAAAGGTACATATAGGTTTTAATTCCATACAGCAACTTTTGGATTAATGCTGTATTCATGGGTCATACTGTATTCCCCCTTAATTATTGCACACGTCAGCTGTAGGATGATTCATGTCTTTGTTCCCTACAGTGCTATATTGAAGGCTCTTAGTGTACAAATAATTAATGGTGGATACTGTATTCTTGGGTCTTACAACATTCCCCCTCAATTGTTGAGTAAAAGCAGTAAAATACTTACAGGGAGTCGGGATGTAGCATTCCCAATTCTTGTCTAAGCATGTTGAATCTTGCTGTGTCGAGAGTCTTGGTGAAGATGTCGGCCAACTGAATATCTGTATGAACCTTTTCGAGCCAAACATCCTTGTTCTCGACCTGATTCCTTATGAAATGATGTTTCATGTTGATATGCTTAGTGCGTGAGTGCAGGACAGGATTGTGCGTGATTGCAATTGCACTCGTGCTATCACACATGATTGGCGTCTCTCTGGCTTCAATTCCATAATCTGACAACTGCTGCTACATCCAAAGGATCTGCATACAGCAACTACCAGCAGCATAGTATTCTGACTCAGCCGTGGAAAGTGAGTTTGCCAATTGCTTCTTACTGAACCAAGAAACAAGTCTAGGTCCAAGAAAGTGACAAGTTCCACTTGTAATCCGCCTTCTTTAAGATACCACAGTCCTACATCGACTGTTCCTTTAATGTACTTCAGAATTCGTTTAGCTGTATTGAAGTGTGATTCCTTAGGTTCTACTTTATATCTCGCACACACTCCTACAGCAAACTGGATATCGGGTCTGCTAGCCGTTAGGTACAGGAGCGAGCCAATAAGCTTCCTGTAGAGTGATTGGTCAACCGGCTTTTCGGCTTCATCAACACTAATCTACATGGAAGTGCTCATGGGGGTTGGCGATGATTTGGAAGTGTTCATTCCAAATTTGTTGAGGAGCTCCTTGCTGTATTTTTCCTAGTTGATGAAAATACCTGTAGGCAACTGCTTTACCTCCAAACCTAGGAAATAACTAAGTTCCCCCATCATATTCATTTCAAATTTACTTTGAATGAGATGAGAGAACCTTTGACACAAAGCAAGGTTAGTTGAACCAAAAATTACATCATCTACATAAATTTGCACCATTATAAGGTCATAACCTTCCTGTATTTTGAACAAGGTCTTGTCCACAGCACCTTTCTCAAATCCATTATCGGTTAGATACTGGGAAAGGGTCTCATATCATGCTCTAGGGGCTTGCTTAAGTCCATACAGTGCTTTCTTTAGCCTGTATACTAGGTCGATGCCGTCTGTGTTGGCAAACCCTGGTGGTTGTTCAACATAAACTTCTTCGGCAATGTCTCCATTCCGGAATGCACTCTTGATGTCCATTTGATATACAATGAAGCTCTTATGGGCGGCAAAGGCTAAAAATATCCTAATGGCTTCTAGTCTGGATACAGGGGCAAACGTTTCATCATAGTCTATGCCTTCTTCCTGTCTATAGCCTTGTGCGACTAGTCTGGATTTGTTCCTTATAATAAGTCCATTTCGATCCTTCTTGTTTTGAAATACCCATTTGGTTCCTATAACCGATTGATGCGTAGGTCTGGGTACAAGATACCATACATTGTTTCTTTTGAAACCATTAAGCTCTTCTTCCATAGATGTTATCCAATGAGAATTATTAAGAGCGTCTATGGTCGAAACAGGTTCAGACTGGACTAAGAATACAGCAATAGTGCACATGTTGAGTCTTCTAAGATCGGATTGAGATTTCCATTCAGTAAATAGTGATTTCTCAATATCTAGTTCTTCTTGTGCACACAGTACGTTTCCTTGTGTACTCTGTATTCTCCTACGGGTAGAAACACCAGCATCTATGTTTCCAATGATCAGCTCTTGCGGGTGATCTCTCAACCATCTTCGGTCGGGTTCTAATTCAGGGTCCCGTACTGTATCGAGAGTTTCTGTAGATACAACTTCAGCTTGTACATCATCGGCTTCATCTACGTCGATTCTTACAGCTGCGGGGTTGATTTCTAGGTCAACTACAAGTTCTATGAGAGTTGGTGGATCTAAGATGGAGAGTTGTTGAATGTTCTGAGTAACATCTTCTACTCCTGTAGGGTCATGGTGAGGTTCGTCGAACACTACATGAACTGATTCCTCGATCGTCAGCTTCCTTTTATTAAAGATCCTGTAAGCTTTGCTGACGAAGGAGTATCCTACAAATATTCCTTCATCTGATTTCTCATCAAAGGTTCTAAGTTGATCGTTCCCATTATTCAACACATAGCACCTGCATCCAAAAATGTGAAAATACGAAACTAACGGAGTTTTGTTATTCCATACCTCGTATGCTGTTTTGTTGTGGTGCTTGTTGACGATACAGCGATTTTGAGTATAACATGCTGTATTGGTTGCTTCACCCCAGAAACGCTGTGGCAACTTGCTTGAGGCAATCATTGTCCTTGTTGCTTCTTTCAACGTCCTGTTCTTTCGCTCGGCAACACCATTTTGTTGAGGTGTACGGGCAACTGAGTATTCGTGCTGTATCCCATTTTCCGAACAGTATTGCTCTATAAAACAGTTAGTAAATTCTATACCTCTGTCGGAACGAATGGACACGATACTCAATGCCTTTTCATTTTGAAGCTTTCTTAGGAGCTCGGGCAGCTTTGATGTTGTTTCCTTCTTCTTGCTTAGGAAAATTGTCCAAGCATACATGGAGTAATCATCAACAACAACAAGACAATATTTCTTACCTCCTAAACTTACTGGGTCTACAGGACCATAGAGATCCATATGTAGCATCTCCAACACTCTTTTGGTTGAAAGGTAGGATTTGCTCTTCACGATTGACTTGATTTGCTTGCCTTTCTGACAAGGTCCGTAGACGCTATCCTTTTTGAATGACACATTTGGCAATCCTCTTACCATTCCCTGTCTTGAGAGCTTGTTGATCGTCTTGAAGTTGACATGTGACATCCTCTTGTGCCATAACCAGCTTAGATCTGCAGTGCCTTTGGCAACAAAGCATGGAATTGAGGAGCTCATAGGCTTCCAGTCAGCAATATACATGTTACCTGATCTACTTCCTGTAAGCACAACTTCTTTGGTCTGGATGTTCTTGACTCTACAGCGATCTATATAGAATTTCATCGAGAACTGTTTAGCACAGAACTGGCTAATACTAAGTAGATTGTACTGTAAGCCTTCAACATATGCAACATCGGTGACTTTGAATTTTCCTACAAGTATGTTTCCTTTCCCTCTTGTTCTTCCGTTAGATTTATCACCGAAGCGAACTTTTGGACCGCGACCTTCTACGAAATCTGATAGCTTGCTTCTACCTCCGGTCATGTGCCGAGAGCATCCACTATCGAAGTACCAGGTGTCTTCCTCTAGGATGTCCTGTATGCAAAGAGATTAAGTAGATTTAGGTCCCCTTTGATTGTTGGGTCCATGTATGTTAGTGCCTTTAGGTACCCAAATTTTCCTGACAGCAATTGGTTTACTATAGGTTACATTCGGTACAGTGTTGCGGTATCTACGTGGGGCATAAACGTAGTCGCTATAACCATGATAATTATTATGCATGTAAAATTCAGGGTTATTATTATTAGTCCAGTACGAGTGTCATCTTGGAGGTGGAGCCATTTTCTTTGGCCTAACAGCTTGCCTTCTGGGTCTCCAGTTGGATTCCCAACGCTATTGTTGATACTGTGCGGATACCTGCTGTCTCGAGGAATAACGGGGCTCCTGTATCCAATACCTAGGTGTGCTGTACTGATAGTACTGCCGTGCGGGCCTTTGGTATTTGGATACAGCCTTCCTTCTGAACGGCTATTGGCGCTGTTGATGTGCTCGAGGAGCATGCTGTTGAGTGTGCCTTTCAGGTCTGAATGGTTGGTGATTTCGCTGTCTGGAATAGGATTGTGGAGGCGAAATGGCAGCCTTCGGTTTTCGCGGTGCAGCAGGTTCCTTCACAGGACTTGGGGTATCTTTCGACACAGGAATATGTTCCACACTCTTGACAAACACTGTACTAGTTTTACCTTTGTTTGAACATGAGCTGTATCATAAGCCACTTTTATCATGAGCATGTTGCCCAGTGCTCAGAATTTCTTCCATTCTTTTGGACGATTTTTCGAACGATTTCAGAATGGTCTCAAGTTCATCTTCTTGTTTTTCGAGAGTTTTGACTTTGGCTTGAAGTAGAACAAAATCATTTGTCTTGCTCTCATTGTGAGTTTTAACCTCACTTAGTTCATGAGCAAGTTGATGATTGCTCTCCATGAGTTTTTCATAATCGACTTTGCTGGTTTCACAATCAATAGACATATTTTCATAGTTTATTTTCAGCAAGTCATTTTCATCTTTTAGCTCTAGGTTGGACAGTTGGAGCTGTATATTCTCATTTTTCAATGTCTCATGGTCCATTTGAATGTTTTTAAATTCATTCATCATGTTTTCAAAAGTATGAGACGCATTTAATGGAATAGCTGAGGTTGAGCTTACCTCATCGTCGCTATCTTCTCCTTTCGGAATGTCCTTGGCCATAAAGCACATATATGCTTTATCATCGAACTCATCGTCAGATGAATCACTTTCAGTGACCACCTGAAGACATTCTTCTGATTTGGATGGTGCGGGGGAGGCTTCTAATTCTCCAATCAGGGCCTTTAGCTTGTATTTCTAGGCACGCCTTCGTTCATCTCTCTCTTGTTGCTCGGCTTCCGGCAACCTTTGAACTTTGGGATGAGGACATTTATTTGCATAATGCCCTGGTTTCCTGCAATTATAGCACAGGTTAGCATCACCGGATGAAGTTTCGGTACTTACCTTGTGGACAGGTCTGGGCCTGTAGGGAGTCTTTCCAGACTGCTTGATGAATCTTTTGAATTTGTGAATGAGAAGCGCCATTTCATCTTGAGACAGGATGTCGTCGTCACTATCAGCACTCTTGTGACTAGGCTTCGACGAGCTGGGCATGCTGTGTCGACGATTCGATACAGCGGCTAGTGCTGTAACCTTTGAAGGAGATTCTTCAACTTTCTCTCTTCTGTCAATATCATACTCAAAAGCTTTGAGGTCAGAGAAGAGATCAAAAGTAGATATTTCATTTAAATTACATGACACACGCATAGCTGTGGTCTTAATGTCCCATCGGGCAGGGAGAGATCTGAAAATTTTTAAATTCTTCTCCTTTTGGGTATAAATTTTGCCCAAGGCTTCAAGTTCACCAACAATACCAGTGAATCTGAGGTCAAGTTTCTCAAGTGTCTCAGTTGGTTTCATTTCGAAAGATTCAAATTGCTGAGTCAGTTTTGAAATTTTGTTTTCTTTTGAGAGCTCAGTTCCCTCACAAATCAACTTGAGTTTATCCCAGATTTCCTTGGCTGTTTTATAGCTCTTTACCTTTGAGAACGTTCCTTTGTCAAGAGTGTCAAATAACGCGTTCTTAGCCACATTGTCGAGATTGGCGCGCTTTCTTTCATCTTTGGTCCATTGTTCACACTCCTTCTCGAGCATTTCAGCATGGGCTTGGCCTTCAATCCTCGTAGCGGTGTTTACCTTCATGATCTTGATAGGGCCATCCTGTATAACAAAAATCATCTCTTCGTGCATTGCTGCAAGATGAGCCTCCATCCTGATTCTCCAATCATCAAATTCGTAAATAGAGAACATATGTACTTTGTTGATCATAGATGTATCCATGTGAGAATAAAGGAATGAAAAAGACTGTTTTAAAAATTAAGTGATTTTAGATCTGATTCGGGTTAAAAATACGACTGATTCTTTTTAGAATCAACCGCTCCAATACCACTTGTTGGACACTAAGTGTACTGGATACAACTTGGAAAGTGTTTTAAACAACAAGCTGTACTGATTTTAAATCTGAGTGCGTAGCGGAAGTCTTAAATATAGTAAGTTGCTGTGGATACAGCAACTCGATGTGCAGTGTATACTTAAATAATCACAGTAATTAAAACAAGTGAGGCAGAAGGTAAATAACGCCGTATTTAAAGTGGTTCGAGGTAAACCCCTCTACGTCCACTGGTCCTCCACACAGTAGTAAAAAGTTTATCATAATTATTGCGTACACAACTACGTAATTATAACAACAGTTAATAAATATATCGTTCACACAGATTGATATAAAGATCTTAGTTTCAACCGTTCACACAGATTGGTTTGAGCTAATGCTTTGACTAGCTTCTTCACATACAGTTTTGAAGCTTCGTCTTCTTCGATGCAAATCCTTCACACACAGTTCCGGAGAAGCAAAGATTACTCAGTCCACACAGGGCTGATCTGGTTTGTTCAAAGGATAGAACAGGGTATGAACAACAGCTTTGACTTTCTGAGCTTCTAGCTGATGAAGTGTTGTTCAAGTTGTTTGAGCACTGTATATCTCTTAGATCTGAGTTGCAGTAAACTTCTGGAGATATGTTTTGCTCTGATGTATATAATAATAACTTTGTCACTTGGTAACTAATCTTCAACGCCTTGATGAGATATATATATAGTCTTCTGAAATATATCCGTTGAGATAAATCCGTTTGAGCAAGATTCCATTCCAAAGGGATGAAAAGCATGATCCGAATTTTGCGGTATTTGAAGATCTGTTGACTTACAGTATTTAAATACTTTATCTTTTAGTATTTAAATACTTCTATATCAACGGGACTTGACTTTTAGTGGGAACTGAAGATTCCTTCTTTGTCCTGTTGAGAGCTGTATGGAAGATCACTGTATTGTTGATTTGAGGTAGCTTCCATACTTAGTCTTTATAAGACTTCTTTGCTGTACTGAAAGGTTCCACTATATGCTGGATCTATGACAGGTCTTCGATACAGGTTGACACTTCAACTTTTCGATACAGTTTCCTTACTGTATTGAGGATTGGCATATTGTCAAAATCTCTTATCATCGCTATTCGATACAGGGATTGATTATCCTGGCTGTTTCGATACCGAATATTGTTATCCCAACAATTTCAATACATGGTATTTGTTATCCCAACAAAAATATTTTTGTAACCAATTTTTGAACTATTTATTTAAAAAGTATGGTGTTACAAATAAAGTTGCGACTCCTTATCACCCACAAACAAGAGGGCAAATTGAAATTTCAAATAGCGAAATCAGACATATTCTTGAAAATGGTTGCTCATACAAAGAAAGATTGGACTTTACGATGGCATGATGCATTATGGGCTTATCGTACTGGTTTCAAGACTCCCATCAAAATGTCTCCATTTAGACTTGTCTTTGAAAAACCATGTCATCTTCCTGTTGAATTAGAACATAGAGTATAGTGGGCCATAAAATGATTAAAGTTTTTATTAGACTTACCTAGAATTTATAGAAAAACTTCAACTAAATGAATTGGAGAAAATTAAGAATGATGCTTATGATTGTGCAAGGAAATATAAGGACAAAATATTTTTTTTCATGATAAATACATCTTGAGAAAAACTTTTTCTCCTGGTCAAAAGTTTCTTTTTAACTCTCTCTATTATTTCCAGGCAAGTAGCGTTCACGATGGTCTGGTCCATTTATTATTCATACGGCTATCCTTACGAAGCTGTAGAAATTGAAAATCTAAAAAATGATAATTTTTAAACCATATTTAGAATTAAAATCTTTTGAGGTAGAAGAGATTCTTCTTAAGGAACCGATTATTATGAATTAATACTCTATTGTGTTTGTCCGGTCAAGTGGCAGATAACAGTACTCCATGGCTATTAAAGTCGGATTTTTAAGTTCCTCACAACAACTGGTATTTATAGATATTTTCTATTTTTATTTTCTTAATTATGGAAGAAACCTTGAAAACTATCCTTTATTAGCAAAAACGTCATTTTGAAAATTTACAAAACCAGACTATAAAGGATGAGGTTGCTTATGAATAAAGGCATACCTTTTGATATTCGATTCATTATTGAATCCAAAGTGAGAATAGCAGATGAAATCACAGAAACACCTACTAGATTTGCCAAGAAATGACGAGCAAAGAAAACGGTTGTTTGATACTGATGTGCCAGATGGAACTGTGATTCAAAATGTCGATCTTTAGGAATTCCTTCCACAAATAGAGAAGATAAAATTCAGTTCATCAAGGATGGTCTGACTAAGGATAATTTAGATGATATCGAAATTTCTCTTAACACGCATCCTAGTGGACTCGTACATTACGGGATTCGATATTTGTGGAATAAGTTCAAACCAGTATATGAACACCATCTTGGGAATCTGACGTTAAAAGACCCTATTTGCCAATTTGTAAGAAATTTGGATGGAAAGCTTATCCCCAACTCATAGAAGGCATTTAACGTAATCACGGATTTGATAGATCTTTTCACTTTATTTTGCACCTATAAATAAACATTGCATTCGTTTTTTTTCTGCATCACTCAAACTTGCATTTTTCTCCTTCTCTCTCTCAAATAATTTTCTTTTTGTAAAATAAAAAATAGAATCATCATCTTCCACAAAAATATTTAACTCCATATACATTTTTGGTGGAGCTAGTCTTGGGAAAGAGGCTTGCTTTACTGAAGCAGCCCACAACTTGGGTCATACCTTAGGATAAAAATGCGTTCATGTAGTTTACATAGGAGGGAGTCTAGTATTAATGGGATGCGCTGTTGCTTCTGCCTATATGGAAGGAGTAGAAGCGTTGGGACTCATTCTAAAACCTCTGGTTGAAAGTAAAATCACCGGAGCAACCATTAGAGATGAGTTCAGAGTTGTGAATATGCAAGACCGCATAATTCACATGATAAATAATGTCGATGCCTTTATCACCCTTCCCGATGGTTTTTGGCACTTTTGAGGAATTTTTTCATGTACTGACCAGAGCCCAGCTAAATGTTCATAAGAAACCAATAAGTGTGCTAAATGTTAATAGTTTCTTTGATGGTTTACTATCTTTCATCGACTACTCTTCTGAAAAAAGGTTATATTTCTAAGCGTGCTAAATGAATCATAGTCGTTGCAACAACACCAGAAGAGCTGATCAAAAGACTTATTGCATTTGTTCCTCAACCAGATCCAGCTCTAGGTAATGTAGTTTGGATAGAAGATTTCACTATGCGAAAATGCAAAATTGATGCATTCCTTTCCCTTTGATATCCCACTTCGGTTATCTTGTCGTTTTTACTTTTTAGCGGGTGTAAAAAATTGTGAAAATGATGGCAGCTTAAGGAGTTTCTTTTTGATCTCTTGACGTGCATCTATTCATGATTTATGTATTGTCATTTCTATTGTAATTTTTCTCATTTATTTTTAATAAAAGCTTTTATGGTTGTGTAAGGAGACTCTTAGGACTCTTAAGGAGCATCTTAGTAGTTTATTTTATACTTAAGAGTTTATTTTTATTGATGGCAACATAAGGCGATTCTTTGGACTCTCTTGAAGCGCATCTAGGTTGTTTGTGTTATACTTCTGGGTATATATTTTTGTTGGTTGTTTTGCCATACTCATTTTTCTTGCAGGTACAAAAAGGCTTAAACCAAACATCATCTTCCATAACAGAAAAGCCTTCTTTAAACCCGTACTCCATTGTTCTTTTTACACAATAAGGATACTGTTTATTATTAAGTGTGGGGGAAGGGTCTCTCTCTCTCTCTCTCTCTATATATATATATATATATATATATATATATAAAGGTTGAAAATTATGGCACCATTTTCTTGATAAAATATTAGTGAAAAATTAATTTTTGAGATGTTTCACTGGTTTTGGCAATAGATTTGGACGAAGGTGTATGGAATTCAGTACGCAACACCCTTTTCGTGAGGTTTTAGCCTTAGAGCAATCCATACATTGTAATATCCGAGATTTTACAATTCCAGTGATTTCTATTTTTTGACAATTTCTATTTCCCTTTTGACTCGCTTGTAACCGTTCCGATATTTTGGGAACTATCTTGTTCTGTACTTTTCGTCCGAACAAGTTTCGAAGTCATTTTTAAAAAAATTCGAGTAATGTGGTGAGCTTATCGTGCTTTGGTTCGATTCTTGTAAATCTTGTTCGGAACCGTAGTTTCGTTGTTCCTAGAGATCCAATAAACATACTTAGACGTGTTGTGAACCTCGGTGTTGTTGTTCGGTATTGAATCGTGATTTCGGATGTTTTGGGCCATTTTATAACTTTCCAAATTTTTGGGCGTGTGATTTCGTATCCGTCTTTACATACCTTCGAGTGGCAGGAATCGCGCGTTGATGCAGTGCTTGAGTTTGTTTTTAGAAACTCTACATAAGTGCTACGACACATGTTAGTTTCGGTGTGAGTGCAGACAATCGAGGCGGCAAGACATGACGTACATTAGCAGCTAACTGCCGCACCTTTTGCACCTGGCAGGGACACACGAGCTGAGACACGAGCTGGTGCTCGGGCATTACATCAGCAGTTGGGCATTGAGTTTCGCACGGCCTGATGCATGGGCCGACGCAAGAGCAGATTGGTAGTGCGTCCCTGAATTTCTATTACAATTAAAGCTATGCACGAGTCACGCAAGAGCATTTGGTCATGCGTGTTTGGCTGTGTGTCTCCGTTAGTATAAAACGGGAAAGACGGTTTTTTCACCTCATTTCTTCCCTTCTTCTCTTCTTCTCGCAGTGGACGGTTCCTACTAGGGTTCGGATTCTTGATCGATTGTACTACATCTAAAAGCATTTTGGAGGGTTTTAGGTGATTATAACATCATCTAATCCGTTGTTCTTCTCAAATCGAGGTATTTTATTGAATTCCCTAGAGTTGACCTTTTTGGGGTTTTGTTCTTGATTTCGATTTCAATCTATTTTTTATGAATCGGTGAGTGCTATATGATATTGTTGATAGTATTCTATGGATTATATAACCATATTTCGAGTTTTGATTAACTCGATTGACGATTTGAGTGTTCTTTAGGAATCGTGAACATTTAGTGTTCGATTAAATGTTCCAATGGCTTTCATTCAATTGCTCGGCATAATATTCCATCAGTTTTTGTCATACCACTCGTAGTAATTGTGTTGCTATTTTTTTCCGTGGAGGTTGTAGGTTTTGGGGCTTTCCGATCAACCCGTGTTCTTCTAAGTATTCACGAGTGATTATCGAGGCAAGTACCCTGCTATACGAATTACTTCTATGCAAATCCATAATTGTTCAAATTTTGTGAATTGTATGAATGTGAAGGTCATGAGACCTTGTGTTGTTATTAATGTCGAGTCATAATGATCGTAATGATAGGCTTTGATGATTGCAGCCTTACCTGCTTTGTTGAGTATTGTGTTTGTAAGTTGTTATGTGGCTATGAAACTTGTCGTGAAATGTGAGGCCTGTATGTCAACTTGGATTTATGTGACTAAGATTTGTATCTTTGATTGATTGAACCTTGTGTGGTTGGATAATATGAATATTTTTACATATGTGATACGTCGTCCCGAAGCCGCTGAGGGTGGGGACGTGTACTCTGGTCTGTGTATGCTGCAAGGAGCGGCTCCTGTGGTTGGTGGACGATGGTGTTGCCTAATGCGTGTGAAAGGGGTGGCTCTTTAAGGATTGATGCGGGTGCGGCCTCATGAACAATGGTACAACCATCACAATGTAGTGAATGCCGAAGGTGTATCAGGGGAGCCTTCCGGCAGGCTTTTGGGCGAAGGATACATGGTATCAGAGCTTTGGTTTGTGAAAAACATAGGCCGTTGGGTCAACTCCATGTTATGTGTAAGTCGCGTGCATCAGAGTTGTGATTAGGATTGTGGTTCTGACATCATCTTCAGGCAATTCGTGATCATAAGTCTCCCAGTTGTAAGTCTCCTCATATGTATGTTGTGATTGTGTTGTGCAAACTTGTTTATCTTTGTGCGCAAGATTTTTCTAAGGTAGTGGTAGCGTCATGTGTGGTCCATGCATTTAATTTATATATTGGAGAGCACTAGTGTAACATCCCCAAAACCGTATGGGAATATTACACGCCGTAGACCCTTTCCACAAGGATCTACCAGGCTAAACATCCATAAATAACCAAATGCTTGCCCGGCCAGGGTCAAACAATATAATAATACAGACCGTATGGTCACTTACACGTGAATACACAGACCGATGAGGTCACACAACTCAATCAACAAAACTTACTTAAACGACATTACCCACACAGGGGTCGAAATACAATACAAATAAGATCAAATCAACTCGACAACACAACAAAAATCGAACAACTCTCGACTCATGATTATTATCGTAGCTCTTCATACTCTTGTGCGACTCCTGTGTTGCTCCCCGAATCTGCATGTACCGACGCAAAACAGACATCTACCCCGACACTGGGGTTAGTAAAACTCCACTGTTTTACTAGTGCAAGTATCAAATCATACGAAATGTAACAAGCAATTAATAATCGTGATCAAATATAATAATCAAGTATCAAATATTCCCGGGAGGTTTTCACAAGGGAAGATAAGCTATGAAGCATTCGAAAATAATATTATCATCTCGGGAATTTTTAGAATTTCAAAACCTTAAGACCTCAAGTCCTGATTCACAAAACCTTTCGAAAAACTTAAGGGCCTTAAACCAAAACTCGTTTCATAATCCAACAGTTTACAATACCGGAAACATTTCCATAAATCTCGTGGGGCGCGGCCCAACATTCTTTCTTAAAACTTTTCCTGTAAAAACTTTGATTTGAAAAGTATCATGCTCATGACACCGTGATCCACTGTCACGTGTTTCTGTAGGTTCAACAACCCGCACGGACTACATCACGCATAATTAAACAAACATAATCAATTCCGACACCGTGATCCACTGTCACGTGTCTCCGTAGGTTCAACAACCCACACGGACTATTAACCAAACATAACCAATTCCGACATCGTGATCCACTGTCACGTGTCTCCGTAGGCATAACAACCCGCACGGACTATATCAATCACAACAATCACACACACAGTCCTGACACCGTAGTCCACTGCCACGTGTCACCGTAAGCCCCGTCGAGCTCACCCGGTTGACGACCGTGTCCGAAACTCATGGTCCATTGCCATGCGTTATCGTAGGCCTCGTCGGATCAAAGACGATTGGACCTCAGTACCTCACTAAGTTTTGATCCCGTAGTCCACTGCCACGAATCCTCGTAGGTCCCGTCGAACCAACACGAGTGAACTTAGCGGTCACACACATATTCACATTCACATTACATACAACAATGAACACAATTAATCAATCACCTTGATCACCACAAAATCGTACATTGCACGCACATAACACAACCTCGACACTCGCAACAACTATCATCAATCAACGACATTTAACCAACATAACACACATTCAGTACACAATACATTGTACAACCAAGTGTACAACCATCCCATATGTACGTCGCATTCCTGCACAAATGGCACAACGCCTAACACGTATACTGATATAACACTATTATCACAAAGCCTTCAAATTGCGGAAAACACAACCAACTCAAACGGAACATATTTAAGAAGGCAAGCAAAGTCATCATACATCTCATACGCAATTACTAGTCGCAAGCTACAAGTCGTATAGTAAGATACTTGCCTTAGTACCCGCTACCAAACGCTCCGAAGAACACGGTTTGACCGGGAAGCTCGGACCCCGAAGAAGACAATGAACGGAAGGGTTCCGACTCGAGTTCTTCACAAGAATTCGACCCTAACAACATAAATTCAATAAATCATCGATCATACGAGGAAGAATAATCGTAGAACGCCCGAAAACCCCTCTATGACATTTTACCGGACACCTTCAAGGCGTCGGTCAAGAACTCGACCAAAATAACGAATCGATACGATCCGACCATGGGTTAACAAGGGAAATGATACAATACATCCTAATAATCATCAATACATCACAATCTTAAGTTAAATCGGATTGAACGGGCGAAATCGAACAAAATACCCAAAATCCCCAAAATTAGATTTCTAGAAAATCTGACCTGATTCGCTCGATCAAGGGATGTTATAGGATGGATGATTGATGATATGAACTCCAAAACTTCATGGATTTGTTGACAAACAACATCTCTCCATGATAGGAACAACTCCAGCCGCGGGAGAGAAGTGGAAGAAGGAGAAAAATGGCGAGAAAAACGTCTGTTGGGCCTTAAATAGGCTGCACAGTGTGCCGCGGCCCAGCGGGAGTGTGCCGCGGCACAGGCCCAAAAATGGCTCCCAGTGGTCGGCAGTGTGCCGCGGCTCAGCCGGCGTGTGCCGCGGCACCCGGTACAGTCGGTTTGGCCGAAAAATGCCACAGAGTGTGCCGCGGCCCTGCCAGCATGTGCCGCGGCCCTACGGTACGGCCTGCTTTCGGAAGCCGCCGATCACTACCGGCCGTGACTCGGCCAGAGCCGCCGATCACTATCGGCCGTGACTCGCCAAGACTGCCTGGGCCCAGATTGCCCGGCCATGTCGGCCGGGGCCAACTCCGACGGCCCGAACGACCCCGAAACCCGAACCTGAATACGAATCGATGATACGGTTACGACGTACTCGCAAGGATGAATCTAAGAGCTAAGGGAACACACAATTCCGACCACCCGAAGGCTCGGAATCCGACAACGGAAGTAATTACCCAAAACTTTGGGAAATTACGAAAATGGCCCAAAACGTCCGAAAATCACGATACGCGATCGAAACACCAAACCAAAGCTTGCAACAAGAATAATAACATTAAATGAACTTACGAGAAACTCGAAACAACAGTTTCAGACGAGATTCGCAAAAATCGAACTCATGTGCGGAAAAGCGTCTAAAAAGCTCGGAACTCAGCAAAACGATACCGAAACGAACTCGGATGACAAAAAGTTCAGAATTAAATATTCTCCGAATGACGAAACGGTCAAAAGCGAGTTTTCGAAACGGACCTCCGCCGAAAAATGAAAATTACCGGAAATCCGAAATTGCGGATATTACATTCTACCCTCCTTAAAAGAAGTTTCGTCCCGAAACTTAAAATAAGTAGGGAGAAGCAATATCCCAACAGGAAACCTCAACGAGATACACAAGAAACGCATAACTTTCGCCCATTGGCGAAACGTTACAAGCAATGCGAAAGAATATACAGCGTGAAAACACGCCCCACGACGACCATAACAAAGCCACCGGCAATGATTCAAAACAATAACAATCAATTAACGACGCATCACATACCACATCATATGCACACATTTAATCAAAGAAACGTACGCGACAACAAGTCGCACCCGACTAAAACGGCTATGCGACAGAAACAAATAGAGTATTACGATAGAAATCATTCCGATTCTCATCAACAAGAAAATGTCTGACGTCAAAACACAAACAATTCAAGATAACGGAAAACGAGAATACCGGATATTACATTCTATCCTATTAAAATTAAGTTTCATCCTGAAACTTAAAATAAAACATCATGATAGAATAGAAACAAAACCAAAAACTTCACGCAACAAATATCAATCTCTACACGAATTACAGCACAAAGTACGATACACAACTACATCACTGGACACCACCGGGCCCTCCCCGAGTAGGAACGAAAACCCGATTCCCGAACATCCTGGCAACGGTCTCACAATGCACCGCTTGGTGCCCCAGTTGGCCGCACTTAAAACAATTAACCGGTGGCGAACGACAATTCTGTCTCGCATGGCCTACACGACCGATTAAAGCAGTCTTCACACTGATCGTCTTACTCGCCTCTGGGGTAAGGTTCTTAGACTGGTCAACCGAACGAGGAGTGCTCCCAGAAGGAAACTGCGAAGCAACAGGCTCACGGATCTCACTCCTCTGGCCTCTTGAAAAATTTCTCGAGGTCTTCTGTCTCTTACTCTCTCAACCAGATTCCGTCACAGAAACGGCCATCTCAATGGCTAAAGCTCGGTCCTGATATTCCTTCAGGGTGGTACACATGAGCGGAGCCATACTCTCACGGATATGGGGTTTCATGCGCATATTGAAGTATCGGACCTTGTCCGCTTCACTTCTCACTTGATCACGAACATAAGCCAACTGTCGATTATAATCGACTATCGCCTGGGATATTGACACATCCTGGGGCGTAGCCGAGAAAAACTCAACGATTCTACGTTCACGAACATGCAACGGGCAATACTCTGCCTCCATGGCGGTCTTAAACTCAGCCCATGTAGGTGTACGATCTGCAGGCACTACAGCGTGCCACCAGTCTGCAGCTTCTTTGTCGAGTAGGTACTGAGCAATGGGTACCCTCCTATCATCCGGACAAGCTACAACATCAAATATTTTGTCCAACTGGAAGAGCCAGTTTTCCCAACCTAACAAGTCAGACGAACCCACAAAACGGGGCGGCTGCATCTTCATCACATCTCGCAACCACTTACTAGTTCCGTTATCCCTATTTGGGTTCTCATCCAAACGTACGGCCTGATTCATCTGCACTAACTGGTCAACCACCTGACGAAGGATGGTGGCGGCGCCAACGTCAACATTAACGCTAGTCGAATGTCCCTGATCTGTACTGAGCTGATTGGTACTCGGCAAGGAGGGAGTCGCCCTCTCCTGCTCCCGATTACGACCACGACCACGACCACGGCCACGGCCTCGACCTCGACCCCTTAGCATACTGGACGGACAACCAATCAGAATAACAAGATAGAACAAACCTCACATAATCGACATAAGCCCACCATCAGCAGCACAATGCAATATTCACACGTTCACATTGACAAAGATGAACGACCTATACCTCAGCATACATGGTTAAAACATTAAGCATACCATTGTGGTCCAACACCGGTAATATTTTAAAAAAAACAAGTTTATCGAGGTACTTGTTCGAATGATAATATAAAAAAAATTCGCGAGTTCGAAATATTTTGCTGGGGTGAAATTTTGAAAGCACTTTGTTTAATACCCCGGTCATTTAATCAAAACCATGTATCTCAACATTTAGAAAACACTAAAACATTCTCCGGCAAGCACAACAACACTACAAACTTATCACAACCACTTAGCCCCAACACATGGACATAAGAAGTTCAAAATCCCAAAAACCAAAAATCGTTCTGCAAAATAAAGATTTCCCGAAATCCTTTAGTTCATAAACAAAACGACGGTAATATTTTACAATGTCCGAAGTACTTCAAAACACATTTTTCAAATACCGTCTGATGGTGTCATTTGAAAATACACGGCCCATTTGTCAAAATTTACAAATTTTAAAAATTCATATAAACCGTGGTTTGACCGAACCACCAAAATATTTTCCAAAAATCGATTTCTACAAAAATTCTCAAACTGTAAAGTCCTTCAGAAAATATTCTTAAAGTTACCCATAGCGGACAAAAATTACAACATTCCAAAACAAATAATTTAAAACCACATACTCAAATGGCAACTGTGGTCGCCAATTCAATCAAATGCATCTCGTGGTATCAAGTTTAAACACACAGCAAAATCATTCATCGGAGTTTCTCACAAACTCTACCGTTGATATCTTCACAGAACCCATCAAGGTTTACATCTTTCACAGCATACCACCCCACACGGTGGTTCAAAAGTAAAACAACAATACGCCCAGCTATACTCATACCATGTACCACAAGTATTAAACACAACTACATCACACAATACTGTGTAAACAAAATCATGCACCGCAATTAACTCACTATGATAAAATCGAGATACACAGGTATTACGCATAAAAGAGGAGACTTACATCCACAGGTCGCACGGAGGTGACAGTCGCCCACGATACTAATCTCATCCGACAATATAACTGACACGTTGTGACTACGCACAACTCAATTTGTCACTAACGACTCGAACGACAAGACAACACATTACTCGACAAATCACGACTTGACTCGACCCGACAGCCTAGGTTTCCGCCACCTAAGCTCTGATACCATAATTGTAACATCCCCAAAACCGTATGGGAATATTACACGCCGTAGACCCTTTCCACAAGGATCTACCAGGCTAAACATCCATAAATAACCAAATGCTTGCCCGGCCAGGGTCAAACAATATAATAATACAGACCGTATGGTCACTTACACGTGAATACACAGACCGATGAGGTCACACAACTCAATCAACAAAACTTACTTAAACGACATTACCCACACAGGGTTCGAAATACAATACAGCGGAAGACTGAAATCAACTCTGACAACACAACAAAAATCAGAACAACTCTCAACTCATGATTAGTATCGTAGCTCGTCATCCTCTTGTGCCAATCCTGTGACTGCTCCCCTGAATCTGCATGTACCGACGCAAAGACATCCACCCCGATTACTCGGGGTTAGTAAACTCCACCGCTTTTACTAGTGTAAGTATCAAATCATACGAAATGTAACAAGCAATTAATAATCGTGATCAAATATAATAATCAAGTATCAAATATTCCCGGGAGGTTTTCACAAGGGAAGATAAGCTATGAAGCATTCGAAAATAAGATTATCATCTCGGGAATTTTTAGAATTTCAAAACCTTAAGACCTCAAGTCCTGATTCACAAAACCTTTCGAAAAACTTAAGGGCCTTAACCCAAAACTCGTTTCATAATCCAACAGTTTACAATACCGGAAACATTTCCATAAATCTCGTGGGGCGCGGCCCAACATTCTTTCTTAAAACTTTTCCTGTAAAAACTTTGATTTGAAAAGTATCATGCTCATGACACCGTGATCCACTGTCACGTGTTTCTGTAGGTTCAACAACCCGCACGGACTACATCACGCATAATTAAACAAACATAATCAATTCCGACACCGTGATCCACTGTCACGTGTCTCCGTAGGTTCAGTAACCCACACGGACTATTAACCAAACATAACCAATTCCGACACCGTGATCCACTGTCACGTGTCTCCGTAGGCATAACAACCCGCACGGACTATATCAATCACAACAATCACACACACAGTCCTGACACCGTAGTCCACTTCCACGTGTCACCGTAAGCCCCGTCGAGCTCACCCGGTTGGACGCACTGTGTCCGAAACTCATGGTCCACTGCCATGCGTTATCGTAGGCCTCGCTGCATCAAAGACGATTGGACCTCGCACTCACTAAGTTTTGATCCCGTAGTCCACTGCCACGAATCCTCGTAGGTCCCGTCGAACCAACACGAGTGAACTTAGCGGTCACACACATATTCACATTCACATTACATACAACAATGAACACAATTAATCAATCACCTTGATCACCACAAAATCGTACATTGCACGCACATAACACAACCTCGACACTCGCAACAACTATCATCAATCAACGACATTTAACCAACATAACACACATTCGGTACACAATACATTGTACAACCAAGTGTACAACCATCCCATATGTACGTCGCATTCCTGCACAAATGGCACAATGCCTAACACGTATGCTGATATAACACTATTATCACAAAGCCTTCAAATTGCGGAAAACACAACCAACTCAAACGGAACATATTTACGAAGGCAAGCAAAGTCATCATACATCTCATACGCAATTACTAGTCGCAAGCTACAAGTCGTATAGTAAGATACTTGCCTTAGTAACCGCTACCAAACGCTCCGAAGAACACGGTTTGACTGGGAAGCTCGGACCCCGAAGAAGACAATGAACGGAAGGGTTCCAACTCGAGTTCTTCACAAGAATTCGACCCTAACAACATAAATTCAATAAATCATCGATCATACGAGGAAGAATAATCATAGAACGCCCGAAAACCCCTCTATGACATTTTACCGGACACCTTCAAGGCGTCGGTCAAGAACTCGACCAAAATAACGAATCGATACGATCCGACCATGGGTTAACAAGGTAAATGATACAATACATCCTAATAATCATCAATCCATCACAATCTTAAGTTAAATCGGATTAAACGGGCGAAATCGAACAAAATACCCAAAATCCCCAAAATTAGATTTCTAGAAAATCTGACCTGATTCGCTCTATCAAGGTATGTTATATTATGTATGATTGATGATATGAACTCAAAAAATTCAAGGATTTGTTGACAAACAACATCTCTCCATGATAGGAACAACTCCGGCAGCGGGAGAGAAGTGGAAGAAGGAGAAAATGGCGAGAAAAACGTCTCTTGGGCCTTAAATAGCCGCACGGTGCCGCGGCCAATGGGAGTGTGCCGCGCACTGAGCCCAAAAATGGCTCCCAGTGGTCGGCGGCAGCCGCGGCTCAGCGTGTGCCGCGGCACCTGCATACTGGGTTTGGCCGAAAAATGCCACAGAGTGTGCCGCGGCCCGCAAAGATGTGCCGCGCCCTACGCAGACGGCTCGGCCGGAAGCTGCCGATCACTACCGGCCGTGACTCGGCCAGGAGCTGCCGATCACTATCGGCCGTGACTCGGCCAGTACCGGCCTGGGCCCAGATTGCCCGGCCATGTCGGCTGGGGCCAACTCCGACGGCCCGAACGACCCCGAAACCCGAACCTGAATACGAATCAATGATACGATTACGACGTACTCGCAAGGACGAATCTAAGAGCTAAGAGAACACACAATTCCGACCATCCGAAGGCTCGGAATCCGACAACGGAAGTAATTACCCAAAACTTTGGGAAATTACGAAAATGGCCCAAAACGTCCGAAAATCACGATACGCGATCGAAACACCAAACCAAAGCTTGCAACAAGAATAATAACATTAAATGAACTTACGAGAAACTCGAAACAACAGTTTCGGACGAGATTCGCAAGAATCGAACTCAAGTGCGGAAAAACGTCTAAAAAGCTCGGAACTCAGCAAAACGATACCGAAACGAACTCGGATGACAAAAAGTGCAGAATTAAATATTCTCCGAATGACGAAACGGTCAAAAGCGAGTTTTCGAAACGGACCTCCGCCGAAAAATGAAAATTACCGGAAATCCGAAATTGCGGATATTACAACTAGAACTTGCATAACATTATTTTTCATAAACAAGGTATTGGTGGCACTATGAAGTAATATTTTTTTAAAGTGATGTTTTGAATTTTCAAATGTTTGAAAACCTACGACTTGACATCACCTTGACAAATGTTCACGTACTTGGTGGAAAAATACACTTTAATTCAAACAATTGGAAGAAGAGGAAAGACCTAAATTTTTATATTTGGATTCCAAGTAATCTTTTTGTAAGTTTAAAGTAAGAAATAATGTCTTTGAGATTTTAAACACGGAAATTGTTTTGCATTGTTCAAATATGGTTTTCAAAGTCGATGAGTGAAATAAAAAATCTTCTTCTAGTAAAAAAATAGTATTTACAAGTTTTGAGCGAAATGTGACTCGCCTTCTTTTTCAAAGGTTTGTTTTCATGAAGTGCATACATAATATTGATGTTATTACTTATGGTGATAATGCCCGAATTCATAATTCGTGTGATGGTGCGAATGCCCAGTCATAGTGTTTTTGTTGTCCTCGTTGGAAGGATTTGATCTTTGTTGGGATAACATAACCTGTTTTTATAATCGTCATCGTACAACAAGAAGTCTTCAGAGTCATCTTTTCGCTAAGTATGGAAGCTTTTAGGAAACTCCATACATCATATCTATATATCAAGTGATATTCCTATAGTGCATCTTCATACAGCAGAAGTTGAAGAGTGTTGGATCCAGCAGCCTAGCTGTAAGAGCTTTACCTGGGAAAAGTAAAACTTGTCCAACAGGACTAAAGAATAGCTTTAAACTGTTGTGAAATAAACTTTGTTAATGCATAAAGTATTCGTAGTTAAAGCAATATTTATTGTTGATAGGACAACAATTAATGCGGATGAAAGAGATAACAGTCTGAACACACTGAAGAGTGTTTAATGCAAAGTCAAAAAGTATGTCTGAAGCATTTAAAGCAAATTGCCTTTAATTCAAACATTTTGTAGACGCCAATCAGAGATGTCTAAATCCCACAAACAGGCCAACGACTACATTTATAACGGATCTATTTCTAAGGTTATAAATAGCCCCAAGCAAGAGGACATTTACACAATTCAACTCGCACAATACATCTGACAACTAGCTCTGACAATCCAGCTAAGAAAGAGCAATATATTTCCTAAGCATACAACAGTATCTAAACGAAGAAATATACAAATCCTCAACGCAAACAGCACAGCATACAACAATCGCTTGTCAAAGCATACAACCGCTATTTGAATTTGTTCTACCATCTTTACCATTGAGATCAACCTTAGCCCTGTGTGGACTAAGTCCTTGCTAGTTCCGACCTGTGTTGGAAGAATAGCATTGAAGACGAAGCTTCAATCTGTGTGAGAAGAATCAAGTCGAAAGAGCTAAATCCAATCTATGTGAACGGTCAAAGCTGTGGTGCCTGTATCAATCTGTGTGAACGATACAGAGACAGGTTTAGTTGAAGTCAAGTAGTTGTGTACGTAGTGATTTTAATAAACGTTTTACTCCTGTGTGGTGGACCAGTGGACGTAGAGGGGTTTACCTCGAACCACTTATATCTGTGTGTTATTTACATTTCGTCCTTACTGTTTTCATTTATAACTACGATTTAAAGTATACATTGTGAAAACCGTGTCTGCATCAAGCAAACAGGAGAGTACCTAGTTGTTTTACTTACAACAACTCACTATAAGACTTCCGCTACGCATTAGCTTTGAAAAACATACTTTCTAAGCTATTTACTGTATACTCTGTGGCCAACAAGTGGTATCAGAGAATGTGATTTTAAAAAGAATCAGTCGATTTTTAACTGAATCAGATCCACAAATCATTAGCCTTTTGAAAACTTTGTTTTATACATTCATCATTTATCCTATATATAAGATGGACTCCTCCGTGATAAATAAGGTTCCTATGTTTTCCATTAACGAATTTTATGACTCAAGAATTATGATGGAAGCCCATTTTGCAGCCATGCACAAAGAGATGATCTATGTCATTCAGGAAGGACCTATTAAGATTATGAAGGTCAACACAACACCAAGAATGGAAGGGCAACCCTATGATGAGATCCTCGAGAAAGAGCGCGATCAGTGGACGACCGATGAGCGCAAGCGTGCTAACCTGGACAACATCGCTAAGAATTCATTATTTGTCACTCTCGACAAAGGCGCATTCTCTAAGGTAAAGAGCTGTCAGACAGCCAAGCAAATCTGGGAGTAACTCAAGCTTATTTGTGAGGGTACTGAGCTCTCAAAAGAAAATAAAATTTCTAAAGTTACTCAGCAATTTGAGTCTTTAGATATGAAACCTACAGAAATGCTTGAGGAGCTTGACCTCAGATTTACCGGCATTGTCGGTGAACTTGAATCATTGGGTAAAGTGTATATCCAAAAGGAGAAAAATTGAAATAATTTAGATCACTCCCTGCCCGATAGGACATAAAAACCACAACTATGCGTGTGTTTTGTAACTTAAATGATATTTCTACTTTTGATCTCTTTTCTGACCTAAAGGCATTTGAGTATGACATAGACAGGAGAGAGAAATCTGAAGAGTCACATGCCAAGACTACATCACTGGCTGCTGTATCTGACAGGAGACATAGTTCAGCATCCAGCACATCCAAGTCGGCACACAAGGCAGCAGACAGCGACGATGACATCTTGTCGCAAGATGAAATGGCCTTGCTCATGCACAAGTTCAAGAAGTTCATCAAATAGTCTGGAAAGACTCTATACAGTTCCAAGCCTTTTAACAAGGTAAGCTATGAATCCTCTTCATATAGTGATTCTAACCTATGATATAATTGTAGGAAGCCAGGATATTATGCAAATAAGTGCCCGCATCTAAAAGTGCAAAAGTTGCCCGAAGCTGAGCAACAGGAAAAGGATGATAAAAGACGTGCCTGGAGAAACAAACTTATGGCCCTGATTGGTGAATCAGAAGCCTCGCCCGCATCAAACAAGACCGAGGAGTACCTTACAGGCGATCACTGACAGTGACTCCTCCAAGGATGAAATTGAGGATAAAGCATACATGTGCTTTATGGCCAAAGAAATACAGGATGATTATGACAGCGAGGATGAAGTAAGTTCAAACTCAACTATTTATAACAATGCTTCGCATACCTTTGAAAACATGATAAATGAATTTAAAAACATTCAAAAAGCCCATGGGACACTCAAACGAGAAAATATACAACTTAAAATTTTAAACATGGATCTGAAATACGAAACTGACTTGCTTAAAAACAACTGTGAAAATATGTCTCTTGATGTGAAAACAGCAAAGTCACCTACGAAAAACTCATGGAAAGCAGTCATCAACTTGAAAAGGATCTAAATGAGGCAAAGTCTTTTAATGAGTGCAAGACAAATGATTATGCTTTACTCAAAGGTAAAGTAAAAACTCTCGAGAAATGAGAAGGAGAATGAGACCATCCTAAAATCATTTGAAAAATATTCTAGAAGGATGGAAGAAATTCTAAGCACTAGGCACAATGACCATGATAAACGTGGCTTAGGGTATGACTCGTTCTAGGGAAAATCTAGTACGGTGTTCGTCAGGTAAGTGGACCCATTCCTGAACCCAAAGAGGCCCCAAGTCCTGCAAAGGTTACAGCTGCCCCTCCTCGTACAGCGAAGGCTGCGATTCCGCCTGCAAGTTCCTATCATAGACAGCAGAAACATCGTTCTCTTAGACCTGTGAGACGTAATCAATAGTATGCTCCCTGAACATACCAACAGCGCCTTCAACCATTCAGAAAGAAGGTTGAATCGAAGTATCAAAGGCACACACAACAATATTACCAATATTACAGTGCACTTAGATACTGGATACAGGAGCCCCGTTATCCATCCAGAAAACAGGCCGCTGCACAGTACCAGAAATAGCTCTGGGAATCCAACCGAAAACTTAGAAGGCAAGCTGTAAGGCCAAAATGGTTCCCCCTCCAAGACGGCAATCGTACTGGAATCAAAACCCTAGAATTTCATGCATAATAATCAAGGTTACAACGACTATGTACCTGCCCTATGTGATATCGCAAGACTGGACCAAAAGTAACCTAGAGCAAACCAATTATTGTCAGGCAAATTTAGGTACCAAAGGACACTAACATCCATAGACCCAATAATCAAAGGGGACCTAAATTTACCTAAATTCTTTGCTTACAGGTATCAAGGAAAAGGACATCTAGTACTTCGATAGCAAATATTCTCGGCACATGACAGGAGATATTAGCAAGCTGTCAGATTATGTAGAAGGTCGTGGTCCAAAGGTACGCTTCGGTGACAAATCTAAAGGAAGAACAAGATGGAAGGCAACCCAGCCTATAAAAAAGTTTAAAGTTACTGACATAGCCTATGTTGAAGGCTTAAAGTATAATCTACTTAGTATTAGCAAGTTCCGTGACAAACAGTTCTCGGTCAAATTCTATATAGATCACTGTAGGGTGAAGGACATCAAGACCAAGGAAGTCGTCCTCACAGGAAGCCGATCAAGTAATATGTACATTGCTGACTGGAAGCTTACGAGCTCCACTATTCCATGTTTTGTTGCTGTTGCGATATTTCCTACACGGAAGTGCACGTCATCGTTTACATGTAATAAAGTGATAAGTAGAGTATCGTTCCCACGAGGATTGAATCTCTAACTACCGACGTTTTCGTATTCCAATTTTATTTGAACAATCAAAGTTGGGTTTTTGGATTAATAACTAAAAGAATTTCTAAAATACTAAGCAGTAGAAAACAATATCTTGGATTAAGGAAATCAAATGATGAATACGTCTAGGGTTCTGAATCCACCTTAGTTTATCCGAATTTACTCTCAATTATCCGTAATAAATAATTTTCCCAATTTACTGAAGGCGGAGATTGCTAATATATTCTACCGCCTCTCCCGAGGTCAATAGATTTATCTAACGACGACTAACGCACTCTATCCATAGGTGAATTATCTCGTCGATAGGCAAAAAGCATGAAATCTCCTAAAGGCCACGTAGTTTCTATGAGTATATTCCTATCTCACAGAATAAAACGGTCCTCACCAATAGTTCCTCACCAAATCTCCTCTCCCGATTCGAAGTGAATGATTAAATCAATACAACTATTGGCCGATAATTGCAAGCATTAAACATAATTGGGAAAACTCAATAAAAAGGTAATAAATCGGATAGTCTTAATCAATTCCAAAACAAAGGTTTCATCAAAACCCTAGATTAGGGCTTTAGCACGACATACTAAAAGCGAAAATACAATAAATAAACGAAAGCATAAAATTCAAACGCAGATGAAGCTCGGATTCCTCCGTTCTTCGGCCTCCCGCCTTCGCCTTGAATTCTTCTCGCTTCCTCCTCTTCTCTGTCTCCAAGCTTAAGCTCTCCTAGGTTTAGATTCAATGATTCCAAGATAATTAAATTAGGTACCTAAGCCCTATTTATAGCTCAGCACCTCCACAAATCGCGTCCGTATTAATCGGTTGAAAAACTGGCTTCGAAACGGCCCAGAATCCGCGCAGACGTACCAAACCCGCTAAGTGTGCCGCGGCTCACTGAACCTGTGCCACGGCACATCGCCCAAAAGTGAATACAGGGCGTAAATAAATTCTTACGTGCCGCGGCTCACTGGGCCAGGCTGCGGCACAGTACATTACTCGCCCTTCGGTGGTGTCTTCTGTGCCGCGGCTCAGATTCCTTGCGCCGCGGCTCATCGTCCGCTTTTGCTGCTACGCTTTGCCTCGTTTTAGCTCCTGACTTCAATTTCTGTCAATCATACAAAATCAAGGCATTAAAAGCTCATTTAGATGATTTCACTCACCAAAACACTACAAAATAATGATAAATAAGCGTATAAAAATACGCCTAACAAATACCCCCAAACTTAAGCCTTTGCTTGTCCTCAAGCAAAAAGAATTTAAGTCAATAAAAGAATGTCGTGAATAATTGTGCAACTCATAGTGTTCAATCTAATCAATACTATCCTGTCATTCTCTCTAAATATTACGAGTGTCATAAAAGCGAGCTGCACTCAGAATAATGATTCCGCAAAGTAATCAAGTTCAGTCCTAATCATTCGTTCATGAAGAAAACTCACCTCAAAGATTAACAAAACATGAGTCAAATCGACTGTCAATATGAAAGGCTAACATAAACAAGCTAGTTCGTCGCGTTCCACAGTCTAAAGGCACAATTTTCACGAGTCTCATAATAAATAAACCTCGGACAGTATCCCCTTATATATATGCTCAAAAATTTGATTCGAGTCGACCACTAGGTAAGGATCTCGGGATGTTTCATCGGGATAATCCTAGGGTGGAACTTCCATTCTCATGTATTAGGAAACCGTTTGACGTAAAAGACACTCATGGGGCACATGGATGCTTCTAGTTACTAAGTTCCCGTCTACAGCGGAGAAACAACTCGAATATATAATTTCCGCATGTCCGAATCAAGGTTGCCGTTTTACGCTAGAGTAAACAGCGGGTCACGCGAATGCCCCCGGTTACTAGGCTTCCTATCATTGGCACATGTGAAATATCTAAATCATTAATCTAATCAGGGTCGTCGTTTTACGCGAGAGTAAACAACGGGTCACGCGAATACCCCCGGTTACTAGACTTCCCATCATAGAACACATTATCTCGACTTTTAGGGAAAAACTGACCGACTCAAAACTCAAACTAAGTGCTAACACGACTGAAGAAACATTACGACTCACTATCCGGGAAAATGTAGCCAAACGTATTGATGGGGATTTTAAACAAGTATGTATCGTCTCTTATCTGCCAAGACCTCTACAATCACGAAAAATTTCGGACCTAATTGAATACTAAGGCAATGTAAATAATCGACTCCAACTCGACTAGAACTCGCCCGCTTCTTTAGAGAGAAAGACAGTGTCGTAACATCAGTATCACACAAATAGAAGCACAAAAATTCACGAATAAGGAGAAACTACGGCAAGCAAGGCTAAAAAATTTTCGCAAAGAAAAGAAAAGTGCAACAGAATATAATGTACAGCAAGAAAATAGAGTACAGCAATGAATGTAGACTGAATGTAAATCCCCCCCAAACTTAGGACATACATTGACCTCAATGGACAAAAAATGAAATGCAAGAAAAGTAAAAGGTCAAGTACTCCCCTCCAGTCTGCTCAGGAGCTGGTGCCGGCATCGTCCGGTGAGCATGCACGCTTCTTGACTACATCATGCGGAGTGTGAATGAGCTTGCATCATCAAAAAGTAAGTTAAGTACGAGCTCTCAAGTTGAACATGATGTAGGGATTGGGGATAATGTGACAACATGATTCATTGCATATAAGTTGGAAAATGCCTAGCTTACCCATTTTTCATTGCTGCAATTTATCAAACACCTTGTGTGCACAAGTTAAAATGAAGAACAAAAATTTTCATGGTTAATTCCAAATCCCAAAAATATTAACACAGATTATAACCCTGAATTACGAAAACCATCATCAACAATTCGTTCATAAACATCAATTCCATCACAATAACAAAGTCCCCATATTCCAACTCCATTTTAGAAACAACAATGAAGAATAACTAGCAATATAAAACTCCAAATCTTTTCACATCAAGAATCATTTATGATTTAGAAATCAAAAATATGCTGGAGAATTTGAGAAGGAGACTCATAGAGTGGAGCCAACTAACCTCCATGTGTGCAGGGAGGAAGGAAGAGAGGGAAGAAATATCCTATGCAGGCCGATCGACTGAATGAGCCTTACCTGGCTATTCTTATTTTGCGACGGGGGCCGCGGCACAATATAAGTGAGCCGCGGCCCAAAGTACAGTCGAACTGGGACGTTTTGGTATGTCGTCGGGTGCCGTGGCTCAGATTTCGTATGCCACGGCTCAGTGTGTTAGTGTGCCGCGGCTCAGCCTTAGTATGCCGCGGCACAAAGTACAGGCGCCCTGGGCGTTTCCTGACCATTTAGTGTGCCGCGGCTCAGTTATCGGGTGCCGCGGCTCGGTGACCTGGTGTGCCGAGGCTCAGTAAGATCATGCCGCGGCACAGGGTACAGTTTGCTCGGCCATTTTTCCTCAGCTGGTGTGTGCCGCGGCTCACCTGGACTGTGCCGCGGCTCATCATTGAATTTCTCCCCTTTTGCTGATTCCTGCACAGAAATTTAACACGAAATCATTAAGATGAGAGGGAAGGATGGATCAAAGAAGAAAGAAGACAAAAAGAGACTCTAAAAATGCAAGCAAACAACAAAGAATCTACAACTACGAACTCGGGTTGCCTCCCGAGAAGCGCTAAGTTTATAGTCTTCAGCCGGACCTATTGGACAACGTTAGTTCGCTTTTCGCAAACTCCATTTGGCTTCCGCACCGTTCATCGAACCGTTTATATTTTGGTAAAAATTATGACCATTGGTCATCAGTGGTTCGAGTTTCGGTTCGGTCATCAAATGTTGTTTGTGAAAAGGTTTCGACTTGAAAAATTTTCCGAAACACCCGATTTCTCCATGACTAATTTTTCGCTTGGCTTTTGGCTAACTTTCCTCCTTCACAAACGAACCCACGATTGCAGCAGATTTCTCCTCATGCTCGAGGAACGCCACTTGTTCTACATCCTTCTTAAAACTCGGGCCATTTAACACAACATCTGAATTTTCCCACCGACGATGTTTTCGGTGCTTTCCTCTTTCAACGGCATTCACCCTCTCAATTTGTGATCCTTTATCAGCACTTCCTGGACATGGGAATTACTTGAATACTTGAAAAGTAATTTCCTCGTCTTGGACCCTCAGAGTTAGCTCTCCCTTTTCCACGTCTATAAGGGTTCGGCCCGTCGCTAGAAATGGTCGTCCCAAGATGATCGGAATATTGTCATCTTCCTCCATGTCTAGTACGATGAAGTCAGCTGGAAAGATGAACTTGTCAACCTTAACTAATACATCCTCGATCACTCCCCTCGGATACTTGATGGATCTATCGGCCAATTGTAGAGAGACTGTCGTCGGCTTGGCTTCCCCAATCTCCAGCTTTTTAAAAATCGAAAGTGGCATAAGATTTATACTGGCTCCGAGATCGCATAGGGCTCTTTCAAAAGATGAATTTCCGATGATGCAAGGGATGGTGAAACTTCCCGGATCTCTCAATTTCGGTGGGAGTTTCTTTTGTAAAATAGCGCTGCACTCCTCCGTTAAAGCGACCGTCTCATATTCCTCGAGCTTTCGTTTATTGGACAAGATCTCTTTCATGAACTTGACGTAACTCGGCATCTGTTCCAATGCGTCGGCGAACGGAATGTTTATGTGCAATTTCTTGAAAACGTCGAGGAATTTTGAAAACTGCTTGTCCAGTTTTTGCTTTTGAAAACGCTGTGGAAATGGAAGTTGAGGAGTGGGCTGAGTAGTCGATACTTCCTTTGGCTTAGGCGTCTCATCCTTTTCCTTCTCGTTCTGCACGATCGGCTGCTCTTTGTCATTAATAGTCGCCTTTCAACTCCTTTCCGCTTCTTAATTCGATCGCTTGCACATTTTCCTTGGGTTTCACTTGGTGCGTTGGGGCTGCACCTTGAGCCCGAGAAGACAATAAATTAGCATTCTGCCCCTTTTGTGTTTCTAGATTTCGGATGGAGGTTGATTGATTTTGAAGAGTCGTCTCGGTGCGGGTCATGAATTGGCTTGTGTTAGCCGCCAATTGAGCAAGAGCATCCTCCAAAGATACCTTTGAAGATTGAGGGGCTGCTGTGGGGGTTGCACGAAGTGAGGTTGTGGAGGCTTCATAGCTTGCCCATTTCTCCATGGAGAATTTTGTTGATTCCTCCCCTTGATTATAAGTGCTGGGGTAAAAATTGCTTTGTCGATTTCCATTGGCCACGAATTGAGCTTGCTCCATCTGATGTTGCTCGAACGGATTTCCAAATTGACATTCCGCACTCGGGTGTGATCCGTTACACCAATTGCATGTCTCTATGGTAACGGGGGCTGGTGCGTGCGAAAATGTCCGAGTCATGTGTCAAAGCGGCGACTTGAGCTGACAAGGTGGAGATCGGGTCATTGCTCGAAACTTCCATGACTCTCTTTGGTGTCAATCTTTCTGATGGCCATTGGTATGCGTTTTCGGCCATATCTTCCAAAAGCACGTGAGCCTCGGCCATAGATTTTCCCATGAAGGTTCCTCCAGAGGCTGCATCCACTAAAGTGCGTGTAGAAGCACTCAAACCACCATAAAACGTATGAAGCTGAAGCCAATCAGGAATGCCGTGATGAGGGCATCTTCGAAGCAATTCTTTATATCGATCCCACGCCTCGTGGAGCGTTTCCATATCGTACTGGGCAAAAGTAGTTATCTCGTTTCTCAACCTTGCCGTCTTAGCTGGTGGGAAAAATTTTGCAAGGAAGGCTTGCACTAACCTCTCCCATGTTGTAATCGACCCCGGCGGTAAAGAATTTAACCAGAATTTTGCTTTGTCCCTCAAAGAGAAAGGGACAAGCCTCAATCGGATGGCATCGTCGGTGACACCATTAGTTTTAAAAGTATCGCATATCTCAAGGAAAGACGCAATGTGGGCATTCGGGTCGTCCTTCGGCAATCCACAGAATGGGCTCGCCTGCACCATCTGAATAATGGCGGGCTTGATCTCAAAGTTATTTGCTTGGATAGTGGGACGCCGGATTCCCGAAAAATTAGCGTTGACTTGCGGCATGGCATAATCTCGAAGAGCGAGTTCCGGTTGAACTTGCCGCACTTGGTTGTCTCCTCCTTGGATTTCAATATTCTCGGCCATGATGACCGCCGTCTGCAACTCTCTTTTCTCCTTTTTGTTCCTTCTTAGCGTGCGCTCGAGCTCGGTGTCCAAAGGTAGTAAGCCTTCGCACGAGTCTTCTCATGCACTAACGAAAGGTCTGAAAGGAAAAACGAATAAACAAAAATAAATACACAAAAATAAAAATAAAACGTTCAAATTAAGACTGGAAATACTTAAATCGATATTAGAAAAATTTCAATCCCGGCAACGGCGCCAAAAACTTGTTGCGATATTTCCTACACGCAAGTGCACGTCATCGTTTACAAGTAATAAAGTGATAAGTAGAGTATCGTTCCCACGAGGATTGAATCTCTAACTACCGACGTTTCGTATTCCAATTTTATTTAAACAATCGAAGTTGGGTTTTTGGATTAATAACTAAAAGAATTTCTAAAATACTAAGCAAGAGAAAACAATATCTTGGATTAAGGAAATCAAATGATGAATACGTCTAGGGTTACGAATCCACCTCGGTTATCCGAATTTACTCTCAATTATCCGTAATAAATAATTTTCCCAATTCATCAAGGCGGAGATTGCTAATATATTCTACCGCCTCTCCCGAGGTCAATAGATTTATCTAACGACGACTAACGCACTCTATCCCTAGGTGAATTATCTCGTCGATAGGCAAAAAGCATGAAATCTCCTAAAGGCCACGTAGTTTCTATGAGTATATTCCTATCTCACAGAATAAAACGGTCCTCACCAATAGTTCCTCACCAAATCTCCTCTCCCGATTCGAAGTGAATGATTAAATCAATACAACTATTGGCCAGATAATTGCAAGCATTAAACATAATTGGGAAAACTCAATAAAAAGGTAATAAATTGGATAGTCTTAATCCATTCACAAACAAAGGTTTCATCAAAACCCTAGATTAGGGCTTTAGCGACATACCGAAAACCGAAAATACAGAATAATAAACGAAAGCATAAAATTCAAACGCAGATGAAGCTCGGATTCCTCCGTTCTTGACTCCCGCCTTCCGCCCTTGAATTCTTACGCTTCCTCCTCTTCTCTGTCTCCAAGCTTAAGCTCTCCTAGGTTTAGATTCAATGATTCCAAGATAATTAAATTAGGGTCTTAAGCCCTATTTATAGCTCAAGACCTCCACAAATCGCGTCCGTATTAATCGGTTGAAAATCGGCTCAAACGGCCCGTAATCCGCGCAGACGTACCAAACCCGCTAAGTGTGCCGCGGCTCATCAACTGTGCCGCGCACATCGCCCAAAAGTCGAATACACGGGCGTAAATAAATTCTTCTGGCCGCGGCTCACTGGTCAGGCCGCGCACAGCAGTCTGATTACTCGCCTTCGGGCCGGTGTCTTCTGTGCCACGGCTCAGATTCCTTGCGCCGCGGCTCATCGTCCCGCTTTGCCGTTACCGTTTTGCCTCGTTTTAGCTCCCGGACTTCAATTTCCTGTTAATCATACAAAATCAAGGCATTAAAAGCTCATTTAGATGATTTCACTCACCAAAACACTACAAAATAATGATAAATAAGCGTATAAAAATACGCCTAACAGTTGCCAAAGCACCGTAGATCAAAGCTGGCTATGGCACAATAGGATGTCACGCATCAACTTCAAGACCATCAACAAACTCTCTAGACATGGAATGGTCAGATGTTTTCACGATGTGTCATTCATAAAAATAGCGTCTGTGGACCCTGTCAGAAAGGCAAACAAGTCATGACCACCCTGAAAAGCAAGTCATACCTGTCCACCCACAGGGTACAAGATTTGCTACACATGGACCTCTACGACCGTGTAGACCCTGTAAGTTTGGTAGGTAAGAAATGTTGTCTTGTTATTGTTGATGATTTTTCTAGGTATGCTTGGACAATCTTTTTGAGCAAAAAGAAAGGTACCATCACGAAGTTGCCAGAGCACCTGAAGAAGCTACAAATTGAAAAAGGGTTGAGTATCGTGTCCATTCATTCCGATAGAGGTACTAAATATACAAATCGCTTTATAGAGCAATACTGTTATCACAATGGAATACAACATGAATACTCAGCATTCCGAACTCCTCAACAAAATGGCGTTGCCGACCGAAAGAACAGGACGCTCAAAGAAGCAACAAGGAGCATGCTAGACGCAAGCAAATTGCCGCGGCGGTTCTGGGGAGAAGCAACAAATACATCGTGCTACACATAAAACCTTTGTATCTTCAACAAGTATCACAACACAACAACATATGAGGTATGGAATAATAAAACTCCAATGGGTGCATACTTTCACATTTTTAGATGCATGTGTTATGTTCTAAACAATGGGAAAGATCAACTGAAAACCTTCAAAGAAAAGACAGATGAAGGTATATTCATGGGATACTCCTCTGTCAGCAAAGCTTTCACGATATTCGACAAGAGGAAGCTGACAATAGAGGAGCATGTCCATGTAGTATTCGATTAACCCCATTGTGACCATACATGAGCAGAAGGCATAACCCTAAACATCCAAACGCTTTCAATTGATGATCCCCAAACTCCAATAGAACCTATCGTGGACCTAGAAATCAATCCCGCAGCTGTAAGATTAGAAACAGTCGAAGCTGATGTTATGCAAGCTGAAGTCGAGACTCCAGCACCACAAGACACAACATGGGATTCCGAGTTAGAACCTGACAGGAGATGGCTGAGAGATCACCCTCAGGATCTGATTATAGGAGATATTGATGCTGGTGTAACCACTCATAGAAGAATACAAAGTACACAAGGAATTGTACTTTATGCACATGAAGAAACAGATTCTTAAAAGTCTCAATTTTCTATAAAAAAATTTCAAGCCGGACTTAGGAGACTAGCTATCTTCACTCTAGCTGTATTCTTAGCCCAATCAAAACTTGTTTCGACCAATGAGGCTCTGAATAATTCGCACTCGATAACTTCTATGGAATAAGAGCTAAATGGTTTCGAAAGAAACAATTTATGGTATATTATACCCAGACCAAATCATCAAGCTGTAATTGGAACTAAATGTGTATTTAGAAACAAAAAGGATAAAAATGGATTTGTTATAAGGAACAAATCTGGTCTAGTTGCTCAAGGCTACAGACAGGAAGAAGACAGAGACTATGATGAAATGTTTGCCCCTGTAGCCAGACTAGAAGCCATTAGGATATGTCTCGAATTCGCTGCACATAAGAACTTTATAGTATATCAAATGGGATGGTAAGAGTGCATTCCTGAATGGAGATCTCGCCGAAGAAGTTTATGTTGAACAACCACCAGGATTTATCAACATTGAAGGCGGAGACCTATTATACAGGCTACGGAAAGCACTGTATGGACTTAAGCAAGTGCATAGAGCCTGATATGAAACCCTGTCCCTGTACCTAATGAACAATGGATTAGATAAAGGTGCAGTGGAAAAGACCCTCTTTAAGATGCAGGAAGGTGATGATCTTTTAATGGTACAAATATATGTCGATGATATTATATTTGGTTCAACTTACCTCACTTTATGTCAAAGGTTCTATCATCTCATAAAAGTAAATTTGAAATGAGTATGATGGGAGAATTTAGCTATTTTCTAGGATTGCAGGTTAAGCAATTGCCTACAGGAATATTCATCAACCAGGAAAAGTACAGCAAGGAGCTGCTCAACAAATTTGGGATCAACACACTACTACAAAAATAGGCAAAGAGACCCGTCTAATTAAGCCTAAGAGACCGTCTCTGTATGGGTCTCTATCTCAGGGGTCTCTTTGATAAAGAGACTGCCTCATGGGAGTGAGTCTCTTTTTGAGACATAAGAGATCCTTTATTAGAGAAATGAGGCCTGTTATGTAATTGTTCGGACAAATGTTTTAAAAGGATAAGAGACTCGTTATTAGAGATATGAGGTTTCTTTGAATTTTTTAATATTTTTATTGTAAAACCAGAAAGAGCCGTTGTTACACCCAACGGGTCTCATTGAATTTTTTAATATTTTTATTGTAAAACTTGAGAGAGCTACTGTCACACCTAACAGGTCTCTTTGATTTTTTTTTAATATTTTTTATTATAAAACCTGAGAGAGCCGTTTACGTACTTAATGGGTCTCTTATCATTTTTGTGTTTTTAGAATAATAATTACCCCCAAACCCCGGTGCGCACGAAAAAAGAAAAAATATTTCGTACAACATTATGCACTTGTCTCCATGAATCATCTGCAAAAAAAAGAAACAGCTACTGAATAACATTCTGCTTCCAAACCAAGGTTATGATTTTACTTAGGACAACAAATGCTTACAAAAGATTAGTCTTCTTAGAGCCCTACCTTAACTAGATCAAAACAAACAACTTCTTAAACTTGATAAATTCACTTCTACCATAGAAGCATCCTGCAGCTTTCCATCCTGCAGTAAAAAAATAATATCAGACCGTAAGGAGATTCGGACCTGTCATTCAGAATCCAAGTTACCACATCAGTTACATAAGGAAAACAAATGATTACCCGGACAAGTTCAATAAATTTTTGACATTGTAGCAAAAATCAAATTACGGAGAGATAGACTGGGGATTATATGAGATCTTTGATACAAGCAGCATTTATACCTTTTCTCTGGATGTTCTTCTGCTTCTCTTGAAGCAAGGGAGCCAACACCAGTTGAGGGCAAAACTATAACATCAGAAATTACAAATATTTTATTGCTGAAGAGAAATTTCAGTGCGACTACATGGCAGAACATAGCGGTTAAGCCAAATATGCACCAAGGAAGTAAGAAAGAGAGGTCATTACTAATATATACATAATATTTTGCACACACGAACACATATATAATAACAAAGATGCGGGCAGGATAAATTATCCAATTAGTGCAATTTGAAAGAATATGATCAACGAATGACAATAAAAATTGTCGAGTAGAAGACAATCATGTTTCACATGACAATAATCATGGCTTAACAGGCTTACGTATGCGTATATGTGTATGAGCATTATCAATATGAAAACAAGATTGTCAGCATACCTGATTGGAAAATAAGAAGTTTGCCATCAGTATTTTTCATTGCCAGGAAAGCAGCCTAAAGAGAGAAGAACAAGGAAAATTAATTATCTTATACGGACAATATCATTAACTGATATAATACATATGCAAGGTGATGAGAAGATAATGAAATAATATATGTTAAACTGCCAAAAGTTCTTAAAAGAAGCTTCACATTGATTCCCCCATGATTTCCAAAAATTGCTAGGATATGAACAATGAATGCTTCCCAACAATATTTCCAAATGTTGATGCCACTGCATTTGCCAAATTCATATGGAGAACTTGTAAAAGATAGGAAAGCATAAGTATCATGGCATAAACCATCTGATATCCCCACCCCCAACCCCCAAACAGATTCATAAAACTAAAAAGCAAAGGACAAAGAAACTAACTAACAAACAATCATAGCAGACAAACAAACACTCGGAGGGAGGGAGGGAGGGGGAGAGAGAGAGAGAGAGAGAGAGAGATATTGAATGAGAGGGAGGGAGGGGGACGGGGAGGGGGAGAGAGGGAGGGAGGGGGACCGGGAGGGGGAAATAGGGAGGCAGAGATAGAGATCGATAGATAGAGATAGAGAGAGATTGAAAGAGATCACATATGACTCAAAAGTCATTTCGCATATTTGTAAACCAACAATTGATAAGAATATGAAAGCCAACCTCAGCAAGTTGAAAGAGGAGTGTAGACGTCGTGTACATTAGGAACTATTAGCATCAACGACTGCAGTGACATGGAAGAAAGATAGTTTTAACATATGTAGCAGAAACCTCAAATGAATAGTGATTGAAGATATTATCTGGCTCAAGAAATAAGGTGATAGACATAGTAAGTCTCATGGCTCCAATTAAAAAAGAAAAAAAAAAGAACAAGTATAATAGTCTTAAAACCTACCCACAGTAAAAAAGTATATAATGTTACAAGGACAAGATAATACGTTAATTGACCAGAAGGCTAATAACTCTCCACCAACCTGCTGTAGTGCACGTTTTATGTTGTAAAAATAGATCGTGCAGTCGAATGTAGCAACTCCCACCATTTTCGACAAGGATTGCAAGCGAATTGAGGGTTTTTTAAATATAGATCGTGCTAAATCTAGCAAGTACGAGTTTTTTCTACTATCCAGCATCATATAACCAATCAAGTTAAAGAGGGATGGTATAAAGAGGGATGACAAAATCTGCCATCTAAGGTTCACATTTCAAAAGTAACTGAAATATATTAGTGTTTGACAGTGAATTAAAAGAATGAATAAAAATTAGATGTGATGCTGTAAAAGTATAGCTAGATTTTTATAGCACATATTTAAGCAACCAAATTTAACCTCATAATGCCATCATCCTTGGTTTTCGAAACACGTTTGTATAGAGAATCAATCAACTCGTTGAGTATGGACACAAGCCCTATATCAAGAAATCGAAGTCCACTGCCTCCACCTAACAACCTGATAAATTAATCAAAAGCAAGTTTTAAAAGTAAAAGCCTGGACCAGAAAAAGGGATTAACAATCTTATTCAGGCTCAAAATATGAGTGCACATAATTTGGTAGAAGGATCAGATAATCTGGAAAATAACTTGAGAAATCTATAAAAACTATAAATACCACAGAAAGGGAAGAAGAAAGAGCTCCTTAAGATTCAACCGCCTCCAACACCACTGCAAAGCATTTTACAAACATGGAATCCTCGGAATATAACACGAAATAAGCAATGATATCTTCATCAATAAGACGACTTTGCTACTTGATAGCAATATAATCCGTCTCAACTTTTAGAGCGAACCAAATACGCATGTATAATATCTAAGGACAAGGTCAGGAAACCAAATGCATACATGAAAATACCCATCTCAACATAAGTAGAAATGCATCAAGAAGTAGTAATAGTATTTGGGGACTTTTCCTAATTTGGTAAAGAAGGAACCAAAGAGACCGCATATATTAAACAACGAGTGTTTAATATCAAAAAAATAAAATAAACTAGGGGTCTTTATTTCCTACACATTAGAGACCGTTGGATCAAACAACGGGTCTCTCATTTCTTACACATTAGAGACATGTTACCTTAAACAACTGGCCTTTAGTTTATCAAAAAAAAAAATAGTGGACTCCTTTAACACATTAGAGACCTGTTATTTCTAATATTGGATCTCTTATACTAAAGAGACCCGTTGTCTTAACCAACGGGTCTATTATCAAGGGTCTCTTTGCTTGTTTTTGTAGTAGTGACAATTCTAAATCCTCTTTCACCCCCATAAGCACTTCTACGCAAATTAGTGCTGACAAAACTGGAAAGCCGGTTGATCAATAACTCTACAGGAAGCTTATAGGCTCACTAACATACCTAACGGCTAGCAGGCCCGATATCCAATTTTCTATAGGAGTGTGTGTTCGGTATCAGGTAGCACCCAAAGAGTCACACTTCATCACAGCCAAACGAATCCTTAAGTACGTGAAAAGGAACAATCGATTTAGGATTATGGTATCCTAAGGAAGAAAGATTCAATTTGATAGGCTACAGCATCTCAGATATGGGAGGATGTAAGTTGGATAGTAAGAGTACAAGCGGTACTTTTCACTTTCTTGGACCTAGACTTGTGTCATGGTTCAATAAGAAGCAATTGTCCAACTCGCTTTCTACAGCTGCTTCGGAATATTATTCCGCTGGAAGTTGCTGTATGCAGATTCTCTAGATGCAACAACAGTTACAAGATTATGGTATCAGTACCAGAGAAACTCCAATCATGTGTGATAGCACGAGTGCAATTGCAATCATGTACAACCTTGTATCGCACTCGCCAACTAAGCATATTGATATGAAGCATCATTTCATCAGAAATCATGTTGAGAATAAAGATATTCGGATCGAGAAGATTCATACAAACATACATTTGCCGAGACACCTTTACAAAAGCTCTCAGCACAACCAGATTCTGCATGCTTCGCCAGGAATTGGGAATGTTACAGCCCGACTCCCTGTAAGTTTTTACATTTTACTCATCACTTGAGGGAGAATGCTGTAAGACCCAAGAGTACAATATCCACTTTAATTAAACTGTACACTCAGAACAAGTCATATCTTACTGTAGGAAAAAGAAGGCACAAAACCTTCCTACAGTTGACGTGTGCATAAAGTTAAGGGGAATACAGTATGGCCCATGAATACGCTATTAATCCAAATATTGCTGTAAGAATTGAATAATGTATGTACCTTTGAAGGGAGAACGCTGTATTTTCGTGGATACAATATACACCGTGTAGGATGTTAATTAATATTATAATTGTATCCAATTCGTACACTTCTCACAGTAAACTATTTTTAGTTCACGTGCTCTATCTGAATTTAAAACGTTTTATCCTTTAATGGTTTTAAATACACCTGGACCTTACTACCTCAAATACCGCGATTTCAAAATTCAAACCACCGTTTCGTGCAATAATGGAAGACGAGCTATCAGAAGTGGGACCGGCTATCATTTCAAAACCGATGGATTAGACGTACAAGTTACATTTGAACCCATCATGTACGTTCTTTCAAAAGACGGTTCTCATTCCTTAAATCTTACAGTTCACTATTAACCTAATCTTCCCTACACCCTATAAAAGGACAATACATTGCTCCCATAGATTCTTTATGCTTTCTGCAATTTTAACGAGTTTTTAGCAATCTGTCTATATATTTTATGCAATTTCTTTGCTTTATTCCCTGTTACTTCACTTCTCTTTGCTTGAAAATGTCTACCTCACAGATATCTTCCATCTCTCTGAAGAAAAAGGAATCCATTATTGATGGGCGCATCTTTGCCATATCTATTGTCATGGAGAGGATTGCTCTTGAAAATGAAGATGAAATCAACATGGACCTGGTTGTTGCAAGAGTGAAGCAACAAGGCCTGTAGCGCCTGGTAAGTCATCATGCTGACAACTGCGATGAGCAGAGAGTAGAGGAATTATATCTGGATGCTACCTTCAAATACTCCTCGCAGAGGAAAGGCGCCGAAATCATTGACATTATTGGGACTGTGCAAGGGATTGAGATCCCTCTGAACAAGGATCTGTTGGATAAGATCTACAAGCTGCCCTCAGACGGCCTAAAGATGGAGGAAGTGGAGACATTTGGGTCTGAAAGCTTTTTGTCTGAGTACTTGAAGTTGTTCACTGGCACTTGCATGGCTACTAACGTTCGTCCTTCTTGACACAAGAAGAACTTCTCTCCCATATGTTTACCTTCATGATTTTTGCTGTCATATTGTTGAGAACAGGACTGGTGCATTTGAAATGTGCACCAACTTGAGATTCAAAATGATGGTCGCCATCATGTCTGCTGAAAAGGTTAACTGGTGTCAAATTCTTTTGAAGCGTATCCAAGAAGAGGCTTCTAAGCCTGATTCTCCCAAGAAATAATTTGGATTAATTCTGAATCATATTCTCACTCGTTGCGGAGTGAAGCAATCCGCCGACACTAAGAAGATTGGCACCGGGAAATTTATCGGTGGAATCAAACCCACCATATTCAACAAAACACCTCTCCTTGCTGACAGGCCCAACCCTCTCAGCATACCAACCTCCAGTGACCCGAGGGACGTCACTCTGAAGAGATCGAGTGATGGAAAGAAAATAAAAAGAAGTATTCCCATCAGTATCTCCCCTAAAGTTGTCGAGAAGAAAAGAAAGAAGACCGAGAAGTCTTCTAAGGCTGAACCTATGGTGACTACAGCGGTCACTGTAGAAGTCCTATCGATGACTCCTATCGCTGAAACTCTCCCACAGGGCATGAAGAAACAGTTGCTACTCGTACACCAGATCCCGAGCCTGAGGCGGCTATGATGGATGAAGAATTGTATGCCATGTTGGAAGGATCCGGTGAATCGGCTGCCCCTTTGGAGCCGAAATCCGCAACTCCAGCCAGGGTACCCACCCCTGTATGGAGTTCCTCTCCCCATAAAATACCCACCCTAGTCAAGGATCCCTCTCCACAATAGCTCCCATACATGTGGAGGATCCTAACCGGATAGTAGAGCCCACTATTGTGCGGAGTCCCTCCCCAACCGATATTATAAATAAGCCTATGAGCACTTCAAGGTCTGGAAATCCGACAGGGTCGCCCCACACGACACCCTATAAAACTAGGAGGACTGGAAGGAATAGGAGTTATTTGCTCTGGAGGTCATGGACATCCTGAACATCGAGGTCCCGATCCGCTGGGAAGATCACTTTTTCCTTGAGCTCATCTCAAATTACTTCATGGAAAAAGAAAAGGCCAGACTCAAAGGGAAGTCACGGTCCGGTGACAAGGCTCCATCACCAAGCCACCACTCCGACTCAGACTCTAACGATGATGATGCCTTACAGGCAGGTCTTTGGATAAGCAGAGAAGAGGCTAGGGAAGGAGAAATGGCCAACATAGAATCCCAACAGGGCCAGGGGACATCTCATGAACAACATCAGTCCTGGCCCCCGCAACAGGAAGTAGCCCAAGAAGAACAGAAACAGGAGGAATCAGTCCCTCCTGTCATCCATGAAGAACCAGCTACTTCGCCCATACAGGAAGCCCATCCTGTACAAGATGAAGAAAAAGACACCGCCCGCACCGTCCGCCAAGAGGAATCATTCCCTCTTTCAAAATAGGCGGAAGCTAGGAGTCGGTAGGAGGATTCAGTCACTCCTGTAATTCCGACTACTGAAAACCAAACAAGGAAGGAGGAATTAGTCCCTTCTATCTTCCAGACAGACCCAGAAGCTCAACATTTCGAAGCCCCACAGGAATACCCCATAATGTGGGTGCCCTTCTTAGGTCTTATCCCTCAACACATTTCCACACGGGTACCATTCAGGTTTTATCCCCAACACATCGGTCCATTCATAACACATTATCTAGAGAAAGACAATCATCGGTATTCATCACATAATGGCATATTCATGTATTACGAATATTGCAATAAGATTAACATTTCTCGAGCAAGACTTTACATACCTTTAATCCGACGGTATGTACCTTATGATAACTTGGACTCCCACGACTGATCGAGCTTAACCTAATCACGTAATCCCCGATTAACATCTCGTACGGATAAGGATGAATAAAACTAGGTTCCCCTTCCCTCTCCTAACCGAATTCTTAACTTAGTTCGATTACGCCAAAACTAATATCGTGCTTCTAAGTTTACAAGCAATACGTATTATTATGTCGTTCAATTCCTCGATTAAGGATAGTTCTAACAATTTAATCAACAACATTATCCTCAACATTATTCCGGTAACATCAATCGACTATAGTGTCATTGAATTCCATAGCTACTAATTAAATTCTCTATTTCGAGATTTCAATTCGAGGGAGAGGGGGTTACCGTTTCACAAAACGATAACAATGGTCGATTCCCAATGATGGTAATAATATCAAACTTTATTCCACCTAGTTAATTAACATTCGAAGACTATACATTCAAGGTGGATTCCAACAAGTTAGCCTAAGGTAAATGGATTCTTAACACGATTTCCCCCTGAAATTGATTTGTTAGGTTTACGTTTCCATGTTCAATTGAATTGGGAATTCCACATATGATTAATAGATAAAGATATAAGAATGAATGGTTCAGAAACGAAATATGTTTACATGATAGTTTTGATTACTACTAGTTCATCCGATTAAATTGTCTACGAGGGTTAACAAACTACCCTAAATACCCATAATCCAATAGACATAACAACAATATCGAAGAGGTAACCTCAAGGATTTATAGACTTACCTTAATAGAGGATGAACAATGAGGAATGATGACGAATCCACAAGGAACAACGAGGAGGGATGAAGAACTCCATTGATCAACCTAGATAATCTCCTCCGGAGATTGAGTAATCCTCTCCTTTGTGCTCAAACAAGTGTTTGGAAGGCTGGAAATCGCCTAAGGGGAATGGGGAAGGTTTTTCAATGGGTTGTTCAAGTTTTTAGGATGGAGGAAATGAAGGAAGGAGTGTTGATTTATAACACACGATTGATTTTACGTACGTTAATGCCGATGGTTTAACGTACGTAAAGCACTTATGTATGTAGCGATCATCGGATAACGTACGTAGGGTCGCCCAGAGGCTATTGCATGGAATGTCCCTACTCATTACATACAGCTGCCCTGCCATAACGTACGTTAGGCTTGACGTATAACGTACGTTATGGGCAGTTGACTCGTTTATCTTCTAGCCCGCCGAAAGTACCCCGTCTGCGTAAAATGGAAAGATCCTGGTCAGAAGACAAATTCACCCTTTACGTACGTAACCAAGTCAGGTTAATGTACGTAATATTACGAAGCTAACGTACGTTTTGTAGGTCATCTAACGTACGTTAGTCATTCAGTCCCTTAGTCAATTATCACATGATAACCATCTCGGAGTGTCCCTTTGCACTCATCGAACAATTGTTCGGGGAACAAGACTTTGGCCACCATCATATTCGCACCAAAAATTATCCAATAGCGTCAAGATACGCCACCTCCGTTCCATCCCATCACACAATCATATCACAATAGCACTTTCATGTAACCATATAATATATGAAGACAACATCACAATGATAGAAATTGAATGGTAGAATTTGTATTTTAATTTATGAAATACACGGTAATTAAAGCGTGAAATACCCATGGTATTACATATCATCCCCCTTAAAATAGTTTCATCTCGAAACTAAGAAAATAACTCGGGATGAATTTCCTCATGCTCGACTCGATCTCCCAAGTCGCTTCCTACATGCCGTGATGCGACCACTGGAGTTTCACAAGGGGTATTGCTTTATTTCGCAACGTTTTCACACGCCGATCCAAGATAGTGATTGGCACTTCTCTAAAGGTAGCGTCGTCAGAAATTTCCACTTCTTCGAAATTGAGTTTGTGACTCGGAGCATAGATATACTTCCTTAACTGAGAGACGTTAAAGACGTTATGCACTCCATCCAGGTGCAGTGGCAGGGCTAATCGATATGCAAGCTTCCATACCCGGTCCAATATCTCGAACGGGCCTATGAACCTTGGGTTAACTTGCCATTCTGACCGAAACGTCGGATACCTCGCATAGGTGATACTTTGACCCAAACGTGATTCTCGACTGCAAATTCCAACGGTCGCTGCCGGTTTTCGGCATATAATTTATGCCGGCTCTGAGCTGCTAGCATATGTTTTCGAACAACAAAGATCTTCTTGATGGATTCCTAGACCAGATATAACTCGGTAACCACGGTGTCAGAAGCATCATCCCAGCATAATGGCGACTTGCATCTTCGTACATACAGGGCCTCAAATGGTGCCATGCCTATGCTCGCATGCCAGCTGTTGTTGTACGAGAACTCCACCAACCCTAGATGCCTAGCCCAATCCTTACCCCAATCGAGCACACATGCCCTCAGCATATCTTCTAAGGTTTGTATCGTGCACTCGGTATGTCCATCCGTCTGAGGGTGATAGGCTGTGCTAAAATGCAACTGGGTCCCCATAGCTTTATATACGGCTTTCCAAAAATAGGACACGTATCTGGTGTCCCTATCCGATATGATGGGCGAGGGAACGCCGCGCAACCTCAAGATCGCCCTGATGAAAATAGTGGCTAACTATTCTGTTCCAGTTGCTTCCTGAATTGGAATAAAATGTGCCGATTTTATTAGCCGATCAACGATAACCCAGATGGTGTCCCTTTCTCCCACCGCCATTGGTAACTTGGTGACAAAATCTATTGATATGCTCTCCCATTTCCACCCTGGAATGGTAGGGATTACATGATTCCAGCTAGTCTGCGGTGTTCAATTTTTACTTGTTCGCACGTCATATATCGAGCAACGAATCTAGCCACTTCCCTCTTCATATTCTTCCACCAAAAACTCTTTCGCAGATCTTTGTACATTTTGCTCGCTCCTAGATGAATGGAGTAGGGGGTGGAGTGTGCTTCTCTCAGTATGGTTTGCTTCAGCTCGTCATTCGGTGGAATGCAGATCCTATTCTTGAACCTCACCAAGTCCCCCTAGATCTTATAGTCGGACAAATCTCCCCCTTCGATCCTCTCACCGATGGCACGTAGTTCGGAATCTTCCATTTGTGCTAGATGTATCTCGTCTAGTAAGGACGAGTGTATATTGATTGAGCACAATTGTCCTTGCCTGCATTGTACCCATACTTCAGTACTGCTTCTCCTGATGTCTTGCTGCAGTTCGGGTTGAACTGTTATGTTGGATAACATTACTTCTCGTGTAGTTTTCTGACTAAGAGCATCTGCTACGACATAGGCCTTTCCTGGGTGGTATGAGATTTCCACATCGTAGTCTTTGATTAGTTCCAACCAGCGCCTCTGTCTCATGTTTAATTCCCTCTGGGTGAAGATATATTTCAAGCTCTTATGGTGTGTGAAAATCTTGCAAGCAACTCCGTAAAGATAGTGCCTCCAAATCTTGAGGGCATGTAACACTATGGCTAGATCTAAGTCATGCGTCGGGTAATTTGTTTCGTAATTGTCGGGATGCGTATGCACTAACTCTGTCGTTCTGCATGAAAACACATCCCAGTCCATGCTTAGATGCATCCGTATATATAATGAATCCTTCGATTCCCTGCGGTAATACTAACACTGGAGCAGTCGTCAGCCTCCTTTTGAGCTCGTCAAAGCTCTTTTGATAGTCCGTAGTCCATACAAACTTGGTACTTTTCCTCAGCAGGTTCGTTAGTGGTCTAGCGATATAGGAAAAGGCCTCGAAGAATCTTCAATAATAACCCACCAATCCCAGAAAACTCCTTACCTCCTTGACATTCTTCAGCGGTTCCCAACTCATTACCGTTTTAATATTTTGTGGATCGACCTTAACGCCTTCTGTCGAGGCAACATGTCCGAGGAAAATTACTTCCGGCATCCAGAATTCTCACTTGGAAAGTTTTGTGTAAAGTTGGTGTTGTGTCAACACGCTCAACACCTACCTCAAATGTTCTTCGTGTTCCTCTCAGCTTCGAGAATAAATTAGGATGTCGTCAATAAAAACCACGACGCACTTGTCGAGGAAATCAATTAAAACTCTGCTCATCAACTCCATGAAAATGGCTAGGGCATTGGTCAAACCGAACGATACCACGATGTACTCGTAATGTCCATACCTCGATCGAAATGCAGTCTTTGGTATATCTTCCTCCCAAACCCTGAATTGATGATATCCGGACTATAGATCGATCTTCGAAAACACAACTGCCCCCTGTAATTGATCTAGGAGATCATCGATCCTAGGAAGTGGATAACGATTCTTGATAGTAACCTTGTTTAGTTCTCTGTAGTCAATGCATAAGCATCGAGAGTTGTCCTTCTTTTTAACAAAGAGTACCGGCATGCCCCATGGCGAGGTGCTCGGGCGGATTAATCCCTTCTCCAGCAGATCTTCTAGCTGAATCTTTAATTCTTTCATCTCGGACGGTGCCATCCTGTAAGGAGCTTTAGAAATAGGTCTCGTCCCTGGCTCAAGTTCAAGGGAGAGATCAACTTCTCGGTGCGGCGGCAGCCCTGGTAGCTCACCAGGAAAGACGTCTGGAAATTCATTCACCACTGGGATGTTCGCAACCGAAAACTGGGATGTATCCTCTTGGAGAACATAACACCAATAGTACATTTCGCGAGAGTTACAGGAAACTTCAGATCCAAGAAGGTTGAGAGACCCTTTCGTACTAAAGTGTTCTCGACGTTTGATAACATGCGTGGTACCGTCGCAAGCCATGATGGAAATAGTCATGTGGTAGGTATCTAATATCATTCTGTGCAAGGGCATCTAGTCCATACCTATAATGATACCCTCATTCTGAAGTGGGAATACCATAATATTTGCAGTCCATCTATCATCATTGATGCGAATCTGACAGTCTCGAACTTCTAAATTTCCGCCCACTCTACTACCCTCGGGTAGCTTAACAGTAAAGGATTCACAAGGCACACAAGAAAGATTTAAACGTTCAACACATTCCATAGATATAAATGAATACGTGGCTCTAGTATCAAATAGTGCATGAATAGGCTGGGCGTTAACGAGAAGTGTACCTGAGATAGCTGGCACATACTGACCCTACGTGGCCCTTAGTTCAAATACACGGGACGGTAATGACTCTGAAAAGGATGAATTGCCACCACCGCGCCCACGGCCTCGACCAGCACCGTGAGGTGGTGGTTGAGTCTGGTGGGATGGAGCTCGGTAGTTGGAAACGGTAGGTGCCCTGGAGGATTGTACAGAGCCTTGTTGACTCTGATGAGGAGCTGAGTTCGGTGCAGGATTGGTTTGCCAACAGTAACAAGACATGTGTGCACTCTTTCCGCAAAAGAAGCATTTGGTAGCCGACTTGTGACACCAGTCCTTGGTATGTCCAGATATGCCACAATTGAAGCAGTCTTTATGGTAAGGCCGATCAGATACACCCTTTTATTGGTACGAAGCTGCTGACTTAAGAGAAGATACGGACCCCGAGTTCGTCTTGTTGTTGTTCCCTGACTGAGTAGATGTCTTATGCTTCTTCGAATTATGTCCGGTGTCAGTGTTAACAACAGTACCGGCATATGCGGTGACTACATCTTCGTATGCCCTCAGAGTCGTGCAGTGGAATCCGGCGGCATAGCGTTGTATATCTTCCGGCGACCTCTGCACAAGGTGACTGATTCGTTGATATTCTGATGGAACCATCTGTGAGACGTAACTTAGCTCAGTACGGTAGGCCCAAATGACCTCCGGTACTAGAAAATTCAGAGGTCCGGCACTGAAAAAGTCTCGTACATGAGTGGTTTGGGCTGATCTCGGACAGTACTCGCTCCACAGTAGCCGGGCAAATTTGGCCCACCCAACTACTCGGTGCTCCGGCTTGTATGTTCTCCACCAGCGGGCAGCAGTGTCGTGGAGCTGAGTAATTGCAACCTTCTGGTTCTCTGGACATCCGATTACATCGAAAGCGGTCTCCCTTTCAGAAATCCAATCGTCCATGTGTTTCTCCCCTGCTCTGTCAAATAATGGCGGCCTGGCCTTTAGCATCTCTCCCAACCATCGGTCTCTCCCTACGTTCTCCTCCACATTGATGACCGGTACCCATTCTATCTGGTTGACTTGAGCGATTCCCATGGCAATAGCTTGGGCGAGGGCCTGAATGGAGGCCGTGTCCATGCCTCCAGGGTTGTTATTCTAGTGTTCTGCCTCCTGATCATTTTGATTAATTGGTGGCGGCTGGTCCCCAGCCGGAACGATCTCGGCAGTGTTCCTGTTCTCGTTCTGGTTCATGGCGGAACCCTGAGCCTCGTTTACTATCCTCCTAGCTCCACGGTGTGCCATTACAGTCAATATTAATCTAAGGATAGTTCAACACACATTTATCCCTTGTAAATTAAATGTTGTATCCAAACAGAAAACACACACATTACTTACTTTGCATTCCATGAGGAGTTACGGTCGCTTGGGGTATTCGGTTGGGAAATAAGGAGAAATTTTTCAAAATCTTTTACAACAGAACCGACCGCTCTTATAACATTTTCTATAACACCCCCAACATTTTTCGGGGCATTACAGTGCCGTAAATCCCGAGCGGGACCCACAAGGCTATTTTGGGAAATAGATATTTTAAGGAAATTATTATAAAGCAATGAGTCCATGGTTACATAACGTAATACGGAATGTTGTTGGAAGAATGTAACTCAAGGTGCGATTATTAGATAAACGGAAGTTTAAAAAAAATTATAAATTAATCATGTGGCGGCAAGACTTTATCCCAAAACCATTCAAGCCTGACCGGACCCCTCAGGAATGTCCTACACATATTCAACAAATATACGTGGCACGACGAATCATGCCAGACAGACCAGGGTCAGAGAATGAATATCAATAATAATAATTTGCAATGATATACACAATTTATCAATACCGTGCCACATAACATATAGAAGATAATTCGTAGTATAACCGACATTGTCTTTCTCCTTTTAACACATAAACCCTAATGTCGCAACCAAGGGTCACGTAAGTATCCACACAGGAATACCCCGGAACGTGGGTGCCCTTCTTAGGTCTTATCCTCAACACATTTCCACATGGGTACCATTCAGGTTTTATCCCCAACACATCGGCCCATTCATAGCACATTATCTAGATAAAGACAATCGTCAGTATTCATCACACAATGGCACATTCATGTATCACGAATATTGCAAAAAGGTTAACATTTCTCGAGCAAGAATTTACTTGCCTTTAATCCGACGGTAGATGCCTTATGATAACTTGGACTCCCATGACCGATCGAGCTTAACCTAATCACGTAATCCCCGATTAACATCTCGTACGGATAAGGATGAATAAAACTAGTTTCCCATTCTGTGTCCTAACCGTAAGGCCTGGCCGAGTTATGGCCGTAAGGCAAGGTCGGTTACGGCCGCAATGCATGGCCGAGTTGCGGCCGCAAGGCATGGCCTAGTTATGGCCGTAGTGCCTTGCTGGTTACGGCCATTGTGTACCGCACATTTTTGGGCAGTAGGTCTGTGGACCAGATTACGGCTGTAAGGAGTGGCCAGGTACGGCCATAATGCCCTGTTATGGCCGCAATGCTTTGCCGGGTAACGGCCGTAATATGCCCGAGTGTTTTGGGCAATGGCCTGGGAGGTGCTGGTTACGTCCGTAAGATGATGCCGATTACGGCCGTAAGGGCCGAGTTATGGACGTAAGGTACTGCCTGTTACGGTCGTAACATGCGCGGCTATATATTGCCGGGGCGACGGGTTTGTGTTATTTTTCTTCCTTTCCTTTCTTCCTCTCGCGGCTGACGGACGGGTGAGACGGGAACTTTGATCCTGGTCAATTCTACTCAATTCCAAGGTGTTTTGGCAGGCATTTGTCGATTATATCAACATCTAATCGTTGTTCTTCGTCGGATCGAGGTAATTTCTTGAAATCTCCTAGGGTTGACTTTCGGGATTTCCTTCTTGATTTTCGTTGTTCGTCCGATTTTGATGAATAGCTTGATGTTATTGAGTTCTATTAATCATGTTCTATGGGTTGTATATCCATATTACGCGAGTCGAGTGTTATTCGGAGTTATCGAACAATGAATGTTCGATTAAATGTCCCAAGGAGACTCCCTTCGATAGTTTGGTGGGATTTCCGTTGTTTTTGGTCTTGATTATCATTGTAATCGTATCTTTGTTGTTTTTGCCTGGAGGATTGTAGGTGTTTGAGGTTTCCCGATTGAGCCGTGTTTGTCGGAGTGTTCGTATCGGTTATCGAGGCAAGTATCTTGCTATACGATTTGTGTCTTGTGAATAGAGACTTTGTGTGGGTTATAATGATTTTGTTTACCTTCGTGGATATGCTTTATATTAATGGGTTATGAATTGATTATTGTGAACGTTTGATGGTAGGAATGATATCCTTACTTGTTTAACGTTGTGGAATTGTGTTGGTTGTGTTAATCACATTGGTTGTGTTGTGCATGATTGTTCATGATTGAGTTATCATGATAATTATGATACTTGTGCCGGATTGATTACATACCTGAACATGTATTGCGGTGTATTGTTGAATGGTTTGACACATTGGTAATAATGTGTGTTGTTCGTGGTAACGTGTTAAGTTGATCAATATGTGTTGTGAAGTGACAATGTGTGTGTTCCGGGTAGGGTCCGACGAGGCCTCTGGAGTTCGGTACATGATGTGTACGAACGACGTGTGTGTTCCAGGTAGGGTCCGAAGAGGCCTCTGGAGTTCGGTACATGATGTGTACGAACAACATGTGTGTTCCGGGAGGGTCCAACGAGGCCTCTGGAGTTTGGTATATGATGTGTACGAACAACGTGTGTGTTCCGGGTAGGGTCCGACGAGGCCTCTGGGGTTTGGTATATGATATGTATGAACAACGTGTGTGTTCTGGGTAGGGTCCGACGAGGCCTCTGGAGTTCGGTACATGATGTGTACGAGCAATGTGTGTGTTTCGGGTAGGGTCCGTCGAGGCATCTAGAGTTCGGTACATGATGTGTACGAACAATGACCGTGTAACTGTGATTGATTGGATAACGTTTTGAAGTTGGGTCTCGGACTCATGATAATATCTTAGTTAACGTGTTTTGAAACGAGAACCGGACTGAGGACCTAACGATTTCGAAATGGTTTTGTAAATTGGGACTCGAGGTCCAAAAGAATTTCTGCTTTAAAAATCCCCGAGATGATGAGTTTCTTTTCAAATACTTCTTTGCTTGAGTTCGGAATTCTAAAACTTCTCGAGAATATTTTGATAGTTGATTGTCGTATCTAATTCGTGGTTGCTATTTGCTTGTTACATTTCGTATCGTATTATACTTGCACTAGCAAAATAGTGGAATTTTGCTAACCCCCGAGTAATCGGGGGTGGATGACTGTTTTGTGTCCAGGTGCATGCAGGTTCGGGGAGCAGTCACAGGAATCGGCACAAGAAGTGACGGGCTACGATACTAATCAAGAGTTGAGAGTTAAGTTGAGATGTGTTGTATCGTAAGAGTTGTAATCCGTCTTCCGCTATTTTGTATATTTACCCCTGCGTGGGTATTCATTGTAAAGATTGAATTTTTCTGTTTGTGCCAGTCGTGCAACCTCATTGGTCAGTGTAGTTGTTTATAATTGACCTTAACGGTCCAAATCATTGTATTGTTTGCCCCCGGTCGGGCAAACACTTGGTCGTTTTGTGTTGTTTAGCATGGTAGATCCTCGTGGGAAGGATATGCGGCGTGTAATATTCCCATATGGCTTTGGGGGTGTTATAAAAAACCTGCATGCAAATTATGTCCGTCAATCCTTACATCATGATGGACTTTTCGTAACAAAGAACGAAATTTTTGTACGTATAAATATTCCGTACCGAATTGTCAACTTTATGAATTATTATAAAACACATTAAAAATCTCATAAGAGACCATCTGATCACCAACTGGCTGAATTAATTCCTCTAGATTACTCAAGTCCAGTTATTATCAAATAAAAATATTGACATATCATAATATGTATGATCGTGGTTAATCATGACATTAACTGTTGTTCCATAGAATCAAGAGTAAGTACTGTGCGGAGCTAAGTGCTACAACCTTCGGGCGAAAGCCACCGCCAGAGTCACTGTTCTATCTATCTGCACTGATGGGCGGCTAGTCTAAGTCATGAATCGAGCAGTGCGGCTGCGGTTCTAGGCAAAGCTGCCGTCGTATCATATTCCCTTGAAGCAGAAGGATGGAGTGTTCCTGAGGTGACTGGGTCGTAGAATTCGGGTATAGTCGTGATTATGATATGATTCGGGCATAGAACCAAGCTAAGGACATATCGAGCCCAGATAAGAGATAAGGCCACACGTCACCAAGCGTGAGAGGGATAAGCTTGAAGGCCAATGTTATAGTAACGGTCCGAAAACCCCAAGGCTACGGTCATTAAACTAAAGGTCGTGGCGATAGTCAAAAGCCAAACACTGATAACGGTCTAAGATGTTATAAGGAGGCTAAGGGACAAAGTCATATAGACGACCTCACAAAGTTAAATATTCACTGGGCGCTCGATTCCGCACATCATCATACTCAACGTCAATCTATGGAGATTGATTGTACACTCATGCTACAATTCATTGCATTACTTTGAAAACTTTCACCACTTATTAACAATATTATTTTCAAGTGGGAGAAATATATTATGTTTGAAAATAAATATATACATATAAATTCGTAAAATAATGAAACCCAATTCATTGAGAATCCATTATTCTCACCCACTTTGATTTTTTCTAAAACCCCATTAGATGAAGGGAACGAAGAGGAAGAAGAGGCAGAAGCTGGCGAGGAATGAAGCCTGACCTCGAGGATTGTCAACATGACATAGGATTCGTGGAGCTTTATTCAACATTTATTTTATTCCTGTGTCAAAATTTTAGTCTTATTTCTGCTGTAATCTTTCGTACTTTGATGTAATAATTCTGTTGTAATCATGAATATTTCATTTCAATACCGGTTTTAGTTCACAGGGCTAAGATTTGGCACATGCATGCTTTAATGGAATTTATTATCACAAATGTTATTTGATTATGTTAACTGTCGCGTTCTCGTCCAACCCCGGTGTGGGGGCGTGACAGGAGTGGTATCAGAGCTCGCTTTGTAAGAAGGACACTTACATCGAGCTTTTCGAGGATAAGATTCTTCGGACTTAGTTGGAATCCCCACCTAGTACGAAGTAAATATTATTAGACAACGAGACCTTTATCGGTAGGAATCTCTAGAACCTGACTTAAGGCTTAATTCATGTCGTCCATTAGGATATATTTCAATCCATTCTCTATTCATCCAGAATGAGCGTCACCAATCAGTATTGTTTAAATCAATTTAGTCACTATGTTTGGAATAGTAATGGCTAATTTCAACTTATTAAAGTTCCGTGCTGTTACATACATCATAGTTCAACTTATTAAAGTTCCATGTTGCTACATACATCATAGTCAACTTAGCTATGGTATTCGTTTGGAAAGCGTAAAGCTAATATTGCAAGGGATTATTCAAAATATTCGACCCATCTGAATGGGGCGAAATCGAAACCTTGCAAAAACTTACAGTTTGATTTGAATTATTAAGACATAATTCCTTGATAATTGTCTGTGTATTTCCGTCCTATTAGTTGTCTCTGTGATATGTTACCTTCTATCGATAGTTGGTAAGGAAAACCTACTTTTCCTTATCTAATGCTGTAATTTTCCGTGGAACAACAATGTGAATATAATAATAATGTTGAATAATGATAATGTTTCTTGAATATTAACTACGCGAAAATGAAAACATATAAAAATCTCCCAATATAACACTCCCTCCAGTAATCACTAACTATAGATGGCTGAACGTAGTGGACGTGGAAGACCTCGTTCCCAAAGTAAAGACAACGAAGAACCACACGAAGGAGATGGAAATCCATTCCAAGGGGATAACAACACTGCTCAGGCAATCGCCCAATTGGTGACCTTCCTGCAGCAACACATTGCTCCAAACGCCAACGCACCTGTGCCATATGATCGCGTTCTAGAACGGTTTCTCCGATTTAGTCCCCCTACCTTCCTCGGTGAACCTGATGACCAGAAAGCCGAACACTAGATTGAGCAGATACAGACCATCTTTGCTAGCCTGCAATACTTAGAGGAACAGAAGTTAACACTGGCAACTTTTCGATTGGAGTCGGCGGCTCACGACTGGTGGAGAGTTACCAATGAGATGTGGACAAGGGAAGATACTGACTGAACATGGGAGAACCTCATAAAAGCTTTCCGTGATCAATATATCTCTTAGGCCACTCGGAAGCTCGACGTGACGAGTTTTATCATCTTAAGCAAGGGGCAATGACTGTAGCCCAATACGAGTATCAATTCAATTGACTCTCTAAGTATGCACCAGGACTGGTGAGCACAGAGGAGGACAGGCTGTACAAGCTTACGTGAGGTTTGTGGTTTGCTCTACAGCAGAACTTGCTGCCAGTGAGAGTAACGACTATGGAAAAAGCTATCGAGGCGGCAAGCCGAATGAAAAGAGGAATGACCCGGTTGGGACAGGCGAAGGATCGCATAACTGGGAAATTCAAGAGATCTTAATCGAACCAATCATCCAGACCACCCCAAAAATCTCAACGCAAGTCTACTAGACAAAACACCGGAAAGAAACTTATGAACAACATACTGCCATGTTCCCACTACAATAAAATGAGACATAAATCCGAGGACTACTGGAAGAAGCAAGGGAGATGCTTGTGTTGTGGAGATAATCAACATCCGACTAGGTAATTCCCAAAGTGGGAGACACCGGGCAACAATCAACAGAGAAATGCGGTTAAGCAAGATGATCGCAAGGGCAAAAAGGTAAAGGCACCAGCAAGAGTTTTTGCCTTAGCCGGTCAAGAAGCCCTAACGCAACAGACATGGTGGAAGGTACATTTCTCATGTCAAACAACTCTGCTCATGCATTGTTAGATCTAGGATCATCACATTCCTTTGTTGCACCCCATTATGCACAAATATTTAATGTCTGCATGTAATCACTACCCGTAAGCTTAGAAGTATCCACACCTATGGGTGCGAGCCAAGAAATGGATTCAGTATTTAGGGATTGTGAAGTGATAGTTAAGGGTAATTGTTTTCCTGCCGACCTAATTCTTCTCCCTATACTTGAGTATGACCTCATACTTGGTATGGATTGGCTATCTAAACACTACGCGCAACTCAATTGCCACTCTAAGATAGTTCGATTCTGCAAACCCGACCACCCTGTAATTGAACTACACGGGAATGCTAGAGTTAACTTGGCCCCAGCCGTTTCAGCTACGAAGGCAAAAAGGGCTATCACAAAGGGAACAATGCGGTATTTGGCATTTTTCATCAACAAACCCAAGAGCAAGGTGGAGATTGAAGCTATACCAGTAGTATCAGAATACCCTGATGTCTTTACCGTGGAACTTACCTCCCTACCTCCTGATAGGGAAGTTGAATTTAACATTGATATCTTGCCAGGAAAGGTGCTTGTGGCTAGGACTCCATATCGAATGGCCTCACTGGAACTACAAGAACTAAAGGTTCAGTTGCAGAAATTGCTAGAGGTTAGATTTATCCGACCGAGTGTAGCTCCTTGGGGAGCACCAGTGCTATTCGTAAAGAAGAAAGATGGTACTCTAACATTGTGCATCAATTATCAAGAACTTAACAACATTTCTGTTAGGAACAAGTATCCACTTGCCAGGATCGACGAGCTATTTTACCAACTTCAGGGAGCAACAGTTTACTCAAAGTTCGATCTTCAACAGGGATATTACTAATTGAGGATCAAAGAGAGTGACATACCTAAGACTGCCTTTCAAACTAGGTATGATCATTATGAATTCGTGGTAATGCCTTTTGGATTGACCAACGCACCAGCTGCATTTATGGATTTAATGCACCACGTATTTCAACCATATCTGGACCAATTCGTCATGATATTTGTTGACGACATACTCGTATATTCCAAGTCAGATCATGATCACGAAATTCACCTGAGATTGGTGCTAGAAATGCTAAGGAGTCATAAGTTGTGCGCCAAATTCAGTAAGTGTGAATTCTAGTTAAGAGAAGCGACGTTTTGGGACACGTAATATCTAGAGTGTAACACCCCGATAAGGCGGCCATTACAGTGTCGTGGACCCCACACTGGAACCCACCAGGCGATACCCAAAATACAGATTAAATACACAATACATGTGATACCGAACCACAAAACATAGTACTTACTCCGATTTGGACTTTACAGTGGTATGGCCAACGGCCTTATTATACACAGGATCCGAAACATAAGTATAATCCATATGAAGATGGAATATACCTTAAATAACAATACAATTTGTTCATACTTAAAATAAAGCGGAAAGATAACATTACACGGTACGAACATGACCGGACACAAAAGACTTGGGGCCCCCGAACTAGTATCCTTCGAACCCTTCGTCATCACCCTGATCGTCCCGTGCCTTGACCTTTCCTCGACCTAAAATACAACAAAAGTATTTCGCCCAACACAGGGCCAGATATACATGATAAATGATTCTCAAGATATTATACAATTCACATATATAAGATTTCAACAATAACACTCCGACTAACGAACATACCCCTAGGGCGTATGAATGCTCAGTCACAAAACGTCGAACACATCCAAGTATATAAATGGACTATGAACGACTAAGATAGTACGGCTCAAGAGGGACATCACAGTATGCCCGATCCGAATATGTGTCAGTGCACATGTCCACCCCGTATACGGAATCCAGGATATACGTGGGACAATATTCCTAATTAGCCTCAACGAACTACGTCTCGTGTGCACAGCCCAACACGGAAAATATTCACGCATGACTATATATGTGCCCGGCCAAAAATCCTACACAATATCCAATCGGAACGTAATATGACTCCGGATATATCACGATGCAACATGACAACGAATTCAATAATTCACAAATCCGATTAAGGACCGAGGACTCACCGAAATGACGACAAGATCAACAATATCAAGGGTTCGAAAGTGACGAACTTGCGAATACAATCCCATGATGAAAACGGGACATCATTAAGAACAACCTCAAATCACAAGACACAAGTTTATAAGTGTTTCATATACACGAAATGCATAATCAACATAAGAATCCACACATCATTATAACCAAGCAAGATAACTTGCCTCAATACGGAGGCGAGAATAGTCCTTCTTTGTCGAACGAATAGACGGCCCTCGATTCAAAATCGGTTACTCGGACAATCAACCTTGAATGAAGTATATTTTACTCAATAATATGTTCATATGATCATCTATACCAAACTTCAACGAGACAACATCCTAATTCTCATTTGAGTAGTTCAACTTTTTAAGATGTTGAAGTGTTATTACAAGAACCTTATTAATGTTAGGAGTATGTCCTCGAATGCCACTCAGAGGTTGTTGAGTGAGGGCATTGTACTTGTAATTATGTAAACCATTTATATAAGGCAAATGAATGTTTCTTTATTTACTGGTAGTTACTGGCATTCCTAACTCGTAAATAAACATATAGAAACTAGTCCGGGTATTTGAGAGCAAAACGTTCCACTCCGTATTGGATAAGGGGGTCGGCACTGGAAAGGTTATAGCTCAAATACTTAATCGTTCGCAGGTTGATGAAACTTGACTGGGCGTTAAGTTTATGTGAAGACTTGTATGACGTGTTCTTTGACATGGAGAGTGCATGTCGAACACTAATGGTTAGTAGGAGCACACGTTATAGGTATGCTAATTAGCTTAGTATACTCGAACCGACTCACCCTCGATTCGTCACACGGATTTCACTCAGGACGATCGATAATGACGGAATCGAAAGGTTGTGATAGGTATTCATGAACCTTCGACTTGAGGATTTAGTAGGGATGTGCTTGTGGCGTCAAGATTTTCATTAGAGTAGTTCGACCCTGTAAACCGGAAGGCGGGGGTCAACCTCGATGTGCATCTTGACGGGCAAGTAGCAGGTCCTACTGAATACCAAGATAGAATTCTTTCTCCCGTTAGTGAGCGGGTTATATGTCCTATGCGGTTATTGGCAGATGAGATCATAAGTCTTTGGCCAAAGCATTGGAGCTAGTTGTATTAGATACACGACAGCTCGATGATCTCGATTTGCATTAACGCATGCATAGCGTCAAGTACAGATAGGGTTTGACTGACCGTGACCCTATAACTTGATCGGGACATTTGAAAGAAGGGTTTATACGTATACTGGTATTCACGACAGAATGGTTCTTGAATGATCCCAATCATTCGTTCTCAGTTGGGGTACAGTGTAGGCCGCCAGGCTGGCTAGGTGGTGCTACTACTCTTTGGTTCCTCCCATTGCTGACTGAGACGGACCTACCGAGTCGCGCATTAGGATTGACGACGGAATGAATCAAGCTAATTCTCTCATTATGTGTATTAGATATTGGATATCTAAATTTGGGACATTAGATGTCTAAATCTATTTATTGGATAAATTGATTTACGGCCTAATGAATTAAATATATCACTGGGTGATTAATTTAATTCATGGATATAATTATTTCTCGGAGAAATTAATTATGTTGTAATGTATTTGATATGATGAAATTAATTGGATTAATGAAACTATACAAATATATCGGGACGGAATTGGAGTTTATCTGTTTGAACTCTCGAGAGTCCGAAACGAACCGAACTCATCCGTTTCTCCATGGTCCCCCCCCCATTTCTAGACACCTTCCTTTTGGACTTATGTATTCATTCTTTAATGAATCATAATAGTGGAGGTGGGGTTAGATTCCTACATGCATGAGTTGTAACATGTGGGAGAAGTTGAATAAGAGGGATGAAGACATCTTTCATTCATTCACTTTTGTTTCCAACATGAGGTTGCAAGAGGAGAGAGAGATAGAAGTCTTCTTCATCATCTTCTTTATTCATCTTCTTCATTCATCTTCTTCATAACTTCTTAGAGAAATTTTGTGAGGAAATATTGAGAGAGATAGATATTCATACACTTAGAGTGATATTAATATCTATAACAAGCTTCATCACCTAGCTCTATCCGTATCCTCGAAGGATAGCAAGGTGTTGTCATTCCGTTCGTTTTTCCGGCGCGTGGCAAGTAGAGACGCGGTGCTTTCGGCGTTGGATCGTTCAAGGGCTTGAAGCGGAATAGATTCGTAGAGATCAAGCAAAGCTTGGGGAATAGCTCAAGAGAAGGTTATCCATCTAATCAACGGACTACAAGGGTGAGTTTCTATATCTCTTGTGAATTCGTTTTTGATATTCGTATATACGTAGCTCGATCGATCCTCGTAGGGATTCGGATCGAATTAATTTTCGTTTTACCACTTCCGCTGGGCCTTCGTTTTAGGCACCGAATCCCAACAGTGGTATCGGAGCGTAGTTCTTGCGATCGTATATACGATATTAGCATTTGGAATGCTTGATTAGATGGTGAATGATTTGGAATCATTTTAGTCATAATCGTGGTATATGTTTTTACTTTCGTTGTAGTTATATTTCTCATAAGTTTATGTCTAAATATAAATCTTAAATTTCTGGAAAATATGATTTATATTGAAGATATGAATGTTTAAAAATATTGATATTGGATATCCGGTCGAAAATCGAGCTCCGAATCGTCGTCGGACGATTTTTCGGACAAAGAGCGAGTTCTTTGCTGGGTGACTCGGCCGTGTGCAGTGACACGGGCCGTGTCTGGCGATCCGAGGCCATCGCCCGGTGACCCGACCGTGTCTGGAGACACGGGCCGTGTCCTGGCCGGCATCTTCCGAGCGTGACTCGGCCATGCATGCCTGTCTGCCGGAAGGCTGTCGAGGGTGACTCGGTCAGGCAGGCCAGTTTTCACCCCGGCTCGATTTTTTCGTGTATTCTTGAAAATTAATCTCCCACATGTTAAATTGGATTTAATATGATTAAAATGATTTATGGTATTTCATTTTATAAGGGAAATTTGATTAATTGGAATATTTTTGGTCGACCGAATTATTTTGAACGTTATCATATTACCGATTGTGTGAATCGCTTGGATCGGTTCGTATTGTTGATTGGATCAATGTATCACTACGCTTTTCATTTATATAGTATTTATTGGATGAATGCTTTTGAATGGGGATGTGGTTCGTGGACTTAGTTTTGAATCGTTCGTTTTATTCGATTGGGTTGTAAAGGCCGTTTTGAGCATATTTATTTTACTAGAAATATTTGTATCTAGGATGCAATTTTCGATTTAAAATTTATATGTAATGACGAAGACTAGAGGAAGATCCATTTCGAGAAGACGAAGATTCAAGACGAAGACTTGTAATTAGATTACGGAGTTTTTTGTTTTCTAGGAACGGTCCATGAACCACATGTTGGTAGCAACTAGTTGTGAATGGTTGTTTCATATTGTATGAATGCCACAAACGCGCTTAAATGATTAATGTGCAAAGTGTAACGTTAATCGCGATAATTCTCCCACAACAAATAATTAAGTTTATAAGGTTTCAAGGTTTTCCTTCCCTCCATCGAGTTTTCGGGAAATTGAAATCCAAACCGGATGTGCTATGCTTCCGAGTTATCGGGGTAGTCGTTCGGGGAGGACGAATAAATTACCGGAAGCGCATTGGATGCCTTCGGTTGAAGCAAATTTTATCCCTAGAAACCTGATAGGTTGCCGGATAAGATTCAATTATGAAACTAATTTGCGTCGATGGTATAAACTTAACTAGTTCACAAACCATAGAAACCGTATAGGTTGAGGGGAGTGAACAAGGGGAAAAAGAAGATCGAATCATCCATTAGATGGGTTGGTGTTGGACACCACTTTATGAAAATTAATAGACTAGAAACCTGTTCGGTTGCCCTCTATTAAGATTTATAAAGAACTCGATCACCACTATGAAGTAGAGCGACGATACTTCCGGATTTCACATGGGAGTGTGTTATTCCGATAAAAATAGTGGGAGCTGGGTAACAAGAATAGAAAAGACCTTAATTCTATACTCAGAACATAATTGAATGAGTCACTAATTAATCTGTTATACTTAATGCGGACAAATCTCAATATGACAATGAATCCACTCGCAATTCTACTCGAAAAGAACACCTTAATGGGACCTAACTTTGTGGATTGGCTTCGCAATCTGATGATTGTCCTCAGTATAGAGGCACTGGGATACGTCTTGGAGACGGACATTCCGGCGCCTCCTGTGCGGACCCGAGCCAATCAGGAAGAGATTGAAAACCACGAAAAGTGGGTTAAGGATGACGTGAAAGTCCGTGCTTATATGATGGCTTCCATGTCTAATGAGCTTCAGAGAGCTCATGAGAAAATGACTTCGCTAGTGCATTCTATCTCACTTAACCGAGCTTTATGGTGAGCACAAGGAATCGCTAGATATGAGATATCCAAGCAACTGTTCGGTGCAAGGATGAAAGAAGGTGAGAAGGTTGGGGAACACGTACTCAAAATGATATCCATGATCGAGAGATTGGAGGCTCTTGATTTTAAAATGGATACTTCTCTCCAAACCAACCTTATCCTACAGTCTCTCCCTGATTCCTTCTCACAGTTTGTTATGAACTTCAACTGCAATGAGATTGCATGTAACTTAGCTGGGCTAATGAACAAACTGGTGACCGCTCAGTCTCAGATGAAGACCCCACGGATGAAGGAGTCTGCACTTGTGATATATTCTGGACTTCGGAAGTCTAAGAATAAGAAGAAAAAGACCAAGAAGCGGATTGGACCACAAGCTAAGGACCTTAAGGGAAAGGGTAAAGCCCCGATGGTTCCTAAGAACAAGAAGAAGAAGGATGCTTGTCTCAAGTGCGGTGAGATGGGCCACTGGGCTAGCGACTGTCCAATTCTTCATGGCACTTCAGGTACAGAACTTTTAGTTTTGGAAACAAATTGTTACCTCTTTGTATTTTCTACGTCTGAATCTGGATTAAGTGCTAGTTCTCATATTGGTACCGTGAATCAGGATCTGGAACAAAGTAGGAAACTTGGAGCTGGAGAAGTTATGATCATAGTCGGAAGCGGGCATAGTGTCGAGGCGACCGACATAGGATCACTTCTTTTGGGTTTAGAATCCGGATTTGTTTTGACTTTAGAAGATGTACTTGTTTTGCCCAAGGGGCACAAAAATATTGTATCCATTCCGGTCATGGACCGAAAAGGCTTTTCATTTTTCATTGGTGATGGTTCCTGCAAAATTTATTTTAGAAATAAACTAGTGGGTACTGCTACATTGTTGAATGGATTGTATCATCTAAATCTCAGCAACAAAGTAGTTGTGAATACTATGACTAGAAAACGTGGTAGGGATGAAACCAATCAAGTTTTGAAATGGCATCTTAGACTTGGTCATGTTGGTCAGACCAAGGTTTACAAGATGGAAAAAGATGGACTTATGGGTCCATTAGGATCACATCCCTTTCCTACTTGTGAATCTTGCCTTAAAGGCAAAATGACTAAGTCCCCCTTCACAGGGACTTTTGAAAGAGCCGCTGATAAACTGGGATTAATCCATACTGACGTTTGTGGTACTTTGGAAGAAGCACGTGACGGATATCAATATTTCATTACGTTTACAGATGATCATACTAGGTATGGTTATGTATACTTAATGAAACATAAATCCGAGGCTTTTGAGAAATTCCAGGAATTCAAGGCCCTAGTCGAGAAACAAAATGGTAATCATATTAAAGCACTTCGGTCGGACCGAGGTGGCGAGTATATGAGTACGGAGTTTGACGAGTTCCTTAAGCAACATGGAATATTTTCACAACTAACACCTCCAGGTACTCCTCAGTTAAATGGTGTGTCAGAAAGAAGAAACCGGACCTTGTTGCACATGGTTCGTTCCATGCTGGGGTATACTGACTTACCAATTTACCTGTGGGGGTATGCACTCCTGACTGCCGCCTATATCTTAAACAGATGTCCTTCCAAATCCGTTCCTAAAACTCCACATGAGATGTGGGAGGGAAGAAAACCAAGTCTTAATCATATTAGGATTTGGGGATGTCCCGCCTATGTCAAGAAGACTAAGGTGGAAAAATTGGAAGCTAGGTCTGCGAAAGGACGTTTCATTGGATTCCCGTCTGGGACGATGGGATATCTATTCTACATGCCCGAAGATCGAAAGATCATTGTTGCTTTTCAAGCACACTTCCTGGAAGATGAGTTCATTCAGGAAGGCGGAGCAGGTAGAAGTATTTCTTTAGAAGAATACAATGAAACTCCTCGGGAGACACCTGTGCAAGAAACTGGAACCGAACTTTCTGAAATACAAGTACAACCACCTCGTAGGTCTAGTAGGGTGTCTCATTTACCTGAGAGGTATGGCTTGTGCACTTGGAGGAGCTGGGTCTCCATGAGGTTCCAAGTGATAGCCAAGAGACCGACCCGACGACCTATGACCAAGCGATGGTGGATGTAGACTCCGCGAAATGGCGTGAAGCTATGGAAGCTGAGATAGACTTGATGCATGTCAATAAGGTCTGGACTCTAGTAGACCGCCCCAAGGGCATAGTGCCTATTGGGAACAAGTGGATATACAAGAGAAAGACTGATGGTGATGGCAAGGTTGACGCCTATAAGGACAGGCTTGTGGCAAAGGGTTATACCCAGAAGGAAGGGATCAATTACCACGATACCTTCTCGCCCGTAGCCATGATCAAGTCTATTCGCATGATGCTTGCTATAGCTGCCTACCACGATTATGAGATATGGCAAATGGACGTAAAGATGGCTTTCCTTAATGGATTCCTTTAGGAGGAAATCTATATGGAGCAGTCTAAAGGCTTTATGTCCGAAGTTGATATTCAGAAAGTGTGCAAGCTTCAGCGTTCCATTTATGGACTGAAGCAAGCGTCGCGCAGTTGGAACCTTCGTTTTGACAAGGCGATCAAAGAGTTTGACTTCGTGCAAAATGAAGAGGAACCTTGTGTATACAAGAGGGTTAGTGGGAGCAAGATCGCATTCTTAGTACTATATGTAGATGACATTCTACTAATAGGAAATGATGTGGGAATGCTCAGTTCTGTGAAAGCTTGGCTTTCGAGTAATTTCTCCATAAAAGACTTGGGAGAAGCTACCTATATTCTTGGTATTCGACTCTACCGGGATAGAGCGAAGAGAATAATAGGTCGTTCCCAATCCCTCTATATAGATAAAATCTTAAAGCGATTTAAGATGGATGATTCTAAAAGAGGGTTCCTACCGATGCGACATGGAATAAAACTCACCTTGAAGATGTGTCCTCAAAATGAGGAACAACGAAAGGAAATGAGTAATGTACCATATTCTTCGGCCGTGGGTAGCCTTATGTATGCTATGTTGTGTACAAGACCTGACATCGCGCATGCTGTAAGCGTGGTGAGTAGGTTTCAGGCAAACCCAAGTAGGGAATATTGGAGTGCTGTAAAGAACGTTCTCAAGTACTTAAGAAGGACTAGAGATATGGTTCGTATGTATGGCGGTGGAGAATTGGATGTGGTGGGATTCAATGATTCGGACTTCCAAGGACTGAAGGACGACTCGATGTCCACTTCTGGCTACATATTTACTCTTAATGGAGGAGCAGTATCTTGGCGTAGTGCCAAGCAAAGCGCGACCGATTCCACTGTCGGTGAGTATCAAGCAGCCTCGGGGGCTTCCAAGGAAGGGTTCTGGATTAAGAAGTTTCTGGAAGAACTTCAAGTGATACCATGTGCTGAGCTGCCTGTTCCACTGTACTGCGACAACGACGGAGCTGTAGCGCAGGCCAAGGAGCCGAGGTTTCACAACAGCACCATTTGTTCGCAAGGGATACATTTTGCTGCACAGAGTAGACTCGGCCGACAACGTTGCCGATCCACTGACCAAGCCACTTTCTCAGACTAGCTTGAAGCGTCATCTGGAGAACATGGGTATTAGATACCATAGTGTGTGGCATTGAGTGTAAGTGGGAGATTGTTAGGAGTATGTCCTCGAATGCCACTCAGAGGTTGTTGAGTGAGGGCATTGTACTTGTAATTATGTAAACCATTTATATAAGGCAAATGAATGTTTCTTTATTTACTGGTAGTTACTGGCATTCCTAACTCGTAAATAAACATATAGAAACTGGTCCGGGTATTTGAGAGCAAAACGTTCCACTCCGTATTGGATAAGGGGGTCGGCACTGGAAAGGTTATAGCTCAAATACTTAATCGTTCGCAAGTTGATGAAACTTGACTGGGCGTTAAGTTTATGTGAAGACTTGTATCACGTGTTCTTTGACATGGAGAGTGCCTGTCGAACACTAATGGTTAGTGGGAGCACACGTTATAGGTATGCTAATTAGATTAGTATACTCGAACCGACTCACCCTCGATTCGTCACACGGATTTCACTCCGGGACAGTCATTGACGGAATCGAAAGGTTGTGATAGGTATTCGTGAACCTTCGACTTGAGGATTTAGTAGGGATGTGCTTGTGACGTCAATATTTTCATTAGAGTAGTTCGACCACCATGCCGAAGGCGGGGGTCAACCTCGACGTGCATCTTGATGGGCAAGTAGCAGGTCCTACTGAATACCAAGATAGAATTCTTTCTCCGGTTAGTGAGCGGGTTATATGTCCTATGTGGTTATTGGCAGATGAGATCATAAGTCTTTGGCCAAAGCATTGGAGCTAGTTGTATTAGATACACGACAGCTCGATGATCTCGATTTGCATTAACGCATGCATAGCATCAAGTACAGATAGGGTTTGACTGACCGTGACCCTATAACTTGATCGGGACATTTGAAAGAAGGGTTTATAGGTATACTGGTATTCACGACAGAATGGTTCTTGAATGATCCCAATCATTCGTTCTCAGTTGGGGTACAGTGTAGGCCGCCAGGCTGGCTAGGTGGTCCTACTACTCTTTGGTTCCTCCCATTGCTGACTGAGACGGACCTATCGAGTCGCGCATTATGATTGACGACGGAATGAATCAAGCTAATTCTCTCATTATGTGTATTAGATATTGGATATCTAAATTTGGGACATTAGATGTCTAAATCGATTTATTGGATAAATTGATTTACGGCCTAATGAATTAAATATATCACTGGGTGATTAATTTAATTCATGGATATAATTATTTCTTGGAGAAATTAATTATGTTGTAATGTATTTGATATGATGAAATTAATTGGATTAATTAAACTATACAAATATATCGGGACGGAATTGGAGTTTATCTGTTTGGACTCTCGGGAGTCCGAAACGAACCGAACTCATCCGTTTCTCCATGCCCCCCCCCCCCCATTTCTAGCCACCTTCCTTTTGGACTTATGTATTCATTCTTTAATGAATCATAATCGTGGAGGTGGGGTTAGATTCCCACATGCATGAATTGTAACATATGGGAGAAGTTGAATAAGAGGGATGAAGATATCTTTCATTCATTCACTTTTGTTTCCAACGTGAGGTTGCAAGAGGAGAGAGAGATAGAAGTCTTCTTCATCATCTTCTTTATTCATCTTCTTTATTCATCTTCTTCATAACTTCTTAGAGAAAATTTGTGAGGAAATATTGAGAGAGATAGATATTCATACTCTTAGAGTGATATTAATATCTATAACAAGCTTCATCACCTAGCTCTAGCCGTATCCTCGGAGGATAGCAAGGTGTTGTCATTCCGTTCATTTTTTCGGCGCGTGGCAAGTAGAGACGTGGTGCTTTCGGCGTTGGATCGTTCAAGGGCTTGAAGCGGAATAGATTCGTAGAGATCAAGCAAACCTTGGGGAATAGCTCAAGAGAAGGTTATCCATCTAATCAACGGACTACAAGGGTGAGTTTCTATATCTCTTGTGAATTCGTTTTTGATATTCGTATATACGTAGCTCGATCGATCCTCGTAGGGATTCGGATCAAATTAATTTTCGTTTTACTGCTTCCGCTGGGCCTTCGTTTTAGGCACCGAATCCCAACAATTAATACCATTCTATTCTTACAATTGATTACAAGATGTTACCAAATGTTTGTTGGATTAAGAATCGTTCCATAATGTTTTAAACATTAATCTCCTATCCTTTAAACTTATCAAGAACATCTCAATTGATTAAAAGTAAAATCTGCAGTACAATCAATTACTTATGTTGAGTTAACTAGTTACAAATTCATATTATGATGATGAAGACTACCTCAAGTTTAACACCATCCTTATAATCTTCTAATTAACTTGGAGATTCAAATATTATTCCTCTGAATTCACTTAGCTTAGGTTCAAGAAGGTCATTTCATTCTTCTAATGATCAACAAGGGTTTCTTAAAACATTTTATGGTAATTATTCCAACAAGTTATTTGCATTATAATGAAACAAGGACTATTATTATTCCAATGGTGTTATTAGTTCAGCAAGAAGAGTGTGGTTTAACTAAACATGATCATCACCATTTAAAACACTAATAACACATCATTACAAAACCCTTAATCATCATATTCATCACTAGGTTTGTTGAAGCTTAACTACAAACATGTTTATTTTGATTAATTCATCACTAGGTGGAATATACTTAATCACTTTCATTATAATTACGAGATTATAGAGTTAAGTCGTATAACATACCTTCAGAAATGAAGAACAATACACCAAAGCCACAAGAACAAAATCTAAGCTTCAAGAATGTCTCCAACTTCCGATTAACAAACTCCAAAATCAAAATGTAAAGCTCAAACACAAGTTGGAAGAAGGTAAATTTGATCTAGGGATGCAGGGGGATGATTATATGGGTGAAAAATCAGAGTTTGGTCGTGCAAAATGAAAGACACAAGTTGTATTTTTATAATAAAGATTAAATTCGTACGTTATCACAAGAGGATAGCGTCGTTAGCGACTACGTACGCTACACAAAAAGTGTTACGTACGTAAGCAAAGTCCAAAGGCTGCTGGACTGAAATACGAACATCATTACGTACGTTACCTCTGGAAGCATTACGTACGTAATGTAGGTCAACTAGGTTGCCTCCAAAAGATCAGATATTCGAATCCTGTCCGGCCCCACACGCCGAAAGTTGAGATCGGATACGATTACACTGGTATAGTACCTCTTTACGTACGTAAAGGACTACAAATAGCGTACGCTATGCCTAAGGATTAGCGTACGTTAGGCTCCGGTTAAACAGTTCGAAAATGTACTTATCTATACAACGTTGAGAATTTAAACATAGTACGAGTGATAGTTTTTATTAAGTCTATTATGATATATTCTAACATCAATATTCATTCCACAAATGCAACAATACTAACAACAACATCGAATTATCCGAATAATACAACAGTAAGTCAAAATTTCCGTCGGATATTACATACTCCCCCCCTTAAAAGGGGTTTCGTCCTCAAAACTAAGGGGTAAACAATTCAGGATACCTCTCTTGAATGCTGCTCTCCGTCTACCACGTGGCCTCCTCGACCCCGTGTCGTGACCACTGAACCTTCAGTAGGGGAATCGTCTTATTCCGCAATTGTTTGATCCTCCTCTCAAGTATCCGTACGGGGCGCTCCTCATACGAATGATCCTCCGCTAAATCGATCTCATCGAACTGAAGTACATGACTCGGATCAGCAACGTATTTCCTTAACTGGGAGACATGGAGCACGTTATGAATCTGGCTCAGGGCTGGTGGTAAAGCCAGGCGATAGGCTAAATCGCCCACTCGTTCCAAAACCTCAAACGGCCCGATATACCTCGGACTCAGCTTGCCTCGTTTCCCAAAATGAAAAACTCCTCGAGTAGGGGACACCTTCAGTAGTACATGGTCGCCGAGCTCGAACTCAAGTGGTCGGTGGCGGTTGTTTGCGTAAGACTTCTGTCGGCTTTGAGCCGTCAATAAACGACTCTTAATCAAAGTGACCTTTTTACGGGATGCTAACAACATATCGGGTTCCGTACCCAAGGTTTCAGACGGATCATCCCAACACAGCGGGGATCTACAACGACGGCCATACAACGCTTCATAAGGTGCCATCTGGATCGAAGTGTGCCAGCTATTATTATAAGTGAATTCCACCAAAGGTAGTTGGGCCTCCCAATCATCCTTCCAATCGAGAACGCACGCCCTCAACATATCCTCTAAAGTTTGGATAGTTCTCTCAGTCTGACCATCCGTCTGTGGGTGAAATGCTATGCTGAAGTTCAATTGCGTACCCATCGCACGATGAACTGCTTTCCAAAAATGTGACACGAATCGCCCGTCACAATCTGATACAATACTCTTAGGGGTACCATGTAACCTTACAATCTCTTTGATAAATAGCTGGGCCAATCTCTCGGGTCCCCAAGTATCTTTAATATCCAGAAAGTGGGCTGATTTGGTCAAACGATCCACAATCACCCAAATCGTATTCATCCCTCGACGACTCATCGGCAGGCTGGTGATAAAATCCATCGATATGTCCTCCCATTTGCACTCGGGGATCGGAAGCGGTTTCAGCATTCCTGCGGGTCATTGGTGCTCAATCTTAACTTGTTGATAGGTTAAACACCTCGAAACGAATTTCGAAACTTCACGCTTCATACTTCCCCACCAATAATATTGTTTCAAATCCTTATACATTTTGCTAGACACCGGGTGGATAGAGTACGGGGTAGCATGATCTTCTCTCAGGATAGAATTCCTTAATTCATCGTCTGCGGGTACACAAACTCGGTTCCTGAAGCGTATCAATTCATCCTCGTGGATCACAAATTCCGGGGCTTTCCATTGAGTCACTTCATTCCAGACTCGAGATAAGAATGGTTCCGTAACTTGCTTCGATCTAATTATATCCTCAAGGGACGATGAAATCTCAAGTGTACAGAGTTGTCCTTGAATACGCTGTAGCCAGACTTCAATCTCCGGCCTCATCAATTCTAACTGCAATTCCCTCTGAGTTGTTAGGCGGGAAAGCATCTGTTCCTGTACTGTTTTACGACTCAAAGCATCGGCAACTACATTTGCTTTGCCCCGATGATAAAGGATCTCGATATCATAATCTTTGATGAGTTCTAGCCACCTTCTCTGCCTGATGTTTAACTCCTTCTGAGTAAAAATGTACTTCAGGCTCTTGTGATCAGTAAAAATCTAACAGGTAACTCCATACAGATAATGACGCCAGATTTTTAAAGCAAACACCACGGTTGCGAGTTCTAAATCATGGGTAGGATAGTTGACCTCGTAAGGTCGTAGCTGTCTCGATGCATAGGAGATCACCTTCCCGTTTTGCATAGATGCGTCACTATACACTACAAACCCTTCCGTTCCTTTCGGTAGGACTAAAATAGGTGCCGAAATCAACCGACTCTTTAGTTCATCAAAGCTCCGCTGACATGCCTCTGACCATAAATACTTCTTATCCTTCCTCAGCAAATTAGTTATTGGTTTGGCAATTTTGGAAAAACCCTCCACGAACCGTCGGTAATAACCTGCTAGTCCCAAGAAACTGCGTACTTCCTTAACGTTCTTTGGCGGTAGCCAGTCTCGGATAGCTTCTGTCTTCTGTGGGTCTACTCGGACCCCATCAGCTGATATCACATGTCCGAGAAAGATAACTTCACGCATCCAGAACTCACATTTAGAAAATTTTCCATAAAGCTGTTCTCGCCTTAATGCCTCGAGAACTAGATGGAGATAACGTTCATGCTCTTCACGGTCACGAGAGTAGATCAGAATGTCATCAATAAAAACGACTACAAAGCGATCCAGATAATTAATAAAGACTCGATTCATCAGCTCCATGAATACTGCTGGTGCATTCGTCAGTCCAAAAGGCATCACTATGAACTCATAATGCCCATAGCGAGTACGAAAAGCGGTCTTCGAAATATCATACTCACGAATCCTCAACTGATGGTAGCCAGACCTCAAGTCGATCTTAGAAAACACAGCAGCCCCTTGAAGCTGATCCAATAAATCATTAATACACGGCAATGGATATTTGTTCTTAATAGTTACCCTGTTCAGCTCACGATAATCAATACACAAACGTAGGGATCCGTCCTTCTTTCGTACAAATAGTACTGGTGCTCCCCAAGGGGACGCGCTAGGTCTAATGTAGCCCTTCTCGGTCAAATCCTCAAGTTGGCTCTTCAGCTCCTGCATCTCGGTCGGAGCCATACGATACGGTGCTTTTGAAAGCGGGTACGTACCAGGCTCTAACTCAATATTGAACTCTACCTCACGATGTGGAGGTAAACCTGGCAACTCATCTGGAAATACGTCTGGGTAGTCTCGGACTACCGGAATATCGATCAATTCAACTGGTCGATCCGTTGTCTTGGTCATGTAACACCAATAGCTAATACATACCTGATTAAGCAGTTTCATTGTTTTCATAGCGCTGATGACTCTCCCGGAACGGCTGGGATTGTCACCCTGGAAAGTACACTCAAAACCATCATCAGATGTGACGGTCATTATTCGCTTGCGGACACTAATTATGGCATAATGACGGTCCATCCAATCGATACCCAAGATCATATCATCTTTAGGTAAATCGACCACAATTAAATTTGACAACCACTCACAGTCATTCATACGAATCGAGCAGTCCTGAACTTCACGATTCCCAACAATTCTTCTACCATCGGGTAGACCAATTATATAAGGTTCACAATTGATAATATGCTCTAATTGCAAACGACTCAAACAAGAAGTAGATAAAAAGGAGTGTGAAGCACCAATATCAAAAAGAACACAGACAGGCTGAGATTGGATCTCGAGAGTACCTGCAATCATGCTGGCTTCGGGATCTTCAGCCTTCTTCATCTTGTAAACTCTGGGTTTTGCATCCCCGGCACCAGATGTACCAGCTTGATTTCCACGTCCCATCCCTTTGTTTGCCCCGGTAGTCTGATAAGAAGCGGACGGAGGTACACGGTCCTGAACTAAAGACTGTACTGGAGCATGAGGTGTTGCGGGAATACATACTGGTCCACTCCTACAATAACGAGCACGATGTCCGTTCTTCCCACAAGCGTGGCATGACACGGCTGGCCTTGGACATTTCGAATTGATGTGCCCCTGGTCTCCACAGTTATAGCACACAGCAGATAGGCTGACCGCTCGAGGTTGTGATCCGGTTGGCTTCGATGCCGTAGGTTGCCATTCAGAAAGATTTGGCACTGGTTGGGGTCTCTTGAATGTTCCCGATTCTTTATGCCTGCAGTTACGGCTCTGAATTTCTTGTTGTTAGACTGCGGTTGCTTCTTGGAAATTTCTTTCACGGTCAATTTGTACTCCAGAGCTTTCTCGATAAACTCCGGTAGGGTCACACAATGATGGTTCAACAGCTGCATTCTCATTCGGGGTTTAAGACTTTTGAGAAAGTATTTGATCTTATCAGCCTCTGTTTGGACAATCGTCACGGCAAAAGGAAGAAGTGCCTGGAATTTCTCGGCGATAGATAGTACGTCATCATCTTCGGACGGTTCCGGATTCAGCAATTCTGATAGTTTGGCCTCGCGGAGAGGACCGGATAGTAGCGATCTAGCATGAGATTTTTAAATGCTTCCCAAGTACATACGCCATCAGCTGGCCTCATGTAACACCCCAAACTAGGCGGATATTACAGTGCCGTAGATCCCCAACTGGGACCCACCAGGCAAATGAAAATGAATGAATTACACAAGATAAATGTAGTACCGAACTACATTACAACAATAATTACTCCGATGAGGAGTTTAGTTACAACACACCAGGACAATACCGAATACTAGTGTATTTTATATGAAGATAAAATACACAACACTGAATGAAACGGAGTATTCAAATGAAAGTCTGCAGCGGAAAATAAAGGACAATAACAAGAATAACTGAAAGATCGGGACCCCTACTAGTATCACTAGGACTCATCGACATCAACATGCTATTCCCGTGAGTTTGCATTGCCATGACCTGAAAAACAAAATCCCAGAACGGGGTCATTTACAAAGAACAAAAATCATCAAGTGTTGAAAAATACTAAATCATGATTTAATCGAAATTATGAAATATCCTTAGTTACGAATTACGCCGAAGAGGAGTATCATGTACGCCCGTAATGTTCGTGCGAGTGTACAAGACGAATGACCGGACACACCGTCCTTGTACCTAATTAGTCTCACGGTGTAACGCTTTCCGTGTGCACGATCCAATGTATCACTCCTATACATGGCCATAACGTGCCCGACTAAAAATTCCACACACCACACCCGCCACGCAATATGAACCCGAAGGTCATATGAGCGAGAATGACCGTAATGAATATCAATGAATAAATAATAATCTGACAAAGTCAAGAATGACTCACCGAGATGAGAGTAATAATGAAATGAATGATAGCTCAACGAAAAGATTGGAACCGTCGTTCCTTATGACTGAAGTGATTAATTGACAATAACAAGTTTTAATATGATTAATACAATGATGAATGAGTTATGATTATGAATGATCAAAAACAAAAAGGTATGAATATCCTTTTAACCGAGTAAGAATTAACTTACAAAATACCGATGAAGAAAGTCCTTCCACGAAGAAATGTCCTAAATGAAGTGTCGGTCGCACGAACAACCTTAATTCAATACAATTACCGACAATCCGATCAATATACGAATCAAACACGAATATAACGAACTCAAAACGTCGATACGATAAAACTAAGTCCATTGAGGCATTAAACAAACACGTTGCGTCCAAACTCCGATTGTTTACAATCAAACTTCAATATACCAATATCAAATCCCCCAAGAAGTGTTTCAAACCAACAAAACATCTCCAATACGATCAATAATCCGTTATGAATATCCAAAAATGTGATTATAACAACAATTAGTCGAAAATCCCCAATTCCAACTCGATATTCAAGGTGTTCTTGAATAATCCCTCAATAATCCAATGAATCCTTATACAAACTCATAATCATATACATATCCCTTCATATAACATGATTATAATGTCCAAAACATCATATCTCAACACAAAATCGAAGTCCAAAGTGTTGAAAGAATTACCTCTTGAAGATACAAGTACTTTAATCCGAAGAACACGCGTTAGATTGATTATCCGGGCTTCACGATCGAAAGGAGATGAAGAAAATCAAACACCCAAATAATTTGTGAAGGAAAAACCCTCCCTCAAGCCTTCTCTCTCGGTTTAAGGTGAAGAAAAGGAAGAAAAATGGGCTGAAATGCTGAAAAAATGAATTTATAGGGGTTGACTACCCTGCCGGACACGGCCCGTGCCGATCGGCACGGTCGTGTCGCTGCCTAGACGACAGGACTCGACCGTGTCTGCGCTTGACACGGTCGCGGCGCGAGAGGGCCTTCCGATGACCGTCAAGCGGCGACTTCGGCATGACTCGGCCGTGCGCGGCACGGCCGGGCGTCCGGGCGACGATTCAGCTTATCCGGAAGGGTTCGACTCGGCCGTGCTGAGCGACACGGTCGGGTCTGAGGCGAACACCTCGGCATTTTCCGGACGAAATGCACGCGGGCCGTGTCGGACGACACGGCCGAGTTCGTTCGGCAGTGATCGGCCAACACTGAAAAAATGAGCGGTTGAGCTAAAACGACCATAACTCTCTCGTCCGGACTCCGATTGACTCACCGTTTGAACCATTGGAAAGCTAACTCGATGCTCTATAATATTGCAAAGATTAATAATTTTTGGAGTTACCAAAAATTAATGGTGATCTAACAAAGTCGAACTCATATGAGGAAAGTTGAAATAATGAACAATAACGATACACAACTCGAAGTTTCTACGAACGGTGAACACGGGTGAATGAACATGATTGATGAATGATTATAAATGAGTGAAAATCCACTGAGTGACAATCACCGAATGAAATTACTGAATGATAATGACTGAATTAGAACCGGGTATTACATACACCCCCCCCCTTAAAAGAGTTTCGTCCCCGAAACTAAGGGTCAAACAACTCGGGATAACCCTCCCGCATACTATCCTCGGTTTCCCAAGTAGCCTCTTCGACTCCGTGTCTAGACCACTGAATCTTGACAAAAGGAATCGTCTAATTCCTCAATTGTTTGATTCGCCGCTCCAACACTCGTACAGGACGCTCCTCGTACGAATGCTCATCCGCGATCTCGATTTCGTCGAACTGAAGTATGTGACTCGGGTCGGCAACAAACTTCCGCAACTGAGAGACATGAAACACATTATAAATTCGGCTCAAAGCCGGAGGTAAAGCCAATCGATAAGCTAACACGCCTACTCGATCTAAAATTTCAAACGGTCCAATGAATCTCGGACTCAACTTCCCCCGTTTTCCGAAACGGAAAATACCTCGACTCGGGGATACCTTGACCAAAACATGGTCACCCGTCTCGAACTCTAGTGGTCGACGACGATTATCTGCATATGATTTACGTCCGACTCTGCCGTCAACATACGACTCTTGATCAAAGCTACCTTCTCCCGGGCGGCTATAAGCATATCGGGCTCGGTGCCGATTGATTCTGACAAGTCATCCCAACACAAAGGAGATCGACAACGACGACCGTACCAGGCCTCGTAAGGTGCTATCTTCATGGAAGCATGCCAACTATTATTATACGTGAACTCGATCAATGGTAGTTGGGCTTCCCAATCGTCCTTCCAATCGAGGACGCATGCCCTCAACATGTCCTCTAATGTCCGAATAGTTCTCTCGATTGTCCGTCGGATTTGAGGATGAAAAGCGATCTTGAGATTGAGCTGAGTTCCCATAGCACGATGAACTGATTTCCAAAAATGAGACACAAATCGACCGTCACGATCGGAAACGATACTCTTAGGAGTATCGTGCAATCTTACTATCTCCTTGATGAATAACTGGGCAAGTCTCTTGGGACCCCAAGTATCCTTAATCTCAAGAAAATGAGCTGATTTAGTTAAGCGGTCCACAATCACCCAGATCGTATTCATGCCACGACAACTCGTCGGAAATTCGTGATGAAATCCATAGAAATGTCTTCCCACTTCCACTCCGGAATAGGGAGAGGTTTCAGCATACCCGCCGGTCGCTGATGTTCAATCTTAACTTGTTGACAGGTTAAGCATCTCGAAACAATTTCTGCGACTTCTCGCTTTATATTACTCCACCAGTAATTTTGTTTCAAGTCTTTGTACATCTTGCTGGACCCCGGATGAACAGAATAAGGGGTAGCATGAGCTTCTCTCAAAATCGAGTTTTTCAACTCGTCATTCGCCGGTACGCACAACCGGTTCTTAAATCTCAAAAGTCCATCCTCGTGGATCACGAATCCAGGGGCTTTCCCCTGAACCACAGCCTCACGAACGCGCAACAATGCTGGGTCTGAACCCTGATTCTCCCTGATTACTTCCTCAAGTGACGATGAAATATCTAACATACAAAGCTGTCCCTGAATTCGCTGAAGCCAGACCTCGATCTCGGGTCTAAGGAATTCCTGTTGAAGCTCCTTCTGAACTGTTAAACGAGCAAGCATCTGCTCCTGAACGGACTTACGACTCAAGGCGTCGGCGACAATGTTCGCCTTGCCCGGGTGGTAAAGGATCTTGATATCATAATCTTTGAGTAGTTCCAACCACCGTCTCTGTCGCATTTTTAACTCCTTGTGAGTAAATATATACTTCAACTCTTGTGATTGGTGAAGATCTGACAGGTAATGCCATAAAGGTAACGACGCCAAATTCCAATGCGAAAACCACGGTTGTTAGCTCCGTCCGTGGGTTGGATAATTAACCAGCTAATCCGAGGAAACATCGGATTTAATTAATATCCTTCGGAGGTTGCCAATCTCGGATAGTCTCCGACTTCTGAGGGTCGACACGAACTCTGCCAGATGAAATTACATGTCCTAAAAAGTCACTTCGGACCTCCAGAATTCATATTTGGAAAACTTTCCATAAAGTTGCTCTCGTATCAACACGTCGAGAACCTGATGAAGATGGACCTCGTATTCCTCTCGGCTACGAGAATAAATCAAAATGTCGTCGATGAAGAAAACAACAAACTGATCAAAAAAAAGTCGATGAAAACCCGATTCATTAACCCCATGAATACCACAGGTGCAATAGTTAGCCCGAACGGCATAACTACGAACTCATAATGACCATAGCGTGTATGAAATGCTGTCCTCGCGATATCCGACTTTCGAATACGCAACTGGTGATATCCAGATCTTAAGTCGATCCTGGAAAATACTGAGGCTCCCTGAAGTTGATCTAAAAGATCATCGATACGGGGTAAAGGATACTACTCTTGATCATCACCCTGTTCAACTCCTGGTAATCGATACACAAGCGAAAAGAACTATCATTCTTCTTGACAAACAGCACTGGTGCTCCCCACGGGGACGTACTCGGTTGGATATAACCTTTCTCGAACAATTCCTCAAGTTGATTCTTCAACTCTCGCATTTCGGTCGGGGCCATCCGATACGGTGCCTTCGATGAATGGGACGTACCGGCTCCCACTCACTCCTGAATTCCCCTACACTATGTGAAGGTAACTAGATAACTCGTCTGGAAAATACATCGTCAATCGATGACAATGATACCACGAATGATTGAACATTTTGATTGCCCTAGAATGGTCAATCGATAAAAAGAGATACAATGAATGTTTGAATAACTCGATTGCCTTTGAAAGGCCAATCGATGAAAATAATACAATGAATGATTGAATAACTCGATTGCCTTAGAAAGGCCAATCGATGAAAATGATACAATGAATGATTAAATGACTCGATTGTCTTAGAAAAGGCAATCGATGGAAATGATACAAGGAATGATTGGATAACTCGATTGCCTTAGAAAGGCCAATCGATGAAAATGATACAATGAATGATTGAATAACTCGATTGCCTTAGAAAGGCCAATCGATGAAAATGATACAATGAATGATTAAATGACTCGATTGTCTTAGAAAAGCCAATCGATGGAAATGATACAAGGAATGATTGGATAACTCGATTGCCTTAGAAAGGCCAATCGATGAAAATGATACAATGAATGATTGAATAACTCGATTGCCTTAGAAAGGCCAATCGATGAAAATGATACAATGAATGATTAAATGACTCGATTGTCTTAGAAAAGCCAATCGATGGAAATGATACAAGGAATGATTGAATAACTCGATTGCCTTAGAAAGGCCAATCGATGAAAATGATACAATGAATGATTGGATAGTTCGATTGCGGAATTTCTCTGCTTCTGCCATAACAATAATTCTACTGGAACAACGGGGATTACTTCCCTGAAGCACACATTCGACAACCAACGACGGAAAGATAGCGACCAAACACTAACAACCACTGAGGATAGTATCAAGACGATTAAACCAACTAATACCGAAAATTGTATCGTCCTAAGATAAATTCCCCACGATTAGGTCCACCAACCAATCGCGGTCTTAACGCTTAATTCGGTATGATTCCGAAAATTCTTCCATCGTCAGGTAGACCGATGGTATGAGGTCCACAAGCAATAGGACTATCCCGAAATAAGTCTATTCAAGCATGATTCGAAAATGAATGAATGCGGTGTACCAGCATCAAAAGGTACACACAAGTTGAAATAAAATTACGAGTATACCTGAAATCATTCGGGCCACCGGATCGTCGATCCTCCTCACCATATGAATCTGGGACTTGCCGGCCCCCGAACCGGACGCTCCCGTCTGATAAATACGAGCTCCAACTCTATTTGCTTCCATTGTCTTAAACGACGATGATAAAGCAGTCTGATTCTGAAACGCTGGTTGCTTCGGGGCCTGAGATGACACCGGAGCTGACTTAGAGTCCTTTCGGCAAAAACGGGCCTTATGCCCAGAATTCCCGCAATTATGACATGTGATAGACGGCGTCGTACACCTAGTACTGAAATGGCCCGGCGCCCCACAGTTGAAACAGATGATGGCCGAACTGGCTGCTCGGGACTGAGATCCCGCAGGATTAGGCGCCGTAGGAGGTCGCTCAGAAACGATAGGACCCGCACGAGGTTTCTTGGAGGTTGACCAACCGCCTTCGGACCGATTACGCTTCGTTGATTTCTTGCTGACAAATGAAGGTTGTTGTTCAGCACTTTCCTTAGCAGCTGGCTCATACGGGAGAGTTCTCTCGATTAATCCGGTCAGAGTGGCGCAATGATGATTGAGCAACTGCACATGGGTCATCATGGCCTGTATAAAAGTAAGTGGATCAGCCCGAACATCTTCTGATCGAGCCGAGTCCTGGGCACGATTTCCCGACAGCGAGTGATTATCTCCCGGGTTTCGGCCCGCACCGCGGCCTCTCCCCGTGCATCCCCTGACAGTTCTCTCCATACTGAAGTAGGAAGGTCGCATAATGATTATATTTCCCGCATGATTAGCACGTTATGATTATGTCATGAGATGATGAAAATGAGTATACATGCTCTAACTTAGTGATTATATGAATGATTTACTGAAGTTACATGATTATCTGATGAAATTCTTAAAATGATTATCTTGAATAGCTTAACAAGATTGATAATATGATCATCCAGATTGACAACTGAGTAATGAAATGAATTGAGTAATCAATGAGTTAACATGATCATCCTGATTATTAACTGAGTAATGAAATGAATTAAGTGATTAATGAGTTAATATGATCGTCCTGATCATAAACTGAGTATTGAAATGAATTAAGTGATTAATGAGTTAATATGATCGTCCTGATCATAATGAATGATGATGTTTGAGGATTGTTAAATGATAAATGATGAATGAATGACTATTGCCAGAAATTATACCATGGCGTTAGAAATCTTACAGTTCTTTCGGTCTGATTGGCTCGGCATTTGCACAGGTCACACGTGACGCGAAAGTCCAATAATACTAGTCTGATGACGATGATTTCAAATGAGACATGACTCGGAAGGTAGTATTCAAAACCACGCTCCGATACCAACTCAGAACACCCCAAACTAGGCGGATATTACAGGTCCGTAGATCCCCAACCAGGACCCACCGGGCAAATGAAAATGAATGAATTACACAAGATAAATGTAGTACCGAACTACATTACTACAATAATTACTACGATGAGGAGTTTAGTTTCAACACACAAGGACAATACCGAATACTTGTGTATTTTATATGAAGATAAAATACACAACACCGAATGAAACGGAGTATTCAAATGAAAGTCTGCGGCGGAAAATAAAGGACAATAACAAGAATAATGAAAGATCGGGGCCCCATACTAGTATCACTAGGACTCCTCGACATCAACATGCTATTCCCGTGCATTTGCCTTGCCATGACCTGAAAAACAAAATCCCCAAACGGGGTCAGTTACAAAGAACAACAATCCTCAAGGGTTGAAAAATACACAATCATGATTTAACTGAAATTATGAAATATCCTTAGTTACGAATTACGCTGAAGAGGAGTATCATAGTACGCCCGTAATGTTCTGTGCGAGTGTACAAGACGAATGACCGGACACACCCGTCCTTGTACCTAATTAGTCTCACGGTGTAACGCTTTCCCGTGTGCACAGTCCAATGTATCACTCCCTATACATGGCCATAACGTGCCCGACTAAAAATTCCACACAGCCACACCCGGCCACGCAATATGAACCCAGAAGGTCATATGAACGAGAATGACCGTAATGAATATCAATGAATAAATAATAATCTGACAAAGTCAAGAATGACTCACCGAGATGAGAGTAATAATGAAATGAATGATAGCTCAACGAAAAGATTGGAACCGCTGCGTTCCTTATGACTGAAGTGATTAATTGACAATAACAAGTTTTAATATGATTAATACAATGATGAATGAGTTATGATTATGAATGATCAACAACAAAAAGGTATGAATATCCTTTTAACCGAGTAAGAATTAACTTACAAAATACCGATGAAGAAAGTCCTTCCACGAACAAATGTCCTAAATGAAGTGTCGGTCGCACGAACAACCTTAATTCAATACAATTACCGACAATCCGATCAATATACGAATCAAACACGAATATAACGAACTCAAAACGTCGATACGATAAAACTAAGTCCATTGAGGCATTAAACAAACACGTTGCGTCCAAACTCCGATTGTTTACAATCAAACTTCAATATACCAATATCAAATCCCCCAAGAAGTGTTTCAAACCAACAAAACATCTCCAATACGATCAATAATCCATTATGAATATCCAAAAATGTGATTATAACAACAATTAGTCGAAAATCCCCAATTCAAACTCGATATTCAAGGTGTTCTTGAATAATCCCTCAATAATCCAATGAATCCTTATACAAACTCATAATCATATACATATCCCTTCATATAACATGATTATAACGTCCAAAACATCATATCTCAACACAAAATCGAAGTCCAAAGTGTTGAAAGAATTACCTCTTGAAGATACAAGTACTTTAATCCGAAGAACACGCGTTAGATTGATTATCCGGGCTTCACGATCGAAAGGAGATGAAGAAAATCAAACACCCAAATGATTTGTGAAGGAAAAACCCTCCCTCAAGCCTTCTCTCTCGGTTTAAGGTGAAGAAAAGGAAGAAAAATGGGCTGAAATGCTGAAAAATTTGAATTTATAGAGGTTGACTACCTGCCGACACGGCCCGTGCCGATCGGCACGGTCGTGTCGCACACTGGCCGACAGGACTCGACCGTGTCTCGCTTGACACGGTCGCGCGCCGAAGGGCCTTCCGACGATGACCCGTCCGACAAGCGGCGACTCGGCATGACTTCAGCCGTGCGGGCGACACGGCCGGGCGTCTTTGGCGATTACAGCTTATCCGGAAGGGTTCGACTCGGCCGTGCTGCGACACGGTCGGGTCCTGAGGCAGACACCTCGGCATTTTCCGGACGAGTACGGCACGGGCCGTGTCGGACGACACGGCCGAGTTCATTCGGCAGTGATCGGCCAACACTGAAAAAATGAGCGGTTGAGCTAAAACGACCATAACTCTCTCGTCCGGACTCCGATTGACTCACCGTTTGAACCATTGGAAAGCTAACTCGATGCTCTATAATATTGCAAAGATTAATAATTTTTGGAGTTACCAAAAATTAATGGTGATCTAACAAAGTCGAACTCATATGAGGAAAGTTGAAATAATGAACAATAACGATACACAACTCGAAGTTTCTACGAACGGTGAACATGGGTGAATGAACATGATTGATGAATGATTATAAATGAGTGAAAATCCACTGAGTGACAATCACCGAATGAAATTACTGAATGATAATGACTGAATTAGAACCGGGTATTACACCTCACCGAAAGCCACTAAGTGTGGGCGCCCTTGCCCAAGTAGTAAGCTGTTACGGAGACGCGATTCTCTACTGGACAGTCTACCATATCGAACAATTTCTCGAAGTGTTCGATCCAATGCACGATATCATCCGGCTCAGAGGAACCTTCAAAAATCGGGGGTCGCTGGCGAGAGATGTCGCTGATGATCCGACTCACCGGTCCGCCATGTACAGGAGGTGGCCCCTGATGCTGGTCGGTAGCAGCTCTCTGCATAGTTTCCATTAACTGACCCATTTGGGTCATCTGAGCCATCATGCCCTGCATTACAGTGTAAGGATCGACACGAGCATCCTTGCGTCCATTGTGGTGCGATTGGTCCCTAGAAGGCGAACCACTGCCTGTGGAACTATGCTCTGCATTCGCACGTCTGTTGGATCGTGGTATCGGGATTCGGCCCCTTACGTGGCCTCGTCCTCCTCTTCCACGGCCTCTCAAATTTCTTTCCATACTGAAAGAATCAATTTGTAAAGATAACCATAAGTACAGTTCATGATACCAATCAGAATTCATGCTAAGTTAATGGCAGTAAGAAATTACATATTCAAGAAAACAGTTCGTAATGAGTTATCAACACTACGAGGCTCACACAGAATATCATATCGACGTTTGAGTCGAACAATTTCAATCATATAATCAATCCAGAATTTTATTCATATCATCAATCAGATAATTCCTGCCACAAACCCTTAAAATGCCAAGAGTAACAAGGAGATTCATTCAGATATCAATATCATGTCAGTAATTTAATCATGGTTCATAAAGTACGTACCGTATTTGGCTCGTAGGATCAGGTGCTCGCACGGGTCATACGTGACACTAAGGTCTCTTGATACTAGTTCAATTCAAAAAGACTCAAAAGAAAGAAAACGACCTCTAGCACGATCTCTGATACCATCTTCTGTAACACCCCGATAAGGCGGCCATTACAGTGTCGTGGACCCCACACTGGTACCCACCAGGCGATACCCAAAATACAGATTAAATACACAATATATGTGATACCGAACCACAAAACATAGTACTTACTCCGATTTGGAGTTTACAGTGGTATGGCCAACGGCCTTATTATACACAGGATCCGAAACATAAGTATAATCCATATGAAGATGGAATATACCTTAAATAACAATACAATTTGTTCATACTTAAAATAAAGCGGAAAGATAACATTACACGGTACGAACATGACCGGACACAAAAGACTTGGGGCCCCCGAACTAGTATCCTTCGAACCCTTCGTCATCACCCTGATCTTCCCGTGCCTTTCCCTTTCCTCGACCTAAAATACAACAAAAGTATTTCGCCCAACACAGGGTCAGATATACATGATAAATGATTCTCAAGATATTATACAATTCACATATATAAGATTTCAAGAATAACACTCCGACTAACGAACATACCCATAGGGCGTATGAATGCTCAGTCACAAAACGTCGAACACATCCAAGTATATAAATGGACTATGAACGACTAAGATAGTATGGCTCAAGAGGGACATCACAGTATGCCCGATCCGAATATGTGTCAGTGCACATGTCCACCCCGTATACGGAATCCAGGATATACGTGGGACAATGTACCTAATTAGCCTCAACGAACTACGTCTCGTGTGCACAGTCCAACACGGAAAATATTCACGCATGACTATATATGTGCCCGGCTAAAAATCCTACACAATATCCAATCGGAACGTAGATATGACTCCGGATATGTCACGATGCAACATGAAAATGAATTCAATAATTCACAAATCCGATTAAGGACCGAGGACTCACCGAAATGACGACAAGATCAACAATATCAAGGGTTCGAAAGTGACGAACTTGGGAATACAATCCCATGATGAAAACGGGACATCATTAAGAACAACCTCAAATCACAAGACACAAGTTTATAAGTTTTTCATATACACGAAATGCATAATCAACATAAGAATCCACACATCATTATAACTAAGCAAGATAACTTGCCTCAATACGGAGGCGAGAATAGTCCTTCTTTGTCGAACGAACAGACGGCCCTCGATTCAAAATCGGTTACTCGGACAATCAACCTTGAATGAAGTATATTTTACTCAATAATATGTTCATATTATCATCTATACCAAACTTCAACGAGACAACATCCTAATTCTCATTTGAGTAGTTCAACTTTTTATGATGTTGAAGTCTTACTACAAGAACCTTATTAATACCATTGTATTCTTACAATTGATTACAAGATGCTACCAAATGTTTGTTGGATTAAGAATCGTTCCATAATGTGTTAAACATTAATCTCCTATCCTTTAAACTTATCAAGAACATCTCAATTGATTAAAAGTAAAATCTGCACTATAATCAATTACTTATGTTGAGTTAACTAGTTACAAATACATATTATGATCATGAAGACTACCTCAAGTTTAACACCATCCTTATAATCTTCTAATTAACTTGGAGATTCAAATATTATTCCTCTGAATTCATTTAGCTTAGGTTCAAGAAGGTCATTTCATTCTTCTAATGATCAACAAGGGTTTCTTAAAACATTTTATGGTAATTATTCCAACAAGTTATTTGCATTATAATGAAACAAGGACTATTATTATTCCAATGGTGTTATTATTTCAGCAAGAAGAGTGTGGTTTAACTAAACATGATCATCACCATTTAAAACACTAAGAACACATCATTACAAATCCCTTAATCATCATATTCATCACTAGGTTTGTTGAAAGCTTAACTACAAACATGTTTATTTTGATTAATTCATCACTAGGTGGAATATACTTAATCACTATCATTATAATTACGAGATTATATGGTTAAATCGTATAACATACCTTCAGAAATGAAGAACAATACACCAAAGCCACAAGAACAAAATCTAAGCTTCAAGAATGTCTCCAACTTCCAATTAACAAGCTCCAAAATCAGAATGTAAAGCTCAAACACAAGTTGGAAGAAGGTAAATTTGATCTAGGGATGCAGGGGGATGATTTATGGGTGAAAAATCAGAGTTTGGTCGTACAAAATGAAAGACACAAGTTGTCTTTTTATAACAGCACAGTTCGTTACGTATGTTATCACAAGACGATAGCGTACGTTAACAGCTTTACGTACACTACACGAAAAGTATTACGTACGTAAGCAAAGTCCAAAGGCTGCTTGACTGAAATATGAGCATCATTACGTACGTTACCTCTGGAAGCATTACGTACGTAATGCAAGTCAACTAGGTTGTCTCCAAAAGATCAGATATTCGAATCCTGTCCGGCCCCACACGTCGAAAGTTGAGATCGGATACGATTACACTGGTTACGTATGTAACAGGTACCTCTTTACGTACGTAAAGGACTACAAATAGCGTACGCTATGCCTAAGGATTAGCGTACGTTAGGCTCCGATTAAACAATTCGAAAATGTACTTATCTATACAACGTTGAGAATTTAAACATAGTGCGAGTGATAGTTTTTATTAAGTCTATTATGATATATTCTAACATCAATATTCATTCCACAAATGCAACAAGACTAACAACAGTATCGAATTATCCGAATAATACAACAGTAAGTAAAAATTTCCGTCGGATATTATATGGAGATGGAGTCGCAGTAGATCCATCAAAGGTGGAGACTATTTTAAACAGGAAGAGGCCAGAAACAGTCACGTACATATGGAGCTTTCTTGGACTTGCGGGTTACTACCGCAAATTCATGAAAGATTTTTCCAAAATCGCAGGATCACTCACAAGAATGATGCACCTGTACTAACACTTCCCGAAGGAAGTGAAGCATTTATGGTATACAACGATGCATCAAAAGAAGGATTATGAGATGTACTGATGCAAGACAGCAAAGTAGTAGCTTAGGAATCACGAAAGATTAAAATCTATGAGATGAATTACCCGACTCATGATCTTGAACTCGCAACAATAGTATTTGCCTTGAAGAAATGGAGACACTACCTGTATAGAGCTACATTCACCATCTTTACCGACCACAAGAGCCTCAAATATCTGTTCTCTCAAAAGGAGTTGACTGATGCATTGAGTAGTAAAGAAAGCATGGCTAGACTTATGATAAGGGAACGGAATGCCCTGGGATCGATGTTGATATTGGAGTTCATGCCATTTCAAATTTCCTCCTTGTTCAAATCGTGCTATTGTTGGGCAAACCCTTCTAATCATTGCTTGGAACCACCATTTTGGGGTTTCCGCACTTCCATTTCATGTTATTGTTCCCAAGTATTGAATCCTATTGCTTTTATTCTCTTCCCGGGTCATTTTTCGTCATTTTTGGGCCCGAATAGTGTGCGCCGCGGCACAAGGGAGTATACGCCGCGGCACACACATTGTTCCATTGTTGGCTGACCCACATGTACCGTGGGCCGCGGCACTTAGCCGAGCACCTGGGCAGATTTTTGGCCCTGTGCCGCGGCACACTCAGACTGTGCCGCGGCACACAGTACAATTTTTTTTCTTTTTCTGCGTTTGTTGTGTAGAACAAGCTCATTTCTCAACCTTCCTCCTTCCTCTCTTCCTTGGATGATTCATGGGCGATTTTGGGGTGTTTTAACATCATCAAAACTCAGAGATTTTCATCTTCTTAAAGTTGTGGTGTGGATTAAAAACATATTTGTGGATTCTTCATCCTAATACAAGGTAATTTCTTCAACCCTAGATTTGATTTTTGAGTTGGAGCTTGATGTTTTGGATGATATAATCATGATTTGTGATGGATATACGTATGATTATGAGTTCTTATGAGTTATTATTGGATTGTTGGAGATTTTACTCAAGAACACTTTGAAGGTTGACTTGGAATTGGGATTTGCAATTTAATGTTAACATAAACTCGATTTGAGTATTCCTATGGGATTATCGATTGTATTGATGGTGTTTTGGTGGATTGGATCATTCATTTGAGGTTGGTTTTCGATACAATTGGGATTAGTTGTAAATAATGGGAGATTGATTACATGGTGTTTGTCGAAATGCCTCAATGAGTTTGGATTTATTGTATCGACCTCGTGAATTGGTTCTGATCTCTATTGATTCGTATATTAAGTGAGTTGTTGATAATTTTGTTATTCAAGGTTGTTTGAGCGACCGATATCTCCATTAAGGGCGTATGTTCAAGAGAGAATATTTCATCACCGGTATTGTGTAAGTTAATTCTTACTCAGTTAAAAGGATAATCATCCCTTTCGTTGTTGTTGATTCATATTCATAATTCATTCACAGTATATTATTCATGTTGAGAATTGTAATTATCAAACTAGTCTTTCATTTCATGAGGAACGACGGTTCCAATCAATTCCGTGAGTTATCATTTATTTCATCATTTATTCATCTCGGTGAGTCATTCTTGACCCTTGTCGAATTATTATTCATTGATATTCATTATGGTTATTTTCGTTCATGTGACCCTCCAGGTTCATATTGCGTGGCCAGGTGGGGATGTGTGGAATTTTTAGTTAGGCACGCGATGGTCATGTGATCGGGTTCACCGACACAATGGACTGCGCACACGGTAAAGTTTTCCTCCGTGAGACTAATTAGGTACAAGGGCGGGTGTGTCCGGACACTCGTCTTGTGCACTTGCACACACCATTACGGCCGTACTATGATGCCCCTCTTCAGCTTGATTTCATAACTAAGATATGTAATTATGGTGATTGTTCAACTCTTGAAGATTGTTGTTCTGTGTAACTGACCCCGTTGGGGAATATTGATTTCAGGTCATGGCAAGGCAAAGGCACGGAAAGAGAACGTTGATGGTGAGGAGTCCCAGTGATACTAGTAGGGGGGCCCCAGTCCTTTCAGTCTTTCATGTCTTCTTCATTTTATTTCTGCTGCAGATTTCCGCTTTGGATGTTCATTTTATTTCAGTGATGTATATTTTATCTTCATATAAAATATACATGTATTATGTTCTCCTGGGTGTGTTGTACTTGAAACTCCTCATCGGAGTAGTTGATGATGTAATGTGGTTCGGTACTACATTTATATTTTGTAATTCATTAATTTCATCCGCCTAGTGGGTCCCAGTCGGGGGTCCACTGCACAGTAATATCCGCCTAGTTTGGGGTGTTACACAGGCTTACCTGAGATCAATGAGATTGCCTGCCTTTTTTTCCTCGGGGACGGTGCCCCTGATGACTATTTTGCTAATGTCGTGGATGAATGACCTAATCTCACTATACCAGTATCTCCGATTTACTGTCAGTACAATGGAACCTCTCGCATGGTTGTGAATATAGACATTACATTTTAAGTATTTCTCAGGGATTATGTACTACCGATCGAGTAATAAAGGAGACCAAAAGTACCTCACACCACACCTCACGCCAAAAGCCTTATATTAATTATACACCAAGTGTATAACTAAATTTCCCACGTTGATTATCTAATCATCTTAAAGACAACAGAAAATCATACACCATGTGTATGTGGGGAGGGGGCGGTCAAGCCTCAATTATGAGGTGTTGGTTCATTTTTGGTCCGTGAAATGGACCTAGTGTATCTAGTCCGATAGATAAAGCTTGGTACGTTTCAATATTAATACAGCTAATTAATCTAATTAATTAATTATATTAAATATAAATTCTCTAAAATATAATATGAATAAAATTAATTACCCATTAATTTATTTAATTCAAGAGACTGATTGTATTTATCCAATAAATTAATTTAGTCATCTAATGCAATATTAACAAAGAGAGAATAAACTAAATATAATCCGTCGTCTATCCTGGGCTGCGACTCTGTAGGTTCATCTCAGTTACCATGGGAGGATCCAAAGAGTGATAGCACCACCTAGCTAGTCTCATGGCCTACAACGTAAGCCAACTGAGAATGAAATGATAGGAATCATTCCGAAAACCTTTACGTTATGAATAAGGTATACATATAAACCCTTCAATCACATGTCCCGATCAAGTATTAGGGTCACGGTAATGTCAAACACTATTGTAACTTGACTCTATACGTTTGTTAGTACAAATCGAGATCACCAAGCTCTTGTGTGTCAAATACAACTAGCTTTAAATTATTTGACTAAAGACTTATGATCTCATTATTTACTAATCGCATAGGACAGATACCTATTCACTTATAGGAGAGAGAATCTTATCTTGCCATTCAATAGAGACTGCTACTTGCCCACCAAGTTGCACTTCAAGGTTGACCCCACCAGTCGATGATTGGATCGAACTACTCTAGTGACTAACTTAATGTCACAAGCACATTCCATACTGGATCCTCAAGTCAAAGGTTCACATATACCTATCACAACCTTTTGATTAAGTAATTGACTATCCAGGGTGAAAACATAATTGAGGTGAGTCGAGTCCGAGTATACTAATCCTATTATCATACCTATTGTTAGGAATATACCCTCGAATGCCACTCAGAGGATGAGAGAGTGAGAGAATTGTATTGTTATTATGAATATTATATTAAATAAGGCATTTATTATTTCTATATTATTGTATATCACAGGCATTGTGATTTGGTATATAAAATAATAGTCCTTGCATTTGAGAGCAAACATTCCACTTCTTATGGAGATAAGGAGATAGGCACTGGAAGTGTTTAGGACTCGAATGCTTAACGTGTACTTTCACATATAGAGTGTCTTTCTTCACTATGAGTTAGTGGAAGCACACATTATAGATATGCTAATGGGATTAGTATACTCGAACACGACTCAACTCGATTCAGTCACATGGATATCACTAAGGGATTGTCAATGGTTGCATCGAATGATTGTGATAGGTATACGTGGACCTTTGACTTGAGGTTTTAGTAGGAGATGTGCTTGTGACATTAAGTTAGTCATTATAGTAGTTCGATTCAATCGCCGGTTGGTGGGGTCAACCTCGAAATGCAACTTAGTGGGCAAGTCGCGGTCTCTACTGAATACCAAGATAGGATTCTTTTTCCTATTAGTGAGCAGGTAAATGTCCTATGCTGTTAATGGCAAATGAGATAATAAGTCTTTGGCCAAAGTAGTTAGAGCTAGTTGTATTTAATACACGAGAGCTCGGTGATCTCGGTTTGTATTAACAAATGCATAGAGTCAAGATACAATAGGGTTTGACTTTACCGTGACCCCAATACTAGACCGGGACATATGATTTAAGGGTTTATACGTATACGGTATTCACGATATTTGTTCCTAAATTAGAAACACGAAAAGCTTTACTCTTTAACGAGTATCCCAGAAATATGCCTGAATTAGATTCAGGTTCAAATTTATCCAAATCCTCTTTGCCGTTATTATGAATGAAAACTTTGCAGCCAAAAGGATGAAAATAAGAAATATTTGGCTTTTTATTATTCCAAGTTTCATATGGGATTTTAAGTTGAGCTCTACGAAGATGAACTCAATTAATTGTATAACACGCCGTATTAATAGCTTCAACCCAAAAGTATTGAGGAAGAGAGTATTCATTTAACATAGTTCTAGACATTTCTTCCCAAGAACGATTTTTCCTTTCGACGACCCCATTTTATTGAGGGGTTCTAGGAGCCGAAAAGTTGTAATTTATTCCATATTTGTCACACAATAATTCAAACGGAGAGCAATCAAATTCTCCTCAGTGATCGGTTCGAATAGAAATAATAGAAAGATTTTTCTCATTTTGAACTAAACGACACCATTTAGAAAATTCTGTAAAAGTATCATCTCTGTGAGTGAGAAATTTAACCCAAGTAAAATGAGAAAAGTCATCCACAATAACCAAAGTACAGAATTTTCCAGTCAAACTAGCGTATCTAGATGGTCCAATCAAATCCATATGAATAAGTTCAAGAGTTCGAGAAGTAGCGATTTCAAACTTGGGTTTGAATGATTCTCTTGTGTGTTTTACTTTAATGCAAGATTCACACAAGTGTTTTCGATCAGATTTTAATTTTGGTAAACCGCGAACTAGATCATGTCTAGAAAGTTTGGAAATAACAGGTAAGGTCTTAATTTTCGATGCCATAGGAATGTGTTTTCATCTAAGGTCATAAGGCATTTTTCGTTGAAAGAGTTTTCATCACAGAGATCAACGATATAAATATTTCCACTTCTTAAACCGATAAATGCAACTTTGTTATTTTGAAAGCAGTACAATGAGTTTGTTCAAAAATAATTTTAAAACCTTTGTCACATCGTTGAGAACACTCATTAAGTTATGATGTAATCCTTCAACAAATAAGACTTAATTAATAGAGGGAGAATATTCCTTATCAATTTTACCAGTGCCCATAATCTTCCCATTTTGTTGTCACCAAAGGTCACATGTTCTTGTTCTTGATATTCAAAATCTTTGAATAGTTCTTTGATGCCACACATGTCCCTTGAGCACCCGCTGTCAACGTAGCACTTGCTTTCCTTTGAACGAGGTACCTGCAAAAATAGTGTGTTGTGGTTGTTTTGGTACCCAAGCCCTTTTGGGTCCTCCAGAGTTAATAATACTAATTGCATTTGGAACTACCGTCCCTTTAGGAACCCAAATTTGTCGAACTTTTATTGTTCTCAATTTTGAACGGACTTTATTGTTACTTTCTTCATTCAATTCTAGTACATGCTTCTGATTCCTAGTTTCCTTAATTTTGTTTGGATTTATAATGAATGGATCGAAACCAAGGCCATGTTTTAACAAAGGAGATTTTTTAATGGATAAAAGTTTTTCAAATTTCTCATTATCGAGAGTGAATTTATTCATTATATATTTTAATTTCTTCTGAGTTTTTGACAACTCAATTTTTAAGTTATTTTCATTAGTAATGCAAGAGGTATGGTCTATTTTAACATTTTTGCCTTCATTTTGAAGTTTCGAATTTTCAAGTTCTAAGGACTTAATTTTTCTTTTTAAAGCCATATTAAGTTTCACCATCTCGTCATATTCTATATTTAACGATTCAAACGCACTTAAATAGTTCATCATCATGATTAGACTCTTCCTCATCACACATATCTAATATATCATTATCATCGAAGTTAGATATTACTTCGAGATTATTTTCTGATTTAAGAGCCATAAAAGCAAGATTTGCATCTAGTGGTTCTTCAAGTTCCTCATCATCATTACTCCAAGAAGCGATTAATACTTCTTTCTTTTTATATCTTTCAATATGAGATTTGGAAGTAGTCACTCGGCATTCTTTAGCATAATGTCGGGGTTGACCACATTTTCGACAATTGTTATGGAATTTCTTGGTAGGGACATATGTGTTTTTCTTTTGCTCCATCCTGTATTCTCGACCAAGGAAGTATCTTTAGCAATTATGTAGCAATTAATTGAGCTCAATAATGTGTATGTTTGCTTGAAGTTGTGTTTGCATCCATACCAAGTGGGATGGGTATTTATAGGCTTTCGAGGCCTTGTAGCCGTTACTGCATATAGCTATTAGTGTGCGCTAATCTCTTTCTAGCGTGCGCTAACGTTCGGTCAAATATGGCAGTTGGGTTTGCCAAATACGTCCAACGGTAGTATTTTTTAATGTAGCGTGCGCTAGCTAGTCTTCTAGATCTTTTTGATATTGAGCGTGATTTACGCGTTCTAGAAAGTCAATGCAACGTATCTTTGTCCAACGGTAGGAATTTCAATATTTAGCATGCGCTAGATATATAAATTAGCGTGCGCTAACTGTTTGTGAATCAATCTTGAGAATGCTTCATGTAGCGTGTGCTATGCACAAATGTAGCGTGCGTTAACTGTTCCTTTGATTAAAGTCTAGAGCTCACTGTCTTGCAACAACTATCAGGTAGCGTGCGGTAAAATTATTTGTAGTGTGCGTTATCACTTCTTCATAGCGTGCGTTAGTCTCTTGGTAGCGTGCGTTAATTGATACGGGCAGACTTCACTGACCTTTCTGCCTTGTTACACACGGAGCAGGTAGCGTGCGGGAATAGAAGATTTCACTGACTATTTAGTGCGCATGCTAAATAACATGCGTTATTTAGCATATCGGAGGGCATGTAGCGTGCGTTAGGCTGTTCCGGAATAGGTTCGAGTTCCTTGTGTAGCGTGTGCTAACATCAGTTAATAGTGTGCGCTAATATGACTTGTTTTTTAATCTTTTCGATTTACGATAGAATGAACTTTGTTTTGATATCTGATCGAGTCTTTGATGATTTTCTTTTAAATGTTTTGCTAGAATGCATCACCAAAATAAATTTGTTCAACAACACCAATCCATCTAATGGATGATTCAATCTTCTTTTACTCCTGGTTCACTTGCCCTCAACCTATACGACTTATGTGGCTCGTTGAACTATTTAACTTTAAACCGTCAACTCCTATCAGTCTGACAATTGAATCTCACCCGGCCACCCATACGGTTTCTAGTGGTTTGATTTGTCACTACCGAAGGCATCAAATGCACTCTAGGAATTTATTAACCTTCCCCAAAAGTATTACCCCGACATACTCGGAAGAATAATATTTCGGTTTAGATTTCAATTTTCCATGAGTTTATAACTTAGTGTTTGTAAGTTCGAGTATTACGCGATTATATGTTACACTTTGTACATCAATCCGTTAATAAGCGCGGTTTGAGGGTTTGTTTGTTTGTCATACAATATGAAAACATCCACAACCTAAATCTATCAGCGTGCAGTTCATGGACCGTTCCTAAGTACCGAGTCATCATCAACTCGATAACAAAAGTACAAGTAATCAAATTACATGTCTTGAATCTTCGTCTTATTGTGATTCGTCCTCGGCTCTTCGTCATAGCTAATTTATTATATCAATAAATTAACAACCTATACTAATTTACTAATAAAATTAAATTGGCTCAAAACGGCCTTTACAACCCCATTGAATAAAAATTCAATAATAATGTAACAATCACATTAAAATAAATGGCATAAATAATTAATCTAAATTCGATCTAATCAATATAAAATTAATCCATTCATAAGAACTAGGGAAAACTACGTTTATTGTCCTAACATATGGATCTTTTTACGTCCGTGTCCTAACCTAAGCATAATCGTAAATTGCCATATAACGTATTTAAAATTTTAATGTCCGTGTCCTAATGACCGGAATCCAGCCAATTTGCCTATGTGGCATACCAGAAATTTGACGTGGCTTGATTACATCAATTTGATAAAATAAAATTGGCCACATCAGCTCCAACTCATGAGTTATCAAAAAAAATTAAAAAATTAAAAAATTATAAAATAAAATTGAAAAAGTAAAATTATAAAATACAATTGTAAAATGAAAATATAAAATTAAAAAAATATTAAAAATTATAAAATTTTTAAATGTGGTCAATTAAAATTTTATAATTTTATAATTTTTAAAATTAAAATTATAAAATAAAACTGTAAACTAAAATTATAAAAAAAAATTCTAACAAATTATAAATATTATAAATTTGGTCAATTTCATTTTATAATTTTTTATTTTATTAATATTTTAAAAAGTAAAAAATAATTATAAAATTATAAATAAAATTTTAAAATAAAATTAAAAAAATAAAAAAATATAAAAAAATTATAATTTGATAAAAATTTCCACATGTGTGGAATTGATAAGTGATGATTTAGAGCTGATGTGGTGAATTTTATTTTATTAAAATGATCTAATCAAGTTATAAAATATGTGTGGCATTTTATATTAAAGTATCTTCATTATTGAAAAAACAGACAATGCCACACATATTTTATAACTTGATTAGATCATTTTAATAAAATAAAATTGGCCATATCAGCTATAAATCATCAGTTATCAATTCAAAAAAATTAAAAATTATAAAATTATAATTTTTTTAATTTTTTAATTTTATTTTGAAATTTTATTTTCTATAATTTTACAATTTTATTTTATAATTTTACAATTTTTAATTTTTTTAATTTTTTAGTTTTTTTATTTTATTTTAAAATTATATTTTCTATAATTTTACAATTTTATTTTATAATTTTACAATTTTTAATTTTTTTAATTTTTTACAATTTTATAATTATTTTTCACTTTTTAAAATATTAAAAAATTAAAAATAAAATTGACCACATTTATAATATTTATAATTTTTTAATTTTATAATTTTAGTTTACAGTTTTATTTTATAATTTTAATTTTTAAAAATTATAAAATTATAAAATTTTAATTGACCACATTTAAAATTTTATAATTTTTAATATTTTTTTAATTTATAATTTTATTTTATAATTGTATTTTATAATTTTACTTTTTCAATTTTATTTAATAATTTTTTAATTTTTTAATTTTTTTAAGTGATAATGGATGAGTTGGAGCTGATGTGGCCAATTTTATTTTATTAAAATGATGTAATCAAACCACGTCAAATTTCCGGTGCGCCACATAGGCAAATTGGCCGGATTCCGGTCATTAAGACACGGACATTAAAATTTTGAATACGTTATATGGCAATTTGCAATTATGCATAGGTTAGGACACGGACGTAAAAAGGTCCATACGTTAGGATAATAAACGTAGTTTTCCCATAATCCAATTAATTCACACAACTATTATTTTAACTTGTTCTGGACGAAAATGAATATTTCATTAAATCAATTCCCTTAAGAATAAAAATACCATATTTATATTTTAGTCAGACTAAATCTAATTTGATTTGCGAAAAATTAATTTACCAAACAAAGTGGAAAAATACAAGGCCCTCTCCGAGCCCGCTGCTAGTAGGGCTGCCCAGCCATGGCCGAGAGGTCAGCCTCCTCCCAGCCGCTTCCTGCCCTCGTGTCACGGGGCGCTTATAGTTTGTATGGACTGTACGCGCACCGTGCGGCTAGTAGTCAATTTACCCGACTACGTCCGCCTAACTCGTTCGAGAGTTGGTGATAATGCGACGCAATCATGCCGAGGCGTTTTAGTGGCACAACAAAATTGAAGATGAAAATCGATTTGTATTAATACAATGAACGATTACAATAGGCAACAACGATTACAAGCATACACGGATAGGAGGGTCTCAGCAAACTTGCCAATTCGTACTACAACTCTTCAGTACACTCTTCCCCCTATAATAGGCTTAGAAAAATAAAGGCTAATGACAACACTGGATATTGAAAAGCTTAACAAGCACTAACTAGCTATTACAACATTACAAGGAAAATAAAACAACATTACAAGGAAAATAAAGTAAAGCCCTACACTATAGAAGATAACTTGAAGTGCGATGAAGCTCGGCATCCCACAAAGCTGCAAGTGGGCCCATGAGTGGCCTGTGATCAGGTAATACCACCTGGGGTCGTGGGCATCCCGTGACAATACTCCCCCCTCTGAGTTGGTGACGTCCCCGGTGCCATAGATGTGAGATAAGCATCCAGTAGAGGTTGAAAAGCTTTAAGTGTTGTCGCCCTCTCCCAAGTGTTCTCCTCCATACTGCAGCCCTGCCATTTCACCAAATATTCTTTGTATAGCTTCTTTCTCGGCTCTGCATCACGGTGGTCGATAATAGCTTCTGTAATATCCGAAATTTCTACTACTGTTGTTTGATATTATTTTATCCAAGTTATATTGTACAACGTGGAATCTGTACAGTAGGGATAAAATAAATAAAGGACTGAGATGTCAGTATTGGTATAATTGTCGTATTTGGTCGACAGTTACATTTGAGGATATCATGTATCAGGTTATCGTACTTTCGATATAGAGTATATCGTATAAGAATATTATTGGATTCAGTGTTTGTGTTCGTGTGTCTTATGTTCGTTTTTGGTACGTCAAGATGTTGAACAGAAATTGCGAAAAATGGCTAAGTATTGATAGCGTACGCTAAGAGGTTCGGTTACGTACGCTAAGGAGGACCCCTAACGTACGTAACGACTTGCTGGGTTAGTTCCGAAAGGTGGCCGACAGGTAGGCCCAGGTTGATTTTTATATTCAGTTAGCGCACGCTAACGTAGGTTGGTTAGCGCACGCTAACATCAGATCGCCAATAATGGAATCTTAGCTTTCGGCGGGTGGACCCGGCCACTTGCGACGCGTGTCCAGATAAGGTCAGCGGGTGTTTTTCATGTAGGGCTAGCGCACGCTAAGCCGTATGGTTAGCGCATGCTAATTCCAGATCGGTCAAAGGAATCCCGATAATCGCGGATGCTTTCGGCATGTGGGGGCACGAGTGGTAGGCGTGTACTGTAGCAAGTCAACTTCGGATAGCGCACGCAAAGGTAAATGACTTGCGTACGCTAAGCAGGATGTTTTACGTACGTTAATGCATGGGTATTACGTACGTAAGCTAGTTTATGAAGCGGCGGTAGCCTGCGGGCCCGATAGCGCACGCTAACAAAGTCAGTTAGCGCACGCTAAGGCGGTAGCGCACGCTAAACATGAGATGTTAGCGCACGCTAATAATGAATATTATAAAAGGGGACAGAAGGGTGCTGAGAAGCATTTTGTCATTTTTTCTTCTTTCAGTCGAGAGAGAGAGAGTTGGGATATATTTGAGGTTCCCAAACACTGTATAATGATAATCTTTAACAACATTATATTGAGAGCTTGGATTCAAGCCTTGTTCTTCAAGGTGTTCATGATTCTTTGGATGGAGTTCTAGTGTTCTTATTTTTGGTTCGTCTAAACCAGGTAATCTTCGTATTCCTTTGTTAATGGTTCGTTTTTCTTGGATGATTTCATGTAAGGAGCATGTTGGATAATCATATGATGATGTTATATGAGATTCAATGGAATTTTTATAAGAGTTTCGGATGTTAGTTAAGATTCTTCATACTGTAAGGATGTTGATTCATTTAACCCGATCTAAGAGGGATTTCTGAATCTTGGAAATTATATTTGTGGATTTAGATGAGATGAATCATAATACTAGGTTGAATTCCAGATTTAGCATGATATGATCCTTGTTATCGAGTCGGTTTGATTATTGAGGTTGTTATTGATATATGGACATTGACATGATCATCGTGATAATTATGGGGTCGTTTATCTTCAGGAGATATGAAGATTTATGTCTCCCTTCATTCGGATTCGTAGTCGCAAGATGTGAGTCGATGTTTGGAATGCATGCCACTGTACAGCATTAGCGCACGCTAAGCTTACTGGCTAGCGCACGCTAACGGGACAACTTAGCGCACGCTACGTTATGCGTTTAACGTGCGCTAAGTAGGCAGACAATGCTGTATTTTTGTGTTTTGATTATGAATTCGTGATGGTTTGACTTGGTTGGTTCTGACTGTGTTTATTCGAGGTTGTGTTGAACCATTGAGTTCGGTTGGTTAGTTTTGTAGGTTGTTGATTGTTATCAGATATGTGTTATTTGATTTCTTCGATAGGTTGATATTATTGATCGGTGATTATAACCGGATATTGTGGTCGTGTTCGAGTATGTCCATTGTATTGCTTTTGATCGGGGTTGAGGAGCTCGTAGACAAAGGCAATGTATTCGGCAGCAGCTTCGTGGTATCGGTATCGAGGCAAGTTATTACTTGCTCAGTTATAATATTTAATGAATGGTTTCAGTTTCATTTCGTTTATAATGCATATAGCGATGATTATTATTGTGAACTCTGGGTATTCGGATCGCATATCGTTCTTTCGATTCTGGGAGGTAAATCATAATGTATATGCTTTATCTCAGTTATTGGTATGTTCGGGTATCGAGGTTACATTATGGTAAAGACGAGGATATGAGTATCTATAGTTCATTGTACGTTTGGATCGTCGAGCATTGCGGATAATCGTCGGTGATGGTTTGATATCGAGATTTCTCCGGAAGGACTCGGGGCAAGTATCTTATATCGATTCAGTTAGTGTTAGTGATTTGATCATGCATATTGTCATTCATGTTGTCGAACATGAGGTTGTCTTAGTTGATTTGTCATATTGTCGTTCATGTTGCGTGGTTCATGTTGATGAACATTTTGATTTGCATATGTGTATGCATAATTGTGTTGTTTATGTTGTGTTGATCCAATGGGATCGTGTGATCTATGCTGAGGGCGCTGGATCAGATGTCCACCTCGTGTTGGTCCGACGGGATCATCTTGGGATCTATGCTGAGGGCGCTGGATCATTGGACGGGTTTTTCTACCTCGTGTTGGTCCGACGGGATCATCTTGGGATCTATGCTGAGGGCGCTGGATCGTTGGATTACCCAGTGTTGTGTTGTTTTGCATATGTATATTGTTGGTTATCCACCTCGTGTTGATCTTGTAGGATCATCTTGGGACCTATGCTGAGGGCGCTGAGTCATGGGATTTCCATTGAGTATACATTGTTGATATTGTTTTGAGCATATTGACGTGGTCATATGAGTATGCATTTGTAGGTCTTGTGTTAGGACCGTGTCCATATTGCATTGATCTGATCTCGGATTAGACTGATATGATTGTCATGGCACTTCATATCTCGAGGTATGTTCCGTATTTCCTTTATTTGTCTTTGATGGACAATCAGTTATCGTCTTGGAATTTGATGATGTTATTCGATGGATCGTATTGATCAGAACTGGTACATTTCCGTATCGCGAGTTGGTGATGATAGTTTGAGAATCTTTAGTATTGTTTGAGGTATAATACAGATATTATGTTTGAGGTTATTGGTTAATCGAGTTCGAGATGTAAACTGTGATAATGGTTATTCTGATGAGAATTACTTGAGTAAGTAAAGTTATGACGGTAAGATTACGTTGGTCGGATTCTTATTTTGTATTCTCATTGGTATGTTATTATTAGTGTGATGTGACGGTTATCATTGTTGGATATTATGGCTGACCCCCGTCGTGGGATTTCTTTTTAGGTTCTTGGAGTATCGAGCTTGTAGTGGTCGTGAAAAGATGAGCTTCCCGGAGGATACTGGCTAGGACATGTTTTGTGCATTGAGTTTCTGATTGGTTCTTGTTTTCCGCTGCTAGAGTATCTTTATGTTAGTATTTTTCCGTTGTGTGAGTATTTTGAAATGCTCTTTTGGTATCTGGTAACTGAGGTTACTTTGGAAATCGTTTTCTAAACTTTTGAGTGTCGGCCGTTTGGCCTTGTGATTCCAAATGAGTTTTTACGACAGTTTTGATAAATAGATTTTATTAAATCTTCGAACATTTTAAAGATAGTACCGTTGTCGGCCTCGTGGGCATTTGCAAATGTTTGCAAAAAAAATTCTTTTAGCCTTGTGGGTTCCATCTCGGGGCCCACAGCGCTGTAATATTTCCGGTTAAATCTGGGGGTGTTACAGATTATGGTATCGGAGCTTAGGTTGAGAAAACCTAGGCATTTGGGTCGAGTTGGGTCGTGTTTTTATTGCGTCATTCGAGTTGTCGATTGACAAATATTAGAACCGTGAGTCTTTGTTGTTCACTCAGGCTTGTGCGTTATCGATTTGCCAGTATCGTACTGGGCTTGTTATAACTTTTCCAAATGGTGTTAACGAGATTCTCTGGAATGAGATGTATTGTGTTCTTGAGTCGAACTGATTTGGCAAACGTGTGTTTTGAAAATATCCATGTCGAGTATTTTCTAGAGTCGAGACATGTGCCAGTATCACGGGGAATCATCGGCTTCACGATCTGTAAGTATTTGAATTTTTGAATTTCATTGGGATTTATTGCCGTTCTAAGTTGATATGTTTTGAGATTCAGCAGATATCATGCGTTACAGTATGAGATGTCAGAGTGGGACAGGATTTATGATCTTGAGAAACTATGATTTTGGAAATCAGTATGTTGGTTAGATTTTGGAACGGAATTGTGCATTTGGGGAGAAATATTGTGCATGGTTGAGAAGAACATGTAGCATGTTAATTCATTTTGAGATATATGAACTGCTTTTGATCATCTGAAAATGATACCTTTCAAAATGAATATTTTACGGATGTTTTACGGAAAATGATTTTGGGCCGAGACCCAATCGATTTTGAAATAGTTTTATAACTCAGGACTTGGGGTCCGTAAAGAGTTTTCTACTTTTTAAACTTCTTGTAATGCGGAACGAGATACGGGCTCAGACCCTAATGTTTCAAAAGGCTTTTTCTTGTTTTCTAAAACTCCCGAGATTTGTAAAACACTTTGTCAATCGTTTATCTATTTCGTTCCTGCCTTTCGGGGTTTTGGTTTACTTGTTCAAATGGAACTTCTCGGGAAGTCTTTCGCTGTGTTTGATTTGTTGATTTGTTTCAATGTTTTGTCATATCATATTTGAGGTGATCCAGGATGGATTAAGGATTGACATTGCGAGTAGTATGTGGATGATGAGTTTTTATCAGAGTCTATATATTGAGATTTTGGAATTTCATCGTGTGGTTTTCTGATGGAATATCAGTGGATATTGGTGATGAGCCGAAGTGGTATACGGGAGTATGGATATGCACAAGCATTTGCGTAAGTTCCATTTTATTTAATCGTGTGTATTCGAAAAGAATTTTTATCGAGAACTTGGCACCAGCGAGTCGATTTAAATTTTAAAATTAATTTCGTGGTCTTACGAAAATTTATGTTTTGAGTTTTCAAACTCTTGAAAGAACTTTCGAAAATTTTCTTCGTGACAAGAATATATGATTTCAAACTGGTTTTGAAAATGTGATTGATGTACATATGCATTAAGTGCATCGAGCATATCATATCGATGGTACAAGGAAAAGAGATTCGAAGTTTAGTATGGTAGATTGGTTATGCAAGGATGATCGGTTGATTGATCAGATAAGAGAAATATACTGCGTGTTGTAGATTCATGTGCAGGATGTAATTTTGGAACTTTGGACTTTGTAAAACCGGGACGTATGTGCTATGTGAGTCCATTGGTGCGGTAGTAGCGCAATCTTACCATAGTGATCTTTGAATGATTTCTTTGTAAGTGTAAATTTGGGGATGGTGACCCCATGCTGGTTGTTTTGGATATTGAGTGGTCGTTCCCACTCCTTGTATGAATTGGTATGTTCGTCGATTTGCGATTCGTTGTTCGTATGCCGAGGGAAATGTTCGCCAGTTGGGTATGTTTATTGAGATCTACTGTACGTGATTGATTTGTCGTTTTGAGAATGTTATTCTTTCATATATCTGTTTCTGTGGTTCTGTGTTGATCGTGTTGGAGTTTACCGTGTGAAGGTATTCTCGATTTTCGTTGATCGATCGTTGGTAATATTGGAGTTTATCACGTTGATGATATTCTTGATTGTGTTTTGACCTCTGGTTGGTCATATTGGAATTTATCATGTCGATGATAAATTCGGTTGATTGTTGATCATTGTTGGTGATCATCTGAGCGTCAGGATTTTGTGTTGATGTTTCGGGATTCGTGTCGTTTTGGGCAGTTGTTTTGAAAATGTATTGTGTATTATTCGTCTTATCGGAATTGGGACTTGATTATGTAATCAGGCAGACAGGATTTCATTCGGGCAGATTGTTTCATCCGAAGATGATATATTTTGTTGAGACTCAGGGAATTGTGATCGTAAGCGTATTCAGATTGTACAGTGAGATCGCTTGCTAGTATCTCAGGAGATCGTCGACCTGCGTATTTGTAAGTATGCTCGTTTGGTTATTCGGTGATGACGATAATTGATCGTTGTCGTGATGGTTTTGGGATATTTTGGGTTGAAAGGTATGTTTGTTTGTTTTATGACGGATTGCAAGTTTCGAGGATGAAACTTATTTTAAGTGGTGTAGAATGTAATATCCGAAATTTCTACTACTGTTGTTTGATATTATTTTATCCAAGTTATATTGTACAGCGTGGAATCTGTACAGTAGGGATAAAATAAATAAAGGACTGAGATGTCAGTATCGGTATAATTGTCGTATCTGGTCGACAGTTACATTTGAGGATATCGTGTATCAGGTTATCGTACTTTCGATATAGAGTATATCGTATAAGAATATTATTGGATTCAGTGTTTGTGTTCAGTGTGTCTTATGTTCGTTTTTGGTACGTCAAGATGTTGAACAGAAATTGCGGAAAATGGCTAAGTGTTCATTAGCGCACGCTACTGGGTACAGGTAGTGCACGCTACGAAGTATTGATAGCGTACGCTAAGAGGTTCGGTTACGTACGCTAAGGAGGACCCCTAACGTACGTAATGACTTGCTGGGTTAGTTCCGAAAGGTGGCCGACAGGTAGGCCCAGGTTGATTTTTATATTCAGTTAGCGCACGCTAACGTATGTTGGTTAGCGCACGCTAACATCAGATCGCCAATAATGGAATCTTAGCTTTCGGTGGGTGGACCCAGCCACTTGCGACGCGTGTCCAGATAAGGTCAGCGGGTGTTTGTCATGTAGGGCTAGCGCACGCTAAACCGTATGGTTAGCGCACGCTAATTCCAGATCGGTCAATGGAATCCCGATAATCGCGGATGCTTTCGGCATGTGGGGGCACGAGTGGTAGGTGTGTACTGTAGCAAGTCAACTTCGGATAGCGCACGCAAAGGTAAATGACTTGCGTACGCTAAGCAGGATGTTTTACGTACGTTAATGCATGGGCATTACGTACGTAAGCTAGTTTACGGCGGTGCGCAGCCTGCAGGCTGATAGCGCACGCTAACAAAGTCAGTTAGCGCACGCTAAGGCGGTAGCGCACGCTAAACATGAGATGTTAGCGCACGCTAATAATGAATATTATAAAAGGGGACAGAAGGGTGCTGAGAAGCATTTCGTCATTTTTTCTTCTTTCAGTCGAGAGAGAGAGAGAGAGAGTTGGGATATATTTGAGGTTCCCAAACACTGTATAATGATAATCTTTAACAACATTAGATTGAGAGCTTGGATTCAAGCCTTGTTCTTCAAGTTGTTCATGATTCTTTGGATGGAGTTCTAGTGTTCTTCTTTTTGGTTCGTCTAAACCAGGTAATCTTCGTATTCCTTTGTTAATGGTTCGTTTTTCTTGGATGATTTCATGTAAGGAGCATGTTGGATAATCATATGATGATGTTATATGAGATTCAATGGAATTTTGATAAGAGTTTCGGATGTTAGTTAAGATTCTTCATACTGTAAGGATGTTGATTCATTTAACCCGATCTAAGAGGGATTTCTGAATCTTGGAAATTATATTGGTCGATTTAGATGAGATGAATCATGATACTAGGTTGAATTCCAGATTTAGCATGATATGATCCTTGTTATCGAGTCGGTTTGATTATTGAGGTTGTTATTGATATATGGACATTGACATGATCATCGTGATAATTATGGGGTCATTTATCTTCAAGAGATATGAAGATTTATGTCTCCCTTCATTCGGATTCGTAGTCGCAAGATGTGAGTCGATGTTTAGAATGCATGCCACTGTACAGCATTAGCGCACGCTAAGCTTACTGGCTAGCGCACGCTAACGGGACAACTTAGCGCACGCTACGTTATGCGTTTAACGTGCGCTAAGTAGGCAGACAATGCAATATTTTTGTGTTTTGATTATGAATTCGTGATGGTTTGACTTGGTTGGTTCTGACTGTGTTTATTCGAGGTTGTGTTGAACCGTTGAGTTCGGTTGGTTAGTTTTGTCGGTTGTTGATTGTTATCGGATATGTGTTATTTGATTTCTTCGATAGGTTGAGATTATTGATCGGTGATTATAACCGGATATTGCGGTCGTGTTCGAGTATGTCCATTGTATTGCTTTTGATCGGGGTTGAGGAGCTCGTAGACAAAGGCAATGTGTTCGGCAGCACCTTCGTGGTATCGGTATCGAGGCAAGTTATTACTTGCTCAGTTATAATATTTAATGAATGGTTTCAGTTTCATTTCGTTTATAATGCATATAGCGATGATTATTATTGTGAACTCTCGGTATTCGGATCGCATATCGTTCTTTCGATTCTGGGAGGTAAATCATAATGTATATGCTTTATCTCAGTTATTGGTATGTTCGGGTATCGAGGTTACATTATGGTAAAGACGGGGATATGAGTATCTATAGTTCATTGTACGTTTGGATCGTCGAGCATTACGGATAATCGTCGGTGATGGTTTGATATCGAGATTTCTCCCGAAGGACTCGGGGCAAGTATCTTATATCGATTCAGTTAGTGTTAGTGATTTGATCATGCATATTGTCATTCATGTTGTCGAACATGAGGTCGTCTTAGTTGATTTGTCATATTGTCGTTCATGTTGCGTGGTTCATGTTGATGAACATTTTGATTTGCATATGTGTATGCATAATTGTGTTGTTTGTGTTGTGTTGATCCGATGGGATCGTGTGATCTATGCTGAGGGCGCTGGATCAGATGTCCACCTCGTGTTGGTCCGACGGGATCATCTTGGGATCTATGCTGAGGGCGCTGGATCATTGGATGGGTTTTTCCACCTCGTGTTGGTCCGACGGGATCATCTTGGGATCTATGCTGAGGGCACTGGATCGTTGGATTACCCAGTGTTGTGTTGTTTTGCATATGTATATTGTTGGTTATCCACCTCGTGTTGATCTTGTAGGATGATCTTGGGACCTATGCTAAGGGCGCTGGGTCATGGGATTTCCATTGAGTATACATTGTTGATATTGTTTTAAGCATATTGACGTGGTCATATTAGTATGCATTTGTAGGTCTTGTGTTAGGACCGTGTCCATATTGCATTGATCTGATCTCGGATTAGACTGATATGATTGTCATGGCATTTCATATCTCGAGGTATGTTCCGTATTTCCTTTATTTGTCTTTGATGGACAATCAGTTATCGTCTTGGAATTTGATGATGTTATTCGATGGATCGTATTGATCAGAACTGGTACATTTCCGTATCGCGAGTTGGTGATGATAGTTTGAGAGTCTTTAGTATTGTTTGAGGTACAATACAGATATTATGTTTGAGGTTATTGGTTAATCGAGTTCGAGATGCGAACTGTGATAATGGTTATTCTGATGAGAATTACTTGAGTAAGTAAAGTTATGACGATAAGATTACGTTGGTCGTATTCTTATGTTGTATTCTCATTGGTATGTTATTATTAGTGTGATGTGACAGTTATTATTGTTGGATATTATGGCTGACCCCCGTCGTGGAATTTCTTTTTAGGTTCTTGGAGTATCGAGCTTGTAGCGGTCGTGAAGAGATGAGCTTCCCGGAGGATACTGGCTAGGACATGTTTTGTGCATTGAGTTTCTGATTGGTTCTTGTTTTCCGCTGCTAGAGTATCTTTATGTTGGTCTTTTTCCGCTGCGTGAGTATTTTGAAATGCTCTTTTGGTATCTGGCAACTGAGGTTACTTTGGAAATCGTTTTCTAAACTTTTGAGTGTCGGCCGTTTGGCCTTGTGATTCCAAATGAGTTTTTACGACAGTTTTGATAAATAGATTTTATTAAATCTTCGAACATTTTAAAGATAGTACCGTTGTCGGCCTCGTGGGCATTTGTAAATATTTGCAAAAAAATTTCTTTTAGCCTTGTGGGTTCCATCTCGGGGCCCACGGCGCTGTAATATTTCCGGTTAAATCTGGGGGTGTTACAGCTTCGGCCACCCTCTTCCCCAAGTTGCGTAGTTTCAGTTGTGGACGGTTGGGCAGGTTGCGTGTGGTGTCCTCTTTGTCTGCCTGATATGGCTTAAGTTGGCTGACATGAAAGATATTATGAATGCGCTACCATTGGGGTAACTCAAGCTTGTAGGCTACCTTTCCGACTCTTTTGAGGATGTTTATTGGCCCAATATATTTTTGCATTAGCCGTGAATCTCTCCCCCGTGTTGCCCTAGAGAAACTCTGGTTCGGGACCTTCACCATTACCTTGTCACCCACACAGTATTCAACAAAGCGGCGTTTAAGATCAGCATATTTTTTCATCCGCTTTTGAGCCTTCTCCAGGTAGCCACGGGACAAATCAAGGTTTTATTCCCATTCAAGGGAAAATGTTTGCGCCGAAGTAGGCCTGGCGTTTTGTGGAACAATATCAATATTGTGCGGGAGGAGTGGCTGCTGCCCATTACAAATTTCAAAAGCACTCTTATTGGTGGTAGAGCATTTTTGAGCATTGAAACACAGTTGAGCAACATCCAAAAGCTTCACCCAGTCCTTCTGATTAGTGCTCAAAAAATGTCGAAGATATTCCTCCAACATTAGTTAAATCTTTCAGTTTGGCCATCAGATTGTGGATGGAAGCTAGAGCTCATATTCAACTTGGAGCCGAGTAGTTTGAAGAGATCGGTCCAAAAGTTACTAGTAAACCAGGTGTCTCGGTCACTAATAATATCCCTCGGAAGTCCCCAATACTTAACAATATGCTTGAAAAAGAGCTGAGCTGTCTCTTCCGCCGAAACTGTCTTGGGTGCTGCTATGAATGTAGCATATTTGGAGAACCGGTCTACCACAACAATAATGGCATCAAGATCCCCAACTTTTGGTAGACTGGTGATATAATCCATTGAAACACTTTCCCAAGCCACAGCGGGGAATGAGTAGTGGTTCCAGCAAGCCTGCCTTCTTTTGTCGATCAGGTTTATCTTGTTGGCACACCAAGCAGGTGCGGACAAACATCTCAATGTTGTCCCGCATTTGGGGCCAATAGTAAGCTCGTTGAACTAAGGCCACAGTGCGCTCCTCTCCTGGGTGGCCCGCCCAGAGAGTGTCGTGACATTCCACAATAATAGTTTTCCTCATATCGCCGCCTAGAGGTACATAGAGACGTCTCCCCTTGGTCCATAAGAGACCATCCTCTAGCCAAAATCTTCGTGTTGTACCCTGGCGGACAAGGTTCACCAAACATTGAGCCGCTGCATCGACTCCCATTAGTTCTCGTATTTGATATTTTAATGGAGTGGTCACCTGACTCGAGGAAAGCACTGCCAGCACTTGTAGAACAGCTAGTTCGGATCTGCGGCTCAGGGCATCCGCCACCTAATTACTAGAACCGGCACGATACTCAATCACAAAGCTGAACTCGGGCAATAGTTGCTGCCATCTCGCTTGTTTCTCGGTAAGATTTGGCTGGGACAGAAAGTGACTAAAAGTAGTGTTGTCAGTTTTTACAATAAACGGAAACCCCAATAAGTAATGTCTCCAAAGTCGAAGGCAATGGACCACTGCTAAAAGCTCTTTCTCATGCACCGTGTAACGCCTCTCGACATCCTTAAGTTTCTTACTCTCGAAGGCAACAAGATGGCCATCTTGCACTAAAACTCCTCCTAGAGCAATATCTGAAGCATCCGTTTCAACCACAAAAGGTTTGGACAGATCTGGTAGTGCGAGGACCGGGTTTGTTAGGATGGCCTTCTTTAAGTTGTCGAAGGCATTCTGGCATTACAGCGACCAATTCAAAACTTCCGTCTTTCTTGTCAAATCGGTTAGGGGTCTTGCTATTCCAGCATACCCCATCACAAATCTTCTATAGTAATTTGCCAACCCGATAAACGACCGTACCTCATGTACATCGGTTGGTGGTTTCCATTCTAGGATTGCTCGTATTTTTTTCGGGTCCATGCGAATATTGCCACACTCAACGATATGACCCAAGAAACTGATCCGCTTCTGGGAAAATGAGCACTTTGACAGCCTAACATATAGTTCATGCTCACGAAGCCTAGTAAGAACCATTCTCAAATGTTCCACATGTTCTTCCAAGGTTCGGCTATATATAACAATATCATCTAGGTATACCACGACAAACTCGCCCAAGAACCCTTGGAGAACTTGATTCATCAAGGTGCTGAAAGTAGCTTGGGCGTTTGTTAGGCCAAAGGGCATGACCAAGAATACAAAGGCCCCATAACGTGTGACAATCGTCGTTTTCACTTCATCTCCCTCCTTGATGCGAACTTGCCAATAACCTGATCTCAGATCGATCTTCGTGTAGTATTCCGCTCCACTGAGTCGGTCGAAGCAATCTGCTACAAGTGGAATAGGATACACATTCTTCACCGTAATTTTATTTAGAGCACGGTAATCACAACACAATCGCAAAGTTCCATCAGACTTTTTCTGAAAGAGAACAGGAGCTCCATAGGGTGATTTCGCCAGTTGGATCATACCACATTCCAACATCTCTTTTAACTGCTTTCTGAGTTCCACGAGTTGAGGTTGCGACATACGATAAGGGGCTCGGGCAGGAGGTTTTGTGCCCGGCACCAACTCAATCTCATGATCGACCGCCCTCTTAGGTGGAAGCTTCCGAGGCAGTTCGCCGGGCATAACATCTTCAAATTCGTTTAGGAGGTGCTTCATCGCCTCAGGGATAGGACCTGACGACTCCTCTACTTCATCGAATTGCAAGGCGCATAGGAAGGACGGTTCACCATGCCTGCATCCCTTCTTGAACTGTAGCGCGGATAGGTTATTTTGCCCTTGGGTTGCGCTAATTGTTGGGATAATATGTGGTTTATCCCCCAAGACCAAGAGTGCATCAGCACACGGCATGACTAGGGTTTGAGTGTCACGCATGTACTCGAGCCCGAGTATCAATTTGAAGTCATCCATTTCCACAACAAATAGGTCGGCCCTACCCTCGAAGGCTCCTATCTTAATTCGAACAGCCTTGGCAACCCCCGCGATTGGTTTTGCCGGAGAGTTGATGGCTTTAACCCGGCCCACTCCTTTCTCTAACAATAGTCCAAGTCTCCCCACTTCGGTGCTCGCCAGATAATTATGGGTGGCACCAGAGTCTATCATAGCATGAATATTTTTCCCATTGATTTTAACATCAACAAACATTAATCCCTTCTTTCTCATATCGGGACCACTGGTCGTGAGTGCAGGTACAGGTTTTCTGGCTTTTGTCGGCACTCTTGCCTTAGCTGCCACCTGATGGGTTAACGAGTTGCACCATTGATTGATGGCCCCAAGGTTTTCCTCATCTTCCGATCTTCCTTCGTCATCTGGTACTTGCAACTCTTCTTTCGTTTGCGAACTCGATTCTACAGCGCTTGTTAGGGCACTCAAAAGTTGCCTCTTCGAACAATTACTGAGATGATGAGGCCCATCACATAGGAAACATTTAATGATTCGTTGGGGAGGGCCCTGCTGACCTTCTGTAGGTTTGCTACGATTCGTGCTCCCATATGAACTTCCTTGAGTATAGGTTTGCCGATCCCCTACACTCCGACTAGAGTTAGGTTTGAACGGTCTTGGCATTACACTTCGGTACGGTGCCATATTCGTTGTTACTGGACGATCTCTTCGAGGTTCTGACGTGTAATCCATTAATCGTTCTGCCGCTTCCATGGCGGTACTGAGGTTTGTGACTCGTTGGCGCAGAAGCTCCGTACGAGCAAATGGCTTCAAACCTTCCAGGAACGTAAACAACCAGTCATTCTCCGACATATCGCTAATGTGTAACATATGCGTCGAAAATGCCTTCACATAATCTCGAATAAGACCGGTGTGCTTCAAATCTCGCAAGGCCCTTCTTGCGTTGTACTCAACATTCTCTGGAAAGAATTGTTGCCTGGTGGCATCTCGCAGTTGTTCCCAAGTATCAATTCTTACTCGTTGGGCCTGAATGTCCGCATATTTGGTGCGCCACCACAATTTGGCATCATCAACCAAATACATTGTGGCGGTTGACACCTTTCTCGCCTCGTCCAAAACATTGGCGGCATGGAAGTACTGTTCCATGTCGAATAAGAAGTTCTCAACTTCCTTGGCATCTCGTGTTCCACTATAGGAACTTGGTTCGGGGATCCGAATCCTCGTAATAGGTTCTTGAGCAACATGGGGGGTGTTGTTCACAGCTGTTTGAAGCAATCCAATCTGGATACTCATTGCTTCCATCTCGCGTCTCATTTCAGCCGTATGGTTGGTTCCTATTGCATCAGCAAAGGTTCGGCAGACTTCTCTGCATTCGCCCAACTGGGCTCGGAGGTCTTCATTCTCCGCCTCGAGGGTCTCGACCTTCTCCTCCAAGGTCTCGACAACATATTTCAATCTAGAGCACTCTTGCTCTAGATTATCGAATTGAGCTTTAGAGTACTCGGCCTCTTTCTTCTTTCCGTCATCCTTTTTCTTGCCCTGTCTTCTAGGGACTTCCGTCTCGTTACCCGATTTCATTCTTTCGACCTTAACCGGGCTCCGATACCACCTGTCACGGGGCGCTTATAGTTTGTATGGACTGTAAGCGCACCGTGCGGCTAGTAGTCAATTTACCCGACTACGTCCGCCTAACTCGTTCGAGAGTTGCTGCTAATGCGACGCAATCACGCCGAGGCGTTTTAGTGGCATACACGGATAGGAGGGTCTCAGCAAACTTGCCAATTCGTACTACAAATCTTCAGTACACTCTTCCCCCCTATAATAGGCTTAGAAAAATAAAGGCTAATGACAACACTGGATATTGAAAAGCTGAACAAGCACTAACTAGCTATTACAACATTACAAGGAAAATAAAACAACATTACAAGAAAAATAAAGTAAAGCCCTACACTATAGATGATAACTTGAACTGCGATGTGGCTCGGCATCCCACAAAGCTGCAAGTAGGCCTATGAGTGGCCTGTGATCAGGTAATACCGCCTGGGGTCGCGGACATCCCGTGACACCTCGACAGGCAGCTTGCTGCCGGCGATATTGGGAAACTTAGTCAAATTCACTGATTGATTCTCAAACAACGACAGCTTTCATTTAGGTTGCCAGATAAGATAGGAAAGAAAAGGAATTACATCTCGAAAGACCAGGTCACTCATCCTCTGTAGGCGAATCCTACCTAATGTTAGGCTGGCCTATAGACCTCTTAAAGGCAAAGCTTCCCTTCGCAGAAATCTTCACCCGATTCCTTCTTCGTCAGACACACTATATCTGGTTAGTTGCTGCTCACTAACTCCGCCATTATAATTACTTCTCCTGCTTGCTGCTCTCTTCATGATTACCCTTGTTTTTTATTTGCTTGTATTCGCAGTACACTCCTGGTGTGTTTCAACGTTCAGGATCAATAATGATGTACCATATGCTTGAAGTTTCTACTATTGCCATGTCCGGTTTAAATTGCAATTTTTTTTTTTATGATTTCTGATCTGATTTCTCTACCAAGCATTTCTATTTGATCTAGTACCATGGATCATTTGTTGATTGAGTATTGGGCACATACCAATTGTTCAAATATTTTCAAGTCCTCACTTCCTACTTTCCTGCCCATAACGTGTTTGAATAAATTCCTAAACCACCAGTCATCTAATAAAATTGATATTCTATAATCAGTTTTGGTTCTCACTTTTTTTGTAGGTAGTTGGACATCGGTTTCTTTATAATATTCTTGAGATTCAGACCATGGGCTTTATTTATTCAATTCGTGATTTGCATTGTTTTTTATTTGTTTGTATTGGCAGTAGACGGTCCTAGTGTGTTTGTTGGGTTCTAAAGTAATCAATAATATCTTTTTTTGGGTTAAAAACCAGAGTATGATCTTTGAGGTAGTTGGATTAGGGCAACAATCTGTTTGTTGTGAGATCTCACAAGAAAGATCAAATTGTTTTGGAAAAAAATAAAACTTACTTTATCTGATCCATGCGAAAGGAAGTGTTTGATGTTTCATTTTATTTGTAATAAAATAGGAAGAAAGGGGTTATAAGAACTAATTTGTCGGTTACTAGTCTCACCTGGATAGATGATTTTGAGTGGACAATGGGAATTGTTGCCGTGAATCATGCCACAGTACTTGAACTTCTTGGTTGGAATAACTGAATCATTGGTCATGAGCATTGCAAAAGTAACGGAAGAATAATACTCCCTCCATCCCAACGATATTGGTAGTACCTCCAATTTTGTTCTTGATTATTTGCTCAGATGATATTTGATAACTTAGCTAAGTTGCTCCTTAGAGCTGATATTTTAATAATTCTATTTTTTTAATTCAGGTAGCCGACACGAAACAATTAGTTTCCGTCCTTGAAGAATATTTTGAACAAAGGGGAGTTCTCTTCCAAGAGGATATTTATCTTCCAGAGTTTTATGTTCGAGCCCAAATTTCCCGTACATGTTTCCTTCGGTCTCTTTGTTATGCATTTTGTTGATAAGATTTTTCTTTTTTTTTTTTCTGATATTAAAAGATCTTCTTCCTTTTCGATAGGCGTGATTAACTTCTTAAGGGTCTCCTCTTTTTGGGATAGATTTTTTTTTTTTCAAAAAAACGAGATTTATTCAACAGATCAGAAATGTGGGGGGACGAGGCCCACTACACGCCCTAGGAGATCGAGGGAGGACGAGCCCCTCTACACGCCCAAACTAAATTAAGAAAAAATAAAACACGGCCAACGAGCGACCTACTTCAGTCTAACATAAGGGAAACCGCTTTTGTCCAGTCTAATCATACCACGAATCTGCCCGGATATATCCAACGGGCTGTAAAGACGAAAATTTCTGGACTTGTATCCTTCATTGGCTAAGTGGTCGGCAATGGCATTCCCTTCCCGGTAGATATGGGAAAACGAGATATCCATAGAACGACTAAATGACAAGATTTTGTGCCAAATGCTTTGAAGTTGCCAATTTCCGATGTTAGGCGAGGTAATAAAAGAAAGAGCAAAAGCCGAATCCACCTCAACCCAAACCTTATGAATGTTCCTCTCATAGCATAGGTCTAATGCTCTCGTCTTAAGGATCCACTCCCTTTGGAATAGATGTGGTTAACTTCTTAAGGATCTCATCCCCTTGGGATAGATACTAACTCTTGCCTTATGGATCCTCTCCCTTTGGGATATATATGGTTAACTTCTTAAGGACTCCTCCCATTGGGATAGATGTTAACTTTCGTCTTAAAAATCCTCTCCTTTTGGGATAGATGTGGTTAACTTCTTAAGGATCTCCTCCCTTTGGGATAGATGTTAACTTTCGTCTTAAGGATCTTCTCATTTTGGGATAGATGTGGTTAACTTCTTAAGGATCTCCTCCCTTTGGGATAGATGTTAACTTTCATCTTAAGGATCTTTTCCCTTTGGGATAGATATGGTTAACTTCTTAAGATCTTCTCCCTTTGGGATAGATGTTAACTTGCGTCTTAAGGATCTTCTCCTTTTGGGATAGATGTTAACTTTCGTCTTGAATATCTTCTCGTTAGTTGGTTTTGAAACTATTTTTTTGTCCAAATTGATCTTACAGTCTTAAAATGAATCAAGTTTGGATGAACGCTAGTCGAATAAGTGATGAATATGAGAATGGAGTTGAGAAATTTCTAGATTTGCACAACAAAATTGACCAGAACCCGATCAAAAGTATTATTGTCCTTGTATCAATTGTGTGAATGGAAGAAGGCATGAAGTTGGCAAGACTTGAGAACATCTTCTTTGTGATGGAATTAACAAGAATTATAAAATATGGACATGGCATGGTGAATTGGTGGACTTTTCAAGTGAGCACACGGAAGGCACTCATGACATTGATGTAGATACATATGATCAAGTTGAAGACGTGATTCGTGATGTTGGACAAGAATATTTTCAAGGAGCACATGTGTACGATATGTTGAAAAGTGATTCAGAGACGCCTTTGTGTCCGGGGTGTAAACTCTTTACACGATTGTCAGTAGTATTAAAATTAGTTAATCTGAAGGCAAGAAATAGATGGAGTGATAAAAGCTTTACTGAATTGCTTGAACACTTGAATGAGATGCTTCTAAAAGATAAAACATTACCGAGTCGTAATTATGAGGCAAAGAAGATATTGCGTCCGATGGGAATGGAGTATAAAAAATTACACGCATGCCCTAATGATTGGATATTATACAGGGAAGAGTTTGAAACATTGCATAAGTGCTTCAGATGCGGGGTATCGAGGTACAAATCCAAGTCTGATGATTGTAGTGATGATAACACAAAACCAGGTTCCCCTGCGAAGGTGTTATGGTATCTTCCAATGATTCCAAGGTTTAAGCGATTGTTTGCTAATGCAGATGATGCGAAGAATCTCATATGGCATGTAGATGGGTGAAAATGCGATGGACAGCTTCGCCATCCGGCTGATTCTTTACAGTGGAAGAAATCGATAACTTGTTTCCAGATTTTGGGGATGAGGCAAGAAACCTTAGACTTGGGCTTGCTACAGATGGGATGAATCCATTTGGTAACATGAGCTGTAAGCATAGTTCATGGCTGGTTATGCTTATGATTTACAATCTACCTGGATTGCTTGTGATTTTAACATCTGTTTTAAAGTTGGTGTGAACTTTTACATCAGTGGATACGAAGTCGGTTTTAAAACCGATGTGAACTGCTTAAAAAAATCGATGTAAAATCCCCTTTTCTGTAATATCCATGTGTTTCCGTATTTTTTTCTTTCTTCTTTTCTTTCTTCTTTTCTTTCTTTCTTTTTGATTGTCGGGATTCGTTTATAATCAGGTATTATTCATATTATTCTGTTATGTTCTTTTCTTCCACTATTTTCTTCTGATGTTGGATAGATGTGGTTTGGTGTTTGAAATTGTGGTTAAGATTCTATGGATGAATCGTAGCGATTGCGTCACAAATGAATCATCGAGGCATGTCATTATTTGTTGGCTGGATTGCTGGACAGTCAGGGCCGCACGAGCAGGACACATGAGCAGTGCTAGTGCGCAGAAGAAGAAGTTGCTTACTGGTCTAACACTTGGGGAAGGGCCGCACGATCAAGCCACACGAGCAAGTGCTCGTGCACCGTGCTCGTGCGTTACAACAGAATTGGGCAGCAACCTTGTGCACAGAGCAGAGGCACACGAGCAGGCCACACGAGCAGATGCTCGTGCGTGCTGCTCGTGCGTGATAGCAGAGTCTGGCCAGGGGCTTAATGCACGACCTAACACACGAGCATTTGGTCGTGTGTGTGGTCGTACGTATCCGAGGATATAAATAGGTTAGATAGTCGAGTTTTCACCCATTTTCACACCAATTCTCTTCCCTTCTGCAACTAAGACTTAGAGCACGCCAAATCACCGGAGAAATCAGTATCTACGAAGATTCTTAAGTTCCTAGCATAAATTTAACATCTCTTAACCTTCTTCTATCATCCGAATCGAGGTAAAAATTCTAGAAACCTTATTTTGGGGATTTTGAGGGTTTGTGATGATTTCGTACTTCTAGACCGAATTAGCCTAGATTGTTGTTAGATTATGATTGTATACTCGCAATCCTTTGTTTTCCCTGAAGTTATGTGGAATTAACCCCAATATTTCCATCGTTGGTCATGTATTGTCGTTTGTGACCTCGTAATGTTCAATGAATTGTCCCAAAGGGTAGAACTTTGAATGAATTCTTACGTTTCCGAGATGTTGTGGTTGATTGTATATCATTATGTAATAGGAGTGAATTTTTGAAGAGTATTCGGACCTAAGTCCCCCCCGTTCAGCGTTTCTGTAACACCCCCAGGATATCCGAGGTATATTACAGCGCCGTGAATCCCTATATGGGACCCACCAGGCTGAACAGCATCATACACAACGACTCACAGAAACGATAAAATAACACCACGTCATAAAGACGCAAAACAGAACAATCCACCCGCTCAACCTGGCCAATATAACATCATCATCCAACACAACATAATAAGCAACAATACAATTCAAACGAACAAGAACCCCTTAAGTACTCGAGTACAACTATTAGTTCAAAACCACAAAAGACAAAAAGGTAAAAGACACTAAAACATCACTCGTGCACCATCATCACGCACGGCCATCATCCATGTATTGGTCCAGGCCCGCTGCCTCGATGAACCCGACTCAAATTCATAAAACGAATTTCCCAAAACGGGTCCCCAGAGGGGTTAGCAATTACGCTAGTACAAGTAACCAAATGAACATTTTACATCTTACACATATAGTAATGCATGCCATCAAGAAATCATAATTTCCAAAACGCTCATTTCCTAAATGCCAATAATCAAAACCACATTTGTAAAATGCACCACAATTAATCGCGGACCCACGCCTTCGTGGATCCCCGCCGAGACCCCGTCTGGATCTAACCCACGCTGGTTAAAAGCAAGCTCGCGGTCCACGGCTTCGTGGAACCCTACCGAGACCCCGTCGAGTCTAACCCGTAGTGAGCATACACACACACACAATTTCTCATACAAAAATACAAAGACAAGAACGTAAGTTAATAATGAAACATTCCTCGAAAAATTAGACGATGACACTAACGGAACTAAGAGTTGAACACGACCGCAAGGAACCGCGGAAATGAACCTAACGATTTGAATAGCACAATCACAACCACTTCTAAACGATTATGGAAATGGAATACTCCCGAAACCCGCCTACGATTCATGTATATTCGTATATAAACAACAACGAGGGCGACCACAACCGAACCCTCTCGATTCCGTAAAATCACGAAATATACCATGAATCCGTAGGGAAACTAAGAATACCAACAAGAATAATCATATTCATCATGAATCCATCAACGAAACGGAACGGATCTAAGAAAATCCCAAAACCCCCAAATTATCCAAAAGTAGGGTTCTAAGAGATTACCTTGGATTTAGGATGAGAAACACAAGTGGATGATGTTAGTCTTACACCAAGAACTCAAGCACAAGAATCTCTCAAGTGATTGAGGAAGAAAATCGCCTCAAATCGCCGGAGTCGCTCGGCCGCGAAAGAGGAAGAAATGAGATTTTGTGATTATCTTGGCCAACTCCTGGTTTATATAATTGGGAGTGTTAGCGCACGCTAAGACCTCAAGGTTAGCGTGCGCTAACGGATAGGTTACCAACCCTCCGTTAGCGTCCGAGTCCGTGGCTGTGGTTTTTGCCGTTAGCGTGCGCTACCATGCATGCGTAGCGTGCGCTAATAACCTATCGGTAGCGCGCTTATCGACCAATAGCATGCGCTACCCGAACATCACCGAGTCCAAAGAGCCAACCGCCCAAACTCACTCGACCAAGCGCGTGCGCTACCATACCAGCCAGAGCGTGCGCTAACTAGAATCTGCTTGAATTCGTGAGTAAACCGCCAAGATCGACAAATACACACTAGCGCCATCTTGAACAACTTAACGTGCGCTAGTCTCCCGACATTAGCGTGGCGCTAGACAAGATAGCGGCGCTAATCCGATAGTCCGAGGCCTCGGGAGTGAAACCGCCACTCCTGTGGCTAAATCGTTAGCGGCGCTATTTAATTAAACGTAGCGTGCGCTACTAATGGATTTCTAGCGTGCGCTATACAGAGAGAATTTAGCGTGCGCTAGATACGTAATATAAACGACCCAAAATACCGGATTATGAACGAAACGTCAAACTAACACCTCAAAACGCATCATAGCATAGAATGAATCCACGGCAACCCCGAAACGACGGTTCCGCACAACAATTACGAGAATCGATCAAAAGATAACGGAAAAGTTACATCAAGGATACACGAGAGTCACTAAAATCGAGAATTACAGGAAATACAATTACGAGGGAAAGAAAATGCGGATATTACATTCTACCCTCTAAAAATAAGTTTCGTTCCGAAACTTAAGGAACAAACAACTCGGGTACCTAGCACGCATGCTATCCTCGGCTTCCCAAGTTGCCTCCTCGACACCGTGTCTCGACCACCGCACCTTGACCAAAGGTATGGTCTTATGCCTCAATCGCTTTCTCACGATGTTCCAAAATCTTCAAAGGGCGCTCTTCGAAAGTAACATCTTTGGCGACATCAATCTCACCATAATCGATGATGTGGCTAAGATCCGGACATATTTCCTCAATGGGAAACATGGAAAACGCTATGAACATGACTCAAGGCCGAGGTAACGCCAAACGGTATGCCAACCCACCTACTCGCTCGAGGATCTCGAAGGGGCCGATAAATCTCGACTCAACTTCCCTTTCTTCCCGAAACGAAAACTCCCTTCCGGCGACACCTTTAGCAAAACGTGGTCTCCCACCTCGAATTCCAAAGGTCGACGACGGACGCCGGCATACGACTTCGCCGACTCGCGCCAACATCCGCTCCCGAATTAACTCTACCTTCCGCCTCGTCTCTAAAACGACATCCGGCTCGGTCCCGACCAAATCGGACGCCTCATTCCAACAAATCGGTGATCGACATCGCCGCCCGTAAAGTGCCTCATACGGTGCCATCCGAATCGACGCGTGCCAACTATTGTTATACGTGAATTCGATCACCGCAAATGTTCCTCCTACCACTACTCCAATCGAGAGCACAGGCACGCAACAAGTCCTCGAACGTCTGGATAGTGCGTTCCGACTGTCCGTCTGTCTGGGGATGAAAAGAGGTACTCAAACGCAACCGGGTACCTAACGCCTTATGCACCGCCTGCCAGAAGTGCGATACAAAACGGCCGTCACGATCCGAAACAATAGACTTCGGAGTACCGTGAAGTCTCACGATCTGCGCAATAAACACACGAGCTAATTCTCCGGCCCCAAGTGTCCTTGATGCCCGTAAAATGTGCCGACTTGGTCGCGATCAACAATCACCCATAAGATATTGATGACCGAAATCGCTCTCGGCAAACTCGTATCGAAATCCATCGATATATCTTCCCATTTCCATTCCGAACGGAAGTGACCGCAATAACTCAAATGGTCTCGATGCTCGATTTTGACTCGCCGACAAGTCAAACATCTCGCTACAAACCGTGCGACCTCATCCTTCATATCATTCCACCGTAAATTTCTCCTCGTGTCCTTGTACATCTTACTCGTACAGGATGAACTAATAAGGTGTAGCATGGGCCTCCCGTAAAATACTCGCTCAACTCGAGTCGTTCGCACACAAAGCCGACTGAATCTCAAAACACCATCCTCGTGAATCACAAATCCAGAGACTTTCCTTTAAGAACGTTCTCTGATTTGAGTAATCATCGGATCCTCTAATCGCTTGACTTAATTTCATCGATCAAAGACGACGAAATCTCTAAAGCACGAAGTTGCCCGACGGCTCCGGCAACAAGACCTCAACATCTAACTCGATCAAAGCCCTCCGAAGCTCGGACCGAGATGTAAGGATCTCAAGCGCTCGCAACGCAATCGGTTTCGACTCAAGGCGTCGCCACAACGTTCGCTTGCCGGATGATAAAGGATTTCGAGGTCATAATCCTTAATCAACTCTAACCACCTCCTCTGTCTCATATTCAACTCTCGAGTAAATATGTATTTCGACTTTTATGATCAAGAAAATCGACATGTGGAGCCGAAAAGATAGTGACGCCAAATCTTGAGCGCAAAACGATCGCCGCTAACTCCAAATCATGAGTAGGGTAGTTCGGCTCATACGGCTTCAACTGTCTCGACAAGCATAGGCAATGGTCTTGCCGTGCCGCATTAATACACACCCAAGACCGACCAAGCATCGCTATAAACGGCAAAAACCTCGTTGCCTCATGGCAACGCCAAAATCGGGTGAAGTCAAACGCTTCTTCAGCCTCAAAACTCGATCGCCTCGTCATTCCGCATTTAACTTCTGATTGAGCAATCTGCGTAAGTGGCCGCTTCGAGAAACCTCTACGAACCTACAGAGTAGCCACCAAACCCAAGAAACTACGAGCTCCTTCACATTCGGGCGGTGCCCAATCCAATACGGCCTCAATCTTCTGCGGATCCACACGAACTCCCTACCGAAATCACGTGACCTAAAAACATCACTTCCTTCAAATTAACTCACATTTCGAGAACTTTGCATAGAGTTGCTCGGTCCTTAAAATGTCCAACACTATCCGCAAATGTTGGGCATGCTCTTCCTCATTCCTCGAATAAACAAGAATATCACAATAAAGACGACGACGCACTTATCCAAATACTCGATAAAAACTTTGTTCATCAATTGCATGAACACCGCGGCGCATTAGTTAACCCGAAAGGCATGACTACGAACTCATAATGTCCGATTCTCGTCCGAAAGGTCGCTGCAGACATCGGACTCTCTCACCCGGAGCTGATAGTATCCCGATTTCAAATCAATTTTCGAGAATACCGCAGCTCCCTGCAATTGATCGAACAAGTCATCAATTCTCGGCAAAGGATACTTGCTCTTGATGGTCACCTTGTTTAGTTCGCGATAGTCGATACACAAACGTAGCGAACCATCCTTCTTCCGCACAAACAGGACCGGTGCGCCCCAAGGCGAGACGCTCGGTCGAACATACCCCGACTCAAGAAGCTCACTCAACTGCTTCTTCAACTCGGACATCTCTGAAGGTGCCATGCGATAGGGCGCCTTCGAGATAGGAGCCGCACCCGGCTCTAACTCTATAGTGAACTCGACCTCTCGATCCGGTGGTAATCCCTGTAACTCGTCAGGAAAAACATCAGGAAATTCATTAACGATTGGAATCGGCGAAAGCTCGACTCCACCACTCTCCGCCTTCAAGGCATAGCACCAATAACCAATACATCCCTTTCGCAGGAGTTTCATCGCCTTCAAGGCGTTAATAACGAAGCTGTTCCCCCTCTTTCGCCCGGCGAAAGAGTGCCTTGCCATCATCGGCCAACATGGTGATGATTCTCGTGCGGTAGTTCATGATTGCGCCATGCCGCCGAGCCAATCATCACCAAGAATCAAATCCTCACCTCGATACTCACAATAAGATTAGAGGGCCAAGTCCTCTCACAAATAAGCACGTACGCCTCGAACCTCCCGATCAAGAACGATCCTATCACCGCTAGGAAGCTTAACGATGAAGGGCTCACAAGGCGTCAAACGGTCGAGATTCAAACGGCGCACACAATCCAGAGATATGAACGAATGCGTAGCACCGTAATCGAAAAGCACACCGACAGATGAGAAAGAATATAAACGGTACTGCCGCTACACAGAGCCGCCGGATCATCGGCTCTCCGCATCTCATAGACACGCGGTGGGCGGAGCCGACACCGAAGCTCCCCCTTAGAGGGTCGACTCGACCTCTCCCCGACTAGCACTCGCGAGACCGAGGAACAAACGATCCTCGATTCACACTTGGTTCCCTAGGCGCTGGAATGGAAGCCCGGCACCAAGAATTTTCTCTCTCGCACAGAAGCACCTTGTGACCCGACCGCCACACCGATTACACGTCGGCAAAGGGTTCGGACAAACACGACCGATGTGGCCCGTGACGACCACAATTGAAACACTTCACATCACGATAAGGAGCACCGGTAGTTCCACGAGGACCCCAAATGAACGAGCCGGACCACCGCCGGGGAAGTTAGCAGATTGGGATCTCGCCGACCCCCACTCTTGTGGCCCGAAAAGTTCCCAGCTGGACTCGCTTCTTACTCTCGCGGCCGCCTCACTCGTCACCGACATATCATAAGCAAGGGCCCTACTCGATAATCCTTCAATGTAGTGCATACGAGCCCCGACATATAGTCCGGATCGGCAACTTCATCCGTCTGGAGAAATGGAAAATCTTGTCACTTTCCTCGACAACTGGGTCTTCACATAACCCAACTCTTTGTTAAAATCAAGAATGGCTTGAGCTACGGGATATCCCGTGGTTGAGCATCATAAAAGCATGTACCCGAGCCTCGTCCGATCGGCCACGGCAATATTCGCCTCCATCAACTCTTGAAACTCACCACGGCAAAGATGGTCTTTGGGCCCAACGGCCTCCCACCACCCGTAGCGTCCCCAAGTGAGAAAATATTGAGCAATAGGACTTTACGGTCCCTGGACGCTTAGTGGCAACGAAGACCTTAGACATCTCCTTGATCCACCCTTCCTACCCAATCGGGTCCGAAGCTCCCGAAAACCGAGGAGGATGCATCTTGATGACATCTTGGAGCCAACGGTCCGCTCCGCCCGATTAGCATGGGCTTGATCCGGCTCAACCGCCCGAGCTATTGCCGCCATTTGGTTCACCATCCGTTGCATAACGGCCGCAATACCAAGATCGGCACGCTCCCGAGAAGAAGCATGGCTATGACGGCCGATGCCCGGCCTCGAAGATCGTGACGTGGCCGCCCACCGGCCGCCCCACGCCCCGGCCGGCCCACGACCACGACCGCGACCACGACCTCTTCCAAAGATCCATACTGGAGTTAAATAAGTAGCAAAAGCCATACGAGGATCAAGACAAGAAAAGAACAATTACAAGTCGAGAATCAAGGGTACGATACAAGAAATTAATGAACAAAGGAAAGAAAACTTACTGACACCGGTAGTACCTAATCATGGCAGCGTGACGATGATGTGCAAAACCAAACACCACAAGACCCAATAAACCAACAAGCCTAGGTATCCATAAACCTAGTGCTCGATACCATTTTCTCGTAACACCCCGTGATATCCGAGGTATATTACCCGCCGTGAATCCCTATATGGGACCCACCAGCCGAACAAAGATCATACACAACGACTCACGTAAACGATAAAATAACACCACGTCATAAAGACGCAAAATGTAACAATCCACCCGGTTCAACCTGGCCAATATAACATCATCATCCAACACAACATAATAAGCAACAATACAATTCAAACGAACAAGAACCCCTTAAGTACTCGAGTACAACTATTAGTTCAAAACCACAAAAGACAAAAAGGTAAAAGACACTAAAACATCACTCGTGCACCATCATCACGCACGGCCATCATCCATGTATCGTCCAAATACCCGCCTGCCTCGATGAACTCCGACCAAATTCATAAAACGAATTTCCCAAAACGGGTCCTCAGAGGGGTTAGCAATTACGCTAGTACAAGTAACCAAATGAACATTTTACATCTTACACATATAGTAATGCATGCCATCAAGAAATCATAATTTCCAAAACGCTCATTTCCTAAATGCCAATAATCAAAACCACATTTGTAAAATGCACCACAATTAACCGCGGACCCACGCCTTCGTGATCCTCGCGAGACCCCGTCTGATCTAACCCACAGTGGTTAAAAGCAAGCTCGCGGTCCACAGCCTTCGTGGAACCCTACCGAGACCCCGCCGAGTCTAACCCGTAGTGAGCATACACACACACAATTTCTCATACAAAACTACTATGTCAAGACCGTAAGTTCATAAGGATACTTGCCTCGATTAATTAGACGATGACACGAACTAACGGAAGAGTTGAACACGACCGCAAGGAACCGCGAAATGAACCTAACGATTTGAATAGCACAATCACAACCACTTCTAAACGATTATGGAAATGGAATACTCCCGAAACCCGCCTACGATTCATGTATATTCGTATATAAACAACAACGAGGGCGGACCACAACCGAACCCTCTCGATTCCGTAAAAATCACGAAATATACCATGAATCCGTAGGGAAACTAAGAATACCAACAAGAATAATCATATTCATCATGAATCCATCAACGAAACGGAACGGATCGGAAGAAAATCCCAAAACCCCCAAATTATCCAAAAGTAGGGTTCTAAGAGATTACCTCGATTTAGGATGAGAAACACAAGTGGATGATGTTAGTCTTACACCAAGAACTCAAGCACAAGAATCTCTCAAGTGATTGGAGGAAGAAAATCGCCTCAAATCGCTTCGGGAGTCGCTCGCCGCGAAAGAGGAAGAAATGAGATTTTGTGATTATCTTGGCCAACTCCCCGGTTTATATAACCAGGAGTGTTAGCGCACGCTAAGACCTCAAGGTTAGCGTGCGCTAACGGATAGGTTACCAACCCTCCCGTTAGCGTCCGAGTCCGTGGCTGGTTTTTGCCGTTAGCGTGCGCTACCATGCATGCGTAGCGTGCGCTAATAACCTATCGGTAGCGCGCTATCGACCAATAGCGTGCGCTACCCGAACATCACCGAGTCCAAGAGCCAACCGCCCAAACCTCACCGACCCAAGAAGGCGTGCGCTACCATACCAGCCAGAGCGTGCGCTAACTAGAATCTGCTTGAATTCGGAGTAAATCCGCCCAAGATCGACAAATACACTAGCGCGCCATCGAACAACTTAACGTGCGCTAGTCTCCCGACATTAGCGTGCGCTAGACAAGATAGCGGCGCTAATCCGATAGTCGCAGGCCCGGGAGTGAAACCGCCACTCCTGTGGCTAAATCGTTACAAGGCGCTATTTAATTAAACGTAGCGTGCGCTACCAATGGATTTCTAGCGTGCGCTATACAGAGAATTTAGCGTGCGCTAGATACAGAATATAAACGACCCAAAATACCGGATTATGAACGAAACGTCAAACGGAACACCTCAAAACGCATCATAGCATAGAATGAATCCACGGCAACCCCGAAACGACGGTTCCGCACAACAATTACGAGAATCAGATCAAAAGATAACGGAACAGTTACACTGAAGGATACACGAGAGTCACTAAAATCGAGAATTACACCGGAAATACAATTACGAGGGAAAGAAAAATGCGGATATTACAGTTTCCTTATGTCGTATTTATCAAGACAAGTACATGTATTACATTATGTTATGTAGGATGTGAATTAAAGATTAATGATGATTTATGATAAACGTGTGTGTGTGTTGTTGTTCTTCCACCTAGGGACGGTTCGACGGAACCTCTAGGGGTCGATGCTAAGGGGCACAGCCGCGGAAGTGGTTTCCCACCTGGGGATGGTTCAACAAGAACTCTGGGGGTTGATACTATGGGGTATGACCACGAGTTACCAAGTGTGTATTTTGTTGATGATGAAATGTGATGATATCGTTTTCTTGATGATCGTGTGTTGATGAAAATGTGGTATTCCGGAATATTGTTTTCTTAAATATTTTCAAATGTGATAATAATGTTGAATTGTATTCATATATAATGTCTTGTAATTGTGTACTTGCACTAGTCATTCGAATGGTAACCCCTAAATGGGGGAAATGCGTTTCATGCATTTCAGGTATCGAGCGAGCTGAGGAACCAGCACAGGAGACGCATGCAAATGATGTTCAAGCATGATGTTAAGAGGCTCAAGTTTGGGATGTTTAGTTTATTATATTCATATTGTCTATTGGAGTCGATTGAGTAAACGTTTTCTGTTTTAAGGATAATGTTGAAGTCCCCTACGTGGGCAATGGGTTCCTTTTACATTCTGTTTTCCTGCATCCAAACCAAAATATTTTGGCTGAGGCCACGACCTTATTTACATTTTTAAATATTATCATTTCTGGTTTATTCTAGAATTTTATGATTGCCCTAGCCTGGTAGACCTTGATGAAGGTTCTACAGTGTGTAATGACCCTTATGAGAATTAGGTTGTTACATTTTTGTAGTAGTGATCTCTTTTTTTTTCTTTGTCTTCTCTCTCTTTCTTTTTCTCACTTGCTTGCCGTGGGATATATTTTCTGCACTTCAATTTGTTATATCAACTAAGTCCACACGACAACAAGTCATTATAATGAAATAACTGTTATAATATCATCAATAATGATATGTGAGACCAACAATCAATAATTCAATCAATTATTGGATTGAAATATCTAATACGAGGCTTGATCCAACTCGTGCGATGTACAGTCTTTGGTTGCAGACGCTTAAATGAGTATTGGTTGCAGACGCTTGAATGGGCATATGACGGTAGTTAGATGCCTATTAGAGAATTTGTATTGTATTTATTTTAGAGGATTTAATTGTGATGTTATCATAAATTTTGTATTTAAATTAGTTTATTTATATTTAAAGTTACAATTAAAATAGTCTTTTCACATGTAGCCTTTTAATATGAATAAGGACTCATCCGTAATGCTTTTTCCGTGTAGAATTCTTTTAGTCTATGTAATTAGTTATATGTAATGTATTGTATTTATTTTAAATGTTCATAGTGTAATGTTTTATCAACCCGTGCATTGCACCCATTGCATCTAAATATTCATAGTGTAATGGTCGGTACTAATTAGGTTTCCAGTACTTAAAATAGTTTATTCACATTAAAAGAGTACATGTAAAATGACTTTTTCTAAGACGTTACATTTAAAAGAGTCTCTTCACATGTAATCTTTAAATACTAACACCTTTTGTTTTAACATTCCACAATTTTATACAATCTTGAAACTACGAAATGATTTCGTTTTTAACACGATTGTTTGTATTCCTTGGAGTTTAATATGTAGATGTAAATTCGTGAGTTTATAAAAAAATGAAATTATATTTGGTGTGCAATGCATTAGTTGTACAATACTAATTTTTGTGCACAACCCCCTTGCACATTAAATTAAGGGGGATAAGCTTTATATATAATAGATACATGTTGGTATTAGCTGTATGTAAATCCTGAAACGTCGCCGTATGGGATTTTCATGTAATAATCGTACCTTTTATCGCTTATAATTAGGAATTCAGGAACTTTGTAGTTTGGTTCGTAAATTTTTTTCGAACATTGGTATCATGTGTTTGATTCGAAATTGAGCCTGTATGTTGTGTTTCTTGTTAGTATCCTGTTAATATCCGTCATCGTGGTGTCGAACCGCTTGCATCGCTTCTGCAACCCAGGATTAGCGTACGCTACTTTATATGGGTAGCGTACGCAACGGAAGTTGTAGGCTAACGCGCGCTACTACAAGAGGTTACGCACGCTAACCGAAGATGGGGCGCCCAGAGAACACCGGATCGGGACTAAAATTGAGCTAGCGCACGCTAAGGCATCATAGTAGCGTACGCTAGGGGAACAGCGCACGCCACGGTTGGGTGTTAGCGCGCTAAGTGACCTTGACAAGGCGGTGAGGTCTGACTTTAGCCGACCAAATGTAACGTGCGCGCTAAGACGGTCGTTGGGTGGGCTAACTAGTCGGTGGTAGCGCACGCTATTCGGTCGTAACGCACGCCACCGGTGTGGGACAAGGGTTTCAACAGGCGTAAGGTTACGGACTTAGACTGGACACCAGATAGCGCACCCTAAGGCGGAAGCTGCGCGCGCTAACTCGGCGATACAGCGCACGCTAACTCGATTGAGTAGCGCATGCTATCGGATGTGGTGCACACCAGCTCGGCTGGGCGGAAGGGTCTGGGCTGTAGACCTAGGCCGATAGCGCGCGCTATTCGGTAAGCGTTAGCGCACGCTAAGGCGCATTTATATAAATACATGTGTTGTGGTCAACACTTGTCATTTTTCATTTTCTCTCCTCTTCTTCGAGCTTCTAGACGACTCCAGGGCAGTGTAGGCGAGGCTTTCGGCGGAGCACGGTTGAAACTCAAATCTTTCCAACTTCAAGTAAAGATCTATCAATCTTACGTCGTCTTCACCAAGGAATCGAGGTAATCCTTCCGTAGAACCCTAACTTTGGGGATTTTGGGGATCTCGTTTCACCAGCCGTTTTAACTCCAAATCATGATGGATTGTAGTTGAAAATGGTTGTATAGGTATGATTTCATGATTTCCTCAAGGTTTTGTGGATTGATTCCAAATCCTCTTTTGTAAATCGAGCAAAACCCATTACGCCCTCGTAGTACTCGATTAAATGGTCCTAAGGGTAGAACTTAGGATGGATTTTCGTGTCTCCAACTAATTGTAACGATTAACGCCTCAATGTTTGTTAGGAGCGGGATTCGGAAGATAGTTCGGACCATAACCTTGTTCGTCGTCTGTTCCTTTGAGAGTAAGAAAGTTCAGGCAAGTACTTTATTGCATTAGTTTATGGCATGCATTTCTGTGATGGTTTAGAGAATGATGAGAGTTGAAAGGTTATTCTCGGGTACTCTCACTCGGGGATTGACTCGACGGGGTCACACGGGACACGGTGGCTTAGCGGCCGGACCGGTCACGAGAGATACTTTGAGTGGACATCCTCACCGGGATTGCTCGACGGGCACACAGGACTTGGTGGCTTGAGGGTCGGACCGGTCGCGAGGGTTGTCGGAGTGTTTTATCGGTGATTGATATTGATATTCCTAATATCGTAAATTGAATCACAGGGATTTTTAAATGATTTGGAAATGCTCATGATTAAAATAATTGTAATACTGTACTTGCACTAGCGGTTGTGGCTAACCCCATTGTTGGGGTGGAATGTTTTGTACATTTCCGGTATTCTCGAGGGACAGGAGCCCCCATGTGGCGCACACGGAGTTGACAAGCACACTGGATGTTAGAGAGCTCGCATCAGTCGTTGTATTGTGATGTTGAGTCAGTTTTATATACTGTATTATGGGTGGTTTTGAGTTGTACTTTGTCGTGTAATGTTTGCGTTCAGTGATGATTTGAAATATACTCTTTTGGCCGCGGCCGAGGCCTAACTTATGTTTTGTAACCTTTGTTGGACTATTATGTCATGGTTGTTATGTTTTGGATTGTGGTTAAATCTTGTGTGTCGTCACCGCGGACCCTTGTGTGTCTGTGGCGTGTAATATTCCGGTTGATCTGGGGTGTTACATTTATGGTATCGAGCCTAGGTTTCGGAAATACCTAGGCCTTTGGACATTCGATTGTCAAGTCGTAAGAGTCGTATAACCGATCGAGCTCAACACCGTGTGATGCTGTCGAGCCGTGTGACCCATGGTGGTAAGACTCCTTAACTCTCTTTGTGCCTTGTCGCTTTCATAGTAAGGTAGATTTAAGTTCCTTGAATTATGAACTGTTCTGATAATTTTAATCCTTCTATATCTCAGTATGCTGAGAGGCCGTGGTGGACGTGGCGGACGTGGACGCGGCAGAGGCCGTGGTCGTGGTACCGCTAACGAACTGCACACATTCTAATGATGCATCCGATTCGCATCCCATACGGAGCCGAACACCGCTTCTTTGAACCCGAGCGGTCAGCCGATCCTACCGTAAGTCAAGAACCGCCGGCCGACACTAATGTGAATGCCGCATAGCCGCTATACTCCAGCAGTAGCGGCACAATTAGTCAAGTTGAATGAATCCGACATCATGATCAACCCACGATGAGAGTAAATGGCTTCAGGGGTGATGAAGATGCAACCTCCTCGCTTTATCAAAAGGCCCGATACATTGGGATGGGAAGGATGGGTGTTTACCATGCAATTTTTGACGCCGTTGCGTGCCCCGAAGAAAACGGGTCCCTATTGTACAAGATTTCCTTGACAAGGAGGTCATGCGATTGGTGGGAAGTCGCGAAACCTACGGATCGTGTGGCCACTTGGGCCGAGTTTAAAGTCGCGATAGAGGAAGAATATTGCCCTTGGCCTATCGTGAGAAAAACGAATTGCGATTTCTTTACGGCAACACCTCGTGATGTACCACACCGAGGCCATTGTTACGTATAATCAGAACTCAACCATGTTCGTGAGCAAGTAAGGACCAAGCGGATAAAATCCGTTACTTTGATTTGAGAATGAAGCCCAGGATTCGTGAGGCTATGGCGGGTTTCGATGCGTTACGTTGAAGGAATATCGATCGTGCTTTGCTATCGAGATGGTCATTTCCGCCAAGGTCGGGTACCGAGATGAAGAAGCCAAAGACGAGGTGGTTTTTATGGAAGTAAAAGTGGTGGGTTTCACAAATCTCAAGCTTCTCACCGCTATCGGGAAATCTGCTCAAGAAGCCGGTGTTCGAGTTTACGATCTGGTCCAGTCTTCCGCTTTGGTAGAGGACAATGTTTCAATTGTAATCAAACAAAGCATCGTTGTCGGGAATGTCCACTTCCTCCCGTTATTTGTTTCACATGCGGTCAATCTGGTCATCGGGCGGCTCATTGCGAGGTCGCCACCAAAATTGTTAAACAGCAGAGTTCGCACCAACTCCGACCGTGAACCCGGGACTACATCTAATCACCGCAATGCACTGGGACGTGGAAGAGGTCGAGGTCGGTGGGATCGACAAGCTACATCGAGTGTGAGTTCGGTGCAGCCAAGAGTGTACTGATGAGGCGTGCACGAATCGAGGCTCCGTAGGCCGCAGTATCACGCAAATACTTTCTCAACCTGTATCGGTATTATTTGATTCGGGAGCTACCCATTCGTTCATTGCTCTTGATTGTGTGAAACGTTTGGGTCTTGGGTGTTTGATTGAGTGCGAACCATTCGTAGTAAGCACTCCTAGTGGAGAGCGTTTGATTGGGAATCAAGAGATTAAAAATTGTCTCGTGTATATCGGGAGTCGAGATTGGCCTTCAGACCTCATAGTGGTAGATCTGAAAGGAGAGGATGTAATTCTGGGAGATGATTGGTTAAATCGCCATGGTGCTATCATGAACTACAGGACGCGGACTATTTCTATAATAGCGGAAGATGGTGTCGAGCACACTTTCTTGGGTCGTAGACCGGGTAGTTCAGGTGGAGTGATTTCCGCCGTTAAGGCGATAAAATTGTTAAAACAAGACTGTATTGGTTATTGGTCTTACGCCATGGGCACAAATGACGGTGAAGCCGATTTATTATCCATTCCAGTCGTGAATGAATACCCAGATGTATTTTCGGATGACCTACCGGGATTACCTCCATCTAGAGAAGTAGAGTTTCCTATTGACCTTGTGCCAAGCGCAGCACCTGTTTCCCGAGCGCCTTATCGTATGGCCCCCTCCGAGATGTTAGAACTGAAGAAACAATTGGGCGAGCTTCTGGATAAAGGGTACATCCGACCTAGTGCATCACCTTGGGGTGCGCCGGTCCTTTTCGTTAAGAAGAAGGATGGATCGTTCCGTCTATGCATTGATTATCGGGAATTGAATAAGTTAACTATTAAGAACAAATATCCTTTACCTCGGATAGACGATTTGTTCGACCAACTTCAGGGTGCCACAGTATTCTCTAAAATTGATTTGCGATCGGGATATTACCAAATGAGGATTCGGGATTTTGACATTCAAGATCGCCTTCCGTACTCGTGCGGCCATTACGAATTTGTGGTTATGCTATTTGGCTCGACCAACGCTCTGCCGTGTTTATGCGGTTGATGAACAAAGTTTTCATTGACTATCTTGATAAATTTGTGGTCGTTTTCATTGATGATATTCTTGTCTACTCCCTAATGAGGAAGATCATGCTAAACATCTCCGAATGGTGTTGAACACTTTGAGAATGGAGAAACTTTACGCTAAATTCTCAAAGTGCGAGTTCTGGCTTAAAGAGGTGACATTTCTTGGTCACATAATTTCGATCGATGGAGTTCGAGTGGATCCCCAAAAGATAGCGGCCATTGTTGAGTGGGAACCCCCTAGGAATGTGAAGGAGACCAGGAGCTTTCTAGGGCTTGCCGGATACTATCGCAGGTTCGTCGAAGGATTTTCAAAAATCGCTCGACCACTTACTCAGTTGCTCCAGAAATCTCAAAAATTCGAGTGGACAGACGAGAGGCAAAACAGTTTTGATGAGCTTAAACGACGATTAACTTCGGCGCCCGTGTTATCGTTACCTGTGGCACCGACGATTACGAGGTGTACAAAGTGATGCTTCGTGACTTGGATTGGGTTGTGTTTTGATGCAAAGAGGTAGAGTGATTTCATATGCGTCCCGACAATTGAAACCATATGAAATGAATTACCCTACCCATGATTTAGAGTTATCGGCGGTTGTATTCGTTAAACATTTGGAGGCAGTATCTTTATGGTTCCCCGTGTAAAATCTACACGGATCACAAAAGTCGCAACTCTCTATTTAGCCAAAAGGAGCTAACTATGAGACAACGTCGATGGTTGGAGCGGATGAAGGATTACGACCTGGAAATATTATATCATCCAGAAAAGCTAATGTGGTAGCGGACGCATTAAGTCGGAAACCCGTAGCCCTCCAAATGCTGAGTATGCTTACATCTCAACACGAGATCCGTCGAGACATAATTAGGCAAGATATAGAGATTTGGCTCCAGAAAGTTCAAGGCCAATTATGTACTTTGGAGATCACGTCGTCCTTGATCAACGAAGTCAAGTCGAAGCAATTTGAGGATCCGTTACTAGTCCAGCTAAGGAAGGATGTGATGAGAGGAAAAGCTCCAGGATTTATGATTCAGGATGATGGTGTTTTAAAGTTTAGAGGTAGACTTTGTATACTGCAGACGTCGAACTTAAGGCACCATATTGAGGGAAGCGCACACTACACCGTATTCTCTTCACCCCGGTACGAGCAAAATGTATAAGGATTTGAAGAATAACTATTGGTGGAGCAATATGAAGAATGATGTTGAAGAGTTCGTTTCGAAATGCTTGACGTGTCAACAAGTCAAGGTTGAACATCAACGGCCAGCGGGGTTGCTTAAATCGCTACCAATCCCAGAATGGAAATGGGAGGATATAACGATGGATTTTGTCACCAACATGCCGAGCACGCGGACAGGGATGAACATGATTTGGGTTATTGTCGATCGACTAACCAAGTCAGCTCACTTTCTGGGAATTAAGGATAATTGGGGGCCCGAAAAACTAGCTCGTGTATTCATCGCGGAAATTGTAAGGTTACACGGGACTCCTAAGAGCATTATTTCCGATCGAGACGGTAGATTTGTGTCGTACTTTTGGCAATCCGTTCATCGAGCTTTAGGGACGGAACTGAGGCTCAGTACATCGTACCATCCTCAGACTGATGGGCAGTCTGAACGGACAATTCAGACTCTTGAGGACATGCTGCGAGCATGTGCCCTAAATTGGAAGCATGACTGGGAATCGCATTTGCCACTAATCGAATTTGCCTACAATAATAGTTGGCATGCGTCGATTAAGATGGCACCGTTTGAGGCTTTATATGGACGGAAATGTAAGTCACCATTGTGTTCGGATGATTCCTCTGAACTGATTGGTACGGAGCCGGATATGTTAGTGGAGACCCGGGAAAAGATCTCTTTAATTCGCGAGAGGCTTTTGGCCGCCCAAAGCCCACAGAAGTCCTATGCCGATAATCGACGTCGACCGCTAGAGTTTGAAGTCGGCGATCATGTGCTGATAAAAGTATCGCCAACCCGGGGAATTTATCGCTTTGGGAAGAAAGGTAAACTCAGTCCGAGATATGTTGGGCCATTCGAGGTTATAGAACGGATTGGCGAACTTGCCTACCGTGTGGGCCTTCCGCCTTCACTGGGTCATGTGCATAATGTATTTCATGTTTCGCAATTGAGGAAATACGTACCGGACCCTAAGCATATCATTGATTTTGGGGAGATTGAATTAAATTCCGATGTCACCTTTGAGGAAAAACCAATCCAGATTTTGGAGCGTCGGGTAAAACAACTTAAACGTAAAGTTATTCCCTTGGTCAAAGTACAATGGTCGAGACATAGATCGGAAGAAGCCACGTGGGAGACAGAAGAGCAAATGAAGTCTAGATACCCCGAATTATTCACTTCGTAAGTTTCGGGACGAAACTTATTCTTAGGGGGAGAGAATGTAATAATCGTACCTTTTATCGCTTATAATTAGGAATTCAGGAACTTTGTAGTTTGGTTCGTAAATTTTTTTCGAACATTGGTATCATGTGTTTGATTCGAAATTGAGCCTGTATGTTGTGTTTCTTGTTAGTATCCCGTTAATATCCGTCATCGTGGTGTCGAACCGCTTGCATCGCTTCTGCAACCCAGGATTAGCGTACGCTACTTTATATGGGTAGCGCAAACGGAAGTTGTAGGCTAACGCGCGCTACTACAAGAGGTTACGCACGCTAACCGGAAGATGGGGCGATCCAGAGAACACCGGATGGGACTAAAATTGAGCTAGCGCACGCTAAGGCATCATAGTAGCGTACGCTAGGGGAACAGTAGCGCACGCCACGGTTGGGTGTTAGCGCGCTAAGTGACCCGACAAGAAGGACGGTGAGGTCTGACTTTAGCTGCACCAACAGTAACGTGCGCTAAGACGGTCGTTGCGGCGCTAACTCGTCGGTCGTAGCGCACGCTATTCGGTCAGAACGCACGCTACCGGTGTGGATGAAGGGTTTCAACAGGCGAAGGTTCTGGACTTAGATCGACACCGAGATAGCGCACTTAAGGCGGAAGCTGCGCGCGCTAACTCGGCGATACGCCGCACGCTAACTCGATTGAGTAGCGCATGCTATCGGATGTGGTGCACACCACCTCGGGCGGAAGGGTCCGGGTCAGAGACCTAGGCCGATAGCGCGCGCTATTCGGTAAGCGTTAGCGCACGCTAAGGCGCATTTATATAAATACATGTGTTGTGGTCAACACTTGTCATTTTTCATTTTCTCTCCTCTTCTTCGAGCTTCTAGACGACTCCAGGGCAGTGTAGGCGAGGCTTTCGGCGGAGCACGGTTGAAACTCAAATCTTTCCAACTTCAAGTAAAGATCTATCAATCTTACGTCGTCTTCACCAAGGAATCGAGGTAATCCTTCCGTAGAACCCTAACTTTGGGGATTTTGGGGATCTCGTTTCTCCAGCCGTTTTAACTCCAAATCATGATGGATTGTAGTTGAAAATGGTTGTATAGGTATGATTTCATGATTTCCTCAAGGTTTTGTGGATTGATTCCAAATCCTCTTTTGTAAATTGAGCAAAACCCATTACGCCCTCGTAGTACTCGATTAAATGGTCCTAAGGGTAGAACTTAGGATGGATTTTCGTGTCTCCAACTAATTGTAACGATTAACGCCTCAATGTTTGTTAGGAGCGGGATTCGGAAGATAGTTCGGACCATAACCTTGTTCGTCGTCTGTTCCTTTGAGAGTAAGAAAGTTCAGGCAAGTACTTTATTGCATTAGTTTATGGCATGCATTTCTGTGATGGTTTAGAGAATGATGAGAGTTGAAAGGTTATTCTCGGGTACTCTCACTGGGATTGACTCGACGGGGTCACACGGGACTGGTGGCTTAGCGGCCGGACCGGTCACGAGAGATACTTTGAGTGGACATCCTCACCGGGATTGCTCGACGGGCACACAGGACTTGGTGGCTTGAGGGTCGGACCGGTCGCGAGGGTTGTGAGTGTTTTATCGGTGATTGATATTGATATTCCTAATATCGTAATTGAATCATATGGGATTTTGAAATGATTTGGAAATGCGTGTGGATTAAAATAATTGTAATACCGTACTTGCACTAGCGGTTGTGGCTAACCCCATTGTTGGGGTGGAATGTTTTGTACATTTCGTATTCTCGAGGGACAGAGCCCCCCTGTGGCGCACACGGAGTTGACAAGCACACTGGATGTTAGAGAGCTCGCATCAGTCGTTGTATTGTGATGTTGAGTCAGTTTTATATACTGTATTATGGGTGGTTTTGAGTTGTACTTTGTCGTGTAATGTTTGCGTTCAGTGATGATTTGAAATATACTTTTGTCGCGGCCGAGGCCTAACTTGTGTTTTGTAACCTTTGTTGGACTATTATGTCATGGTTGTTATGTTTTGGATTGTGGTTAAATCTTGTGTGTCGTCAGCCTGGCGGGACCCTTGTGTGTCCTGTGGCGTGTAATATTCCCGGTTGGATCTGGGGGTGTTACATTTCATGTTCGAAACGAAGTCGTCTTTCCTGCTCCCACATTGCCGCAAGCTCGCAGCTTTTCGTCCAACTGATATAAAAAGTGGAAAATTTTAAACCCAGAATATTGAAAAAGGAGAGAGAGAGAGAGAGGGAGGGAGAGAGAGGAAAAGTGAAACTTTTCTTTTATTACCGAAACAAAAGAAAAGTGTGTAACACCCCCAATCCACTCAGGGATATTACACGCCGTAGACCCTCTCCTCGAAGATCTACCAGGCTGGTAACACATTTAACATCTCGACAATGCCTTCAAGGCTACACTGACTCAGTAGACCGATTTGGTCTTTCCACAAATACATACAACTCAAATACAACTCATGCCCACGCAGGGGACCAAAATACAACTACACCCGTACAACGGGAACAATACAAAATGGAAAAATAAAGTACAACTGAACCAACACACGAAATACGGTTCCTCATGTGATTAGTATCAATCATCTTTCATCATCCTTCGTGCCGACCCTGTGTTATGCTCCAAAACCTGAATGCAAAAACAGACATCCACCCCCCGAATACTCGGGGGTTAGCAAAACTCCACTGTTTTGCTAGTGCAAATACAAAGTGCAAATACGAGCCATACAATTCACATTCCACGAATAACAATAACCGAGGATCCTCAAAGATCCAAACGAAACGAAAAGTACTTCCCGAGGCAAGGGTTTGAGAAAACATTTCAAAAACGAAATATCATAAATCAATGGAAGTAATTTATAAAACAGTTTAGAATGCCATCGAGAGTTTTAATAGAAAACAATTTAGGATTATCAAATCCTACTTTTCAAAACCCAAAGACAAAAGGGGTCACCGCCCAAAGGTTTACTTTCGAAAAATGACATTAACCAACCGTTGGGATTTTAGCCCCAAATCCGTAAAACGACTTTTACAAAACCATTGGGATTTTAGCCCCAAATCTCATCAACTCACAAGACACAAGAACGACTGTGAGGTTCAGATCCCAACATCAAAATCCACAAATAAAGGATTTAAAACAAACAACAAAATACTCCAGTGCCATCCTAGCCAAGTAAGCCAAACGAACACTTACCTCTTACACACTTAGTCAATGCATGCAATCATGAAAACCGCTCAAAGCACTCATTTCCGGAAATGACAATATCAAATCACATTAGCAAAAATGCACCACAATTAACCGTCGATCCACACCTCCGTGGACCCCTACCGAGACCCCGTCGGATCTAACCCGTAGTGGTTAAAAGCAAAGCTCGTCGATCCACACCTCCGTGGACCCCTACCGAGACCCCGTCGGATCTAACCCGTAGTGAGCATACACACACACGTTACTCATGCAACACTAATATGCTAAGAATGTAAGTTCATTACGAATACTTACTAGAGATGGCCATTAACTCGACACCATTATCAAACTCTTCAAAATTACGATAACAAGATTAAATAAGGAAATACACGATTCCATAACTTAAACAATATGAGTATCATCATAAAATCCTTCGACGTTCAAAATAATCAATTCATAATCAATTCTCAAAACACCGTTCACAAAACACACGCGTTTTGAAAGAAAGCCTTTAACGAGGCCAAACCGAAATTTCCTTTGAAACTTCATTTCAAATAACCAAACAAACACATCAAGACGACCACCGATCATCATATACATAAAACGAGAAAAGTATGGGCAAGGTACTTGCCTCAAAATCGGTACGCAAGTATTCCGACGAACACGGCTCAACCGGAAAGCTTCGAAACGCCCAATGCTATCGAAACGGAAGACGACGACGAACGAGAGGGTTCAACACGGTTTCTTCGCAAGAAACACGACCCTAACATCATACAACCAATAAATCATCGACCATACGAGGAAGAATAATCGTAGAACGCCCGAAAACCCTCTAAGACATTTTACCTGGACACCTTCAAGGCGTCGGTCAAGAACTCAACTCAAACAACGAATCGATACGATCCAACCATGGAATAACAAGGGAAATGATATAATACATCTAAATAATCATCAATCCATCAAAACCCTAAGTTAAATCGGATTAAACGGACGAAATCGAACAAAATACCCAAAATCCCCAAAATCTCCCAAAAATGGGTTTTTAGAAGAGTACCTTGATGATTCAAGTATTTAGATTCGTAGAACACGCGTTGGATTGATTATCCGAGCCTCACAACCGAAAAGAAATGATGAAGATCGACCTGGATGAAGAACTCTCTCCCTCTCTAACTCTCTCTCGCGACTCGGTGGAAAATGGGGAAGGAATGAGTGCTCACGCTCAAAACCACATTTATAGTGCAACACAGAACCTATCGGCCGCCTATCGGCCGATAGGCCCAACCGATACCCTATACAAAATGCCGGGCAGAGAGTCTATCGCCCCTATCGGCCGAAAGGCTCTCGGACGGTGCCCGACAAATACGCCTTCCACTAAAACGACCATAACTCTCTCGTCCTGACCATTGACTCACCGTTTGAACCATTGGAAAGCTAACTCGATGTTCTATAATATTGCTAAGATTTATAATTTTTGGAGTTACCAAAAATTAATGATGATCTAACAAAGACGAACTCATACTTAGAAAAGTCGTTTAGAAATCCTGAATTCAACAAAACGACACCGAAACCCGAACCTGAATACGAACCGAAGATACGGTTACGAAGTACTCACAAAGACGAATCTAAGAGCTAGTAGAACACACAATTCCGACCACCCGAAGGCTCGAGATTCGACAACGGAAGGTAATTACCCCAAACTTTGGGAAATTACGAAAATGGCCCAAATGCCCGAAAATCACCATACGTGATCGAATAACCAAACCGGTTCACAACACGTCTAACAAAGTTAAACGGACTTGGGAAACTCAAACAATAGCTTTCGGTCGAGATTCGCAAGAATCGAACTCAAGTGCGGAAAAGTCGCTAAAAAGCACAGAACTCAACGAAACGACACCAAACGAACTCGGATGTCAAAAAGTGTAGAATTAATCATTCTCGTAATGACGAACGGTCATGAGCGAGTCGTCCAAAACGGACTCACCGAAAAAAGAATTACCGGAAATCGAAAATTGCGGATATTACATTCTACCCTCCTTAAAAGAAGTTTCGTCCCAAACTTAAAACAAGTAGGGAGAAGAAATATTCCGCCAGAAAAACTCAACGAGACACACAAGAATGCGTAACTAATGCCCAACGGCGAAATGTTACTGCATAACGCAAAGGAATATACGGCGTGTAAACACGCTCCACGGTGACCAACACAACGTCGCTAGGGATATAATAAAACCGACAAGTGACAAGCGTCATCAAACGGATACTATAGTCAAGTCAATTATCCGATAATCACAAAACACAACGAACGAAAATCGATATGATTGACCAACCCAACGGTACATCAATCAAAACGCGAGTCAACCGAACAAACACGGAATCCCATCGCCTAAGGGATGGAAGATCGAAACGAAACTAATTTCCAATCAAGGGAATTACGAAGGAGTCTGAATGCTCAATAATCACGAAACGAGAACAAAAACCGAACAAACAAACGATCGAGACAACAAAAATCGAACAATCATGTCCGAAACACGAAGGATAATAAAATTCAAACAACAACTCCAAGGTTCACATCTCGACTCGAGACAATATATGATCCGGTGAAAACAACAGGATGTGCATTCACATAAGATCCACAGGAAAGGGAATAGCAATTGAAAAGTCACAACGACGAACGAGTTATTCCGAAACGATACCACACTCTTTCGATAAACAAAAACAAGGGCAGGACGAGCTCAGAAATGCCAACGAACATAAATGAGTCGACAGAGTCGAAAACATAAGAGTTCCAAATCCGGTCCACTTCGAATAAAAGAACTAGTAGAACCAGATGATGTCACTCCCAAACAAGGTTCACAAGAATCGAACTGAACCCGAAAAAGTAACATCGATAACCAGATCAACTCAAAACAAGATCACAGTTCGTTCGGACGATGAAACTGAAATACCGAACAAGGTCATAAAGTACCAACGAACATGAGCGAGTCGATAGACTGGGGGAAGAGAAAATACAGAAGTCAAAATAGTACGGGCATTACCTCCGACCTCGTCCACGAAATTCACAAATACGGAAGCAAGGTAACAAGACATTAAACAGCGGACACATAACGGAACGATCACCGATGCACACGGCCATACCAACCCAAGTTCTAACAGCTCGCACATGCGCGACAACACAGAAATCACCACGAGACGACAACATTCAATACCAACACTCCGCCTCTCACAGGGGCTAGCACAACCAATGTGTGGAAAGCGTCTCAACGCTCACACCGCCAATTCGGTCATACTCGGGAGAAAGTATCAAAAGGACAACGCGAACATCACACATACATACCCAGCCCTCAAACGGGAATGGATAGGTTTTAAAAACGAAAACCTCATTTTGAAAATAATTTAGAAGAACACCGATTGATCTTGAGTATCATCTTTCAAAAAAAAGTACAAACGTGAAACATCGTATCGAGACATCGAGAACCATTTCGCATTTGATAAAAATGAAGACACTTTCTCTTAGTGAAAACTTTCAAAATATTCGACCCTCGGGTCTAAATAAAAGTGTTGAAAATATCTCAAAACATTTTGGTCCTCGAGGTAGAAAATTTTTGAAATACATTGTGGCATCTAGGATGTACCACAAGAAAATAACTCATTTGAAAAGTATGTCTCGAAATTTATTTTTCTAAGATACTCAAGGTTTTCAAAAATCCAATAGGCCAGAATGCCCAAAACTCACACATACCGACGTTCAATAAACAACTCCTAGCACACGCATCAAAACGTTTAAAATCAAGACAATACATGTCTTTAAACGAAAATAAACGATAAAATACCACATTCGTAACAAAACCACCGATAAAATACCCTCCCGCATCAAGGCTAGTGAACAAGTCGAACGTGTATAAGCACAAAGCTTCCACAAGAGACTTGTAAACGTGCAAATCGATTCAAAATCATCAACAACGGAGAAGAAGAACAATAAAAAGACATCACAAGCGATTTACACTCCTCGTATAAATCAAATACGATAGTCGACTAAATACATATCGTGAAATCAAAATTCACATAAAATTCCACCACTTAACAAATAATCATAAAATAGCTCGTGTCACACGAGGCACAACACAAAGAAGGGAGACTTACTTCCACAGGTCGCACGAAGATGATGATCGCCCCACGATACTAATCACGACCAACAAACTCAAACGACGCGTCGCGACACGACTCAGTCAGATAAAAATCCAACGAAACAAGACTCAAACAACACGACTTGACCCGACAGCCTAGGTTTCCTCAACCTAAGCTCTGATACCATTTATGTAACACCCCCAATCCACTCAGGGATATTACACGCCGTAGACCCTCTCCTCGAAGATCTACCAGGCTGGTAACACATTTAACATCTCGACAATGCCTTCAAGGCTACACTGACTCAGTAGACCGATTTGGTCTTTCCACAAATACATACAACTCAAATACAACTCATGACCACGCAGGGGACCAAAATACAACTACACCCGTACAACGGGAACAATACAGCAGCGGAAAAATAAAGTACAACTGAACCAACACACGAAATACGGTTCCTCATGTGATTAGTATCGATCATCTTTCATCATCCTTCGTGCCGACCCTGTGTTATGCTCCACAACCCGAATGCAAAACAGACATCCACCCCCCGAATACTCGGGGGTTAGCAAAACTCCACTGTTTTGCTAGTGCAAATACAAAGTGCAAATACGAGCCATACAATTCACATTCCACGAATAACAATAACCGAGGATCCTCAAAGATCCAAACGAAACGAAAAGTACTTCCCGAGGCAAGGGTTTGAGAAAACATTTCAAAAACGAAATATCATAAATCAATGGAAGTAATTTATAAAACAGTTTAGAATGCCATCGAGAGTTTTAATAGAAAACAATTTAGGATTATCAAATCCTACTTTTCGAAAACCCAAAAGACAAAAGGGGTCACCGCCCCCAAAGGTTTACTTTCTGAAAAATGACATTAACCAACCGTTGGGATTTTAGCCCCAAATCCGTAAAACGACTTTTACAAAACCATTGGGATTTTAGCCCCAAATCTCATCAACTCACAGTACACAAGAACGACCAGGAGGTTCGTATCCCAACATCAAAATCCACAAATAAAGGATTTAAAACAAACAACAAAATACTCCAGTGCCATCCTAGCCAAGTAAGCCAAACGAACACTTACCTCTTACACACTTAGTCAATGCATGCAATCATGAAAACCGCTCAAAGCACTCATTTCCTAAATGCCAATATCAAATCACATTAGCAAAAATGCACCACAATTAACCGTCGATCCACACCTCCGTGGACCCCTACCGAGAACCCGTCGGATCTAACCCGTAGTGGATAAAAGCAAAGCTCGACGATCCACACCTCCGAGGACCCCTACCGAGACCCCGGATCTAACCCGTAGTGAGCATACACACACACACGTTACTCATGCAACACTAATATGCTAAGAATGTAAGTTCATTACGAATACTTACTAGAGATGGCCATTAACTCGACACCATTATCAAACTCTTCAAAATTACGATAACAAGATTAAATAAGGAAATACACGATTCCATAACTTAAACAATATGAGTATCATCATAAAATCCTTCGACGTTCAAAATAATCAATTCATAATCAATTCTCAAAACACCGTTCACAAAACACACGCGTTTTGAAAGAAAGCCTTTAACGAGGCCAAACCGAAATTTCCTTTGAAACTTCATTTCAAATAACCAAACAAACACATCAAGACGACCACCGATCATCATATACATAAAACGAGAAAAGTATGGGCAAGGTACTTGCCTCAAAATCGGTATGCAAGTATTCCGACGAACACGGCTCAACCGGAAAGCTTCGAAACGCCCAATGCTATCGAAACGGAAGACGACGACGAACGAGAGGGTTCAACACGGTTTCTTCGCAAGAAACACGACCCTAACATCATACAACCAATAAATCATCGACCATACGAGGAAGAATAATCGTAGAACGCCCGAAAACCCCTCTAAGACATTTTACCGGACACCTTCAAGGCGTCGGTCAAGAACTCCACTCAAACAACGAATCGATACGATCCAACCATGGAATAACAAGGGAAATGATATAATACATCTAAATAATCATCAATCCATCAAAACCCTAAGTTAAATCGGATTAAACGGACGAAATCGAACAAAATACCCAAAATCCCCAAAATCTCCCAAAAATGGGTTTTTAGAAGAGTACCTTGGATGATTCAAGTATTTAGATTCGTAGAACACGCGTTGGATTGATTATCCGAGCCTCACAACCGAAAAGAAATGATGAAGATCGACCCCCGGATGAAGAACTCTCTCCCTCTCTAACTCTCTCTCTCGCGACTCGGTGGAAAAATGGGGAAGGAATGAGCTGTTCACGCTCAAAACCACATTTATAGTGCAACACAGCAGAACCTATCGGCCGGCCTATCGGCCGATAGGCCCAACCGATACCCTATACAAAATGCCGGGCAAGAGAGTCTATCGCCCCCTATCGGCCGAAAGGCTCCCGGACGGTGCCCGACAAATGACGCCTTCCACTAAAACGACCATAACTCTCTCGTCCGGACCATTGACTCACCGCTTGAACCATTGGAAAGCTAACTCGATGTTCTATAATATTGCAAGATTTATAATTTTGGAGTTACCAAAAATTAATGATGATCTAACAAAGACGAACTCATACTTAGAAAAGTCGTTTAGAAATCCCGAATTCAACAAAACGACACCGAAACCCGAACTCGAATACGAACCGAAGATACGGTTACGAAGTACTCACAAAGACGAATCTAAGAGCTAGTAGAACACACAATTCTGACCACCCGAAGGCTCGAGATTCGACAACGGAAGGTAATTACCCCAAACTTTGGGAAATTACGAAAATGGCCCAAATGCCCGAAAATCACCATACGTGATCGAATAACCAAACCGAAGTTCACAACACGCCTAACAAAGTTAAACGGACTTGGGAAACTCAAACAGTTAGCTTTGGTCGAGATTCGCAAGAATCGAACTCAAGTGCGGAAAAGTCGCTAAAAAGCACAGAACTCAACGAAACGACACCGAAACGAACTCGGATGTCAAAAAATGTAGAATTAATCATTCTCAGAATGACGAAACGGTCATGAGCGAGTCGTCAAAACGGACTCCGACCGAAAAAAAAGAATTACCGGAAATCGAAAATTGCGGATATTACAAAGTGAACCACTATTATGAATTTGTTTCCTTTCAGATTCCACTCCACCGATTTGATCCACGCGTTGCTGCTCAGTTCCCGATTCTTGGCTTCTGGTTTATTTAATTTTTTTTAACATTTTTTTTACTCCCTTGCACATTAAATTAAGGGGGATAAACTTTATATATATGGCAACGGTTCGTCGGGGATGGTTTTGCACTATCCAAAGCTGAATTATAATTAAAAATCGAAGCTGTGAAAAATGATTTTTCAGTCTTGTTTTACTAAAATATGATTTGTTTTGTTTCATATATGAATCAAGTAACTGTAACCGTTGAGGAGGAAAAAAAATTCTTACTCATTAATTTTTCAAATTGTACTTCATACGTCCATAATTAATTGTAACATCTTTTAACTTGTAAATGTAGGTTAATTTGGGGGGAATATTGTGCTTAGCGACCATGAGTCAACCTGATAATAGTGGCGCGAATTGGATGTAACACCCCCAATCCACTCAGGGATATTACACGCCGTAGACCCTCTCCTCGAGGATCTACCAGGCTGGTAACAACATTTAACATCTCGACAATGCCTTCAAGGCAAAAATGACTCAGTAGACCGATTTGGTCTTTCAATAAATACATACAACTCGAATACAACTCATGCCCACGCAGGGGTCAACATACAACCACACCCGTACAACGGAAAATATAGCAGATGAAAATAAAGTACAACTATACCAATACGACATCAACGGGTCCTCGTGTGATTAGTATCGTTCATCTTTCATCATCCTTCATGCCGACCCTGTGCTCTGCTCCAAAACCTGAATGCAATACAGACATCCACCCCCCGAATACTCGTGGGTTAGCAAAACTCCACTGTTTTGCTAGTGCAAGTATAAAATACGAAAACAAGCCATACATATCATACTCCACAAAAACAGAATAATCGCAAATATACTTCCCGAGAAAATTCACTTGATCAAACCATTCAAAACGTGAAAGGTAGGAAATAACCCATTGTCCATATTACAAAACATTTGACGATCTCGGGAGTTTAGAAAACATTTGGGATATAAGAATTCTAAAACCTTTCGAAAACATTTAGGGACACAGCCCAAAAGTCATTTTCCAAAATTCAAGTTCCGGTAACAATACGCAGGGTCCACAACCCATTTCACAAAACACGGGGTCCGTGACCCAAATCACAAATCACATGTTCCTAAGGATTATTCGTGTCCCGTGCTAACAAGCCACGAACCTCAGATGCTCCCGAAGAACAAACCCGAGTGAATAACCCAATAGGAAAAACATATCAAATCACATGTCTCCACGACACGAATATCACAACCAAACCACAACCATAAGTTATCCCGGCATCACGCTAACAAGCCACGAACCTCGGAGTCCCCGCAAGACATACCCGATGATAACCCCACAAGTTATCCCGGCATCGGGCTAGCAAGCCCCGAACCTCGGAGTCCCCGCAAGACATACCCGTATTGGATAACCCTACGGTTTCGCCCGACCCATACTAACAAGTATGGATCCCGGAGATTCAACAATCCTACCCGGAGGCACATCACAAACAACAAGCACACAACAATAGTCGATTATCAATACAAGCAACATTAAGCATCACAACCTCCTTTCAAAGGAGTAACGACTAACATCACATCATGTCGAATACCCACCGAACAAACATACAATTCAATACACAATCCTCGGCAAACAATTATGGTCTATTATATTCACTCAATGCGATTATAACATCTCTCAACATACGAAACTAACACACATATTCCGAGAACATATCCATTCACGAAGTATTCGAATTATCGTTGAAAGACAATATTTATCGAGGACATACCGATCCTTTTTAACGTTCAATAAACATTGGATTTCGCATAAAATCATATATCAATAATTATGTTGATGAAATATGAAATGTATGGGCAAGATACTTGCCTCGAAATTGGCACGCAAGTATTCCGACGAACACGGCTCAACCGGAAAGCTTCGAAACGCCCGATGCTATCGAAACGGAAGACGACGACGAACGAAAGGGTTCAACACGGTTTCTTCACAAGAAACACGACCCTAACATCATACAATCAATAAATCATCGATCATACGAGGAAGAATAATCGTAGAACGCCCGAAAACCCCTCTAAGACATTTTACCGGACACCTTCAAGGCGTCGGTCAAGAACTCGACTCAAACAACGAATCGATACGATCCAACCATGGAATAATAAAGGAAATGATATAATACATCTAAATAATCATCAATCCATCAAAATCCTAAGTTAAATCGGATTAATCGGACGAAAACAACCAAAACCCCCAAATTCCCCAAAACTAGATTTCTAGGAAATCTGACCTGATTCGGTAGATCGGAGGATGTTATAGGACGGATTATTGACGATATGAACCTCCAAACTTCATGGATTCATTGTCCAACAACATCTATAGAAGATTCACACACCCACAGCCGCGTATGGGAAGAAAAGAATGAGAAAATGGCTGAAGAAAACGCTGTGCCTTAAATAAAGCCGACAGACTCGACCGTGTCCGCTCGACACGGTCGTGGCGCGCAGCTGACCGGGAGGACTCGACCGTGTCCCGCTAGACACGGTCGCGGCGCGGAGGGGCCTTCCGATAGTGACCCGTCCGACCGACTCGAAGACGACTCGACCGTGTCCCCGAACACGGCCGGCCCGGCGCCTGCTCGCCTATCCGGAAGAGTTCGACTCGGCCGTGCCAGACGACACGGTCGGGTCCTGAGGCAGAGACTCCGGCATTTCCGGATGAGTACGGCACGGGACGTGTCGGACGACACGGCCGAGTTCGGCCGGCAGTGATCGGCCAATAACGAGCGGGTGAGATTAAACGACCATAACTCTCTCGTCCGGACTCCGATTGACTCACCGTTTGAACCATTGGAAAGCTAACATGATGCTCTATAATGTTGCAAAGATTCAGAATTTTTGGAGTTTCCAAGAATTAATGGTGACGTTACAAAGTCGAACTCCCACGTGAAAAAGTCGATTAAGGACACGGAACTCAACAAAACGACACCGAAACGAACTCGGATGACAAAAAGTGCAGAATTAATCATTCTCGGGATGATGAAACGGTCAGGAGCAAGTCGGCAAAACGAATTTCCGCCGAAAAAATAAAATTACCGAAATTCGAAATTACGGATATTACATTGGATGCACAATTTTTGAAGTTTCATGTGCAGTTATTTGATCAGCAGCTTTTTATCCCCTATTAAAATTCTTACTCATTAAATCTTACTCATTAATTCTTTTTTAACATTTTTTTATCCCCCTCGCACATTAAATTAAGGGGGATAAGTTTTATATATAATAGATAAAGACAAGTGTGTTGTATAATAAATAATATTATTTATTGTATAGCATGTAAATTTGAGCTACAAATAGACCTCTTTAGTAGAGCTTTGGAGATACAATTCATTCTAATAAAAGCTCAATTTCTTCATCTTCTTTCATCCTCCTTTATGCTTATATTGTAGTAATATATATTACAATATATATAATATATATACATTGTGAAGTGATAAAATATCCAATTTTACCACACGTTATCAGCACGAGCTCTACCGATTTAATCCCATTTTGCAGCCGGGATCGATAGTACATCATCCTTAAATTCTAAAGGTATGTAATTAACTTTATTTACATTTAATTTATGTAATAATAATATTTAGATATGGTATTAATATAATATCATTATTGATGATAATTAATATATTTAAGCAAATATAATAATTATGTAAATATCATCAATTTAAATTTATATGTGTAAGGATCTAAGCTCAATCTTATTTTTAAGATGATTCTTGGACTATGGACTAATTATATGTAGGACCTAAATAATAATAAATTTGTGTGAAGTGTAAAAATCTTCAACTATTTTTATTTGAAAAGTTAAAATCTCCATTTACAAGAGTTGAATCTTCATCTATATTTTGTAGAGAATTACTAATGGAGGAATACATAATCCCCATTCATAAGACCACGAAAGATTTTATAATCGAGTAGTGATATTTTTATTTTTAGTAGCCACGAAAATTTTTATAATCGAGTAGTGATATTTTCATTTTTAGTAGTCATGAAAGATTTTATAATCGAGTAGTGATATTTTTATTTTTAGTAGTCATGAAAGATTTTATAATCCAGTAGTGATATTATTATAACTAACTATATATATTATAAATATATATATATATAAATTTCCATTCCCCAAACTCTAATTACCAACGGTTAGTTCATTAAAATATATAAGAACATATTCACCAATTTTAATGATAATTAACAATAAAATAAATTTTATTTTCTTCTTTTCTCCAATGGTCATAAACGGCCATATTACAAAAATTAAATCTATAAATAGTCATATTATACTCCACACTTATTCATCATCTCCAAAATATCTACCTATTTTTACAAATGGATAAATATTTTATGACTTTCTTCACTCTTATTACATTTTTCAATTTCATCATATGCTACACTCAAGTCGATTGCTTTTGTGAGACATTTGTGATCATCATTATGATGGTCACGATTCTTCTTTTAGTTTTTAGTTGGTTTGTTGTGTTTAATATTTAAGCATGAATGATATTTGTATTGAGGAATAATTCAATTATACTTTTGTTTAGCTGACATCATTAAATGTAATAGCTATGTGTTAATTATATTTCAATCTTATATTTTGTAATAGATAACCATGTCCAGTTTTAAGCTCGATTTCGCTCCCTTGAATCTTAATGGAGACAATTATATGTCTTGGAGAAATGATGTGAAGACACATCTCAGGTGCAAAGGACTCGAAAATATTCTAACAAATAATGTGCCAGATGCTACGAAAGAAAAAGAGGTAGATGAAAAAGAGCTTTCTATGAATAAAGCAAAAACATTAAAATGCATGAGGCAACATCTTGATGAGGGATTAAAACTAGAATAAATGAACGTGGATGATCCCAAAATTTTATAGGACAATCTTAAGAAAATATTTGGGTATCAAAAGCAAGTGTTATTAACCGCACTAGTTGATGAATGGAACAAGTTAAGATTCCAAAATTTTAAAAGTGTGAGCGAGTATAATTCTGCTATGTTCAGAATTGTATCACAACTAGAGTTTTGTGGTAAAATCATAACAGAAGGTGAAAAATTAGAAAAGACGTATGCTACATTCCGTACGTCACATCTAATACTGCAACAACAATACAGAATGCGGGGATATACCAAATACTCTGAATTAATTGCAGCTCTCTTACTTGCTGAAAAGAATAATGATCTGTTGATAAAGAATCACCAGTCTCGTCCTACAGGGGTGATGGCGATTCCTGAAGCAAATGCCACAACTACTAATCAAGGACGTGGTGGTCATGGTTGGTTTAGAGGTCGAGATCGGGGACGCGGTCGCGGTCACTTTTTTGGTCGAGGTCGTGGCCGTGATTATGGAAATTACTTTAGGCCTCCCAAAAATGAAATGATTAATAAAAACCAACAAGACAAAGATAAGTATGTCCAAGAAGATTCATCCAATAAAAATGAAAATTCTTATTTTAGATGCGGGAAAAAGGGAATATTGGGCTAAGGCATGTAGAACGCCAGGCCATATTTGTAAAATGTACTCCCTCCGTCCCACCGATCTTGGTTCATATTCCTTTTTGGGTCGTCCCAAGATACTTAGTCATTTCCTTTTTAAGACACCTTTATCTCTCACAACTTTAAATAATATATATTCATATCTATCATTTTATACACTACTTTTCAGCTTTCTTTAAATACCGTGCCGAAAAGCAAATGCTCAAGATGGGTGGGACGGAGGGAGTATAAGGCATCTCTGAAAATAAAGAAAAGGAAGTCAATTTTCATGAACATGAACCTGAGGATGACTCAACTTACCTAGAAGCTGCAGATTTTACTGAGGGTGCAAACGTGGACATGGACATGGAATAAAATAAATATATAAATATATATATATATATATGTGATTTCTATGTTTGTTGTATCTTTATTGTACTTGTTTGTATTCTCTTGTTTGAAATGTGTATTATCTCATTTGAAGTTTGTATGAAGTATTTAATAAATGTTATTATATTAAGCTAACTTCCATCTTTTAGTCTTATATTCTTATTCATTAAGGAGTTTGAGTATGGAAAGTATTGGAGACATTTGCATCCCGAACAGTGGCACAACTCATACAATCCTCAAAATAAGAAATATTTTACTGAGGTACAATCTACAAAAGCAGTAATAAATTCAATTTCAGGTCCCGCGGACTTGATTGAAGGAACAAGTAATGCTAAATTTATATTACCAAATGGAACAAAATTTGTCATTAATAATGCTTTATTTTCTCCAAAATCTAAGAGAAACTTGTTGAGCTTTAATGACATATACCGTCAAGGATATGATACTGAAACACTAACTGAAGGTAATATGAAATATATGTACATTACTGCTAATATTTTGTGAAAGAAACAAATACTGAAAAAACTAACACAATTATCTCGTGGATTACATTCTACAAATATTCACGAAACTGAATGTAATTTGATAATAAAATTCCCAAAATATTGACATTATTGCATGAACGCCTAGGTCATCCTGGCTCCACGATGATGAGAAAAATAATTAATAGTACAAATGGTCACCCAATGAAAGGTGTAAAACTCATAAATAATAAACTATGTGAAGATTGTTCTCTTGGAAAGTTTATAACAAGGCATTCACCAGGCAAACTTGAAAAGGAATGATCTACATTTCTCGAAAGAATTCAAGGTGACATAGGTGGACCTATTGATCCACCATCAGGACCTTTCAGGTACTTTATGATTTTAATTGATGCATCTAGTAGATGGTCATATGTTTGTTTATTGCCAAGTCGTGATATGGTATTTGCAAGATTCCTTGCACAAATAATCAAACTAAAGGCACAATTTCCTGATTATACTATACGGAATGTGAGACTTGACAATACTGGTGAATTCACATCACAAGTATTTAATGATTATTGTATGTCAATTGGAATTACAGTCGAACATCCTGTTCCACATGTGCATACACAAAATGGTTTAGCTGAATCGTTAATTAAACGCCTTCAATATATTGCTAGACCACTAATAATGAGAACAAAGCTACCAGTTACTGTTTGGGGTCATGCGATTTTACATGCTGCTTCACTAATAAGGTTAAGACCAAGTGCTAATCATAAATATACTCCATATCAACTTGCACTTGGTCAGGAGCCAAATGTTTCTCATCTAAAAATTTTTGGTTGTGCAGTATATGTACCAATAGCTACCCCATAAAGAACAAAAATGGGACCTCAAAAAAGGTTGGGAATATACGTTGGGTATGACTTACCCTCTATTATTAGATATCTTGAACCTCTAACAGGTGATGTTTTTCAAGCAAGATTTGTTGATTGTCATTTTGATGAGACGGGATTCTTAACCTTAGGGGGAGGTAATAAACAGCTGGAAAAGGACATAACATGGTATGTACCATCATTATTATATTTGGATCCATATACAAAATCATGGGAACAAAATGTAAGAATAATTATACATTTACAAGGTTTGGCAAATGAATTGCCAGATGCATTTACTGATATGAAAAGAGTGACAAAGTCACATGTGCCAGCTGTTAATACTCCTGCTCGGATTGAAATTCCAAAAGAAAATTAAAATAGAAGTACATCTAAAGCACGCTTAAAGCGTGGAAGGCCTGTTGGTTCCAAAGACAAAAATCCCCGGAAAAGAAAAATAGCCAATGTAAATGAATGTGCTAAAGAAGCACAAATGATGAAAAATATGATCATGTTGAAACACAAGCTGAGGCAAAATTAAGGAGTTCATTGAAAATGAAACTGAAAATACAAATGATCTCGAGATATCTATTAATTATATTAATATGGGGAATTTATGGAGCAGGAGAAATAATCACATTGATGAGATATTTGCATACTCCATTGCGTGTGATATAATAATTAGAGATGACGATCCTGAACCCATATCTATATTCGAATATCAAAATAGACCAGATTGGCCAAAATGAAAAGATGCAATAGATGCTGAACTAAATTTTCTTAGAAAACAAAAAGTGTTTGGACCAATTGTTGTCACACCCAGTAATGTGAAACCTGTTGGGTATAAATGGGTCTTTGTAAGGAAACAAAATGAGAAAAACCAGATTGTAACATACAAGGCTCATCTTATTGCACAAGGTTTTTCACAAAGACATGGGATTGATTATGAGGTAACATATTCCCCTATTATGGATGCCATTACTTTTCATTATTTAATTAGTTTATCGGTATCTTGTAATCTTAATATGCATCAAATGGATGTTGTTACAGCATATTTATATGGATCACTTGATGCTGATATATATATGAAAATTCCAGAAGGATTTAAGTTGCCTGAAGCATCGAAACCCAGAGAAATTTATACAATTAAATTGCAGAGATCTTTATATGGGTTGAAACAATCTGGACTCATGTGGTATAACAGATTAAGTGAATATTTGATTAAAGAAGGCTATGTGAATAAACCTATTTGCCCTTGTGTTTTTATAAGAAAATAATATCCGGATTTGTAATCATTGCTGTCTATGTTGATGATTTGAATATCATTGGAACTAATGCAGAAATTTTGGAAGCAATGAATTACTTAAAGAAAGAATTTGAAATGAAAGATTTGGGAGAAACAAAATTCTTCCTTGTTCTACAAATGGAACATACTAAAAATGGAATATTAGTACACCAATCAAATTATACAGAAAGGGTATTGAAAAGATTCCACATGGACAAAGCAAAACCTTTGAGTACCCCAATGGTCGGCAGAACACTTAATATTGAAAAGGATCCATTCAGACCAAAAGAAGAAAATGAAGAGGAAGTTGGTCCTGAAATACCATACCTTAGCGCAATTGGAGCCCTCATGTATCTTGATAATTGTACACGGCCAAATATAGCTTTTGTAGTAAATTTACTAGAAAGATTAAGTTCATGTACTACAAAGACGCATTGGAACGGAATAAAACATATATTCATATATCTACGAGGTACGATTGATCTTGGTTTGTTTTATTCTAACAATGCAAAACCAGTTTTTCTTGGCTATGCAGATGCAGGTCATTTATCTGATCCACATAATTCTAAGTCACAAACTGGATATGTATTCACATATGGAGACACTGCAATATCCTGGAGATATCAAAAACAGACAATCGTGACTACTTCCTCAAACTATGCTGAGATAATAGCTGTTCATGAAGCAAGTAAAGAATGTAGATGCTTAAGATCAGTAACACAACATATTCAAGAAACATCAGGCCTGTCAGTCGATAACGGCCCAGCCAGAGACGGAACTTGAACGTTTTTGTTGGAGGGGCCAATTTGTAAAGTATTTATTTTAGGGGGGCCGATATACACAACACTAAAATTTTTGTATTAAAAATGACTGAAACTGAGAATAAAAAGGTATAAAATGTATATAGGGTCAAAATTTTTGGGGGGGCCACAGCCCCCCTCGGCCCCTTATATGTTCCATCCATGGGCCCAACAATAGTATACGAGGACAACTCTGCATGTGTTACTCAAATGAACGAAGGCTACATCAAAAGTGATAAAACCAAACATACCCCCCAAAGTTCTTCGCATTCACTCAGGAACTTGAAAGAAATAAAGAGATCGACATCCAATATATTTGATCTTGAGATAATGTGGCAGATCTCTTCACAAAATCACTCCCTACGAATGTTTTCAAGAAACACATTCAGAATATTGGAATGCATCATCTTCGAGATCTTTAAAGAAGAACTACCCATGCTGGGTTGAGGGGGAGCATACAACTGTACTCTTTTTCCCTTATTAAGTTTTTATCCCACTGGGTTGTTCTTAATAAGGTTTTTAACGAGGCAACTTGTGATGCTCCCAAATGAGATATCATGATATAAGATATTTCAAAGGGAGAGTGTTATAATATCATCAATAATGATATGTGGGATCAATAATCAATAATTCAATCAATTGTTGGATTGAAATATCTAATATAAAGACAAGTGTGTTGTATAATAAATAATATTATTTATTGTATAGCATGTAAATTTGAGCTATAAATAGACCTCTTTTTCTTCATCTTCTTTCATCCTCCTTTATGCTTATATTGTAGTAATATTTGTTACAATATATATAATATATACATTGTGAAGGGATAAAATATCCGATTTTACAACAATAACTTCATTATTAAATTACTCACATGTAAGGAATAATAATTGAAAAATCAACTCACATGAGGGAGAGAAGACTACAATATTATTCTTGTGAATAATGTGGAAGATATGGACGGCCACATAAGAGGAAAAAGAGTTTAGTTCATTTCGATCCATTAAACGGATCTTTGTGTATCTAATCCGATAGATAAACCTTGATATGTTTCAATATTAATATAATTAATTAATCCAATTATTTAAATTTATTAAATATTAATTCTCTAAGAAATTATATGAATTAAATTAATTACCCAATAAATTATTTAATTCAGTAGACCGATTTAATTTATCCAAAAAATTAAAGTATCATTTAAAAATTAAATTAGACATCTAATGTCTAATATTCATTAAGATAGATTATCCTTAATTTAATCCATCATCTATCCTGTGTCGCAACTCCATAGGTCCTTCTCAGTCGGCAATGGGAGGAACTAAAGAGTGTGAGTAACACTTAGCCAGACCCGTGGCTTGTAATACCCGAGATTTCTGTTATGTAATTGGAACTTGTGATATTGTAATGATTGTACTATTGTCTGAGTACTATTCTCCGTATTTCATAATCTGATGTTGTCGAGCGTATAATTTCGTGTATGTGATTTAAAGATTGTAATTCTGCGCATGTAGCGCACGCTATTGGCTATGTTTAGCGTGCGCTCACGTGGATTCATAGCGCACGCTACAGAGGGTCATTAGCGCACGCTATGCGTGGTCAATTTGATTAAGACGTGCGGTAGGTGAGATCTGGCCGGGGGACCCTTGTCGGATCGTGTCGGGATGTACCTGGACGGCTTTCGGGAAAAGCTGAGTCAACGCCTTAGCGCACGCTACAGGTATGTGCATAGCGAGCACTAAGTGCTGAGTACAGTTAAGTCAGTGAGCCGTTAGCGCACGCTACGAGCAGGGACTAGCGCGCGCTAATAGCCATTTCTTATAAATAGGACAGCATCCTATTCGTGATTTCAGTTCTTTCTTCTCCCATACCCTAATTCTTACACTTAGAACGTAACTTCCTTCATCCTAAACACTTCATATCAACATCCTAGTTCGTGATTGAAGATCATATATCATTGGAGATTGGTGTTCAAGCCTTCGGTGTTGGATTGCTTCAATTTCCTCCGTGTTCTTCACTACCTTGAGGTAGGTGATTCTTCACCAATACTAGTAGTGTTCTAAAGGATGTTGATCATGTTCATCTAGTCAGTTAGATTCGTTATTAGTCGTTCATCTTGTGTTAGAAGGATATTTTCGACGTTTCGACACTTATTCATCGTGTAATCCATTGAACCTTTTAGTATGTGGATTCCTAAGCATGTTATGTATCTTCAAACCAATCAACCAGTATATTAAGATTACCTAGTTCGTATGTTTTACGTAAGAAATCATATGTTTTGGGACTTAGTATAATCGGAACTTGGAATATTTCTTGAAGATCAAAGATGAATTATGATGTTGAGATGATTATCCATATATTTGTACCTCATGATCATGGAACTTCCACAAACCTTATTAGCATGACATGCTTGAGGATGACTTGTTGTATCACCATAGAATTCATGAATTCACCACCTTTCAACCCAGTTTTTCCGTTAGCAGTATTCTGCCATGCAAGATTAGCGCACGCTAACATATGTGAGTTAACGTGCGCTATCGGGGTTTAGTTAACGCACAATACGTACGTAGCGTACGTTATGTATCAGCCGAATCAAACTGTCAGTTCGTGGCTAGCGCACGCTAGTCTTACACGATAGCGTACGCTAACAGGCAGGCTTAGCGCACGTTACGTAGTATTCGTAGCGCACGCTAAGCAGTCCAGGCAGATTGTTTATTTTGAACTTTTGGGCCATAGAACGAATTGTTAGGCCATCGTTCGACTTGAGATGATTTGTATATCATTTCTTTTGTTAAGGTTCGAGCTTGTTACGTTGATCGAAGGAGGCGGCCTTCGAGTGTGTTGAGATCATCGAGGTGTTTCGTCCTTGCCATTTTCGCGGCAAGTATCATATGTCGAGTTCGATTTATATTGAAACTTTGATCATGTTTGTGGTTTTGCTCATATTGTTGAATATGAGATGTATTTCTGAAAATTCTCGTGATATTCATTGTTATTTGTTCGTATTGATGAACATATTGAAATGCATATGTGTATGCATAGTTGATTGATTTATGGTATAAATGATCCGAGGGGATCATGAGGATCTATGCTGAGGGCGCTGGATCGAATGTCCACCATGCGTTGGTCCGACGGGATCATCACGAGGATCTATGCTGAGGGCGCTGGATCGAATGTCCACCATGCGTTGGTCCGACGGGATCATCATGGGGATCTATGCTGAGGGTGCTGGATCGTTGGACGGAATTTCCACCATGCGTTGGTCCGACGGGATCATCATGGGGATCTATACCAAGGGCACTGGATCGCTGGATTACCCTGTATTGTGTTGATGGAATCGTGAGGATTCGCATCGTTGGATTCCGGTGGCGGAAGTCCGTTTTGCATGTTTTATGATGCATTGATGATTTATTGTATAATGATACTTGTACTAGCATTGTTTTGCTAACCCCTTCGGGGGTGGACATTGTTTTGATGTTCAGGTAGCCGAGGAGCGGGGAGGCAACCACGATGCAAACGGAGACGATGAAATGGCTCGATGATGTGGTTGATGTTATTGTCATTGTGATTTGTCTTCTTGGTTCGTTTAGTACTCGAGTAAATGCATTTTAATAAGGTCATTTCGATATGGTTGTATAAGTTAACTCATTTGCTCGGTTGAATCAAATCGTATTTGAACTTGATTGTTCGATTGGATTATTTTTACACTTCTTTTAAAATTAGCCTTGTAAATCCTTATCTAAAGGGTTTACGTGGCGTAATTATTCGAATATCTCGGGGTGTTACGAATATGGTATCGAGCTAAGATTCATGGATATCTTGGCGGTCGGGTTAGTTAGTGCATTTACGTTATTTGATTATTGGTCGTTCGTAACATCACTGCTGAGCCAACATCGTCGTGTGGACCGTGGTTGTAAGTTTCCTAATCTCGAATACTACCGTTTTATTTAATTCATGTCTTGTAAACATTGATAGATGTACTTTGAGAAAGTTTGCCCTGGATATTGAGTATTTATGTTTACAGTATGTTGAGAGGAGGTCGTGGACGCGGACGCGGTCATGGACGCGGACGTGGAAATGCGAGGCAAGAAGAGTCGGTATCTACCCCAGAGATAACCGCTAGTCGAACGGATTCCCATTCCGGGGGACAGCAGGGATCGGCAAATAATGATGCAGATCCTAACGTGCCAGGAGTGCTTCAACAGGTGGTTGCTCAGATAAACCAATTTGCTCAAGTTGTGGATCGCATGCATACGGCAATGGGACAACAGCATAACGTGGATAATCGGGGAGATAAATGGCTTACCGAGGTGGTCAAATTGCATCCTCCGAAATTTGATGGTTCGACTGAGACGCTTTCTTGGGATCACTGGCTGAAGGAATTAGAGAAGATTTTTGCGGGGATTAACTGTCCCAACGATAGGAAGGTTCCGGTCGCCCAGTATCTTCTGACAGGGGAGGCTTTCGACTGGTGGGAGGCCATTCGACCGGAGGAGCACAATGTTGACTGGACGGAATTCAAATTGATGATGGAAGCGCAGTATTGTCCTCGCCCAGTTAGAGAGGCCCGAGTTCGAGAGTTTTTCTCACCACAGAATTCAGAAGCATCTGTGACGGACGTGATTAAGACTTTTAATCACCAGCTGACTTATGTGCGCCACTTGGTCAGGACCGAGGCGGAGAAGATTTTTCATTTTGACATGCGAATGAAGCCGGAAATTCAGCAGTATATGTCCGGATTTGAATGTACCACCTTGCGACAGTATCAGGACAAGGCGTTGGCCTATGATATGAAGGAGGCAGCAGTAGAGAAATCGACGGAAGCAAAGAAACAGAAGGTGTCTGGCAACTTCACGGAGGATAAGAGCAGCGGGCCTCGCAGGGGTCAGTCCTCTTTTCATTCATCCAGGAGACCTCCACATCCTTCTCGAGGTGGAAAGAAGTTCCGGGCAGCACCAACTGTTTCAGACGCAGGGAAGAAGTGTTATAACTGTGGCAAAGCGGGACATGTTCGACGTGATTGTTTCGCGCCTGCTGTGACCTGTTTCGAGTGTGGACAGGAAAGGACATCACGCAACATTTTGTGGGAATGCGACCCGATCTTTTGGTACTCGCACTCCAGCTCCAATTCCGAAGGAGACGAGTGTGAACCAGACGCAGCAGAGTGGATTTCAGCAGCAGAATGTTGGGAAGAGAGAGACATCCAGTGCTGGGTCCGTTCCTCCGCGCCTGTACGAAATGAGGAAATCTGAGGATCAGAACACAGCTGTTGCATCAGGTACGATTCAGATCCTTTTGCAACTAGTTAGTGTCTTGTTCGATTCGGGAGCTACACATTCTTTTATATCTTTGAACTGTGTTAATCGTTTGAAAATCTCGTGCTTGTATAATTGTGAACTATATGTTGTGGGATTACCGAGCAGAGAGAAAATTGTGGGAACCCTAGAAGCTAGGGATTTCCCAGTATCTATAGAAGGCAGAGATTGGCCATCGAATCTTATTGTAGTTGACATCTACGGTGACGATTTAATTCTCGGAGATGATTGGCTCAACCGTTATGGAGCTGTTCTGAATTATCGAGAGAGAGTCATTTCTATCATTGTTGATGACGGATCTGAACACTTATTCCGAGGATGGAGACCAGGAAGCTCGGGAAAATTGATCAAAGCAATGAAAGCCGTGAAATTACTGAAGCAGGGATGTCACGGACTCTGGTGCTATGCCATGAGGAAAGAGGAAGGGGTAGAGCTCTCGTCTATTTCAGTTGTGAATGAGTTCTCAGATGTATTTCCTAACGAACTACCTGGGTTACCTCCGCAGAGGGGAGTGGAATTCACTATCGAATTAGAGCCTGGAGCAGCTCCTATTTCCAGAGCACCATATCGCATGGCGCCAACCGAGATGTATGAACTCAAGAAACAACTGGAGGAATTGTTACAGAAGGGCTATATCCAACCTAGTGTTTCTCCTTGGGGAGCGCCCGTTCTCTTTGTCCGGAAGAAAGACGGATCCCTCCGACTGTGTATTGATTATAGGGAGCTCAACAAGATGACAATCAAGAATAAGTATCCTATACCTCGGATGGACGACTTGTTTGATCAACTGCAAGGGGCAAGGGTATTCTCGAAGATTCACTTGCGATCGGGATACCACCAGTTGAGAATTAAGGAGTCGGATATACCGAAATCTGCTTTCAGATCCCGGTACGGGGCATTATGAATTTGTAGTAATGCCATTTGGACTTACCAATGCTCCTGCGGTATTCATGAAATTGATGAATCGGGTATTCTTGGAATACTTGGATAAATTTGTGGTCGTCTTCATTGACGACATCCTGATATATTCAAGGGACGAAGAGGAACATGCTGAAAATTTACGTGTGGTTTTGAACACCTTGAGGAAGGAACAGCTGTATGCAAAACTTTCAAAATGCGAGTTCTGGCTTATGGAAGTAACCTTCCTTGGGCATGTGATATCATCCGACGGAGTTCAGGTGGACCCGAAGAAATTCGAAGCAATCTTGGAATGGGAAGCTCCTAAAAACGTGAAAGAAGTCCGCAGCTTCTTAGGACTTGCTGGATATTATCGCCGCTTTGTAGAGGGATTTTCCAAAATTGCTCGTCCGCTCACTCAGTTGTTACAAAAAACTCAAAAGTTCACGTGGAATGAGAAGTGCCAGGCTGGTTTTGACGAACTTAAGAGGAGACTGACGACAGCACCTATATTAAGCGCGCAGAGGCTGATGGATTCATGGTATACAGCGACGCTTCAAATCAGGGTTTGGGTTGTGTGTTGATGCAGAAGGATAAAGTGATTGCTTATGCTTCTCGGCAATTGAAACCGTACGAGGTTAATTACCCGACTCATGATCTGGAGCTAGCAGCTATGGTCTTTGCCTTGAAAATTTGGCGACATTATTTGTACGGCACTCATTGTCAGATCTTTACAGATCATAAGAGCCTCAAGTACATTTTCAGTCAGAAAGAATTAAACATGAGGCAGAGAAGGTGGCTGGAATTGATCAAGGATTACGACTTGGAGATTCTCTATCATCCGGGGAAAGCAAACGTAGTAGCCGATGCATTGAGCCGAAAACCTGTTTCTCTTCGAGTGTTGGAAGCTCTTACGTCCCAAACCAGCATTCAACGAGAACTGATCCGCGAAGGGATTGAAGTATGGGCACCAGGAATACAAGGGCAACTGTATGTGATGGAACTGACTTCATCACTAGTCGAAGAGATCAAATCTAAGCAGTTGAACGATTCTCTGACCCTTCGATTATGTGATGAAGTAAAGAAGGGAAAAGCCCCAGGATTCGTGATACAAGACGATGGAGTTACGAGATTTGAGTCGACTTTGCGTTCGAGGATGATGATTTGAGACGGACAATTTTGAAGGAAGCTCATAGCGCGCCCTATTCTATTCACACAGGCGGTAGTAAGATGTATAAGGATTTAAAGCAAAACTTCGGTGGGGAATATGAAGAAGGGCGTGGCAGTACGTTTGAAGTGTTTGACTTGTCGGCAGGTTAAGATTGAACATCAACGACTGCCGGGATGTTAAAATCGCTTCCGATCCCCGAGTGGAAGTGGGAGGATATCTCGATGGATTTCATCACTAGTATGCCAAGGACTAGAACGGGAATGAACATGATTTGGGTTGTAGTTGATCGACTAACCAAGTCGGCTCATTTCTGGGAATTAAAGATACATGGGGACCCGAGAGATTGGCACGAGTATTTATTGCGGAGATAGTCAGATTGCATGGGACGCCGAGGACCATTATTTCGGATCGAGATGGTCGCTTCGTGTCGCACTTCTGGAAAGCAGTTCACAGGGCTTTGGGGACTGAGCTCAACTTTAGCATGACTTATCATCCCCAAACGGACGGTCGTCAGAAAGGACTATTCAAGTAGAAGACATGCTTAGAGCACGTGCTTTGGATTGGTCAACTGATTGGGAAGTTCATTTGCCATTAGTTGAATTCACCTACAATAATAGTTGGCATGCTTCAATTAAGATGGCACCATTTGAAGCTTTGTACGGGAGAAGATGCCGATCACCCCTATGTTGGGATGATTCTTCGGATTTGATCGGGACGGAACCAGAATTGATTATTCAGACTCAAGAGAAGATAGCTTTGATTCGAGAGAGACTGTTGACTGCCCAGAGTCGACAGAAGTCTTATGCAGATGTACGTCGTCGCCCTCTAGAGTTCGACGCTGGGGACCATGTACTATTGAAGGTGTCTCCTACACGAGGGATTTTCCGTTTTGGGAGGAGAGGCAAGCTTAGTCCGAGATATATCGGACCATTCGAGATCCTCGAGAGAGTTGGAGATTTAGCATACAGGTTGGCCTTACCGCCATCGCTGAGTCACGTTCACAATGTGTTTCACGTATCCCAACTGCGGAAGTATGTACCGGACCCCAGTCACATCATTGATTTCGACGAGATCGAGATAGCTAATGATGGCACCTTCGAAGAGAGACCAATCAAGATACTTGAGAGACGGATCAAACAATTGAGGAATAAACCAATACACTTGGTTAAAGTACAATGGTCACGACATGGAGTCGAAGAGGCTACTTGGGAAACGGAGGACAGTATGAAGACTAGATATCCGGAGTTGTTTTCATCTTAAGTTTCGGGACGAAACTTCTTTTTAGGGAGGAAGGATGTAATACCCGAGATTTCTGTTATGTAATTGGAACTTGTGATATTGTAATGATTGTACTATTGTCTGCGTACTATTCTCCGTATTTCATAATCCAATGTTGTCGAGCGTATAATTTCTTGTATGTGATTTAAAGATTGTAATTCTGCGCATGTAGCACACGCTATTGGCTATGTTTAGCATGCACTAACGTGGATTCATAGCGCACGCTACAGAGGGTCATTAGCGCACGCTATGCGTGGTCAATTTGATTAAGACGTGCGGTAGGTGAGATCTGGCCGGGGGACCCTTGTCGGATCGTGTCGTGATGTACCTGGACGGCTTTCGGGAAAATTCGAGTCAACGCCTTAGCACACGCTACAGGTATGTGCATAGCGCGCGCTAAGTGCTGAGTACAGTTAAGTCAGTGAGCCGTTAGCGCACGCTACGAGCAGGGACTAGCGCGCGCTAATAGCCATTTCTTATAAATAGGACAGCATCCTATTCGTGATTTCAGTTCTTTCTTCTCCCATACCCGAATTCTTACACTTAGAACGTAACTTCCTTCATCCTAAACACTTCATATCAACATCCTAGTTCGTGATTGAAGATCATATATCATTGGAGATTGGTGTTCAAGCCTTCGGTGTTGGATTGCTTCAATTTCCTCCGTGTTCTTCACTACCTTGAGGTAGGTGATTCTTCCCCAATACTAGTAGTGTTCTAAAGGATGTTGATCATGTTCATCTAGTCAGTTAGATTCGTTATTAGTCGTTCAACTTGTGTTAGAAGGATATTTTCGACGTTTCGACACTTATTCATCGTGTAATCCATTGAACCTTTTAGTATGTGGATTCCTAAGCATGTTATGTATCTTCAAACCAATCAACCAGTATATTAAGATTACCTAGTTCATATGTTTTACGTAAGGAATCATATGTTTTGGGACTTAGTATAATCGGAACTTGGAATATTTCTTGAAGATCGAAGATGAATTATGATGTTGAGATGATTATCCATATATTTGTACCTCATGATCATGGAACTTCCACAAACCTTATTAGCATGACATGTTTGAGGATGACTTGGTGTATCACCATAGAATTCATGAATTCACCACCTTTCAACCCAGTTTTTCCGTTAGCAGTATTCTGCCATGCAAGATTAGCGCACGCTAACATATGTGAGTTAACGTGCGCTATCGGGGTTCAGTTAACGCACAATATGTACGTAGCGTACGTTATGTATCAGCCGAATCAAGCGTCGATTCGTGGCTAGCGACGCTAGTCTTACACGATAGCGTCGCTAAGGCGAGCTTAAGCGCCGCGTTACGTAGTATTCGTAGCGCGCCGCTAAGCGATCGAGCGGATTGTTTATTTTGAACTTTTGGGCCATAGAACGAATTGTTAGGCCATCGTTCGACTTGAGATGATTTGTATATCATTCCTTTTGTTAAGGTTCGAGCTTGTTACGTTGATCGAAGGAGGCGGCCTTTGAGTGTGTTGAGATCATCGAGGTGTTTCGTCCTTGCCATTTTCGAGGCAAGTATCATATGTCGAGTTCGATTTATATTGAAACTTTGATCATGTTTGTGGTTTTGCTCATATTGTTGAATATGAGATGTATTTCTGAAAATTCTCGTGATATTCATTGTTATTTGTTCGTATTGATGAACATATTGAAATGCATATGTGTATGCATAGTTGATTGATTTATGGTATAAATGATCCGAGGGGATCATGAGGATCTATGCTGAGGGCGCTGGATCGAATGTCCACCATGCGTTGGTCTGACGGGATCATCATGAGGATCTATGCTGAGGGCGCTGGATCGAATGTCCACCATGCGTTGGTCCGACGGGATCATCATGGGGATCTATGCTGAGGGCGCTGGATCGTTGGACGGGTTTTCCACCATGCGTTGGTCCGACGGGATCATCATGGGGATCTATACCAAGGGCTGGATCATTTGGATTACCCTGTATTGTGTTGATGGAATCGTGAGGATTCGCATCATTGGATTCCGGTGGCGGAAGTCCATTTTGCATGTTTTATGATGCATTGATGATTTATTGTATGATGATACTTGTACTAGCATTGTTTTGCTAACCCCTTCGGGGGTGGACATTGTTTTGATGTTCAGGTAGCCGAGGAGCGGGGAGGCAACCACAGTACCGACAGGACGATGAAATAGCTCAGTGATGTGGTTGATGTTATTGTCATTTTGATTTGTCTTCTTGGTTCGTTTAGTACTCGAGTACGTCTGTTTTAATAAGGTCATTTCGATATGGTTGTATAAGTTAACTCATTTGCTCGGTGGAATCAAATCTGTATTTGAACTTCAGTTGTTCGATTGGATTATTTTTACACTTCTTTTAAAATTAGCCTTGTAAATCCTTATCTAAAGGGTTTACGGCGCTCTAATTATTCCGAATATCTCGGGGTGTTACATGGCTCACACTATAACCCAACTAAGAACGAATGATAGGGATCATTCCAACACCTTTATGTTATGAATACCGTATATGTATAAATTCTTCAATCATACGTTCCGATCAAGTATTAGGGTCACGGTAATGTCTACCCTATTATAACTTGACTCTATGCATTTGTTAATGCAAACCGAGATCACCGACTCTCATGTATCCAATACAACTACCTCTAAATACTTTGGCCAAATACATATGATCTTATTTGCCATTAACCACATAGGACATTTACCTGCTCATTTACAGGAGAAAGAGTCCTATCTTGGTATTCAGTAGAGGCTGCTACATGCCCACTAAGTTGAATTTCGAGGTTGACCCCACCAACTGGTGATTGGATCGAACTACTCTAGTAACTAACTTAATGTCACAAACACATCTCCTACTGAATCCTCAAGTCAAAGGTTCACGTACACCTATCACAACCTTTCGACTCTGTCATTTACTATGCCGGAGTAAAATTCATGTGACCGAATCGAGGTGAGTCGTGTCCGGGTATACCAATCCCATTAGCATAACTACAACGTGTGCTCCCACTAACCCTTAGTGAAGACAGACACTCTACATTTCAAAGCACACATTATACAAGTCTTATATAAACTTACTGACCAGTTAAGTTTTATCGACTTGCGAAGTAGTTAAGCATTCGAGCCCTAAATACTTCCAGTGCCTATCTCCTTATCTCCACGATGAGTGGAATGTTTACTCTCAAATGCAAGGGCTATTATTCTATATACCAAATCACAATGATAGTGATATACAATAATATAGAAATAATAAATACCTTACTTAATTTAATATTCATAACTGCAGTAGAATGCTCTCACTCTCTCATCCTCTGAGTGGCATTCAAGGACATATTCCTATCAAATTTCGATGAAGTTATGTTGTTCTTTATTGAGGACTTGGATATTTATTCACTCAAGATATACGATATATGCTTGAATAAATATATTGCTCTTTAGATGATAGGATCGATGTTCAGTCTAGCAGATGTTCAGTTTTCAGTTTTCAGCAATGTCCTCTTGCTTGGGCTATTTATAACCTTGAAAATAGATCCATTATAAATGTGGCCATTGGCCAGTTGGTGAGATTTAGACACTCTAATTGGCAGATTCAGAATGATTGAATTAAAGATGTTTCGTATTTAATGCTTCAAACATTGTATTTGATCCGCATTAAATGCTCTTCTATCTGTAGTCTCTTCAGCTGCATAAATGTTCTCCAATCGGTATTAAATGCTATTTTAAAACCGTAAATATTTTAATAATAAGGAAAGTTTATTTCGTAAGTTTAAAGTTCCTTCTAAGTCCTGTTGGTTTTATGTTTTACTTTTCCTGAGTAAAACACCTACAACATTGTTTGCTGTAGCCAACGTCTTCTTTTGCTGTACTCTAAAGGCTTAGCTATAAGATTTGTCTTTTTTGGGCGCTGTATGATTTTGCATTTTAGGGACAGGCTGTAAGGTGCATTTATCAAAAAAAATGGTATTATTTTTCTCAATAATTTCCCCCTTTTTGATAATATCAAAACCCTTTAAAAAACATGAGTCTGTCTTCAAGTATTCTGTCGAATGAATTGATCTTTGAGACTAGACTAAAATTCGAACTGCTCACAGATAAGTTCTAATATTATAAATTCTACAAGACTAAGTGTACTACAACATAAATTATGATTGGCTCATAGGCGCAATTCGACAGTAAGAAATCTTACTTGAATACAACTTAATATATAAACTATTCAGAGACAAGTTCTTACAGCTTGAGACTTATTAAGGTTTTATACTTAGTATATACTTTAATATGAATCGTAATCAAATCAATAACTGAAGATCGCGAGATGTAACCTTTTTAGGTAAAATAAGATTTTTCATTGATAATATGGATTACAGTGCTGTTTAGAATTGAAATAATACATTGGAGATCATACAAGAAAGAAAATAAATACAAGTGTCAGATGTTATCCCCTATAATGCTGATGCTTCCAAGACTTCTAAGAGGGGTCATGCTCGGTTCCTTTCCACCAGTTGATTAAGGAGTCTCTGTGTTGGTCCCTATAGATGCTTTTTCCTTCCTGGGAGACATTGAAGGCGATAACTAGTCTTATAGGTGAGTTATCTGATCACACTTCAGATGTTTAGACTTCAGTTTAATTTGTAAAGGAATCTTTCCTTATGACAGGAGCCTTGAGAACTCCTTTGTAGCATCCTCCAGAGACTTGAAATGGTTGAACATGACAGATTCCCTAATGAGAGTACAAAAATATCTCAGCAGTTCATTATTCTTCCATGCATACAACTCTTCAGCTGATGGTTGCCTGTCTGTAGGGAGTAAGATCTCAGCGGGCTTCTGCACTGTATTTTTCAATGGAAAATTTGGGATCCTGGAACTCGAGATGAGAACCAGTTTGCTCCTTGTCCTGGCCCAGGTCCGTCCAGTCTTTCGACAGTAGTAACAACACTGTCATCCAGTATATCGTCCATCTATTTTTCTTTATCCATCCTCCATCTCCTTCTAGCCTCACGGGCCTCTTTCCCCTGTTTGGTATTATCAAGCTCAGTGACTACCATGAATATCCCAAAGAATATCTATTGATTAAGCCTGCTTGTCTAGAAGATCTTTCACCGAGTCCACCAGAATGGCGACCACTGCTGTTAGGTTGTCAATTTTTTTTATCATGAGCACTGAGTCTAGATCTAGTGTACTCTAGGGATGCGACCGTCTTGGCTTCTTCAACTCTCAACTTTTCTTTCTCCTGCTCCAGGATCCGCTTCTGATGATATTTAAGCTGGTTTAGTGCTTGCCATAAGGCGCTCGACATGAGGCGGAATGCTTCTTCAACATCCTGCACAACTATTTGAAGCTTTGGGAGTTTATCCTGAGAAGTTTCTCGCATCTAGTCGAATTCCTTGCCGATAGAGCTTTGACAACATCCCGTAAGAAGACGGTTTCTAGCTTAGGTGCAGAGAGAGTGGGGTGAGTAAGTTTGGAGTCAGAGGGCTCTCCCAACTATTCGATGACGATGTTATGGTTTGGTATTTGGGGACTGTCATCAGCTTGGAAGTTCTCATCTGGTTCAGATGGTGTACTTGTAGGGATTAGACTCGATACTTGCTCGATGGCTGGAACCTCTGTTAGTTCAACCGATGTTACTTTCTGGGATACATAAAGGACTTATTCCACCTACCTCATTTCGGTGATTGTAGCCTGCTGTACAGGAGGGAGTGGTTCCTCTTGTTGGCTCTCATCTTCCACCTGCGTAACACCCCAAACTAGGTGGATATTACAGTGCCGTGGACCCCCGACTGGGACCCACCAGGCGAATGAAAATTAATGAATTAAATAATATAATTGTAGTACCGAACCACATTATATCATCAATTACTCCGACGAGGAGTTTCATTTCAACACACCCAAGATAATACCGAATACATGTATATTTTATATGAAGATAAAATACACAACACTGAATGAAACGGAGTATCCAAATAGAAAACTGCAGCGAAAAATAAATGACGACAACATGAATGACTGAGAAGATTGGGGCCCCCTATTAGTATCACGGGGACTCCTCGCCGTCAACGTTCTATTCCCGTGCTTTTCCCTTGCCATGACCTAAAAACAATATCCCCCAACGGGGTCAGTTACACAGAACAACAATCCTCAAGGGTTGAATATACACAATCATGATATATCTCAATTATGAAATATCCTTAGTTATGAATTTAAGCTGAAGAGGAGCATCATAGTACACCCGTAATGTTCTGTGTAAGTGTACAAGACGAGTGCCCGGACACACCAGTCCTTGTACCTAATTAGTCTCACGGAGGTAAGCGTTACCGTGTGCACAGTCCAATGTATCGGTGAACCCAACACATGATTATCGTGTGCTCGACTAAAAATTCCACACATCCTCACCCAGCCATGCAATATGAACCCAGAAGGTCACACGATCAAAAGTGACCATGATGATATCAATGAATAACAATTCGACAAAGTCAAGAATGACTCACCGAGATGAAATAATAATGAAGTGAGTGATAGCTCAATGAAATGATTGGAACCGTCGTTCCTCGTGAATGAAGTGATTATTCGACAATTACAAGTCTCAATACGGTTAATACATTATGAATGAGTTATGATTATGAATGAACGACAACGAAAGGAATGAATATCCTTTTAACCGAGTAAGAATTAACTTACTCAACACCGGTGAACAATGTCCTTCCATGAACAAACGTCCTAAATGAGATGTTGGTCGCTCGAACAACCTTGAATAACACAATTACCAACAATCCGTTCAACATACGAATCAAACACAAGTATAACTAACTCAAAACGTCGATACGACTAAACCAAACTCATTGGGGCATTATATCAAACACGTTGTGGCCAATCTTCGATTGCTTACAACCAAACCTTAACTATACCAATATCAAATCCCCAAGAAGTGTTCCAAACCAACAAAACATCTTCAATACAATCAATAATCCAATATGAATGTCCAAATTCGTGATTACAACAACAACTAGTCGAAAACCCCCAAATCCAACTCAATATTCAAAGTGTTCTTGAACAACCCTTCAATAATCCAATGAATATTCATACACACTCTTAATCATACGTACATCTCTTCATACAACATGATTATAACCTCCAAAACATCATATCTCAACACAAAATCGAAATCCAACATGTTTGGAGAATATTACCTTTGAAGATCCAAACACTTTGATCCGAAGAATACGCATTAGATCGACTATCCAATCTTCATATCCGAATGAAGATGATGAAAACCGAGTACCCAAGTGATTGACGATGAAAAATCTCTCCCTCAAGCTCTCGCTCGGAACAAGGTGAAGAAAATAAGAAAATGACCTCAAAAACCCGTCCAGGTCCTTATAAACTGCCGAACGTTACGGCCGTAACTCGGCCTACTTACGGTCGTAACATCCCAGGTCAACGGCCTTACGGCCATAGCCAGCCATCTTGTACGGCCGTAACTCGGCTTCGTCCAGAAACTGGCGACAGCCATACGTCCGTACCCGCACCTGTCTTACGGGCGTAACTCGCCCTCGTCCAAAACACCTGCCGACAGCCATACGGCCGTACCCGGCCAAAATTACGGGCGTATGAAGCCTTCGTCAAAACTGCCTGGGCACCCTGCCTACATCATACGGCCGTACCAGCCACATCTTACGGCCGTATGCCGCAACCCTTACGGTCGTAAGTCCCATTCGTCCGAACTGGCCTGAAATCAACGAACGCCTGTTACGGCTGTAACACCCCCAAAACCATATGGGAATATTACACGCCGTAGACCCTTTCCACAAGGATCTACCAGGGTAAACATCCATAAACAATCAAATGCTTGCCCGGCCAGGGTCAAACAATATAATAATACAAACCGTTAAGGTCACTTACACATAAATACACAGACCTATGAGGTCACGCAACTCCATCAATAGAACTGACTAAAACAACATTACCCACACAGGGGTGGAAACACAATACAGCGGAAGACTGAAATCAACTCTAACAATACAACCAAACTCTACCAACTCTCGACTCTTGATTAGTATCGCAGCTCGTCATCCTCTTGTGCCAATCCTGTGACTGCTCCCCTGAACCTGCATGTACCTGGACGCAAAACAGACATCGACCCCCCGATTACTCGGGGGTTAGTAAAACTCCACTGTTTTACTAGTGCAAGTATAATACGATACGAAATGTAACAAGTAAATAGCAACTACAAATTTAATACGGAAATCTATTATCAAAATGTTCCTGAGAAGTTTTAGAATTTCGAACTCAAGCAAGAGATATTTGAAAAGGAACACATCATCTCGGGGATTTTTAAAGCAGAAATTCTTTTGGACCTCGAGTCCCAATTTACAAAACCTTTTCGAAAACATTAGGGTCTTGGCCCGATTCTCGATTCAAAACACACTAGATAAGATATCATTATGAGTCCGAGACCCATGTTTAAAATGTTACCCAAACAAGCACTATAACACGATCATTGTTCGTACACATCATGTACCGAACTCCGGAGGCCTCGACAGACCTTACCCGGACCGCACACACTGTTCGTACACATCATGTACCGAACTCCGGAGTTCTCAACGGACCCTACATGGCCACAAACATCGTTCGTACACATCATGTACCAAACTCCAAAGGCCTCGTCAGACCCTACCTGGATCACACACCTTGTCCGTACATGTCATGTACCGGACTCCAGAGGCCTCGTCAGACCCTACCTGGATCACACACCTTGTTTGTACACATCATGTACCGAACTCCAGAGGCTTCATTAGACCCTACCTGGAACACACACACATCGACACGACACAATTCATAATCATCAAATGTCAAGCCATTCCACATTACACCGAGGTGCATAATCAAGTATGTAAACCAAGACAACACACACATCATAATCATCACAACAACTCAACAATGACCAACCACGCACGGAACAAACTTAGATGATTTGCACATCCAACACAATTCCAAGATGTTAACTAAGTGAAGGTATCATCGTTATCGTCAATCGTTCATAAAAATTCAATTCATACGAAGCATATTCGCTAGGATAAATCAATTCATCATAACCATAACACAACGTCCCTGTTCACAAGACACAATTCGTATAGTAAAATACTTGCCTTAATAACCGCTACCGAATACTCCGAAGAACACGGTTCGACCGGGAAGCTCGGACCCCGAAGAAGACAATGAACGGAAGGGTTCCGACTCGAGTTCTTCACAAGAATTTCGTCCCTAAGTCATACCAATGATAAATCAACAATTGTACGATGGATAATAATCATACAACGCCCAATCCCCCCTCAAAGACCTTTTGTCGGACACCTTCAAGGCGTCGACTAAGAACTCGACCAAAACAACGAATCGATACGATCCAACCATGGAATAACAAGGAATTCGATATAATACATCTAAATAATCATCAATCCATCACAATCCTAAGTTAAATCGGATTAAACGGACGAAATCGAACAAAATACCCAAAATCCCCAAAATTAGATTTCCAAAAAATCTGACCTGATTCGCTCGATCAAAGGATGTTATACGATGGATGATTGATGATATGAACTCCAAGACTTCATGGATTGATTGCCCAACAACATCTCTCCATGATCAACACACCTCCATCCATGGAAGGAAAGAGAACGAGTGAGAAAATGACTGAAGAAAACGTCTACTGGCCTTAACTAGGCTGACTCCCGGCCACGTAACGTACGTAATCGGCCATGGCTTACGGCCGTAACCGGCCATGGCCGAACCCACTGCCCGAAAACTACCGGCCCATTACGTACGTTACCGGCCATGGCCTTACGTACGTAACCGGACCTTACGGTCGTAACTGACGGGCCATAGCGGCCGTTACTCGGCCAGGTTCTGCCAGCCGGGACTCGGTCGATCCGATGGTCCGAAAAATCCTGAAACTCAGACCTGAACGTAAACCGAAAACACGGTTACAAAGTACTCGTAAAGACGAATCCGAACACTAAGAGAATACACGATTCCGACCACCCGAAGGCTCGAAATTCGACAACGGAAAGTAATTACCCCAAACTTTGGGAAATTATGAAAATGTCCCAAAACGTCCGAAAATCACTATACGTGATCGAATAACCAAACCAAAGTTCACAACACGTCTAACAAAGTTAAACGGACTTACGGGAAACTCGAAACAGCAGTTTCCAATGAGATTCGCAAGAATCGAAATCAAGCACGGAACTCGACAAAACGACACCGAAACGAACTCGGATGACAAAAAGTGCAGAATTAATCATTCTCGGAATGACGAAACGGTCATGAGCGAGTCGTCAAAACGGACTTTCGCCGAAAAAAGAAATTACCGGAAATCGAAATTACGGGTATTACATTCTACCCTCCTTAAAAGAAGTTTCGTCCCGAAACTTAAAACAAGTAGGGAGAAGCAATATCCCCGCCAGGAAAACTCGACGAGATACACAAAAACTGAAAACTCGCGCCCAATGGCGAAACGCTGCAAGAAACGCAAAGACACATACGGCGTGAAAACACGCTCCACGACGACCAACACAATGCCACCGATAGAGACGTAATAAAACCAACAAGTGACAAGCGTCATCAAACTGATAATACAACCAAGTCGATTATCCGAACAATCACAAAACATAAAGCACCCATTACAAGGAAACATGCACAATCAAGAAAACAGAAATATACACACAAACGATCCACAAGGACAACCACAAACAATTCGGACTATGCCGAAGTCCTCAAAAACTACACTAGGTATTTTTGTATCCTTTCGGAGAAGAGACGCAACCTCAATCCCCAAATCTCTCAACTACCGTCTCGCAATGCACGGCTCGGTGACCTACTTGGCCACACTCGAAACAGTTGATTAACGGTGAACGACAATTCTTCGCAGTACGAGATCAGGCAACAACAGTCAGACAACAACGATCGAACAACAACGACCGAAAAACAATGATCGAACAACAACGATCAAATAACAATGATCGGACAACAATGATCAAATAACAATGATCGAACAACAACGATCAAATAACAATGATCGGACAACAACGATCAAATAACAATGATCGAACAATAATGATCAAATAACAATGATCGAACAACAACGATCGAACAACAATGATCGAATGACAACAGTCGAACAATGACTCCGAAGTCCCCACTTCAACTCCAGACATTAAAAGAACTGGTAGAAAGTGAAAGATGTTACTTCCAAACAAGGTTCACAAGAATCGAACCGAACTCGAGAAGGTCACGATGATAAATAGGTCGATCTGAAACAAGGTCACAACCAGTTCGAACGATGACAACTGAGACATTAAACAAGTTCAAAAAGTATCGACGAACACGTGCAAGTCGATAGAATTTAGAAGGAGAAACTACAGAAGTCAAATATAGTACGGGTATTACATCTGACCTCTTATAAAAGAAATGTCGTCCCCACAACTCACAACAACGGAAACAAGGTCACAACACAAAAAGCATCCGACAGGAAAATCTCTCATGGGTCTCTCAGAGCCGATCCTGATATCTGTGCTGAAGCGCGAACTCCGAAAGTCTCAGTAGCCAATTCGCAAAACTGAATTCGGTGTCCCTCGAGTCCGCACGTGAAACACGTTACTGACGAGAAGGACAATTTACACGTGCATGCCCCGGCACATCACGGTTGAAACACCTCGGCTCGGCATACTGAAAATACAAATGCTAGATACAAATGGGCATAACGTCGCAAAACAATATAGCGGAGATGCCAACTCAGCACAACAAAGAATCATAACACATATCATATACAATGATTACCATCGTAAAGTAATACACACACAAACACTACAACAACGACGGTATCGTTCGGCGACCTCAACGGCCCGAACGATAACCAACACATAATTACAAACATTATGAAACAATCACACATGTACACAAACGTACAAACCCAAGCTTCAACAGCTCACACTCGTGCGACAACACGAAAATCACCACGAGGCGATAAACAATAAACACCAGTTCACACCTCTCACAGAGGGCTAGTACAACAAATGCGTGGCAACGCCTCGATGTTCATGCCACCAAGTCGATCATACTCGGGAGCAAACATCATAACGACAATGCGAACATCATACATACATACCCAGCCCTCAAACGGGAATGGATAGGTTTTAAAAACAAAAACCTCCTTTTGAAAATAATTTTGGAAACACCGATTGATCTTGAGTATCACCCTTCAAAAAAAAGTACAATCGTGAAACATCGTTATTGAGACTTTGGAAAACTATTTCGCATTCGATAAAAATGAGGACACTTTCTTTTTGTGAAAAACTTTCGTAAATATTCGACCCTCGGGTCTAAGTAAAAGTGGTTCTAAAACATTGGAAATATCTCAAAACATTTTGGTCCTCGAGGTAGAAGAATTTTGAAACATATTGTGGCACCTTGGAAGCACCACGAGAAAACAATTCATTTTAAAAGTACGTCTCGAAATTTATTTTCTAAGATACTCAAGGTTTTCAAAAATAATTCAATTTTCTAGAATGCCCAAAAATGCTCATGTAACAATATTCGTTTAAACATATTATAATATACTCATCAAATCGTACAAAATCAAGACAATACATGTCTTTTACCGGAAAACAGACAGTCACATCGCAGTTCAAACTTGCTTAGGACCGGGGCTAAACCATTGGTCCATCCGAAGCCCCTACGGACTGAGTAAATCGCACCCATAAACATTTCCACACCATATTGAGCACAAGGTTTCAAGAAAACACTTGCAAATGAACAAATCAGTTTGAAATATACATGCAGCGGACGAAACCAACAGTCAAGAATACATAACCAAGAACACTCCTCATATAAACAAAATATGAGAGTCAAATAACCACATATCACGAAATCAAAACCCATAGGAGGATTCCGTCACTTAACAACACATAATCATACCAGTAACTCGCAACAGACGAGGCACTATCACAACGAAGGGAGACTTACAACCACATGTCGCACGAAGATGACGGTCGCCCACGATACTAATCTCATCCGACAACATATCCGACACGTTGTAACTACGCACAACTCAACTTGTCACCTGACAACTCGAACGACAAGACAACACATTACTCAACAAACCACGACTCGACTCGACCCGAAAGCCTAGGTTTCCGCAACCTAACCTCTGATACCATAAATGTAACACCCCCAAAACCGTATGGGAATATTACACGCCGTAGACCCTTTCCACAAGGATCTACCAGGCTAAACATCCATAAACAACCAATGCTTGCCCGGCCAGGGTCAAACAATATAATAATACAGACCGTTAAGGTCACTTACACATGAATACACAGAACGATGAGGTCACGCAACTCCATCAACAGAACTGACTAAAACAACATTACCCACACAGGGGTGGAAACACAATACACCGGAAGACTGAAATCAACTCTAACAATACAACCAAACTCTACCAACTCTCGACTCTTGATTAGTATCGCAGCTCATCATCCTCTTGTGCCAATCCTGTGACTGCTCCCCTGAACCTGCATGTACCTGGACGCAAAACAGACATCCACCCCCCAATTACTCGGGGGTTAGTAAAACTCCAATGTTTTACTAGTGCAAGTATAATACGATATGAAATGCCACAAGTAAATAGAAACTACAAATTTAATACGGAAATCTATTATCAAAATGTTCCCGAGAAGTTTTAGAATTTCGAACTCAAGCAAGAGATATTTGAAAAGGAACACATCATCTCGGGGATTTTTAAAGCAGAAATTATTTTGGACCTCGAGTCCCAATTTACAAAACCTTTTCAAGAACATTAGGGCCTTGGCCCGATTCTCAATTCAAAACACACTATATAAGATATCATTATGAGTCCGAGACCCATGTTTAAAATGTTACCCAAACAAGCACTATAACACAATCATTGTTCGTACACATCATGTACCGAACTCCGGAGGCCTCGACGGACCTTACCCGGACCGCACACACTGTTCGTACACATCATGTACCGAACTCCGGAGGCCTTTACGGACCCTACCCGGCCATACACATCATTCGTACACATCATGTACCGAACTCCAGAGGCCTCGTCAGACCCTACCTGGATCACACACCTTGTCCGTACATGTCATGTACCGGACTCCAGAGACCTCGTCAGACCCTACCTGGATCACACATGTTGTTCGTACACATCATGTACAGAATTCCAGAGGCCTCGTCAGACCCTACCTGGAACACACACACATCGACACGACACAATTCGTAATCATCAAATGTCAAGCCATTCCACATTACACCGAGGTGCATAATCAAGTATGTAAACCAAGACAACACACACATCATAATCATCACAACAACTCAACAATGACCAACCACGCACGGCACAAACCTAGATGATTTGCACATCCAACACAATTCCAAGATGTTAACTAAGTGAAGGTATCATCATTACCGTCAATCGTTCATAAAAATTCAAGTCATACGAAGCATATTCGCTAGGATAAATAAATTCATCATAACCATAACACAACGTCCCTATTCACAAGACACAATTCGTATAGTAAAATACTTGCCTTAATAACCGCTACCGAATACTCCGATGAACACGGTTCGACCGGGAAGCTCGGACCCCGAAGAAGACAACGAACGGAAGGGTTCCGACTCGAGTTCTTCACAAGAATTTTGTCCCTAAGTCATACCAATGATAAATCAATAATCGTACGATGGATAATAATCATACAACGCCCAATCCCCCCTCAAAGACTTTTTGTCGGACACCTTCAAGGCGTCGACTAAGAACTCGACCAAAACAACGAATCGATACGATCCAACCATGGAATACCAAGGAATTCGATATAATACATCTAGATAATCATCAATCCATCACAATCCTATGTTAAATCGGATTAAACGGACGAAATCGAACAAAATACCCAAAAACCCCAAAATTAGATTTCTAGAAAATCTGACCTCATTCGCGCGAACAAAGGATGTTATAGGATGGATGATTGATGATATGAACTCCAAGACTTCATGGATTGATTGCCCAACAACATCTCTCCATGATCAACACACCTCCAGCCGCGGAAGGGAAGAGAACGAGTGAGAAAATGGCTGAAGAAAACGTCTGTTGGCCTTAAATAGGCTGACTGCCGGCCACGTAACGTACGTAATCGGCCATGGCTTACGGCCGTAACCGGCCATGGCCGAACCCACTGCCCGAAAACTTCCGGCCCGTTATGTACGTTACCGGACATGGCCTTACGTACGTAATTGGCCCTTACGGCCGTAACTGCCGGGCCATAGCGGCCGTTACTCGGCAGTCACTGCCGGTAGGACTCGGTCGTTAAATGTCCGAAAAATCCCAAAACTCAGACCTGAATGTAAACCAAAAACACGGTTATGAAGTACTCATAAAGACGAATGCGAACACTAAGAGAACACACGATTCCGACCACCTGAAGGCTCAAAATTCGACAACGGAAAGTAATTACCCCAAACTTTGAGAAATTACGAAAATGGCCCAAAACGTCCGAAAATCAAGATACGTGATCGAATAACCAAACCGAAGTTCACAATACATCTAACAAAGTTAAACGGACTTACGGGAAACTCGAAACAGCAGTTTCCAACGAGATTCACAAGAATCGAAATCAAGTGCGGAAAAGTCGCCAAAAAGCACGGAACTCAACAAAACGACACCGAAACAAACTCGGATGACAAAAAATGTAGAATTAATAATTCTCGGAATGACGAAATGGTCATGAGCGTGTCGTCAAAACGGAGTTTTGCCAAAAAAAGAAATTACCGGAAATCGAAATTACGGGTATTACAAGTTACAACGGCCGTATCCGACAATCCTTACGGCCGTAACTCACCTTCGTCCAAAATCACCTTGAGCCAGCGAATGCATGTTACGGCTGTAATGCCTGAATAGTTACGGCCGTAACTCGCTGCTGGAAGTGACAAAAATCCGACAACTTCGTCTACTCGTTACGAACGGTGAATGATCGACGTACAATACTTGTATGATTGCAAAATAGGTCCAATAACACGTGATAGATGATACTTCAAACACAAGACTATATTCACGATGATTATGATAATACTCTCGTCTCGACTCTCAATCGGAGATGAATGACGATCGGTAACTGATACACGGTTACAAATTGCCAATGATGAATACAAATGAATGAATCATGAATGATGAGTGATTATTAATGAGTGAAAATTACTGAGTGACCAATTGATTGATAAATACTGAATGATAATGAATAAATTACAACTGGGTATTACATACTCCCCCCCTTAAAAAGAGTTTCGTCCTCGAAACTAAGGGTCAAACAACTCGGGATAACTCTCCCGCATACTATCCTTGGTTTCCCAAGTAGCCTCCTCGACTCCGTGTCTAGACCACTGAATCTTGACCAAAGGAATCGTCTTGTTCCTCAACTATTTGATTCGCTGCTCTAAAACTTGTATAGGACGCTCCCCATACGAATGATCATCTGCAATCTCGATTTCGTCGAATTGAATTATGTGACTCAGGTCGGCAACATACTTTTGCAACTGAGAGACGTGAAACACATTATGAATTCGGATCAACACCGGAGGTAAAGCCAATCGATAAGCCAGACTGCCTGCTCGATCCAAATTCTCAAACGGTCCGACGAATCTCGGACTCAATTTCCCCATTTTCCAAATCGGAAAATACCTCGACTCGGGGATACCTTGACCAACACGTGGTCACCTGTCTCGAACTCTAGTGGTCGACGACGACTATCTGCATATGATTTCTGTCGACTCTGAGCGGTCAACAAACGACTCCTGATCAAAGCTACCTTCTCACGGGCGACTATAAGCATATCGGGCTCGGTGCCGATTAATTCTGATAAGTCATCCCAACATAAAGGAGATCGACAACGACGACCGTACAAGGCCTCGTAAGGTGCCATATTAGTCGAAGCATGCCAACTATTATTATACGTGAACTCAATCAACGGTAGTTAGGCTTCCCAATCATCTTTCTAATCGAGAACACATGCCTTCAACATGTCCTCCAAAGTCTAAATAGTCCTCTCTGATTTTCCGTCGGACTGAGGATGAAAAGCTATGCTGAGATTAAGCTGAGCTCCCATAGCACGATGAACTGATTTCCAAAAATGAGACACGAACCATCCGTCACGATCGGAAACGATACTTTTAGGAGTACCGTGCAGTCTCACTATCTCTTTGATGAACAACTGGGCAAGTCTCTCGGGACCCCACGTATCCTTAATCTCAAGGAAATGAGCTGATTTAGTTAAGCGGTCCACAATCACCCAGATTGTATTCATGCCACGACGACTCGTCGGCAACTCGTGATGAAGTCCATAGAAATATCTTCCTACTTCCACTCTGGAATAGGGAGCGGTTTCAGCATACCTGCCAGTCGTTGATGTTCTATCTTGACTTGCTGACAGGTCAAACATCTCGAAACGAATTCCGCGACTTATCGCTTCATATTACTCCACCAGTAACTTTGTTTCAAGTCTTTGTACATCTTTCTAGACCCTGGATGAATGGAGTAAGGGGTAGCATGAGCTTCTCTCAAAATCGAGCTTTTCAACTCGTCATTCACCGGTACGCATAACCGATTCTTGAATCGCAATAGCCCATCCTCGTGGACCACAAATCCAGGGCTTTCTCCTGAGCCACATCCTCACGGATGCGCAACAATGATGGGTCTGAACCTTGATTCGCTCTGATTGACTCCTCAAGTGGCGATGAAATCTCTAACATGCAAAGTTGCCCTTGCACTCGCTGAAGCCATACCTCAATCTCGGGTCTAAGAAATTCCTGCTGAAGCTCCTTATGAACTGTCAAACGAGCAAGCATTTGCTCCTGAACTGACTTACGACTCAAGGCACCGGCAACCATGTTTGACTTACCCGGGTGGTACAGGATCTCGATATCATAATCTTTGATTAGTTCCAACCACCGCCTCTGTCGCATATTTAACTCCTTCTGAGTAAATATATACTTCAAACTCTTATGATCGGTGAATATTTGATAGGTGACGCCATAAAGGTAATGACACCAAATCTTCAACGCGAAAACCACGGTTGCTAGCTCCAGGTCATGGGTTGGATAATTAACCTCGTAAGGTCTCAATTGCCGTGAAGCATAGGCAATAACCTTCCCATTCTGCATTAATACACATCCGAGACCGTGTCCGGACGCGTCACTATAAACCACGAATCCCTCCATCCCTTGTGGCAAGGAAAGGACAGGTGCTGAAATTAACCGGCTCTTGAGTTCCTCAAAACTCCGCTGACACGCGTCAGACCACGTGTATTTCTTATCCTTTCGCAAAAGGTTCGTCATTGGTTGAGCGATTTTAGGAAATCCTTCCACAAACCGCCGATAATAACCGGCTAGTCCGAGAAAGCTTCGGATTTCCTTAACATTCTTTGGAGGTAACCAATCTCGGATAGCCTCCGTCTTCTGAGATCAACACGCACACCATCTGATGAAATTACATGTCCGAGAAACATCACTTCGGACATCCAGAACTCACACTTGGAAAACTTTCCATAGAGTTGTTCCCATCTCAACACGTCGAGAACCTGATGAAGGTGAACCTCGTGCTCCTATCGGCCACGAGAATAAATAAAAATGTCATCAATGAAGACAACCACAAACTGATCCAAAAAGACGATGAAAACCCGATTCATTACCTCCATGAATACCGCAGGTGCATTAGTTAACCCAAACGGCATTACCACGAACTCATAATGATCATAGCGTGTACGAAACGTTGTCCTTGCGATATCCGACTCTCGAATTCGCAACTGATGATATCCAGATCTCAAGTCGATCTTGGAAAATACTGAAGCTCCCTGAAGTTGATCTAAGAGATCAACAATACGGGGTAGAGGATACTTATTCTTGATCGTCACCCTGTTCAACTCCCGATAATCAATACACAAGCGAAACGAACCATCCTTCTTCTTGATAAACAACACTGGTGCTCCCCACGGGGATGCACTCGGTCGGATATAACCTTTCTTGAACAACTCCTCAAGTTGATTCTTCAATTCCTGCATTTCGGTCGGGGCCATCCGGTACGGTGCCTTCGATAATGGGGACGTACCAGGCTCCAACTCTATCATGAGTTCCACATCCCTCGGTGGAGGTAAACTAGGTAGCTCGTGTGGGAGTACATCGTCAATCGATAACAATGAATTCCACATCGGATGAAAACAACACGCATCCGACACCGAACAACGGACCGAAGAAGACACACGAATGACAAGATCGAGTCATAACTAAAGAGATAAAAGAAAACACGATTCCGACTACCCAAAGGTTCGGAAAACGACAATGTTAGTAATCACCCCAAAACTTTGGGAAATCACAAAACGGCCCAAAACATCTGAAATACACGATATATGATTGAAACAACAAACGAAATCTCACAACATGCATAATAACATGAGGTGGATTTGCGGCAACCCCGAGACGTCCGTTCCGAACAACGACTACGAGAATCGAACGAAATAGCGACGGAAATGACATTAAACACGGAATTGAGTAGAAAAAGTCTGAAACGATCTCGGATGACAAAAAGTCCAGTATTATATATTCTCAAAACATCAATAAGGTTACAAGCGAGTTGCTAAAAATAAAAAAATACACCAAAAATGAAAATACCGGAGGAGGGAAAAATGCGGATATTACAATTACGTACGTTACGTATGCTCCATTACGGATGTTATTCATCTTACATATGCTAACTCATCTTTATTATGTACGTTAAGCTCTTCACATATCTGTCTAGTAGCTTCGTTTATTTCATTACGTACGTTATAATATCTCCATTACGTATGTTATCTTCAGTCAAAATATCCGTTGCATGCTGACGTACTCCATGACGTCATCTGTCCGTTCAATGATTCCAATATTTGAATTTCATAGAACATTACGTACATTACACGTAGTACATTACATACGTTATACATGCTCTGCCCAACTTTTTGCGTCTTCGACTTCTTCGATGTTTTGTTTTGCTTCCTTATTGTTTTTCTTTGTTAAACAACTAATCATTAAAACTCGATAATGAATATTTGGAATAAAATATTCCAACATCCTTAGATGAATGAGCTGAGCTAGGAGTTTTGCAAATGCAGCATTTCGAGTGGAAAGGAGTGCGACATGTGACTAACGTGTCGAAGCATCCACCAATACCATAAAGTACCTAAATGGTCCACATTCAGGGTGGATGGGTCCACAAATATCTCCTTGTATACGTTGTAAGAATGGGATGTTCGCTTTAGTATCTTTAGCGTAGGAAGGTCTCGCTCCTACTTTAGCTAAAGAGTAGACTTTGTAGAATGAGTGATGTGCTTTTGACATAGTCAATTACTTCGGAGGGGCATATGTCTCTGTTTCTTTAGATGACATAGCATGATTAACATCAACACTGTTCTTTGTGTTGAGTTGTTGCCCTTTTTCACTCGAAAGAAAGGATGTACATGCGAGTTCTTTAGGATACGGATCATCATATCTCGACCGGATGACCGAGTCTATCATGCCAAAGTCTATATGAGTCATTGTCCCAAATTTCATTTATGGTGACAGCATAGAATTCGAATACCCTATTGGTTGTGGTGTACAGTCCACTATTTTGACTCTTAAGTTTTTCTAATATGCGTTTACGTCCACATTCATTAGATGTAATATAAAGGAACTCGATTCCATTTTCACAGTGGGTTTCGACATGGAAACTATTTCAACGTATTTCTTTAAAGCTGAGTAAGGACTTAATTCAACAAGACTTGATCAAGCAGGATATTGAAGTTCGGCTTCAGATAATTCAAGGTCAATTATGTGTATTAGAAATTGCTTCGTCTTTGAATGATGATATAAAATCTAAGCAATTTGAAGATCTGATGCTGATTCAATTGAAAAAAGATGTAGAAAAGGGAAAAGTGCCTGTATTTGTAATTCAAGAGGATGGGATATTGAGATTTCGAGGAAGACCTTGTGTACCACATGATATAGAATTAAGACAGGTAATATTGAAAGAAGCTCACGCTACTTCTTATTCTATTCATCCGGGTGCGAGTAAAATGTACAAGGATGTGAACAATAACTTCTGGTGGAGTAACTTAAAGAAAGATGTTCGCGAATTCGTATCAAAATGTTTAACTTGTCACCAAGTTAAAATTGAGGATCAGTGGCCCGCAGGATTATTGAGACCGCTTCCTATACCCGAGTGGACGTGGGAGGATATTACTATGGATATTATCGTCAGCATGCCACGGACTCATACTAGAATGAATATGATTTGGGTTATTGTCGATCGACTAACCAAATCAATTCACTTTTTAGGTATTAAAGATACCTGGGGTCTGGAGAAATTAGCGAGAATATTTCTTAAGGAAATTGTAAGGTTGCATGGAACCCCTAAGAGTATAATTTCTGATCGAGATGGTCGGTTCGTATCACATTTTTGGCAGGCCGTACATAGAGCCTTGGGAATCGAGTTGAAACTTGGTACGTCATATCACCCCCAAACGGATGGACTATCAGAGCGTACTATACAGACATTAGAGGATATGTTGAGGGCGTGTGCATTGGACTGGAAAGACGATTGGGAGACACATTTACTGTTGATCGAGTTTATGTACAATAATAGCTGGCATGCCTCGATTAATATGTCACCATTCGAGGCCTTCTACGGAAGACGTTGTAGATCACCACTATGTTGGGACGATGCATCCGAACTAATTGGTCCCGAGCCATATTTACTAGTTGAAACGAGAGATAAGATTGCCCTTATTCGTAGCCGACTATTAACTGCACAGAGCCGACAGAAATTGTATGCCGATGTTCGTCCTCGTCCGTTGGAGTTTGACGTTGGCGAGCATGTGTGGTTAAAAGTGTCGCAAACTCGGGGAGTTTATCGCTTCGGTCAGAAGGGTAAACTTAGTCCTCGATACATTGGGCCATTTGAAATTCTCGAATGGGTTGGAGAACTTGCCTATCGATTAGGTTTACCACCATCATTAAATCATGTGCATAATGTATTTCTGTTAGGAGTATGCCCTCGAATGCCACTCAGGGGATGTTGAGTGAGGACATTGTACTTGTTATTATGAAAAATATTATCAGAAGGCAATTGTATGTTTCTTTATTTACTGGTAGTTACTGGAATTCCTGACTTATAAATATATATAGAAACTAGTCCGTGTATTTGAGAGAAAAATGTTCCACTCCTTATTGGATAAGGAGATCGGTACTGGAAAGGTTATGGCTCAAATACTTAATCGTTCGCAAGTCGATGAAACTTGACTGGGCGTTAAGTTTATGTGAAGACTTGTATGACGTGTTCTTTAACTTAGAGAGTGCCTGTCGAACACTAATGGATAGTGGGAGCACACATTATATGTATGCTAATGAGATTAGTATAATAGAACCGACTCACCCTTGATTCGTCACACGGATTCACTTCGGGACAGTCAATGACGGAATCAAAAGGTTGTGATAGGTATTCGTGAACCTTCGACTTGAGGATTTAGTAGGGATGTGCTTATGATGTTAAGATTTTCATTAGAGTAGTTCGACTCAGAAAATCGGAAGGTGGGGGTCAACCTCGACGTGTGTCTTGACAGGCAAGTAGAGAAAGATATGATTCTTTCTCATGTTAGTGAACGGATTATATGTCCTATGCGGTTATTGGCAGATGAGATCATAAGTCTTTGGCCAAAGCATTGGAGATAGTTGTATTGGATACACAAGAGCTCGATGATCTCGATTTGCATTAACTCATGCATAGTGTCAAGTACAGATAGGGTTTGACTGATCGTGACCCTAAAACTTGATCGGGACATTTGAAAGAAAGGTTTATACGTATACTGGTATTCATGACAGAATGGTTTTGGAATGATCCCCATCATTAGTTCTCAGTTAGGGTACAGTGTAGGCCGCCAGGCTGGATAGGTGGTGCTACTACTCTTTGGTTCCTCCCATTGCTAACTGAGACGGGACGACCGAGTCGCGCAATAGGATTGACGATGGAATGAATCGATCTTATTCTCTCTTTATAAATATTAGATATTGGATATCTAATTTATTGGATATTGGATGTCTAATTAATTAAGGGACATTGAATGTCTAAATTAATTTATTAGATAAATTAATTTTCGGCCTAATGAATTAGATAAATATAATTATTTATTGGAGAAATTAATTATATTATTTTGTGTTTAATATAATTAATTAATTGGATTAATTAATTGATATAAATACATCGGAATGGATTGGGGTTTATCTGTTTGGACTCACAAGAGACCGAAAGGAACTAATCGCCCGATTCTTCTAGATGGACGGCCCCACCTACTTCACCTAAGTCTTGGTCTTTGTCTCCACTTTAATAGGTGGAAGACCAATGACAAATATAGGAGACAATATATCATGTGAGATAGAGGTAGGTGATTTTGTCTAAGTTGAAGAATAAAATATGTTTAAGACTTCTCTTGATTCCACCCACTTGAACACAACTCACGGTTCATTTTACAATAGAAAGAGAAAAATAGTTTTTCTCCAAGTCTTCATCTTCTTCTTCATTCTTCTTGAGTTTTTCTTGCAGAAAAATCGAGAGATAATTGAGAGATAGTGAGTTATATACTTAGAGTGTTATAATCACACTTGAAAGCTTCTACCACTTTATTCTAGCTGTAACCTTTGAGGTTAAATGGGTGGTTGTCGTTCCGATCGTTTCTCCGGCGCGTGGCAAGTATAGACGCGATGTTTTTGGTGTTGGATCATCCAAGAGCTTGACGAATCGGATTCATGGGAATATCACCTAAAGCTTGGGGAATCGCATATGTGGAGTACATCATTTAATCAACGTACTACGAGGGTAGGATTTCGAATCTTCCTTTATTTCATTTTATATTCGTATATACGTAGCTTGATCGATCATCTTAAGGGATTCGGATCGAATTAGATTCGTATATTGCTTCTGCTGCGCCTTCATTTTAGGCGCCGAATCCCAACAGTGGTATTGGAGCGTAGGTCTTGCGATCGTATATACGATATTTAGCAATGGGAAAGCTTGATTGGATGGTGAATGATTTTGAATCATTTATAGTCATAATCATGGTGTATGTTTGTTCGTTCGTTGTAGTTATATTTTCGTAAATTTATGTCTAAATATAAATCTTTAATTTCTGGGAAGTGTGATTTATATTTAAGATATGGAAGTCGAAAAATATTGATATTGGATATCCAGTCGAAAATCTAGCCCCGGATCATTGTTGGACGACTTTTCGACGAAGCCTGGTATTCTGGACAGGTGACACGGGCCATGTCACCCTCTGACACAGTCGAGTCACCTGTCCAGTGAGTTTGACACGGCCCGTGTCATTGTGACTCGGCCGTGTCAGGCTTCCAGATTCATTTCGGGTTTGATTTTTCGTGTGTTCCAGAAAATTAATCTCCCGCATGTTAAATTGGATTTAATATGAATAAAATTATTTATGGTATTTCATTTTATAAGGAAAAATCGATTAATTAGAATACTTGTGGATGACCGAATTATTTTGAACGTTTTCATATTATCGATTGTGTGAATTGATAGGATCGATTCTATTTATTGTTGGTTTTATATATTGGTTGGATAAATATATTTATTTGCAATCCATTTATTTATTATTTATTGGATGAATGCTTTCGAATGGGGATGTGGTTTATGGACCTAGTTTTGAATCGTTCGGTTTTATTCGATTGGGTTGTAAAGGCCATTTTGAGCCTATTTCTTTTACTAGAAAATTTGTATAGGATGCAATTTTTCGAACGTAAAATTTATATGTAATGACGAAGACCGGAGGAGATCTGTTCGAGAAGACGAAGATTCAAGACCGAAGACTTGTAATTAGATTACGACATTTTTGTTTTAGGAACGGTCCGTGAACTACATGTTGGTAGTCGTTCGGGGAGGGTCGATAAATTGGCGAGAGTGCATTGGATGTCTTCGGTTGGAGAAAATTTTATCCCTAGAAACCTATTCGGTTGCTGGATAAGATACGATTTTAAAACTAATTTGCGTCGATGGTATAAATTTAACTTGTTCATGAACCATAGAAACCGTATAGGTTGAGGGGAGTGAACAAGGGAAAAAAAAGATCGAATCATCCATTAGATGGGTTGGTGTTGGACACCACTTTATGAAGATTAATAGACTAGAAACCTGTTCGGTTGCCCTCTATTAAAATTTTTAAAGAACTCGATCACCACTATGAAGTATAGCGAACAAATACTTTCAGATTTCACATTGGAGTGTGTTATTGCGATAGAAATAGTGGGAGTTGGGCTAAAAGAATAGAAAAGATCTTAATTCTATACTCAGATCATAACTGAATGAGTCACTAATAAATATGTCGTACTTGATGCAGACAAACATAAACTCTCAATATGATAATGAACCCACTCGCAATACTACTCGAAAAGAACACCTTAATTGGCCCTAACTTTGTGGACTGGCTCCGCAACCTGATGATAGTCCTCAGTATAGAGGCATTGGGATACGTCTTGGAGGCAGACATTCCGGCACCTCTGGTGCGGACTAGAGCAAATCAGGAAGAGAGACCGGTTAGGATACACGAGAGTCGAGTTAAGCAGTTGAGGAACAAACCAATCGCTTTGGTCAAAGTTCAGTGGTCACGCCACGGTGTGGACGAAGCCACTTGGGAAATGGAAGATTGCATGACGTCCAGATATCCACAGTTAGTTTTGTCTTGAATTTCAGGACGAAACTCCTTTTTAATAGGATAGTATGTAATATCCGGATTTATTATTGTGTATTTCATCTGTTGTCGAACCCTGTATTATTCGGAATTGTGATCTCGATAATTGGAGTATGATATTTCCTATATTTGTATCCCTGTACATGAGTATAACAACATGTAAATTTTCTCATGCGAACACGTGATAACGTACGCTAAGAATGTAGCTTAACGTACGTTATCAGCTAAAACTAGAGTACGCTACGAATGAGGAATTACGTGAGTTAGGCAGTCAATTATTGAGCATAGCGGCTAGCACATGCACCGGCCAGACATGGCTCCGGATAAGATTCCCTCGAATGAACCTAGACAGTTTTGGAGTCAACGCTAATTAGCATGCGCTAAGGACAGTATGATAGCGTGCGCTAAACAGGTATCGTACAGAAACTTTATATAAGGGACAACACCCCATTTCATTTGGTTTACGATTCTATCACTCGTTCTTCATATCTTCGAAAGTCCAGAGAGCCTTCCCTACTTCTTAAATACATATAAACCCTCCTTACATGATCATTGAAGATTGGGGAGTACTTACATTTGATCATTGAAGAGTAAACTCACTTTGGAGTGACACACAAGCAACCGGGGTTGAAGTCTACCTATTGTTTCAGTGTTTTCTTCATCTTAAGGTATGTTAATACTATCTCCTACCTTGGATTCGTGTTAATAAGGATATGAGGATTATGCTATCAAGATATTGAGTTCCATTGATGAATTATCCAAACAACATCATGTTTATAAGTTGGAATGTTTATACTTAAGATATCATCATTGGAAACATCATGATTAACATCTTACCACGTCGAATGATTAGAGAAATATTCTGAGATTGATTATCTGTATTGATGACGTTACCATATTGGTCGTAGACATAAAGTTGTTATCACTTCTGTTAAAAGGACTTAGGAAAGAATCATAGAAGATTTGCATCCTTCCTTATAAGTTGGAATTGTTAGTTCATCTTCATGGTTAAATCGGGATGTAATGATGATATTGGAATCTAGTGCATCGACCTTAAGAACACCAAACTTCACATGAGAATTGTAATCAAGATGGAATATGGTGTTGTGATGATTATACGTATCCTCGTATCTCGAAGATGTTTGAATCCGTGAGATCATTTGTAATAAGATGAACGTAATATGCATGGAGATAATGTATATTAAACACTAAGGATTTCATAAGTTTCATCACAGTTAGAATAGTCGACTGCCCAGGGAAGAACTGTCATACATGCTTAGCGTGCGCTATGCTTTATAGTTAACGTGCGCTATCGGGCATAAGTTAACGTACGCTATGCTTGGAACGTAACATGCATTATATCATCAAACGAGTCAATCGACTGACCAGTGAGGTACTGACAGTGCATGGTTAGCGTACGCTAGACTTCGTATTATTGCGTGCGCTAACAAGTAGCCTTAACGTACGTTACATAGGATACGTAGCGTGTGTTAAGCAAGCCAGGCAGATTATGATTTATGAACTTCCGAGTATAAATTAGATTGTTAACATTCGTGCGACGGGAGATGAATTATATATTATTTCTTTTGTTTAAGGTTCGAGCTTATTACGTGATTGATAGAAGGGGTGACCTTCGAGTGTTTCGTTTTTCGTGGAAGTATCATTCTTGTCATCGAAACGAGGCAAGTACCTTAATTAGAATTGTCCGAATTATGTCGGTTATATTATGATTGTACTGTGTACATGTGTTGTGGTTAATTGTCCACCATGTGTTGATCCGACGGGAATCATCATGGGAAATCTATAGCTGTGTGCGCTGGATCATTGGACAGGTAGTTCCACCATGTTTTGGTCCGATGGGATCATCATGGGAATCTATAGCTGTGTGCGCTGGATCGTTGGAATACCATGAGTATGTTGAGACTATTATAATGTGATATGTGTTGTTATTATTTTCTCGTTGGAGAAATTTGTCATAATTATTGTTCATTAAATCATTGTTATATGATTATCGTACTTGTACTAGCATCGTTGTGCTAACCCCTTCGGGGGTGAACATTTGTGTATGTTCAGGATCCAGGAGAGCAGGAAAACAACCACTAGAGCTGCATGACGATGAGGGTGCGGAGTTATGTTCCGGCCGTGTTTCATTGTCTGTTGTTGTGTTATTTTTAATAAGTACTCGAGTACGACGTCATTTCTGATGATTGGATTTTGGTGATGTATTAATATTTTTCCTTTGGATAATTGTGTTTTCGGTATTTTTGTCCAGAACTGTTGTATTTATTCCAGTTACTTTCATATGTTGGTCCTTGTTGTTGTCTTTTCATTTCTTCAGCCTTGTAAATTCTTATGAAAAGGATTTACGGCGCTGTAATATTCCTGAATATATCGGGGGTGTTACAATGATGGATATACATTTTTTATGTATTTATATGTTAATATATAAAATGATGAACTTACCTTCTTAAGTTTGGGCCTTTCTTCTTCTTCTCTTCTTCTTGGCTTCGGCCTACTCTCCCTCTCTCTCTAATTTTCATATTTTTCTTTCTATTGCTTGTGAAATGAGGTGGTGGTGGTGTATTTTTAAGTGTTTAAATGGTGGTCAAGGCATGGGAAAAGGAGCACAAGTTACAAGATGATGTCTTGCATGAGGAGGACATGAAGACTCTAGATGTCATCCCCCTCCCCACTTTGGCCGTCCCATATATCTATATATATATATATATTGTTAAATTAAATGTGAAGAATATTAATATAAATTGATGGGTATTTAGTTAGTTGTAAATGGGTTACTTAGTTGAGCTGGGCTTTCAACTATAAATTCGAGACTTATGAATTTTATTAAGTTAGTTTTGAGTCCATTAGTGAGTTTATGTTAGTAAATGTTGGTACACATAGCACATTAGGTGAACCAATATTCTACTTTATCATTCAATTAATTTATTATTTACGAAACAATTAAGTAAAATAAAATGAAACTAGATATAGATTATATTATATCATCACAATTATTATTAAAATACATCATGATATAATTAACCGTACATGTAGTTAGCTAACGAATTTAGGGGGTTCTACAATGATGATGTTTTGAAAATTCTTGGTATTGATTGAATACAGTACATATGGTTGTAGTTGAGTTCGTTTCGTCATTTGAGAATGAAAAATATAGATTATGGTAAGGATTGATTTGATATGGATTGTTACGAGTCGGTAAGGTCATGAAGGTAAGATTACATTGGTAGTATCCTTACTTTGTAATTACATTGGTTTGTAATTATTTATGTGATGTGATCGTTATCATTGTTGAGTATTGTGGCTGACCCCATTGTGGGCTTTATTTTTAGGTACTCGAAGATCGAGCTAGTAGCGGTCGTGAAGGGATGATCTTCCCAGGTGATACTGGCTATGACATGTATTTGGGAACCGAGTATTTTACTGTTCGTTATACCGCTGCAAATGTATTTTTAACTATGCCTATGTTCGCTGCGTGTGTATTTTAAAATAGCCTTCCGGTATTTTACCAACTTATGTATACTTTAAAATGGCCTTTTGAGTATTTCGTAAATTTGGTTTAATTCGTGAAACCTTTTTCCTTAAACTTGTAACATCCGCAATTTCGGATTTCCGGTAATTTTCTCTTTTCGGCGGAAGTCCGTTTTGACGACTCGCTCATGACCGTATCGTCATTCTGAGAATGATTAATTCTGCACTTTTTATCATTCGAGTTCGTTTCGGTGTCGTTTTGTTGAGTTCCGCGTTCTTAAGCGGTTTTTCCGCAATCGAGTTCGATTCTTGTGAATCTCGTTCGAAATTACTGTTTCGAGTTTCCCGTAAGCCTGTTTAACTTTGTCAGACGTGTTGTGAACTTCGGTTTGGTTATTCGATCACGTATCGTGATTTTCGGACGTTTTGGGCCGTTTTCGTAATTTCCCAAAGTTTAGGGCAATTACTTCGGTTGTCGAATTCCAAGCCTACAGGTGGTCGGAATCATGTGTTCTCTTAGCTCTCAGATTCGTCTTTGCGAGTACTTCGTAACCGTATCTTCGATTCGTATTCAGGTTCGGGTTTCGGGGTCGTTCGGATCGTCGTTGTGGTTCTTCATTTTGTGCCTGGAGGCTGCCGGCCGGACCTGTGCGATATGGCTCGGAAAACGGCGCTGCCGAGCGCCATGTCTTGCGCCGGGTCGGCCAGGACCAGCAAGCATGCCGAGGCACGGCTGAGCACCCGCGCAAGATTTGCGCCGGGTGATGCGCCGTGTCGGATACGGCCGAGACACCCAGCGCTGGTGTGGGCCGTTTGCTGCGCCGTGTTCGGCAGCAGTATATATATGGCAGGACAGTCGGGTTTTTCATCATTTTTCTCACTCGTTTCATCCTCTTCCGTCGATGGAGTGTTGATGATCATGGAGGGATGTTGTTAGGTGTTAAATCTATGAAGTTCCTGAGTCCATAACATCGATTAATCATTCCATAACTTGCTCCGATCGGCCGAATCAGTGTAAGTTTTCTTAAAATCTAGTTTTGGGGATTTTGTTCGATTTGTCCGATTAATTTGTTTTAACTCAGAATAGTGATGGATTGATGATTGTTAAGCTATATTATATCGAATTCCTTCTTATTCCACGGTTGGATTGCCATGGATTTGTCGTTTTATTGAGTATCTTATCGACACCTTGAAGGTGTTCGATAAAATGTCACAAAGAGAATCCGAGCGTTCTGCGATTATTCTTCCTCGATCGTTTGTTAATTTATTGATGGTATGATGTTAGGGTCAAATTCCTCGCGAAGAACTCGAGTCGGAACCCTTCCGTTCGTTGTCTTCTTCGGGGTCCAAGCTTCCCGGTCGAACCGTGTTCTTCGGAGTATTCGGTAGCGGTTATTAAGGCAAGTATTTTACTATACGAATTGTGTCTTGTGAATAGGGACGTTGTGTTATGGTTATGATGAATTGATTTATCTTAGCGAATATGCTTCGTATGAATTGAATTTTTATGAACGATTGACAGTAACGATAATACCTTCACTTAGTTAACATCTTGGAATTGTGTTGAATGTGCAAATCATCTAAGTTTATGTCGGGCGTGGTTGGTCATTGTTGAGTTGTTGTGATGATTATGATGTGTGTGTTGTTTTGGTTTACATACTTGATTATGCACCTCGGTGCAATGTGGAATGGCTTGACATTTGATGATTATGAATTGTGTCGTGTCGATGTGTGTGTGTTCTAGGTAGGGTCTGACGAGGCCTCTAGAGTTTGGTACATGATGTGTACGAATAAGGTGTGTGATCCAGGTAGGGTCTGACGAGGCCTCTGGAGTTCGATACATGATGTGTACGGACAAGGTGTGTGATCCAAGTAGGGTCTGACGAGGCCTCTATAGTTCGGTACATGATGTGTACGAACAGTGTGTGTGGTCCGGGTAAGGTCCGTCGAGACCTCCGGAGTTCGGTACATAATGTGTACGAATAGTGTGTGTGGTCCGGTTAAGGTCCGTCGAGGCCTCCGGAGTTCGGTACATGATGTGTACGAACAATGATCGTGTAACAGTGATTGTTTGGGTAACATTTTAAATATGGGTCTCGGACTCATAATGATATCTTAACTAGTGTGTTTTGAAACGAGAATCGGGCTAAGGCCCTAATGTTTACGAAAAGGTTTTGTAAATTGGGACTCGAGGTCCAAAAGAATTTATGCTTTAAAAATCCCCGAGATGATGTGTTCCTTTTCAAATATCTCTTGCCTGAGTTCGAAGTTCTAAAACTTCTCGGGAACATTTTGATAATTGATTTCCGTATTAAATTTGTAGTTTCTATTTACTTGTTGCATTTCGTATCGTATTATACTTGCACTAGTAAAACAGTGGAGTTTTACTAACCCCCGAGTAATCGGGCGGTGGATGTCTGTTTTGCGTCCAGGTACATGCTGGTTCGGGGGATCAGTCACATGATCGGCACAAGTGGATGACGAGTTGTGATACTAATCAAGAGTCGAGAGTTGTTTTGATTTGTGTTATATTGTTAGAAGTTGATTTCAGTCTTCCGCTGTATTGTGTTTCGACCCCTGTGTGGGTAATGTTGCTTTAGTCAGTTCTGTTGATGGGGTTGTGTGACCTCATCGGTTTGTGTATTCATGTGTAAGTGACCTTAACGGTCTGTATTATTATATTGTTTGACCCTGGACGGGCAAGCATTTGGTTGTTTATGGATGTTTAGCCTGGTAGATCCTTGTGGAAAGGGTCAACGGCGTGTAATATTCCCATATGGTTTTTGGGGTGTTACATTTATGGTATCGGAGCATTAGGTTGCGGAAACCTAGGTTGTCGGGTCGAGTCGAGTCGTGATTTGTCGAGTAATGTGTTGTCTTGTCGTTCGAGTCGTCAGGTGACAAGTTGAGTTGTGTGTAGTCACAACGTGTTGGATATGTTGTCGGATGAGATTAGTATCGTGGGCGACTGTCATCTCCGTGCGGCCTGTGGATGTAAGTCTCCTCTTTTATGCATAATATCTGTGTTCATGATTTCATTTATGTGTGATATTTGTGGTGCATAATTTTATTTACGCGGTGTTGTGTAATGAAGTCGTATTCGATACTTGGATACGCTGTATGTGTATAGAACTGGATGTATTGATGTTTGGCCCTTGAACCACCATATGTGAACCTTGATGGGTTTCATGGTAGAGTTCGTGAGAGACTCCGATGAATGGTTTTGTTGCATGTTTATACGGGATGCCATGAGATGAATGTGATTGAATTGGTGACCCTGTTTGCCGTTTGGGCATGTGGTTTTAATGTCGACTATTTTGGATTGTTGTAACTATGCCCGCTACGTGTAGCTTTGAAAATGTTTTTCCTGAAAGACTCTACTGATTTGAGCATTTTTGTGGAAATCAAAATTTTTGGAAAAATCTTGGTTTGCAAAACGACCCTGATTTTCGGAATTTAAATGTTATGTGTTTGTGTGTTGGGGGCTACTGTGACAATTTTGCAGTCCTGCAGCTAGATGTTACGGCCGTAACATGTTTTCCATTACGGCCGTAAGCTCAGAGTTGTTACGGCTGTAAACCGCATGTTGTTACGGCCGTAAACTTTTGACTGACCCGGTAGTAATTTGTTATTACAGTCGTACCCGTGCCCCTTGATTATTTAATCTCTGTTGATATATTAGTGATGTATGGCGTGGTAACATGTTGTTACCCCGTATAACACTAATAAAGATAATGATATATTGATAAGGTCATTTTGATGATATCGTCTAGCGAAATTGAAGCCTCAACATGTTGTTTTGCAAATAACTCCAATCAAAAAATTTTTGATAATGAGATACATGGTTTTGATTAAACGACCGAGGTATTAAAAGTGTTTTCAAGAATTTCTTTTCACCAAATTTTTCTCAAACTTGAGAATTTTAAAATGTTATCATTTGTATAATACCCCGGAAATATTTTATTTTTGTTGTTAGTGATTGATCCCTACGATACGTGTGTGGTTTTGACCGTGCTCGATTCGGTGAAATCCAAACATCTCTGTTGATATGACTGTGTGAATTATTTTTGAATGAAGTTCTAAAATTTCAGTGTTAGTTTGTGCACTTGTGTGATGACTTGGATTTGATGTTTTATCGTGCTGCTATTTATCATCATATGTTCACGTTTTAATGTTTGTTTGGTTGCATTTTTCTGATTGGTCGTCCGTTAAGTATGCCGAGAGGTCGAGGCCGAGGACGTGGTCGTAGTCGTGGTCGTGATTAGGAGCGTGAGAGGGTGACTCGCTCGTTATCGAATGCCAATCAGCTCAGTACGGACGGTCATGATGACCCATCAGGTGATCAGCAGCAATCATTCACAGGTAATGTTGACGTGGGCGCCGCCACCATCCTTCATCAGGTGGCTGACCAGTTGGCGCATATGAATCAGACCGTATACCGGTACGGGATTCCGGATGAGGATAACGGAGCTAGTAAGTGGTTACGAGTTGTGATGAGAATGCACCCGCCCCGTTTCGTAGGTTCCTCGGACTCGTTAGGCTGGGAGAACTAGCTCTTCCAGTTGGACAGGACATTTGATACTGTAGCTTGCCCCGATGAGAGAAGAGTACCCATCGCCCAATACCTGCTTGACAGGGAAGCTGCACAATGGTGGGAGGCCATAGCGCCTAGTGATCGTACAGCTACTTGGGCCGAATTCAAGATTTCCATGGAGGCCGAGTATTGTCCGCCGCCTGTTAAAGAGCGTAGGATTGTTGAGTTTTTCTCGGCTACGCCCCGAGACGTGTCGGTGTCTGAAGCAATAGTTGATTACAATCGACAACTGTGTTATGTTCGGGATCAGGTGAAAAGTGAGGCAGACAAGGTTCGTTATTTCGATATGCGTATGAAAACTCATATTCGGCAGTGTATGGCTCCTTTTATGTGTACAACCTTGAAGGACTATAAGGATCGAGCCTTGGCTTTTGAGATGGCTATAATGTCTACCGAGTCCGTATCAATAGCGAAGAAGCAGAAGATCTCTGATGATGCATCGAGAAGTGAGGGAATTGGGATTCCCACACCTCAACCCTTGTATCATTCGAGTATGGGACCTTTTCGGTCGACTGTGGAACCTAAAAGACCCAGGCATGTGTCTTTGAGTTCTGGTAATGCTCCGAGGTGTTTCAACTGTAACGTTCTAGGCCATGAATGAGCGCATTGTAAGAAACCGCCAGTGACTTGTTAGAATTGTGGACACGAGGGGCATCGAGTTCAGTACTGCAAGATTGTTGCCGAGATGATAAGGGACCGGAATTCCATTCCTACTTCCGGAGGGCCCAGTGATGTCCAGTGATGGTATTTTTGGTACTCGCTGCACGAATTGTTTCTCGTGTAGAGATGCATTTTGTGACGCTTTTACGTTTGGAACTTGTTGTATGATATTTTGTTTTGTGTAAGTTCCCGTTTAGTTGTTGAACCTACGGAGGCGTGACAGTGGACCGCGGAGTCATGCACATGGTATTTTATTATGTGTTGTTATATTTTGTTTCGTATCAGTGTGATAACTTTAGTTTAAGTTTCGGGACGAAACTTATTTTTAGTATGATAGAATGTAATATCCGGTATTCTCGTTTTCTGTTATCTTGAATTGTTTGTGTTTTGATGTCGGACATTTTCTTGTTGATGAGAATCGGAGTGAATTCTATCATAATAATATATTTGTTTCTACCGCATAGTCGTTGTGGTCGGGTGCGACTTGTTGTCGCGTGCGTTTCTTGGATTAAATGTGTGCATCTGATGTGTTGTTAATTACTCGTTGTTGTTTTGAAACATAGTCGGTGGCATTGTGTTAGTCATCGTGGGACGTGTTTTCACGCCGTATATTCCTTTGCGTTGCTTGTAACATTTCGCCGTTGGGCGCAATTTTTTCGGTTCTTGTGTATCTCGTTGAGTTTTCGTGGTGGGATATTGCTTCTCCCTAATTGATTTAAGTTTCGGGACGAAACTTCTTTTAAGGAGGGTAGAATGTAATATCCGCAATTTCGGATTTCCGGTAATTTTCTTTTTTCGGCGGAAGTCCATTTTGATGACTCGCCCATGACCGTATCGTCATTCTTAGAATGATTAATTCTGCACTTTTTGTCATTCGAGTTCGTTTCGGTGTCGTTTTGTTGAGTTCCGCGTTCTTAAGCGGTTTTTCAGCAATCGAGTTCGATTCTTGTGAATCTCGTTCGAAATTACTGTTTCGAGTTTCTCGTAAGTCCGTTTAACTTTGTCAGACATTTTGTGAACTTCGGTTTGATTATTCGATCAAGTATCGTGATTTTCGGACGTTTTGGGCCGTTTTCGTAATTTCCCAAAGTTTAGGGTAATTACTTCGGTTGTCGAATTTCGAGCCTATGGGTGGTTGGAATCGTGTGTTCTCTTAGCTCTCAGATTCGTCTTTGCGAGTACTTCGTAACCGTATCTTCAATTCGTATTCAGGTTCGGGTTTCGGGGTCGTTCGGATCGTCGTTGTGGTTCTTCATTTTGTGCCTGGAGGCTGCCGGTCGGACTTGTGCGATACGGCTCGAAAAATGGCGCTGCCGAGCGCCGTGTCTTGCGCCAGGTCGGCCAGGACCAGCAAGCCTGCCGAGACATGGCCGAGCACCCGCGCAAGATTTGCGCCGGGTGATGCGCCGTGTCGGATACGGTCGAGACACCCAACGCTAGTGTGGGCCGTTTGCTGCGCCGTGTTCGGCAGCAGTATATATATGGCAGGACAGTCGGGTTTTTCATCATTTTTCTCACTCGTTTCATCCTCTTCCGTGGCTGGAGTGTTGATGATCATGGAGAGATGTTGTTAGGTGTTAAATCCATGAAGTTCCTGAGTCCATGACATCGATTAATTATTCCATAACTTGCTCCGATCGGCCGAATGAGGGTAAGTTTTCTTAAAATCTAGTTTTGGGGATTTTGTTCGACTTGTCCGATTAATCCGTTTTAACTCAGAATAGTGATGGATTGATGATTGTTAAGCTATATTATATCGGATTCCTTGTTATTCCACGGTTGGATTGCCATTGATTTGTCGTTTTATTGAGTATCTTATCGACGCCTTGAACGTGTTCGATAAAATGTCACAAAGAGAATCCGAGCATTCTACGATTATTCTTCCTCGATCGTTTGTTAATTTATTGATGGTATGATGTTAGGGTCAAATTCCTCGCGAAGAACTCGAGTCGGAACCCTTCCGTTCGTTGTCTTCTTCGGGGTCCGAGCTTCCCGGTCGAACCGTGTTCTTCGGAGTATTCGGTAGCGGTTATTAAGGCAAGTATTTTACTATACGAATTGTGTCTTGTGAATAGGTACGTTGTGTTATGGTTATGATGAATTGATTTATCTTAGCGAATATGCTTCGTATGAATTGAATTTTTATGAACGATTGACGGTAACGATAATACCTTCACTTAGTTAACATCTTGGAATTGTGTTGGATGTGCAAATCATCTAAGTTTGTGCCGAGCGTGATTGGTCATTGTTGAGTTGTTGTGATGATTATGATGTGTGTGTTGTTTTGGTTTACATACTTGATTATGCACCTCGGTGTAATGTGGAATGGCTTGACATTTGATGATTATGACTTGTGTCATGTCGATGTGTGTGTGTTCCAGGTAGGGTCTGACGAGGCCTCTGGAGTTCGGTACATGATGTGTACGAACAAGGTGTGTGATCCAGGTAGGGTCTGACGAGGCCTCTGGAGTTCGGTACATGATGTGTACGGACAAGGTGTGTGATCCAGGTAGGGTCTGACGAGGGCTCTGGAGTTCGATACATGATGTGTACGAACAGTGTGTGGTCCGGGTAAGGTCCGTTGAGGCCTCCGGATTTCGATACATGATGTGTACGAACAGTGTGTGTGGTCCGGGTAAGGTCCGTCAAGGCCTCCGGAGTTCGGTACATGATGTGTACGAACAATGATCGTGTAGCGGTGATTGTTTGGGTAACATTTTAAATATGGGTCTCGGACTCATAATGATATCTTAACTAGTGTGTTTTGAAACGAGAATCAGGCTAAGGCCCTAATGTTTACGAAAAGGTTTTGTAAATTGGGACTCGAGGGCCAAAAGAATTTCTGCTTTAAAAATCCCCGAGATGATGTGTTCCTTTTCAAATATCTCTTGCTTGAGTTCGAAGTTCTAAAACTTCTCGGGAACATTTTGATAATTGATTTCCGTATTAAATTTATAGTTTCTATTTACTTGTTGCATTTCGTATCATATTATACTTGCACTAGTAAAACAGTGGAGTTTTACTCACCCCCGTGTAATCGGGGAGTAGATGTATGTTTTGCATCCACGTACATGCTGGTTCAGGGGAGCAGTCACAGGATCGGCACAAGTGGATGACGAGCTGCGATACTAATCAAGAGTCGAGAGTTGTTTTGATTTGTGTTGTATTGTTAGAAGTTGATGTCAGTCTTCCGCTGTATTGTGTTTCGACCCCTGTGTGGGTAATGTTGCTTTAGTCAGTTCTGTTGATGGAGTTGTATGACCTCATCGGTCTGTGTATTCATGTGTAAGTGACCTTAACGGTCTGTATTATTATATTGTTTGACCCTGGCCGGGCAAGCATTTGGTTGTTTATGGATGTTTAGCCTGGTAGATCCTTGTGGAAAGGGTCTTCGGCGTGTAATATTACCATACGGTTTTGGGGGTGTTACAAAACTATCTTATCGGTACGTGTAAACGATGACTTAACGTACATTCTGAAGCTGTCGAGTTTTGGCATTTTTGCCTTGTACTTTCAAATGAAATTTTATGATGGTATTTCAGAACTATATTTTGGATAACATTTAATTATTCGTAAAATATTACCGTATTTGCCTCTTTAGCGTGTTTGAGAAGATTGTGAAAATGATTTTTAGCCTTGTGGGTTATGGCATGGACCCGCGTCGCTGTAATATCCCGGATGGTTTTGGGGGTGTTACAGAAGATGGTATCAGAGCTAGGGTTTTGTGAAACCCGGGCATGTATTATGTGTAACACCCCCAGAATCAAACTGGGAATATTACACACCGCAGACCCTCTCCAAGAGGATCCACCAGGCTAGTCAGAGAAACAACACAATACATTACATACCGACGTGGCAAAATCACTAATCATTAGACCGGTTTGGTCTTCCATCACTGACTTTCAAATCAAAATACATAAACCCATCCAGACTCATACCCACGCAAGGGTAAAATACTTTTAAAACAACAAACAATATGACAGCGGAAAAGACTGTTGGGAGTATGCCCTTGAATGCCACTCAGAGGATGTTGAGTAAGGGCATTGTACTTGTAATTATGTAAATTCACTAATATAAGGCAATGGATGTTTCTTTATTTACTGGTAGTTACTGGCATTCCCAACTAGTAAATATACATATAGAAACTAGTCCATGTATTTGAGAGCAAAACGTTCCACTCCTTATTGGATAAGGGGGTCGGCACTGGAAAGGTTTATAGCTCAAATACTTAATCATTCGCAAGTCGATGAAACTTAACTGGGCGTTAAGTTTATGTGAAGACTTGTATGACGTGTTCTTTGACATGGAGAGTGCCTGTCGAACGTTAATAGTGTAATACCCGTACTTTTTATTGATTGTTTGACCTCACCGTTCTTCTTATTTTGTCGCTCTGTAAACGCTTGGAGATGTTGTTTATATTGTTATTGAGTTTCGTATCTTGTTTAGGTCACGATCGTATTGTTTAGACCTTGCGTAAGTGTTCTGGGCTAGAGAAATAGCGCACGCTAGGCCTAGGCTAACGCACGCTAATTTTTCTTGATTAGCGCACGCTAGCTCTGAGCCGTAGCGCACGCTAAGGGACCAGTCAGGTCAGAACCAGTAACTCGGACTGCTCTCTGGACTGGCGGATTAACGCACGCTAGGAGTTCGTTAGCGCGCGCTATTCGCGGTTAGTAGCGCACGCTAACATCCGTCTGTAGCGCACGCTAACGTGCTGGTCGGCAGAGGCAGTGAGGTTGTCAGGTTTTCTGGACTATCAGGTAGCATACACTAGGCTTCGGCTAGCGCACGCTAAAGCTGTTGCATAACGCACGCTAAGCCATATCGGTAGCGCACGCTAAGGCTTGAGCAGGGCAGAGGACAGTAGGTTCTGGACTCCAGTACTGGACGCTACTTTTTGGTTAACGCACGCTAAGAGTTCGTTAGCGTACGCTATTCGTGGTTAGTAGCGCACGCTAACATCCGTCCGTAGCGCACGCTAACGGGGCCGGCAGAAGCCACTGGACTACCAGGTGGTTCCGCTAGCGCACGCTAATGAAGGAGGCGTAGCGTGCGCTAGACTGGACAAATATATATTGGACAATTGACTTCCATTTCGTCATTTTTCATCTTCTTCACTCTTTTTCAACGGGAACAGCTCGGGAGAGACGATTTTGGGTGATTGGAAGCGATCTTTCTTCTAGCAACAACATATTTGGTTGGAGAACAAGGATTTCACAACATCTAATCCATCCTAACGTCCGAATAAAGGTAAAAATCCTTAGAACCCTATTTTTGGGAATTTTGGGTTTTTTCAAAGATTCGTCGGATTTATCCGTTTTGAAGCTTGAGGACCTTGAGATTATGATGTATTTATCCCATATGCATGCTTTTCCTATGATTTTACAGATTGGATTGTGCCGTTTTCGGACTTGTGAGGGTTTGGATGATTTTCCAACCTCTAGTTGTTTATCCGTGTATTTTCATGAATCGTAGATGGGTTTTGGGAGTTTCTTCGTGTAGTTTGAGTATGGATAATTGATTATCACATTCCTTGTGAATCGTTTAGGTGCCGGAAGCGCGTTCTTGGACCTACCGAACTCATACCCTTTTTCTGTTCGATTTCTCGATGTCTCAAAGGCAAGTATATAATTATGATTGTATGTTCTCGACTTTGAAAGTAAGATATATTAATGGCATGATTATTTATATCCACTCTGGAGCGGGCCGACAGGTCCCCTGAGGGTTTCGCAGCCTCTTGGTGCGATTCCACGGATGATATGAACGAACCACTCTGGGGTGGGCCGAGAGGTCCCCTGAGGGTTCCGTAGCCTCTTGGTGCGGTTCCACGGTATTCATATATGTATTAATGTGATGCTATGAGATTTAGTTATTCCGGAATACTAGTCTCGAATTGATGAATTGACGGTTACATTTACTTTATTGTCGAGGAGTATTGTATTTCATACTTGATATACTTGTACTAGCTATTCGACGGCTAACCCCTTTATGGGGGAAATACTTTTTATATATTTCAGGTTCCAGGAGAGCGGATAGGCAGGTATTGGGGCGGCACGAAGATGGTGGGCAAGTGTGATACTGTGTCATTCCTCCGGTTATGTTTTGAGTTTTCCATTCAGTGTTGTTGTACTGGAATGGTTATTGAATACTCGAGTATTGTTTCCCATTTTCCTTGATGTTCCGGCCTGTGTTTGCCAAGGTATTGATTTGTGTTGTGATGTCTGTGGATACATTGGTTATGTCTTGAATACCTTTTGTATTGTTCTTCATTCCATTGTATGTAGACCTTCTCGGTCAAAATTTATAGTTCCGCGTATGTTTAGCCTTGTGAGTCCCACGGTGGGGCTTACGGCGCTGTAATATTCCCTGAATAACTTAGGGGCGTTACAGAATATGGTATCAGAGCTTAGGTCTATGGATACCTAGGCTGTCGGTCTTTTGGGTCGAACGAGTCGTCATTTGTCCACAGTATCACTACTCTGCCATCATCACAATGCGATCGGTACTTGTAAGACCTCTTACACTTTGGGTGTTTCCTTATTCGTTTTGCTTCTATTTTGGTATTTTTGAGAATCAGTCACTTTGATGACGTGTGATTGAATTGTACTTACGTGCCTTGTGTGTTCTTCAGTATTTCAGCTGGTAGGGGCCATGGCCGTGGTCGTGGCCGTGGACGTGGGAGAGGTAGTGGCGCGGCCATTTCCATCAGTTCTGTTGTGGGGTCGACCAACCCCAGTTTGTCGAACTTGGTGCATCCTGACACCGAAAGTCAGCACGACCAGTCGAATGGCCAGGGGAACATCGCGGACGTTGGAGTTGGGAATGTACTTCAACAATTGGCAACCCAGATGACCATCTTAGCCCAAACTGTTCAGCTGAATAATCCGAACCCGAACACAGATGCCTTGGTTCAGAATGTAATCCGTATGCACCCTCCACAGTTTGGTGGTGCCACATACCCGTTAGGATGGGAAGATTGGCTAGCAGAATTGGAAAAGATTTTCGAAGCGGTCGATTGCCCCGAAGTGAGGAAAGTACCAATTGCTCAGTATTTCCTTACCAATGACGCGGCTACGTGGTGGAAAGTCATCAAGCCCCAGGATCATGTTGCCATGTGGGATGAATTTAAAGAGCTTTTGGAGGCCGAGTTTTGTCCTTGGCCGGTACGAGAGGGCCGAATCCGAGCCTTTTTCGAGGCTAAACCACAGGACATTCCCGTTTCACAGGCGATCGTGGAGTATAACCAACAATTGATCCATGTGAAGAATCAAGTGCGTAACGAGCGTGATAAGATCTGTTACTTTGATATGCGAATGAACATGGACTTATGGCGGTACATGGCCGGATTTGCTTTCACCACATTGAAGGAATATCAGGACAGAGCTTTAGCCCATGATATGTTAAGCCCCGACAATGATACCGTTGAAGAATCGAAGAAGCAGAAGGTCGTGAGAAATTTTTATGTCTCTAAGAGTGGCAACTTTCAGAGGTCACAAACGACTAACCGTTCTGCTGGATAGTCGTCACATTCTAATAAGGGAAAGAGGGGTTACCGTTCTACTCTGGGTACAACAAATTGCACGGTGATTTGCTACAATTGTGGTCGTCCAGGCCACGTTAATTTGGAATGCAACTTTCCACCATTGAAGTGTCACATGTGCGTACAGTTGGGACATAGAGCAGCTTATTGTTCCGATCCGAATCAGGCTTTGGACACTCGGGCTTCTGCCCCAGCACCACTTGACCAAGGTATAAATCAGCGACAATATTTTCGTCAACCTCAGCAGAGTTTCGGCAGGGGCCGGGGCCGGGGCCGGGGTCAGAACGCTGGAGGGGGAAACTCTAGCGTCGGTTCGGTACAACCACGGGTTTATGAGATGCGTCGAACAGACGAACCCGACGCGGCAGTGGCTTCAGGTACCATTCATATTTTATTTCATCCAGTCCGTGTACTTTTTGATACGGGTGATACACATTCTTTTATTTCCTTGGAGTGTGTACGCCGTTTGAATATAACTTGTATGACTGCTTGCGATCCCTTCATTGTGAAACTGCCTAGCGGGGATAGGATTGTGGGGAACCGGGAGATTAGAGATTTTCCGGTGATTATATCCGGTATGGAATGGTTATCGAATCTAATTGTAGTTGATATGGAAGGCGAGGATGTGATCCTCGGCTAAGATTGGCTTGATAGTCACCAAGCGATTATGAATTACCGTACCAAGGTTATCACCATGATGACTAAATACGGATATGAGTACTCATTTTTGGGATGTAAGTCGGGCCAATCCAAGTTACTTATCAGTGCCATAAAGGCCGTAAAACTTTTGAATTGTACGGGCTATTCGTGTTACGCCTTAAAAATGGAAGGAAACGAAGTCGATTTCTCTTCGATTCCGGTTGTTAATGAGTATCCCGATGTTTTTCCGGATGACCTCCCGGGATTATCGCCAGATCGGGAGATAGAATTTACCGTGGACTTAGAGCCAGATGCGGCTCCGATTTCTAAAGCACCTTATCAGATGGCACCTTCCGAGATGCAAGAATTGAAGAATCAGTTGGGAGAACTTCTGGAAAGAGGGTACATCAGACCGAGCGCTTCGCCTTGGGGCGCGCCTATTCTTTCGTAAGGAAGAAGGATGATTCACTACGTTTGTGCATCGACTACCGTGAGCTGAACAAAGTAACCATCGAGAACAAGTATCCTTTGCGTCGTATAGACGATTTATTTGATCAATTGCAAGGGGCTGCGGTTTTCTCGAAGATTTATATAAGATCCGGGTATTATCAACTCAGGGTGAGGGAGTCCGATGTTCCGAAGATGGCTTTTCGGACGAGATATGGGCATTATGAATTTGTAGTTATCCCTTTTGGGTTAACTAATGCACCGACAGTATTCATGCAGTTAATGAATAAGATATTCATCGAGTACCTCGACAGGTGTGTAGTCATCTTTATTGACAACATCCTGATCTATTCTCGAGATAAGGAGGAACATGCCCGACACTTGCGTTTGATTTTAGACATTTTGAGAACCGAGCACCTCTATGCAAAATTATCGAAATGTGAATTTTGGTTGGAAGAAGTTATGTTTCTCGGCCATGTGATTTCGGCCGAAGGGGTTCGTGTAGACCCGCAGAAGATTGAGGCAGTGCTAGATTGGGCACCGCCTAAAAATGTTAAGGAAGTTCGTAGCTTTTTGGGCCTTGCTGGGTATTACCGTCGGTTTGTCGAGGGGTTCTCGAAACTCGCTCGCCTGCTTACAAAATTACTCCAGAAGACCGAAAAGTTTGTTTGGACGGATGAGAGACAACAGAGCTTCGATGAACTGAAGAGAGGTTTGACTTCAGCGCCGATTTTAACTTTACCACATGGTAGTGAGGGCTTTGCAGTTTATAGTGACGCTTCGGGTCAAGGTCTGGGCTGTGTACTTATGCAGCATGATAAGACGATAGCTTTTGCGTCACGGCAATTAAAACCTTATGAGATGAATTATCCTACTCACGATTTGGAATTGGCCGCAATTGTCTTCGCACTCAAGATTTGGCGGCATTATTTGTATGGTTCTTCGTGTCGGATTTATACTGATCACAAGAGCCTGAAGTATATTTTCAGTCAGAAGGAGCTGAATATGAGACAGAGACGTTAGAGTTGATAAAGGATTATGATTTGGAAATTCTTTACCACCCCGGAAAAGCCAATGTCGTCGCGGATGCTTTGAGCCGCAAATCGGCATCTCTACAAGTGCTCGAGGTTCTTACATCTCAGACGAAAATTCGTCAAAATTTAATTGAGCAAGGGATAGAAGTTTGGCTTCAACGAGTACAGGGACAGTTGTGTACTCTCGAAATTACTTCGTCCTTGGTTGATGACATCAAAGGGAAGCAGTGGAGTGACCCGATGATTTCTCAACTGAAGGAAGATGTAATTAAAGGAAAAGCTCCTGGCTTTATGGTTCACGAGGATAGTATTCTGAGATTTTAGGGAAGGCTTTGTGTTCCGAACGATTTAGAGTTGAGGCAGAGAATTCTCCGAGAAGCTCATGCTACGCCTTACTCAATCCACCCCAGGACGAGTAAGATGTACAAAGATTTGAAGCGCAATTTTTGGTGGAATAACATGAAGAAAGATGTCACGGAGTTTGTACTACAGTGCTTGATGTGTCAACAAGTTAAAATCGAACATCAACGACTAGCGGGGTTGTTGAAACCGCTTCCTATTCCCGAATGGAAGTGGGAAGACATCTCTATGGATTTCATCACTGGCATACCGAGAACTCGGGCCGGAATGAATATGATATGGGTAATTGTCGATCGGTTGACCAAGTCTGCATACTTCGTGGGTATTAAGGACACTTGGGGACCGGACAGACTGGCTCGAACCTTTATTGCTGAGATCGTAAGGTTGCACGGTGCCCCCAAGACCATTGTTTCTGATCAAGACAGCCGTTTCGTATCGCATTTTTGGCAGGCCGTTCATCAGGCTTTGGGTACTGAGTTGAGATTGAGCACTTCCTTTCATCCTCAATCAGACGGTCAGACAGAGAGGATGATTCAGACGTTGGAAGATATGTTGCGAGCTTGTGCCTTAGACTGGAGTAATGATTGGGAGCTTCACTTACCGTTGATCGAGTTTGCTTACAATAATAGTTGGCATGCGTCGATCAAAATGGCCCCATTCGAGGCACTTTATGGTAGGCGATGTAGGTCACCATTATGTTGGGACGAGGCTTATGAGCTAGTTGGGATGGAACCGGATATGTTGATGGAGACTAAGGAAAAGATTTCTATTATCTGGGACTGATTGCTGACTGCCCAGAGTCGTCAGAAATCTTATGCCGATACTCGTCGTCGACCCTTGGAGTTTGAAGTAGGGGATCATGTCTTGCTCAAGGTGTCGCCGACTAGAGGAGTTTTCCGCTTCGGGAAAAAGGGGAAACTTAGTCCGAGGTACATCGGACCTTTCGAGATTTTGGACAGAGTTGGAGATTTAGCTTATCGCTTGGCGTTGCCTCCAGCTTTGAGTCACGTCCATAGTGTTTTTCATGTATCTCAGCTGAGAAAGTATGTGCCAGATCTGAGCCACATTATCGACTACAGTGAGATTGACGTAGCCGAGGATATTACCTTTCCGGAGAAACCCGTGAAGATTCTTGAGCGTCGCGAGAAACAACTTCGGCATAAGACTATTCCACTAGTTAAAGTTCAACGGTCGAGACATGGAGTCGAGGAGGCGACTTGGGAGACGGAAGAGAAGATGCGGGTGGAATACCCCGAACTTTTTATTTCTTAAGTTTTGGGACGAAACTTCTTTTTAGAGGGGGAGAATGTAATACCCGTACTTTTTATTGACTGTTTGACCTCGCCGTTCTTCTTATTTTGTCGCTCTGTAAACGCTTGGAGATGTTGTTTATATTGTTATTGAGTTTCGTATCGTGTTTGGGTCACGATCGTATTGTTTAGACCTTGCGTAAGTGTTCTGGGCCAGAGAAATAGCGCACGCTAGGCCTAGGCTAACACACGCTAATTTTGCTTGATTAGCGCACGCTAGGTCTAAGCTGTAGCGCACGCTAAGGGACCAGTCATGTCAGAACAAGTAACTCAGACTGCTCTCTGGACTGGCGAATTAACGCACGCTAGGAGTTCGTTAGCGCGCGCTATTCGCGGTTAGTAGCACACGCTAACATCTGTCCGTAGCGCACGCTAACGTGATGGTCGACAGAGGCAGTGAGGTTGTCAGGTTTTCTGGACTATCAGGTAGCGTACGCTAGGCTTCGGCTAGCGCACGCTAAAAGCTATTGTATAACGCATGCTAAGCCATATCGGTAGCGCACGCTAAGGCTTGAGCAGGGCAGAGGATAGTAGGTTCTGGACTCTAGTACTGGACGCTACTTTTTGGTTAACGCACGCTAGGAGTTCGTTAGCGCACGTTATTCGTGGTTAGTAGCGCACGCTAACATCCGTCCGTAGCACACGCTAACAGGGCCGGCAGAAGCCACTGGACTACCAGGTGGTTCCGCTAGCGCACGCTAATGAAGGAGGCGTAGCGTGCGCTAGACTGGACAGATATATATTGGACAGTTGACTTCCATTTCGTCATTTTTCATCTTCTTCACTCCTTTTCGACGGGAATAGCTCGACAGAGACGATTTTGGGCGACTGGAAGCGATCTTTCTTCTAGCAACAACATATTTGGTTGGAGAACAAGGATTTCACAACATCTAATCCATCCTAACATCCGAATCAAGGTAAAAATCCTTAGAAGCCTATTTTTGGGAATTTTGGGGTTTTTCATAGATTCGTCGGATTTATCCGTTTTGAAGCTTGAGGACCTTGAGATTATGATGTATCTATCCCGTATGCATGCTTTTCCTATGATTTTATGGATTGGATTGTGCTGTTTTCGTACTTGTGAGGGTTTGGACGATTTTCCAACCTCTAGTTGTTTATCCGTGTATTTTCATGAATCGTAGATGGGTTTTGGGAGTTTCTTCGTGTAGTTTGAGTATGGATAATTGATTATCAACTTCGCAACATTGCCAAAAAATCCCACGAGCAAAAAGGGACCGCACTACCGAACCGACGAAGCATTTCACTAGCAACGCATCAACTCAAAGAACATAGCTCTCCACTACAATGTTCTGCCCAAAGAAACGACCGCCTCACCGTGCTTGCCCGACCACCTTGGATATCAAACACTCACGTACCGGTACTTCGCTCCCTCAGGCTACCCACCGAAGCAGCTAACTGAAATCTCGGTCGAATAATTACAAGGAAATGCCCACAAGCGATGGGGCACCGCTTTACCGAACCCACCGAGCAATTTCCGAACATGCATCTAATCGCAGAACATGGCAGCCCACTACGATGTTTTGCCCCAACAAGCGACCGCCTCACCATGCCCATCCGACGACCTAATAGGTTATCAAATGCTCACGTACCGGTACGTCGCTCACTGAGACTGCCCACCTAAGTAGCTTACCAAAATCCCGTTCGAGACGATGCCAGAAAAAGCCCACGAGCGGCGGAGGTTACCGCTCGACCGAACCAACCAATTCACGGACAACATCTCAAATACAAAATCTAGCTTCTCTACTGCGATTTTTTCACAAGCAAGCAACACCCGCACCATGATCGCCTGACTACCAGGTTGGTTATCGAACGCCCACGTTAGAGAATGCCGCTCGCTCAAACTACCCACCGGAGCAAGTCGCCGGAATCTTGTTCTCGACACTGCCGGAAAACTTTCTTGTGTGTTTCTTTAGAGGGTGACTACTGGACTCGGCCCTTGGAAGTTACTCGCAAGTAAGCAGCCAGCTCGCTGACTACTGGACTCGGCCCTTGGACGCGCCTTTTACGGCCGCTGAGGCTATCGCCGGAATTGACCCTACGGAGGTCGAGGCGCTGTTCAACGAGGCCGACATGGCTAAGGAGGCGGCCATCGAACACAGGCGCTCGCAGACGGAGAGAGATCTCGCGGTCCGGGCCTATTGGGAGCGGCACAGTGCCTTTGGCAGGGATTATGAGGCATTTGCTGAGATTATGGAGGGGTTGGCCGGTCTGTCTCTAAGATTTGATTTCCGGGAGTATTCGATCGCTCACCCTTATCAACCTTCCAAGCGATCGCTACTTCGGGCTGCTCAGCGATCTCTGTGGTCGCTTGGCCAAATCAGGAGTTCGGCGACCAGGAAGGATCTGGTCGTCTGGAGGACGAGGTTTCATATCCCTTCAGACGTGGATCTCTTTGTGCCTGCCGAGAATGAGAGAGCCGATCAGCCTCCAGAGGGGATGGTCGCTGTGAACGAAGCGATCATGGAGGCAGGGTTGCGATTTCCTTTGTCGTTCGTTGTATCCCATCTGTTGGCTGCCTAGAACGTGGCGCCTCTCCATCTTACGCCAAATGCTTGGCTCCAGATAATTTGTACCCTCACCTTGTTCGGCGGTCACCGACTGTACCGCCTCCCTTCGCCGTCGGAGATGAACCACATATTCAAGCTGACGGTTCAGAAAGGGTCGGTTGGAGGCTATCATATACAAGGCCGATCCGGTCGGGTGATCCTTGGAGTCCCGAACAAGGCGTGGGGCGATCCGGCGAAGTGGTTCTGGGTCGCCGGTGCCTGGAAAGCCTCAGCGAGCGACAATCCCACTGGCGAGCTGGAGATTCCCACTGGTTTTCGGGAGAGAAATCCCGGTAAGGGTTCAGACTCTCCCTTAGTTCGGATATGTTCTGAATTGATCTAATTTGATTTTGTTTTTGCAGGTTTCCACATTCCGGCGATCGAGTAGTTGCCTTTTGATTTCCTGGTCGTCTGGGAGCGGATATGAAGTTTGTCGGACGACGACCTGAACGCTATCCGGATCAATAAGGAGATTCGTTGGTTGTCCGCTCGCCTGTTCCGTTTTCCGAGACATCTCTCGGTCTCAGGTACGAATTTCTGCGATCTCCATTTGCTGGGCGATCGTCCCATTTGGAGGAATATGACTAACCTTGGCTTGATTGTTCTCATTTCTAGAGGTTCGTTTTCCTCGCTTTGTGGAGCCCCCATCGGAGATTGCTATGTCGAACCCTGGTGTTTTGGGTCGTCTCCGCCAGACGAAGTCATCGCGGGCTCCTCCTGTGGCGTTGCCTATCATCCCGGAGGCGGAGCCTCGCGTGGAGCCGATCGTGGCCGAGGAGGAAGTCCGGGAGGAGGGGCTTTGGATAAACCGCAAACGGCAGAGGTCGGGAGAAACTCCAGTTTCTGCCCCTGCCAGTGAGGTGCCGATCACCGCGCCTCCGATCACCGTTGTTCCTCCGGAGAAAGAGCCAGCTCCCTCCGCGGCTTTCTTGCGGGAGATGGCGATCGCGGAAGCTGAGACCCCTCGCGGGAAGCCATACTTCGGTCGCGATCCTGAGAGAGCCGAGAGGTAGACTTTGCTTGCTGAGTTGAAACTTGTCATTTGCACGGGAGATGTGCTAATTTTGTTGTTTTGATGCAGGATCCGTCGCACAGATCCATCTTGCCCGCCGATGGTGTTGGATTTCTTAGCGAGCCGATCTCCTCGCCAGTCCTGTGACATCCCGCAATACGTCAACCGGGCCGTTTCTGCTCTACCGAAGGCCTGGACGACCGATCTAGATGCGATCACGCGTCAGCGATCCGGGAGTACGATGCAGGCTGTCCTCGCCCTTTCTCTCCAGACGGCGACCATGGTTGCCCAGGCTACGCAGGAGTTTGAGGGGCATCATTCCACTATTTGCCTGCAGGCGGATCTCGAGGCGGCTCGGAAAGAGAACGCCGAGTTCGCCGGCAAGATTGCGGCAATGGAGAAGGACTCTCTGGAGGCAGCTAAGCGGGCGAGCCAAGAGCTTGAGCTGGCGAGGAAGGACGTCGAGATGTCTCGGTTGACGGTTGATCTATTCTGGGACCGAATGACAAATGTCGTACGCTCGCAGAAGGCCGTTGAGACGGAGGCCGATCGACTGAAGGTGACCGTTGCTCGGATGACTAGCAAGCTGGCGGAGTCGAGGGAGAAGGTAGCTGCGAGGGAGGCCGAGCTCCAAGGATCGCAACAGGCGATGGCGGAGTTGAAACGGGAGGTAGAGGCAACCAAGGCCAATCCCTTCCTTAACTTGGAGTTTGTCAGCGAGTTTGCCTATTATATGGCGTTCGCTGACTCGATCCGAGCTGCTAAGAAGGGAGGGCTGTAGGTCGTCCCTCTTGCTGAGAATTTCAAGGCGTATGTGCTGGAGCATCCTCTCCATCCTGCTTTCTCCTTGCCGATTTTGGATCTCTCGGAGCTTGGCGTGGATTTGAGCTGGTATCCGACTCCGGCGAACCTTGTTCATCCTGACGCTTCGAGGACGAGGAGGCCGCTCCGGAAGCTGGGGAAGGGCCGCAGCTCGATCCGGCGGTTGAAGGCAAAGGCCAGGCGGGGGCCTGAGGCTCTTCACTCTTGTTTGCTTTAGCTTTTGTCCCGTAGTTTTGTAGCTTTCCTTTTTGTAGTACTTAGGCCTTCGGGCGACCTTGTATGTACTTATGAAACTTCAAGCAATGAAATGAATGTTTGATTCTCCGATTTGTCACTTGAATGATTGCTATTTTTGAGTCTTTGTTCGACTTTGTACAAATGTGTGAGGAGAGATCGTTGCAAGTGTAGGTCTAAGTGAATTGATAAACTCATATAGATAACTTTTACAACAAATTCGATCACTGCACAACATCTGAAAAATGGCGATCTTTGTATGTGGTTGAATAGGGACGATCGTAATATAGGTAGTCCGCACTCTTCTCCCTTGTTTTTATTCACTTAGTGAAAGTAAGGGGATGAAAATAATTCGTTGAGTGAGCGGCCTTCAACTTTGTCGAATCCTCGAGGACGGTCGTCCATCTTGAGGAACCGTGCATAATCGTGGAATTCGATGGACCGACTCCATGACCATGTCTAGTGCGCGAACGACATTGTCTGTCTCATGACTCATTTTATTGTGAGGGTCCTCCGTTAGGCTGCGCCTCGCCTCGTATTTAAACGAAGGGCGTGCGGTCTTGGTCTGGAGGAGTCCTTGCGCGGGGCAGCGTCGGATGATTCAACTCCACGTCCGCGGCTTGTTAGCTCTGCTTCCACCTCGGGTCGACATGACGATGGCGACCCTCGACGGTGTACTTTGAGATGGGGGTAGTGACGCGTCGCATTGTCCGGGTTCACCACGTTAAATGATGAACCTTTGAGGGCGGGCGATCGTGTCCACTGATTAGTTATGGAGGGCTCTCAGACTATTCCGGCCTCGTATCTAAACGAAGGGCGGGCGATCGTGGCCCAGAGGGACCTTGCATGGCCTAAGTAGTTGGTTCCGTCAACCACCAGGACCATGGCTACACTCTTCTACCTCGGATTGTCATGTAGATGCCGACCTTATACGGTGTACGTTGTGCGGGGGAGGCGATCTCGTGCCTTAGTCCATCACGTTATATGGTGAACTGTAGATGGTGAGCGAGTCCTCCAGTTTCTTAAATGAGGAGGGAGATCGGGGAGAGACTTCCGAGGTTCCCTTCTCTTGATTGAAGAATGTACAGACGGTCGCCGTGGTTGATCTAGGGGTCGGCTCGTATAAGCTTCCCAACCTGTTTGTGTTCGACTCGGACGATCGTGTATAGAGATTGGTAGGGGCTTCGGCTAAGCCAATAAACTGTCCAACTTGCCCTCCTCGAACAATCTCCAGAGCTGTTTGAGGAGGTCGCAACATTGGTTGGTGTTGTGGCCGGGACTCTTATGGTAGGCACAATATTGATTGTTGTCCAGGTGACCGTGGTCCCTTATCGCCTTTGGCTTGTTTAGCGGTTCGTGCCCCTTGATGGCATAGAAAATGTGGGCTGGAGTTCGGTTGAATGTATGGAGGAGATGGGCTTCCATGTCCTCGAAGGCCTTGAGATCTCCGGGTGGCTTGGCAATCGCCTTCTTTGTTTTGGCGATCGCCATCTTTTGGACAGGAGGTGGCGTTTCCTCGCCTAGATGGAGGGTGAGTAGCCTTTGCCTGGTCAGAAAGTCGGCAGCCTTAGCGCGGAAGATCGCGTAGGTTGGGGGGATATCCTTGCTGAGATGTCTAAACATGGGTGAATGGCCATAGAATTCCCCCATGACCGAATAGAGAGCGAGCTCGTCACTGACGGGTTCGCCGGTGAGGATAATTTCGCTACGCGGTCGATGTAAGCTGCGTCGGTTTCGTCCTCCCCCTGCCTGATTTTCATCACGCGGTGGGGGCCTTCTGGTCTGGTGACCTTGGTGGCGAAGTATGACGTGAAATCATTCGCCAATTTCTCAAAGGAGATGATCGATCGTGGTGGTAGTGAGGCGTACCACCTATGGGTAGCTCGCCCAATGTTAACGGGAAGATTCGGCACTTGGTTGCATCTGATGCCCCACACCCAGTCATGTAGATTCGGAATTTACTCAGGTGGGTTTCGGGGTCCGATCTCCCTTCATACAGAGGTGTTTTGGGAGGAACGATCCTTGGTTGCACGGGGCGAGCTCGATGTGGACCGCGAGTGGTTCGGTCATGTAACACCCCCAAAACCGACCGGGAATATTACAGCGCCGTGGGCCCCATATTGGAACCCACAAGGCTAAAATCATTTTCGCAAACGTTTAAAAATGTCAAAAAGCCCTTTGAAAGTACACACACATGCAGCGGATAAAAACACAGTTCAAAGAATACTGAAAGCCATTTTAAATATACACACGCAGCGGATAAAAACATAATTAAATACATTTGCAGCGGAATTATAAAACCCAGAAAGAACACTCGAATCCCAACAACTACGCCATAGCCAGTATCACCGGAAAGCTCACCCCTTCACGACCGCTACTAGCTCGAACTCCGAGTACCTAAAAGATAAAGCCCACGATGGGGTCAGCCATAATACTCAACAATGATAACGATCACATCACAAAAACAATACATATCAATGTAATTACAAGGTAAGAATAATTCCCATGTAATCTCACCGAAGTAACCTTGCCAACCTTTCACAACCATAACAATCAATTCTTACCATAACCCACGCCTCGTGTCCTTAAGTAATGAACGAATTCAAAAGTAATCACCTGTACTGTATCCGAAACACTACCAAGATTTCCAAACATAAACATATCTCGAGTATAGAATAATCTGGTCAAGTTCGATTCTGCCGGCTGGGTCGCACAATCGGAACCCAATACTAATAGAAACTGATATCACACGATACATCTGCAAATCAACTGTCCCGAAACAATGGCAGGTCCCGGATATCAATACAAAGCATGAATGCTCACACAGTCAATAATGATAAACAATCGATGCATCACAACGGAAATATCAATGACATGATGTTTCCACACAAGATCGACAAAGGATCAACCACGGACGAGAATACCATGATCTGGTAACTCCAACAAGATCAACGAAGAAACAATAACCGAGAATACCGCCGACACGGTAAGGATCAATGAAGAATCAGTAGCCGAGAATACCGACGACACGGTAAAGATCAACGAAGAATCAATAACCGAGAATACCGACGATACGGTAAACTCCAACAAGACCAATAAGAGTCGACAACCAGAAATACCAACGATACGATAAACTCCAATAAGATCAATAAAGGGTCAACAACCGAGAATATTGACGACACAGTAAACTCTAGCAAGATCAATAAGGACCAACAACCTGAAATACCAACAATATGGTAAACTCCAACAAGAGCAATAACGAATCGACATCCGAGAATACTGACGACACGGTAAACTCCAATAGGGATAAGGGATAAACAACTGAGAATACCGATGACACGGTAAACTCTAATAACATCAGTCAAGGACTAATAACCAAGAATACCAACGATGAGACAACTCTCAAACGGAATCAATAAGGATCAATAACGAACGAGATTACCAATGACAGGGTGAACTCCAAACGAGATTTATAAAGGATCGATATCAATGAGTTGACCATCGATATGGTAACTCTGAACGAGATTAGTAAAGGTTCACGGTGACAGATACATGAGATATTAAAAGCGTCAACCATATACAAATCATATATACGAGATTTCAAAGACAACTCGAATATCGAATAGATCCAATTATACATGGACTATGAACGACCAATCAATAAGACTCAAGATGGACGTCACGATACGCTCGATCCGGACATGTGTCCGCATACAAGCCAACCACGGGTATTGATCAATACACGTCTGGTCTCGTACCTAATCAGCCTCACGAAGTACGTCTCGTGTGCACGGTTCAATATGAGGTCGAAACCAACATATGCTACACGTGCCCGTCCCGAAAATCCTACACATGAACGATCAGAACGTATCTGACTCCAGATATGCCACGATACAACATGACAACAGATCTCGATGAAACGTATATCCAACAAGGATCAGAAGATTTTCCAAGATGGCAACAATAACTCGATCATGAAAGACCGACACGACCACAATGTCGTACTCCGTCAGACAATAATCCACAGCATGCTCAACAATGCATATAATAATAACACATAAACTCCCAAGGCAGCAGCCAAGGATCACAGAAGCATCTACTCAGGAATACTCCGGACAATATCACATAAACTCCCAAGGCAACAGCCGAGGGTCACGGAAGCATCTACTCAGGAATACTCCGGACATAGGTGCCATTTAGGTCTTATACCCTAACACATTTCCATTCGGGTACCATACAGGTTTTATCCCCAACACATCGGCCCCTCAGATTACGGCTCAAGAAAGAGCACTTCACAAAACGTAACAAACAATGGTGCACATTCACCGCATGGAATATCAACACACACATGCAATAATGCAACATGATGATTATCATAATCTAACAGTATTAATTTACCTCAAGCTGGAGACGCTAACCTTTCCACGACCAACCGCCCTGAACGAACACACGGTTTATCCGACAATCCAAAATGAAGTACAGTCCATAACTAATACCAAACCACCATCCCGAGTTCAACATCGACACGATAACTAACCTTGATATCCAACTTCTCATGCAATAGCCCAAATTATAATTCACGTTCCCATTTCCACTAGATATCCTTAAAATCATATACATTATGATTTATCTTACATACCACCATTCCGACAATTCATATATTCCATAATACCATTGCTATATGAATCATAAATGAAATGAAAACGAAATCATTTATTAACATTATGAACTGAGCAAGCATAACTTGCCTTGATACCGATTCGACGAAGCCACTATCAATCCCGCCGTCTTCGTCTACAAGCTCCGCAGCCCCAGCTCGTCCGCAGCACAACGGTTAACTTCAACGATCACTAAATGCAACCTAATGCAATAATTAGTTAACGATACGTTCAATAACAATCAACCGAAATGACCAACTAATCAAACTCGATGGTTCAACGACATCTCGATCATACGAAACCAAACCGTATCAACTCTTAACAATACGAACACAAGCCGAAATTCGGTGTTCAATGGTCCTAACGACGTCTTCAACATATATACTTCTCATAACATCACGAATCGCAACAAACTACCAAGAACATCGAGAATATTACGATTCCATAATCATAACAACATAATCGAATCATTTGATCACCAATTCATTATCTTCCCTTAACAAAATTCTCGTAAATACCAAGAATCATCACAACAATATCAATTCAACCATCATTCATATGAAAACGTATAGAATTTCCCAAGTTCAACTCATTGAGGCATTTCATCGAAGACTTTGAAGGCATAATCCAATTTAATCATTTTAACGAAGAAATACTAGAATTTGTTACACAAAACTTCAAGAGTATTGAATGATTACGAGTATACAATCAAGTTCTATCAATAATCTGAATCAAACGAAGCAAATCGGCCAAAACACCAAGAAACCTCAAGAACATCCAAAAACCAAAAGTTCATGTGTTCTTACCTTCGATCAGGGTGGAGGATGATGTTAATCCATGATTCCAACTTCCAAAACATGTTGTTATAAGTTGATTCTACTCAAAACCATCATATTTGCTGAAGAAATCGTGGAAGGAACGAAGAAAAATGAAGAAATGAGCAGATGACTCGGTCCAGGCCTTATATAGGCCGAGACCTGCCGGCACGTTACGTACGTAACCGGCCGTGGCTTACGTACGTAACCAGCCGTGGACTACCTTAATGTCCAGTTTGTTCGGCACCCTTACGTACATAACCGGCAGCTGGCTTACGTACGTAACTGGCCCTTACGGCCTGTTGTTGCCCAAAATATTTATCCGAAGATTAAATACTGCTGGAATGAACGGACAACAAACAACAATTTGCGGGAGCACTTCAGAGAGAAAATGAATAAACAAAAGATTTGCCGGGTTTGTTAGGCTCGGGCTTGAATGCTCTCGCGAGATGTTATTAATACAAATATTCGTGGATACAAGTATTAATGTGAGAAATCTAAATACAATGAGTGTAAAAAGAGTCTGTTAATCCAGCTCTTGAGCGAAGCTCGGTGTTCTTCGTCCCTGCCGATCGTCTGCTGAATGAGAGAGGCTGAGAGAAGAAAGAACCAAATGATAGCTGTTGCCAAGAGTAGGAGATAGCCAAGTGCTGTGTATATGCTTGTTCAGTGAGGAAAAATCCGAGAGCCCAGAGAGTAAGAGTTTCGGTGAATGCTGAAGGAATTCAGTTCTGTGTGCTGAAATCGCGATAATGCCAGCTTTGTGCTGAAGAATTTCGGTCCTTGGACAAGTGCTGGCAGCCTTTTATTTATAGGGGCAGTGGTGCCTTGTCCTCTGGCAGGCGATCGCCTTCCAGCCATTATAATAATGGGGCGATCGTCTGCCGACCAATATTATAATGGGGCGATCGTCCTTAAGTCACACGGGCTGTCGGCCTAAAGTCCAAGGTAGATGCTGGCAGCCAGCTGTGCGGTCCAATGAGGAGCCAACACGCGTCCGAAGTCACTGTCACATGCGGTCCTACTGACACCTTTCGGCGGGCCTATCGGCTGGTGGACGGATGCTGACAGGCTGTGGTCAACGATCCGTGATATGCGGATCTTGTCTCGGCGCTGCACGTGGGTTCAGTCCTGAGGCTCTGCCTTTGCCGACTGGATGGCCATCGGTTCTGATCGGCTTGAGGCGGTCGTCTCTAGCTGGTCACCAGAAGTCGGCATCGGCCATTTGCTGAGGGTCGGCATCGGTCGGTCACCAAGGGTCGGTCGGCAAGTGCCGGGAGATGATCGTCCACCAGTCGGTCGCCAGGTGTTGATCGCCAAGTACCGAGAGACGATCGTCTATGATGTCGATCGCTCGGCACCGGAACTTGTCCTGGGACCTTCGGTTGGCCGATTTATCTTGTGTGCGGGGCTAAGACTAGGCCGCCTGGTCGCTGGTCGGCAGTTCTGCCTCATTGCTTTCAGCGATGCTAGGTCGCCCGATCTCCGAGGCGATCGCCGGTCGGAGAGTATAATTCTCGACACAACAATTGCCCCCCAGCTTGCTCCGATGTTGAAGATACGAGGCGAGGTGGTTCTTGCTGGCGACCGTGTAAGATGAGGACGGGCAACCTGTTGAGCTGACTTTGGATTCGGACTTGGGCTATCTTGGTCGATTGGCTAGCTATCTTTCGGTCTTGTACCTGCAAAAAACAACATTGGCCGATCCCTCGTAGAAACTTGATTGTTTCGTTGCTGAGGAACCGTGCACAGTCGCGAAGTTCGATGGACCGACTCCATGACCGTGTCTTAGTGCGCGAAGACATTGAGTGTCCCGTGGCTCATTTTATTGTGAGGGTCATCTGTTAGGCTGCGCCTCGCCTCGTATTTAAACGAAGGGCGTGCGGTCTCGGTCTAGAGGAGTCCTTGCGCGGGGCAGCGTCGGATGATTCAACTCCACGCCCGCGGCTTGTTAGCTCTGCTTCCACCTCGGACCGCCATGTAGATGGCGAACCTCGATGGTGTACGTTGAGACGGGGGTTGTGGCACGTCGCATTGTCCGGGTTCACCATGTTAGATGATGATCCTTTGAGGGCGGGCGATCGTGTCCACTGATTAATTTTGGAGGGCCCTCAGACTACACCGACCTCGTATTTAAACGAAGGGCGGGCGATCTTGGCCCAAAGGGACCTTGCATGGCCGAAGCAGCCGGTTCCATCGACTACCAGGACCATGGCTTTGTGATGTGCGGTGGAGGCGATCTCATGCCTTAGTCCATCATGTTAGATGCTGGACTGTAGATGGCGATGGTGTCCTCCGGGTTGCTGATGATGTAGCGTGATGATGGTGATCGGACTGGAAGACTGGTGATCGTCGCTCGGCTGCCGATCGCTTTATTCGTAGGTCGATATCGGCGATCGGGCAGGAGATCTTCGTTCGGGCGCCGATCGCGCTGCTCACATGCTAAGAAGAAACCTTTGCCTGGCCATAAAATCTGCGGCTCTATCCCGGAAGGTCGCGTAGGTCGCGGGTTGGCTCTTCGTAAGATGCCTGAACATAGGCGAAAAGCCATGGAATCCTGCTAGGACCGAGTGGAGGACGATCTCATCGCTTACGGGCTCGCCGTTCAGGATGATCTCGTCTACTCGGTCGATGTAGTCCGAGTCGGACTCTTCTTCTCCCTGCTTGATTTACATCTTGCGAAGGGGACCTTCCGGCCGAGCGACCCTGGTGGCGAAGTACTCCGTGAAGACGTGCGCCAGATGGTTAAAGGAGCCAAAGGACCGAGGTGGCAATGAGGTGTACCACCTGTAGGCGAGGTCATCCAGCGTCATAGGGAACATTCGGCACCTGGTCGCGTCTGATGCCCCACACCCGGTCATGTAGATGTTGAACTTGCTCAGGTGCATTTCGGGGTCTGATCTCCCCTCGTACAAAGGTGTTTGCGGGGGAGCGATCTTGTGCTGCACAGGGGCGAGCTCGATGTCGATCGTGAGCGGCTCGCTCGGCTCGGCGATCGTCTTCTTGGTGCCTGCCCCGGATTCCAGGAGCGCCTTTATGTCGTCGAGATGGCGTTGCATCGCGGCCATCGCCGTGGCTCGATCGATTGCTGATCGGCTTTGCGAGCGGGAGCCGAGGCGATCGTGTACCGATCTCCGGACTCCGCTGCTGCCGACCTCGGCTATTTGGCGAGGGGGAGCCAGACGGCTGGGCTGCCTTCTGGGACTTGGGTAGGCCAAGCTCGTGGTGACGGACTCAAACTCCGTCGTCTCGTAGCTGGGGCCCGACTGCCCCGGTCGCCAAGACGGGTCACTGCCCAGGCGATCGAAAACAGAGGTGCCCCGGCTAGCGAGCGCCTCTTCTTGCGGACGAGAGCCTCCTGGCGATCGCTCGGCCAGTAATGCCTTGAGCTTCCGCTTGGTGTTCCGGCGGACGGCCTAGGGGGTGATAGCGGAAGGCGCGTCGAGAGCACTCCGTCGCTCCTGTAGGACGGCCATGGCCTCGTCGATCTATTCCTTGGTTCGGAGCTGATCGAGCGAGAGGCTTGGGCCGGACCTCAGGGGCGGGATCGAGCGTCTCTGACCACGGCGGCTACCTTCTGCCATCGGCTGTGGCTCGGACTGAGACGGAACGAGGCATCTGGTGGGCTGGCCAGTGGCTTTCTTCGACGCGGAGGCGGAAGACATGATTTCTGAAAGATTTCTTTGAAGCGCAGTGAGTGTCACTTCAAGTATATGCCCCGAGAACAGTGAGTGTTCTTCGAGATGGTAGGAATAAAAATTTGAGGGTTAGATCCCCTTCCTCTAGCGCCAATTGTTGTTGCCCAAAATATTTATCCGAAGATTAAATACCGCTGGAATGAACGGACAACAAACAACAATTTGCGGGAGCACTTCCGAGAGAAAATGAATAAACACAAGATTTGCCGGGTTTGTTAGGCCCGGGCTTGAATGCTCTCGCGAGATGTTATTAATACAAATATTCGTGGATACAAGCATTAATGTGAAAATCTAAATACAATGAGTGAAAAAAGACTCTGTTAATCCAGCTCTTGAGCGAAGCTCGGTGTTCTTCGTCCCTGCCGATCGTCTGCTGAATGAGAGAGGCCGAGAGAAGAAAGAACCGAATGATAGCTGTTGCCAAGAGTAGGAGATAGCCAAGTGCTGTGTATATGCTTGTTCAGTGAGGAAAAATCCGAGAGCCCAGAGAGTAAGAGTTTTGGTGAATGCTCAAGGAATTCGGTTCTGTGTGCTGGAATCGCGATAATGCCAGCTTTGTGCTGAAGAATTTCGGTCCTTGGACAAGTGCTGGCAGCCTTCTATTTATAGGGGCAGCGGTGCCTTGTCCTCTGGCGGGCGATCGCGTTCCGGCCATTATAATAATGGGGCGATCATCTGCCGGCCAATATTATAATGGGGCGATCGTCCTTACGTCACACGGGCTGTCGGCCTAAAGTCCAAGGTAGATGCTGGCAGCCAGCTGTGCGGTCCAATGAGGAGCCAGCACGCGTCTGGAGTCACTGTCACATGCGGTCCTACTAACACCTTTCGGCGGGCCTGTCGGCTGGTGGACGGATGCTGACAGGCTGTGGTCAACGATCCGTGATATGCGGATCATGTCTCGGCGCTGCACGTGGGTTCAGTCCTGAGGCTTGGCCTTTGCCGACTGGATGGCCATCGGTTCTGATCGGCTTGAGGCGGTCGTCTCTAGCTGGTCACCAGAAGTCGGCATCGGCCAGTTGCTGAGGGTCGGCATCGGTCGGTCACCAAGGGTCGGTCGGCAAGTGCCGGGAGATGATCGTCCGCCAGTCGGTCGCCAGGTGTTGATCGCCAAGTACCGAGAGACGATCGTCTATGATGTCGATCGCTCGGCACCGGGACTTGTGCTGGGACCTTCGGTTAGCCAATTTATCTTGTCTGCGGGGCTAAGACTAGGCCGCCTGGTCGCTGGTCGGCAGTTCTGCCTCGGCTGCTCGGCAGTGGCTAGGTCGCCCGATCTCCGAGGCGATCGCCGGTCGGAGAGTATAATTCTCGACACAACACGGCCGTAACCGGTCACTGCCTTACGTACGTAATCGGCCAGTCCTAGCCATCCCTGCGAGTCACTGCCGACCGTGATCGACCATCCCTACGAGCCACTGCCGGCCATGCTCGGCCACTACAGGTCCACTCGGCCACGACTCGGCCAACCGGCCCGTAACGTACGTAACACTTATTCCGTTGCGTACGTAATACGTACGTTGACTTGATACAGTACAATGGTCGTGTTACGTACGTAACACGTCCTGTATAACGCATGTAACACGTACGTTGACTCACCTGTCAACATCCTCTGCCGAAAGTTGTCGACACAGGGTCCCACCTGCCGACCACGACTCGATCGTCTAATTCCCATGTTATGTACGTAATGTCTCGGCCATAACGTACGTAACTCTACCAATATAACGTACGTAAGCTTCAACACAACGTACGTAATGGCTTCCATACTTAGCCATTTCCAGCAATTCATGTCCAACATCTCGACATAACAAATGTGAACATACGACAATACTGAACACATATACGAAATCCCAAAATATTCTCGTACGGTACGTCTGATGCACGATACCCCCAATTACAACTGTCAACCAAGTACGGCAATCATACAAATACCCATACGGTATATCCGACATCGAAACACATCAAGCATGTAATATCCTAGAATAAAAATAACCTCGATGACATACTGGCACGACTGTCACGGTTTCCAAAATTATCCGCTCATATCGTGTCGGTCCCACTCTGTACAGTACATCCTAGATAAAATAATGCGAAAAATTCATAGTGAAATTCTAGGATATTACATATACACCCACTTAAATAAGTTTCGTCCCCGAAACTCAACACCTGTCATAATCAGTATCTCAATCCCGAAATATCTCAAAATCACGACACCATACTCAAATAATCATCATCAAAATTGAAATAACTGAAAGAACATACTTACAGGTCCTTGAAGTCGATAATCTCCCGTGATACCAGCATACGACTCCCATACAAAGTCTCAACACACTAACAAAATGCCGGCATTGCAAATACAGCAATTTGAAAATATTTCAAAAATTTTGAAGCCTCCAAAATCGGTTTGACTCAAAAGTCAGAAAATCATTTTCAAAAGTCACGCTACTACCGCACCGGTAGAGCCACATAACATACACGCCCGGGTTTTACGAAACCCAAGCTCCGATACCATTTTCTGTAACACCCCCAAAACCGACCGGGAATATTACAGCGCCGTGGGCCCCATATTGGAACCCACAAGGCTAAAATCATTTTCGCAAACGTTTAAAAATGTCAAAAAGCCCTTTGAAAGTACACACACACGCAGCGGATAAAAACACACTTCAAAGAATACTGAAATCCATTTTAAATATACACACGCAGCAGATAAAAACATAATTAAATACATTTGCAGCGGAATTATAAAAACCAGAAAGAACACTCGAATCCCAACAACTACGCCATAGCCAGTATCACCGGAAAGCTCAGCCCTTCACGATCGCTACTAGCTCGAACTCCGAGTACCTAAAAGATAAAGCCCACGACGGGGTCAGCCATAATACTCAACAATGATAACGATCACATCACAAAAACAATACATATCAATGTAATTATAAGGTAAGAATAATTCCCATGTAATCTCACCGAAGTAACCTTGCCAACCTGTCACAACCATAACAATCAATTCTTACCATAACCCATGCCTCGTGTCCTTAAGTAATGAACGAATTCAAAAGTAATCACCTGTACTGTATCCGAAACACTACCAAGATTTCCAAACATAAACATATCTCGAGTATAGAATAATCTGGTCAAGTTCGATTCTGCCGGTTGGGTCGCACAATCGGAACCCAATACTAATAGAAACTGATATCACACGATACATCTGCAAATCAACTGTCCCGAAACAATGGCAGGTCCCGGATATCAATACAAAGCATGAATGCTCACACAGTCAATAATGATAAACAATCAATGCATCACAACGGAAATATCAATGACATGATGTTTCCACACAAGATCGACAAAGGATCAACCACGGACGAGAATACCATGATCTGGTAACTCCAACAAGATCAACGAAGAATCAATAACCGAGAATACCGACGACACGGTAAGGATCAATGAAGAATCAATAGCCGAGAATACCGACGACACGGTAAAGATCAACAAAGAATCAATAACCGGGAATACCGACGATACGGTAAACTCCAACAAGACCAATAAGAGTCGACAACCAGAAATACCAACGATACGATAAACTCCAATAAGATCAATAATGGGTCAACAACCGAGAATATTGATGACACAGTAAACTCTAGCAAGATCAATAAGGACCAACAACCGGAAATACCAACGATATGGTAAACTCCAACAAGAGCAATAACGAATCGACATCTGAGAATACTGACGACATGGTAAACTCCAATAGGGATAATAAGGGATCAACAACTGAGAATACCGATGACACGGTAAACTCTAATAACATCAGTCAAGGACTAATAACCAAGAATACCAACGATGAGACAACTCTCAAACGGAATCAATAAGGATCAATCACGAACGAGATTACGAATGACAGGGTGAACTCCAAACGAGATTTATAAAGGATCGATATCAATGAGTTGACCATCGATATGGTAACTCCGAACGAGATTAGTAAAGGTTCACGGTGACAGATACATGAGATATTAAAAGCGTCAACCATATACAGATCATATATACAAGATTTCAAACACAACCCGAATATCGAATAGATCCAATTATACATGGACTATGAACGACCAATCAATAAGACTCAAGATGGACGTCACGATACGCTCGATCCGGACATGTGTCCGCGTACAAGCCAACCATGGGTATTGATCAATACACGTCTGGTCTCGTACCTAATCAGCCTCACGAAGTACGTCTCGTGTGCACGGTTCAATATGAGGTCGAAACCAACATATGCTACACGTGCCCGTCCCGAAAATCCTACACATGAACGATCAGAACGTATCTGACTCCAGATATTCCACGATACAACATGACAATAGATCTCGAAGAAACATATATCCAACAAGGATCAGAAGATTTTCCAAGTGGGCAACAATAACTCGATCATGAAAGACCGACACGACCACAATGTCGTATTCCGTCAGACAATAGTCCACAGCATGCTCAACAATGCATATAATAATAACACATAAACTCCCAAGGCAGCAGCCAAGGGTCACAGAAGCATCTACTCAGGAATACTCCGGACAATATCACATAAACTCCCAAGGCAACAGCCGAGGGTCACAGAAGCATCTACTCAGGAATACTCCAGACATAGGTGCCATTTAGGTCTTATCCCCTAACACATTTCCATTCGGGTACCATACAGGTTTTATCCCCAACACATCGGCCCCTCAGATTACGGCTCAAGAAAGAGCACTTCACAAAACGTAACAAACAATGGTGCACATTCACCGCATGGAATATCAACACACACATGCAATAATGCAACATGATGATTATCATAATCTAACAGTATTAATTTACCTCAAGCTGGAGACGCTAACCTTTCCACGACCAACCGCCCTGAACGAACACACGGTTTATCCGACAATCCAAAATGAAGTACAGTCCATAACTAATACCAAACCACCATCCCGAGTTCAACATCGACACGATAACTAACCTTGATATCCAACTTCTCATGCAATAGACCAAATTATAATTCACGTTCCCATTTCCACTAGACATCCTTAAAATCATATACATTATGATTTATCTTACGTACCACCATTCCGACAATTCATATATTCCATAATACCATTGCTATATGAATCACAAATGAAATGAAAACGAAATCATTTATTAACATTATGAACTGAGCAAGCATAACTTGCCTTGATACCAATTCGACGAAGCCACTATCAATCCCGCCGTCTTCGTCTACAAGCTTCGCAGCCCCGGCTCGTCCGCAGCACAATAGTTAACTTCAACGATCACTAAACGCAACCTAATGCAATAATTAGTTAACGATACGTTCAATAACAATCAACCGAAATGACCAATTAATCAAACTCGATGGTTCAACGACATCTCGATCATACGAAACCAAACCGTATCAACTCTTAACAATACGAATACAAGCCGAAATTCGGTGTTCAATGGTCCTAACGACGTCTTCAACATATATACTTCTCATAACATCACGAATCGCAACAAACTACCAAGAACATCAAGAATATTACGATTCCATAATCATAACAACATAATCGAATCATTTGATCACCAATTCATTATCTTCCCTTAACAAAATTCTCGTAAATACCAAGAATCATCACAACAATATCAATTCAACCATCATTCATACGAAAACGTATAGAATTTCCCAAGTTCAACTCATTGAGGCATTTCATCGAACACTTTGAAGGCATAATCCAATTTAATCATTTTAACGAAGAAATACTCGAATTTGTTCCACAAAACTTCAAGAGTATTGAATGATTACGAGTATACAATCAAGTTCTATCCATAATCTGAATCAAACGAAGCAAATCGGCCAAAACACCAAGAAACCTCAAGAACATCCAAAAACCAAAAGTTCATGTGTTCTTACCTTCGATCCGGGTGGAGGATGATGTTAATCCATGATTCCAACTTCCAAAACATGTTATAAGTTGATTCTACTCAAAACCATCATATTTGCTGAAGAAATCGCGGAAGGAACGAAGAAAAATGAAGAAATGAGCAGATGACTCGGTCCAGGCCTTATATAGGCCGAGACCTGCCGGCACGTTACGTACGTAACCGGACGTGGCCTACCTTACTGTCCAGTTTGTTCGGCACCCTTACGTACGTAACCGGCAGCTGGCTTACGTACGTAACTGGCCCTTACGGCCGTAACCGGTCACTGCCTTACGTACGTAATCGGCCAGTCCTAGCCATCCCTGTGAGTCACTGCCAACCATGATCGGCCATCCCTACGATTCACTGCCGACCATGCTCGGCCACTACAGGTCCACTCGGCCACGACTCGGCCAGCCGGCCCGTAACGTACGTAACACTTATTCCGTTGCGTACGTAATACGTACGTTGACTTGCTACAGTACAATGGTCGTGTTACGTACATAACACGTCCTGTATAACGTACGTAACACGTACGTTGACTCCTGTCAACATCCTCCGCCGAAAGTTGTCGACATAGGGTCCCACCTGCTAACCACGACTCGATTGTCTGATTCCCATGTTACGTATGTAATGTCTCGGCCATAACGTACGTAACTCTACCAATATAACGTACGTAAGCTTCAACACATAACGTACGTAATGGCTTCCATACTTAGCCATTTCCAGCAATTCCTGTCCAACATCTCGACATAACAAATGTGAACATACGACAATACTGAACACATATACGAAATCCCAAAATATTCTCGTACGGTACGTCTGATGAACGATACCCCCAATTACAACTGTCGACTAAGTACGGCAATCATACAAATACCCATACGGTATATCCGACATCGAAAAACACATCAAGCATGTAATATCCTAGAATCAAAATAACCTCGATGACATACTGGCACGACTGTCACGATTTCCAAAATTATCCGCTCATATCGTGTCGGTCCCACTCTGTACAGTACATCCTAGATAAAATAATGCGAAAAATTCATAGTGAAATTCTAAGATATTACAGGTCGGCCTGGTGATCTTTCTGCGGGCGCTTGCCCCAGTGTCCAAGAGTGCTTTTATCTCGTCGAGCTGGCGTTGCATAGCGGCCATTGTCGTGGCCTGGCTGCTCGCGGCTTGGCGCTCGGAGCGGGAGCCGAGGCGATCGAGTACTGATCCCCTGGTGATTGGAGCGGGAGTCAGACGGCTGACCTGCGTTCGGCTGCGAGTTGGGTAGGCTGAACTCCTGGTGACGGATTCGGATTCCGTCTTTTTGTGGTTGGGACCAGAATGCCCCGGTCTCCAGGATGGGTCGCGCCCCAAGCGATTGAATACGGATCCATCCGGTCGTGCGAGAGCCTTTTCTCACGAAGTGGGGCTTTTTGACGATCGCTCGCCCAGTAGCCCGTTTAATTTCCGTTTTCCCATGCGGCGGACGATCTAGGGAGTTATTGTGGGCGACGCGCATGCTCTCCGTCGCTCCTCTAGGATGGCCATAGCCTCCTCGATCTGTTCCTCGGTTTAGAACTGGTCGAGTGAGAGGTTGGGTCCATCTTTTAGGTGCGGGATCGAGAGTCTCGCGTTGCCGCGGCTTCCCCCGGTCGTCGGCTGGGGTTCGGATTGAGCCGGGATATGGTGTTCGGCGGTTCGGAGAGTGGCTCGCTTCGATGTACCGGCGGATGTCATGATTCTGAAGGTTTTCTTTGAAGCGCAATGAGTGTCACTTCAAGTATATGCCCCGAGAACAGTGAGTGTTCTTCGGGACGGTAGGAATGAAAAATGAAAGTATAGATGCCCCCTTCCTCTAGCGCCAATTGTTGCTACCCAAAATATTATCCGGAGATAGATATTGCTGGAATGGATGGATAGCAAACAAATACGAGAACACTTCCGTGGGAAAAGTAAATAACACAAGAATTGCCGGGGTTGTTAGTCCCGGGCTTGAATGCTCTCGCGAGATGTTATTAATACAAATATTCATGGATACAAATATTAATGTAAGAATACAATTACAATGAGTGTAATGATTCTTATTATCTTAGCTAGTGAGCGTGTAGATTTCCGGAAGAACTAGATATGATGCTCTGTGAGTTCTTGTAACAACGGAGATGAACTGTGGCAGCGGTGAGAGATCGACAGTCTCTCACGGCGTGTATTAGCTGTATGCTTGAGCTCCTGGGCTTATGAATCTCTTTGAATATGCACTGTGGAGACTTCTTGCCTATGCTTACCGTCTTCTGGATGAGAGGTTCTGAGAGAGAAATCCTGAGGTAGATTCAGGAGAGAAAGCTGGGAGCCTTGATGGTATGTATGTTCTTCTGTATTTCCGTGAATGAATTCGGAATATAAGTAAACGAATTGGGAACCTTTTTCCAGTAGGAGAAGGTTCTCTATTTATAGGACTTGGATATGCCGGGCGATCTCCTTTGCTGTATGATAATAAGCGAGCGATCGTGTTTTAGCACATGGGCTTGTCCTCTTAAAGTCCGCGGGAGTTGCTGGCAGTCAGTCGTGCGGTCTAATGAGAAGCCTGCACGCATCTGAGCCGCTGTCACGGGCGGTCCCTGTAATACCCGGTCGCAATTCAGTCATTATCAATCAGTAATTTCATTCGGTAATTGTCACTATGTAATCTTTCACTTGTTAATAACCATTCATCTGTGTTCACCGTTCGGAGTAACTTCGAGTTGTGTATCGATATAGTTCATTGTTTCAACCTTATTCGGGAATCGAGATAGGAGTATTATCTGTATTGTTTTAATTGATTCATTAGTCGATGTTGACGTTGGAATTTATGTCATTTCAAATCGAGACAAGAGTATTATCTTCATTGTTCAAATCGTGTTCCTGTTGGACGAACCCTTGTAATCATTACTTGGAACCACCGTTTTGGGGTTTCCGTACTTCTATTTCGTGTTATTGGTTTCCAAATATCAATTCCTATTGCCTTTATTCCCTTCCCGGGTCGTTTTTCATCATTTTAGGACCCAAAGGGGGTGTGGGTCGCGGCACAAGGAGTGTGCGCCGCGGCACACACATTTTCCAGTTTTTGGCCGAGCACTCTGTACCTTGTGCTGCGGCACATGCCGGCAGGGCCGTGGCACACCGTCGAGTCACTGCCGCGGCACACCCGTCCGGGCCGCGACACACTCGTATTGCATTTTCGGCCAAACCCGGCACATGCCGGCAGGGCCGCGGCACACTGCCGAGACACTACCGCGGCACACTCGTCCATGCCGTGGCACGCTGGCGATCACTGGGGGCAGATTTGGCCCTGTGCCGCAGCACACTTCGGCTGGGCCGCGGCACACATGGTAGTCAACTCTATAATTGCGTTTTTTTCAGCGAGTTCAGCTCATTTCTTACCTTTTCTTCAACCATACGTGAGAGAGAGGCTTGAGAGGGAGATTTTTCTTCATCTGTCACTTAAGTGTGTGATTTTCTTCACCTCCTTTCGATCGTGAAGCCCGGATAGTCGATCTAATGCGTGCTCTTCGGATCAAAAGTGCTTGGATCTTCAATGGTAATATTGATCAAACCTCTTGGATTTTCGATTTGTGTTGAGATATGATGTTTTGGATGTTAAGATCATGTTGTATGAAGTGATATACGCATGATTATGGATATGTTCGATTATTCATTGGATTATTGAAGGATTATTCAAGAACACTTTGAATATTGAGTTGGATTTGGGGGGTTTTTGATTAATCGTTGTTGTAATCACGATTTTGGATATTCATAACGGATTATTGATCTTATTGAAGATGTTTTGCTGGTTTAAAACACTTTTTGGGGATTTGATGTTGGTGTTATTGAGGTTTGGTTGTTAACAATCGAAGTTTGGCCACAAAGTGTTCGATATAATGCCCCAATGAACTCGGTTTAGTCGTATCGACGTTTTGAGTTCGTTATAATCGTGTCTGATTCGTATATTGAACGTATTGTTGGTAATTGTATTTATTCAAGGTTGTTCGAGCGACCGATATCTCAATCAGGACGTTGTTCGTGGAAGGATAATTGTCAACGGTGTTGTGTAAGTTAATTCTTACTCGGTTAAAAGGATATTCATTCCTTTTGTTGTTGATCATTCATAATCATAGCTCATTCATCATTGTATTAATCATATTGAGACTTGTAATTGTCGAATAGTCACTTCATTAACGAGGAACGGCGGTTCCAATCATTTCATTGAAACTATCAATCACTTCATTATTACTTTCATCTCGGTGAGTCATTCTTGACCTTGTCGAATTATTATCCATTGATGTTCATTGTGGTCATTTTCGTTCATATGACCTTCTGGGTTCATATTGCGTGGCCGGGTGCGGATGTGTGGAATTTTTAGTCGGGCACGCGATGGCCATGTATTGGGAGTGATACATTGGGTTGTGCACACGGTAACGATTACCTCGGTGAGACTAATTAGGTACAAGAACGGGTGTGTCCGGTCATCCGTCTTGTACACTTGCACAGAACACTACGGGCGTACTATGATACTCCTCTTCAGCGTAATTCACAATTAAGGATATTTCATAACTTCAGATGTATCATGATTGTGTATTTTCAACCCTTGAGGATTGTTGTTCTGTGTAACTGACCCCATTGGGGGATTTTGTTTTCAGGTCACGGCAAGGAAAAGGCACGGAAAGAGCATGTTGACGGCGAGGAGTCCCAGTGATACTAGTAGGGGGGCCCAGTCATTCCGGTTATTTCAGTCATTCAGTCATTTCAGTCATTCAGTCATTTCAGTCATTTCCGTCATTTGTATTTTCCGCTGCAAATTCCGTTTGAGAGGTTTATTTATTCAGGGTGGTGTATTTTATCTTCATATAAAATATACTAGTATTCTGTATTGTCCTGGTGTAATGTACTTAAGCTCCTCATCGGAGTATTTGGTAATATAATGTGGTTCAGTACTACAATTATATTATTTAATTCATCAGTTTTCATTCGCCTGGTGGGTCCCAATCGGGGGTCCACGACACTGTAATATCCACCTAGTTTGGGGTGTTACAAAGTTGGTATCGGAGCGTGGTTTTGAATACTATCTTCCGAGTCATGTCTCATTTGAAATCATCGTCATCGGACTAGTATCATTGGACATTCGCGTCACGTGTGACCTGTGCAGATGCCGAGCCAATCAGACCGAAAGAACTGTAAGACTTCTAACGCCATGGTATAATTTCTGGCAATAATCATTCATTCATAATTCATCAGTTAACAATCCTCAAACATCATTTTCATTGTGACCAGGATGGTCATTTTAACTCATTAATCACTCAATTCATTTCATTACTCAGCTGTTGATCTGGAAGATCATATCATTAATCTTGTTAATTTGTTCAAGATAATCATTTCAATAATTTCATCAGATAATCATGTCACCTCAGTTAATCATTCATGTAATCACTGTGTTAGAGCGTGTATGCTCATTTTCATCATCTCATGTCATAATCATAACGTGATATTCATGCGGGAAATATAATCATCATGTGACTTTCATGCTTTAGTATGGAGAGGGCAAGAAGAGGACGTGGAGGACGAGGCCGTGGTGCGGGTCAAATCCCGAGAGCTCGTGTGAATACACATGCGAACGCGAGAAATAATGCTAATTCATCGAGCAGCGACGCTGCCACTCATTCACCTGGACGTGATCATTCACTATCGGGGAGTCGTACTCGGGACACAGCTCAGTCAGAAGGTGTTCGGGTTGACCCACTCGCTTTTATGCAGGGCATGATGGCCCAAATGACGCAGATGGCACAACTGATGGAGACGATGCATAACTCAGCTAATCAAAATCAACAGGCTCCTCCGCCGCCACCTCAGAGGCAAGAGAGGAATGTGAGCAGTATCATCGGCGACATCTCTCGCCAAAGGCCACCTACTTTTGAAGGCTCATCTGAGCCGGCGGATATTATTCATTGGCTCGAACATTTCGAGAAGTTTTTTGCTATGGTAGAGTGTCCCGAAGGACACAAAGTTTCAGTTGCGGCTTACTACCTGGGTAAGAGCGCTCATTATTGGTGGTTATCGTTGAAGCCCACCGACGGATCATGTACTTGGGATCAATTCAAGACTCTTATGATGGAGAGGTATTATCCGGCCCCACTCAGAGAGGCCAAGCTGTCAGAATTACTCACTCCCGACCCCTCAGCAGAAGAGGATGTTCTCGCCATTGCCAAGAAATTTAAGGAGCTTCTTCCGTTCGCCTCATCTATCATTCATTCCGAGGCGGATAAGATTAAGTATTTCAGCAAGAGGCTGAATGTAACGCCCTCGAGATATTCAAGGTGTATTACAGCGCCGTGGAACCCTACAAGGGACCCACCAGGCTAACACAAGAAAACACCACTCGACTAACCATCTCGGTTAGCAAGGAAATAATTGTTAACAACAAGAACATAAAACAACACGTCCGGTACAACCGGCATAATAAACATCAACCGAAAAATACAGTAACTCCAACGAAGACCAATCACAATCTGAAAGGAAAAGCCTAAGTACTCGCGAGTACAAACTATAAGATTACAATTTGGAAAACATCCACATCAAAAGAGACAGTAGGAAATAACAAAACTCAATTGCACATGTCAACAACCTTGGCCGACATCCTCGTACCATCCCAGCGCCCGCTCGTCTAGCTGAACATAACCTGAAATCCATAACAAGAATTTCCCCGACAATAGGTCCCCAGAGGGGTTAGCAATTACGCTAGTACAAGTATTCAAGGCAAACCAATCGCTTACACATTTCATAGTACATGCACCAATATCAATTTCAAAATCCAAAACCAGACATGTCTTTTCCGGAAACAAACAGTCAAACAATTTGCCTAGGACAGGGATGAAACCACGAATCCCACCCGAGGCCTATAAGGACCCTCCCGAGCTGGCCATTTCATAAAACAAATCACGCACAGGCATCGCCTAGGACCGGGACAAAGCCACGAATCCCACCCGAGGCCTCTAAGGACCCTCCCGAGCTGGCTAGCGAAACAAACTCATGAATCCAGAGTGAAGTCATAGATTCCCCCGAGGCCCCGTCGGACCCTCCCAGGGTGATCAAAGCACACACAATATACCTTACCATTTCACGTTAAGCATAAAGGTTTCCAAAAAATACTTGCCTTAAATTATTGACGACGCAACGAACGGAAAGGAAAGTCACCGACGAACGCTAGGAACCAATGAAACCGAACCTAACGATTCGAAGAATACAATCACAACCATTTCTAAATGAATACGGAATTGGAATACACCCGAAAACCCGCGTACGATTCATGTATATTCGTATATAAACAACAACGAGGGCGGACCACAACCAAACCCTCTCGATTCCATAAAAACCACGAAATATACCATGAATCCGTAGGGAAACTAAGAATACCAACAAGATTAATCATATTCATCATGAATTAATCAACAAAACGGAACGAATCGGACAAAAATGCGAAAACCCCCAAATCTACCCAAAAGTAGGGTTCTAAAGATCTAACCTTGATTCGCTGGATCGAAGGATGTTATAGGATGATTGATCGGTGATATAAACTCAAAAAATTCATGGATTTGTTGTTTAACAACATGGCTTCATCTCCTCCAAAGCTCCAGCCGCGGACCGAAGAGAAGGGAAATGAAAAATGAAGGGAAAAGTGGTTGGTCTGTCATATATATACTGGGCCGGAACTAGCGTGCTCTAGCCTTCCCGGACTAGCGTGCGCTATCGGCTAGTATCGGCCCAGCACTCTCGGCCATGGCCCGCATGACCCGGCACCACCGACCAATTCTGCCGACTATGACTTGTCCGCCCGACCCCCGCTAGCGTGCGCTACGGCCGGAAGCCTGCGCGCTAGCCGACCTGTCCAGTAGCCTCTGGACTAACAAACTCATCCCGGTAGCGTATGCTAGTCGGCCGACAGCGTGCGCTACCCCTGCCGGTTAGCGTGCGCCACGACCGATAGTAGCGTGCGCTACCTGCCGATCCTACCCGAGTCCAGAACCTCAGAATCCCTCTGCCCAGGCCCGATAACGTGCGCTGGGCTGACTCGACAGCGTGCGCTACACTGCCGAGCTAGCGCAGGCGTCCCGGCCAGAAGCGTGCGCTTACGCCGGTTCTCGCGTGCTCGCCGGCCGCCCAAGACTTTCCGACATCGCGCACCGGTCCGCCACCGTCGGCCGCCACGACCCGACGCCTCGATTTCCGAAAACGTACGGAACGAACACGACGAAAAGTTCGCGGACCACATCAACGACTCGAAATGAAAACGTAATGCAATAATTAATCATACGCGACCAAGAAAAGGGTGGAGACGACAAGTACAGATATGGATACCCGTAACTTTGGGTAAATTACAAAATGGCCCAAAACGCCTTGAAATCACGATACGTGATCGAATAACGAAACCGAAGTTCACAACACGTCTAACAAAGTTAAACGGACTTATGGGAAACTCGAAACAGCAGTTTCGGACGAGATTCGCAAGAATCAAACTCAAGTGCGGAAAAGTCGCTAAAAAGCACGGAACTCAACAAAACAACACCGAAACGAACTCGGATGACAAAAAGTGTAGAATTAATCATTCTCAGAATGACGAAACGGTCATGAGAGAGTCGTCAAAACGGACTTCCGCTGAAAAGAAAAAAAAAAAGAAATTACCGGAAATCGAAATTACGGGTATTACATTCTACCCTCCTTAAAAGAAGTTTCGTACCGAAACTTAAAACAAGTAGGGAGAAGAAATATCCCGCCAGGAAAACTCAACGAGATACGCAAGAAACGCTTAACTAACGCCCAACGGCGAAATGTTACAAACGACGCAACAGAATATACGTTGTGAAAACACGCTCCACGACGACCAACACAACGTCGCCGTTAGGGATATAATAAAACCAACAAATGACAAGCGTCATCAAATGGATAATACAATCAAGTCAATTATCCGAACAATCACAAAACACAACGAACGAAAATCAATACGATTGACCAACCCAACGGTTCATCAATCAAAATGCGAGCCAAACGCTGAACAAATACGGAATTCCACCGCCTAAAGGTTGGAAGATCGAAAACGAGAGTAATTTCCCGAACATAAGGGAATTACGAAGGAGCCTGAACGCTCAACAATCACGAAATGAGAACAAAAACCGAATAAACAAATGATCGAGACAACAAAAATCGAACAATCATGTCCGAAACACAAAGGATAATAAAATTCAAACAACAACTCCCAGGATGATCTAGTGAGAACTACCAGACAATCATTCCCATAAGATCCACAGTAAAGGGAATAGCGATTGAAAAGTCACAACGACAAACGAGTTATTCCGAAACAATACCACCCTCGTTCGATCAACAAAAACAAGGGATAGGGAAAGTTCAAAAATGTTAACGAGCATAAACGAGTTGATAGATCCGAAAATACAGAAGTTCAAAATCCGATCCACTTCGAATAAAAGAACTATTAGAACCAAAAGATGTTACTTCCGAACAAGGTTCACAAGAATCGAAACGAATTCGGAAAAGTCAGAGCGATAACCAGATCGACTCAAAATCAGATTACAGCTCGTTCGAACGATGAAACCAAGGTACAGAACAAGTTCAGAAGGTATCAATGAACACGAGCAAATCGATATACTGGAGAAAGAGAAGATATAGAAGTCAAAATAGTACGGGTATTACCTTTGACCTCGCCCCCGAAACTCACAACAATGGAACCAAGGTAACAATACAACAAGCAATCGACGCAACGCAGAACAATCACCGATGCACACAATCATACCAACCCGAGCTCTAATAGCTTGCATATATGCGATAACGCATAAACCGCTACGAGGCGACAACATCCAATACCAACATCACACCCCTCACAGAGGCTACCACGACAACTGTGTGGCGAACGACTCAACGCTCACACCACCGATTCAGCCACAACTCGGGGGTTAACACCCTAACGAGAGTACGAACATTACACATATATTCCCGGACCGCAAATAGGAATGATAGGTTTTGAAAATGAAAACCACCTTTTGAAAATAATTTGCAAGCACCAGTTGATCTTGAGTATCATATATCAAAAAGTAGTACAAACATCGTCATCGAGACTTTGAAAAAAATAATCTTGCGTTTGATAAAAAAAATGAAGACACCTTTCTTTAAATTAAAACTTTTCAGCAATATTCGACCTTCGGGTCTAAGCGAATGCGTTTCTAAATCATTAGAAATATCTCAAAATATTTTGATCCTCAAAGTAGAATAATTTTGAAACATAGCGTGGCGCTAGTTGGCATCTTGAGAACACTGCGAGAAAATAATTCATTTTAAAAGTACGTCTCGAAGTTTATTTTCTAAGATACCCAAGGTTTTTCAGAAGTACAATAGGCCAAAATGCCCAAAATTCGTACGTATCAACATTCACTTAAACACATCATATCACACGCATCAAATCGTTCAAAATCACGACAGTGATATACAATCCTTAGGATATGTTTAACAACATCGTTAAAACAATAATCGGTTTATCAAAACTGGATGGAAAACGATATCAAGAACAAAACTCCAAAAAGTCAACTCTAGGGATTCAAGAAAATACCTAGATTCGGCGAAGAACAATGGATTAGATGATGTTAAAAATCATCTAGGATACTCCAAAACACCTTTGGGTGGAAGAAAAATCAGCCCAAATGCGAACCCTAGTCGCTACGTCTCAAACTCATGGAGGAAGAAGAAGAAATGAAGAAAAATGCAACTTCTAGACTGGTGTCCAGTATTTATACTGGACACAATTACCGTGCACTAATCATTAAGGTTAGCGTGCGCTATCACGGCACCAAACAAAACTCCTGACCAAAAATACACTATTAGCGTGCGCTAACCCCAAGTGTTAGCGTGCGCTAACGAGAACTTCACTCACCCGGTAGCTCCCGGATCGCCCGAACTACTGTGTAGCGTGCGCTATCCTCCCCTTAGCGTGCTACCAATGCACTCTCGCGCGTGCTAGCCGCAAAGCATAGTGTGCGCTAACGACCCACAGAGACAACAACAGAACATATCAGAAAAATTACATGCCGTAAACCTTTCTTATACGGGTTTACCAGGCTAAGCACAATTTCCCATGTCATTTCGAAATGCTAAAAAGACCAATGACGGTAATATTTTCCAAAGCTCACAAAATCATTTGTCAAACCATCATGAAATGTTCAAGGTCAAAATGCCAAAACTTGATTCAGGGAATCGGTTTTACGAAATAAAACTCAGTTTGCAAAATGCCGAAAGCCGTTTTGAAAGAACTCACGCAGCGGATAAAATGCGGTTCGAAAATACATCAAGAAGGATTTACACTCCTCGTATAAACCAAATACGAGAGTCTAATAAACACATATCGTGAAATCAAAATCCACAGAAGGATTCCATCATTTAACGACTAATCATACAAATAACTCGTGTCACACGAGGCACAACACAAGGAAGGGAGTTTTACATCCATAGGTCGCACGTAAGTGACGACCGCCCCTTGATACTAATCATGACCAATGATCTCAAACGACGCGTCGCGATGCGACTAAGTCAGACAAAATCCGACGAGACAAAACTCAACAAACACAACTTGACTCGACAGCCTAGGTTTCCTGTGCTAACTGATTTTAAAATCGTATACTCCAGTTATTCGAAAATAAAACCGATAAGTTAAAAATCGTTTTCAAGACCCTTTCAAACACGAAAAGGGCTTAACGGCGGTAGCATTTTATAAAATGTCCTAAACACTTTTATACACGACCTTTAAATACTGACACAAGGTTTTATTTGAAAATACAAGGCTGGCTCGCCCAAATTCATGTCACTTTTCAAAAACCCACAATACGATCAAGTCTAAGAAATTTTCAAGCATGCACGCCACATGTATTATTATTAATAGAAACACATTGGTTGTAAATATTAATAATTATCCAAGTACCATCAATTCCCAAACACACGCATATACGGCATTCAAAAATCACTAGTTCAACAAGCGCAACTCGGAAATACTAATTCCAAGCATATGTCAAACCATCTCTTCAAGTTTAATAGTATAACTAATGAACACCGATTCGAACACAGGTCGAAACCATCTATGTGAGTTTCTCAACAAACTCTGCCATCGATACCTTTCCCGGAACATATCAATGTTCAAAACATTCACATCACACTGCACCCCTCGGTGTCCAAACCATCAGTACGTTTGGCTCAACATACATTTAGTATATCGCAATTACCAAACACAGATTCCATCATACAACAAAAGACTAGAGGGTCAAGCCCTCTCACAGTATACCACGGAGCAAATCTCGGATCTTTCGATCACCAACGATCCCACCAACGCTAGGAAGTTTAGCGATGGAAGGCTCGCAAGACGACAAACGGTCAAGCCCAGAACGGCGCACATACTCCAGAGAGATAAAGGACTGCGCAATACTAGAATCAAAAGTACACGAACCGGATGGATCGAAAAACAACTCGACGATAAGTACGAGAGAGGCAATCACAGTTCAAGAAGTGGAAATTCAATACGAGAAAACAAAAGGATCGAGTAAGGAAAACTTACGAGCACTGGATGTACTGAGATGCCAGCAGCGGTGTGACAATGTGCAAAACAAAACATAACTAGACCTAAATAACCGACAAGCCTAGGTATCCGTAAACCTAGAGCTCCGCTACCATTTTCTATAACGCCCCCGAGATATTCAAGGTGTATTACAGCGCCGTGGACCCGTACAAGGGACCCACCAGGCTAACACAAGAAAACACCACTCGACTAACCATCTCGGTTAGCAAGGAAATAATTGTTAACAACAAGAACATAAAACAACACGTCCGGTACAACCGGCATAATAAACATCAACCGACAAATACAGTAACTCCAACGAAGCCCAATCACAATCTGAATGGAAAAGCCTAAGTACTCGCGAGTACAAACTATAAGTTTACAATTTGGAAAACATCCACATCAAAAGAGACAGTAGGAAATAACAAGACTCAATTGCACATGTCAACAACCTTGGCCGACATCCTCGTACCATCCCAATACCCGCTCGTCTGGCTGAACATAACCTGAAATCCATAACAAGAATTTCCCCGACAACGGGTCCTCAGAGGGGTTAGCAATTACGCTAGTACAAGTATTCAAGGCAAACCAATCGCTTACACATTTCATAGTACATGCACCAATATCATTTCAAAAGCCAAAACCAGACATGTCTTTTCCCGAAACAAACAGTCAAACAATTTGCCTAGGACCGGGATGAAACCACGAATCCCACCTGAGGCCTCTAAGGACCCTCCCGAGCTGGCCATTTCATAAAACAAATAATGCACAGGCATCGCCTAGGACCGGGACGAAGCCACGAATCCCACCCGAGGCCTCTAAGGACCCTCCCGAGCTGGCTAGCGAAACAAACTCATGAATCCAAAGTGAAGTCATAGATTCCCCCGAGGCCCCATCGGACCCTCCCAGGGTGATCAAAGCACACACAATATACATTACCATTTCACGTTAAGCATAAAGGTTTCCAAAAAATACTTGCCTTAAATTATTGACGACGCAACGAACGGAAAGGAAAGTCACCGACGAACGCTAGGAACCAATGAAACCGAACCTAATGATTCGAAGAATACAATCACAACCATTTCTAAATGAATACGGAATTGGAATACACACCGAAAACCCGCGTACGATTCATGTATATTTCTATATAAACAACAACGAGGGCGGACCACAACCAAACCCTCTCGATTCCATAAAAACCACGAAATATACCATGAATCCGTAGGGAAACTAAGAATACCAACAAGATTAATCATATTCATCATGAATTAATCAACAAAACGGAACGAATCGGACAAAAACGCGAAAACCCCCAAATCTACCCAAAAGTAGGGTTCTAAAGATCTAACCTTGATTCGCTGGATCGAAGGATGTTATAGGATGATTGATCAGTGATATAAACTCAGAAACTTCATGGATTTGTTGTTTAACAACATGGCTTCATCTCCTCCAAAGCTCCATCCGCGGACCGAAGAGAAGGGAAATGAAAAATGAAGGGAAAAGTGGCTGGTCTGTCATATATATACTGGGCCGGAACTAGCGTGCGCTAGCCTTCCCGGACTAGCGTGCGCTATCGGCCAGTATCGGCCCACTAGCGTGCGCTACGGCCGGAAGCCTGCGCGCGCTAGCCGACCTGTCCAGTAGCCTCTGGACTAACAAACTCATCCCGGTAGCGTACGCTAGTTGGCCGACAGCGTGCGCTACCCCTGCCGGTTAGCGTGTGCCACGACCGACAGTAGCGTGCGCTACCCGCCGATCCTACCCAAGTCCAGAACCTTAGAATCCCTCTGCCCAGGCCCGATAGCGTGCGCTGGGCGGACTCGACAACGTGCGCTACACTGCCGAGCTAGCACGCGCAGTGTCCCGGCCGCAGCGTGCGCTACGCCGGTTCCTGCCGCGCCTGCTCAGCCAGTGCCCATCACTTCCGACACTGCCGCACCGGTCCGGCCAGCTGCTCAGCCGCCACGACCCGACGCCTCGATTTCCGAAAACACACAGAACGAACACGACAAAAAGTTCGCGGACGACATTAACGACTCGAAATGAAAACGTAATGTAATAATTAATCATACCCGACCAAGAAAAGGGTCGAGACGACAAATACAGATATGGATACCCGTAACTTTGGGTAAATTACAAAATGGCCCAAAACGCCCGGAAATCACGATACGTGATCGAATAACCAAATCGAAGTTCACAACACGTCTAACAAAGTTAAACGGACTTACGGGAAACTCGAAACAGCAGTTTCGGACGAGATTCGCAAGAATCGAACTCAAGTGCGGAAAAGTCGCTAAAAAGCACAGAACTCAACAAAACAACACCGAAACGAACTAGGATGACAAAAAGTGTAGAATTAATCATTCTCAGAATGACGAAACGGTCATGAGCGAGTTGTCAAAATGGACTTCCGCTGAAAATAAAAAAAAAAAAGAAATTACCGGAAATTGAAATTACGGGTATTACACTGAAGCCCCATATGAGACTACAGTTGCTTAATCATAATTGCACCACGTTGGCCGAATTCATTGAGAAAGCTCTTACCTATGAGCTTACTGCTAAATAGATTGCTAAGCAACAACCTTCATCTGCTAGCAAAAAGTCCAAGAACCGTAATCAGTCTGACGGCAGTCAGGCCACTTTCAAGAAACCTCGTGCGGGCTCTGCTTTTTCGGAGCGACCTCCTGTGATGCCTAAACCCATGGAATCTCAATCACGAGCGGCCAGTTCGGCCATCACCTGTTTTAACTGTGGGGATCTTGGTCATGTCAGCACCAAGTGTCCGAGACAGTCTGTCACGTGCCATAATTGCGGAATTGTTGGGCATAAGGCCCGTTTTTGCTGAAGAGACTCAAAAAATGCTCCGGCGGCATCTCAAGCCCCGAAGCAGTCAGCCGTTCAGAATCAAGCTACTCAGTCTGCATCGTTCAAGACGACGGGAGCGAATAAAGGTGGAGCCTATAGCCAGCAGACGGGAGCGTCCTGTGCCAGGACTAGCAAGCCCCGGATTTATGAGATGAAGAAGACCGACGATCCAGAGGCCCGAATGATCTCAGGTACACTTGATATTCTATCTCAACCTGTGTGTACCCTTTTTGATACTGGTGCATCACATTCATTCATTTCTGAGTCATGTTTGAGTAGACTACGTCTGGGTAGTGCTACTAGTTGTGAGCCTTATGTCATTGGTCTACCTGATGGTAGACGAATTATCGGGAATCGTGAGATTCAGAATTGTCCGATTCAGCTTCATGGTCGTGTAGGGCCAGCGGACCTAATCGTAGTAGATCTGCCGAGAGACGACGTCATCTTGGGTATTGATTGGATGGATCGTCATGATGCCATCATTAGTGTCTGTAAGCGTATGGTCACTATCATTTCAGACGATGGGGTCGAATGTGTGTTTCAGGGAGGTAATCCCGGCTGTTTTGGTAAGGTCATTAATTTGATGAAAGCAGTGAGATTACTCAATCAGGGGTGTGTTGGTTATTGGTGCTATATGACCAAAACCGAGAAATCATCGATAATGTTGACGGATATACCAGTAGTGAGATAATATACCGACGTATTCCCAGATGAGTTACCTGGTTTGCCTCGACAGAGAGATGTGGAATTCACGATTGAGTTGGAGCCCGGTACGTCCCCGATATCAAAGGCACCGTACCGGATGGCCCCGACCGGAATGCAAGAGTTGAAGAATCAACTTGAAGAGTTGTTCGAGAAGGGTTATATCCGACTGAGTGCTTCCCCGTGGGGAGCACCGGTGTTGTTTGTCAAGAAGAAGGATGGTTCTTTTCGCTTGTATATTGATTATCGGGAGTTGAACAGGGTGACAATCAAGAATAAGTATCCCTTTCCCCGTATTGATGATCTTTTGGATCAACTTCAGGGAGCTTCAGTATTTTCCATGATCGACTTAAGATCTGGATATCATCAGTTGTGGATTTGAGAGTCGGATATCGCGAGGACGGCGTTTTGAACACGCTATGGTCATTATGAGTTTGTGGTTATGCCGTTTGGATTGACTAATGCACCTGCGGTATTTATGGAGTTAATGAACCGGGTTTTCATTGACTTTTTGGATCGGTTTGTTGTTGTCTTCATCGATGACATTTTGATTTATTCTCGTAACCGAGAGGAACACGAGGTTCATCTTCATCAGGTTCTCGACGTGTTAAGACGAGAGCAACTTTATGGAAAGTTTTCCAAATATGAGTTCTGGATGTCTGAAGTGACTTTTCTCGGGCATGTAATTTCATCAGATGGAGTTCGTGTTGATCCTCAGAAGATGGATGCTATCCAAGATTGGTTACCTCCGAAGAACGTTAAGGAAATCCGAAGCTTTCTCGGATTAGCCAGTTATTATCGGCGGTTTGTGGAAGGATTTTCTAAAATCGCTCAACCCATGACGAACCTTTTGCGAAAGGATACGAAATACACGTGGTCCGATGCGTGTCAACGGAGTTTTGAGGAACCCAAGAGCCGGTTAGTTTCAGCACCTGTACTTTCCTTGCCGCAGGGGACGGAAGGATTTGTGGTTTATAGTGATGCGTCCGGACAGGGTCTCGGATGTGTACTCATGCAGAATGGGAAGGTTATTGCCTATGCTTCATGGCAATTGAGATCTTACGAGGTTAATTATCCGACCCACGACATGGAGCTAGCAGCCGTGGTTTTCGCATTGAAGATTTAGCGTCATTACCTTTATGGCGTCACCTGTCAGATTTTCACCGATCACAAGAGTTTGAAGTATATATTTACTCAGAAGGAGTTAAATATGCGATAGAGACGGTGGTTGGAATTAATCAAAGATTATGATATCGAGATCCTTTACCACCTGGGCAAGGCGAACGTTGTCGCCGACGCCTTGAGTCATAAGTCCGTTCAGGAACAGATGCTTGCTCGTTTAACAGTTCAGAAGGAACTTCAACAGGAATTCCTTAGACCCGAGATCGAGGTCTGGCTTCAGCGAGTACAAGGGCAGCTTTGCATGTTAGAGATTTCATCACCACTTGAGGAGGCAATTAGAGAGAATCAGGGTTCAGACCCAGCATTGTTGCGCATCCGTGAGGATGTGGCTCAGGGGAAAGCCCCTGGATTCGTGGTCCACGAGGATGGACTTTTGAGATTTAAGAATCGGTTGTGCGTACCGGCGAATGACGAGTTGAAAAACTCGATTTTGAGATAAGATCATGCTACCCCTTATTCTGTTCATCCGGGGTCTAGCAAGATGTACAAAGACTTGAAACAAAATTACTGGTGGAGTAATATGAAGGGAGAAGTCGCAGAATTTGTTTCGAGATGCTTAACCTGTCAACAAGTCAAGATTGAACATCAGCGACGGGCGGGTATGCTGAAACCTCTCCCTATTCCAGAATGGAAGTGGGAAGACATTTCTATGGATTTTATCACGAGTTTGTCGACGAGTCATCGTGGCATGAATACGATCTGGGTGATTGTGGACCGCTTAACTAAATCAGCTCATTTCCTTGAGATTAAAGATACGTGGGGTCCCGAGAGACTTGCCCAGCTGTTCATCAAAGAGATAGTGAGACTGCACGGTACTCCTAAAAGTATCGTTTCCGATCGTGACGGACGGTTTGTGTCCCATTTTTGGAAATCAGTTTATCGTGCCATGGGAACTCAGCTTAATTTCAGCACATCTTTTCACCCTCAGTCCGACGGACAATCAGAGAGGACTATTCAGACTTTGGAGGACATGTTGAGGGCATGTGTCCTCGATTGGAAAGACGATTGGGAAGCCCAACTACCATTGATCGAGTTCACGTATAATAATAGTTGGCATGCTTCGATTAAGATGGCGCCTTACTGTTACGAGTATGGCCTCGAATGCCACTCAGAGGATGTTGAGTGAGGGCATGTAAATCAATTATATAAGGCAATGAATGTTTCTTTATTTACTGGTAGTTACTAGCATTCCTAACTCGTAAATATTCATGTAGAAACTAGTCCGTGTATTTGAGAGCAAAACGTTCCACTCCTTATTGGATAAAGGGGTCGGCACTGGAAAGGTTTATAGCTCAAATACTTAATCGTTCGTAAGTCGATGAAACTTGACTGGGCGTTAAGTTTATATGCGGACTTGTATGACATGTTCTTTGACAAGGAGAGTGCCTGTCGAACACTAATGGTTAGTGGGAGCACACGTTATAGGTATGCTAATTGGATTAGTATACTCGAACCGACTCACCCTCGATTCGTCACACGGATTTCACTCCGGGACAGTCATTGATGGAATCAAAAGGTTGTGATAGGTATTCGTGAACCTTCGACTTGAGGATTTAGTAGGGATGTGCTTGTGACGTCAAGATTTTCATTAGAGTAGTTCGACCCTGTAAACCGGAAGGCGGGGGTCAACCTCGACGTGCATCTTGACGGGCAAGTAGCAGGTCCTACTGAATACAAAGATAGAATTCTTTCTCCTGTTAGTGAACGTGTTATATGTCCTATGCGATTATTGGCAGATGAGATCATAAGTCTTTGGCCAAAGCATTGGAACTAGCTGTATTAGATACACGAGAGCTCGATGATCTCGATTTGCATTAATGCATGCATAGCGTCAAGTACAGATGGGGTTTGACTGACCGTGACCCCATAACTTGATCGGGACATTTGAAAGAAGGGTTTATACGTATACTGGTATTCACGACAGAATAGTTCTTGAATGATCCCAATCATTCGTTTTCAGTTGGGGTACAGTGTAGGCCGCCAGGCTGGCTAGGTGGTGCTACTACTCTTTGGTTCCTCCCATTGCTGACTGAGACGGACCTACCGAGTCGCGCATGAGGATTGACGACGGAATGAATCAAGCTAATTCTCTCATTATGAATATTAGATATTGGATATCTAAATTTGGGACATTAGATGTTTAAATCGATTTATTGGATAAATTGATTTACGGCCTAATCAATTAAATATATCACTGGGTGATTAATTTAATTCATGGATATAATTATTTCTTGGAGAAATTAATTATGTTATAATGTATTTGATTTGTTTAATTAATTGGATTAATTAATCGATATAAATACATCGATACGGAATCAGAGTATTATCTGTTTGGACTCGCGGGAGTCCGAAACGAACCGAACTTGTCCGATTTCTACATGGGCCGCCCCCCACATTTCCACCCACTTTCATATGGACCCATGTTCCATTCTTTAATGGTTGATCATTGAGGTGGTGGGGCTTTGATTCTCATAATTATGAGATGTGCATGTGGAGAGTTGAATAAATGAAGATGAAGACATCTCTCACTCATCATTCCAAGCCACTTTCAACGTGAGATTGAGAGAGAGAGAGAGAGAAACCATTTTCTCAATTATCTTCATATTCTTCATTCATTTCTTCTTCATTTTTCTTGGAGAAAAATTGAGAGAAAATCATATAGAGAGAGTAAGATTAAAACACTTAGAGTGTAGTAATCTTTACATATATAGATTCATCACTTAGCTCTAGCCGTATCCTCGGAGGATAGCAAGGTGATTGTCGTTCCGGTTGTTTCTCCGGCGCGTGGCAAGTAGAGACGCGGTGCTTTCGGCATTGGATCGTTCAAGAGCTTGGGGAATAGCTCAAGAGAAGGTTATCCATCTAATCAACGGACTACAAGGGTGAGTTTCTATATCTCTTGTGAATTCGTTTTTGATATTCGTATATACGTAGCTCGATCGATCCTCGTAGGCATTCGGATCGAATTAATTTTTGTTTTACCGCTTCCGCTGGGCCTTCGTTTTAGGCACCGAATCCCAACAGTGGTATCGGAGCGTAAGTCTTGCGATCGTATATACGATATTTGGCATTTGGAATGCTCGATTAGATGGTGAATGATTTGGAATCATTTTTGTCATAATCGTGGTACATGTTTTACGTTCCTTGTAGTTATATTTTTCGTAAGTTTATGTCTAAATATAAATCTTAAATTTCTGGGAAATATGATTTATATTGAAGATATGAAAGTCGGAAAATATTGATATTGGATATCCGGTCGAAAATCTAGCCCCGAATCGTCGTCGGACGATTTTTTGGACCAAAAGGGTAATCTGGCCGAGAGTGACTCGACCGTGTCCTGGGTGACACGGTCGTGTCCTGATGTGGCAAATCGGCTGCGCCAGACTTCGGCCGTGTTCGTGTGACTCGGCCGTGTCCGGCGATCCGCCATGTCACCGCCAGTGCACTGACCGTGTCCTGGGTGACTCGGTCGTGTCCTGGCCGGCATCTTCCGAGCGTGACTCGGCCATGCCAGGCCTGACTGGCGGCAGGCTGCCGAGGGTGACTCGGTCATGTTGGCCAATTTTCACCCCGGCTCGATTTTTTCGTGTATTCTTGAAAATTAATCTCCCACATGTTAAATTGGATTTAATATAATTAAAATGATTTATGGTATTTCATTTTATAAGGGAAATTTGATTAATTGGAATATTTATGGTCGACCGAATTATTTTGAACGTTATCATATTACCGATTGTGTGAATCGATTGGATCGGTTCGTATTGTTGATTGGATCAATGTACCTCTACGCTTTTCATTTATATAGTATTTATCGGATGGATGCTTTTGAATGGGGATGTGGTTCGTGGACTTAGTTTTGAATCGTTCGTTTTATTCGATTGGGTTGTAAAGGCCGTTTTGAGCCTATTTATTTTACTAGAAATGTTTGTATCTACGATGCAATTTTCGATGTAAAATTTATATGTAATGACGAAGACCGGAGGAAGATCCGTTTCGAGAAGACGAAGATTCAAGATGAAGACTTGTAATTAGATTACGAAGTTTTTTGTTTTCTAGGAACGGTCCATGAACCACATGTTGGTAGCAACTAGGTTGTGAATGGTTTTTTCATATTGTATGAATACCACAAACGCGCTAATATGATTAATCTGCAAAGTGTAACGTTAATCGCGAAAATTCTCCCACAATAAATAATTAAGGTTTCAAGGTTTTCCTTCCCTCCATCGAGTTTTCGGGAAATTGAAATCCAAATCGGATGTGTTATGCTTCCGAGTTATCGGGGTAGTCGTTCGGGGAGGACGGATAAATTACCGGGAGCGCATTGGATGCCTTCGGTTGGAGCAAATTTTATCCCTAGAAACCTGATAGGTTGCCGGATAAGATTCAATTGTGAAACTGATTTGCGTCGATGGTATAAACTTAACTTGTTCACGAACCATAGAAACCGTATAGGTTGAGGGGAGTGAACAAGGGGAAAAAGAAGATCGAATCATCCATTAGATGGGTTGGTGTTGGACACCACTTTATGAAAATTAATAGACTAGAAACCTGTTCGGTTGCCCTCTATTAAGATTTATAAAGAACTCGATCACCACTATGAAGTAGAGCGACGATACATCCGGATATCACATGGGAGTGTGTTATTCCGATAAAAATAGTGGGAGCTGGGTAACAAGAATAGAAAAGACCTTAAATTCTATACTCAGAACATAATTGAATGAGTCACTAATTAATCTGTTATACTTAATGCAGACAAATCTCAATATGATAATGAGTCCACTCGCAATTCTACTCGAAAAGAACACCTTAATGGGACCTAACTTTGTGGATTGGCTCCGCAATCTGATGATTGTCCTCAGTATAAAGGCACTGGGATACGTCTTGGAGACGGACATTCCGGCGCCTCCTATGCGGACTCGAGCCAATCAGGAAGAGATTGAAAACCACGAAAAGTGGGTTAAGGATGACGTGAAAGTCCGTGCTTATATGATGGCTTCCATGTCTAATGAGCTTCAGAGAGCTCATGAGAAAATGACTTCTGCTAGGCAGATTTTATCTCACTTAATCGAGCTTTATGGTGAGCACAGCAGAACTGCTAGATATGAGATATCCAAGCAACTGTTCGGTGCAAGGATGAAGGAAGGTGAGAAGGTTGGGGAACACATCCTCAAAATGATATCCATGATCGAGAGATTGGAGGCTCTTGATTTTAAAATGGATACTTCTCTCCAAACCGACCTTATCCTACAGTCTCTCCCTGATTCCTTCTCACAGTTTGTTATGAACTTCAACTGCAATGAGATTACATGTAACTTAGCTGGGCTAATGAACAACCGTGACCGCTCGCCTCTCGGATGAAGACCCCGCGGATGAAGGAGTCTGCACTTGTGATTTCTTCTGGACTTCGGAAGTCTAAGAATAAGAAGAAAAAGACCAAGAAGCGGACTAGACCACAAGCTAAGGACCTTAAGGGAAATGGCAAGGCCCCGATGGTTCCAAAGAACAAGAAGAAGAAGGATGCTTGTCTCAAGTGCGGTGAGCTGGGCCACTGGGCTAGAGACTGTCCGATTCTTCTTGGCACTTCAGGTACAGAACTTTTAGTTTTGGAAACAAATTGTTCTGCTACTGTATTTTCTACTTCCTGGATACTGGATTCTAGTGCTAGTTCTCATATTTGTACCGTGAATCAGGATCTGGAACAAAGTAGGAAGCTTGGAGCTGGAGAAGTTATGATCACAGTCGGAAGCGGGCATAGTGTCGAGGCGACCGACATAGGATCACTTCTTTTGGGTTTAGAATCCGGCTTTGTTTTGACTTTAGAAGATGTCCTTGTTTTTCCCAAGGGGCACAAAAACATTGTATCCATTCCGGTCATGGACCGAAAAGGCTTTTCATTTTTCATTGGTGATGGTTCCTGCAAAATTTATTTTAGAAATAAACTAGTGGGTACTGCTACATTGTTGAATGGATTGTATCATCTAAATCTCAGCAACAAAGTAGTTGTGAATACTACGACTAGAAAATGTGGTAGGGATGAAACCAATCAAGTTTTGAAATGGCATCTTAGACTTGGTCATGTTGGTCAGACCAAGGTTTACAAGATGGAAAAGGATGGACTTATGGGTCCATTGGGATCGGATCCTTTTCCTACTTTTGAATCTTGCCTTAAAGGCAAAATGACTAAGTCCCCCTTCACAGGGACTTTTGAAAGAGCCGCTGATAAACTGGGATTAATCCATACTGATATTTGTGGTGCTTTGGAAGCAGCATGTGACGGATATCAATATTTCATTACGTTTACAGATGATCATACTAGGTATGGTTATGTATACTTAATGAAACATAAATCCGAGGCCTTTGAGAAATTCCAGGAATTCAAGGCCCTAGTCGAGAAACAAATTGGTAATCATATCAAAGCACTTCGGTCGGACCGAGGTGGCGAGTATATGAGTACGGAGTTTGACGAGTTCCTTAAGGAACATGGAATAGTTTCACAACTAACACCTCCAGGTACCTCAGTTAAATTGTGTGTCAGAAAGAAGGAACCGGACCTTGTTAAACATGGTCCGTTCCATGCTGGGCTATATTGACTTACCGATTTACCTATGGGGGTATGCACTACTGACTGCTGCTTACATCTTGAACAGATGTCCTTCCAAATCCGTTCCTAAAACTCCACATGAGATGTGGGAAGGAAGAAAACCAAGTCTTAATCATATTAGGATTTGGGGATGTCCCGCCTATGTCAAGAAGACTAAGGTGGAAAAGATGGAAGCTAGGTCTGCGAAGGGACGTTTCATTGGATTCCCGTCTGGGATGATGGGATATCTATTCTACATGCCCGAAGATCGAAGGATCGTTGATTCTTTACAAGCACACTTCCTGGAAGATGAGTTCATTCAGGAAGGCGAAGCAGGTAGAAGTATTTCTTTAGAAGAATATAATGAAACTCCTCAGGAGACACCTGTGCAAGAAACTGGAACCGAACATTCTGAAACACAAGTACAACCACCTCGTAGGTCTAGTAGGGTGTCTCATTTACCTGAGAGGTATGGGCTTGTGCACTTGGAGGAGCTGGGTCTCCATGAGGTTCCAAGTGATAGCCAAGAGACCGACCCGACGACCTATGACCAAGCGATGGTGGATGTAGACTCCACGAAATGGCGTGAAGCTATAGAAGCTGAGATTGACTCGATGCATGTCAATCAGGTCTAGACTTTAGTAGACCGCCCCAAGGGCATAGTGCCTATTGGGAACAAGTGGATCTAGAAGAGAAAGACTGATGGTGATGGCAAGGTTGACGCCTATAAGGCCAGGCTTGTGGCAAAGGGTTATACCCATAAGGAAGGGATCGATTACCACGATACCTTCTCGCCCGTAGCCATGATCAAGTCTATTCGCATGATGCTTGCTATAGCTGCCTACCACGATTATGAGATATGGCAAATGGACGTAGAGACGGATTTCCTTAATGGATTCCTCGAGGAGGAAATCTACATGGAGCAGCCTAAAGGCTTTGTGTCTGAAGTCGATATCCAGAAAGTGTGCAAGCTTCAGCGTTCCATTTATGGACTGAAGCAAGCGTCGCGTAGTTGGAACCTTCGTTTTGACGAGGCAATCAAAGAGTTTGATTTCGTGCAAAATGAAGAGGAACCTTGTGTATACAAGAGGGTTAGTGGGAGCAAGATCGCATTCTTAGTACTATATGTAGATGACATTCTACTAATAGGAAATGATGTGGGAATGCTCAGTTCTTTGAAAGCTTGGCTTTCGAGTAATTTCTCCATGAAAGACTTGGGAGAATCGACCTATATTCTTGGTATTCGGCTCTACCGGGATAGCGCGAAGAAAACAATAGGCCTTTCCCAAGCCCTCTATATAGATAAGATCTTAAAGCGATTTAAGATGGATGATTCTAAAATAGGGTTCCTACCGATGCAACATGGAATAAAACTCACCTTGAAGATGTGTCCTGAAAGTGAGGAACAACGCAAGGAAATGAGTAATATACCATATGCTTCGGCCGCGGGTAGCCTTATGTATGCTATGTTGTGTACAAGACCTGACATCGCGCATGCTATAAGCGTGGTGAGTAGGTTTCAGGCAAACCCTGGTAGGGAACATTGGACTGCCGTAAATAACGTTCTCAAGTACTTAAGAAGGACTAGATATATGGTTCTGATGTATGGCGGTGGAGATTTGGATGTGGTGGGATTCACTGATTCGTACTTCCAAGGACTGAAGGACGACTCAATGTCCACTTCTGGCTACATATTTACTCTTAATGGAGGAGGAGTATCTTGGCGTAGTGCCAAGCAAAGCGCGACTGCTGATTCCACCTATCAGGCTGAGTACCAAGCAGCCTCGGAGGCTTCCAAGGAAGGGTTCTGGATTAAGAAGTTTCTGGGAGAACTTCAAGTGATACCATGTCTTGAAATTGCTGTTCACTGCATTGCGACAACGACGGAGCTGTAGCGCAGGCCAAGGAGCTGAGGTTTCACAACAGCACCAAACATATTGAGAGGAAGTATCATCTCGTAATAGAATTTGTTCGCATGGGATACATTGTGCTGCACAGAGTAGACTCGGCCGACAACGTCGCCGATCCACTGACCAAGCCACTTTCTCATACTAGCTTGGAGCGTCATCTGGAGAACATGGGTATTAGATACCATAGTGTGTGGCATTGAGTGCAAGTGGGAGATTGTTAGGAGTATGCCCTCGAATTCCACTCAGAGGATGTTGAGTGAGGGCATTGCACTTGTAATTATGTAAATCAATTATATAAGGCAATGAATGTTTCTTTATTTACTGGTAGTTACTAGCATTCCTAACTCGTAAATATTCATGTAGAAACTAGTCCGTGTATTTGAGAGCAAAACATTCCACTCCTTATTGGATAAGGGGGTCGGCACTGGAAAGGTTTATAGCTCAAATACTTAATCGTTCGCAAGTTGATGAAACTTGACTGGGCGTTAAGTTTATATGCAGACTTGTATGACGTGTTCTTTGACAAGGAGTGCCTGCCGAACACTAATGGTTAGTGGGAGCACACGTTATAGGTATGCTAATTGGATTAGTATACTCGAACCGACTCACCCTCGATTCGTCACACGGATTTCACTCCGGGACAGTCATTGACGGAATCGAAAGGTTGTGATAGGTATTCGTGAACCTTTGACTTGAGGATTTAGTAGGGATGTGCTTGTGACGTCAATATTTTCATTAGAGTAGTTCGACCCTGTAAACCGGAAGGCGGGGGTCAACCTCGACGTGCATCTTGACGGGCAAGTAGCAGGTCCTACTGAATACCAAGATAGAATTATTTCTCTTGTTAGTGAACGGGTTATATGTCCTATGCGGTTATTGGCAGATGAGATCATAAGTCTTTGGCCAAAGCATTGGAGCTAGCTGTATTAGATACACGAGAGCTCGATGATCTCGATTTGCATTAACGCATGCATAGCGTCAAGTACATATGGGGTTTCACTGACCGTGACCCCATAACTTGATCGGTACATTTGAAAGAAGGGTTTATACGTATACTGGTATTCACGACAGAATGGTTCTTGAATGATCCCAATCATTCGTTCTCAGTTGGGGTACAGTGTAGGCCGCCAGGCTGGCTAGGTGGTGCTACTACTATTTGGTTCCTCTGATTGCTGACTGAGACGGACCTACCGAGTCGCGCATGAGGATTGACGACGGAATGAATCAAGCTAATTCTCTCATTATGAATATTAGATATTGGATATCTAAATTTGGGACATTAGATGTCTAAATCGATTTATTGGATAAATTGATTTACGGCCTAATGAATTAAATATATCACTGGGTGATTAATTTAATTCATGGATATAATTATTTCTTGGAGAAATTAATTATGTTATAATGTATTTGACATGCTTAATTAATTGGATTAATTAATCGATATAAATACATCGATACGGAATCGGAATATTATCTATTTGGACTCGCGGGAGTCCGAAACGAACCGAACTTGTCCGATTTCTACATGGGCCGCCCCCCACATTTCCACCCACTTTCATATGGACCCATGTTCCATTCTTTAATGGTTGATCATTGAGGTGGTGGGGATTTGATTCTCATAATTATGAGATGTGGATGTGGAGAGTTGAATAAATGAAGATGAAGACATCTCTCACTCATCATTCCAAGCCACTTTCAACGTGAGATTGAGAGAGAGAGAGAAAAACTATTTTCTCAATTATCTTCATCTTCTTCATTCATTTCTTCTTCATTTTCCTTGGAGAAAAATTGAGAGAAAATCATATAGAGAGAGTAAGATTAAAACACTTAGAGTGTAGTAATCTTTACATATATAGCTTCATCACTTAGCTCTAGCCGTATCCTCGGAGGATAGCAAGGTGATCGTCGTTCCGATTGTTTCTCCGGAGCGTGGAAAGTAGAGACGCGGTGCTTTTGGGTTGGATCGTTCAAGAGCTTGGGGAATAGCTTAAGAGAAGGTTATCCATCTAATCAACGGACTACAAGGGTGAGTTTCTATATCTCTTGTGAATTCGTTTTTTATATTCGTATATACGTAGCTCGATCGATCCTTGTAGGGATTCGGATCGAATTAATTTTCGTTTTACCGCTTCCGCTAGGCCTTCGTTTTAGGCACCGAATCCCAACACTTACGAGGCCTTGTACGGTCGTCGTTGTCGATCTCCTTTGTGTTGGGACGACTTATTAGAATCAATCAGCACCGAGCCCGATATGCTTATAGCCGCCCGTGAGAAGGTAGCTTTGATCAGGAGTCGTTTGTTGACCGCTCAGAGTCGACAGAAATCTTATGCAGACAATCGTCATCGACCACTAGAGTTCGAGACGGGTGACCACGTTCTGGTCAAGGTATCCCCGAGTCGAGGTATTTTCCATTTCGTAAAACGGGGGAAGTTGAGTCCGAGATTTATTGGACCGTTTGAGATTTTGGAACGAGTAGGCGAGCTAGCTTATCGTTTCGCCTTATCTCCGGCGTTAAGCCGAATTCATAATGTGTTTCACGTCTCTCAGCTACGGAAGTATGTTACCAACCCGAGTCACATACTTCAGTTCGATGAAATCCAGATCGCGGATGATCATTCATATGAGGAGCGCCCCATAAGAGTCTTAGAGCCGCGAATCAAACAGTTGAGGAATAAGGCGATTCCTTTGGTTAAATTGCAGTGGTCTAGACACGGAGTCGAAGAGGCTACTTGGGAAACCGAGGATAGTATGCGGGAGAGTTATCCCGAATTGTTTGACCCTTAGTTTCGGGGACGAAACTCTTTTAATGGGGGGGTGTATGTAATACCCGGTCGCAATTCAGTCATTATCAATCAGTAATTTCATTCGGTAATTGTCACTATGTAATCTTTCACTTGTTAATAACCATTCATCCGTGTTCACCGTTCGGAGTAACTTCGAGTTGTGTATCGATATTGTTCATTGTTTCAACCTTATTCGGGAATCGAGACAGGAGTATTATCTTGATTTTTGTAATTGATTCATTAATCGATGTTGACGTTGGAATTCATGTCATTTCAAATCTCTTCATTGTTCAAATCGTGTTCCTGTTGGACGAACCCTTGTAATCATTACTTGGAACCACCGTTTTGGGGTTTCCGTACTTCCATTTCATGTTATTGGTTCCCAAATATAAATTCCTATTGCCTTTATTCCCTTCCCGGGTCGTTTTTCATCATTTTAGGACCCAAAGGGGGTGTGGGCCGCGGCACAAGGAGTGTGCGCCGCTGCACACACATTTTCCAGTTTTTGGCTGAGCACTCTGTACCTTGTGCCGCAGCACATGCCGGCAGGGCCGCGTCACACCGCCGAGTCACTGCCGTGGCACACCCGTCCGGGCCGCGGCACACTCGTATTGTATTTTCGGCCAAACCTGTCTGTACCTTGTTCCGCGGCACATGCCGGCAGGGCCGCGGCACACTGCCGAGACACTGCCGTGGCACACTCGTCCGTGCCGCGGCACGCTGCCGATCACTGGGGGCAGATTTGGCCCTGTGCCGCGGCACACTTCGGCTGGTCCGCGGCACACATGGCAGTCAACTCTATAATTGCGTTTGTTTCAACGAGTTCAGCTCATTTCTTACCTTTTCTTCAACCATACGTGAGAGAGAGGCTTGATAGGGAGATTTTCCTTCATCTATCACTTAAGTGTGTGATTTTCTTCACCTCCTTTCGATCGTGAAGCCAGGATAGTCGATCTAACGCGTGTTCTTCGGATCAAAAGTGCATAGATCTTCAAAGGTAATATTCATCAAACCTCTTGGATTTTCAATTTGTGTTGAGATATGATGTTTTGGATGTTAAGATCATGTTGTATGAAGCGATATACGAATGATTATGGATATGTTCGATTATTCATTGGATTATTGAAGGATTATTCAAGAACACTTTGAATATTGAGTTGGATTTGGGGGGTTTTCGATTAATCGTTGTTGTAATCACGATTTTGGATATTCATAACGGATTATTGATCGTATTGAAGATGTTTTGTTGGTTTAAAACACTTCTTGGGGATTTGATGTTGGTGTTATTGAGGTTTGGTTGTTAACAATCGAAGTTTGGCCACAAAGTGTTCGACATAATGCCCCAATGAACTCGGTTTAGTCGTATCGATGTTTTGAGTTCGTTATATTCGTGTCTGATCCGTATATTGAACGGATTGTTGGTAATTGTATTTATTCATGGTTGTTCGAGCGACCGATATCTCAATTAGGACGTTGTTCGTGGAAGGATAATTGTCACCGGTGTTGTGTAAGTTAATTCTTACTCGGTTAAAAGGATATTCATTCCTTTTGTTGTTGATCATTCATAATCATAACTAATTCATCATTGTATTAATCATATTGAGACTTGTAATTGTCGAGTAGTCACTTCATTAACGAGGAACGGCGGTTCCAGTCATTTCATTGAAACTATCAATCACTTCATTATTACTTTCATCTCGGTGAGTCATTCTTGACCTTGTCGAATTATTATCCATTGATATTCATTGTGGTCATTTTCATTCATATGACCTTCTGGGTTCATATTGCGTGGCCGGGTGCGGATGTGTGGAATTTTTAGTCGGGCACGCGATGGCCATGTATTGGGAGTGATACATTAGGTTGTGCAGACGGTAACGATTACCTCCGTGAGACTAATTAGGTACAAGGACGGGTGTGTCCGGTCATCCGTCTTGTACACTTGCACAGAACACTACGGGCGTACTATGATACTCCTCTTCAGCGTAATTAATAATTAAGGATATTTCATAACTTCATATGTGTCATGATTGTGTATTTTCAACCCTTGAGGATTGTTGTTCTGTGTAAGTGACCCCATTGGGGGATTTTGTTTTCAGGTCACGGCAAGGCAAAGGCATGGGATGAGCATGTTGACGGAGAGGAGTCCCAGTGATACTAGTAGGGGGCCCCAGTCATTCCGGTTATTTCAGTCATTCAGTCATTTCAGTCATTTCCGTCATTTGTATTTTCCGCTGCAAATTCCGTTTGAGAGGTTTATTTATTCAGGGTGGTGTATTTTATCTTCATATAAAATATACTAGTATTCTGTATTGTCCTGGTGTAATGTACTTAAGCTCCTCATCGGATTATTTGGTAATATAATGTCGTTCGGTACTACAATTATATTATTTAATTCATCAGTTTTCATTCGCCTGGTGGGTCCCAGTCGGGGGTCCACGACACTGTAATATCCGCCTAGTTTGGGGTGTTACAGTCCCACTTCGTGCATTTCCGCGGACTTGTCGGTAGGTAGAGCCGTCCTTGTCAGAGACAGCTGTTGGTGGTCAATGATCCGTGAAATGCGGATCTTGTCTTGGATCTGCACATGGGTGCTGTTTTGAGATCCAGTCTTCGTAGACTTTGACGGACGATCGTCTCTGTTTGGGGCGTAGGTCGGTTGTCCTTAGCCGGCACTAGAGTCGATCGCCAGATGCCGAAGCACGATCACCTTGGGAGTCGATCGCTAGGTACTTGATGGTGGTCTGGTATCTTCGATTAGGCGAGTTAGCCATAGTTTGATTGGTGTGGACTCGGTCGCTCGGCCTTATAGTCGATCGCCTGTCGAGGCGAATAAATCTCGATACAACAGTGTATAAAGAATTATATGTAGAGTTGTGATTGAGGAGACTTCTATATATCACATACATAATTCACACCTTTTTTGGGTGATGAACGTGAGAGAGGTTGAAGGAGAGAGAGAAAAGAACTTAGAGTTCATTTCATGGTGTTCATACTCATCTTCATCTTCTTCACTAACTTCTTCTTCATTTTTCTTAGAGAAAATATTGAGAGAATTTTGATAAACATACTTGGAGTATATTCATCAAAATCAATAGCTTCATCACCTTGATTCTAGCCGTAACCTTAGAGGTTAATCGGGTGTTGTCATTCCGGTCGTTTTTCCGGCGCGTGTCAAGTAGAGACGCAGTGCTTTCGGCGCTGGATCGTTCAAGGGCTTAGAGCGGATTGGATTCGTAGAGATTAAACTAAAGCTTGGGGAATGGTTCAAGAGAAGTAATCCATTCAATCAACGGACTACAAGGGTGAGTTTCTATATCTCTTGTGAATTCGTTTTTGATATTCGTATATACATAGCTCGATCGATCCTCGTAGGGATTCGGATCGAATTAATTTTTGTTTTACCGCTTCCGCTGGGCTTTCGTTTTAGGCACCGAATCCCAATAGTGGTATCGGAGCGTAGGTCTTGCGATCGTATATACGATATTGGCATTTGGAATGCTCGATTAGATGGTGAATGATTTAGAATCATTTTAGTCATAATTGTGGTATATGTTTTTCGTTCGTAATAATTGTGTTTTTCGTAAGTTTATGTCTAAATATAAATCTTAAATTTCTGGGAAATATGATTTATATTGAAGATATGAAAGTTGTAAAATATTGATATTAGATATCCGGTCGAAAATCTAACCCGAATCGTCGTCGGACGACTTTTTGGAGAAAAAGGGTAATCTGGACGAGAGTGACTCGACCGTGTCCTGGGTGACTCGGTCGTGTCCGGCAGTCTGGCCAGGCCACTGCCAGGCAGACCCGACTGTGTCAGGCGATACGGGTCGTGTCTGGCCGGCAGCTTCCGGATGTGACCTGACCGTGTCAGGCGACACGGCCGAGTCTGGCACGAAGGTGTAGGACACTTCCGGCACGACCCGACCATGCCATTCGGCACATACCGTGTCTGGCCGGCATGATGCCGGCAGTGACTCGGCCATGGCAGGCCATTTTCGCCCCGACCTGACTTTTTCGTGTATTCTTGAAAATTAATCTCCCGCATGTTAAATTGGATTTAATATTGTTGTTGCCCAAAATATTTATCCGAAGATTAAATACTGCTAGAATGAACGGACAACAAACAACAATTTGCGGGAGCACTTCCGAGAGAATATGAATAAACGCAAGATTTGCCGGGTTTGTTAGGCCCGGGCTTGAATGCTCTCGCGAGATGTTATTAATACAAATATCCGTGGATACAAGTATTAATGTGAGAAATCTAAATACAATGAGTGTAAAAAGACTCTGTTAATCCAGCTCTTGAGCGAAACTTGGTGTTCTTCGTCCCTGCCGATCGTCTGCTGAATGAGAGAGGCCGAGAGAAGAAAGAACCGAATGATAGCTGTTGCCAAGAGTAGGAGATAGCCAAGTGTTGTGTGTTGTATGCTGAAATCGCGATAATGCTAGCTTAGTGCGCAAAAATCCGAAAGAAGTCCAAGTGCAGGGAGCCTTGTATATATAGGGGCAGCAGAGCCTTGTCTTCTGGCGGGCGATCGACTTCCGGCCATTATAATAATGGGGCGATCGTCTGCCGGCTAATATTATAATGGGGCGATCACACGGGCTGTTGGCCTAAAGTCCAAGGTAGATGCTGGCAGCCAGCTGTGCGGTCCAATGAGGAGCCAGCACGCGTCCGGAGTCACTGTCACATGCGGTCCTACTGACAACTTTCGGCGGGTTTGTCGGCTCCGGCCAATATTATAATGGGGCGATCACACGCGCTGTCGGCCTAAAGTCCAAGGTAGATGCTGGCAGCCAGCTGTGCGGTCCAATGAGGAGCCAGCACGCGTCCGGAGTCACTGTCACATGCGGTCCTACTGACAACTTTCGGCGGGCTTGTCGGCTGGTGGACGGATGCTGACAGGCTGTGGTCAACGATCCGTGATATGCGGATATTGTCTCGGCTCTGCACGTGGTGTCTGTCCTGAGGCTCGGCCTTTGCCGACTGGATGGCCATCGGCTCTGATCGGCATGAGGCGGTCGTCTCTAGCTGGTCACCGAGGTCGGCATCGGCCAGTCGCTGAGGGTCGGCATCGGTCGGTCACCAAGGGTTGGTCGCCAGGCTCCGAGAGATGATCGTCCTTAGTCGGTCGCCAGGAGTCGATCGCCAAGTACCGAGAGAAGATCGTCTTTAGATGTCGATCGCTCGGCATCGGGACTTGTCCTGGGACCTTCGGTTGGCCGATACATCTTGTCTGCTGGGCTAAGGCTTGGTCGCCTGGTCGCTGGTCGGCACTTCTCCCTCGGATGCTCGGCAATGGCTAGGTCACCCAATCTCCGAGGCGATCGCCGGTCGGAGAGTATAATTCTCGACACAACAATTGCCCCCCAGCTTGCTCCGACGTTGAAGACACGGGGCGAGGTGGTTCTTGCTGGCGATCGTGTAAGATGAGGACGGGCGAACTGTTGAGCCGACTTTGGATTCGGACTTGGGCTATCATGGTCGATTGGCTAGCTATCTTTCGGTCTTGTACCTTCAAAAAACAACATTGGCCGATCCCTCGCAGAAACTTGATTGTTTCGTCGCTGAGGAACCGTGCACAGTCGCGGAGTTCGATGGACCGACTCCATGACCGTGTCTTGATGCGCGAAGACATTGAGTGTCTCGTGACTCACTTTATTATGAGGGTCCTCTGTTAGGCTGCGCCTCGCCTCGTATTCAAACGAAGGGCGTGCGGTCTTGGTCTAGAGGAGTCCTTGCGCGGGGCAGTGCCGGATGATTCAACTCTACGCCCGCGGCTTGTTAGCTCTGCTTCCACCTCGGCCCGCCATGGAGATGGCGAACCTCGACGGTGTACGTTGATACGGGGGTAGTGGCACGCGTCGCATTGTCCGGGTCTATCATGTTTAGATGGTGAACCTTTGAGGGCGGGTGATCGTGTCCACTGATTAATTTTGGAGGGCCCTCAGACTACGCCGACCTCATATTTAAACGAAGGGCGGGCGATCTTGGCCGAAAGGGACCTTGCATGGCCGAAGCAGCCGGTTCCATCGACTACCAGGACCATAGATTTATGATGTGTGATGGAAGTGATCTCGTGCCTTAGTCCATCATGTTGGATGGTCAACTGTAGATGGCGATCGTGTCCTCCGGGTTGCTGATGTAGCATGATGATCGGCGATCGGGCTGGAAAACTGGTGATCGTCGCTCGGCTGCCGATCGCATTATTCATAGGTTGATAACGGCGATCGGGCGGGAGATCGTCGTTCGGGCGCCGATCGCGCTGCTCATAGGCTGAGGAGAAACCTTTGTCTTGCCAGAAAGTCTACAGCTCTAGCCCGGAAGGTCGCGTAGGTCGTGGGTTGGCTCTTCGTAAGATGCCTGAACATAGGCGAAAATCCATTGAATCCTGCTAGGACCGTGTGGAGGGCGATCACATCGCTTACGGACTCGCCGTTGAGGATGATCTCATCTACTCGGTCAATGTAGTCCGAGTCGGACTCTTCTTCTCCCTGCTTGATTTGCATCATGCGAAGGGGACCTTCTGGTCGAGCGACCCTGGTGGCGAAGTACTCCGTGAAGACGTGCGCCAGCTGGTTAAAGGAGCCAATGGACCGAGGTGGCAATGAGGTGTACCACCGGTAGGCGAGGTCGTTCAGCGTCATAGGGAACATTCGGCACATGGTCGCGTCTGATACCCCACACCCGATCATGTAGATGTTGAACTTGCTCAGGTGCATTTGGGGGTCAGATCTCCCCTCGTACAAAGGTGTTTGCGGGGGAGCGATCTTGTGCTGCACGGGGGCGAGCTCGATGTCGATCGCGAGCGGCTCGCTTGGCTCGGCGATCGTCTTCATGGCGCTTGCCCTGGATTCCAGGAGCGCCTTCATGTCGTCGAGCTGACGTTGCATCGCAGCCATCGCCGTGGCTCGGTCGCTTGCTGATCGGCTTTGGGAGCGGGAGCCGAGGCGATCGTGTACCGATCTCCGGACTCCGCTGCTTCCGACCTCGGCTATTTGGCGAGGGAGCGAGGCCAGGCTGGCGCCTTCCGGGAGTCGGGTAGGCCGAGCTCCCGGTGACGGACTCAAACTCCGTCGCCTCGTAGGCCGGGCCGGGCGCCTGGGCCGCAAGACAAAGTTCGCCTGTGCGATCGAAGACAGAGGTGCCCCGGCTAGCGAGCGCCTCTTCTTGCGGACGAGAGCCTCCTGGCGATCGCTCGGCCAGTAATGCCTTGAGCTTCCGCTTGGACTTCCGGCAGACGACCAAGGGGGTGATAGCGGGAGGCGCGTCGAGAGCACTCCGTCGCTCCTGTAGGACGGCCATGGCCTCATCGATCTATTCCTTGGTTCGGAGCTGATCGATCGAGAGGCTTGGGCCGGACCTCAGGGGCGGGATCGAGCGTCTCTGACCACGGCGGCTACCTTCCGCCATCGGCTGTGGCTCGGACTGAGATGGAACGAGGCATCTGGCGGGTTGGCCGGTGGCTTTCTTCGACGTGGAGGCGGAAGACATGATTTCTGACAGATTTCTTTGAAGCGCAGTGAGTGTCACTTCAAGTATATGCCCCGAGAACAGTGAGTGTTCTTCGGGACGGTAGGAATAAAAATTTGAGGGTTAGATCCCCTTCTTCTAGCGCCAATTGTTGTTGCCCAAAATATTTATCCGAAGATTAAATACTGCTGGAATGAACGGATAACAAACAATAATTTGCGGGAGCACTTCCGAGAGAATATGAATAAACACAAGATTTGCCGGGTTTGTTAGGCCCGAGCTTGAATGCTCTCGCGAGATGTTATTAATACAAATATTCGTGGATACAAGTATTAATGTGAGAAATCTAAATACAATGAGTGTAAAAAGACTCTGTTAATCCAGCTCTTGAGTGAAACTTGGTGTTCTTCGTCCCTGCCGATCGTCTGCTGAATGAGAGAGGCCGAGAGAAGAAAGAACCGAATGATAGCTGTTGCCAAGAGTAGGAGATAGCCAAGTGCTGTGTGTTGTATGCTGAAATCGCGATAATGCTAGCATAGTGAGCAAAAATCCGAGACAAGTCCAAGTGCAGGGAGCCTTGTATATATAGGGGCAGCGGAGCCTTGTCTTATGGCGGGCGGTCGCCTTCCGGCCATTATAATAATGGGGCGATCGTCTGCCAGCCAATATTATAATGGGGCGATCACACGGGTTGTCGGCCTAAAGTCCAAGGTAGATGCTGGTAGCCAGCTGTGCGGTCCAATGAGGAGCCAGCATGCGTCCGGAGTCACTGTCACATGCGGTCCTACTGACAACTTTCGGCGGGCTTGTCGGCTCCGGCCAATAATATAATGGGGCGATCACACGGGCTATCGGCCTAAATTCCAAGGTAGATGCTGACAGCCAGCTGTGCGGTCCAATGAGGAGCCAGCACGCGTCCGGAGTCACTGTCACATGCGGTCCTACTGACAACTTTCGGCGGGCTTGTCGGCTGGTGGACGGATGCTGACAGGCTGTGGTCAACGATCCGTGATATGCGGATCTTGTCTCGGCTCTGCACGTGGTGTCTGTCCTGAGGCTCGGCCTTTGCCGACTGGATGGCCATCGGCTCTGATCGGCATGAGGCGGTCGTCTCTAGCTGGTCACCGAGGTCGGCATCGGCCAGTCGCTGAGGGTCGGCATCGGTCGGTCACCAAGGGTCGGTCGCCAGGCGCCGAGAGATGATCGTCCTTAGTCGGTCGCCAGGAGTCGATCGCCAAGTACCGAGAGACGATCGTCTTTAGATGTCGATCGCTCGGCACCGGGACTTGTCTTGGGACCTTCGGTTGGCCGATACATCTTGTCTGCTGGGCTAAGGCTTGGTCGCCTGGTCGCTGGTCGGACTTCTGCCTCGGCTGCTCGGCAATGGCTAGGTCGCCCGATCTCCGAGGCGATCGCCGGTCGGAGAGTATAATTCTCGACACAACAAATATGATTAAAATGATTTATGGTATTTCATTTTAGAAGGGAAATTTGATTAATTGGAATATTTATGGTCGACCGAATTATTTGAACGTTATCATATTACCGATTGTGTGAATCGATTGGATCGGTTCGTATTGTTGATTGGATCAATGTATCTCAACGCTTTCCATTTATATATTATTTATTGGATGAATGCTTTTGAATGGGGATGTGGTTCGTGGACTTAGTTTTGAATCGTTCGTTTTATTCGATTGGGTTGTAAAGGCCGTTTTGAGCCTATTTATTTTACTAGAAAAATTTGTATCTAGGATGCAATTTTAGATGTAAAATTTATATGTAATGACGAAGACCGGAGGAAGATCCGTTTCGAGAAGACGAAGATTCAAGACAAAGACTTGTAATTAGATTATGGAGTTTTTGTTTTCTAGGAACGGTCCATGAACCACATGTTGGTAGCAACTAGTTTGTGAATGGTTTTTTTCATATTATATGAATGCCACAGACGCGCTTAACTGATTAATGTGCAAAGTGTAACGTTAATTGCGAAAATTCTCCCACGTCAAATTATTAAGTTTATAAGGTTTCAAGGTTTTCCTTCCCTCCATCGAGCTTTCGAGAAATTGAAACCCAAACCGGATGTGCTATGCTTCCGAGTTATCAGGGTAGTCGTTCGGGGAGGACGGATAAATTACCGGGAGTGCATTGGATGCCTTCAGTTTGTAATATCCGGATCTATTACGGTGTATTACATCTGTATTCAAACCCTGTATTATTCGGATTTGTGGTTTTGATTATTGGAATATGATATTTCTTGCATTGATATCTTTGTACATAAGTATAACTACATGCAAAATTTCTCATGCAAACTCGTGATAGCGCACGCTAAGAATGTAGCTTAACGCGCGCTATCGGGCTACTACTAGCGCACTCCATGTATGTAGGAGTTGCGTGCGCTAAGAACTCAATTATTGAACTGGACGGCTAGCACATGCGCCAGCCGGGACATGGGTCCGGATAAGATTCCCGCGGACGAACCTGGACAGTTTTGAAGTCAACTCTTATTAGCGCGCGCTAAGGAGTGCTTAGTAGCGTGCGCTAATTAGCTAAAGTGCAGAATATTATAAATGAGACAACAACCCATTTTGGCTTACATTTCATTCATCCATTCTTCATTCTTGAGAGGCCAGAGAGCTATAATAATCCTTCTACACACTTAGAACACATCTTATTGGTCCTTGTATATTGGTTATCACTTGTGAGTGATCATTGAAGTGGAGTAGCACCTTGGAGTGGCATACAACCAACCGGAGTCGGATTCTACCTTACGGTTCAGTGATTTTCATCATATTAAGGTATGTTCAACCTATCTCCAGACTTAGAGTTGGATTCTAAAGAATTGGATGATCATGTTAACAAGATATTGATTTTCATTAGTGAATTATCCAAAGTACATCATGTTCGGAATATTGAGATGAATAGGCCTTAAGTACCTTGATTATGAATATCATGATTTGAATCATATTACATTGAACAAGTAGAGGAAGCTTCTATCATTGGTTATCCGAATCTAGTAGATGACTTCATAACAATCATGGACTTGACTTTAACATCATTATTGTTAGATGAATCTAAGGGATTGATCATGGAAGGATTTATTTTGTATAGATGGAACGTTATTCAAACTTCAGAAGTGATAGTTTTCATTGATATAAAGGTGTGATATCAACCGTTAAGCCTTCCGAATTATCGCATGAAGAATGGTATTTGAAATGGAATATGGTTTTATAGTAGTATACATATTCTTGAATCCGAAGTTGTTGTTATCCATAGGATCATTCATAATCGTATGAACATGATATTCATGGAGGTAACATGAATTATCACGGAAGATTTCATTGTTTTGGATCATGATGAGAACAGTCTTCTGCCAGTAGTGAACTGCCATTCACAGTTAGCGCACGCTAAGTTATGTAAATTAACGTGTGCTATCGAGCATCGGTTAACGTATGCTACATTTGGTACGTAACGTACGCTAGGCCATCAGACGAGTCAGTCAGCTGATCAGTGAAGTACTGACCATGCATAGTTAGCGTACGCTATGCTTTGTTGTTTGCGTGTGCTATCGAGCAGACTTAACGCACGCTACACAGAGTACTTAACGTGCGCTAAGAAGTTCAGGCAGATTATATTTTATGAGCTTTTGGCCGTAAAACGAATTGTTAGACATTCGTACGACGTGAGATAAATCATATATTATTTCTTTTGTTAAGGTTTGGGCCTGTTACGTGATTGATTGAGGGGGGACGACCTTCGAGTGTTCGTTTTCGTGGAAGTATTGTTCTTGTCTTCAAATCGAGGCAAGTACCTTATTTGTTTTATGTATTGATGTTATACATATTGTCGTGCATGTATGTCATTGTTGTATGTCCACCTCGTGTTGGTCCTACAGGATCATCGGGGGATCTATGCTAGCGTGCGCTGGATCATCGGACGGGTTTTTCCACCACGGGTTGGTCTGACGGGATCATCGTGGGTTCTAGGCAGTGAACGCTGGATCGACGGAATTACCATGTGTATGTTGTGATATCATATTGTGATTATCAGTTGTGTATATTATGTATGAGTTTCTCGCAGGAGAAGACTCGTTTGACATTTTATCATTTACGTTATTATTATTATGCGTGTGACGTTGAATAATATGTTGTGGTACTTGTACTAGCATCGTTGTGCTAACCCCTTCGGGGGTGAACATTTTGTTTATGTTCAGGATCCAGGAGAGCGGGGAAACAACCACTGGAGCTGCATGACAATGAGGGTGCAGAGTGATGTCTCGGCCGGGTTCATTTGTGTGTTGTTTATTGGTTATTTCAATAAGTACTCGAGTACGAAGTCATTTATGAGAAATTTGAATTTGGTGATGTATTATTATGTTTCTGTTGAACAATTGTATTTTCAGTACTTGGTCAGAACTGTTGTATCTTAATTCCGTTATTTCCATTCGTTAGTACCTTTTAATGTCTGTTCAATTCTTCAGCCTTGTAAATCCTTATGTAAAGGATTTACGGAGCTGTAATATTCCTGAATATATCGGGGGTGTTACAGAATATGGTATCGGAGCCACTCTGCCGTGCGAGTGTGCCGACGGGGGCGTCGGGTCCTTTGAGGAGGGGCGGATTGTGATATCCCACATCGACTAGCAGAGAGCAGGGTGAAGTGCCTTATATGTGCATGCGGAACTCTAATAGCATGAGGCCTTTTGGGAGCCCATTGGCTTCGGGGTAATGAGAACTCCGAAGTTAAGCGTGCTGGCGCGAGGAGCAACCGCAGGAGGGGTGACCTCCTGGGAAGCTGCTCGCTGGGCTCCCAGAAACAAAATCGTGAGGGCCGGCTCAGAGGAGAACGCCCAGAGCGGACAATATCATGCTACGGCGGAGGGGTCCCGGGATGTGACAATTTGGTATCAGAGCTAAGATTATGGATATCTTGGCCATTGGGTTAAAATAGGGGTCATTTACGTCTTTTGAGGTAACCGGCCATGAATGAAATCACTGCACTGCCTACGTCTTCATGCGAACGGTGGTTGTAAGTTCCTAAACTCTATCTCATTCTTTACATGTTGTGTCTCTTTATACTCGAATATTAGAACGATGTTGTTTCCTATATATTGAGTATTTATGCTTACAGTATGTTGAGAGGCGGACGTGGACGTGGTCGCGGTCGTGGACGCGGACGAAGAAATGATGAAAGGGAAGCATCACCTTCTAATCAGGCCAGTCATAGCTCAGGAGAGCCGCAACAATCTATTAATAACGAACCAGAACCTGCTGTACCAGTGATCCTTCGTCAAGTGGTGAACCAGATGACTCAGTTCGCCCAAGTCGTGGACCGAATGCAAGTGGCGGTGGGAATACAGCAGGGAGAAGGACAGCAAGGGATCCCGGACATAGGAAATCGAGGTGACCGGTGGCTGCAAGAGGTGGCGAAGATGCAACCACCCAAATTCGACGGTATTTCTGAGACTCCCACCTGGGACCATTGGTTGAAGGAACTGGAAAAACTCTTTGCCGGAATTAACTGCCCAGACGACCGGAGAGCCTCTATCGCTCAATATTTTCTGATAGGGGAAGCGTCCGAATGGTGGGAAGCCATCCGGCCTGTAGACCATGATGCTGATTGGATAGAGTTTTGATTGATGATGGAAGCTCAGTATTGCCCTCGTCCTATGAGGGAAGCCAAAGTTCAGGAGTTTTTCTCCACTCAGCCTTCAGATGTTCCAGTATCCCAGGCAATTAAGACGTTTAACCAGCAGCTGGCATTTGTTCGACATCTGGTCAGAATAGATGCAGAAATGATGATCCATTTCGATATGAGGATGAAACCAGAAATCTAGAGGTACATGTTGTAATACCCGGTTGTAATTCATTCATTATCATTCAGTAATTATCAGTATGTAATTATCACTCAGTAATTTTCACTCATTGATAATCATTCATCAGTCATGATTCATTCATTTGCGTTCATTTGGCATGTTGTAACCGTGTATCAGTTACCGATCGTCATTTCATCTCCGTTTGAGTGTCGGAACGGGAGTATTATCATTATCATCGTGATTGGTAGTCTTGTGCTGGAAGTATCATTTTTGGCATGTGTTGGACTTGTTCGCGTTCGTAAACGTTTGGTATGTCGAATCATTCATCGATCATAGCGAGAATCGGAGTTGTCGGAATTTTCATCTTGTCCAGCAACGAGTTACGGCCGTAAGGAGTGTCGGATACGGCCGTAATTGACGTTCGTTGCTTCCGGGCCATTTCGGACGAGCGGGACTTACGGCCGTAAGGATTTCGGCATACGGCCGTAACATGGGAGAATACGGCCGTAAGGGCTGGCGATTCTGGCCTACGTGTCGGCAGGTGCCCAGACGTTTTGGCAAGGCGAGTTACGGCCGTAAGGGTTTCGCATACGGCCGTAAGGCGAGGGAGATACGGCCGTAAGACTTGGCGGATACGGCCGTCTGGCTGCGGCAAGGTGCTGGTCATTTTCGACGAAGAGGGCTTACGCGTAAGTTTGTCCGGATACGGCCGTATCATCCGAGTTACGGCCGTAAGGTGTGCGGTACGGCCGTAAGGATGTCGGCGGATGTTTTTGACGAAGGCGGGTTACGCCCGTAACTCAGGGGCGGTTACGGCCGTAAGTCTGTCGGCAGGCTTTCGGACGAAGCCGAGTTACGGCCGTACGAGTTGGCGATTCTGATCGTAAGGCCGTTGACCTGGAATGTTACGGCCGTAAGAGGGCCGAGTTACGGCCGTAACTTCCGGCAGTATATATGGTTTGGCCGGGACACTTTTTCCTCATTTTCTTCATTTTCACTTTCTTTCTTCCATTTTGTCCGAGAGAGAGCTTGGGGAAAGGTATTTTTCCTTCATCAAACACTTGAGTACTTGAGTTTCTTCATTTCCATTCGATCATATAGCTCGGATACTCATTTTAACTCGTGTTCATCGGATCGAAGTGGTTGGATCTTCAAGAGGTAATTTCTTCAACACCTTGGATTTCGATTTTGTGTTGAGATATGATGTTTTGGACGTTATAATCATGTTATATGAAGGGATATGTATATGATTATGAGTTTGTATAAGGATTTATTGGATTATTGAGGGATTATTCAAGAATACTTTGAATATCGAGTTGAGATTGGGGGTTTTCGATTAATTGTCGTTATAATCACGTTTTTGGATATTCGTTTTGGATTATTAATCGTATTGAAGATGTTTTGTTGGTTTGAAACACTTCTTGGGGGATTTGATATTGGTATATTGAGGTTTGATTGTAAACAATCGGAGTTTGGACGCAACGTGTTTGATTTAATGCCACAATGGACTTGGTTTAGTCGTATCGACGTGTTGAGTTCGTTATATTCATGTTTGTTACGTATGTTGAACGGATTGTTGGTTATTGTGTTATTCAAGGTTGTTCGAGCGACTGATATCTCTATTAGGACATTGTTCGTGGAAGGATAATTGTCACCGGTGTTGAGTAAGTTAATTCTTACTTGGTTAAAAGGATATTCATTCCTTTCGTTGTTGTTCATTCATAATCATACCTCATTCATCAGTGTATTAACCGTATCAAACTTGTTATTGTCAATTAATCACTTCAGTCATAAGGAACGACGGTTCCAATCTTTTCATTGAGCTGTCATTTATTTCATTACCATTCCACTTCGGTGAGTCATTATTCATTTTCGATGTCACTTTTGTTATATCGTGGCATTCCGGGTCATACTGGCGTGCTGGTTGGTATGTGTTGGATTTTCATGTCGGGCACGTTTAAGTCGTGTGTTGGTTGTTCGCCTCACATTGGACTGTGCACACGAGTCATATTGTCTCGTGAGACTGATTAGGTACAAGACCACACGGGTATTCGATCGATACTCGTTGGTGGCTTGTGCACGGACACATTTCCATCTCGGGCGTAGTGTGGTACCACCCTTTGAGCCGTACTGTTAGTTGATTCATATAGCATGTTTGATTGCATATGTTTCGACAGGATATTTCATAACTTCAGATATAATCATGATTGTGTATTTTCAACCCTTGAGGATTGTTGTTCTCAGGTAATCGACCCCGGGGATTTTGTTTTTCAGGTCATGGCAAGGCAAAAGCACGGGAATAGCATGTTGATGTCGAGGAGTCCCAGTGATACTAGTAGGGGGCCCCGATCTTTCATTTATTCAAGTTATTGTCCTTTATTTTCCGCTGCAGACTTTCATTTGGATACTCCGTTTCATTCAGTGTTGTGTATTTTATCTTCATATAAAATACACTAGTATTCGGTATTTTCCTGGTGTGTTGTAACTAAACTCCTCATCGGAGTAATTATTGTTGTAATGTGGTTCGGTACTACATTTATCCTGTGTAATTCATTCATTTTCATTTGCCTGGTGGGTCCCAGTTGGGGATCTACGGCACTGTAATATCCGCCTAGTTTGGGGTGTTACAGAGTTGGTATCGGAGCGTGGTTTTGAATACTACCTTCCGAGTCATGTCTCATTTGAAATCATCGTCATCAGACTAGTATCATTGGACTTTCGCGTCACGTGTGACCTGTGCAAATGCCGAGCCAATCAGACCGGAAAAACTGTAAGATTTCTAACGCGATGGTATAATTTCTGGCAATAGTCATTCATTCATCATTCATCATTTAACAATCCTCAAACACCATCATTCATTGTGATCAGGACGATCATGTTAATTCATTAATTACTCATTTCATTTCATTACTCAGTTGTCGATCTGGATGATCATATTATTAATCTTGTTAAGTTATTCAAGATAATCATTTCAAGAATTTCATCAGATAATCATGTCACTTCAGTAAATCATTCATATAATCACTAAGTTAGAGCATGTATACTCATTTTCATCATCTCATGACGTAATCATAACGTGATAATCATGCGGGAAATATAATCATTATGCGACCTTCCAACTTCAGTATGGAGAGAGCTGTCAGGGGATGCACGGGGAGAGGCCGTGGTGCGGGCCGAAACCCGAGAAATAATCACTCGCTGCCGGGAAATCGTGCCCAGGACTCGGCTCGATCAGAAGATATTCGGGTTGATCCACTCACTTTTATGCAGGCCATGATGACCCATGTGGAGTTGCTCAATCATCATTGCGCCACTCTGGCCGGATTAATCGAGAGAACTCTCCCGTATGAGCCAGCTGCTAAGGAAAGTGCTGAACAACAACCTTCATCTGTCAACAAGAAATCAACGAAGCGCAATCAATCTTAAGGCGGTCAGTCAACCTTCAAGAAGCCTCGTGTGAGTCCTATCGTTTCTGAGCGACCTCCTACGGCGCAAAATCGTGCGGGATCTCAGTGTAACACCCCCAGAATACGTCCGGAAATGTTACACGCCGTAGGCCCTTCTCACAAGGATCTACCAGGCTAAACTCCACTAGACTACACAATGATCGACCGACCGGGGTCAATCTAAATACAACGCAGACCGACAAGGTCATTAAACAATTCAGAAACTAATAAATTTTACATCTCCATGACAAAGAATAAACTTTCACACAAAAAGGGATGACAACTCCATTTAATAAAGGAAAACCTACACCCGTGCAAGGGTGAATACTCAACCAAATGGAAAATACCGACCCAGATGGAATAAAAGCAAAAGACTCTGACTCTTGTGTGATTAGCATCGTCGTCTTCCATCTCCTTCCAAGCTAATCCCGTGACTGCTCCCGAGCTGCCAAAACCTGAGCGCATAACAGGCACCCACCCCCCGAAAACTCGGGGGTTAGCAAACTGGAATTTTGCTAGTGCAAGTACATAATATACAAGAAATACGAACAATAACAACACAAAATTCAACTACCGTGAAGTCTTAACACAAACCATACAATCCCAAAGTCTACACAGTAGCACTCGTATACACAAGGTGAAAAATAATCACATAGTCATATTCTCTATATGGAACATAACACCAATTAAACTTTAAGCGAACCCAAGGAGTCAAAAGATTTACTTTGTAAATCTATTCTTATAAAGGGAAAAGTATTTTGATAAGATAGTTTGAAAACATTATTAATGACTCGGGTCGTCTTGGGGTTTTAAACAAAAATCGAATGGGAATGCTTTTAGAAAATAATTTCAAGAGCTCTCGGGTTCTCGACCCAAGATATGGAAAATGATTGCACGAAAATATGTCAACATTATTCAGGATCCTCAATCCAATTTATAGAACACTGTCACAAACGAAATCATTACAACATCTCACGGGGTTCTCAACCGAATCCAATTAACATCATCACGAGATCAATCATCTCAACGTTTCACAGGGCCCTCGACCCAATACACAGAATAGCACCACAATACAATCAAAGGCACAATCTCTCATTCGACATATCCAGCTCATGACCCCCGATTAATTAACCCTCGGAGATTTCGTCAAACCTCCTTGGTTAATTAACCCTGATACCAACGCTTTAAAAACAAGTTGAAACAACTTTTCAAAAACACGAATCGCGGTCTATATCAAGACAAATGTTTAAGAGAGAGTTTGAAAGATTTTAGATACGAACATCGTTCGGTAATGGGGTCTTAGCTATCACTCAAATACCCGAAACCAATAAGCCTGCCAGGCGCCTCCCTTGCGCACCTGTGTACCGGCGTTCACTCCACTATGTTGGCCGCTCCTTGAACATGTCACTGCGCCGGCGATCACTCCCGCAAGAGCCGCCCCTTGACACACGCATTATGTAACACCGGCGTTCACCACCCATATGGAGCCGCACATTGCAACAGACACTGTGCCGGAGTGCACGCCCGCCTCGAGGTTCCGGATATGACGTTTCTCACAACAAGTATCCACATTGTTTCAAACATCAAGCACACAGACAAACGTCACCATAATTATCAACTCGATACATCAAGTTACACAATTTTCTCCGCTAGTCCATAACCACACAAATAAACAATAACACGCACGTTATCAATCAAACTCAATCACAATAAGTCCTCAAGCATAACCAACCAACACCGCACATATATCCGTATATTGCGACTCAAACGAATATATATATGTATATATATATATATATATATATATATATATATATATAACCTTACTATATTATAAGAATAAATATAGTTTACCCATCAATCCAAGTCGAGTACGTCATCTAGTGTTAGTATTCATCACTCGTCATTCACCAATATAGGCGCTTATATCAATATATGTATATACATACATATATTTAACATATAAATATATATACATGTATAAAACTATATATATATATACATGCACATATATATATATACACACATTTATACATCCGTATAAATTCATACACTTCGACAACAATGATTTCACGCAGTTACAATTCGTATATCAAGGTACTTGCCTTAATAACCGCTACCGAATACTCCGAAGAACACGATTCGACTGGGAAGCTCGGACCCCGAAGAAGACAACGAACGGAAGGGTTCCGACTCGAATTCATTGCGAGAAATCTGACCCTAATATCATACCATCAATAAATTAACGAACGAATGAGGAAGAATAATCGTAGAACGCTCGAATTCTCTTTGTGACATTTTATCGAACACCTTCAAGGCATCGATAAAATACTCAATAAAACGACAAATCCGTGGCAATACAACCGTGGAATAACAAGGAATTAGATATAATATAGCTTAACAATCATCAGTACATCACTATTCTGAGTTAAAACGGATTAAACGGACAAATCGAACAAAATCCCCAAAACTAGATTTTAAGAAAACTTGCCTTGATTCGGTCGATCGGAGCAAGTTATGGAAGGATTAATCGATGTTATGAACTCCAAAACTTCATGGATTTAACCCCTAACAACATCCCTCCATGATCATGAAATCTCCAGCCGCGGAAGAGTATGAAACGAGTGAGAAAAATGAAGAAAAACCCGACTGCTCTGCCATATTTATACCCCTGCCGGACACGGCGCAGCAAATGGCCCAGACCAGCGCCGGGTGTCTCGGCCGTGTCTCGGCAAGCTGCTGGTCCTGGCCGACCCGGCGCAAGACACGGCGCTGGGCAGCGCCGTTTCCAGGGCCGTTTCGCACAGGTCCGGCCAGCCAGGACTCGGTCGATCCGACGGTCCGAAAAATCCCGAAACTCCGACCTGAACGTAAACCGAAAGCACGGTTACGAAGTACTCGTAAGGACGAATCCGAACACTGAGAGAACACATGATTCCGACCACCCGAAGGCTCGGAATTCGACAACGGAAAGTAATTACCCCAAACTTTGGGAAATTACGAAAATGGCCCAAAACGTCCGAAAATCACGATACGTGATCGAATAACCAAACCGAAGATCACAACACGTCTAACAAAGTTAAACGGACTTACGGGAAACTCGAAACAGTAATTTCGAACGAGATTCACAAGAATCGAACTCGAGTGCGGAAAAGTCGTTAAGAAACACGGAACTCAACAAAACAATACCGAAACGAACTCGGATGACAAAAAATGCAGAATTAATCATTCTCAGAATGATGAGACGGTCCAAAGCGAGTCGTCGAAACGGACTTCCGCCGAAAAAAGAAAATTACCGGAAATCCGAAATTGCGGATATTACACTCAGTCCCGAGCGGCCTGTTCGGCCATCACCTATTTCAATTGTGGAACGCCGGGTCATTACAGCACTGAGTGTCTGAAACCGTCTATCACGTGCTATAATTGTGGGAATTTTGGGCATAAGGCCCGTTTTTGCCGAAAGGACTCCAAGTCGGCTCCGGCGGCATCTCAGGCCCCGAAGCACTCAGCATTTCAGAATCAGACTGATTTGTCAACGTCGTTTAAGACAATGGAAGCAAATAGAGTTGGAGCTCGTATTTATCAGACGGGAGCGTCTGGTTCGGGGCCCGGCAAGTCCCAGATTCATGTGATGAGGAGGATCGACGATCCGGTGGCCCGAATGATTTCAGGTATACTCGTAATTTTATTTCAACCTGTGTGTACCTTTTGATGATGGTACACCGCATTCTTTCACTTTCGAATCATGTTTGAATAGACTTACTTCGGGATAGTCTTATTGCTTGTGGATCTCATACCATCGGTCTGCCTGACGATGGAAGAATTTTCGGATATCATACCGAAGTAAGCTTAGTGACCGCGATTGGTTGATGGACCTAATCGTGGTAAATTTATCTTAGGACGATGTAATTTTCGGTATTAGTTGGTTTAATCGTCTTGATACTATCCTCAGTGGTTGTTAGCGTTTGGTCGCTATCTTTCCGTCGTTGGTTGTCGAATGTGTGTGCTTCAGGGAAGTAATCCCTGTTGTTCCAGTAGAATTATTATTATGGCGGAAGCAGAGAAATTCCGCAATCGAGTTATTCAATCATTCATTGCATCATTTTCATCGATTGGCCTTTCTAAGGCAATCGAGTCATTCAATCATTCATTGTATCATTTTCATCGATTGACCTTCCTAAGGCAATCGAGTTATTCAATCCTTCATTGCATCATTTTCATCGATTGACCTTCCTAAGGCAATCGAGTTATTCAATCCTTCATTGCATCATTTTCATTGATTGGCCGTTCTAAGACAATCGAGTCATTCAATCATTCATTGTATCATTTTCATCGATTGGCTTTTCTAAGGCAATCGAGATGTTCAATCATTCATTGTATCACTTTTTATCGATTGACCATTCTAGGGCAATCTAAATGTTCAATCATTCGTGGTATCATTGTCATCGATTGGCGACGTATTTTCCAGACGAGTTACCTGGTTGCCTTCACATAGAGTAGTGGAATTCAGGAGTGAGTTGGAGCTGGTACGTCCCCGTTATCGAAGACACCGTATCGGATGGCCCCGACCGAAATACAGGAGTTGAAGATTCAACTTGAAGGATAGTTCGAGAAAGGGTATCTCCAACCGAATGCGTCCCCGTAGGGAGCACCAGTGTGATCTGTCAAGGAGAAGGATGGTTCGTTTCGTGTGTGTATTAATTATCAGGAGTTGAACAGGGTGATGATCAAGATTAGTATCCCTTACCCCGTATTGATGATCTTTTAGATCAACTTCAGGGAGCTTCAGTATTTTCCAGGATCGACTTAAGATCTGGATATCATCAGCTGCGAATTCAAGAGTCAGGTATCACAAGGACGGCGTTTCGTACACGCCAGGGTCATTATGAGTTCGTAGTTATGCCGTTCGAGCTAACTAATGCACCTGCGGTATTCATAGAATTAATGAATCGGGTTTTCATCGACTTTTTGGATCAGTTTGTTGTTGTCTTCATCGATGACATTTTGGCTTATTCTCGTGATCGAGAGGAAAACGAGGTACATCTTCATCAGGTTCTCGACGTGTTGAGACGCGAGCAACATCATGGTAAGCTTTCCAATTGTGAGTTCTGGATGTCCGAAGTGATTTTCTCAGACATGTAATTTCATCTGTCAGAGATCGTGTCGACCCTCAGAAGACGGAGGCTATCCGAGATTGGCAACCTCCGAAAGATGTTAAGTAAATCCGAAGTTTCCTCGGATTAGCTGATTAATTATCCAACCCACGACCGGAGCTAGCAACCGTGGTTTTCGCGTTGGAATTTTGGCGTCATTACCTTTATGGCGTCACCTGTCAGTTATTCACCAATCACAAGAGATGAAGTATATATTTACTCACAAGGAGTTAAATATGTGATAGAGGCAGTGGTTGGAACTAATCAATGATTATGATATCGAGATCCTTTGCCACCCGGGCAAGGCGAATGTTGTCACCAACGCCTTGAGTCGTAAGTCCGTTCAGGGGCAGATGCTTGCTCGTTTAAGAGTTCAGAAGGAGCTTCAGCAGGAATTCCTTAGACCCGAGATCGAGGTCCGGATTCAGCAAGTTCAGGGACAGCTTTGTATGTTAGAGATTTCATCATCACTTGAGGAGGAAATCAGGGAGAATCAGGGTTCAGATTCATTTTGTTGCTCATCCGCGAGGATGTGGTACAGGGGAAAGCCCCTCGATTTGTGGTCCACGAGGATGGACTCTTGAGATTTGAGAATCGGTTGTGCGTACCGGCGAATGATGAGTTGAAAAGCTCGATCTTGAGAGAAGTTCATGCTACCCCTTATCCGGTTCATCCGGGGTCTAGCAGGATGTACAAGGACTTGAAACAACATTTCTGGTGGAGTAATATGAAGCGAGGAGTCGCGGAATTTTTTCGAGATGTTTAGCCTATCAGCAAGTCAAGATTGAACATCAGCGACTGGCGAGTATGCTGATACCGCTCCCTATTCCAGAATGGAAGTGGGAAGACATTTCTATGGATTTCTTCACAAGTTTGCCGACGAGTCGTCGTGGCATGAATACAATCTAGGTGATCGTGGACCGCTATCTAAATCAGCTCATTTCCTTGAGATCAAGGATACGTGGGGTCCCGAGAGACTTGCCCAGCTGCTCATCAGAGAGTTAGTGAGATTGCACGGTACTCCTAAGAGTATCGTTTCTGATCGTGTTGGGCGATTCGTGTCTCATTTAGGGAATCAGTTCATCGTGCTTTGGGAACTCAGCTTAATATCATTACCGTTTTTCATCCTCAGTCTGACGGACAATCAGAGAGGACTTTTCAGACATTGGAGGACATGTTGAGGGCATGCGTCCTCGATTAGTAGAGGATTGGGAAGCCCAATTACTGTTGTTTGTGTCCACGTACAGTTTAGTTGGCATGCTGCGATGAAGGTAGCACCTTACGAGGCTTGGTACGGTTGTCGATCTCCCTTGTGTTGGGACGACCCATCAGAGTCAATTGGCACTGAGCCCGATATACTTATAGCCGCCCGGGAGAAGGTAGCTTTGATCAGGAGTCGTCTGTTGACAGCTCAGAGTCGACAGAAATCATATGCGGATAATCATCGTCGACCACTTGAGTTCGAGATGGGTGACCACGTTTTGGTCAAGGTATCCCCGAGTCGAGGTATTTTCCGCTTCGGAAAACGGGGGAAGTTGAGTCCGAGATTCATTGGACCATTTGAAATTCTGGACCGAGTAGGCGAGTTAGCTTATCGACTGGCTTTACCTCCGGCATTGAGTCGAATTCATAATGTGTTTCACGTCTCTCAGTTGCGGAAGTATGTTTCCGACCCGAGTCACATAATTCAGTTTGACAAAATCGAGATCGCGGATGATCATTCGCATGAGGAGCGTTCTATACGAGTGTTAGAGCGGCGAATCAAACAGTTGAGGAACAAGACGATTCCTTTGGTCAGATTCAGTGGTTTAGACACAGAGTCGAAGAGGCTACTTGGGAAACCGAGGAGAGTATGCGGGAGAGTCATCCCGAGTTGTTTGACCCTTAGTTTCAGGGACGAAACTCTTTTTAAGGGGGGGAGTATGTAATACCCGGTTGTAATTCATTCATTATCATTCAGTAATTATCAGTCTGTAATTATCACTCAGTAATTTTCACTCATTGATAATCATTCATCAGTCATGATTCAATCATTTGCGTTCATTTGGCATTTTGTAACCGTGTATCAGTTACCGATCGTCATTTCATCTCCGTTTGAGTGTCGGAACGGGAGTATTATCATTATCATCATGATTGGTAGTCTTGTGCCGGAAGTATCATTTTTGGCATGTGTTGGACTTGTTCGCGTTCGCAAACGTTTGGTATGTCGAATCATTCATCCATCGTAGCGAGAATCGGAGTTGTCGGAATTTTCATCTTGTCCAGCAACGAGTTACGGCCGTAAGGATTGTCGGATACGGCCGTAATTGACGTTCGTTGCTTCCGGGCCATTTCGGACGAGCGGGACTTACGGCCGTAAGGATTTCGGCATACGGCCGTAAGATGGGAGGTACGGCCGTAAGGCTGGCCGGTTACGGCCGTACGTGTCGAGCAGGGTGCCCAGACGTTTTTGGCCGAAGGTGAGTTACGGCCGTAAGGGGTTTCGGCATACGGCCGTAAGGCGAGGGAGATACGGCCGTAAGACTTGGCCGGATATGGCCGTACGCTGCAGGCAAGGTGCCTGGTCATTTTCGACGAAGAGGGCTTACGCCCGTAAGGTTGGCCGGATACGGCCGTATCATCCGAGTTACGGCCGTAAGGTGTGCGGGTACGGCCGTAAGGATGTCGGCGGATGTTTTTGACGAAGGCGGGTTACGACCGTATCTCAGGAGCGGTTACGGCCGTAAGTCTGCCGTGAGCTTTCGGACGGCCGAGTTACGGCCGTCTGAGTTGGCGATTCTGGCCGTAAGGCCATTGACACGAATGTTACGGCAGTAAGAGGGCCGAGTTACGGCCGTAACTTCCGGCAGTATATATGGTTTGGCCGGGACACTTTTTCCTCATTTTCTTCATTTTCACTTTCTTTCTTCCATTTTGTCCGAGAGAGAGCTTGGGGAAAGGGATTTTTACTTCATCAAACACTTGAGTACTTGAGTTTCTTCATTTCCATTCGATCATATAGCTCGGATACTCGTTTTAACTCGTGTTCATCGGATCGAAGTGGTTGGATCTTCAAGAGGTAATTTCTTCAACACCTTGGATTTCGATTTTGTGTTGAGATATGATGTTTTGGATGTTATAATCATGTTATATGAAGGGATATGTATATGATTATGAGTTTGTATAAGGATTCATTGGATTATTGAGGGATTATTCAAGAACACTTTGAATATCGAGTTGAGATTGGGGGTTTTCGATTAATTGTCGTTATAATCACGTTTTTGGATATTCGTTTTGGATTATTAATCGTATTGAAGATGTTTTGTTGGTTTGAAACACTTCTTGGGGGATTTGATATTGGTATATTGAGGTTTGATTGTAAACAATCGGAGTTTGGACGCAACGTGTTTGATTTAATGCCTCAATGGACTTGGTTTAGTCGTATCGACGTGTTGAGTTCGTTATATTCATGTTTGTTACGTATGTTGAATGGATTGTTGGTTATTGTGTTATTCAAGGTTGTTCGAGCGACCGATATCTCTATTAGGACGTTGTTCGTGGAAGGATAATTGTCACCGGTGTTGAGTAAGTTAATTCTTACTCGGTTAAAAGGATATTCATTCCTTTCGTTGTTGTTCATTCATAATCATAACTCATTCATCAATGTATTAACCGTATCAAACTTGTTATTGTCAATTAATCACTTCAGTCATAAGGAACGACGGTTCCAATCTTTTCGTTGAGCTGTCATTTATTTCATTACCATTCCACTTCGGTGAGTCATTATTCATTTTTGATGTCACTTTTGTTATATCGTGGCATTCCAGGTCATACTGGCGTGCCGGTTGGTATGTGTTGGATTTTCATGTCGGGCACGTTTAAGTCGTGTGTTGGTTGTTGGCCTCACATTGGACTGTGCACACGAGTCATATTGTCTCGTGAGACTGATTAGGTACAAGACCACACGGGTATTCGATCGATACTCGTTGGTGGCTTGTGCACGGACACATTTCCATCCCGGGCGTAGTGTGGTACCACCCTTTGAGCCGTAATGTTAGTTGATTCATATAGCATGTTTGATTGCGTATGTTTCGACAGGATATTTCATAACTTCAGATATAATCATGATTGTGTATTTTCATCCCTTGAGGATTGTAGTTCTGTGTAACTAACCTCGGCTGGGGATTTTGTTTTTCAGGTCATGGCAAGGCAAAAGCACGGGAATAGCATGTTGATGTCGAGGAGTCCCAGTGATACTAGTAGGGGGGCCGATCTTTCAGTTATTCAAGTTATTGTCCTTTATTTTCCGCTGCAGACTTTCATTTGGATACTCCGTTTCATTCAGTGTTGTGTATTTTATCTTCATATAAAATACACTAGTATTCGGTATTGTCCTGGTGTGTTGTAACAAAACTCCTCATCGGAGTAATTATTGTTGTAATGTGGTTCGGTACTACATTTATCCTGTGTAATTCATTCATTTTCATTTGCCTGGTGGGTCCCAGTTGGGGATCTACGGCAATGTAATATCCGCCTAGTTTGGGGTGTTACACATGTCCGGTTTTGAATGTACCACACTCCGTCAATACCAGGATAAGGCGTTGGCGTATGAGATCAAGGAAGCAGCTATGGAGAAATTTTCGGAATCTAAGAAGCAGAAAGTCTCTGGCACTTTTACAGAGCACGAGAACAGCGGGCCCCGTAAGGCCCAGTCATCCTTTCACTCTTTCAAGAAACCTCCGCACCCAATTAGGAGCGGAAAGAACTTCGGAGCGACATCAACTATTACTGATGTTAACAGGAAATGCTTTAACTGCGCCCAGACGGGGCACTATCGACGGAATTGACCCCTACCTGCCGTGACTTGTTTTGATTGTGGTCGAGAGGTACATCATGCGGTGTTCTGTGAAGAGGCTGCAAAGTCTTTTAGAGCCCGTACACCACAGCCAGTCCAGAAGGAAGCCAGTATCCAACAGACGCAGCAAAGTGTTCATATGCCTCAGAATTTTGGCCGCGGACGAGGCAGAGGATAATGGGACCGAAAGGGGACATCGAGTGTCGGATCTGTTCCCCCGCGTTTGTACGAGATGAGGAGGACAGACGATCAGGATGCTGCTGTCGCATCAGGTATTGTCCAGATCCTTTCCCAGCCAGTTAGCGTTTTATTCGATACAGGAGCTACGCATTCTTTTATATCTATGTCTTGTGTAAATCGTTTGAATATTTCCGGTTTTCATACTTGTGAACCTTATGTTGTTGGTTTACCGAGTGGAGAGTGGATTGTCGGGAACTTAGAAACTAGAAATTTCCCTGTATCATTTGGAGGCAGAGAGTGGCTCTCAAATTTGATTATAATAGAAATGCAAGGAGACGACCTGATACTCGGAGACGATTGGCTTAATCGATACGGAGCAATTGTAAACTACCGAAGGAGGAATATCTCGCTGATCGCTGACGATGGTTCCGAAATATTGTTCGAGAGGTGGAAACCGGGAAGCTTAGGAAAATTGATCAAGGCGATGAAAGCTGTCAAATTGTTGAAACAGGGCTGTATCAGATACTGGTGCTATGCAATGAAGAAAGAAGACGAAATTGTGGAACTTTCATCCATTCTTGTTGTGAACGAATTTCCAGATGTATTTCCTGACGAGTTACATGGACTACCTCCACGAAGGGATGTAGAATTTACCATTGAGCTGGAACCCGGAGCTACACCAATTTCTAAGGCGCCATATCGTATGGCACCTACTGAGATGTCTGAAAAGCCGGCAGTGGAGGAGTTCTTGGACAAGGGCTATATTCACCAGCGTTTGCATACGGGAGCGCCAGTTCTTTTTGTCCGAAAGAAGGATGTATCGCTTCGACTGTGTATTGACTATCGAGAGCTGAACAAGATGACGATCAAGAATAAATATCCGTTGCCACGGATTGATGATTTATTTGACCAGTTGCAAGGAGCAACAGTATTTTCTAAAATCGATCTGAGATCAGGATACCATCAGCTGAGGATTAAGGAATCAGATGTTCCAAAGTCAGCATTCAGAACTCGCTACGGACACTATGAGTTTGTAGTGATGCTGTTTGGTCTCACCAATGCACCTGCTGTATTCATGCAGTTGATGAACCGAGTGTTCATCAAATATTTGGATAAATTTGTGGTTGTGTTCATTGATGACATTCTAGTGTATTCTAAGAGCCCGGAAGAGCATGCTCAGCATTTGCAGATTGTATTGGAACTTTTGAGAAGCGAGCAATTGTACGCCAAACTCTCTAAGTGTGAATTTTGGCTGAAGGAAGTAATGTTCCTCGGTCATGTGGTATCAGCTAAAGGAGTCCGAGTAGACCCTCAGAAAATCGAAGCAATTATGGATTGGAAACCTCCAAAGAACGTGAAAGAAGTCCGAAGCTTCTTAGGACTTGCTGGGTATTATCGTCGATTCGTGGAAGGGTTTTCTAAAATTTCCCGCCCACTTACTCGACTCCTGCAGAAAACTCAAAAGTTTGAGTGGAACGAGTCATGTCAGACTAGTTTTGATGAGTTAAAGAAGAGATTGACGATGGCACCGATTCTATCACTTCCACATGGAACAGGAGTATTTATAGTTTACAGTGATGCTTCAAACCAAGGACTCGGGTGCGTATTGATGCAGAATGATAAGGTGAATGCTTATGCGTCGCGACAGCTGAAACCTTATGAAGTGAATTACCCAACACATGATTTGGAACTAGCAGTAGTAGTTTTTGCTTTGAAGATCTGGAGGCATTATCTGTACGGGACTCACTGTCAGATCTTTACGGATCACAAGAGTCTCAAATACATCTTCAGTCAGAAAGAATTGAACATGCAGCAAAGAAGATGGTTAGAACTGATTAAGGACTATGACTTGGAGATTTTGTATCATCCAGGCAAAGCGAATGTAGTGGCCGATGCACTCAGCCGCATGCCTGTTTCTATTCAGATGCTGGAGACGCTGACCTCCCAACTTAGCCTTCAACGAGAGATGATTCGAGAAGTAATTGAAGTGTGGTTACAAAGAGTCCAAGGACAACTGTGCGTGATGGAGATAACTTCATCATTAACCGAAGAAATCAAATCTAGACAGGCAGATGATCCTCTGATGATTCGGTTACGTGATGAAGTGATCAATGGAAAGGCCCCCGGATTCATAATTCATGATGATGGAGTTTTGAGATTTCAGAACCGACTCTGCGTTCCCGATATCGATGTTCTGAAACAGACAATTATGAAGGAAGCTCATAGTTCGCCCTATTCTATCCACCCGGGCACCAGTAAAATGTATAAGGACTTGAAGCAGAATTTCTGGTGGGGCAACATGAAGAAAGATGTAGCGGACTATGTTTCGAAATGCTTGACTTGTCAGCAGGTTAAGATCGAGCATCAACGGCCTGCCGGAATGTTGAAGCTGCTCCCAATTCCTGAATGGAAGTGGGAAGACATATCGATGGACTTTATCACTAATATGCCGAGAACCAGGACAGGAATGAACATGATTTGGGTGATAGTTGATCGTTTAACTAAATCAGCTCATTTTCTAGGCATTAAGGATACGTGGGGACTAGAGAGGTTGGCACGAGTATTTATTTCGGAGATAGTTCGATTGCATGGTACGCCGAAGACCATTATTTCTGATCGAGATGGCCGTTTTGTGTCTCACTTTTGGAAAGCAGTTCATAAGGCCTTGGGGACCGAATTGAACTTCAGCACTGCTTATCACCCGTAGACTGACGGACAATCTGAGAGGACTATTCAAATGGTGGAAGACATGCTAAGGTCCTGTGCCTTAGATTGGTCAAACGATTGGGAAATTCATCTACCGTTGATTGAATTTACCTACAACAATAGTTGGCATGCTTCCATTAAGATGGCACCATTCGAGGCATTATACGGGAGGAGATGCAGATCGCCCCTATGCTGGGACGATTCATCAGACTTGATCGGAACAGAACCAGAGTTGATCGTGAATACTCGAGAGAAGATAGCCCTGATTCGTGAAAGACTGTTGACCGCCTAGAGTCGCCAGAAATCTTACGCAGATGTACGTCGTCGCCCATTGGAATTTAGTACTGGAGACCACGTACTTTTGAAAGTTTCTCCTACTCGAGGAATTTTTCATTTTGGAAGGAAAGGAAAGCTGAGTCCGAGATATATCGGACCATTTGAGATCCTTGAGAGAGTATGTAATATCCGGATCTATTACGGTGTATTTCATATGTATTCAAACCCTGTATTATTCGGATTTGTGGTTTTGATTATTGGAGTATGATATTTCTTGCATTGATATCTTTGTACATAAGTATAACTATATGTAAAATTTCTCATGCAAACTCGTGATAGCGCACGTTAAGAATGTAGCTTAACGCACGCTATCGGGCTACTACTAGCGCACGCCATGTATGTAGGAGTTGCATGCGCTAAGAACTCAATTATTGAACTGGACGGCTAGCACATGCGCCAGGGACATGGGTCCGGATAAGATTCCCGCGGACGAACCTGGACAGTTTGGAAGTCAACTCATATTAGCGCGCGCTAAGGAATGCTTAGTAGCGTGCGCTAATTAGCTAAAGTGCAGAATATTATAAATGAGACAACAACCCATTTTGGCTTACATTTCATTCGTCCATTCTTCATTCTTGAGAGTCCAGAGAGCTATAATAATCCTTCTACACACTTAGAACACATCTTATTGGTCCTTGTATATTGGTTATCACTTGTGAGTGATCATTGAAGTGGAGTAGCACCTTGGAGTGGCATACAACCAACCGGAGTCGGATTCTACCTTACGGTTCAGTGATTTTCGTCATATTAAGGTATGTTCAACCTATCTCCAGACTTAGAGTTGGATTCTAAAGAATTGGATGATCATGTTAACGAGATATTGATTTTCATTAGTGAATTATCCAAAGTACATCATGTTCGGAATATTGAGATGAATAGGCCTTAAGTACCTTGATTATGAACATCATAATTCGAATCTTATTACATTGAACAAGTAGAGAAAGCTTCTATCATTGGTAATCCGAATCTAGTAGATGACTTCATAACAATCATGGACTTGACTTTAACATCATTATTGTTAGATGAATCTAAGGGATTGATCATGGAAGGATTTATTTTGTATAGATGGAACGTTATTCAAACTTCATATGTGATAGTTTTCATTGATATAAAGGTGTGATATCAACCGTTAAGCCTTCTGAATTATCGCATGAAGAATGGTATTTGAAATGGAATATGGTTTTATAATAGTATACATATTCTTGAATCCGAAGTTGTTGTTATCCGTAGGATCATTCATAATCGTATGAACATGATATTCATGGAGGTAACATGAATTATCACGGAAGATTTCATTGTTTTGATCATGATGAGAACAGTCTTCTGCCGGTAGTGAACTGCCATGCACAGTTAGCGCACGCTAAGTTATGTAAATTAACGTGTGCTATCGAGCATCGGTTAACGTACGCTACGTTTGGTACGTAACGTACGCTAGGCCATCAGACGAAGTCGATCGGTGATCGGTAAATCGACCATGCATAGTTAGCGTACGCTATGCTTTGTTGTTTGCGTGCGCTATCGAGCAGACTTAACGCACGCTGCACAGAGTACTTAACGTGCGCTAAGAAGTTCAGGCAGATTACATTTTATGAGCTTTTGGCCGTAAATCGAATTGTTAGACATTCGTACGACGTGAGATAAATCCTATATTATTTCTTTTGTTAAGGTTTGAGCCTGTTACGTGATTGATTGAGGGGGGACGACCTTCAAGTGTTCGTTTTCGTGGAAGTATTGTTCTTGTCTTCAAATTGAGGCAAGTACCTTATTTGTTTTATGTATTGATGTTATACATATTGTCGTGCATGTATGTCGTTGTTGTATGTCCACCTCGTGTTGGTCCGACGGGATCATCGGGGGATCTATGCTAGCGTGTGCTGGATCATCGGACGGGTTTTTCCACGACGGGTTGGTCTGACGGGATCATCGTGGGTTCTAGGCAGTGAACGCTGGATCGACGGAATTACCATGTGTATGTTATGATATCATATTGTGATTATCAGTTGTGTATATTATGTATGAGTTTCTCGCATGAGAAGACTCGTTTGACATTTTATCATTTACGTTATTATTATTATGCGTGTGACGTTGAATAATATGTTGTGGTACTTGTACTAGCATCGTTGTGCTAACCCCTTCGGGGGTGAACATTTTGTTTATGTTCAGGATCCAGGAGAGTGGGGAAACAACCACTGGAGCTGCATGACGATGAGGGTGCAGAGTGATGTTTCGGCCGGGTTCATTTGTGTGTTGTTTATTGGTTATTTCAATAAGTACTCGAGTACGAAGTCATTAATGAGGAATTTGGATTTGGTGATGTATTATTAAGTTTCTGTTGAACAATTGTATTTTCAGTACTTGGTCAGAACTGTTGTATCTTAATTCCGTTATTTCCATTCGTTAGTACATTTTAATGTCTGTTCAATTCTTCAGCCTTGTAAATCCTTATGTAAAGGATTTACGGCGCTGTAATATTCCTGAATATATCGGGGGTGTTACATGGTTAGAGCAAATTTTATCCCTAGAAACCTAATAGGTTGCCGGATAAGATTCAATTGTGAAACTGATTTGCGTCGATGGTATAAACTTAACTTGTTCATGAAGCATAGAAATCGTATAGGTTGAGGGGAGTGAACAAAGGGAAAAAGAAGATAGTATCATCCATTAGATGGGTTGGTGTTGGACACCACTTTATGAAAATTAATAGACTAGAAACCTGTTCGGTTGCCCTCTATTAAGATTTATAAAGAACTCGATCACCACTATGAAGTAGAGCGACGATACTTCCGGATTTCACATGGGAGTATGTTATTCCGATAAAAATAGTGGGAGCTGGGTAACAAGAATAGAAAAGACCTTAATTCTATACTCAAAACATAATATAACAAGTCACTAATTAATCTGTTATACTTAATGCAGACACAAATCTCAATATGACAATGAATCCACTCGCAATTCTACTCGAAAAGAACACCTTAATGGGACCTAACCTTTTGGATTGGCTCCGCAATCTGATGATTGTCCTCAGTATAGAGGCACTGGGATACATCTTGGAGACGGACATTCCGGTGCCTCCTGTGCGGACCAGAGCCAATCAAGAAGAGATTGAAAACCACAAAAAGTGGGTTAAGGATGACGTGAAAGTCCGTGCTTATATGATGGATTCCATGTCTAATGAGCTTCAGAGAGTTCATGAGAAAATGACTTCTGCTAGGCAGATTCTATCTCACTTAACCGAACTTTATGGTGAGCACAGCTGAACTGCTAGATACGAGATATTCAAGCAATTATTCGGTGCAAGGATGAAGGAAGGTGAGAAGGTTGGGGAATACGTCCTCAAAATGATATCCATGATCGAGAGATTAGAGGCTCTTGATTTTAAAATGGATACTTCTCTCCAAACCGACCTTATCCTACAGTCTCTCCCTAATTCCTTCTCACAGTTTGTTATGAACTTCAACTGCAATGAGATTGCATGTAATTTAGATGGGCTAATGAACAAACTTGTGACCGCTCAGTCTCAGATGAAGACTCTGCGGATGAAGGAGTCTGCTCTTGTGATTTCTTCTGGACCTCGGAGGTCTAAGACCAAGAAGCATACTAGACCACATGTCAAGAACTTCATGGGCAAGGGCAAGTCCCCAACGGTTCCAAAGAGCAAGAAGAAATACGCTTGTCTCAAGTGCGGTGAGCTGGGCCACTGGGCTAGAGAGTGTCCGATTCTTCATGGCACTTCAGGTACAGAACTTTTAGTTTTGGAAACAAATTGTTCTGCTACTGTTTTTTCTACTTCCTGGATACTGGATTCTGGTGCTAGTTCTCATATTTGTACCGTGAATCAGGATCTGGAACAAAATAGGAAGTTTGGGGCTGGAGAAGTTATGATCACAGTCGGAAGCGGGCATAGTGTCGAGGCGACCGACATAGGATCACTTTTTTTAGGTTTAGAATCCGGCTTTGTTTTGACTTTAGAAGATGTACTTGTTTTTGCCCAAGAGGCACAAAAACATTGTATCCATTCCGGTCATGGACCGAAAGGGCTTTTCATTTTTCATTGGTGATGGATCCTGCAAATTTTATTTCAGAAATAAACTAGTGGGTACTGCTACATTGTTAAGTGGATTGTATCATCTAAATCTCAGCAACAAAGTAGTTGTGAATACTATGACTAGAAAACATGGTAGGGATGAAACCAATCAAGTTTTGAAATGACGTCTTAGACTTGGTCATGTTGGTCAGACCAAGGTTAACAAATGGAAAAAGATGGACTTATGGGTCCATTGGGATCAGATCCCTTTCCTACTTGTGAATCTTGCCTTAAAGGAAAAATGACTAAGTCCCCCTTCACAGGGAATTTTGAAAGAGCCGCTGATAAACTGGGATTAATCCATACCGACGTATGTGGTGATTTGGATGCAGCACGTGACGGATATTAGTACTTCATTATGTTTACAGATGATCATACTAGGTATGGTTGTGTATACTTAATGAAACATAAAACCGAGGCCTTTGACAAATTCCAGGAATTTAAGGCCCTAGTCGAGAAACAAGCTGGTAGTCATTTCAAAGCACTTAGGTCGGACCGAGGTGGCGAGTATATGAGTACGGAGTTTGACGAGTTCCTTAAAAGAACATGGAATAGTTTCACAACTAAAACCTCCAGGTACTCCTCAGTTAAATGGTGTGTCAGAAAGAAGGAACCGGACCTTGTTGAACATGGTCCGTTCCATGTTGGGCTATACTGACTTACCGATTTACTTGTGGGGATATGCACTCCTGACTGCCACTTACATCTTGAGCAGATGTCCTTCCAAATCCGTTCCTAAAACTCCACATGAGATGTGGGAGGGCAGAAACCAAGTCTTAATCATATTAGGATTTGGGGATGTCCCGCCTATGTCAAGAAGACTAAGGTGGAGAAGTTGGAAGCTAGGTCCGTGAAGGGATGTTTCATTGGATTCCCGTCTGGGACGATGGGTTATCTGTTCTACATGCCCAAGATCAAAAGATCGTTGTTGCTTTGCATACACACTTCCTGGAAGAAAAGTTCATTCAGAAAGGCGAAGCACGTAGAAGTATTTCTTTGGAAGAATGCAATGAAACTCCTAAGGAGACACCTGTGCAAGAAATTGGAACCGAACCTTCTATAACACAAGTACAACCACCTCGTAGGTCAAGTAGGGTGTCTCAATTACCTGAGAGGTATAGTTTTATGCACTTCGAGGAACTGGGTTTCCTAGAGGTTCCAAGTGATAAACAAGAGACCGACCTGCGACCAATGACCTAGCAATGGTGGATGTAGACTCCATGAAATAGACTGTAGAAGTCTTCATGTAGTTGGGACATTCGTTTTGACAAGGCAGTCAAAGATTTTGACTTCGTGCAAAATGAAGAGGAACATTGTGTATACAAGAGGGTTAGTGGGAGCTAGATCGCATCCTTAGTACTATATGTAGATGACATTCTACTAATAGGAAATGATGTGGGAATGCTCAGTTCTGGGAAAGCTTGGCTTTCGAGTAATTTCTCCATGAAAGACTTAAGAAACCTATATTCTTGGAATTCGACTCTAATGGGATAGATCGAAGAGAATGGTAAGTTTTTCCCAAGCCCTCTATATAGATTAGATCTTAAAGAGGGTTCCTTCCGGTGCGACATGGAATAAAACTCACCTTGAAGATGTGTCCTCATAGTGAGGAATAATGAACGGAAATGAGTAATATACCATATGCTTCGGAATTTGGGTAGCCTTATATATACTTTATTGTGTACGGGACCTGACATTGCGCATGCTGGAAGCGTGGTAAGTAGGTTTTGGGCTAACCCAGTCAGGGAACATTAGACCGCCATAAAAAAAAATGTTCTCAAGTACTTTAGAAGTACTAAGAGATTTGGTTCTTATATATGGTGATGGAGAACTGAATGTAATGAGATTCACTATATTGGACTTCCAAGGATAGAAAGACGATTCTATGTCTACTTCTGGCTACATTTACTCTTAATGGAGGAGCAGTATCTTGGCATAGTGCCAAGTGTAGCGCGACTGGTGGTTCCACCTATAAGGCTGAGTATAAAGTGGCCTCGGAGGCCTCCAAAGGAAGGATTTAGAAGTTACTGTGTAAACTTCGCGTGACACCTTGTGCTGCGCTGAGAAAGTAGTAGCACAGGCCGTGGGGCCAAGGTTTCACAACATTACCAAACATATTGAGAGAGTATCATCTCGTAAGAGAATTTGTTCGCATAGAGATACATTTTGCTGCATAGAGTAGAGTCAGCCGACTACGTCGCTGATCCACTGACCAAGCCACATTCTCAGATTAGCTTGGAGCGTAATCTGGAGAACATGGGTATTAGATACCATAATGTGTGGCATTGAGTGCAAGTGGGAGATTGTTGGGAGTATGCCCTCAAATGCCACTCAGAGGATGATGAGTGAGGGCATTGTACTTGTAATTATGTAAATTCACTAATATAAGGCAATGGATGTTTCTTTATTTACTGGTAGTTACTGGCATTCCAAACTCATAAATATACATATAGAAACTAGTCCCTGTATTTGAGAGCAAAACGTTCCACTCCTTATTGGATAAGGGGGTCGGCACTGGAAAGGTTTATAGCTCAAATACTTAATCGTTCGCAAGTCGATGAAACTTAACTGGGCGTTAAGTTTATGTGAAAACTTATATGACGTGTTCTTTGACATGGAGAGTGCCTGTCGAACGCTAATGGTTAGTGGGAGCACACATTATAGGTATGCTAATTGAATTAGTATACTCGAACCGACTCACCTTCGATTCGTCACATAGATTTCACTCCAGGACAGTCAATGACGGAATCGAAAGGTTGTGATAGGTATTCGTGAACCTTCAACTTGAGGATTTAGTAGGGATGTGCTTGTGACGTCAAGATTTTAGTTAGAGTAGTTCGACCCTGTAAACCGGAAGGCGGGGGTCAACCTCGACGTGCATCTTGACGGGCAAGTAGCCGGTCCTACTGAATACCAAGATAGAATTCTTTCTCCCGTTAGTGAGCGGGTTATATGTCCTATGCGGTTATTGGCAGATGAGATCATAAGTCTTTAGCCAAAGAATTGGAGCTAGTTGTATTAGATACACGACATCTCGATGATCTCGATTTGCATTAACGCATGCATAGCGTCAAGTACAGATAGGGTTTGACTGACCGTGACCCTATAACTTGATCGGGACATGTGAAAGAAGGGTTTATACGTATACTGGTATTCACGACAGAATGGTTCTTGAATGATCCCAATCATTCGTTCTTAGTTGGGGTACAGTGCAGGCCGCCAGGCTGGCTAGGTGGTGCTACTGCTCTTTGGTTCCTCCCATTGCTGACTGAGACGAACCTACCGAGTCGCACAATAGGATTGACGACGGAATGAATCGAGATAATTCTCTCATTATTAATATTAGATATTGGATATCTAATTTTGGACATTAGATGTCTAAATCGATATATTCGATAAATTGATTTATGGCCTAATGAATTAAATAAATTATTGGGTGATTAATTTAATTCATGTATATTATTATTTATTGGATAAATTAATTATATTATTTTGTATTTGATATGTTTAATTAATTGGATTAATTAATCGATATAAATACATCGAAACGGAATCGGAGTTTATCTGTTTGGACTTTCGGGAGTGCGAACGAACCGAACTCCTCCGTTTTTCCATCATGGATGCCCTCCTCCTTTCCACCTAATTTCCCCTTGTCTTTTGTTTCCATTTTATATGGATGATATTGACATGGTGGGGATACCTCTCATGTGAATGAGTTGTATTGTTTGGTGGAAGGTGTATAAAGAATTATATGTAGACTTGTGATTGAGGAGACTTCTATATATCACATACATAATTCACTCCTTTTTGGGTGATGAACGTGACAGAGGTTGAAGGAGAGAGAGAAAAGAACTTAGAGTTCATTTCATGGTGTTCATACTCATCTTCATCTTCTTCACTAACTTCTTCTTCATTTTTCTTGGAGAAAATTGAGGGAAAATATTGAGAGAGTTTTGATAAACATACTTGGAGTATATTCATCAAAATCAATAGCTTCATCACCTTGATTCTAGCCATAACCTTAGAGGTTAATCGGATGTTGTCATTCCGGTCGTTTTTCCAGCGCGTGGCAAGTAGAGACGCGGTGCTTTTGGCATTGGATCGTTCAAGGGCTTGGAGCGGATTGGATTCGTAGAGATCAAACTAAAGCTTGGGGAATAGCTCAAGAGAAGGAATCTATCTAATCAACGGACTACAAGGGTGAGTTTATATATCTCTTATGAATTTGTTTTTGATATTCGTATATACGTAGCTCGATCGATCCTCGTAGGGATTCGAATCGAATTAATTTTCGTTTTACCGCTTCCGCTGAGCCTTCGTTTTAGGCACCGAATCCCAACAAAGACAACACAATGGACTCCGACTAACTGAACCCAAAATTGGCCTTCGTGTGATTTGTATCATTCATATTTCATTATCCTCGTACCGATCCTGTGACTTGCTCCCGAAAACCTGCATGTACCTGGACACAATACAGATATCCACCCCCCAATTAATCGGGGGTTAGCAAAACTCCACTATTTCGCTAGTGCAAGTATAAAGTACAAATACGAGCCATACACAACACATTCTGAGAATACGATAATTGAAATAATCCGCAACTCAACCAAGACAAAAGACTTCCCAAGATTCCTCATTTAAATAAATTAGTTCAAACCATAAATGTGTAAATTAAATGAGTGGTCATTTTAAAAATCAATTCAAGATATCGGGAGGTTTGAAAAACATTTGAAATTGAATAATTCTCGACTTATCGAAAACTACTTAGGGTCACAGCCCAGAGCTTATTTTCCAAAATACAAATTCGATAACAAAACACAAGGTCCACAATCCAACCGGCTCGTTTCAAACCATTACCACAGACTATTACACACCACACATTACACTTATGCCATTCTATCCAAACACCAAGACTCGATATCTAATGTATCTCGATCCCGAGCACACAGCATTGTGATACTCCAGACAGTATCACAATTAATCATCAAAACAGTACATTAACAAGTCTCAACACCACAACCCACGGACGTACCCATTAGTATCGACCCCCAGAGGCCCCGTCGGACCATCATCGGGTGGGAAACCACTTCCACGGTCGTACCCATTAGTATCGACCCCCAGAGATCCCGTCGAACCATCCCTGGGTGGAAGAACAACAACACACACACCCAAGTCCACTCCCATGGCCGTACCCATTAGTATCGCCCCCAGAGGCCACACATGCCATCCCCGGGTGGAAGAACAACAACACACACACCCAAGTCCACTTCCGTGGCCGTACCCATTAGTATCGGACCCCAGAGGTCACACATGCCATCCCCGGGTGGAAGAACAACACACACACCCACGCAATAACACAATTCACAGTTGCAAACCACATGCCTCGAAAGTCAATCACAATATATATATATATATATATATATATATATATATAGTCGAGGTATCTTACTAGAACCAGTTTATCCAACACATATTCACAACCCAAATCTATCACAATCTACACGGAAGCACAATATCTCAACAACACCGAACGACACAACCAATACCACACAAACTCACATATTTGTCGATAACCACGTGACTCCACGCACACTTTTTAACAAAAGATGTGAACTTTTACATTTACCGACGACATAATCATACATAATAACATCATACGAAAGTAAGGCGATCCTGTACTCAACACTAACACACATATTCAATTAAGCATATTAATTCCCGAAACACACGGGTCACCTTTAAGAAAACCATGATGGTAAATATACCGAGTCCTTTGAAAAATGGTTATAAATATTTATTTAGCACATATCGACGATTGACAACCATTATATCCATAAAACACGTAATGTATGGGCAAGATACGTGCCTTGATAGTCGATGCCGGACACTCCGACGAGCATGGCTCAACCGGAAAACTTCGAACGCCCACAACTCTCCGGCGAAAATGACGGTAACACAACCGATCGGGAAACGGCGAAAGGAAGAGTTCCGACTCAAGTTCTTCGCAAGGAACCTGACCCTAACATCATACCATGAATAAATTGACGATCGTACGAGGAAGAAAAATTGTAGAATGCCCGAATCCCCCTTTTGTGACATTTTATCGAATACTTACACGACGTTGCTTAGAAACTCAATAAAACGACGAATCCTCGGCAATCTAACCGTGGAAAAACAAGGGATCGGATATAATACAACTTAATAATCATCAATCCATCACTATTCTAAGTTATTACGGATCAAATGGGTGAAATCAAGCAAAACCCCTAATTTCCCAAAAACTAAGATTTTAGGAAAACTAACCTTGATTCGCTGGATTAAAGGATGTTATGTGATGATCAATTGATGATATTGTAATACCCGTAATTTCGATTTCTAATAATTCTTTTTTTTGGAGAAAGTCCATTTTGACGACTCGTTCATGACCGTTTCGTCATTCCGAGAATGATTAATTCTGTACTTTTTGTCATCTGAGTTCGTTTCGGTGTCGTTTTGTTGAGTTCCATGCTTTTTGGCGACTTTTCCGTACTTGAGTTCGATTCTTGCAAATCTCGTTCGAAACTGCTGTTTCAAGTTTCTCGTAAGTCCGTTTAACTTTTTTAGACGTGTTGTAAACTTCGGTTTGGTTAGTCGATCACGTATCGTGATTTTCGGGCGTTTTGGGCCATTTTCGTAATTTCCTAAAGTTTTGGGATGTTGGCCTTCATATCGTCTTTTCAACCTTCGGGTTGTCGGAATCATGTTTTTGTTTAGTGTTTCACTCGTGTTTTGAATGTTATACTATTCGTCGTATTCATTCCGTACGTTTCCGGGAATTCGAGTCGTCGAGTCTTGGCGGGTGGGCACTGGCCAGCCACGTGCGGCAGGGACCGGCCAGGTGCGAACGAGCGTGGCGCACGAGCTGCGCGCACGACCCGGTGCTCGTGCGGCCCTGACTGCACAAACACGAGCGATTGCTCGTGCCCAGTGCTTGTGCATCCCGGCAGTTGGCTGGCAGTGGGCGCGCACGACCCGGCGCACGACCGGTCGCTTGTGCGTGCCTGCTCGTGCGTCCCCGGGCAGTATTAATAATGGTCGGGCAGGTCATTTCTTCACCCGTTTTTCATTTCGTTTCTTGTCCTTCCGTGGCTGGAAGTTTGGAGAGGTCGAAGGCATGATGTTGTTCTTTCAATCCACGAAGTTCTTGAGCTTCTAACATCTATTAATCATCCCATAACCTCCTCCGATTGACCGAATCAAGGATAGATTTCCTACAAATCTAGTTTTGCGGAAATTGGGGTTTTTATTGGATTTCGTTCGTTTGATCCGTAATAACTAAGATTATTGATGGATTTTGATTATTAAGGTGTATTCTACCTATTTCCTTGTTATTCCATGGCCGGATCGTATATATTCGTCGTTTTGGTTGAGTTCTTAATCGACGCCTTGAAGGTGTCCGGTAGAATGTAATAGTGGGGTTTTCGGACGTTCTACGATTATTCTTCCTCGTATGATCGTTGATTTATTAATTATTTGATGTTAGGGTCGAGTTTCTTGCGAAGAAACCGTGTTGAACCCTTCCGTTCATCGTCATTTTCCTTTTCGATAGCATCGAGCGTTTTGGAGCTTCCTGGTTGAGTCGTGTTCGTCGGAATACTTGCGTGATGATTTCGAGGCAAGTATCTTGCCCATACACTTCGTGTTTCGTAGACGTATTCGTTAGTATTAGAATTAAATTAAAATTTGAATGTTTTAATGAACTTTTAAAAGGATCGGTATGTTCTCAATAATTGTTGTCTTTCAAAAGATACCTCGTATACTTCGTAGATTAACGTGCTTTCGGAATTTGTGTGTTAGTTTCATATGTTGGAAGATGTTGATCATATTTAGTGATGTTAGTAGACCGAAATTACTTGCCGAGGATTGTGTACTGATATGTGTAATTATTCGGCAAATGTGGGATCTTTTGTGATATTTGTTGTTATTCCTTCGTAAGGAAGTTGTGGCGCTTGGTGTTGTTTGGTATTGGTAATTGCTTGTGATTGTGTGACATTAGTTGCGAGTATACGTCGACTAAAGTGGCCATTCTAGCGAACTACCTAGCATTTGTATGCATATTCTAGTATTCGAATTATGGCTTCCTGTGGCGTTGTGGATGATATGTGTATGTTCACCTAGGGACGGTCTGACGGGACCTCTAGGGATACGTAATGCCGTGAGTGTGTGTATCACCAACTAGGGTTAACCACCCAGGGATGTACGACGGGGCTCTGCGGGGTAGGCGGCTGTGAGTCTCGTACCAACGGTTAACTTTGAAATGTGTTGTTGGAGAACCGTGATTTTTGGCGCATATTTCGTCTGATTAGAATGGCAGTACAAATGGTATCGTACTTAGCTGGAATGGCACCAGTAAATGTGTTGTGTGTGATTTGTCCCTTGACTGTAATTTTGGTAAGGGTACGTGAGTCTTGTGGTTGCTCTGTGTATTGTAGCTCTGTGGTGTGTTGAGTTCGACCGTTTGGTCAAGTTTCAAAGTTGTGTTCTCTGTTGTCGTTCTGTGAGACCGTCATCATGGTAATGTTTGACAGGGTGTAGTTTATGACGGGTTATTCTTGTGAGTATGTGATGTGAATAAGTTGATTCACGGACCCCCGTGCTTGTGGTTGGAATGTTATGATTGGGTCATGGACCCCGTATTTTGTTATCGGAATCGTATTTTGAAATAAATGATTTTGGGCTGTCCCTAAGTGTTCCAAAGTCTTGAGACTTCTTAAACCCCAAATGTTTTCAAAAACTCCCGAGATCGTAAAATGGTTTTATTCTTATATTTCGTAATTCAAACTATTTTGATCAAGTGAATTATCTCGGAAAGTATATTCACGATTTCTATGTTCTTGGAGTATGATATGTATGGCTCGTCCTTGTATTTATACTTGCACTAGCAAAACAGTGGACTTTTGCTAACCCCCGAGTATTCGGGGGTGGATGTCTGTTTTGCATCCAGGTACTTGCAGGTTGCTGGGGAGCAATTCACAGGACCGTTACGAAGGATGATGGACGACGACGATACTAGTCACATGAAGACCGGTGTTGAGTATTTGGTGATGTCTTGTTTTGTCCTTCCGTTGTGTTTATTTTCCCTTATGCGGTAACGTTGATTTATGTTAACCCCTGTGTGGGTATGAGTTACGAGAAAGAGTAATGTATGGTTGATGTGTATGTTGTGGTAAAAGACCAAATCGGTCTAATGGTCCGTTAATTACCCATGTCGGTATGTAGTGTATTGTATTGTATTGTGGTATTTCTGTATTTAGCCTGGTAGATCCTCATGGAGAGGGTCTACGGCACTGTAATATTCCCTAGTGGTTTGGGGGTGTTACAGAATATGGCATCAGAGCTTAGGTTGCGGAAACCTAGGTTGTCGAGTCGAGTTTTGTGTTGTCGGGTCTTGTCTTGTCTTGTCTTGTCAGATTTTGTCTGATCGAGTCGTGTCGCGACGCGTCGTCTGAGGTGTCGGTCATGATTAGTATCGAGGTGCAGCCATCATCTTCATGCGACCTGTGGATGTAAGTCTCCCTTCTTTGTGTTTGTGCCTCGTCTGATGCGAGTTACTTGTATGATTATTCATTAAGTGATTGAATCCTTCTGTGGATTTTGATTTCGTGATGTCTGGGTATTTAACTCTCATCTTTTATTTGTATGAGGGGCGGTGTCGCTACTAATTTATTTATGAACTGTATTTTATCCGCTGCGTGAATCCTTTAAAAATGACTTTCAGTATTTTGCAAATTGAGTTCTAATTCGTAAAACCGATTCCCTAAATCGATTTTGGCATTTTGGCCTTGAATGTTTTATGATGGTTTGATAAAGAATTTTTGTGAGTTTTGGGCATTCTGGCCTATTGAATTTTTGGAAAACCTTGAGTATCTTAGAAAATTAAATTTCGAGACGTACTTTTAAAATGAATTATTTTCTTGCGGTGTTTTCAAGGTGCTTTCTAATGCCGCGATACATTTCAAAATTTTTCCAGTTGAGGACCAAAAATATTTTGAGATATTTTCGAATGCATTCTGAAAGTTTTTCGCTAGAAGAAAGTGTCCTCATTTTTATCAAACACATGATGGTTTTCAAAGTCTCGATAATAATGTTTGTTCAACTTTTTTAAAGGTGATACTCAAGATCAACTAGTGTTTCCAAAATCATTTTTTTTCAAAGGTGGTTTTCATTTTTAAAACCTTTCGTCCCTGTTTGCGGTGCGTGAATGTATGTGTAATGTTCGCACTTTCGTTAGGGTGTTAACCCCCGAGTTGTGATTGAATTGGTGGTGTGAGTGTTGAGTCATTCGCCACGTAATTGTTGTATTAGCCCTCGGTGATAGGTGTGAGGTTGATATTTAACGTTGTCATTTCATGGTGATTTGCATGCTATCGCACATGTGCGAGCTGTTAAAGCTTGGGTTTGTACGTTTGTGTAAATGTGTGATTGTTCATGATGTTTTGTGATTATATGATGGTTATCGTTCGAGCCGTTGAGATCGTCGAACGATGCCGTGGTTGTTGTGATCTTAGTATGTGTTGATATGTTATGCCAAGTTGGCATCTCCGGTTTGTTGTTTTGCGATGTTATGTTCCATTGTATCTAGCATTTGTATATTAGGTATGCCGAGCTGAGGTGTTTCAACCGCGGTGTGCCGGGGGCATTCAGTAACGCATTTCAAGTGCGGACTTGAGGGACACATAATTCAGTTTTGCGTATTGGCTACTGAGACTTTCGGAGTTCCCGCTTCAGCACAGATATCAGGATCGGCTCTGAGAGGCCCATGGGAGATGTTTCCATCGACCGCTTTTGTGTTGTTGCCTTGTTTTCGTTATTGTGAGTTGCGGGGACGACCTTCTTTTATAAGAGGTCGAATGTGATACCCGTATTGTTTTTGGACTTCTGCATTTCCTCTTTCTCAGGTCTATCGACTCGCTCGTGTTCGTTGATACTTTCTGAACTTGTTCTGTATTTCGGTTCCATCGTTCGAACGAGCTGTGACCTTGTTTTGGGTCGATATGGTTATCGCTGTGACTTTTTCGAGTTTGGTTCGATTCTCGTGAACCTTCTTCGGAAGTGACATAATTTGGTTCTACTAGTTCTTTTATTCGAAGTGGATCGGATTTTGAACTACAGTATTTTTGACTCTGTTGACTCGTTTATGTTCGTTGACATTTTCTGAGCTTGTCCTGCCCCTGTTTTTGTTGATCGAACGAGTGTGGTATTGTTTCGGAGTAACTCGTTTGTCGTTGTGACTTTCCAATTGCTATTCCCTTTCTTGTGGATCTTATGTGAATGCACATCTTGTTGTTTTCACCGGATCATATATTGTCTCGGGTCGAGATGTGAACCTCGGATTTTTTATTTGAAGCTTATTGTTCTTCGTGATTCGAACATGATTGTTCGATTTTTGTTGTCTCGATCGTTTGATTATTCGGTTTTTGTTGATCTCGTTTCGTGATTGTTGACCGTTCAGACTCCATCCTAATTTCCTTATGTTCGGGAAATTAGTCTCGTTTTCGATCTTCTAACCCTTGGGCGGTGGAATTCCGTATTTGTTCAGTGATTGGCTCGCGTTTTGATTGATGTATCGTTGGGTCGGTCAATCGTATTGATTTTCATTCGTTGTGTTTTGTGATTGTTCGGATAATCGACGTGATTGTATTATCCGTTTGTTGACGCTTGTCACTTGTGGGTTTTACTATGTCTCTACCGGTAGCGTTGCGTTAGTCGTCGTGGAGCGTGTTTTCACGCCGTTTGTCCCTTTGCGTTGCTTGTAACGCTTTGCCATTGGGCGTGAGTTACGTGTTTCACGTGTATCTCGTTGAGTGGTTCCTGGCAGGATATTACTCCTTCCTACTTGTTTTAAGTTTCGGGACGAAACTTCTTTTAAGGAGGGTAGTGTGTAATACCAGTAATTTCGATTTCCGGTAATTCTTTTTTTCGTAGAATGTCCATTTTGGCGACTCGCTCATGACCGTTGCGTCATTCCAAGAATGATTAATTCTGCACTTTTTGTCATCTGAGTTCGTTTCAGTGTCGTTTTGTTGAGTTCCGTGCTTTTTGGCGACTTTTCCGTACTTGAGTTCGATTCCTGCGAATCTCGTTCGAAACTGCTGTTTTGAGTTTCTCGTAAGTCCGTTTAACTTTGTTAGACGTGTTGTGAACTTCGGTTTGGTTATTCGATCACGTATCGTGATTTTCGAGCGTTTTGGGCCATTTTCGTAATTTCCCAAAGTTTTGGGATGTTGGCCTTCATATCGTCTTTTCAACCTTCGGGTTGTCGGAATCATGTTTTTGTTTAGTGCTTCACTCGTGTTTTGAATGTTATACTATTCGTCGTGTTCGTTCCGTACGTTTCCGGGAATTCGAGTCGTCGAGTCTTGGCGGCTGGGCACTGGCCGGCCACGTGCGGCAGGGACCGGCCAGGTGTGCACGAGCGTGGCGCACGAGCTGCGCGCACGACCCGGTGCTCGTGCAGCACTGACTGCACACGCACGAGCGAGTGATCGTGCCCAGTGCTCGTGCGTCCCGGCAGTTGGCTGGCAGTGGGCGCGCACGACCCAACGCACGACCGACCGCTCGTGCGTGCCTGCTCGTGCGTCCCTGGGCAGTATTAATAATGGTCAGGCAGGTCATTTCTTCACCCGTTTTTCATTTCGTTTCTTGTCCTTCCGCGGCTGGAAGCTTGGAGAGGTCGAAGGCATGATGTTGTTCTTTCAATCCACGAAGTTCTTGAGCTTCTAACATCGATTAATCATCCCATAACCTCCTCCGATCGACCGAATCAAGGTTATATTTCCTACAAATCTAGTTTTGGGGAAATTGGGGTTTTTGTTGGATTTCGTTCGTTTGATCCGTAATAACTTAGATTATTGATGGATTATTGATTACTATGGTGATTCTACCTATTTCCTTGTTATTCCGTGGCCGGATCATATAGATTCATTGTTTTGGTTGAGTTCTTAATCGACGCCATGAAGGTGTCCAGAAGAATGTCATAGTGGGGTTTTCGGACGTTCTACGATTATTCTTCCTCGTATGATCGTTGATTTATTAATTATTTGATGTTAGGGTCGAGTTTCTTGCGAAGAAACCGTGCTGAACCCTTCCGTTCATCGTCATCTTCCTTTTCGATAGCATCGAGCATTTTGGAGCTTCCCGGTTGAGTCGTGTTCGTCGGAATACTTGCGTGACGATTTCGAGGCAAGTATCTTGCCCATACACTTCGTGTTTCGTAGACGTATTCGTTAGTATTAGAATTAAATTACAATTTGAATGTTTTAATGAACTTTTAAAAGGATCGGTATGTTCTCGATAATTGTTGTCTTTCAAAAGATAACTCATATGCTTCGTAGATTAATGTGCTTTCAGAATATGTGCGTTAGTTTCATATGTTGGAAGATGTTGATCATATTTAGTGATGTTAGTAGACCGAAATTACTTGCCGAGGATTGTGTACTGATATGTGTAATTGTTTGGCGAATGTGGGACGTTTTGTGATATTTGTTGTTATTCCTGCGTAAGGAAGTTGTGGCGCTTGGTGTTGTTTGGTATTGGTAATTGCTTGTGATTGTGTGACATTAGTTGCGAGTATACGTCGACTAAAGTGGCCATTCTAGCGAAGTACCTAGCATTTGTATGCATATTCTAGTATTCGAATTATGGCTTCCTGTGGCGTTGTGGATGATATGTGTATGTTCACCTAGGGACGGTCTGACGGGACCTCTAGGGATACGTATTGCCGTGAGTGTGCGTATCACAAACTAGGGTTAACCACCCAGGGATGTCCGATGGGGCTCTGCGGGGTACGGCAGCCGTGAGTCTCGTACCAACGGTTAACTTTGAAATGTGTTGTTGGAGAACTGTGATTTTTGGCGCATATTTCATCTGATTAGAATGGCAGTACAAATAGTATCGTACTTAGCTAGAATGGCACCAGTAAATGTGTTGTGTGTGATTTGTCCCTTGAATGTGATTTTGGTAAGGGTACGTGAGTCCTGTGGTTTCTCTATGTATTGTAGCTCTGTTGTGTGTTGAGTTCGACCGTATGGTCAAGTTGCAAAGTTGTGTTCTCTGTTGTCGTTCTGTGAGACCGTCGTCATGGTAATGTTTGACACGGTGTAGTTTAGGACGGGTTATTCTTGTGAGTATGTGATGTGAATAAGTTCATTCACCGACCCCCGTGCTTGTGGTTGGAATGTTATGATTGGGTCATGGACCCCGTATTTTGTTATCGGAATCGTATTTTGAAATAAATGATTTTGGGCTGTGTCCCTAAGTGTTCGAAAGGCTTGAGACTTCTTAAACCCCAAATGTTTTCAAAAACTCCCGAGATCGTAAAATGGTTTTATTCTTATCTTTCGTAATTCAAACTATTTTGATCAAGTGAATTATCTCGGGAAGTATATTCACGATTTCTATGCTCTTGGAGTATGATATGTATGGCTCGTCCTTGTATTTATACTTGCACTAGCAAAATAGTGGAGTTTTGCTAACCCCCGAGTATTCGGGGGGTGGATGTCTGTTTTGCATCCAGGTACTTGCAGGTTGCTGGGGAGCATTTCACAGGATCGTTACGAAGGATGATGGACGACGGCGATACTAATCACATGAAGACTGGTGTTGAGTATTTGGTGATGTCTTGTTTTGTCCTTCCGTTGTGTTTATTTTTCCTTATGCGGGAACGTTGATTTATGTTAACCCCTGTGTGGGTATTAGTTACGAGAAAGAGTAATGTATGGTTGATGTGTATGTTGTGGTAAAAGACCAAATCGGTCTAATGGTCCGTTAATTACCCATGTCGGTATGTAGTGTATTGTATTGTATTGTGGTGTTTCTGTATTTAGCCTGGTAGATCCTCATGGAGTGGGTCTACGGCACTGTAATATTCCCGAGTGGTTTGGGAGTGTTACAGAATATGGTATCATAGCTTAGATTGCGGAAACCTATGCTGTCGGGTCGAGTTTTGTGTTGTCGGGTCTTGTCTTGTCTTGTCTTGTCAGATTTTATCTGATCGAGTCGTGTCGCGACGCATCGTCTGAGGTGTCGGTCGTGATTAGTATCGAGGTGCAGCTATCATCTTCGTGCGACCTCTGGATGTAAGTCTCCCTTCTTTGTGTTTGTGCCTCGTCTGATGCGAGTTACTTGTATGATTATTCGTTAAGTGATTGAATCCTTCTGTGGATTTTGATTTCGTGATGTTTGGGTATTTGACTCTCATCTTTTATTTGTATGAGGGGCGGTGTAGTTACTAATTTATTTACGAACTGTATTTTATCCGCTGCGTGAATCCTTTAAAAATGACTTTCAGTATTTTGCAAACTGAGTTCTAATTCCTGAAACCGATTCCCTAAATCGAGTTTTGGCATTTTGGCCTTGAATGTTTTATAACGGTTTGATAAAGAATTTTTGTGAGTTTTGGGCATTCTGGCCTATTGAATTTTTGGAAAACCTTGAGTATCTTAGAAAATTAAATTTCGAGACGTACTTTTAAAACGAATTATTTTCTTGCGGTGTTTTCAAGGTGTTTTCTAATGCCGCGATACATTTCAAAAATTTTCCAGTTGAGGACCAAAAATATTTTGAGATATTTTCAAATGCATTCTGAAAGTTTTTCGCTAGAAGAAAGTGTCCTCATTTTTATCAAATGCATGATGGTTTTCAAAGTCTCGACAATAATGTTTGTTCAACTTTTTGAAAGGTGATAGTCAAGATCAACTAGTGTTTCCAAAATCATTTTTTTTCAAAGGTGGTTTTCATTTTTAAAACCTTTCGCTCCTGTTTGCGGTGCGGGAATGTATGTGTAATGTTCGCACTTTCGTTAGGGTATTAACCCCCGAGTTGTGATTGAATTGGTGGTGTGAGCGTTGAGTCATTCGCCATGTAATTGTTGTATTAGCCCTCGATGATAGGTGTGAGGTTGATCTTTAACGTTGTCATTTCGTGGTGATTTGCGTGCTATCGCACATGTGCGAGCTCTTAAAGCTTGGGTTTGTACGTTTGTGTAAATGTGTGATTCTTCATGATGTTTTGTCATTATGTGCTGGTTATCGTTCGGGCCGTTGAGATCATCGAACGATGCCGTGGTTGTTGTGATCTTAGTATGTGTTGCTATGTTATGCCAAGTTGGCATCTCCGGTTTGTTGTTTTGCGATGTTATGTTCCATTGTATCTAGCATTTGTATATTCGGTATGCCGAGCCGAGGTGTTTCAACCACGGTGTGCCGGGGGCATTCAGTAACGCATTTCAAGTGCGGACTTGAGGGACACATAATTCAGTTTTGCGAATTGGCTACTGAGACTTTCGGAGTTCGCGCTTCAGCACAGATATCAGGATCGGCTCTGAGAGGCCCATGGGAGATGTTTCCGTCGACCGCTTTTGTGTTGTTGCCTTGTTTCCGTTATTGTGAGTTGCGGGGACGACCTTCTTTTATAAGAGGTCGAATGTGATACCCGTATTGTTTTTGGACTTCTGCATTTCCTCTTTCTCAGGTCTATCGACTCGCTCGTGTTCGTTGATACTTTCTGAACTTGTTCTGTATTTCGGTTCCATCGTTCGAACCAGCTGTGACCTTGTTTTGGGTCGATCTGGTTATCGCTGTGACTTTTTGGAGTTCGGTTCGATTCTTGTGAACCTTCTTCGGAAGTGACATCATTTGGTTCTACTAGTTCTTTTATTCGAAGTGGATCGGATTTTGAACTTCTGTATTTTCGACTCTGTCGACTCTTTTATGTTCGTTGACATTTTCTGAGCTTGTCCTGCCCCTGTTTTTGTTGATCGAACGAGTGTGGTATTGTTTCAGAATAACTCGTTTGTCGTTGTGACTTTCCAATTGCTATTCCCTTTCTTGTGGATCTTATGTGAATGCACATCTTGTTGTTTTCACCGGATCATATATTGTCTCGAGTCGAGATGTGAACCTCGGATTTGTTATTTGAACCTTATTGTTCTTCGTGATTCGAACATGATTGTTCGATTTTTGTTGTCTCGATAGTTTGATTGTTCGGTTTTTGTTGATCTCGTTTTGTGATTGTTGAACGTTCAGACTCCTTCCTAATTTCCTTATGTTCGGGAAATTAGTCTCGTTTTCGATCTTCCAACCCTTGGGCGGTGGAATTCCATATTTGTTCAGCGATTGGCTCACGTTTTGATTGATGTACCGTTGGGTCGGTCAATCGTATTGATTTTCGTTCGTTGTGTTTTGTGATTGTTCGGATAATCGACGTGATTGTATTATCCATTTGTTGACACTTGTCACTTGTGGGTTTTACTATGTCTCTACCGGTAGCGTTGCGTTAGTCGTCGTGGAGTGTGTTTTCACGTTGTTTGTCCCTTTGCGTTGCTTGTAATGTTTTGCCATTGGGCGTGAGTTACGCGTTTCTTGTGTATATCGTTGAGTGGTTCCTAGCAGTATATTACTCCTTCCTACTTGTTTTAAGATTCGGGACGAAACTTCTTATAAGGAGGGTAGTGTGTAATACTAGTAATTTCGATTTCCGGTAATTCTTTTTTTTGGAGAAAGTCCATTTTGGCGACTCGCTCATGACCGTTTCGTCATTCCGAGAATGATTAATTCTGCACTTTTTGTCATCTGAGTTCGTTTCGGTCTCGTTTGTTGAGTTCCGTGCTTTTTGGCGACTTTTCCGTACTTGAATTCGATTCTTGCGAATCTCGTTCGAAACTGCTGTTTCAAGTTTCTCGTAAGTCCGTTTAACTTTGTTAGACGTGTTGTGAACTTCGGTTTGGTTATTCGATCACGTATCGTGATTTTCGGGCGTTTTGGGCCATTTTCGTAATTTCCCAAAGTTTTGGGATGTTGGCCTTCGTCTCGTCTTTTCAACCTTCGGGTTGTCGGAATCATGTTTTTGTTTAGTGCTTCACTCGTGTTTTGAATGTTATACTATTCGTCGTGTTCGTTCCGTACATTTCTGGGAATTCGAGTCGTCGAGTCTTGGCGGCTGGGCACTAGCCGGCCACGTGCGACAGGGACCGACCAGGTGCGCACGATGCGGCCCTGACTGCACATGCACGAGCGAGTGCTGGTGCCCAGTGCTCGTGCGTCCCGGCAGTTGGCTGGCAGTGGGCGCGCATGACCCAACGCACGACCGGTCGCTCGTGCGTGCCTGCTCGTGCGTCTCTGGGCAGTATTAATAATGGTCGGGCAGGTCATTTCTTCACCCATTTTTCATTTCGTTTCTTGTCCTTCCGCGGTTGGAAGCTTGGAGAGGTCGAAGGCATGATGTTTTTCTTTCAATCCACGAAGTTCTTGAGCTTCTAACATCGATTAATCATTCCATAACCTCCTCCGATCGACCGAATCAAGGTTAGATTTCCTACAAATCTAGTTTTGGGGAAATTGGGGTTTTTGTTGGATTTCGTTCGTTTGATCCGTACTAACTTATATTATTGATGGATTATTGATTATTATGGTGTATTCTACCTATTTCCTTGTTATTCCATGGCCGGATCGTATAGATTCGTCGTTTTGGTTGAGTTCTTAATCGACACCATGAAGGTGTCCGGTAGAATGTCATAGTGGGGTTTACGGATGTTCTACGATTATTCTTCCTCGTATGATCGTTGATTTATTAATTATTTGATGTTAGGGTCGAGTTTCTTGCGAAGAAACCGTGTTGAACCCTTCCGTTCATCGTCATCTTCCTTTTCGATAGCATCGAGCATTTTGGAGCTTCCCGGATAAGTCGTGTTCGTCGGAATACTTGCGTGACGATTTCGAGGCAAGTATCTTGCCCATACACTTCGTGTTTCGTAGACGTATTCATTAGTATTAGAATTAAATTACAATTTGAATGTTTTAATGAACTTTTAAAAGGATCGGTATGTTCTCGATAATTGTTGTCTTTCAAAAGATAACTCATATGCTTCGTAGATTAACGTGCTTTCGGAATATGTGCGTTAGTTTCATATGTTGGAAGATGTTGATCATATTTAGTGATGTTAGTAGACCGAAATTACTTGCCGGTCATGGTCAAGAATGTTCGGCCGGGACCCGTCATCATGCGTTAGACACGTGCGCTGTCGGCCTGGGCCGTAATCCAGAGACTTCCTGGACTAGACTGCTCGGCCAGGTATCATGCGCAGCCTTATGGCCGTAGCGTGCGCTACGTGCCGGTCGTAGCGTGCGCAGTGTCCGAAAGTAGCGTGCGCTACCTGTCGATCCTCCCGAGTCCAGAACCTCTCTGCCCCTACTGTCTCGGCCGACTAGCGCGCACAGCTAACCGGCCATAGCGTGCGCTGCCTCCTGGCCGTAGCGTGCGCTACCTTCCGACCGTAGCGTGCGCTACGCCGGTTCCTGCCGCACCCGTCCGGCCAGTGCCCGCAACCGTCCGGCCAGTGCCCGACACCATGACTTGACGACTCGATTATCCGAAATCGCACGGAACGAACACGACAAAACGCTCGTGGGCAACATCATTGATCCGAAATGAAAACAACATACAACAAAACACCATATACGGCCATAAACACCAAAATCAGTTGTCGAGAAAATAATTTCGGCGCTCGGCAACTGGGAAATATCCGAAAAAATCCAAAATAACCGGAACGAAAATCGTGGGTATTGTAACACCCCCAATATATTCGGGAATATTACAGCGCCGTAAATCCTTTACATAAGGATTTACAAGGCTGAAGAATTGAACAAGTATAAAAAGGTACTGACGAATGGAAATAACGGAATTACAGTACATCAGTTCTGACCAAATACAGAAATAGTACAATTGTTCAACAGAACTCAATAATACATCACCAAATTCAAACCCATCACAAATGACTTCGTACTCGAGTACTTATTGAAATAACGAATAAACAACAGATAAATAAACCCGGTCGGGACATCACTTTGCACCCTCGTCGTCATACAGTTCCAGTGGTTGTTTCCCCGCTCTCCTGGATCATGAACACAAACAAAATGTTCACCCCCGAAGGGGTTAGCACAACGATGCTAGTACAAGTACCACAACATATTATTCATATCTCACGAAGAATAATAATAACGTAAACGACAAAATACCAACGAGTCTTCCCCTACGAGAAACTCAAACATAACATACACAACTGATAATCACAACATGATATCAATACATACACATGGTAATTCCATCGATCCAGCGTTCACTGCCTAGAACCCACGATGATCCCGTCAGACCAACCCGTGGTGGAAAAATCCGTCCGATGATCCAGCGCACGCTAGCATAGATCCCCCGATGATCCCGTCGGACCAACACTAGGTGGACATACAATAACGACATACATGCACGACAATATGTATAACAACAATACATAAAACAATTAAGGTACTTGCCTCGATTTGAAGACAATAACAACACTTCCACGAAAATGACCACTCGAAGATCGTCCTCCTTAATCAATCACGTAACGAGACCAAACCTTAACAAAAGAAATGATATAGGATTTATCTCACGTCGTATGAATGTTTAACAATTCGATTCACGGCCAAAAGTTCATAAAAATGCAATCTGCCCGAACTGCTTAGCGCACGCTAAGTACTCTGTGTAGCGTGCGTTAAGTCTGCCCGATAGCGCACGCAAACAACAAAGACTAGCGTACGCTAACTATGCATGGTCAGTACTTCACTGACCAGCCAACTGACTCGTCTGATGGTCTAGCGTACGTTACGTACCAAACGTAGCGCACGCTAACTAGTGTTCGATAGCGCACGTTAAACTGGATAGCATAGCGTGCGCTATCTCTGCATGGCAGTTTACTGCTGAGCAGTAAACTGTTCTTGCCATGATCGAAACAATGAAATCTTGTGTGATAATTCATGTTACTTCCATGAATACTATGTTCACACCCTTATGAATGATTTTACGGATAAAGACAACTTCGGATTCAAGGATATGCATACCAATATAAAACCATATTCCATTCCGACTTCAAATCTTCATACGACAATTCGAAAAGCTTAACGGTTGATATTAACACCTCTATATCAATCCATATTATCATACTGAAGTTGATAAACATCCTATATATACTAGATAAATCCTTCCATGATCAAACCTTTAGATTTATCTAACAATAAGGATGTTAACGTCTAGTCCAAGATTACTATGAAATCATCTAATAGATTCGGTTTACCAATGATATAAGCTTCTCTTCACATATTCAGTGTACTAAGATTCGAATCATGATGATTATAATCAAGGTATTTAAGGCTTATTCATCTCACTATTCCAAACATGATATACTTGGATAATTCATCTATGAAAATTCATATCTTGTTAACATGATCATCCAAATCGTTAGAATCCAACTCTAAGTCTGGAGATAGATTGAACATACCTTAAAATGACGAAAATCACTGAATCGTAAGGTAGAATCCCACTCTGGTTGGTTGTATGCCACTCCAAGGTGCTATTCCACTTCCATGAACATTCCCAAGTGATAACCAATGTATGACACCAACAATATGTGTTTTAAGTGTATAGGAGTATTACTACAGCTCTCTGAACTCTCAAGGATGAAGAAGGGCGAAAGAAATGAAAGCCAAAACGGTTGTTGTCCCATTTATAATATTCTGCATTATTAACAAGTTAGCGCACGCTACTAAGCATCCCTTAGCGTGCGCTAATAATGGTTGACTTCAGAATTTGTCCGGGTGCGTCGTGAGGAATCTTATCCGGACCCATGTCCCGGCTGGCGCATGTGTTAGCCGTCCCGCTCAATAATTGAGTTCTTAGCGCACGCAACTCCTATCTTCATAGCGTGCGCTAATAATGGCCCGATAGCGCGCATTAAGATACATTCTTAGCGTGCGCTATCACGAGGTTGCTTGAGCAATTTTTGCAAGTTTCTATACTTATGCATAATGATATCAATGCACGAAATATCATACTCCAATAATCAAAATCACCAATCCGAAATAATACATGGTTTGAATACAGATGAAATACACGGTAATAAATCCGGATATTACATACTCTCCTACTAAAAAGGAGTTTCGTCCCGAAACTCAAGACGAAAATAACTCAGGATATCTAGACTTCATATCAGCTTCCGTTTCCCAGGTGGCTTCTTCCATTCCATGACGTGACCACTGAACTTTGACCAAAACGATTGACTTGTTCCTTAGTTGCTTCACTCGACTCTCGAGTATCTTGACTGGTCTTTCTTCAAACGTCCCATCCTGCTCGACTTCGATCTCGCCAAAATCAATGATATGACTGGGATCTGGTATATACCTCCGTAACTGGGATACGTGGAACACGTTATGAACATGGCACAATGACGGCGGCAATGCTAATCTGTATGCCAACTCCCCAACTCTCTCAAGGATCTCAAATGGTCCGATATATCTCGGACTCAGCTTTCCTTTCCTTCCGAAACGAAAGATTCCCCGAGTAGGAGAAACCTTCAAAAGTACGTGATCTCGATCTTGAACTCCAATGGCGGCGCGTGCGTCCGCATAGGATTTCTGGCGACTGCGGGCGGTCAATGACCTCTCATGAATTAAGGCTATCTTCTCTCGAGTCTGCTCGATCAACTCTGTTCTATTCGATCAAGTCCGATGAATCGTCCCAAAGATAGGGCGATCTGCATCTCCTTCCGTATAATGCCTCAAACGGTGCCATCTTAATAGAAGCATGCCAACTATTGTTGTAGGTAAATTCAATCAACGGTAGATGAACTTCCCAATCGTTTGACCAATCTAAGGCACATGCCCTTAGCATGTCTTCCACCGTTTGTATAGTTCTCTCGCATTGTCCGTCGATCTGCGGGTGATAAGTCATCTTGAAGTTCAATTCGGTCCCCAAGGCCTTATGAACTGCTTTCCAAAAGTGAGACACAAAACGGCCGTCTCGATCAGAAACAATGGTCTTCGGCGTACCATGCAATCGAACTATCTCCGAAATAAAGACTCGTGCCAACCTCTCTGGTCCCCACATATCCTTAATGCCTAGAAAATGAGCCGATTTGGTTAAACGATCAACTATCACCCAAATCATGTTCATTCCTGTCCTGGTTTTCGGCATATTAGTGATAAAGTCTATCGATATGTCCTCCCACTTCTATTCAGGAATCGGGAGCGGCTTCAACATTCCGGCAGGCCGTTGATGCTCGATCTTAACCTGTTGACAAGTCAAGCATTTCGAAACATAGTCCGCTACGTCTTTCTTCATGTTGCCCCACCAGAAGTTCTGCTTCAAGTCCTTATACATTTCTTGGTGCCGGGTGGATAGAATAGGGCGAACTATGAGCTTCCTTCATAATCGTCTGTTTCAGAACATCAACATCGGGAACGCAGAGTCGGTTCTGAAATCTCAAAACTCCATCGTCATGAATTATGAATCCGGGGGCCTTTCCTTGGTTCACTTCATCATGTAACCGAATCATCATAGGATCATCTGCCTGTCTAGATTTGATTTCTTCGGTTAATGATGAAGTTATCTCCATCACGCACAGCTGTCCCTGGACTCTTTGTAACCATACTTCAATTCCTTCACGAATCATCTCTCGCTGAAGGCTAAGTTGGAAGGTCAGCGTATCCAACATCTGAATAGAGACAGGCTTGCGGCTAAGTGCATCGGCCACTACATTTGCTTTGCCTGGATGATATAAAATCTCCAAGTCATAGTCCTTAATCAGTTCCAACCATCTTCTTTTCCGCATATTCAACTCTTTCTGACTAAATATGTACTTGAGACTCTTATGATCCGTAAAGATCGGCGGTGAGTCCGTCATGAGATAATGCCTCCAGATCTTCAAGGCAAAAACCACTGCTGCTAGCTCCAAATCATGTGTCGGGTAATTCACTTCATAAGGTTTCAGTTGTCGCGACGCATAAGCGATCACCTTATCATTCTGCATCAACACGCACCCAAGTCCTTGGTTCGAAGCATCACTGTAAACTATGAATCCTTCAGTTCCCTGCGGAAGTGATAGAATCGGTGCCGTCGTCAATCTTTCCTTCAGTTCATCAAAACTAATCTGACACAATTCATTCCACTCAAACTTTTGAGTTTTCTGCAGGAGTCGAGTAAGTGGGCGGGAGACTTTAGAAAACCCTTCCACGAATCGACGATAGTATCCAGCAAGTCCTAAGAAGCTTCGGACCTCTTTCACGTTCTTTGGAGGCTCCCAATTCATAATTGCTTCGATCTTCTGAGGATCTACTCGGACTCCTTCAGCTGACACCACATGGCCGAGGAACATTACTTCCTTTAGCCGGAATTCACACTTAGAAAGTTTGGCGTACAATTGCTCGTTTCTCAAATGTCCCAATACAATCCGCAAATGCTGCGCATGTTCTTCCAGACTCTTAGAATACACCAGAATGTCATCAATAAACACGACCACAAATTTATCCAAAAATTCAATGAACACACGGTTCATCAATTGCATAAATACAGCAGGTGCGTTAGTGAGACCAAACGGCATCACTACAAACTCATAATGCCCGTAGCGAGTTATGAACGCTGATTTCGGAACGTCAGATTCCTTAATCCTCAGCTGATGATACCCTGATCTCAGATCGATTTTAGAAAATACTGTCGCCCCTTGCAGCTGGTCAAACAGATCATCAATCCGTGGTAATGGATATTTGTTCTTAATCGTCATCTTGTTCAGCTCTCGATAGTCAATACACAGTCGGAGCGATCCATCCTTCTTTCGGACGAAAAGAACTGGCGCTCCCCAGGGTGAAACGCTTGGTTGAATATAGCCCTTGTCCAGTAACTCCTCCAGCTGCTTCTTCAGTTCGTACATCTCAGTAGGTGCCATACGATACGGCGCCTTGGAAATCGGTGTAGCTCCGGGTTCCAGCTCAATGGTAAATTCTACATCCCTTCGTGGAGGTAGCCCAGGTAACTCGTCAGGAAATACATCTGGAAATTCGTTCACAACAGGAATGGATGAAATTTCCACAATTTCGTCTTTTTTCTTCATTGCGTAACACCATTACCCGGTACAGCCCTGTTTCAACAATTTGACAGCTTTCATCGCCTTGATCAATTTTCCTGAGCTTCCCGGTTTCCATCCCTCAAACAGAATCTCGGAACCATCGTCAGCGATCAGCGAGATATTCCTCCCTCGGTAGTTCACAATTGCTCCATATCGATTAAGCCAATCGTCTCCGAGTATCAGGTCGTCTCCTTGCATTTCTATCACGATCAGGTTTGAGAGCCACTCTCTGCCCCCAAATGATACAGGGAAATTTCTAGTTTCTAAATTTCCGACAATCCTCTCTCCACTCGGTAAACCAACAACATAAGGTTCACACGAATGAAAACTGGAAATTTTCAAACGATTTATACAAGACAAAGATATGAAAGAATGTGTAGCTCCTGTATCGAATAAAACGCTAGCCCAGGGAAAGGATCGGGCCGATGCACGATGCGATAGCGACATCTTGATCGTCTGTCCTCCTCATCTCGTGCAGGGCGTGGGGAGCAGATCCGGCACTCGATGTCCCCTTTCGGTCCCATTGTCCTCTGCCTCGCCCGCGGCCAAATTCGAGGCATCCGAACACTTTCTTTGCGTCTGTGGAATCGGCCTCCTACGGGTTTGTGGTGTACGGGCTCTAAAAGACTTTGCAGCCTCTTCACAAAACACCGCCCGATGTCCCTCTCGTCCACAATCAAAACAAGTCACGGCAGGAAGGGGGCAATTCCGTCGATAGTGCCCCGTCTTGGCGCAGTTAAAGCATTTCCTGGTAACATCAGTAATAGTTGATGTCGCTCCGAAGTTCTTTCTGCTCGTAGCTGGGTGCGGAGGTTTCTTGAAAGAGTGAAAGGATGACTGGGCCTTATGGGCCCCACTGTTCTTGTGCTCTGTAAAAGTACCAGAGACTTTCTGTTTCTTGGTTTCCGCAAATTTCTCCATGGCTGCTTCTTTGATCTCATATGCCAACGCCTTATCCTGGTATTGGCGGAGTGTGGTACATTCGAATCCAGACATGTACCTCTGAACTTCTGGTTTCATTCTCATATCGAAATGGATCATCATTTCTGCATCTGTTCTGACCAGATGTCGAACAAATGCCAGCTGTTGGTTAAACGTCTTGATCGCCTGGGCAGTTGATTCCGGCAAAGATTTTCTCCAGCTCCTTTAACCAATGATCCCAGGTGGGAGTCTCAGAAATACCGTCGAATTTGGGTGGTTGCATCTTCGCCACCTCTTGCAACCACCGGTCACCTCGATTTCCCATATTTGGGATCCCTTGTTGTCTCTCTCCCTGCTGTAGTCCCACCGCCACTTGCATTCGGTACACGACCTGGGCGAACTGAGTCATCTGGTTCACCACTTGACGAAGGATCTCTGGTACAGCAGGATCCGGTTCATTATTAATAGATTGTTGCGGCTACTTTGAGCTATGGCGCCGGTTAGAAGGCGACGCCTCCCTTTCGGCATTTCTCCGTCCGCGTCCACGACCGCGACCACGTCCACGTCCGCCTCTCAACATACTGTAAGCATAAATACTCAATATATAGGAAACAACATCGTTCTAATATTCGAGTATAAAGAGACAAAACATGTAAAGAACAAGATAGAGTTTAGGAACTTACAACCACTGTCCGCATGAAGACGTAGGCAGTGCAGTGATGTCATTCACGGCCGGTTACCCCAAAAGGCATAAATGATCCCTATTTTAACCCAACGGCCAAGATATCCATAATCTTAGCTCCGATACCATATTCTGTAACACCCCCAATATATTCGGGAATATTACAGCGCCGTAAATCCTTTACATAAGGATTTACAAGGCTGAAGAATTGAACAAGTATAAAAAGGTACTGACGAATGGAAATAACGGAATTACAGTACATCAGTTCTGACCAAATACAGAAATAGTACAATTGTTCAACAGAACTCAATAATACATCACCAAATTCAAACCCATCACAAATGACTTCGTACTCGAGTACTTATTGAAATAACGAATAAACAACAGATAAATAAACCCGGTCGGGACATCACTCTGCACCCTCGTCGTCATACAGTTCCAGTGGTTGTTTCCCCGCTCTCTGGATCCACGAACAAAAACAAACTGTTCACCCCCGAAGGGGTTAGCACAACGATGCTAGTACCAGTACCACAACATATTATTCATATCTCACGAAGAATAATAATAACGTAAACGACAAAATACCAACGAGTCTTCCCCTACGAGAAACTCAAACATAACATACACAATCGATAATCACAACATGATATCAATACATACACATGGTAATTCCATCGATCCAAAGCATTCATTGCCTAGAACCCACGATGATCGTCGGACCAACCCGTGGTGGAAAAACTCGTCCGATGATCCAGTATGCGCTAGCATAGATCCCGATGATCCCGTCGGACCAACACGAGGTGGACATACAATAACGACATACATGCACGACAATATGTATAACAACAATACATAAAACAATTAAGGTACTTGCCTCGATTTGAAGACAATAACAACACTTCCACGAAAATGACCACTCGAAGATCGTCCTCCTTAATCAATCACGTAACGAGACCAAACCTTAACAAAAGAAATGATATAGGATTTATCTCACGTTGTATGAATGTTTAACAATTCGATTCACGGCCAAAAGTTCATAAAAATGCAATCTGCCCGAACTGCTTAGCGCACGCTAAGTACTCTGTGTAGCGTGCGTTAAGTCTGCCCGATAGCGCACGCAAACAACAAAGACTAGCGTACGCTAACTATTCATGGTCGATTACTTCAGCGACCAGCCCAATGACTTCGTCGATGGTCTAGCGTGCGTTACGTACCAAGCGTAGCGCACGCTAACTAGTGTTCGATAGCGACGTTAAGCGCATAGCATAGCGTGCGCTATCTCGCATGGCGATTCTTTGGCGAAAGCTGTTCTTGCCATGATCGAAACAATGAAATCTTGCGTGATAATTCATGTTACTTCCATGAATACTATGTTCACACCCTTATGAATGATTTTACGGATAAAGACAACTTCGGATTCAAGGATATGCATACCAATATAAAACCATATTCCATTCCGACTTCAAATCTTCATACGACAATTCGAAAAGCTTAACGGCTGATATTAACACCTCTATATCAATCCATATTATCATACTGAAGTTGATAAACGTCCTATATATACTAGATAAATCCTTCCATGATCAAACCTTTAGATTTATCTAACAATAAGGATGTTAACGTCTAGTCCAAGATTACTATGAAATCATCTAATAGATTCGGTTTACCAATGATAGAAGCTTCTCTTCACATATTCAGTGTACTAAGATTCGAATCATGATGATTATAATCAAGGTATTTAAGGCTTATTCATCTCACTATTCCAAACATGATATACTTGGATAATTCATCTATGAAAATCCATATCTTGTTAACATGATCATCCAAATCGTTAGAATCCAACTCTAAGTCTGGAGATAGATTGAACATACCTTAAAATGACGAAAATCACTGAATCGTAAGGTAGAATCCCACTCCGGTTGGTTGTATGCCACTCCAAGGTGCTATTCCACTTCCATGAAAATTCCCAAGTGATAACCAATGTATGACACCAACAATATGTGTTCTAAGTGTATAGGAGTATTACTACAGCTCTCTGAACTCTCAAGGATGAAGAAGGGCGAAAGAAATGAAAGCCAAAACGGTTGTTGTCCCATTTATAATATTCTGCATTATTAACAAGTTAGCGCACGCTACTAAGCATCCCTTAGCGTGCGCTAATAATGGTTGACTTCAGAATTTTTCCGGGTGCGTCAGCGGGAATCTTATCCGGACCCATGTCCCGGCTGGCGCATGTGTTAGCCGTCCCGCTCAATAATTGAGTTCTTAGCGCACGCAACTCCTATCTTCATAGCGTGCGCTAATAATGGCCCGATAGCGCGCGTTAAGATACATTCTTAGCGTGCGCTATCACGAGGTTGCTTGAGCAATTTTTGCAAGTTTCTATACTTATGCATAATGATATCAATGCACGAAATATCATACTCCAATAATAAAAATCACCAATCCGAAATAATACATGGTTTGAATACAGATGAAATACACTGTAATAAATCCGGATATTACAGGTATTACATTCTATCCCCCTAAAAATAAGTTTTGTCCCGAAACTTAAAACAAAGCAAGGCAACTCTCGACAACACACCAGAGCTCCATGCATTATAAAGCTACTACGATCCGATTCAATACGCAAGAATGCTTACGAAAAACAACGAGCATGAATTGTTGCGGTTGATAAAACCGAGCAATACAAAAATCAAATCACGATTCCAACGCTGAAAAGTATGAAATTCCAGTAACTCAAAGATTTGGAAGACCAAATGCGAAGACAATTTCCCAACACTTATGGAAATTACGAAATGGCCCAGATGTTCAATAATCACGATTACGAGATCAAACAATAACGATTGTACAATGACGAACAAATAGAGATAATCGAACAACAACGATCAACTATGAAGTTCACACCTCAAATCAAGACATCAATAAACTTGTAGGAATCACGAGGTGTTAATTTCGAACACGGTTCACAAGAAATCGATCCGAACTTGGAAGGATCACAATGATATACACATCAATTTGGAACAATATCAGAACTCGCTCGAATGACAAAGGTGAGAAACAATACAAGGTCAGAAGCATTAACGAACACAATTGCCTCAATACGGTCGAACGAAACGGAAACGAGGAGAAAGAAAAAAAATGTGGGTATTACATCATATCACCATTAAAAGAGGTTTCGTCCCCGAAACCTAAACAACCAGAACGAAGTGCTTGAATAGCAACCTTCCCGGCCATATCTGTAATATCCGGATAAATTGTTGGGTATTTTCGTCCATATTTGAACCCTGTATTACCTGAATTGGTGTTATCAATAATCGAAGTATGATCATTTCCGTATTCGCATTCTCATGCATTATAATACCAACTTTTAATCCTTCACATGCAACTACGTCGTAACGCACGCTAACCGGTAAGCGTAACGTACGTTATGAACTGGAGATAGCGTACGCTATGAGCTAGACGTAGCGTACGTAAGAAGGTCAATAATTGAACAGGCTGGCTAGCACATGGACGGGTGGTGGTGGGGCTCGGAAAGATTCCCGCGGATGAACCTGGACAGTTTTGGGGTCAACGGGTGTTAACGTACGCTAAGGTTTGTAACTAGCGTACGCTAATGTGTGTAGCTTATGTACGTAATGCGTAGGGTGTAACGTACGTAATCTAGTACAGAACGAGACAGTAAGCTATCAGTGAATGATAGCGTACGCTAAGATCGAATGGTAGCATGCGCTAAGTCGATTACGTACGTAAATGGCTAAGGCTAACATACGTAAAGCTCAAGATATTATATATATGGACAACACCCCATTTCATTTCACTTCGTCCCTCTCACTTGTACTTCGTTTTCCTTCATTTCTAGAGAGTCTCCAGCCCTCTGAAACACCTATAGATCACATAAACTCGATCATTTAAGTTACGAAACATCTTGGATTGATATTCAAACAATCGGAGTTGGATGCTACCTCTTGTCTCTGCGTTTCTTTCATATTAAGGTATGTTAATGCTACCTCAACCTTGAATTCGTGTTCTTAAGGATGTTATGAACATACCACCGGGATTATTAAGCTCCATAGATGATTTTTATCCGAACACCATGTTTTTGGAAGTTGGAATGTTCATGCTTTAGTTACCCTAGTTAAGAACATTATAGTCCGATTCTTATTATGATGATCAAGTAAGGAAATTTTCTGAGATTAATAAACTGTATTGTATGGTGTTTCCATAATGATCATAGACTTAATGTTGATAACAACCTCAGATTTTCCAAACTACCTTTGAGGATCTATAATCGAGATTTGGAGTAAGTCTTATGATGGGAGGATTAACCGGGAATTCGTAGACATCAACACCATAGGGTCATTCTGATTCACATGAGTATGATATGTGTGAATATAACGTACGTTAAGCTCTATGCATTACGTACGTTATACCCTCAGGCAAGGCAGTCATCTGAACTGAGAAGAACTGTACAATGCATGCTTAGCGTGCGCTAATCCTTGTAGCTTATGTGCGCTAACGTGCAGACGTAACGTACGTTACGTATGTATGTAACATACGTTATGAAGAGAACAGTTAGGGTTCGGCCATCTCTTTATGCTTTTCCTCGTGTGATTGATTGTTTATTTAATGATAGGATATTAAGGACGAATTTCCTACGATAATCCAGTGTTGAGCCTTTCCGATCATCGTTTCCGTTGGAGTTCCGGATTGTTCCAATCAATTGTATTTCCGGAGTATTCGCGAGAGATTACCAAGGTAAGTACCTTGATATACGAATTATAATTACGTGAAATCATTGTTGCTGAAGTGTATGAATCATGTTATGAATATCTGCATTTATATTATATATATATATAGATAGATATGCATGGATATATGTATAGATATATGTATATGTATATGAATATACATATGGAGATAAATTTTGGGTGATTCATACCAATATTAGTCGACGTACTCAACTTAGACTAAAGTACGAATAATATTTATACAGGTAATATGGTAATGTTTGTATTTTCGGTTGAGTTACGATATAAGGATATTTATGTAGTATTGATTGATAGTGTTGAAGGCCTAATGTGCTAAGTCTTGATGAATAACTGCGAGTTATTGTTTATTTTACGTAGTTGCGTACTGGCGAATAAATTATGTGAATTGATGAACTGCTTTGATAATTGTTGCAACGGTTAACTGTATTCTTGGTGTTTGTAATAATGTTAATACTTGTTATGAGAGACGTCATATCCGGGTACCTCTGAGGGCGGGGCGTGCACTCCAGCCTGATGTACGCTGCAATGAGCGGCTCCATATGATTGGTGAACACCGGTGTTACTTAATGCGCGAGCAAGGGGTGGCTCCTATGGGAGTGAACGCCGATGCGGTGACATGTGCAATGGGCGGCCAATATAGTGGAGTGAACGCCGGTACACAGGTGTGCAAGGGAGGTGCCTGGCAGGATTATTGGTAACGGATATTTGAGTGATAGCTAAGACCCCGTTACCAAATGATTTTCGAAATTTAAATCTTTGCAACTTGCTTTAAATGTTGGTCTTGATGTAGACCGCGATTCGTGTTATCTTGAGTTCGTTCCAACTTGTTCTAAATGTTGGTATCAGGGTTAACTAACCAAGGATATTTGACGATATCTCCGAGGGTTAATTAATCAGGGGTCTTGAGCAGGTTTTGTCGAATGAGAGGTTGTGCCTTTGATTGTACTGTGTTGATTATTCTGTGTATTGGGTCGAGGACCCCGTGAGATGTTGAGATTTGATCTCGTGATGATATTATTTAGATTGGGCCGAGAACCCCGTGAGATGTTGTAATGATTCGCTTGTGATAGTGCTTTATCATTTGGGTCGAGGACCCCGAATAACGTTGTAATAGTTTTCTTGCAAATTGTTTTCCACATGTTGGGTCAAGGACCCGAGAGCTTTTGAAGTATTTTCTAAAGTATTTCCATTTGATTTTCAAAACCCCAAGATGACCCGAGTCAATATTAATGTTTTCGAACTTTCTTATCAAAATACTTTTCCTTTTATAAAAAGGGATTTTTCTGACTCCTTGGGCTCGTTTAAAGTTTCATTTGTGTTATGTTCTGTAAGGAGAATATGACAATGTGATTATCTTTCACCTTGTGTATGTAATGCTATTCTGTGTTGACCATTTAAATGTGTGGTTTGTGTTAAAGTTTCACGACTGTTGAGTTTTGTGTTGTTATTATTCGTATATCTTGTATATTATGTACTTGCACTAGCAAAATTCTAGTTTGCTAACCCCCGAGTTTTCGGGGGGTGGGTGCATTATGCGCTCAGTTTTGGCGGCTCGGGAGCGATCACGGATTAGGCAGGAAGGAGATGAAGGACAATGATACTAATCACACCAGAGTCAGAGTCTTTTCTTTTGTTTCATTTGGTCGGTAATTCTCTGTCGTTCGAGTATTCACCCTTGCATGGGTGTAGTTTTCATTTATTAAATTGAGTTGTCGTTCTTTTCTGTGTTCAAGTTTATTTTTGTCATTGAGATGTAAAGTTCATTTGTTTCTGAATTGTTTAATGACCTTGTCGGTCTGCATTGTATTTAGATTGACCCCGGTCGGTCAATCATTTTGTAGTCTAGTAGAGTTTAGCCTTGTAGATCCTTGTAAGAAGGGCCTACGGCGTGTCACATTTACGGATGTATTCTGGGGGTGTTACAATATCCTCTTAGTCCCGCATCTAATCTCCATAACCAACTGTACCGCGGTCACGGCCGCGTCATCTGTCCTTCGGGATACTAAGTGGATTCTCACTCAATACGATTGCACCTCTACGCAAAACAATATGCTAAAGTACCAACTTAGCATGACATATCACATAAGGTAACCAATAACCACTCAGAGAAGAAAATCCATGAGGTATCCTTTTAAAGGAAATCTTTTGAAAATCCTTGGATTTGTATGCTATTCAAAATAAACTTTAAAAGTGCTTTTGGTACCTCGGGTTGTTTCATCAAAACTTGTAAACAACATACTTTAACTGTCTCATTGGAAATCATTTGCCAAATAATAATTCCTTGTAACCGTCATTATGAAAATCATCATGCCCCTACGCATCATCATCACCGTTAACAACCAACAAGTTAACCATGCAAGATCATCAAACCATTCTTACATACTCTTATATTTCCAAATCCGAGTTTGAACTTTACATCGAGCGAGATTTTTCATCTTTCACTATATATTTTTGAAAATAAAAATCATATTGGTTTTTGAAATAAAATATTTTTATGATGTGAAACATTTTTGAAAATCATTTACTCGAATTATTTGAAAATACAACAATACGTAAAAATCATTTTCGAAAATTCTCCCAACACTACACAAACATCAATGACGGTAATATTTTACAAAATGTTCAATGTAATTTAAAACAACTCTTTGAAATACCGTCGAGGTTTTATTTGAGAATCCTAGGCTGGCTCGCAAATTTCAAACAATTTCCAAAGTTCATACGAAGCCGCCGACTTAATCGCAACGTCAAATTAGTTTCAAAAATTGATTCTATCGCAACTTGCACAAACTTATGAAAGTTTTAGGAAAAATATTTTCGAACACACATACAGCAGACATAATTTATCAACTCACTGAACAAAATCAATTATCACTTAGCACAACGAAAAGTCATAACACATGTTCACACAAAACAGTTGTCATCACTAGACAACACAAGTAGAATACAGTTACATGTGATCGACTGCCAAGGTTAGGCCTAACAGTTAAAAGGAATATGGTTCTCCAGCCTCTGTCCCAGCTAACTAACGCGCGCTACAACAAATATTTAGCGTGCACTACCCATGCTGCATTAGCGCGCGCTAGCCTCACACTTAGTGTGCGCTAACTGTTCTATTTCAGCAACATGATTGCGAATATGTATACGACATTACTAGAATCGAAGGTCACAAATAAACAACAACAACATTCGAATCTCGAAGCCATCGATTCACATAATTACAACACCTCATGAGTAACCATCAAAAGGCAATTGTCATTCAAAACCGAAAAGTTAAAATCAAGAGTCACGTCTTGAGTACATTTGTAGACGTCTTTTGAGTGGTTAAAAAAATTGTTTTTTTGAAAACCTATTATACAAAATGCAAATGAAATATCGGTAGTTTAAATTCTCAAAAAAAAGTTTTTTTTTTCGACCTTGAGGTCATCATACGAAAATCAAACTTTTTCCTCCATTTGGAGGATGTTTTAAGCAACAACTTACGTGACTCTCCAAAAACATGTAAAGCTTTAAAATATTACATTGACGAATTTTTCTTTGCGTAGCCACAACAAGGCCATTACCCTTGTAAAAACGACTTATACCAGGATGTGTATATATATATATATACGTGTTAACCACTTTCATTCTAGCACCATTGGAGGATCAAACAAGCATAGGCCACATAATCACGAATCACCTTTAAACTCCATGTCATAAAATCATACAAGCTCGTATAACATAAGGCACAATATAGTAGGGAGACTTACATCCACAGATCGCACGAAGATGATGGTTGCACTTTGATACTAATCACGGCCGACATCACAGATAACGCGTCGCAACACAACTCAGTCAGACACAATCTGACAAGACAAGACCCAACATTACACGACTGGACCAGACAGCCTAGGTTTCCGCAACCTAATCTCCGATACCATAAATGTAACACCCCCAGAATCAAACCGGGAATATTACACGCCGCAGACCCTCTTCGAGAGGATCCACCAGGCTAGTCATAGAAACAACACAATACATTACATAACAACGTGGCAAAATCACGAATCATTAGACCGGTTTGGTCTTCCATCACTGACTTACAAATCAAAATACATAAACCCATCCAGACTCATACCCACGCAAGGGTAAAATACTTTTAAAACAACAAACAATATGACAGCGGAAAAGACAACACAATGGACTCCGACTAACTGAACCCAAAGCTGGCCTTCGTGTGATTAGTATCATTCGTCTTTCATCATCCTCGTACCGATCCTGTGACTTGCTCCCGAAAACCTGCATGTACCTGGACACAATACAGATATCCACCCCCGATTAATCGGGGGTTAGCAAAACTCCACTGTTTCGCTAGTGCAAGTATAAAGTGCAAATACGAGCCATACACAACACATTCCGAGAATACGATAAATGAAATAATCCGCAACTCAACCAAGACAAAAGACTTCCCGAGATTCCTCATTTAAATAAATTAGTTCAAACCATAAACGTATAAATGAAACGAGTGGTCATTTTAAAAATCAATTCAAGATCTTGGGAGTTTTGAAAGACATTAGAAATTGAATAATTCTCAACTTATCGAAAACCACTTAGGGTCATAGCCCAGAGTTTATTTTCCAAAATACAAATTCGATAACAAAACACAGGGTCCACGACCCAACCGGCTCGTTTCAAATCATTACCACAGACTATTACACACCACACATTACACTTATGCCATTCTAGCCAAACACCAAGACTCGATATCTAATGTATCTCGACCCCGAGCATACAGCATTGTGATACTCTGGACAGTATCACAATTAATCATCAAAACAGTACATTAACAAATCTCAACACCACAACTATCCGCACTTGATAACCCACAACCTTACCCATTAGTATCGACCCCCATAGGCCTCGTCGGACCATCCCCGGGTAGGAAACCACTTCCACGGTCGTACCCATTAGTATCGACCCCCCAGAGGTCCCGTCGAACTGTCCCCGGGTGGAAGAACAACAACACACACACACCCAAGTCCACTCCCATGGCCGTACCCATTAGTATCGCCCCCCAGAGGCCACACATGCCATCCCCGGGTGGAAGAACAAGAACACACACACCCAAGTCCACTTCCATGGCCGTACCCATTAGTATCGGCCCCCAGAGGCCACACATGCCATCCCTGGGTGGAAGAACAACACCCACACCCACACAATAACACAATTCACAGTTGCAAACCACAAGCCTCGAAAGTCAATCACAGTATATATATATATATATATATATATATATATATATATATATCTTCGAGGTATCTTACTAGAATGGCCAGTTTATCCAACACATATTCACAACCCAGAACTATCACAATCTACACGGAAGCACAATATCTCAACAGCACCGAACGACACAGCCAATACCACACAAACTCACATATTCGTCGATAACCACGTGACTCCAGAGCACTTTTTAACAAAAGATGTGAACTTTTACATTTACCGACGACATAATCATACATAATAACATCATACGAAAGTAAGGCGATCCTATACTCAACACTAGCACACATATTCAATTAAGCATATTAATTCCCGAAACACACGGGTCACCTTTAAGAAAACCATGATGGTAAATATACCGAGTCCTTTGAAAAATGGTTATAAATATTTATTTAGCACATATCGATGATTGACAACCATTATATCTATAAAACACGTAATGTATGGGCAAGATACTTGCCTCGATAGTCGATGCCGGACACTCCGAAGAATATGGCTCAACCGGAAAACTTCGAACGCCCACAACTCTCCGGCGGAAATGACGATAACACAACCGATCGGGAAATAGCGAATGGAAGGGTTCCGACTCAAGTTATTCGCAAGGAACCTGACCCTAACATCATACCATGAATAAATTGACGATCATACGAGGAAGAAAAATCGTAGAATGCCCGAATCCCCCTTTATGACATTTTATCGAACACTTACAAGGCATCACTTAGAAACTCAATAAAACGACGAATCCTTGGCAATCCAACCGTGGAAAAATAAGGGATCGGATATAATACAACTTAATAATCATCAATCCATCACTATTCTAAGTTATTACGGGTCAAACGGGCGAAATCAAGCAAAACCCCCAATTTCCCAAAAACTAAGGTTTTAGAAAAACTAACCTTGATTCGCTGGATTAAAGGATGTTATGTCATGATCAATTGATGATATGAACTCCAGAACTTCATGGCTTGATTGACAAACATCATGTCTCCAAGATACCCAAGGCTCCAGCCGTGGAAGAGAAAGAGAGAAGGGAAAAAATGACTGAAACTGGACTGCGCGGCCAAATTTATAATGGTGCAGCCTAGCGTGCGCTAGGCTGCCGAGCTAGCGTGCGCTAAGGGGCGGTCATGGTCGAGAATGTTCGGCCGGGACCCGCCATCATGCACTGGACACATGTGCTGTCGGCCCGGGCCGCAATCCAGAGACTTCCTGGACTAGAATGCTCGGCCAGGTAGCGTGCGTAGCCTTCCGGCCGTAGCGTGCGCTACCTGCCGGTCGTAGCATGCACAGTGTCCGACAGTAGCGTGCGCTACCTTCCGATCCTCCCGAGTCCAGAACCTCTCTGCCCCTACTGTCTCGGCCGACTAGCGCGCGCAGCTAACCGGCCATAGCGTGCACTGCCTCCCGGCCGTAGCGTGCGCTACCTTCTGGACGTAACGTGCGCTATGCCGGTTCCTGTCGCACCCGTCCGGCCAGTGCCCGCAACCGTCCGGCTAGTGCCCGACCACCATGACTCGATGACTTGATTATCCGAAATCGCATGGAACGAACACGACAAAATGCTCGTGGGCAACATCATTGATCCGAAATGAAAACAACATACAACAAAACACCATATATAGCCATAAACACCAAAATCAGTTGTCGAGAAAATAATTTCGGTGCTCGGCAACCGGGAAATATCCGAAAAAATCCAAAATAACTGGAACGAAAATCGTGGCTATTACATTCTATCCCCCTAAAAATAGGTTTCGTCCCGAAACTTAAAACAAAGCAAGGCAACTCTCGACAACACACCATAGCTCCATGCAGTATAAAGCTTCTACGATCCGATTCAATATGCAAGAATGCTTAAGAAAAGCAACGAGCATGAATCGCTGCGGTTGATAAAACCGAGCAATACAAAAATCAAATCACGATTCAAACGCTGAAAAGTATGAAATTCCAGTAACTCAAAGATTTGGAAGACCAAATGCGAAGACAATTTCCCAACACTTATGGAAATTACGAAATGGCCCAGATGTTCAATAATCACGATTACGAGATCAAACAATAATGATTGTACAACGACGGACAAATAGCGATGATCGAACAACAACGATCAACTATGAAGTTCATACCTCAAATCAAGACATCAATCAACTTGTAGGAATCACGAGGTGTTAATTTCGAACACGGTTCACAAGAAATCGATCCGAACTTGGAAGGATCACAATGATATACACATCAATTTGGAACAATATCAGAACTCGCTCGAATGACAAAGGTGAGAAACAATACAAGGTCAGAAGCATTAACGAACACAATCGCGTCAATATGGTCGAACGAAACGGAAACGAGGAGAAAGAAAAAAAATGTGGGTATTACATCATATCACCTTTAAAAGAGGGTTCGTCCCCGAAACCTAAACAACGTGAACGAAGTGCTTGAATAGCAACCTTCCTGGCCATATCCTCTTGGTCCCGCATCTAATCTCCATAACCAACTGTACCGCGGTCACGGCCGCGTCATCTGTCCTTCGGCATACTAAGCGGATTGTCACTCAATATGATTGCACCACTACGCAAAACAATATGCTAAAGTACCAACTTAGCATGACATATCACATAAGGTAACCAATAACCACTCGAGAAGAAAATCCATGAGGTATCCTTTTAAAGGAAATCTTTTGAAAATCCGTGGATTTGTATGCTATTCAAAATAAACTTTAAAAGTGCTTTTAGTACCTCGAGTCGTTTCATCAAAACTTGTAAACAACATACTTTAACCGTCTCATTGGAAATCATTTGCCAAATAATAATTCCTTGTAACCGGTGTTATCAAAATCATCATGCCCCTACGCATCATCATCACCATTAACAACCAACAAGTTAACCATGCAAGATCATCAAACCATTCTTACATACTCTAACATTTCCAAATCCGAGTTTGAACTTTACATCGAGTGAGATTTTTCATCTTTCACTATATATTTTTGAAAATAAAAATCACATTGGTTTTTGAAATAAAATATTTTTATGATGTGAAACATTTTTTAAAATCATTTACTCGAATTATTTGAAAATACAACAATACGTAAAAATCATTTTCGAAAATTCTCCCAACACTACACAAACATCAACGACGGTAATATTTTACAAAATGTTCAATGTACTTTAAAACAACTCTTTCAAATACCGTCGAGGTTTCATTTGAGAATCCTAGGCTCGCTCGCAAATTTCAAACAATTTCCAAAGTTCATACGAAGCTGCCGACTTAATCGCAACGTCAAATTAGTTTCAAAAATTGATTCTATCGCAACTTGCACAAACTTATAAAAGTTTTAGGAAAAACATTTTCGAGCACACACACAGTAGACATAATTTATCAACTCACTGAACAAAATCAATTATCACTTAGCGCAACGAAAAGTCATAACACATGTTCACACAAAACAGTTGTCCTCACTAGACAACACAAGTAGAATACAGTTACAGGTGATCGACTGCCAAGGTTAGGCCTAACAGTTAAAAGGAATATGGTTCTCTAGCCTCTGTCCCGGCTAACTAACGCGCGCTACAACAAATATTTAGCGTGCGCTACCCATGCTGCATTAGCGCGCCATAGCCTCACACTTAGCATGCGCTAACTATTCTATTTCAGCAACATGATTGCGAATATGTATACGACATTACTAGAATCGAAGGTCACAAATAAACAACAACAACATTCGAATCTCGGAGCCATCGATTCACATAATTACAACACCTCATGAGTAACCATCAAAAGGCAATTGTCATTCAAAACCGAAAAGTTAAAAGCAAGAGTCACGTCTTGAGTAACCGGCCGTAGCGTGCGCTGCCTCCCGGCCGTAGCGTGCGCTACCTTCCGGCCGTAGCGTGCGTCGCGAGTTCTGCCGCACCGTCCGGCGATTGCCGCAAGCTGTCCGGCCGGTGCATAGCCGTCCGGCCAGTGCCCGCAACCGTCCGGCTAGTGCCCGACCACCATCACTCGACGACTCGATTATCCGAAATCGCACGGAACGAACACGACAAAATGCTCGTGGGCAACATCATTGATCCGAAATTAAAACAACATACAACAAAACACCATATACGGCCATAAACACCAAAATCAGTTGTCGAGAAAATAATTTCGGCGCTCGGCAACCGGGAAATATCCAAAAAATCCAAAATAACCTGAACGAAAATCGTGGGTATTACATTATGTGGCTCTACGAGTACGATAATGACGTGACTTTTGAAAAATTATTTTTATGACTTTTGAGTCAAATCGATTTTTGGAGGTTCCAAAATTTTTAAGATATTTTCTAAATTGCTATAATTGCGATATTAGTGTATATTGGTATTATGTTGGGACTTCGTATGGGAGTCAAATGCTAGTATCACGAGTGATCATCGACTTCACGGACTTGTAAGTATATTATTTTGGTTATTCGATTGTGACAGTGATAGCTTGCCTTTTTGATGATTTTGGATTTTCGGGATTGCATTCTTATTTATGACAGGATGACAAGTTTCGAGGACGAAACTTATTTTAAGGGGGTAGTATGTAATATCTGTAACACCCCCAATCCACTCAGGGATATTACACGCCGTAGACCCTCTCCTCGAAGATCTACCAGGCTGGTAACAACATTTAACATCTCGACAATGCCTTCAAGGCTAAATGACTCAGTAGACCGATTTGGTCTTTCAATAAAATATACAACTCAATTACAACATATACCCACGCAGGGGTCAAAGTACAATAAACTCCCGTACAACGGGGAAAAGATACTGCAGCGGAAAAGAAAATACAACTAGACCAATACGACATCAACAGATCCTCGTGTGATTAGTATCGTTCATCTTTCATCATCCTTCGTGCCGACCCTGTGTTATGCTCCAAAACCTGAATGCAAAAATAGACATCCACCCCCCGAATACTCGGGGGTTAGCAAAACTCCACTGTTTTGCTAGTGCAAATACAAAGTGCAAATACGAGCCATACAATTCACATTCCACGAATAACAATAACCAGGAATCCTCAAAGATCCAAACGAAACGAAAAGTACTTCTCGAGGCAAGGGTTTGAGAAAACCTTTGAAAATCGAAATGCCATAAATCAATGGAAATAATTTATAAGACGGTTTAGAATGCCATCGAGAGTTTTAATAGAAAACCATTTAGGATTATCAAATCCTACTTTTCAAAATCCACAAGACAAAAGGGGTCACCGCCCCAAATCTTTACTTTCCGAAAAATGACATTTACCAACCCGTTGGGATTTTAGCCCCAAATCCATAAAATGACTTTTACAAAACCATTGGGATTTTAGCCCCAAATCTCATCAACTCACAGTACACAAGAACGACCACAAGGTTCGTCTCCCAACATCAAAATCCACAAATAAAGGATTTAAAACAAACAACAAAATACCCTAGTGCCATCCTAGCCAAGTAAGCCAAACGAACACTTACCTCTTACACACTTAGTCGATGCATGCAATCATGAAAACCGTTCAAAAGCACTCATTTCCGGAAATGCCAATATCAAATCACATTTGCAAAATGCACCACAATTAACCGCGGACCCACAGCTTCGTGGATCCCTACCGAGACCCCGTCGGATCTAACCCGCAGTGGTTAAAAGCAAGCTCGCGGTTCCACAGCTTCGTGGAGCCCTACCGAGACCCCGTCGGATCTAACCCGCAGTTAGCATACACACACACACACACACACGTTACTCATGCAATACTAACATGCTAAGAATGTAAGTTCATTAAGAATACTCACTAGATATGGCCATTAACTCGACACCATTATCAAACTCTTCAAAACACATTAACAAGATTAAATACGGAATACACGATTCCATAACTTTAAACAATAGGAGTATCATCATCAAATCCTTCAACGTTCAAAATAATCAAATCATAATAAATTCCCAAAACACACCGTTCACAAAACACACACGCATTTGAAAGAAAGCCTTTAACGAGGCCAAACCGAAATCCTTTGAAACTTCATTTCAAACAACCAAACAAACACACCAAGACGATCACCGATCATCATATCCACAAAATAAGAAAAGTATGGGCAAGGTACTTGCCTCGATACCACGAGCACGGAACCACGAACGGATACGGCTCAACCGGGAAGCTTCGGAACGCCCGATGCTAACGAAAAGGAAGACGACAACGAACGGAACGGGAGAATCAAGCACGACCGCGAGGAACCGACGAAAATGAACCTAACGATTCGAATAGCACAATCACAACCACTTCTAAACGATTATGGAAATGGAATACACCCGGAAAACCCGCCTATGATTCATGTATATTCGTACCAAAAATAACAACGAGGGCGGACCACAACCAAACCCTCTCGATTCCGTAAAAATCCACAAAATATCCATGAATCCGTAGGAAAACTAAAGATACTAACAATATTAATCGTATACACCATGAATCCACCAACAAAACGGAACGAATCGGAAGAAAATCCCAAAACCCCCAATTTAGTCGAAAATAGGGTTCTAGAGATATTACCTTTGGAGATTCAAGTACTAAGATCCGCAGAACACGCATGGGATTGATTGTCCGGGCTTCACAACCGAAGAAGAATGATGAAAATCAACTCCCCAATCGATAATAATGAGGAACTCTCCCCCTCTCTCTCACTCTCTCGCGTCGCAGGAAGAAGGAGGAGGAAATGAGCAGATTACGCTCAAAACAACACAGCTGAGGTGTGCCGCGGCACAGGCCAAAAATTACTCCCAGGGTTCGGCAGTGTGCCGCCGCACGGCCTGCGTGTGCCGCGGCACCCGGTACAGGCAGGTTTTGGTCGCAGATATCACACGGGTGTGCCGCGGCACCGGACGGATGTGCCGCGGCACTGACTCGGCACTGTGCCGCGGCACCGGATGGGTGTGCCGCGGCACACAGTACAGTTCGCTCGACCAACGACTGGAGAAATATGTGTGCCGCGGCCCACACCCCCTTTTGGGTCCCAAAATGATGAAAATGATCCGGAAAGAGAATAAAATGATAGGAATCAATATTTGGGAACCAATAACACGAAATGGATCCGCGGCAACCCCGAAACGGCGGTTCCGCACAACAATAACGAGAATACAGTTCAACAGTTGACATGAAGGACACACTGAAAGGTATACGAGAGTCACTACGATCGAGAAATACACCAAAAAAAAAGAAAATTACCGAAATTCGAAATGTGCGGATATTACATTCTACCCTCCTTAAAAGAAGTTTCGTCCCGAAACTTAAAACAAGTAGGGAGAAGCAATATCTCCGCCAGGGAAAACTCAACGAGATACACAAGAAATGCGTAACTTACGCCCATCGGCGAAACGTTACAAGCAACGCAAAGAAATAAACGGCGTGAAAACACGCTCCACGACGACCAACACAACGTCGCCGTTAGGGACATAATAAAATCAACAAGTGACAAGTGTCATCAAACAGATAACACAATCAAGTCGATTATCCGAACAATCGCAAAACACAACCAACGAAAATCAATACGATTGACCAACCTAACGGTATATTGATCAAAACGCGAGCCAAACGCTGAACAAATACGGAATTCCACCTCCTAAGGGCTGGAAGATCGAAAACGAAACTAATTTCCCGAACTGAAGGGAATTACGAAGGAGCCTGAATGTTCACCAATCACGGAACGAGATCAATAAAATCCGAACAATCAAACGATCGAACCACAACGATCGAGACAACAAAAATCGAAGAATCATGTCCGAAACACGAAGGATAATAAAATTCAAACAACAACTCCAAGGTTCACATCTCGACTCGAGACAATATATGATCCGGTGAAAACAACAGGATGTGCATTCGCATAAGATCCACAGGAAAGGGGATAGCAATTAAAAGTCACAACAACAAACGAGTTATTCCGAAACAATACCACACTCGTTTGGTAAACAAAAACAAGGGGTAGGACAAGCTCAGAAATGTCAACGAACATAAATGAGTCGACAGAGTCGAAAACATAAGAGTTCCAAATCCGATCCACTTCGAATAAAGAACTAATAGAACCAGATGACGTCACTCCCGAACAAGGTTTACAAGAATCGAACCGAACAGAAAAGTCACGGCGATAACGGATCGACCCACAACAAGGTCGTAGCTCGTTCGGACGATGAAACCGAAATCTGAGAACAAGTTCGTAAAGTATCAACGAACATGAGCGAATCGATAGACTGGAGAAAGAGAAAATACAGAAGTCAAAATAGTACGGGCATTACCTCCGACCTCGTCCACGAAATTCACAAAACGGGAGCAAGGTAACAAGGCATTAAACAACCGACACATAATGGAACCATCACCGATGCACACGGTCATACCAACCCAAGCTCTAACAGCTCGCACTTGCGCGACAACGCAGAAATCACCACGAGGCGACAATATTCAACACCGACATCCCACCTCTCACAAGGGGCTAACACAACAAATGTGTGGAAAACAACTCAACACTCACACCGCCAATTCGGTCATACTCCGGAGCAAACATCAAAATGACAACGCGGACATCATACATATATACCCAGCCCTCAAACGGGAATGGATAGGTTTTAAAAACGAAAACCTCATTTTAATAATAATTTAGAAGAACACCGATTGATCTTGAGTATCACCTTTCAAAAAGTACAAACGTGAAACATCGTTATCAAGACTTTGGAGAACCATTTCGCATTTGATAAAAATGAGGACACTTTCTCTTAGTGAAAACTTTCAGAATATTCGACCCTCGGGTCTAAATAAAAGTGTTTCTAAAACATTGAAAATATCTCAAAACATTTTGGTCCTCGAGACAGAAAAATTTTGAAATATATTGTGGCACCTGGATGTACCACAAGAAAATAACTCGTTAAAAAAAATATGTCTCGAAATTTATTTCTAAGATACTCAAGTTTTCGAAAATAATTCAATGCCAAAAGGACGATGCCAAAAAGGCTATAATGCCCAAAAATTTCAGGTAATCACACGGAACATCATAGCGTTGTGGGTCCCGCGTCGGAACCCCAGGCTAAAAACCATTTACAAAAATGCCAAAAAGGCTGATGACGGTAATATTTCAAAAACTCACGAAAGCCATTTACAAAATACTAAATACCGTCATAAGAATTTCGTCAAAGCGGTCAAGGCCATAATGCCAAAAACTCGGATAAGGGAAGCGGTTATCGAAATAAAACTCGGTCGGTAAAATACCGAAAGTCATTACAAAAGAACTCACGCAGCGGATAAAAGAAATACAGTTCAACATGCACAATCCAGCAACACTACTCCTCATAAGAACAAAATATTAGAGTCAAATAACCACATTCAGAACAAAACCACTAGCCCCATTCGAGGCCTCTAAAGACCCTACCGCACTGGCTAGTGAACAAGTCGAACGTGTATAAGCACAAAGCTTCCACAAGAGAACTTGTAAAACGTGCAAATCGATTCGAAAATCATCAGCAACGGACAAAAACAATAATAAAAAGACATCTCAAGCGACGACACTCCTCGTATAAATCAAATACGAGAGTCGATTAAATACATATCGTGAAATCAAAATCCACATAAGGATTCCATCACTTAACAAATAATCATAAAAATAGCTCGTGTCACACGAGGCACAACACAAAGAAGGGAGACTTACTTCCACCGGTCGCACGAAGATGATGATTGCCCCACGATACTAATCACGACCAACAAACTCAAGCGGCGGCGTCGCGACACGACTCGATCGGACTAAATCCGGCGAGACAAAACTCAATAGACACCACGGACCCGGCGGCTAGGTTTTCACAACCTTTGCTCCGATACCATTTATGTAACACCCCGATCCACTCGGGGATATTACACGCCGTAGACCCTCTCCTCGAAGATCTACCAGTGGTAACAACATTTAACATCTCGACAATGCCTTCAAGGCTAAATGACTCGATGAGACCGATTTGGTCTTTCAATAAAATATACAACTCAATTACAACATATACCCACGCAGGGGTCAAAGTACAATAAACTCCGTACAACGGGAAAAGATAAAGATCTTGCGTGGAAAAGAAAATACAACTAGACCAATACGACATCAACGGATCCTCGTGTGATTAGTATCGTTCATCTTTCATCATCCTTCATGCCGACCCTGTGTTATGCTCTAAAACCTGAATGCAAAAATAGACATCCACCCCCCGAATACTCGGGGGTTAGCAAAACTCCACTGTTTTGCTAGTGCAAATACAAAGTGCAAATACGAGCCATACAATTCACATTCCACGAATAACAATAACCAGGAATCCTCAAAGATCCAAACGAAACGAAAAGTACTTCTCGAGGTAAGGGTTTGAGAAAACCTTTAAAAATCGAAATGCCATAAATCAATGGAAATAATTTATAAGACGGTTTAGAATGCCATCGAGAGTTTTAATAGAAAACCATTTAGGATTATCAAATCCTACTTTTCAAAATCCACAAGACAAAAGGGGTCACCGCCCCAAATCTTTACTTTCCGAAAAATGACATTTACCAACCCGTTGGGATTTTAGCCCCAAATCCGTAAAATGACTTTTACAAAACCATTGGGATTTTAGCCCCAAATCTCATCAACTCACAGTACACAAGAACGACCACAAGGTTCGTCTCCCAACATCAAAATCCACAAATAAAGGATTTAAAACAAACAACAAAATACCCTAGTGCCATCCTAGCCAAGTAAGCCAAACGAACACTTACCTCTTACATACTTAGTCGATGCATGCAATCATGAAAACCGTTCAAAAGCACTCATTTCCGGAAATGCCAATATCAAATCACATTTGCAAAATGCACCACAATTAACCGCGGACCACGGCCGTGGATCCCTACCGAGACCCGTCGGATCTAACCCTTGATGGTTAAAAGCAAGCTCGCGGTTCCACAGCTTCGTGGAGCCCTACCGAGACCCCGTCGGATCTAACCCGCAGTGAGCATACACACACACACGTTACTCATGCAATACTAACATGCTAAGAATGTAAGTTCATTAAGAATACTCACTAGAGATGGCCATTAACTCGACACCATTATCAAACTCTTCAAAACACATTAACAAGATTAAATACGGTATACACGATTCCATAACTTTAAACAATAGGAGTATCATCATCAAATCCTTCAACGTTCAAAATAATCAAATCATAATAAATTCCCAAAACACACCGTTCACAAAACACACACGCATTTGAAAGAAAGCCTTTAACGAGGCCAAACCGAAATCCTTTGAAACTTCATTTCAAACAACCAAACAAACACACCAAGATGATCACCTCCACAAAATAAGAAAAGTATGGGCAAGGTACTTGCCTCGATACCACGAGCACGGAACCACGAACGGATACGGCTCAACCGGGAAGCTTCGGAACGCCCGATGCTAACGAAAAGGAAGACGACAACGAACGGAACGGGAGAATCAAGCACGACCGCGAGGAACCGACGAAAATGAACCTAACGATTCGAATAGCACAATCACAACCACTTCTAAACGATTATGGAAATGGAATACACCCGGAAAACCCGCCTATGATTCATGTATATTCGTACCAAAAATAACAACGAGGGCGGACCACAACCAAACCCTCTCGATTCCGTAAAAATCCACAAAATATCCATGAATCCGTAGGAAAACTAAAGATACTAACAATATTAATCGTATACACCAAGAATCCACCAACAAAACGGAACGAATCGGAAGAAAATCCCAAAACCCCCAATTTAGTGGAAAATAGGGTTCTAGAGATATTACCTTTGGAGATTCAAGTACTAAGATCCGCAGAACACGCATGGGATTGATTGTCCGGGCTTCACAACCGAAGAAGAATGATGAAAATCAGCTCCCCAATCGATAATAATGAGGAACTCTCCCCCTCTCTCTCACTCTCTCGCGTCGCAGGAAGAAGGAGGAGGAAATGAGCAGATTACGCTCAAAACAACGCAATTATAGGGGGTTGACCGCATTTGGTGCCGCGGCACAGCTGAGGTGTGCCGCGGCACAAGCCAAAAATTACTCCCAGGGTTCAGCAGTGTGCCGCGGCACGGCCTGCGTGTGTCGCGGCACCCGGTACAGGCAGGTTTTGGTCGCAGATGTCACACGGGTGTGCCGCGGCACCGGACGGATGTGCCGCGGCACTGACTCGGCACTGTGCCGCGGAACCGGATGGGTGTGCCGCGGCACACAGTACAGTTTGCTCGACCAACGACTGGAGAAATATGTGTGCCACGGCACACACGTCTTGTGCCGCGGCCCACACCCCCTTTTGGGTCCCAAAATGATGAAAATGATCCGGAAAGAGAATAAAATGATATGAATCAATATTTGGGAACCAATAACACGAAATGGATCCGCGGCAACCCCGAAACGGCGGTTCCGCACAACAATAACGAGAATACAGTTCAACAGTTGACAGGAAGGACACACTGAAAGGTATACGAGAGTCACTACGATCGAGAAATACACCAAAAAAAAAGAAAATTACCGAAATTCGAAATTTGCGGATATTACAATATCCTGAATGTTAGAATGATATTTTATCGTTGACCTTGTTCGAAAATTGGTAATGTGATTTTTTTCCAGTAATAGAAGTGATATTGAGTAAACGAGAGTAACATGTCGGGTGGTATTTTCTAATGTCATCGAATAATTATTGGTAAGAATGTGGCGGTGGCCAACGTTATATTCTTCGATAAATTATTCAACGGAAATTAGAGAAATTATCTGGACTAAATATGTGCTTGTGAATTTACTTGGACCTATCAGAGATAAATTTTTGGCCTTGGACCATTTAAAATAATAAAGGGGCACCGAAAGCGTAACTAGAAATAAAATTGGATATTTTCTGTGAATTATCGGGGACAAGTATCAACTTTGAAAAATCACCACGGATTTTTGGGAAGTCCGAAAATTCTTAAAATTAGCAGTATTATAGATATTTGAGCTAGCTTTCCAACGGTTCAAACGGCGAGTAACGGAGTTCGGAAGAAGAAGTTATGATCGAATTAGTGGAAGACTGCCAGCTGTCGGGCTCTGTGCGTCACTGCGTGCATCAGCGACCGACAGGCTTCCAGGAATCTCGCGCGAGCGAGGCACAGGTCGTCACTCATGATGCCTAGTCAGGACGCTGTTTTGACTGACTAGCGGAATTTTAACCCGTAAAGAACGGCATTACCTTTAATATTGTCTCATTTTATTTGTCAATATCTGTAGAAAATGTACACCTCTTAATGGATGTTTTTCTATATCTTAGTTTTGAAATTTTTAAGACCTCCAAAATGCTCAAACACCCAGCGAATCTGAGCTGCCTAGTCCAGGAGACGTCTGGTAGGTGTTTGGCGAAATTCCCCAGAGAGTCTGTTAATTCCAGGCTGGGTTGCCATCTTCGAACTCGATTATCTCATAATCGGTAAGTTATTTATACAAATACATCTCGAGCATTTTGTAAACAAGATACATTTAAGTATAAATGATGTTTATAGCGTAAATACTATGTCAGAATACTTGGATAATACGAACCATTTTCTTGTGAGTCAAACCAGCTTTTACAGGATACTGACTGGAACTTGTTCGATGAATTTCTCCAGTGAGTCTGAGAATTCCGGAGTAGGTTTCCTTATTTGAACTCTATTATCTCACGACCTGTAAGTTATTTTGAGAATCCTTCTCGATTGTTTTGTAGATAAAATACATGTTAGTATAACAGGAGCCTGTACCGTTGGTATTGAGTCGGAATTCCTGAACAAAATAAGCTATTATACACTTAGTCAGCCCTATTCGTATCAGTCATTTCCAGCAACTTGTCTTTTGAATGTTAATCGATTTTCCTAACTTGAACATGTATATCTTTGAATATACGAGTCGAATTTTGATAAAGTGTCATGAATTTTCTCTCTCAGATACATGTTATCATAAATCAGTTTTTATTTTGATTTTTATCAACTCGTAAGACTCCTGTGTTTATTAATATATTACCGAGTCAGCTCTATATTTTCATATTTATCGAAGGGGTTGAATACCTTGTATTTGTGTTTAAGGCTGTAAAATTAATAACGATGATTATTAATAATTTTCTATATGAGGATCATGAGTTTTCAATAGGGCTATAAACAAACCGAGCTGAGCCGAGCCGAGCTTCCTTACCGAACAAAAATAGTGTTTGAGCTCGAGCTCATTAATAAACCGAGCCGCACACGAGCTTTTATCTAACACAAACGAGCTTAGCCCAGCCGAAATGAGCTTTTAACGAACAACTCGTTAAAAAAAATAAACCATTGACACCAAAAAAAATCTCGACGATACAACTGTACGGATGTCAAGATATATCTAATTTATTAATATTTCAAAATTCTCAAAATTAAAAAAATAATCTGGTTGGAGATCTTAGTAGATCACTACTATTTTGACTAGTACTCGTAACTAGTTTTTTGTCCCGGTTTATTGTTTCTATTTTTTTTAAAATTATTTCTCGATGATCCAACCGTACAGATGTTAATATGTATCTAATTTATTGATATTTCCAAATTTTCAAAAAATAAAAAATTAATTTGGTTGAAGATCTTAGTAGATCACTGCTATTGATCCTACATATAGGATTTAGCACTGGTGGATTATTCCGCACTTATGAGTTATGATTGTCACGCCCCCCACCGGGGTTGGACGAGAATGCGACAGTTAACATGATTAAATAACTTTTGTGATAAAGAAATTTCAGTAAGCATACAAGTGACAGATCTCAGCCCGGTGAACTAAGTCTGGTTATTCGATAGAAGAAACATTCATGAGTACAACGAAATTATTACATCAAGTACAAAAAAGTACATCGGAAACCAAAATACATTTTGACACAAGAAATAAAAGAAGCGTTAAAGCAGTATCATAATTCCTACGTCTTGGCAATACTTTGAGGACGGTCGTCAGGGGTCGTCAGCATCAGTCTCTTCTTCCTCTTGATTCTCTTCATCTAGTGGGGTTTTAGAAAAACAATTCAAAATGGGGTGAGAATAATAGATTCTCAGTGAGTTGGGTTTGAGTATTTTCTAAATTTATATGTATGCAACTATTTTGAAATATAGTATATTTTCTCCCACTTTTGAAAATGCTATTGTCTATAATTGGTGCAAGTTTTCAAAGAAATGCAATGAATTTATAGCATGAGTGCACAGTCAATGTCCGTAGATTGCTGTCGAGTATGATGTTATGTGGCGTCGAGCACCTAGTGAATATTTAGCTTCGGGAGGTTGTCTTTGTGACTAAGTCGCTTGGCCTCCTTATGACGTCTTCGACCGTTAATAGTGTTTGGTCTTTGACTATTGCCACGACTTTTGGTTTAATGACCGTAGCCTTGGGCGTTTGTCGGACCATCACTATAACTCTGGCCTTTGAGCTTAACGCTCTCACGCTTGGTGACGTGCTACCTTATCTCTTATCTGGGCTCGACATGACCTTAGCTGTGGGTCAGTACCCGGATCATACCATAATCGCAATTATACCCTAAATCTACGACCCAATCACCTCAGGAACACTCCGTCCTTTGGCTTCAAGGGAATCGGATACGACGGTCGCCTTGTTCATGAACCGCAGCCGTGCTGCTCGGTCCAAGACTCAGCCTAACCTCCCTGACACAATTTGGGATTCTAGAGGTGGCCCCTACAACTCAAGAGGTAGCCCCGGATTTTAGGTCGGCTCTTTGTTTCGTATGGGCTCAAGAGATGGCCCCCGTCCGTTGACGTGGCACTTTGTCCCGATAGAGTTAGAGGTGGCCCTGTCCGTGGCAGTTTGTTTGTATGGCACTTAGTTCCCGGACAGATGAAATTAACAGTTAGACGCATTGCGGTGAATATACGATATACAATCAGGGTCACATAGTCAAATAATAACAATACTTAGCATAAATTAATTACACTAATGAGTTTTGGAGTTTATTCGTGGCACGAACATTTATGAGATTACGGACTCGATTATCAACATATTTTTTGGAATATAAAGTGTGATTATTGATCTCAGTGTTGGTGAATTTCCAAATTTCAGTTTTTGATTTACAATTTCCAAAAAATATGGTCTTGCCCCTAAATCTTGCGAAAGTGATTTTTATGTCCACGAGTTTTGGTTTTCGACACGGATGGTGATGAAAACTTATGAAAGAGTTCATATTGAACTTGGAGTTTTAGAGTTGAGTGAATTTCCAGAATTTCAGTTTCTGACCGAATTTCCAGAATTTCCGATTTTGCCGCAAATCTTTTTAAAGTATCGTTTTGGCCCTGAAATCCAAAATTTGCTTCGATTGTTATAAAACTTTACGGACGTAATACTTACTCATTGGTAATTAATATTTTGGGCCCAGAGTTTTAAAATTTTATCTTAGACTTCAATTTTATTGGAATTTACTATTTGGTCTCATCTTTATTCTATTAGTACAATTTGGCTCCAAAATTTAAAAGCGACTTCCGATCTTTATGAAATTTTAAAGCCAGAATATTTATTTTTTAAATAAGTCATATACTCAGTCTAGAAGGTGGAAAGTTTGCATTGGCTCCGAAAATCTGGAGAATTTAACATTTCGACCCCTAATTTATCTTAAATTATGATTTTTGTTTTAGTCCGTGGACATCGGAAATGAATTCCGATTGCTACAAAAAAGGACAGAGAATAAACATGTTATTAAGTCACCTCTGATGTTCTAAACTGAAAATATACGAATTTCACTTAGTAGCTTCGCAATTTTGAAGGAGTTACACAATTTGCATGTTTGTCGATTTTTCAACCCGTTGACCTAGGAAACGGTTTTCGTTCCTTACAAGATTTTATGGGTAGGTGATTAGCAAGTAAATTTGTTGTATTTTATGACCTTAAGTCAGATTACATGTTTTTAACAATAGTTTTCATAATTTTCTCTAGATTCGCTCAATTCTCATTTTATGTCCGTTTTATCCGTCTTTCTCTTGCTAGGCCACAATTTAAACATCAATCTTCATATGCATAATATTATAACCCAAATATACCCCTTGAAAGTATAATACCAGAATATAAAGGAAAACAAATCATGCTTAATTGGTAAGAAGTTTTAGACAATTCATTCTAATCATCAAAATCGGCTACTTACACATGCAACAAGTTATCAACCATCTTGCATGCTAATGGTATGAGAAGAGTGGACTATACACACTACATGTAAGGGACATGCATCTTTTTTGAAGGTAATTTGCATGAAAAGAAAGTTTGAAAAGTAGTTTTACCCACCTTAGTTCTTGGAGTTGTGTAGGAAATTAGGTATTAGGCCAGTCGAATCAACCCTCCTTTGATCTCTCCTATTTTCAGCCAACATATACACGATGAGAGTTCATGATAGGATATGGTTTAAGTTAGTTCATTATGGTTTTATATGTATTCATATATTAATATATAAAATGATGAACTTACCTTCTTGAGTTTGGGCTTTTCTTCTTCTTCTCTTCTTCTTGGCTTCGGCCTACTCTCCCTCTCTCTCTAATTTTCAGAATTTTCTTTTATTGCATGTGAAATGAGGTGGTAGTAGTGTATTTTTATGTGTTTAAATGGTTGTCAAGGCATGGGAAAAGGAGCACAAGTTACAAGATGATGTCTTGCATAAGGAGGACATGAAGACCCTACATGTCATCCCCCTCCCCACTTTGGCCGTCCCATATATATATATATATATATATTCTGTTAACTTAAATGTGAAGAATATTAATATAAATTATTGGGTATTTAGTTAGTTGTAAATGGGTTACTTAGTTGAGCTGGGCTTTCAACTATAAATTCAAGACTTAGGAATTTTATTAAGTTGGGTTTGAGTCCATTAGTGAGTTTATATTAGTAAATGTTGGTACACATAGCACATTAGGTGAACCAATATTCTACTTTAACTTTCAATTAATTTATTATTTACGAAACAATTAAGTAAAATAAAATGAAACTAGATGTAGATTATATTATATCATAACAAATATAATTAAAATACATCATGATATAATAAACCGTACATGTAGTGAGCTATCGAATTTAGGGGTTTCTACAATGATGATGTTTTGAACATTCTTTGTAAATACAGTACATATGGTTGTAGTTGAGTCCGTTTCGTTATTTGAGAATGCAAAATGTGGATTATGGTAAGGATTGATTTGATATGGATTGTTACGAGTCGGTAAGCTTATGACGGTAAGATTACATTGGTAGTATCCTTATTTTGTAATTACATTGGTATGTAATTATTTATGTGATGTGATCGTTATCATTGTTGAGTATTATGGCTTGTCCCATCGTGGGCTTTATTTTTAGGTACTCGGAGATCGAGCTAGTAGCGGTCGTGAAGGGATGAGCTTCCCAGGTGATACTGGATATGACATGTATTGGGAACCGAGTATTTTACTGTTCGTTATACCGCTGCAAATGTATTTTTAACTATGCCTATGTTCGCTGCGTGTGTATTTTAAAATAGCTTTCCGGTATTTTACCAACTCGTGTATACATTAAAATGGCCTTTTGAGTATTTCGTAAATTTGGTTTAATTCGTGAAACCTTTTTCCTTAAACTATTTTATCGGTACGTGTAAACGATGACTTAACGTACATTTTGAAGCTGTCGAGTTTTGGCATTTTTGCCTTGTACTTTCAAATGAAATTTTATGATGGTATTTTAGAACTATATTTTGGAAAACATTTAATTATTCGTAAAATATTACCGTATTTGCCTCTTTGACGTGTTTGAAAAGATTGTGAAAATGATTTTTAGCCTTGTGGGTTCCGGCGCCGGCTCGCGTCGCTGTAATATCCTGAATGGTTTTGGGGGTGTTACGGAAGATGGTATCGGAGCTTGGGTTTTGTGAAACCCGGTGTTGGGATAACAAATACCCAGTATCGAAACTGTTGGGATAAACAATCCCTATATCGATCGTGTTGATAGAATGTTTTGACAATATGCCAAATCCTGCATACCGCTAATAGCTGTATCGAAAAGCTGATCAAAGGTATTAACATGTATCGAAGACTTCTCGTAGTCCCAAAATACAGTGAATCTATCATACAACAGAGAGTCCCGCAAAGCTAAGTATGGAAGCTATCTCAAAACATCAATACAGCAATCCTTCCCTATAGCCCTCAAACAGGACAAGGAGGAATCTTCAGTATTCGCTAGAAGTCAAGTCCCGTTTGATAAAGAAGTATTTAAATACTAAAGGATAAAGTATTTAAAAACTCTAAGTCATCAGAAGATCTTCAAATCCCGCAATATCCGGATCTCAGTCTATTCAAGTCATCTATCATGTTGTCACAGAATCTTGCTCAACGGATCTATTTCAACAGATATATTTCAAAGGCTATATATATCTCCACAGTTTGAAGATCGTACACTCTTGAAACAACAACCAACAAGTGCTTACCCTAATATTCAGAGCAAAACATATCTCCCAAAGCATTCTGCTATTCTGAAAGAAGAGATATACAGTGCTCAAACCGTAAACAACACATGATCAGCTATAAGCTCAGAAAGTCAAAGTTGTTGTTCAAATATTCTTCTACCCTTGAACAAAACCCATCAGCCCTGTGTGGACTGAGAATCCTTGCTATTCCTGAACTATGTGCGACGGACTTGCATTGAAGAAGACGAAGCTTCAGAACTGTGTGTGAAGAATCCAGTCACATGTTAGCTCAAACCAATCTGTGTGAACGGTTGAAGGCTAAGATCATTATATCAATCTGTGTGAACGATATATTGGTTAGGTTTGGTTATAATTACATAGTTGTGTACGCATTAATTATAATAAACTCTTACTCTTGTGTGGAGGACCAGTGGACGTAGAGGGGTTTACCTCGAACCACTTTAAATATTGTGTTATTTACCTTGTGCCTTTATTGTTTTATTAATTGTGATTATTTAAGTATACACTACACAACTAGTTGTTGTATCCTCAGCAATTTTCTGTATTAAAGACTTCCGCTACGTACTCAGATTTGAAAACCATACAACTTGTTGTTTCAAACACTTTCCAAGCGGTATCTTGCATACTTAGTGGCCAACAAGTGGTATCGGAGCGGTTCATTCTAAAAAGAATCAGTCGTATTTTTAACTGAATCAGATCCAAAATCACTTATTTTTATAAAACAGTCTTTTTCATTCCTACATTCTCATATGGATACATCAATGATCAACAAAGTTCCTATGTTCTCTATTAATGAGTTTGATGATTGAAGAATCAGGATGGAGGCTCATCTTGCAGCAATGCACGAAGAGATGATTTTTGTAATACATGATGGCCCCATCAAAAGTATGAAGGTAAATCCGACCCCTAGGATTGAAGGCCAAACTCATGCTGAGATTCTCGAGAAAGAGCGCGATCAATGGACCACAGATGATCGGAAACACGCCAACCTCGACAATGTCGCGAAGAATGCGCTATTTGGCACTCTTGACAAAGGCACGTTCTCTAAGGTAAAGAGCTGTAAAACAGCCAAGGAAATCTGGGATAAACTCAAGTTAATTTGTGAGGGAACTGAACTCTCAAAAGAAAACAAGATTTCAAAATTAACTCGGCAATTTGAATCTTTTGAAATGAAACCAACTGAAACACTTGAGGAACTTGACCTCAGATTCACTGGAATTGTTGGTGAACTTGAAGCTTTGGGCAAAATTTATACTCAAAGGGAGAAAAACCTAAAGAGTTTTAGATCTCTCCCTGCCCGATGGGACAATAAGACCACAGCTATGCATGTGTCGTGTAATCTTAGTGAAATATCTACTTTTGATCTCTTTTCTAACCTCAAAGCATTTGAGTACGATATAGATAGGAGAGAGAAAGCTGAAGAATCTCCCGCTAGGACTACAGCCTTAGCCGCTGTATCCAACCGACGACACAACATGCCCAGCCCATCAAAGCCTAATCATAAGAATGCTGACAGCAACAACGACATCCTGTCGCAAGACGAAATGGCGCTCCTCATGCACAAGTTCAAAAAGTTCATCAAGCAGTCTGGAAAGACTCCATACAGGCCCAAGCCTGTGCACAAGGTAAGTACTGAAACCTCATCTGGTGACGCTAACTTATGCTATAATTGCAGGAAACCAGGACATTATGCAAACAAATGTCCTCATCCTAAAGTTCAAAGGTTGCCGGAAGCCGAGCAACAAGAGAGGGATGAACGAAGACGTGCTTGGAAAAACAAGCTCAAGGCCGTGATAGGAGAATCAGAAGCCTCCCCCACACCTTCCAAATCCAAATAATGTCTTCAGGTGGTCACTGACAGTGACTCATCTGACGATGAATTCGAAGATAAGGCATATATGTGCTTTATGGCAAAGGCCATTCCGGAAGAAAAAGATAGCGATGATGAGGTAAGCTCAACCTCAATTATTCCAGTAAATGCATCGCATACTTTCGAAAACATGATGAATGAATTTAAGAATATTCAAAAAGCCCACGAGACTTTGAAAAATGAAAACATTCAGCTTCAACTTTCCAACATAGAGCTGAAAGAAAAAAACGACTTGCTGAAGATAAACTATGAAAATATGTCAATTGATTGTGAAAACAACAAGGTCGAGCATGAAAAACTCGTGGAGAGCAATCATCAACTTGCTCATGAACTAAGTTAGACTAAGTCTCAAAATGGAAGCAAGACAAATGATTTTGTTCTACTTCAAGCCAAATTTAATACTCTCGAAAAGCGAGAAGGCGAAATTGAGACCATTCTGAAATCTTTCGAGAAATCATCTAAAACAATGGAAGAAATTCTAAGCACTGGGCAACATGCTCATGATAAAAGTGGCTTAGGATACAACTCATTTTCCAACAAAGGGAAAACTAGTACTTTGTTCGTCAGGGGTGTGGAACACATTCCTGTATCAGAAGAAACTCCAAGTCCTATGAAGGAACCTGCTGCACCGCGAAAAGCAAAGGCTGCCATTCCGCCCCCGCAATCCTATTCGAGACAGCAGAATCATAAGCCATTCCAACCTGTAAGGCGCACGCAACAGCATGCTCTCCGAGCATATCAACAGCGCCAACAGCCGTTCATAAAGAAGGCTATATCCAAATACCAAAGGCCCGCACGGCAGTACTTTCAGTACAACACGCCTAGGTACTGGATACAAGAGCCTCATTATCCATCAAGAAAGCAGGTGTCCGCACAACATTGACAACAGCTTTGGGAATCTAACTGGAAACCTAGAAGGCATGCTGTAAGACCAAATAAAATGGCTCCACCTCCGAGACGGCATAAGTACTGGATTAATAATAATAACCCTGATTTTTACATGCATAATGATTATCACGGCTACAGTAACTACGTACATGAACCACGTAGATACCGCAAAACCGTACCTAATGTAACCTACAATAAGCCAATTGCTGTCAAGAAAATTTGGGTATCAAAAGGCACTAACATTCACAGACCCAAAAATCAAAGGGGACCTAAATCTACCTAATTTGTTTGCTATAGGATATTTTGGAGAAGGACGTATGGTACTTCGACAACGGATGCTCCCGGCACATGATAGGAGATAGAAGCAAGCTATCAGATTTCGTAGAAGGTTGCGGTCCAAAAGTGCGCTTCGGTGATAAATCTAAAGGAAGAACAAGAGCAAAAGGAAACCTTCTTGTCGAAAAATTCAAAATCACCGATGTAGCTTATGTTGAAGGCTTACAGTACAATATACTTAGTATTAGCCAGTTCTGTGACAAACAGTTCTCGGTGAAATTCTATATAGATCACTGTAGAGTCAAGAACATCCTGACCAAAGAAGTTGTGCTCACAGGAAGCAGATCAGGTAATATATATATTGTTGACTGGATGACTACGAGCTCCACAATTCCTTGTTTTGTTGGCAAAGGCACTGCAGATCTAAGCTGGTTATGGCACAAGAGGATGTCACACGTCAACTTCAATACGATCAACAAGATCCCAAGACATGGATTAGTTAGAGTATTGCCTAATGTGTCATTCCAAAAAGACAGTGTCTGTGGACCATGTCAAAAAGGCAAGCAAATCAAGTCGACCCTGAAGAGGAAATCCTACCTTTCAACCCACAGAATTCTGTAAATGCTACATATGGATCTCTATGGTCCTGTAGACCCGGTAAGTTTAGGAGGTAAGAAATACTGTCTCGTTATTGTTGATGATTATTCCAGGTATGCTTGGATAATATTCTTAAGCAAGAAGAAGGAAACAACATCAAATCTACCCGAGCACCTCAGAAAGCTTCAAAATGAAAAAGGGTCGAGTATCGTGTCCATTCGTTCCGACAGAGGTACAGAATTCACTAACCGCTTTATAGAGCAATACTGTTTGGAAAATGGGATACAGCACGAATACTCAGTTGCCCGTACACCTCAACAAAATGGTGTTGCCGAGCGAAAGAACAGGACGCTGAAGGAAGCAACAAGGACAATGATTGCCGCAAGCAAGTTGCCACAGCGTTTCTGTGGCGAAGCAACCAATACAGCGTGCTACACTCAAAACCGTTGTATCGTCAATAAGCACCACAACAAAACAACATACGAGGTATGGAACAACAAAACTCTATTAGTTTGGTATTTTAACATATTTGGATGCAGGTGTTACGTGTTGAACAACGGTAAGGATCAACTTAGAACCTTTGATGAGAAATTGGATGAAGGGATATTTGTAGGATATTCCTCTGTTAGCAAAGCTTACAGGATCTTCAATAAAAGGAAGCTACCAATTAAGGAATAAGTTCATGTAGTGTTCGATGAATCTCACCATGATCCTACAGGAGTAGAAGACCTTTCTCATAACATCCAACAACTTTGCATCATAGATCCACCAACTCCTATAAAACCTGTCGTTGACCTAGAAATCAACCCCTCAGCTATAAGAATCGACGTAGATGAATCTGGTGCTGTACAAGTTGAAGCCAAAACTACAACAACTCAAGATACAGTACGGGACCCCGAATTAGAACCCGACCGAAGATGGTTGAGAGATCACCCGCAAGAGATGATCATTGGAAACATTGATGCTGGTGTTTCTACCCGTAGGAGAATACAGAATACACAAGGAAATGTACTATGTGTGCAAGAAGAACCCAATACTGAGATATCACCATTTCCTGAATGGATATCTCAATCCGAGCTTAGAAGACTCAATATGTGCACTATTTCTGTATTGTTAGCCCAGTCCAAACCTATTTCTACCAAAGAAGCTCTCAACAATTCTCATTGGATCACATATATGGAAGAAGAGGTTAACGGTTTCGAAAGAAACAACGTATGGTATCTTGTACCCAGACCTACGCATCAATCAGTAATTGGAACCAAATGGGTATTTAGAAACAAGAAGGATCGAAATGGACTCATTATCAGGAATAAATCCAGACTAGTCACCCAAGGCTATAGACAGGAAGAAGGCATAGACTACGATTAGACATTTGCCCCTGTAGCCATACTAGAAGCTATTAGGATATTTTTAGCCTTTGCTGCCCATAAGAGCTTCATTATATACCAAATGGATGTCAAAAGTGCATTCCTAAATGGAGACCTCGCTGAAGAAGTATATGTTGAACAACCACCAGGGTTTGTCAATCCAGAAGGCGAAGACCTAGTATACCGGCTAAGGAAAGCACTGCATGGTCTTAAGCAAGCTCCTAGAGCATGGTATGAGACCCTGTCCCATTATCTAACCGATAATGGATTTGAAAAATGTGCTGTGGACAAGACCTTGTTCAAAATACATGAAGGTGATGACCTTCTAATGGTTCAAATTTATGTAGATGATATTATATTTGGTTCATCTAACCTTGCTTTATGTCAAAGGTTCTCTCATCTCATGCAAAGTAAATTTGAAATGAGTAAGATGGGAGAACTTAGTTATTTCCTAGGTTTGCAGGTAAAGAAGTTGCCTATAGGGATATTCATCAACTAGGAAAAATACAGCAAGGAGCTTCTCAACAAGTTTGGAATGAATACTTCCAAATCATCGTCAACCCCCATGAGCACTTCCGTGCAAATTAGTGCTGATGAAGCTGGAAAGCCGGTTGACCAATCACTCTATAGGAAGCTTATTGGATCTCTCCTGTACCTAACGGCTAGCAGGCCCGATATCCAGTTTGCTGTAGGACTGTGTGCGAGATATCAAGTAGCACCTAAAGAATCGCACTTCAACACAGTTAAATGAATCCTAAAGTACATCAAAGGAACAGTCGATGTAGGACTATGGTATCCTAAAGAAGGCGGATTCGATTTAGCTGGCTACAGCGACTCGGATCTCGGAGGCTGCAAGCTAGATAGGAAGAGTATAAGTGGAACTTGTCACTTTCTTGGACCTAGACTTGTATCTTGGTTCAGCAAGAAGCGATTGGCAAACTCGCTTTCCACGGCTGAATCAGAGTACTATGCTACTGGTAGTTGCTGTATGCAGATCCTTTGAATGCAGCAACAATTGTCATATTATGGGATTGAAGCCAAGGAAATGCCCATTATGTGCGATAGCACAAGTGCAATTGCAATAACGCACAACCCTGTATTGCATTCGCGCACTAAGCATATCAACATGAAGAATCTTTTCATCAGGAATAATGTCTAGAACAAGGATGTTCGGCTGGAAAAAGTTCATATAGATATGCAGTTGGGCGGAATATTCACCAAGCCTCTCAACACAGCTAGATTCAACATGCTTCGACAAGAATTGGGATTGCTACAGCCTGACTCCCTGTAAGTATTTACTGTTTTTACTCAATAATTGAGGGGGAATGCTGTAAGACCCAAGAATACATTATCCACCATTAATTATCTGTACACTCGGAGCTTTGAATACAGCACTGTGGGAACAAAGCGATATGAATCATCCTACAGCTGACGTGTGCAATAATTAAGGGGGAATACAGTATGACCCATGAATACAGCATTAATCCAAAAGTTGCTGTATGGAATTGAAGCCCATATGTACCTTTTAAGGGGGAACACTGTATTGTCGCGGATACAGCACATACTATGGGAAAGCGGTTCATTATATAATAATATTTTATTTTAAAACAATTTTTGTCCACGTGCCCTGTTTCATGTCAAACGTCATTTGCATTAAATGCTTTACACGACATCTGGACAACAGCATATCCTACGTCGCGATGTTTTAAATTGTTTAATATATTTTACACTCAGAAGTGGGACCCGCTCCTATTTTAAAATTAAAGGGATAAGTGTCAGTTACACTCAGTCCATTGTGACCGTTCATTTTAAACACCAGTTCCCATCCCTTAAATATGACCATTCGTTCTCTGAAAACCCTTCTTCTCCGCCTACTATAAAACGACTGTAAATTCCATTTGAGACTCTTTACGCTTTCTGCATATTTTAAGAGTTCTCGAGCATACAGCCTACAAATTCTCTGTGTTTACTACATTCTTCTTGAATCTTTTTCACCGTTCCTTGAGAAATCATCAATGGCGTCTACCCAGACATCTTCTACCTCTCTCAAGAAATCATCAACCATCATCGATGGACGAATCTTCTCCAGACTTGTTGTGCTTGAACGCATACATGCCGAAGGAGACGACGTCGAATCAATGGAATACGTCATCACTATGATTCGTCAACAAGGCCTCTATCGCCTTGGCAGCCACTCTGATGCAAGATTTGATGTTCATTTGGTTGAGGAGTTCTACCTCAATGCTGCTGTTCGATTCCTTTCACTGGCTCAAGGAGGACATGTTGCTGACATCACAGCCGTCGTTCGCGGAGTAGAGATCCGTGTCGACCAAGAGCTACTCCAGAACATCTATAGGCTACCTGCTGATGGCCTGACCATGGAAGAACTTAAGACCTTCAGGTCCCAAGACCTCTTGACACATTATTATAGCTTATTCACCAGTTTAGCGACGGTGGAAACGGTTCATACCACTTGCCACAAGAAAAATTTCTGTTTACATTTTGTCTACTTACATGATTTCTGTTGTCGTGTTATTGAAAATAGAATAGGTGCTTTTGAGATGTGCACCAATCTCAGGTTCAGAATGATGGTTGCTATAATGACCTGTGAAAAGGTCAATTGGTGTCAAATCATCCTCAAGCGTTTGCAGGAAGAAGTGTCTAAGCCTGCCTCTAAGAAGAAATCGTTTGGATTGTTTTTGAACTATATTTTGACGAAATGCGGAGTTCCACAATCCACAGAGGCAAAGAAAATATGTTCATGGATATACTTAGGAGGCGTCAGGCCTACTGTCTTCAACCAAAGCATCCTGATTGCCAACAGACCTTTTGTCCGTAGAATGCCTCTATCTGCCGATCCGAGGATGTTTCTTCAAAGTCCCAAAGTGTTGAATCCTCAAGAAAGAGAAAACGATCTCACAGCAAAACTCCAGTTGCTGTTGAGAAGCCGAAAAGGAAGCTAAGGAGGCTTACAGAAGTTAAGGCTACAGAAACCTCCAATGCTGCTCCTTTCGTGGCTCAACCCACTGATCAAGTCCCCCAGGGCCCAACCCCTGTGGAAGAGATGCCCACTACTATCGATACAGTAGATCCCGAGCCCTTGGCGGCTACGACGGATGCTAGGACATCTGCCAACATAAAAGACTCTGGCGAGTCGGCTGCCACTTTGGAGCCAAAACCTACTTCTCCTATATGGGATCCCACACCCGTTCAGGATCCATCTCCCATCAGGGTACCAACCCGTGTAAGGAATCCCTCTCCGATACAGGATTCCACACCTATAGAGGAACCCATGACTACAGCGAACCCAAGCACTGTACGTAGCCCCTCCCCGGACACAATCATCCACAAAACCCTACTTTCTATGCAAATCGAACAGGCTTACGAGCGGTTTCTCCAATGGAAAAGTTACAGACTTGCTCCATACGAAACTCTGTACAACTGGAGCGAATGGAGTAATGAAGAAAGATTTGTTTGGAAGTGACGGACACTCAAGAAATTGCTGTCCTGATCCAATGGGACAACCTATTCGTTAAAGAGCTTTTTGAGAGCCATTTGTTTGAAAAAGCCGAATCACGAAAGAAAGGTAAAGCTAAGTCCGTGGAATCTCCCGAAAATCCAAGATCAGATCCCGACTCATCCGATGATGACCCTTTAGGCTGGTCTACGACACAATCGTGAAGAATCTGAATTTCCGATGGGCGCAGGATTGTCGAGTCATCACCAATCACCTCCCCATCAACTAGACACTGTTCCCGACAGCGAGGATTCAGCCCCTCATGTCGCGGAGGAACAATCTGTTTCGCAACAGGCACTCGAGCCTATCGCTGCCCAAGTAGAAGGAGAATCTAACGCCATCATGCACGAGGAATCAGGCCCTCTGCCGGAGCAGGCGGATGCTGAGAGACAGCAGGAGGAATTGGTCCCTCCTGTATCCATGTCTTCAGAAACAACTTCAGCACAGGAGGATGTAGCACCCCCTATCGCCGAGCCCGAATCTGATACTCCCGCACCATCAACCGACTTGTAATCCGACGACGGTATAATACCTGAGGATGTCCAACTCAATTCACATCCCAATGTGAATTTGAGACGGTTGAATGGAGTTGAGGATTTTGCCCAGCCAGACTCCCCCCGAACAGCCGCAATAAAAGAGCGATTTCATGCTCTTGGCCTCCAAACTATTTTCATTCAGGATGCCGTCAATGCCCTGTACTCTGTGGAAAAAGCTCTTGATTGGCTACACACATATGCCGTTGAAGAGATGACAAGACTGAAGCACGAAGTCTCCCGAGTGGTAGAAGCCTTCACTGTCTTGACACACGTCTTCAAGCAGGCCCTGATCCAACTACATGAAAAACAGGAGTAGATCCTAAGAGACGAGCAATCTAAACTTCACGTGTCTGAGGCCAAGACAACATCTGCTATGATCGAAACCAGTTCCCAACTTCGAGCCCATGACAAAAACATTAAAGATATGTCGTAGGTGCTCACCTCCCTGGTCGAAAAAATGACAAGTCTCGAGACGAAACAGGATGCCGCTCTGCAAATCCTGGAACGTCTTGATGAAAAGGTGTCATACCATGATGACGCCAAAAAGGGGGAAGAATGGAGGGAAGCTGCTAGGAGAACGAGGTTAGAATAAGAGAAAGAAATGTTAGCTCCTTTTGAAAACTCCATCACTGCAGATATAGCCCGTATCTCAACGCCAAACGTTAGGATACAGGGAGACCGACCAGAATTCCAGGATCTTTTGTATCCTTGGAAAAGCCTAGTCCGAAACCCGCAAGCTATGAACCTCCCGACGGACAGACAGCCTACTGCTACAGAGATCAAGAACTGGAGGAGAAATGAACTGCTAAGATACTTTGTTGTACTTATCAGGGATTCCTCAATTTTCAATAGATGCACAACAGTACAGGAAGCCGCAGAGGAGTTCAAGAACAATATAGAAGATGGAACGCTCCCGCTACAGCTGCAGATGAAGTCAAAGCACAAGAATGGTGACTTGGTTACCCACCCAGAGGATTGGATCCTAGTCTTTAATAAATCATATGAAGGTCGAGCCTTATATCTGAATCGATACAGGGAAGCACATCAAAACTGGTGGAAGGGTACCAAGAATGACCCTAAAAGGCCACGGAGGGATTCAGACTACAGAAGTTAAATTTCCTTGTATTATAATTCTGTAATCTTATTTTTAGAACAGCAAAATTTTGTACTCTTCATTTCAATATCAATAAAAATTTTGCCTGTGTTGAAAGATTACAACTCGTAATCTACTGTGTTCTTGTATGTTTACAAACACTTAATTTACTCTTGCTGTATTCAAATTATGAAACTTATCTCAATACACAAACTGTAAGAACTTGTCTGCGAACAGTTCATAGTTTAAGTTGTATGTATCTATAATACAATGTAAGATTGTGCCTGCGCGCCAATTATAAGTTTTCAAATGTAACTTTCTTTTGATAAAAGCTGAACTTGCCTGCGAGCAGTTCTGAGTGTTAAGCCAAATGCTGAAGGCCAGAACATTCGAAAGAAGACCAAGAAGTCTGCCCTACTTCAAACCACTAAGTGTCAAAGTTTTGGCATCATCATGGATGTTCAGATAACATCATAAGGTTTTAAAAGGAAGACTTGGAACGACTTGGCAAATTATCAAAAAGGGGGAAATTGTTGGGATAATAAATACCCGGTATCGAAACTGTTGTGATAAACAATCCCTGTATCGATCGTGTTGACAGAATATTTTAACAATATGGCAAATCCTGCATACCACTAATAGCTGTATCAAAAAGCTGATTAAAGGTACTAACTTGTATCGAAGACTTCTCGTAGTCCCAAAATACAGTGAATCTATCATACAGCAAAGAGTCCTGCAAAGCTAAGTATGGAAGCTGTCTCAAAACATCAATACAGCAATCCTTCCATACAGCCCTCAAACAAGACAAGAAGGAATCTTCAGTATTCACTAGAAGTCAAGTCCCGTTTGATAAAGAAGTATTTAAATACTAAAGGATAAAGTATTTAAATACTATAAGTGATCAGAAGATCTTGAAATTCTGCAATATCCGGATCTCAGTCTATTCAAGTCAACCATCAAGTTGTCACATAATCATGCTCAACGGATCTATTTCAACGGATATATTTCAAAGGCTATATATATCTCCAGAGTTTGAAGATCGTACACTCTTGAAACAACAACCAACAAGTGCTTACATGAATATTCAGAGCAAAACATATCTCCCAAAGCATTCTGCTATTCTGAAAGAAGAGATATAGAGTGCTCAAACCGTGAACAACACATCATCAGCTATAAGCTCAGAAAGTCAAAGATGTTGTTCAAATATTGCTCTAGCCTTAAACAAAACGCATCAGCCCTATGTGGACTGAGAATCCTTGCTATTCCTGAACTGTATGTGATGGACTTGCATTGAAGAAGACGAAGCTTCAGAAATGTGTGTGAAGAAGCCAGTCACGTGTTAGCTCAAACCAATCTATTTGAACGGTTGAAGGCTAAGATCATTATATCAATCTATATGAATGATATATTGGTTAGGTTTGGTTATAATTACGTAGTTGTGTATGCAGTAATTATAATAAACTCTTACTCTTGTGTGGAGGACTAGTGGACATAGAGGGGTTTACCTCGAACCACTTTAAAATATTGTGTTATTTACCTTATGCCTTTATTGTTTTATTAATTGTGATTATTTAAGTATACACTACACACCTAGTTGCTGTATCCTCAGCAACTTACTGTATTAAAGACTTCCGCTACGTACTCAGATTTGAAAACCGTACAGCCTGTTGTTTCAAACACTTTCCAAGCTGTATCCTGTATACTTAGTGGCCAACACCCGGGCATGTGTGCTTTGTGGCTCTACGAGTATGGTAGTAACGTGACTTTTGAAAAATTATTTTTCTGACTTTTGAGTCAAACCGATTTTTGGAGGTTCCAAAAATTTTAAGATATTTTCTAAATGGCTATAATTGCGATATTAGTGTATGTTCGTATTGTGTTGAGACTTCGTATGGGAATCAAATGCTAGTATCATGGGTGATCATTGACTCCACGGACTTGTAAGTATATTATTTTGGTTATTCGATTGTGACAGTGATTGCTTGCCTTTTTGATGATTTTGGATTTTTGGGATTGCATTCTTGTTTATGACAGGATGACAAGTTTCGAGGACGAAACTTATTTTAAGGGCGATAGTATGTAATATCCTGAATGTTGATATTTTATCGTTGACCTTGTAGGAAAATTGGTAATGTGATTTTTTTCCGGTAATAGAAGTGATATTGAGTAAACGAGAGTAATATGTCGGGTGGTATTTCCTACTATCATCGAATAATTATTGGTAAGAATGTGGCGGTGGCCAACGTTATATTCTTCGAGAAATTATTCAATGGAAATTAGAGAAATTATCTGGACTAAATATGATCTTGTGAATTTACTTGGACCTATCGGAGATAGATTTTTGGTCTTGGAACATTTAAAATAATAAAGGGGTACCAAAAGTGTAAATAGAAATAAAATTGGACATTTTCTGGGAATTGTCGTGGACAAGTATCAAATTTGAAAAATCACCACGGATTTTTGGGAAGTCCAAAAATTTCTTAAAATTAGCAGTATTATAGATATTTGAGTTAGCTTTTCAACGGTTCAAATGGCGAGCAACGCGGCTTGGATGAAGAAGTTATGATCGAATTAGTAGAAGACTGCCAACTGTCGGGCACCGTGCGTCACTGTGTGCGTCAGCGACCGATAGGCTTTCGGGATTCCCGCGTGAGCAAGGCACGGGTCGTCACTCATGATGCCTAGTCAGGACGCTGTTTTAACTAACTAAAGAATGACATTACCTTTAATATTGTCTCATTCCATTTGTCACTATCTGTAGAAAATGTACACCTCTTAAAGGACGTCTTTCTATATCTTAGTTTTGAGATTTCTAAGACCTCCAAAACGCTCAAACACCCAGCGAATCTGAGCAGCCTAGTCCAGGAGATGTCTGGTAGGTGTTTGATAAAATTCCCCCGAGTCTGTTAATTCCAGGCTGGGTTGCCATCTTTGAACTCAATTATCTCACAATCGGTAAGTTATTTATACAAATACATCTCGAGCATTTTGTAAACAAGATACATTTAAGTATAAATGTTGTTTATAGCGTAAGTATTAAGTCAGAATACTTGGATAATACGAGCTTTTTTCTGGTGAGTCAGACCAGCTTTTATAGGATACTGACTAGAACCTGTTCGATGAATTTCTTCAGTGAGTATTAGAATTCCAGACTTGGTTTCCTTATTTGAACTCTATTATCTCACGACCTATAAGTTATTTTGAGAATCCTTCTCGACTATTTTGTAGATAAAATACATGTTAGTATAACAGGAGCCTGTACCGTTGGTATTGAGTCAGAATACCAGAACAAAAGATGCCATTTTACACAGAGCCAGCCCTGTTCGTACCAGTCATTTCCAGCTACTTGTCTTTTAAACGTTGATCGATTTGTCTAACTTGAACATGTATATCTTTGAACATACGAGTCGAATTTTGATAAAGTGTCATGAAATTTGTCTCTGAGATACATGTTATCATAAATCAGTTTTTATTTTGATTTTTATCAACTGGTAAGACTCATGTGTTTATCAATATATTACCGAGTCAGCTCTATATTTTCGTATGTATCGAAGGGGCTGAATACCTTATATTTGTGTTCAAGGCTGGATAATTTAATAACGATTATTATTAATAATTTTCTATATGAGGATCATGAGTTTTCAATAGGGCTGTAAACAAACCGAGCCGAGCCAAGCCGAGCTTCCTTACCGAATAAAAATCATGTTCGAGCTCGAGCTCGTTAATAACCCAAGCCGCACACGAGCTTTTATCGAACACAAATGAGCCCAGTGTAACACCCCCAAACCACTCTGGAATATTACAGCGTCGCAGACCCTCTTCGTGAGGATCTACCAGGCTAAATATAAAAACGATACATCACATTACATGCCGACATGGCTACCTAGTGAACCATTAGACCAATTTGGTCTTTTATCAAAACACACCGATCATTACATACAAGACTCTTTCCCGAAACTCATAACCACGCAGGGGTTAGAATACATCAATATTTCCATGAAACGAAAATTACCACAATGGTATAACAAGACGATAAGACTTCTCCAAATACTTGACGCTGGTCTTCATGTGATTAGTATCATCGTCTTCCATCAACCTTTGTACCGATCCTGTGATTCGCTCCCCAGCAACCTGTAAGTACTTGGAGGCAATACAGACATCCACCCCCCGAATACTCGGGGGTTAGCAAAACTCCACTATTTTGCTATTACAAGTATAAAATACGAATACAAGCCATACACAACATACTCCAAGAACATAATAATCGTGAACATACTTCCCGAGATAAATCATTTGATCAAAACTTTTCAAATCATGAAAGGTGGGAATGACCCCAATATATATATTACAAAACATTTAAAGATTTCAGGAGTTTTGAAAACATTTGGGATTTAATAATTCTAAAGTCTTTCGAAAACACTTGGGGACACGGCCCAAAATCATTTTTCACATAATACAATTCCGATAACAAAACACGGATCCACAACCCAAATCACAAAACATGGGGTCCAAGACCCAAATCATCCATAATAACATATTCCCAAGTATTATTCGCGTCTCGTGCTACCAAGCCACGAACCGTAGATGCTCCCGCAAAACATACCCGAGTGAATAACCCAATGGGAATCCATACCAAATCACATGTCACCGTGATAACAGTCACATAACCATAACCATACATACGTTCATAGTTATCCCGACATCGCACTAACAAGCTACGAACCTCGGAGCCTCCACGAGACATACCCGATTGGACAACCCATGACACGTACATCACACAACCAAACCACAACCATAAGTTATCCCGGCATCGCGCTAACAAGCCACGAACCTCGGAGTCCCCGCAAGACATACCCGGATTGGATAACCCCACAAGTTATCCCGACATCGGGCTAGCAAGCCACGAACCTCGGAGTCCCCGCAAGACATACCCGATTGGACAACCCTACGGTCACGCCCGACCCATACTAGCAAGTATGGATCCCGGAGATTCAACAATCTTACCCGGAGGCACATCACTTTCAACGATCACATAACAATAAGCAAACATCAAGCCAAACAACACTAAACATCACAACCTCCTTTCAAAGGAGTAACAACCAATATGACCCGTCACATATTCACCGAACAAGCACACATATCAATACCCAATCCTTGGCATATGATTTCGACCTACTATATTCACTAAGTGAAATTATAACATCTTCTAACATACATAGTTAACACACGTATTCCGAGAACACATTTATTCACGAAGCATACAAATTATCTTTTGAAAGACAACATTTATCGAGAACATACCGATCCTTTTTAAAGTTCATTAAACATTCGAAATGCGCATAAAATCATTCACCAACAATCACGTCTACGAAACATGAAACGTATGGGCAATATACTTGCCTCGATACCACGAGCAACGGGATAATGAACGGATACAGTCGGGTAGCCCTCGAACTTCCAAGAACAACCAATAACTCGTCAACTCCACGAAAACTACGAAAATAATATCATCACAAATTAATAACGCTAAATAGAATCTGAATCAACCCGAAAAATAACAAGAATCCAAGGTTTTCTTCGAGGAAATCGGAAGTCAAGTCCCGGGTGATAAAAATCGATATACGAGTTACAAAATCTGAGGATCAAGACCAATACAACGAGATTACCATGAAAAATGCATCAAAATCGGACAAGTCAACGAAACACGAAGAAATCCCCCAAAAATTACACAACTAGGGTTCTACGGAAGAAAATACCTCAATTCGACGAAGAACATGGATTGGATGATGATACAATCCAAAAGGATCTTCCAAAACACCTAGAAATCGAGTGGAACTGACCAAGAATTCCTCCCCTCGTCTCTTCCATCCAGCAGCCGCCACAAAGGATGAAAACGAGTGTAAAATGAGGTCTGGCCGAAGCCCAGGCCTATATATGCCGACAGCGTTACGGCCGTAACTTGGTCAACGCATGTAGCGTACATAATGTCTGAAGCCTTGCGTACGTAACGGTAATACCTTACGGCCGTAATCAGCATAGCCTTACGGCCGTAATCGAGCTCCCAGGGCCACTGACTGAAATCTGTCGAATCACTACGGCCGTATCCAGCCAGTGCTTAGCGGCCGTAACAAAACCTTATGGCCGTAACCTGATGAACCTTACGGCCGTAACTAAGTCCTCCAAGGACAGGGTGTGCGGACGTCTTACGGCCGTAACTCGACCCAGCTAGCCCTCCGACTGCCCGGCTCGATACTCGGCGACGTCTCGATCACGCGAACGCACCGGCTATGATCCAAAACAATAACGAACAGGCTACGAAACTCAACGTACCACAGTACAAGCATGCGATTCCAAAGATGCGGAAGACAACAGTCTGTTCAACCGAAGAAAATTCAACGAAACCAGAATGAAGATCTCGGGTATTACACCTAGCCCAGCCGAAACGAGCTCTTAACGAACAGCTCGTTAAAAAAAAAACTTAAACCATTGTCATAAAAAAAATCTCGATGATCCAACCGTACGGATGTCAATATATATCTAATTTATTAATATTTCAAAATTTTAAAAAATAAAAAATAATTTGGTTGGAGATGTTAATAGATCACTACTATTCTAACTAGTACTCGTAACTAGTGTTTGGTCCTGGATTATTGTTTCTATTTTTTTAAAAAAATTTCTCGATGATCCAACTGTACAGATGTTAAGATGTATCTAATTTATTTATATTTCCATATTTTCAAAAAATAAAAAATTAATTTGGTTGGAGATCTTAGTAGATCACTACTATTGATCCGACATATAGGATTTAGCACGGGTGAATTATTCTGCACTTATGAGTTATGATGATGTTTTGAGAATTCTTGTTATTGATTGAATACAGTACAAATGGTTGTAGTTGAGTTCATTTCGTCATTTGAGAATGCAAAATGTGGATTATGGTAAGGATTGATTTGATATGGATTGCTGCGATTTAGTAAGGTTATGACAGTAAGATTACGTTGGTAGTATCCTTACTTTGTAATTACATTGGTGTGTAATTATTTATGTGATGTGATCGTTATCATTGTTGAGTATTATGGCTTGTCCCATCGTGGGCTTTATTTTTAGGTACTCGAAGATCGAGCTAGTAGCGGTCGTGAAGGGATGAGCTTCCCAGGTGATACTGGCTATGACATGTATTGGGAACCGAGTATTTTATTATTCGTTATACCGCTGCAAATGTATTTTTAACTATGCCTATGTTCGCTGCGTGTGTATTTTAAAATAGCTTTCCGGTATTTTACCAACTCGTGGATACTTTAAAATGGTCTTTTGGATATTTCATAAATTTAGTTTAATTCCTGAAACCTTTTTCCTTAAATTTTCTTATCGGTACGTGTAAGCGATGACTTAACGTACATTCTGAAGCTGTCGAGTTATGGCATTTTTGTCTTGTACTCTCAAATGAAATTTTATGATGGTATTTGAGAACTATATTTTGGAAAACATTTAATTATTCGTAAAATATTACCGTCTTTGCCTCTTTGGCGTGTTTGAAAAGATTGTGAAAATGATTTTTAGCCTTGTGGGTTCCGGCGTGGGACCCACGACGCTGTAATATCTCGGATGGTTTTGGGGGTGTTACAGAAGATGGTATTGGAGCTTGGGTTTTGTGAAACCCGGGCATGTGTGTTATGTGGCTCTACGAGTACGGTAGTGGCGTGACTTTTGAAAATTATTTTTCTGACTTTTGAGTCAAACCGATTTTTGGAGGTTCCGAAAATTTTAAGATATTTTCTAAATTGCTATAATTGCGATATTGGTGTATGTTGGTATTGTGTTGAGACTTCGTATGGGAGTCGTATGCTAATATCACGGGAGATTATCGACTTCACGGACCTGTAATTATATTATTTTGTTTATTCGATTGTGACAGTGATTGCTTGCCTTTTTGATGATTTTGGATTTTGGGATTGCATTCTTGTTTATGACAGGATGACAAGTTTCAAGGACCAAACTTATTTTAAGAGAGGTAGTATATAATATCCTGAATGTTAGAATACTATTTTATCGTTGACCTTGTTGGAAAATTGGTAATGTGATTTTTTTTCCCGGTGATAGAAGTGATATTGCGTAAACGAAAGTAATATGTCGGGTGGTATTGTAACACCCCCAAGATACTCGGGGTATATTACATCGCCGTGGACCCCTACGTGGAATCCACCAGGCTAACTAGTTTATACCGCTCGTCTAACCATCTCGGTTAGCAATAAAACACACATCACCAAGATGAAAATTAAAATAAAACACCCGGTACAACCAGTAAACCAGACATCATCGAAAATCACACATGAAATTTAGTATACAATCCATCTACCAAATTTAAAACGCCTAAGTACTCGCGAGTACCATCTATCAGTTTACAAGTTTGAAAAATAAACATTTTAAAATGGACAACTGAAATAAAGGGACTGAAATGCACACGTCGACAATCCTGGCCAGCATCCTCGTACTACTCCAGTGCCCGCTCAACCGGCGAAACGCAACCTGAAATTCATAACATGAATTTCCCCAAACGGGTCCCCAAGGGGGTTAGCAATTAAACAAGGGAAACCATTCGCTTACACATTTCATAGTACATGTATCTAATCGTATCAAAATCAAAACAAGACATGTCTTTTCCCGGAAAACAAACAGTCAATAATCACAGTTGAAAATCGCCTAGGACTGGGGTTAAACCACTGGTCCCATCCGAGGCCTCTATAGACCCTCACACACTGGCCATAGTTAAAAAATCACGCCCATGACTCGCCTAGGACCGGAGCTAAACCACTGGTCCCATCCGAGGCCTATATGGACCCTCCCGGACTGGCTATCCAAACAAGCTCGTGAATCAGGAGGGAAATCACATATTCCTCCGAGGCCCCGTCGGACCCTCCCGGAGTGAGCAAAGCACACACATATATATTATCATTTCATGCTAAGCATAAGGGTTTCACAAGAATACTTGCCTTGAGAATATTGACGACAAAGTGAATGGGAAAATCAACTATGCTTGCTAGGAATCGACGACCACGAACCTAACGATTCGAAGAATACAATCACAACTAATTCTATATGAGTATGAAAATGGAATGCACCCGTGAACCCACTTACGGTTCATGTAAATTCGTACAAAGACAACAATGAGGGTGGGTCACAACTGAACCCTCTCGATTTCACAAATACCACGAACTTTATCATGAACTCGTAGGGAAAACAAGGGATACACAAGGATTAATCATATACAACATGAATTAATCAACAACACGAAGCAAATCGAACAAATACTGTAAAACCCCAATTTACCCAAAGATAGGGTACTAAAAGTTTACCTCGGATCGGAGACGAAGAACAAGGGTTGGTGTTGTTAATATACACCAAGAACTCAAGAAGGATGATAGATTGGAGTTACAAGACTTCGAATCGCCTAGAATTCACCCAAAAATCGCCTAGATCGCCCACAACTGCGGAGGAGGAAGAAAAGTGGGAAAATGGATGCGACTAGGTCAACTCTCGGGTATATATAACCAGATGGTTTAACATGCGCTAATGGCTTATGGTTAGCATGCGCTAACCAGCCAAACCTGGTCTAGAACCTACGGTTTTGACCCATTAGCGTGCGCTACCCGTAAATAACATGCGCTAACAGCCCCCGATAGCACGCGCTATCGAGCTATAGCGTGTGATACCTGTTCATATCCAGAGTCCAGAAACATTCTGCCTCAATTGGAATACCGAATTAGCGCACGCTGCCACACACCTAGCGTGCGCTAAGCCTCAACCATAGCGTGTGCTAATCCACAGACTTAGCATGCGCTAAACTGCTCGTCCAGAGAGCAGAAACAACCTATTGCCACTGCTGTACTCGAACCATTAGTGCGCGCTACTGGAGAAGTGTAACGCACGCTACTCAACAAAATTAGCATGCGCTACACAACCAATTTTGCGTGCGCTAACGAATGCAGACAGTAGTACAGACAACACTCAAAGTTGGAAATCGACGAATTCTGCCCCGGATGAAAACAACGCGCTCCCAACATTAAACAGCGGGCTGAAAGGACACACACACGACGAGTTCGAGTCGGAGCCAATGCATTAAAAAAAAATACGATTCCGACTACCTAAAGTTTTGAAAAACGACAACGATAGTAATTACCCCATAACTTTGGGAAATTACAAAATGGCCCAAAACATCCGAAATACATGATACATGATCGAAACACCAAAGAAAAGCTCACAACATCCATAATGACATATGATGGGTTTACGAAAAACCCGAAACGGTGGTCCCGAACAATGATTACAAGAATCAAACCAAATAGCGAGGGAAGTGACAATAAACGCGGAATTGGGTAAAACAAGTCCGAAAAAGCTCGGATGACAAAAAGTGAAGTATTAAATATTCTCAAAATATCCATACGGTTACAAGCGAGTCACTAAAAACGAAAAATACATCAAAATAAAAAATACCGAAAAAAGAAAAAATGCGGATATTACATTCCCCCCTCTAAAAACAAGTTTCGTCCTGAAACTTAAGAAACAAACAACTCGGGGTACCTAGCACGCATGCTATAGTCGGTTTCCCAAGTTGCCTCCTCGACACCATGTCTCGACCACTACACCATGACCAAAGGACTGGTCTTATGCCTTAGTCGCTTCTCACGGTGCTCCAAGATCTTCAAGGGACGCTATTCGAAGGTAATATCCTCAGCGATATCGATCTCATCATAGTCTATGACATGACTAGGATCCGGAACATATGTCTTTAGCTGGGAAACATGAAAAACACTATGGACATGACTCAAAGTCGGAGGCAACGCCAAACGATACGCCAAATCGCCGACACTCTCAAGAATCCTGAAGGGCCCAATAAATCTCGGACTCAACTTTCCCTTATTTCCGAAGTGGAAAACTCCCCTCGTCGGCGAAACCTTTAGCAAAACGTGGTCTCTCACCTCGAATTCCAAAGGTCAACGACGAACATCAGCATATGATTTCTATCGACTATGGGTAGTCAACATCCTCTCCCGAATCAATTACACCTTCCTCCTCATCTCCAAAGCGATATCCGCTTCGGTCTCGACCAAATCGGACGCTTCGTTCCAACAAATCGGCAATCGACATCGCCGCCCATAAAGCGCCTCATATGGTGCCATCTTGATCGATGCGTGCCAACTGTTGTTGTACGTGAACTCGATCAACGGCAAATGCTCTTCCCAATCATTGCTCTAATCGAGAGCACAAGCACGCAACATATTCTCAAATATCTGGATAGTGCTCTCCGACTGCCCGTCCGTCTGAGGATGAAAAGAAGTACTCAAACGCAAACGAGTACCTAGCACCTTATGTACCGCCTGTCAAAAATGCGATACAAAATTCCATCACGATCCGAAATAATAGACTTCGGAGTACCGTGAAGCCTCACAATTTGCGCAATAAATACACGAGCCAGCTTTTCCAGACCCCAAGTATCCTTGATGCCCAGGAAGTGTGCCGAATTGGTCAGACGATCCATAATAACCCATACCATATTCATACCAGACTTTGATATCGGCAAGCTCATGATGAAGTCAATCGAAATATCTTTCCAATTCCATTTCGGAACGGGAAGCGACTCCAACAACCCAGTTGGTCGTTGATGCTCGATTTTGACCTGCTGACAAGTCAAACATCTCGCTACAAATTGTTGGACCCCCTCCTTCATATCATTCTACCAAAAGCTCCTCCTTAGGTCCTTGTACATCTTACTCGAACCAGGATGAACTAAGTAAGGCGTAGCATAGGCCTCACGCAAAATACTCTGCCTCAATTCCAAGTCGTTCGGTACACAGAGCCGACTCTGGAATCTCAACACACCATCCTCGTGAATCACAAACCCACGAGACTTCCCCTTAAGAACATTCTCTCGTATTGAGCAATCATCGGATCCTCCAACTGCTTTAGTTTAATTTCATCGATCAGCGACGACGAAATTTCCACAGAACAAAGTTGCCCGACAACTCCTGGCAACAAAATCTCGAAACCAAACTCGACCAAATAATGCCGAATCTCGATTGAGGTGTAAGTATCTAAAGTGTCCGTAACGTAACCGATTTCTGACTCAAGGCGTCTGCCATGACGTTCGCCTTGCCCGGATGATAAAGGATTTCGAGGTCATAATCCTTAATCAACTCCAACCACCTCCTCTACCTCATATTCAACTCCCGCTGAGTGTATGTACTTCAAACTTTTATGATCGGTAAAAATCTGATATGCAGATCCAAAGAAATAATGATGCCAAATCTTGAATGGAAAAATAGCAGCCGCTTACTCCAAGTCGTGAGTATGGTAGTTGAGCTCATACGGCCTCAACTGCCTCGATGCATACGCAATAGTCCTGTCGTGCTGCATCAACATGCATCTAAGACACTGACCCAAAGCATCGCTATAAACAGCAAAACCATCGTTGCCACATGGCAACGCTAGAATCGGGGCTGAAGGCAAACGCCTCTTAGCTCCTCAAAACTCAACTGCCTTTCGTTATTCTAGACGAACTTCTCGGATTTCTGAAGGAACTGTCTAAGTGGCCGAGCTAGTTTCGAGAACCCCTCGACGAACCTACGATAGTAGCCAGCCATACCCAAGAAACTACAGACCTTTTTCACATTCTTAGGCGGTGTCCAATCCAGCACCGCCTCAATCTTCTGTGGATCCACACGGCCCCCTCGGATGAAATCACGTGACCCAGAAACATTACTTCCTTCAGCCAGAACTCACATTTCGAGAACTTTGCATAGAGTCGCTCGGTTGGCAAAATGTCCAACACCACATGCAGATGATGCGCGGGCTCCTCCTCATTCTTCGAGTAGATAAGGATGTCATCAATGAAAACAATGACACACTTATCTAAATACTCAATGAAAACCTTGTTCATCAACTGCATGAACGCTATCGGTGCGTTAGTTAGTCCGAAGGGCATGACCACAAACTCATAATGTTCGTATTTCCTATAAAAAGCTGTTTCCGGGACATCGGCCTCCTTCACCCGAAGCTGATAGTACCCCGATCTCAAATCGATCTTCGAGAATACCACAGCTTCATGCAACTGATAAAACATGTCACAAATCCTCGGTAAGGGATACTTTTTCTTGATGGTCACTTTGTTTAGCTCGCGATCGTCGATACATAAACGCAGTGAACCATCCTTCTTCTGCAGAAATAGGACTGGTGCGCCCCAAGCCGTAGCGCTCGGTCGAATATACCCCGACTCAAGAAGCTCACTCAACTGCTTCTAAAACTCAACCATCTCTGAAGGTGCCATGCGATATGGCGCCTTCGAAATTGGATCCGCACCCATCTCTAAATCGATAGTGAACTCAACCTCACGGTCTGGTGGTAACCCCAGCAACTCATCAGGAAAGACATCTGGGAACTCACTAATGACTGGGATTGATGAAAACGCGACCCCACCATCCTCCACCTTCAATGCGTAGCAGCAATAACCAGTACACCCCTTCCGCAGGAGCCTCATCGCCTTCAAGGTATTAATTGCGAACTTCTGGTTTCCCCTCTTTCACCCCGCGAAAGAGTGCTCGGTTCCATCCTCGGCTAACATGGTGATGATTTTCGTACGGTAGTTCATGATCGCACCATGCCGCTTGAGCCAATCATCCCCAAGAATCAAGTCTTCACCCTCAATACCCACAACTATAAGATTAGAGAGCCAAGCCCTCTCACAAATAACCACAGAACAGTCTCGGATCCCCTGATCACCAACGATCATATCACCAGTAGGAAGTTTAATGATGAAAGTCTCACAAGATGACAAATAGTCAAGACTCAAACGCTGCACACACTACAGAGAGATGAACGAATGCGTAGCACCAGGATCGAAAAGCACACTAACAATGTGAGAATAGATATGAACGGTACCTGTAGCCATGGTAGCCGCTGGATCATCGGCCCTCCTCATCTCATATACACGTGGATGAGTGTAGCCGACACTAGAAGTTCCCCCTCTAGTGGGCTGGCCCCGACCTCTCCCTCGGCTGGCACTCAGCGAGACTATGGAGCAAACGATCCATGGTTCACACTAGGCTCCGTAGGCGCTGGGAAAGAAGCCTGTACACCTAGATCCTGTCCTAAACGATCACTAAAAGAAGCCTTGTGGCCCGACTGACCACAAGTATGATAAGTCAAAGGCAGACACAGACACTCTCGGTTTCCTATGGCGCAGTTGGCCACAGTTAAAACATATGATCTCTCGAGTGGAGGCACTGGTAGTACCTCATAAGCCCCCAGATAAACAAGCCGAACTGCCTGCATGGACGTTAGCAGGCTGATACCTGTGTTGAACTCCGCCCTTGTGACCCGAAAAGTTACCGACAGATTTCAGTTTCTTACTTTCTCGAGCCGCCTCACTGGCCGTCAAGGACATATAATAAGCAAGAGCTCTACTCTGATAGTCCTTTAGGGTGGTGCAGGCGAGCCCAGACATGTAACCATGAATCCTCGGTTTCATTCGCCTAGAAAAGTGGCAAATCTTACCACCCTCATCCTTAACTTGGGCCTTCACGAAACCCAATTCCTGGTTGAAATCTGCAATGGCCTAAGAAACTGGAATATCTCGAGGCTGATTATCGTAAAAAGCATGGACCCATGCCTGGAGAACTGGCCACGGACAGTACTCAGCTTTCATAAGGTCTCTGAACTCGGCCCACGAAGCATCATGATCCTGAGGCCCGACAGCCTCCCACCAATAAGCAGCATCCCTAGTGAGAAAATACTGGGCAATTGGGACCTTGCTATCATCAGGATAATTTGTGGCAACCAAGACCTTGGACATCTCTTTGATCCACCCCTACCAACCAATCAGGTCTGAAACCCCAGAAAACTGAGAAAGATACATCTTGGTGACATCCTGAAGCCAACGATTCACTCCGGCCCGAGCGGCATAAGCTGGAGTCGGGTTTTGAAGCTCTTGGGCTATCGCATCCATTTGGTTCACCATTTGTTGCATCATAGCTGCAACACCAAAGTCGGCACCATTACTGGCAGTGCCATCTTGAGTGGCAGCATGGCCCTGACGTCCATCCATACTGCCGGTTCCAGAAGAGTGTGACGTGGCCGTCCCACTGGCTGCCCCACGCCCCCGGCCGCATCCACGACCACGACCACGACCACGACCTCTACCTCGACCTCTCCCAGCATTCATACTAGAGATAAAAGGTAGTAAAAGCAACTCGAGGATAAGTATGAGAGGGAAACAATCACAGTTCAAGAAACGAAAGTACGATACGAGAAAACAAAAAATGGAGTAAGGAAAACTTATGAACACTGGAAGTACCGAGATGATGGCAGCGTGATGACGATGTGAAAAATAAAACACAGGTAGACCCAATTAACCGACAAGCCTAGGTATCCATAAACCTAGTGCTCCGATACCATTTTCTGTAACACCCCAAGATATTCAGGGTATATTACTGCGCCATGGACCCCTATGTGTGACCCACCAGGCTAACTAATTTATATTGCTCGTCTAACCATCTCGATTAGCGAGAAACACACATCACCAAGACGCAAATTAAAATAAAACACCCGGTACAACCGTAAACCAGACATCATCGAAAATCACACATGAAATTAGTATACAATTCATCTACAAAATTTAAAACGCCTAAGTACTTGCGAGTACCATCTACTAGTTTACAAGTTTGAAAAACAAACGTTTTAAAATGGACAACTGAAATAAAGGGACTGAATTGCATACGTCAACAACCCTGGCCAGCATCCTCGTACTACTCTAGTGCCTGCTCGTCTGGTGGAACGCAACCTGAAATTCATAACACGAATTTCCCCAAACGGGTCCCCAAAAGGGTTAGCAATTACGCCAGTACAAGTAATTAATGCAAACCATTCACTTACAATTCACCCGAAAACCCACCTACGATTCATGTAAATTCGTACAAAAACAACAACGAGGGTGGGTCGCAACTGAACCCTCTCGATTTCACAAATACCACGAACTCTACCATGAACTCATAGGGAAAACAAGGGATACATAAGGAATAATCATATACAACATGAATTAATAAACAACACGAAGCAAATCGGACAAATACTCGAAAACCCCCAATTTACCCAAAGATAGGGTTCTAACAGTTTACCACGGATCGGAGATGAAGAATAAGGGTTGGTGTTGTTAATATACACCAAGAACTTAAGAAAGATGATATCTTGGAGTTACAAGACTTCGAATCGCTTGGAATTCACCCAAAAATCGCCTGGATAGCCCACAGCCGCAGAGGAGGACGAAAAGTGAGAAAATGGACGCGTCTGGGTCAACTTTCGGGTATATATAACGAGATGGTTTAGTGTGCAATAACGGTTTATGGTTAGCACGCGCTAACCAGCCAAACTTGGTCCAGAACCTACGGTTCTGACCAGTTAATGTAACACCCCAATTCACACGAGGGTCGTTACATGCCGTAGGACCTTCAACAAGGCCCTACCAGGAGGAAGACATTCACAATCAAACACAATACCATGTCACGACACATAAAATACATCAACTAGCGAGGGCCCTCGACCAAAACATTTATCCGACAACCATAAAATTTAAAACACAATATCATTTTCTTGCCCACGCAGGGGACTTAACCATAATAACATAAAGCAACACAAGTTTCTTGACTTAAACGATCACACAGAAACCAAAATAGCTTTTAAGACTCGAGCCTCATCATGCCTGCTCATCCTTCCCATGCGCTTCCTATGCCTGCTCCTCGAAACGTCCAGAACCTAAAATGTTAAAACATTTCACCCTAACAAGGGGTTAGCATATGAAATGCTAGTACAAGTACATAGTTACATAGCGTTGCATATAAACATAGTCCAACACTACTGTAACAGTCTGAAAATATTGTAAGAAGATTATATTCCGGAATATCTCATTTTAACAAAACATTTATCATTTCCAAAGCCATCACATCACATCACATCACATCACTTCACTACGACGACATCACTGGTAACCCGTGGCCATACCCCTTAGTACCGACCCCTAGAGGCCCCGTCGAGCCTTCTCCAGGAGGGAAACCACTTTCGCGACCATACCTCTTAGTATCGGTCCCTAGAGACCTCGTCAGACCATCCCCAGGTGGAAGATCAACAATGCACACACGCATTCCATGACCGTACCCCTTAGTATCGGTCCCCAGAGGCCTTATATGCCATCCCCGGGTGGAGAAACAATACATCATTCAAAAGCATAGTTCACAAGCAACATACATGTGGAATACGTAACATACGCAACCAAATGTAACCCATGTAGTTGCCTCAGATAACTCGGTGCGACGAAATCGACGAAAGGAAAGTTTATGTTCAACTCTCTCTTCGAGCGTTCGTTCCTAGATCTCAACGATATCAAATCAATTACAATACTACGGAAACATAGAGAACCTCCTAATTTCTACCCGTTAGAGCATTTTATCAGACACTTTGAAGGCATAGTCCAATTTGATCGATTAACGAAAGGATTCTCGAAATCATTCCACCAAACTTCGAGATTAACATCAATCATCAGTTATACAATGATGATTAACCATCGATATAGGCTAGAACAAGCTAAAAGAGCATAATCATCCTAAAACCCCCAAAATCCCCCAATCTCAAGGGTTTGATTGTTCTTACCTCAATCCGGACAACAAGGAGACAATTGATGATGATAATAACCTCAAATCCAACTTCCCAAATGATACTCCAAGGATTTTCCTAACAATTTCTTAAATTTCGCCAAAGGGTCTCGAATGTAGGTGAGAAATGAGAGAATTGACCAAAAATTCTGGACATAAGGCCTTATATAGCCGGTCACTTATGGCCGTAACCGGCCTTTGTGAAGGTTCTGCCCAGCAGGTGCCGATCACCTACGGTCGTAGCCGATCACACCGTACGGCCGTAACCAACCTTCATCTAAATGTTGCCTAGCGCCCTTATGGCCATAGCCGATCACTCCTTACGGCCGTAACTGACCTTCGTCCGAATACTGCCTGGCATCCTTACAGCCATAGCCGACCACTCCTTATGATCGTAACTGGCCTTTGTTCGAATGTTGCCCAGCCCGTGCCAATCTCTTACGGCCGTAGCCGATACCTTACCGTCGTAACTCGGCCAGTCACTTCGTCTGTAACGTCCGTCTCCTTGTGACCAAAATTTCAACAGTCTGGTTATACGCTCGACACGTCCGGATAACCCGGGTGCACTTTCTATGATTCGCGATAGTAACGAACTCATTAAGAAACATAACACACTACACGACGAGCGTCATCCAATTGAAGAAACACATACGATAGCAAGTCATATTCATAAAGAAAACATTGAAATCTCGATACTTCATACCGTACATAACAGGAAGATGAATTTTAAAATAACAATTGCAATGAAACAAAATAACCGGTGCAAAACGCCAACATTCGAAGCACGAAACAAAAATTTCAGATATTGCATTCTTTCCCCCAAAAAACAAGTTTTGTCCCGAAACTTATAAACAAAATAATTTGGGGTATCTCGATCTCATACTATCTTCTAGTTCCCGCGTAGCTTCTTCCGATCCATGCCTCGACCATTGTATCTTAACAAATGGAATGGTTTTGTGCCTAAGCTGCTTTACTCGACGTTCCAGAATCTGGATCGGTTTCTCCTCAAAGGTGATGTCAGGACCCAACTCTATCTCTCCATAACCGATAATATGTCTAGGGTCCGACACATACTTTATTAATTGGGAGACATGAAACATGTTATGCACCCGATCTAGTGATGGCGGTAAACCCAATCGGTAGGCAAGTTCTCCAACCTGTTCGAGAATTTCAAACGGCCCAATGTATCAAGGACTAAGTTTACCCTTCCGACCGAAGCGATAAACTCCCCGAGTTGGCGACACTTTTCATAACACATGTTCGCCAACTTCAAATTCTAATGGACGACAATGAACATCTACGTACAACTTCTGTCGGCTCTGTGCAGTCAACAATCTATTCTGAATCAATGCGATTTTACTTCTCGTATCGACCAATAAATCAGGTTCAGTACCAATCAAGTCAGATGCATCGTCCCAACAAAGTGGCAATCTACAACGTCTCCCGTATAAGGCCTCAAATGGTGCCATCTTAATTGAGGCATGCCAGCTATTATTGTAAGTAAACTCGATCAATGGTAAATGCATCTCCCAATCATCCTTCCAGTCTAAGGCATATGCCCTCAACATGTCCTTTAATGTCTGTATGGTGCGCTCCGATTGCCTATCGGTCTGAGGGTGATATGACGTACTAAGTTTCAACTCGGTTCCCAAGGCTCTTAGTACAGCTTGCCAAAAATGTGATACGAACCGACCATCTCGATCAAAAAGTATACACTTGGGGGTTTCACGCAATCTTACAATTTCCTTAATGAATATTCTCGCTAACTTCTCCGGTCCCCAGGTATCTTTATTACCTAAAAAGTGAGTTGATTCGGTTAACCGATCTATAATGGCCCAAATCATATTCATTCCAGTATGAGTCCTTGGCATGCTGACGATAAGATCCATAGTAATATCCTCCCACTCCCATTCGGGTATCGGGAGCGGTCTCAATAACCCTTCAGGCCGCTGATGCTCAACTTTAACTTGCTGACAACTTAAACATTTTAATACGAATTCGCTAAAATCTTTCTTTAAGTTCCCCAACAAAAGTTATTCTTCACATCTTTATACATTTTACTTGCACCCGGATGAATAGAATAAGAGGTAGCGTGAGCTTCTCTCAATATTCTTTGTCTTAGCTCGACATCATGCGGTACACAAAGCCTTCTTCGGAATTTCAACATCCCATCCTCATGAATTATAAATTCGGGCGCTTTTCCTTGTTCTGTATATTTTCTCAATTAGACCAACATCGGGTCTTCAAATTTCTTAGCCTTGATGTCATCGTTCAAGGACCAAGAAATTTCTAGTACACATAATTGACCTTGAATTTTCTGAAGCCAAACCTCGATATCCTGCCTGATCAAGTCTTGTTGAATTTTTCATTGAGGTGTAAGGGCTTCCAACCTTTAAAGTGACATCGGTTTACAACTCAAAGCATCAGCCACAACATTTGCCTTACCCGGATGATATAGAATTTCAAGGTCATAATCTTTAATTAATTCTAGCTATCTCCACTGCCTCATATTTAATTCCTTTTGGCTAAAGAGGTATTTCAAACTTTTATGGTCCGTATAAAACAGGACGAACCATAGAGATAATACCTCCAGATCTTTAAGGCAAATACAACCGCAGCTAATTCCAAATCATGGGTAGGATAATTCTCCTCATACGGTTTCAACTGCCGAGATGCATAATCAATCACTTTATCCCTCTACATCAAAACACATCCTAGTCCAAGCCTCAACGCATCACTGTATACTATAAAATCATCGGTTCCCTGTGGTAAGACTAAGACCGGTGCGGTAGTTAGCCGTTTCTTCAACTCCTAAAAACTGTCTTGCGTAACTTGGTCCCACTGAAATTCTCGAGTTTTCTGGAGTAATTGTGTGAGTGGTTTAGCAATATTGGAGAATACCTCGACGAATCTACGGTAATAACCCGCGAGTCCTAGGAAACTCCTTACTTTTTTCACGTTCTTTGGCGGTTCCCATACTAGTACCGCCTCTATCTTTTGAGGGTCAACTCGAATTCCTTATGCGGATATCATGTGCCCGAGAAACGTTACTTCTTGGAGCCAAAACTCACACTTGGAAAGCTTCGCATACAACTATTCCATTGTCAAAGTGTCTAGTACAATGCGAAGGTGTTTCGCGTGCTCTTCCCGATTCTTGGAATAAACAAGAATATCATCATTAAATATGACCACGAACTTGTATAAGTATTTAATAAATACTTTGTTCATCAGTTGCATGAATACGGGTGGGGCGTTGGTTAGCCCAAAAGGCATAACCACAAACTCATAATGGCCATATCTTGCTCGAAAATCCGTCTTCGAAATATCAGTATCTCGGATCCTCATCTAATAATATCCCGATCGAAGATCGATTTTCGAGAAAACAGTCGCACCCTGAAGTTGGTCGAATAAATCATCTATCCGAGGTAAAGGATATTTATTCTTTATGGTCGACTTGTTTATGTCCCGATAGTTGATACATAAACAAAGCGAACCATCTTTCTTCATAACGAATAAAACCGGTGCGCCCCAAGCTAAGGTACTCGGTCGGATCTACCCTTTATCTAATAACTCGCCCAACTTTTTCTTCAATTCCAACATTTCTGATGGAGCCAAACGATATGGGGCTCGAGAAATAGGAGTAGCACTAGGCTCTAGCTCAATAGGAAACTCAATCTCTCGTGGTGGTGGCAATCCCGGCAAGTCATTAGGAAACACGTCTGGATATTCATTCACAATGGGTATTGAGGTGATCTCAATCCCGGCATCTTCCATCTTCATAGATTAAGACTGTAAATCACTAATCACATTTCCCGATCTACCTGGCTTGTATCCTTACAAAAGATGCTCGGTACCGTCTTCGGCCACTATTGTAATAGTATGAGTTCGGTAATTCATGATAGCACCGTGACGGTCTAACCAATCCTCCCCAAGGATCAAATCCTCATTCTTTAAGTTAACCACAATAAGATTTGAAGGCCAATCTCGATTTCCAATTTTCACTGGACAATCGCGGACCTCTCGGTTGCCAACCATACGATCCTCGTTTGGTATACCTACTATAAAAGGTTCACACTCGAACAAGCTTCTAACCCAAGGCGACATACAGAATTTAGAGAAATAAACGAATGCGTGGCACCCGAATCAAACAGTACTGAAACTGGATGTGAACAAATTTGAGTAATACCTGATGTTGCTGGAGCGTCTGCATCCTCTGCACGTTTCATTTGATACACACGGGGAGGAACTGACCCTGCACTCGACACTGCCTACTGACCTACTTGACCTTGGCCCTTACCACGGCCTGAATTCTGAGGATTCTGTGATACTGAAGTCTTCCGCTCAGCATTAAATTCCTTCTAGGCTGTAATGTCCACTGGACTGCTAACTGCTCGGGTTGCTTCCTCACAATGGATGGCTCGATGTCCATTTTGCCTACAAGTATAACAAGTAACCAATGGATACGGGTACACTCTTGCCAAATGGTCCTTTTGGATGCAATTAAAACACGCTTTGCCTCCAGAAATAACAGTTTGAGCTGAACGGCTGCCACGAGAACTACCAGCAGGATAAAACGACCTCTTCCTTGACGCAGAATTCGAATGTGACTTTGAAATTTCCCACCCTTACTAGTCGATAAGGTCCCAGTATTCTTCTCTTTGAACCAACTTCTGATTCCGGAATATCCATCTCAATAGCCAGGGCACGGTCCTGGTATTCCTTCAGTGTAGAGTATGTAAGTGGTACCATGCTCTGTCGGATATTTGGTTTCATTTGCATATTAAAATAGCGAATCTTATCCTCTTCAGTTTTCACCTGATTTCGTACATGACTTAACTGTTGATTGTAGGTAATAATAGCTTGAGATATTGGTAGATCTTGTGGAGTTGCTGTAAAGAACTCAATGATCCTACGCTCTCGGACTGGCGGTGAACAATACTCCGCCTCCATGGCTACCTTAAAATCTTCCCAAGTAGCCGCATGATCTTTAGGAGCCACTGCATCCAACCATTCGGCGGCTTCTTTGTACATAAGGTATTGGGCAATAGGCACCCATCTACCCTCGGGACAAGCCACAACATCGAAGATTCTATCTATCTGAGAAAACCAGTTCTCCCACCCCAAAGAATCTGTAGCACCAGTGAAATGAGGGGGATGCATTTTCGTAACTTTCTGTAGCCATTTACTAGCTTCCTCTTCCATAGTTACGGGTGGATCTCGGTGGCTACCCTGGGCAATTTGTGTTAATCGGTTTACCAACTGTTGCAATATAGCTGTAGCCCCGGGTTCAGCACCAGAACCCAACGGTTGATCTTGACTAGTCGAAGGGTCTTGATGCCCTTCTAAACTCAACGGTGGGTCTTCTGGCACCGTATGTGATTCCATTTTAGTGGTTGGTGGGGAAGGTGCCTCATGCTCGTTAGCAGCACCATGACCACGTCCTCGGCCGCCCCCCGGGTTGATCTTTCTCTCAACATACTGAGGAAGAAGAAAGGGCAAAAAATAATATCAACACGGTTCATACATCAACATTATCGCAAATTTCATTTCATCATATCGAAGTAACGAGCGAGAGAAATGCAATGGCTTGAGGAGACTTACAGCCACGGATCGCACGGAGAAATGCCAGCATGATGATGTTAGGCTCAACATCTGACTCACACGAATCGACTGACAGACCCAACTTATCCAAAGCCTAGGTAATCACAACCTAAGCTCTGATACCATAATTGTAACACCCCAATTCACACGAGGGTCGTTACATGCCGTAGGACCTTCAACAAGGCCCTACCAGGAGGAAGACATTCACAATCAAACACAATACCATGTCACGACACATAAAATACATCAACTAGCCAGGGCCCTCGACCAAAACATTTATCCGACAACCATAAAATTTAAAACACAATATCATATAAAGCAACACAAGTTTTTTGACTTAAATGACCACACAAAACCCAAAATAGATTTTAAGACTCGAGCCTCATCATGCGTGCTCATCCTTCCCATGCGCTTCCCGTGCCTGCTCCTCGAAATGCCCAGAACCTGAAATATAAAAACATTTCACCCCAACGAGGGGTTAGCATACGAAATGCTAGTACAAATACATAGTTACATAGCATTACATATAAACATAGTCCAACACTTCTGTCACAGTCTGAAAATATTGTAAGAAGATTATATTCTGGAATATCTCATTTTAACAAAATATTTATCATTTCCAAAGCCATCACATAACATCACATCACATCACATCACTACGACGACATCACTAGTAACCCATTGCCGTACCCCTTAGTACCAACCCCCAGAGGCCCCGTCGAGCCTTCCTCAGGTGGGAAACCACTTCTGTGACCGTACCTCTTAGTATCGGTCCCTAGAGACCTCGTCAGGCCCTCCCCAGGGGGATGATCAACAACGCACATATGCATTCCATGACCGTACCCCTTAGTATCGGTCTCCATAGTCCTTACACACCATCCCCGGGTGGAGGAACAATACATCATTCAAAAGCATAGTTCACAAGCAACATATATGCGGAATACGTAACATACGCAACCAAATGTAACCCATATACTTGACTCGGATAACTCGGTGTGACGAAATCGACGAAATGAAGGTTTATGTTCAACTCTCTCTTCGAGCGTTCGTTCCTAGATCACAACGATATCAAATCAATTACAATACTACGAAAATGTAGAGAACCTCATAATTTCTACCCATTGGAGCATTTTATCGGACACTTTGAAGGCATAGTCCAATTTGATCGATTAACGAAAGGATTCTCGAAATCATTCCACCAAACTTCGAGATTAACATCAATCCTCAGTTATACAATGATAATTAACCATCGATCTTGGCTAGAACAAGGTAAAAGAGCATAATCATCCTAAAACCCCCAAAATTCTCCAATCTCAATGGTTTGATTGTTCTTATCTCAATCCGGACAACAAGGAGACGATTGATGATGATAATAACCTCAAATCCAACTTCCAAAATGATACTCCAATGATTTTACTCACAATTTCTTAAATTTCTCCAAAGGGTCTCGAAGGTAGGTGAGAAATGAGAGAATTGACCAAAAATTCCGGACATAAGGCCTTATATAGCCGGTCACTTACGGCCGTAACCGGCACTCCTTACGGCCGTAACCGGCCTTAGTGAAGGTTCTGCCCAGCAGGTGCCAATCACCTACAGCCGTAGCCGATCACACCGTATGGCCGTAACCGGCCTTCGTCCGAATGCTGCCTAGCATCCTTACGGCCCTAGCCGATCACTCCTTACGGTCATAACTGGCCTTCGTCCGAATGGTGCCTGACATCCTTGCGGCCATAGCCGATCACTCCTTACGGCCGTAACTAGCCTTCGTCTGAATGTTTCTCAGCCCGTTCCAAGCTCTTACGGCCGTAGCCGACACCTTATGGCCGTAACTCGGCCAGTCACTTTGTCTGTAACATCCGTATCCTTGCGACCGAAATTTCAACAATCCGGTTAGACGCTCGACACGTCCGAATAACCCAGGTGCACTTTCTATGATTCGCGATATTAACGAACTCATTAAGAAACATAACACACTACACTACGATCATCATCCAATCGAAGAAACACATACAATAGCAAGTCATATTCATAAAGAAAACATTGAAATCTCGATACTTCATACCGTACATAACAGGAAGACGAATTTCAAAATAACAATTGCAACGAGACGAAATAACCGGTGCAAAACGCCAACATTCAAAGGACAAAACAAAAATTTCGGATATTACAGTTAACGTGCGCTACCCGTAAATAACATGCGCTAACAGCCCCACGATAGCGCGCGCTATCGAGCTATAGCATGCACTACCTGTTCGTATCCAGAGTCTAGAAACATTCTGCCTCAACTGGAACACCGAATTAACATGCGCTTCCACACACCTAGCGTGCGCTAAGCCTCAACCATAGCGTGCGCTAATCCACAGACTTAGCATGCGCTAAACTGCTCGTCCAGAGAGGAGAAACGACCTATTGCCACTGCTGTACTCGAACCATTAGCGTGCTCTACTGTGAAGCTTAGCGTGCGCTACTCAACAAAATTAGCATGTGCTACACAACCAGTTTAGCATGCACTAACGAGTGCAGACAGTAGTATAGCGGGCACTCAAAGTTGGAAAATGCCGATTTCTGCCCAGATGAAAACAAAGCCCTCCCGACATTAAACAACGGGCTGAAAAAAACACACGCACGAATAGTTCAAGTCGGAGCCAAAGCACTAAAAGAAAACACGATTCTGACTACCTAAAGGTTCGGAAAACGACAATAATAGTATTTACCCCATAACTTTGGGAAATTACAAAACGGCCCAAAACATCTGAAATACAAGATACAGGATCGAAACACCAAACAAAAGCTCACAACATCCATAATGACATAGGATGGGTTAACGGCAAACTCTAAATGGTGGTCTCGAACAATGATTACAAGAATCGAACCAAATAGCAACAGAACTGACAATAAACGTGTAGTTAGGTAAAATAAGTCCGAAACAAGCTAGGATGACAAAAAGTCCAGTATTAAATTTTGTTGAAATATCCATACGGTTACAATTTAGTCACTAAAATCGAAAAATATATCAAAATAAAAAATACTGGAAAAAGGAAAAATACGGATATTACAGGTATTTTCTAATATCGTCGAATAATTATTGGTAAGAATGCGGCGGTGGCCAACGTTATATTCTCCGATAAATTATTCAACAAAAATTACAGAAATTATCCGTACTAAATGTGAGCTTGTGAATTTAATTGGACCTATCAGAGATAGATTTTTGGTCTTGTACCATTTAAAATAATAAAGGAGCACCGAAAGTGTAAATAGAAATAAAATTGAACATTTTCTGGGAATTGTCGTGGACAAGTATCAACTTTGAAAAATCACCACATATTTTTGGGAAATCCAAAATTCTTAACATTAGCAGTATTATAGATAATTGAGTTAGCTTTCCAACAGTTCAAACGGCGAGAAAATCGGAGTTCGGACGAAGAAGTTATGTCGAATTAGTGGAAGACTGCCAGCTGCCAGGCACCGTCCGTCACTGCGTGCGTCAGCGACCGACAGGCTTTTGGGAATCCCGCGCGAGCGAGGGACGGGTCGTCACTCATGATACCTAGTCAAAACGCTGCTTTGACTGACTAGCGGAATTTTAACCCGTAAAGAATGGCATTACCTTTAATATTGTCTCATTCCATTTGTCAATATCTGTAGAACATATACACCTCTTAAAGGACGTCTTTCTCTATCCTAGTTTTGAAATTTCTAAGACCTCCAAAATGCTCAAAACCCAGCGAATCTGAGCAGCCTAGTCAGGAGACGTCTGGTAGGTGTTTGACGAAATTCCAGGCTGGGTTGCCATCTTTGAACTCAATTATCTCATAATCGGTAAGTTATTTATACAAATACATCTCGAGTATTTTGTAAAATAGATACATATAAGTATAAATGTTGTTTTTAGTATAAGTATTTAGTCAGAATACTTGGATAATATGAGATGTTTTCTGGTGAGTCAGACCAGTTTTTACAGGATACTGACTGAAACCTGTTCGATGAATTTCTCCAGTGAGTCTGAGAATTTCAAACTAGGTTTCCTTATTTGAACTCTATTATCTCACGACCTGTAAGTTATTTTGAGAATCCTTGTCGACTATTTTGTAGATAAAATACATATTAGTATAACAAGAGCCTGTACTGTTGGTATTGAGTCAGAATACCTGAACAAAATAAGCCATTTTACACTGAGTCAGCCATGTTCGTATCTGTCATTTCCAGCAACTTGTCTTTTGAAAGTTGATCGATTTGTCTAACTTAAACATGTATATCTTTGAACATACAAGTCGAATTTTGATAAAGTGTCATGAAATTTGTCTCCGAGATACATGTTATCATAAATCAGTTTTTATTTTGATTTTTATCAACTGGTAAGACTCCTGTGTTTATCAATGTATTACCGAGTTAGCTCTATATTTTCGTATGTATCAAAGAGGTTGCAGACCTTGTATTTGTGTTTAAGGCTGGAGAATTTAATAACGACGATTATTAATATTTTTCTATATGAGGATCTGAGTTTTCAATAGGGCTGTAAACGAACCGAGCCGAGCCGAGCTTTGATTAAACCGAGCCGAACTTCATTTTTTCTATGCCGAGCCGAGCCGAGCCGAGCTTCCTTACCGAAAAAAAATGTGTTCGAGCTCGTTAATAAACCGAGCTGCACACGAGCTTTTATCAAACACAAACGAGTCGAGCCGAAATGAGCTCTTAACGAACAACTCGTTAACAAATAAAATTTTAAACCATTGTCCCAAAAAAAAAATCTCGACGATCCAACCGTACGGATGTCAAGATATATCTAATTTATTAGTATTTCAAAATTTTCAAAAAATAGAAAATTAATTTGGTTGGAGGTCTTAGTAGATCACTACTATTCTGACTAGTACTCGTAACTAGTGTTTTGTCCCGGATTATTTTTTCTAATTTTTTTAAATTGTTTCTCGATGATCCAACCGTACAAATGTTAAGATGTATCTAATTTATTGATATTTCCAAATTTTCAAAATATAAAAAATTAATTTGGTTGAAGATCTTAGTAGATCACTGCTATTCTTACTAGTACTCGTAACTAGTGTTTTGTCCCGAATTATTATTTGTATATAATTTATTGATATTTCCAAATTTTCAAAAAATAAAAAAATAATTTGGTTGGAGATCTTAATAAAAAATAAAAATTTTAAAACATATATTTTTTTAACCTTTTTCGAGACGAACCTAGCTCGAACGATTTCGAGCCGAGCTCGATCCGCGCATGGTGAAAGCTCGGCTCGAGCTCGTTCGCACATATTTTTTTGTTCGAGCTCGGCTCGAGCTCTTAACGAACCGAGCCGAACTGGTCCCTTAACGAGTTGAGATCGAGCTTGTTCGTTTAAAGCTAATTTCGTTTACAGCTCTAGTTTTCAAAAATTGATGATTTTGAAATATTTTACGTATTAAAATACTACGAAGTTTTCATTCGATCAAATTAATATAAATAACGGTTATACCATAAATACGGCCGAAAAATATTGAATATTATATTTTATATTTAAAATAATATGTTGTAGTTTTAGTAATGAAATTGCTAAATTCCGGATCGTCATTTTTGAGAAACGGGAAATAAAATTATAAAATTGGGATAGTCGTTGATCGTGGAAATCGAATGTCGTAGTATATTGCTATTGATAGTGGAATATCAATACCTTGTTTCGTTGTGGAAATCGAACCTCGGGAACTCTAACGGATTTGCTTTACCGACCGGCTATTTGAGGCAAGTTATACTTGTTCACTTAATAATATTTAATAAATGATTTTGATTTGATATCATTTATAATTCATATAGCAATGATATTATAAATGTAAATTGTCGGGATGATGGTTTATATATTGTGATTTGGTTTGGATTAAATCATAATGTATATGAATTAAATATGTTCGGTGAAGACGGAGATGTGAGTTATCTTTGGTTTATGATATGGAATGTCGGATATTGAGGATAGTTTATCGTGTTGACATTGATGTCGGGATGGTGGTTTATTGATATTAATGGACTATACCTCATTCAAGATTATTCGAATAACTGTGTATTCGTTCAGGGATGTTTGTTCGTGGAAAGGATATTGTCTTCGACTTTAAGGTAATTTAAGTATTGTTTAGTTATGAGGGCAATTATTCTGTTGAATTGTTGTATATGTTGTATATTGAGGTTTCGTCTAATGAGATTCGTATTGGCTATTCGTTGAGGGATGTTGATCCCTAGACCATTGTTTGGTATTGACGGTTGTGTTGATAGATCGTTGAGGGATGAGGATTCCAGGACTGTCGATTTGAGATTGATGATCGTGTTGATCATTCTTTAGGGGTGGTGATCCCAGGATGGTTGTCTTGGTTATTGTTGGTCGTATCGATCTTTGATTATCCGTGTGTCGTTGTTCACTTTGGTGAGTCTTTTGATATTTATTGGATATGTGTTTCCTTGAGTTTCATTGTCATGTTTCATCGTGACATATCCGGAGACGTATTTGCGTGCCGATCAGTTATGTGTAGGATTTTCAGGGCGGGCACGTATAGTCATGAGTAGGTTCATTACCTTCATATTGATCTGTGCACACGAAGACGTACTTCGTGAGACTGATTAGGTACAAGACCATTGTTAAGATTGTATACTGCAAAGCATACTTTATGCTTGTATTACCTAATTTCCCTGTTACTACCTATGAGAACATTAATTACATTTAATCACATGTTTTGCATATTTATTCACGTTATGGTTATGCAAATGAAATGTCTAATTATTTTATATTGTAGATAATGTGGTGTGTTGGTGTCACACGAAAGATCACATTATCGGTGCCTTATAAAATAATATAATAGTTCACAACCTATATAATTATTAGACAAATTATATAAAAGGTTGTAGTGTATGATTGAGAATAGATGGTCTTGACTATTAGCATGCATTAGTGTATTTGCATACGTTGAACTGGATCGAGGTGAGATAGTGTCTTCTGTACTGACTGTAAGAAGAACGAAAATCTCGGATAATTATTATTTCTTAATTCAAAGTATATAATATTTAATTGTGTATTTATAATACTTATTGATTTGATTTACCATAGGTGAGAGTCAAAATGATCGACTCAATAAGACTCGTATCTTGGGCAATAATTTTGTTTATACGACAGTTATTATTATTACTAGAAATCGTGTCCCGACTCGTGTGGGTTGATGATTGTAATACCCTCGCCTTTACTATTGTATTTTCTGATTTAAACCAAGTATTTTGGCACCATATCTGTATTGTTGTAGCAAGTATATCGACGAATTATATTAAGTTGGAATCATGGTCATTCATACTATATTAATTATTGGGTGATATTGGGAAAATTCCATTTATGCTTGTTATAGAACTTAACGTACGTTAACCTATTTTCTTTACGTATGCTATGTACGTAGCCTTACGTACGTAACATTCATATGTTAACGTACGTAATGCGAGTGATCCATCAACAGCCCGCCTTTAGGCGGGTGGGACCGAGCGGGGGTAGGTGGTCGGGAGTCGATCGCGACAGCCAAGTCAACGGCTATTACGTACGTAATAGCTATATATTTACGTACGTAACGATTTGCGTGTTTTAAGTCAGAAAGATCTGATGAAATTGATTACGTACGTAATGTTCATGAGATTACGTACGTAAGGGCTTTAACGTACGTTAACCCCTCTCTTTAACGTACGTAATGCTGAGTTCAGGTTATAAAAATATGACTTGCCATTCATTTCCTGCTCGACCCATTCAACCTCCCAACTGAGAAAAACGATTCCCTTCCCTGCCAACTCCGTTTCTAGCCCTTCTAACTTGTGTTGGAGCTTCAGCACTTGATTGGTGACTTGGAGATTTGGAGATTGAAGTGTGTACCTTGAAGTGTTGGTGTTGTTCTTCATTTTGAGGTTGGTCTTTCTTTAACTCATATTAAATCCATGCTTATGATGATGTTAGTAGATAAACACTTCACATAATGTTAGTTTAAGCTAGTATAAACTTGATAAGTTGATTGAATCATGCTCAAACTAAGTGAAGATCAACATTTAAGGGTATTAGTATTACTTTTTGTTGGACAATAACTTCATAATATGGTTGTGTTGATAATGATATAAAACTTGATGTATAACATGATAATCGGAAGTTGATAATAGTCTCAACACTAGGAACATGTTAAGGATGAAATCCTTAATGATTAGAAGTGAGAAATACTAAACTTGTCTTGAACATTCAATTGATTCTTGAAGGTAATATGGAACCATAATTTTGGCCTCTAAAACCAACACCTTTGTAATAAATTGTTGGAAGAATTATGTTAACCCTTTGAAGATAATTTTCACAAGATGGGGTGAAGTTACATTTAGAATTCCAAGCACCCAATGATATAACTAGACTTTTAATAAATTCTTCAAAAGTAAAACAATGGATTTTGATAGAAGGAAGTTGTGATCTTCATATGATCAAGTTAATCGATTTCGTTGATAACTTAAAAGGGTGTTAATCACTACATTAATATGTTGATAATGTTCTTAAGAGGATTGTATTGAATATGGTGATACAAATGCGGTAGATGAGTAGCCGAATTCAATTTCATTAATCCTTGTGTGTTA